>CM066219.1:0-1419203 GCA_033675125.1 Athetis lepigone
TATAGTTACATACATCTTGAGAACTGAGAGCAGTGACTTAGGAAGAAAAGAAAAAACAACAAATGATCATGTTACGGCAATCAGGGGGAGCCAGCCAAAGACTTTTATTAAAAAATGGTACAAACGCGCGAGAAATTGGCGCATCTCATCAAATATATTTTTGTACTCCTTTATTTGAATTCGCGTCATTTGAGAAAAAATTACTGTTCTTGAGCTTTGCTCGCAACTTGGCGCTTGTGGGAGTCATCAAGGCTACCGTAGTAATTTACTGAGATTATTGGAAAATAAATGAAGTTGAGATTATGAAATAGCATACCTATAACTATTTCTCTTATTCCACACATGATAGAATGCCACCAGTTGTTCGTATGTACTGCGTGGGATATAAATTGAACCACACTCAGACGAGTACTGCAAAAGTCCATTACCTACGTTATAACCTCAAATCAATCTGGTTGTGCCCCCCTCCGCTCCCCCGCTCCCCGGGAACTGCCGGCCACATTCAATATGGCTACAATAATAAACATACAACAAATAATTCTTTGTTTTCAACGAGACTAAATAATCAAACAGTTATTTTTTTATTTTTAAATTGTTCGTTGTCTTTCGTTCTTGTGTAGATATTGTTCGGTTATTGTGGTGCTGGTAAATATTGCACAATTTGAACATTTTAATCAATCGAGGAACGTTATTAATAAAAAGACAATTTTCCGCTAATTGTATGTTAAGCTTGGTCACTGTTCTCTTTGCTGTGCCATCTTGTAATAAAATCGGCTTATTGAAAACTATTTTGGAAAGGGACAGAAAAGAGACCTGAGTTTTAGAAAACAAGTACAAGTACACACGTAGGCGTCCGCACAAAGGAAGGTGCCTTGCCCCACATTTATTATCAAACGGAAAACAATAAGCTTACCCGTACGTATATGAGGGCGGCCGTAAACGCGAAATGTCGATCGTAAAACTAAGTTTCGTAGAAGGCAACAAAAAAGATGTATCTACTTACATAAAAATGGCGGTTGACACACCTATCAACAGTCTTGTATTAAGTACTTTTATGGCATGCTTAGTCCTTAAACGTGCTGGTCAAGACAGGAGCACAGAAGCTTGCAGATAGAAGCATAAAGAGTTAAGGAGGTCCCTAGTAATGGATATCGAACTCTTTAATCGTGGGGGTGCAGATATAATGATATCTCTACGAATCTTGAGACTAGATCCCTTGTTGCCAAGAGCTAAGTGGTGTGTGTACCCCTGTGAAGCTGTAAAGAGGTACGTACCGGGCTGGCTCCACACCGTGGCCACGTCGAGCTTGAAGCTGCCCAGCAGCTTGTTGGCTCGCAGTATGTTGCGAGACTGCAGCACCTGCAACAAACCTCACATTGCATGGCATTCGCGCACAACATAGCCAACACAAAATAACGGTAATAGCCACTTTACTACCAACATTACCATACAACATAACCCCTTTATTAGGAATATGATTTATTTTTATGTTGGCACTCCTGAATGCTTGGCAGTTTATACACTCGCTATGTAGGTACAGTTTGGTAAACATTTACACAGAACAGAATAATTAAATGACAGCGTGGTTGATAACGTTATTTTTACTATTTGTAGAGGTCTGATTTTATTCTTATAAAGTGTCACGGTAGCCACAGCTTATGTCTTACAAAACTCACAGAAGTTCTAAGATTAGCCTTGGACTGGAGTTCTCCAATGAGTCGGCGAGGGTTTCTCGAACTGATCGGATTTACTCGGAATCTCCGTAGTTTAGCCCGGGGACCGGCGGACCTTCCCAGAAGTAAGCCGACCTAAACGCGACAAAGTTATAGGGGTTAACTTCGGGACTGCTAATTTAACGCGACTACCAATGCGGTGACTTACTTGTACTGTACAAACTTAGGTGTTTATAGTAATATATCATAGTTCTACGTCTGTATTACAAGACAAGTTTAATGTTTACTTTTAGAGTTTTGGATTTAATTGAACTTTCTTTATTTCGTTTCGAATGGATAAAAATTGTTTTAACTATGAATAAATTAAGATGAAGAAATGTAGCTACAAATGTCGATATACAATGATATATGTCTGAGAGATCTAAAGAAAGCATTTCCTAGTGTAACGTGTAACTGGGTATCGAATACCTGTCTTATTATATTGAGCAGTGGTATATGAGGTCGGTACGAAATCGGAGAAATGCTATTGAAGTTATCGGAAAACTATCTCGGCCAGTAATCGAACTGAAGACAGAGAGCTACTGAGTGAGCGCTGAAGGAAACTAGATCCGACCTACGTAACCAATATCTTCGATACACACAATAGGAATAGAATTAGGGCTTTGGACAGACAAAATGAGCGGAGCCTCTCCCGACGAATTCTTGAGACTTTCGAGAATTTACCGCTTTATATTGTTTCGCAGTGAAAAAGAAACCTTTATTGTGTCTGTCAATATGTCTGACTGTCCGACTGTCCGCGGGGCTGCTCAGAGAGCTTAGATTTGGTACGAGTTTATGTCCGATTATATGAATGAGTATGTGTACCATAATTACATATAATTCTATTTTTCTTGTACATGCACATGCTGTTTCGTGTAATCTGAACTCTTTCGATTTGCGAGTGTGTGTTGCTGATGCGACACTCTAGAACCCTACCATGTGCGCGGCCCGTCACGAACTAAGCCGGTTTTCGCTCGTATCTATTTTTTACGTTGCACTATTAACATAAAACTCATTACGCTGTGTTTTTTTGGTACAAAAAATCGCTTGCATTCGGATTGCCATGCAAATTGGGTCTGCAGTCGCTGAAACATATCTACTGTATAACTAGTTACTATAGTAATACGCATCGAAGTCGCGTATAAAATACACGTTCCAGGCCCTAAGGACCATCACCTTGTTGAACATACAACTAGAGCTAAAGTGTTTTCTCGTCTGCATGACGACAGAGTAACAAGGCACGTGTTGACGTGCTCCTATTAGTTAGTGGCAGGTAAAGTTTCTACACGAAAATGTACGCACGACATAATTTTGACGGCGCATTATCTCGCGACAAGACGTGATAAGGCATGTTTCCTCATTTCGTCTGCATGTGAGGAGGGCAGGACCAACTTCAAAATATATTGTAGCCGGTATGAAAGTGACTGCTTCAAGATATTTTATATGCAAGTCTGTGAATATCTATGAAAGCCTCTTATGAAGATAAATAATGTAGTGGCACATACGATATCGAATAAGTTTGGAAAGCTTCTTATCCCTCCCTTTGCTCTCTGCTTTCAGCCCTACTGTAACTGTTACAGGTGATACTCGGAGCTGCAGATGTATAATTGAACCAAGCGTATGTACCTAATGCTTACATATGTGCGGCAGTTTCTAGATCCCTATATAATCCAATTACAGTTGGATGACTAATCTGTCCGTAGGCTCCAACACGCATTACCTGGAACTCGAGTATATCATGGTTTACTGGCTCGTCAGTGTTGCGGAGAATTCAGGACATAAGCTTTGCAATTTATAGCTTGCAGTTCTAGATATCGGAGTACGGTACACAGTTTACATGTATAGGGGCCCTAGGCAGGTGCGAAAGTGCAGATTTTGACAGGTTTACTAAATCACCCCAAAAGTACCGTGAGGACGGAATTATTAAGCCTGCAGTATTCCTCAGGCCGTTTGTTTGAGTACCGTAACAGATAGAGTAGGTTTTCACAGAGTGTTTCTGTTGCCGCTGTAACAACGAGCAATGTTTTCATTACTCGGTGTTACAGCGGCAATAAGCGGCATAAGGTCAGCAATTAAAGGACGAATTAAGTCGAAGAAAGTATTAATTTTATCTAGATTTGACAAAAAAAATCGTTCTTTGTCCGTTCCTAATATTGTATAGTCGAAGAAAGAATACGTTTGATATTTATAAACATAGTTTATTCTAGACAGTGACTGGCATCGCGAACCTGAAATCGCGAAAAATAATCAGCTGTTCAGTACATTTATGTTTGTTTAATATACTGAACAGCTTAAATAATTTTTCGACATTTCGGCTTTGCTCTCATAATAAAAAATATTTGTTATCATGAGCACAATCACGTGTTTAAGTAACGTACACAATTACCAGTCACCCGTGTAGCCAGTACAATTGTGAAATGAACACTGCATAAATATATTTTGTTTAACTGTAATTCATGAACACACTAAAACGGACAACAATATCTTGCCGTGACGGCTGACAGGTGGTTTTTAACTTTGTGAGTTCAAGCAACTATCCCAAGTCTCATGTTAGAGTTTAATTCAAAATGTATAAGTTCCGGAGTTACTCGAGCACTCACTCCGAGTCACTTCATAAACTGTTTAGTATACCTAACTCGTACTGCGACGTAAAAGTTATAAAATAAAACTTACTTCTAAATGAACCGCTGATAATTTCTAATTATTAATTATTTATTTCAGATAAAAAGCATTCATAAAAATAACAAAGTTAAATACAATTGAAATTAAAATTATTAAAATTATTGTTAGTAAAATCTTATAAACTATGAGAGTTTACTAAAAAAAAAATACGAATTATGATGGGAGTTTACTCCCATCATAATTTGCATCCATTTATTCTGGATAGGGCAATCAAAAGTTGAGTTCTTTTCTCAATTAGGTATTTTGTTAGTACAAAGTAATTTCTGTCACTAAAGGAGCCCTATTTAAAAAAAGTCCATTTATTTTCACTCTAACAAAGTTTTACTTTTATAAGTTATGTTAAAATAAAAGAAAAAGTTTTTGTTAACGGTAACAAGTTGGGTTGAGGTAATAGGAGTAAGTATTAAGGAATTGTTTGGTTTTATTATTTATACTTATCCTTTTGTTGTCATTAATCATGTACTTAAGTACTTAGTTACACATAAGTAAAGAAAACCATCTACTATGTCAGAATATAAGTTACTACGGAGCACTAAGTTAATATATTTCTCTAATTATAAATTTATTTATTGTAAGCTTATAAAAATAGCTTTATAAAGAAAAATATGAAGCCTTATCTCAACAGAATACCTTTATGAAGATAAAAGAGCACAACAGAAGGTTCTGCTTAATTCAGCGCCGAGAATTTTTCTAGAAACGGTAGAATTTTAGTTTCACAATTAAGTTAGCTCCCAGTACCTAGTTAATAGGTTCTCTAATTGCCACAATGCAGTGAAATGTAGCGAAGAGAATAAAAATAAATGTACTTATAATAAAAAACAACATAATCTCTTGTTTCAAGGCTTGTCTGCGAAATACTTTTCATAATAGAATCAAAGTAGAAGTATCAAAGAAGTGGAAATCAAGCTGAGAATCACTTGTTTTTATCACAGACAGCAAATAGGTCAACGGCGTTCGGCCGCAGACTGCCAAAGATCAGCCTTTTGGGACATTCTGTAACTTATTTCACTTTAGTTTTGGGAGCTGAAAAGGACACTGTTTGGAGGTCAGACGATCTCCCGAGGACATGGTAGGTATGCATAACGAATGAACACGTTTCTGGGACTGTCGCTGGAATGTCATCAAAACTAAACGAGAAGGGTGGTCCTATATGTGGTCAGAGCGAGTTTAATTTAATATGAGTTTAAATAATCGGTAAAGTAGGAAGTCAAAAAATTGAGCGCGATTACTAGTTAAACAATTTTGTTATTTTTTTGCATCCACGCGCGCCTTTTTCCTTTCGTTTAAGATTCGCGCAATTGTTCTATCACAAAGGATTCGCGCCATGTTCCTTCCGCGTTTTTTTACCACACTTAAATATGTATAATAGTTACCAGCACTACATTCCTGAATATTTATACCTAGGACCTAGTTTGTTAGTTTCAAAATATTATCAAATAAAGTGCTACGTCAGACAGTGACTGGGCTCGAGGGAGACAGGTAAGGCTCCAAACTACTCACTAAATGAAATAAATCAGATATTTTTAAAAGTGTACCTCAGCAATTCAACATAAAAACCCGGTTTCTATCAATTGTTTGTAATATAATATGTTGGGGATGGTCCTATCCACTCGACTGTCCATTGTCGGGCTTGATATGGGTATATTAGTGTAAAACGCTCACAATTCAAACAAAGTTTTTCACTTAGTTGATCGATCGATTTGCGTCCGTCTCTACATAGATACCTAATATACGCTGTACGGCACGTGTTTCACATAAAAATGTTTTATTATCACAACTCTGATGTTATTATATTGTCGAACCTGTGTTCCTGGAACTCGTCTCATAGTTTACTGAACAAACACTGCCGGAGGCTGCAACATCTCATCTTAGTGGTGGTCTTGGTGAGGTATTGTAATAATATTATCTTTGGTTTAGGATAATTGATAGCTATACATTAATAGCAAGGCGAGACGAACACAGGCATAAACTTCTTCGGGGCCAGTATTTTTACTTTTGAATTCAACCTCAAACTTCCGATTATGACAGCTTTTAAAAATGATTACGCTTTTAAATAAATTAAAAATAATGTAACAAATTCATTTTTGAAAATATTGACACAGTCGTTTTTTTATTTTTAACTGGTTTCAAAAAGTGGTACTCAATTCAGTTGTATTTTTGTCCATTCTTAGGTAGGTACATTTCTTACATTTTTTTTATTTATTTTTTCTGACGTAGCTGTATAGTTACAGTTAGGTAAGAAGTAAATAAGAACGATGTTTCAATACGAAGATCACGATCACTACCAATAGGTAAATTGTATTTATTCACACGTAGCTGCCCCGACAGTTCCTGCGCCTGAATAATAAAACAGGCAACTTTCATGTCACTGTCACACAGGCAATGTATGCGAAGTAATACCGGCATGATATCAAATGCAAATGTTACAGAGATATCAAACTTTGAGCGTGTAATTGAGTAGCTACAGTTATTGTGCCGGCGGCCATTTAAAAGTCAACCCTTGGACGCTTGAAACTGAAATTACGTTTTAATAAAACAGTAAAAGCAAAGCTGGTCCTTTGTGAATTTTATTTCTACATAAAGTACTTTGATTGTTATTTTATTTTATTACAATAAATAAAATTATGATTCTGGAATCAGCGGGAATGGAGAAAATGAATCGTATGACGTCACAGTAAGGCAGCGTCCTCATGGAATTTTAATGATGCTTTGGGCAGAGCGCTGGCGGTTGACCCACTTTATCCGAATGCTCCTGGTTAGCGTTAGGTTTCCTGTTCTCTGCGTTTACTATCAGGGTTTACATTGTTTTTACTGCATTTTGGACACCAACACGGTGTTCAAAATGCATTCTTTATAAGAAATACTTCATCTAAAGTTATTTCAAACGCACAATAAGATCGTAATGTTTTGAACACAGCTCCGCAGTACTGGTTGTAAACACTCACTGGTGACTGGGTGAGAGTTATCGATAGAGTTCCGAGGCTTAAGGAACTAAAATGTGGAGCTTTATGGTTTGTTTTATTTTCTGTTTACGCTCCTGATAGCTAGGGGTCCGAGCACGAACACTACTCACTGAGAAGTAGCGGTTGGTTAAACAGTCGGTATGCTTGATTTAAGCTATTGCACTTCATGATTCTATATTAGAGTTATTTTTTTAAACAACTTTTTTGACTTGTTTGATAGTGTTGATATTAGTGTTGATACTAAAAGTGGAATAAAATAAACTAAAGTTATGAAATAAGCCGTACTAATTATTGCACTACGACTTTACTATCAGACAGAAAGTTCAAGGTTATTTAGAGTTACCAACTACGATCTTTGACAAATAGCTAAACCTTTAAAGTTACACAATTTAAACTTAATATTGCCACATCTGAACTGCGCTCCCCTAGTGTAACGTTAACGTTATACATACTGGGATGTTCTTTTGTTACACACAGGCACTTTATTGAGTTTTTAACAAATCGGGGCTTCTACCTAACCCCTCAAAACAGTTTGTAACATTTTAGGTATCCCTTATTAAATTATGGAATTGTCAATGTCTTTAGCAGTATCGATACACTTGACATTTTGGGATCCACAGTTGACGAATCTAGGCCCGTATTAATAGACGTTACTCAATTCTGAGACGCTCTCAAGTTTATTGCTGTCCTTATTTTTTCCCTTAAGAATGACAAGGACAGCAAGAGACTTGAGAGCGTCTCGGAGTTGAGTGACGTCTATTAATACGGGCCTTAGTGTTTTCACCGCTTTGATTGATAAGAACAGAAGTTACGCTTACCTCCCATAGATAACGTCAAAAGAAAACAAAAACGGTGTACACTAATGGAGAGATAAATACACGTTACTAAGCACTGACTTTGGCTTAGCCATGTTCCCGTCTCTATCGTGCACTTGACGTTTAGCAGTTGTGTAAAAGTGACAGGTATAGTGCTAAGCCAAAGTCCCCTCCCCGCGCGACCGCCGACGCGAACACACGTACTTTCTATCACCTCCGTGTTTTAAATCCAAAAACCGTATAAAAAGTGCATTAATTACCTATAAAACTATGCAGTGATTATTGATAAGATGCAGGTGTCAATTGTGTAAAAAATCTTATTAAATGGTCAACTGGAACTCTGTGTGTGATCAGTTTTAACAATTCAACGAACTAAACTTTTAAAAAAGTGGCAACCACTTGGACTTTGACCGTATAAACAACACAAAGGATTCGTCGAGACCTCGCTAATCACCTAACCTTTGATTAGTCTACTGGATACTAATTTCAACACATCGTGTAGCGAGCTCGTGGCGCAGCGGTAAGCCGCTCGGATCTCAATTTACTCAGCGGAACGGTTTGGCTAGTCACAAGTTCAAACCCAGTCGCCTACACGAAGAACTTTTTGTTTTTTTTTTTTTTTTGTTTTTCATATTTTATTTTGCGTGTTGCTTGCAATTCGCATTCAAAACAAAGCAAACTACTTACAAAAAAAAGTTATTACAAGTATGCCTATCAATAGATCACCTCCTGTCTCACCGGCCCCGCTGTCGTTTACCGCGGCGGTGCCTACGCTTGTTCATAACCAAAGCTTAGCGACGCCTTTGAACGAAGTGCAACTACAACATTGCGAATCGGCGCCTGACCTTCATGACATTTCGTCTAATATAACGGAGCGTAAAAAAAGGAAATATGATAATGAGGATAGCAATATTTCGACAATGATTAAGGAAATGTTTTCAACTTTTTCTCGTGAACAGGACAGGCGTTTCCAAGAGCTTCAGAACACTATTAGTAAAATCTCTGAACAAAATAGTGAATTAAAAAATAGTGTCACTATGATGTCCGATAAGTATGATGACTTCCTGCAAAAAGTCTGTGCCCTTGAAGCGGAACGTAAAGCTGACAAGAAGATGATCAGAGAGCTGGAAGATAAACTCGAAATCCTGGAACGGAAGTCTCGCTCATCGGGTGTTGAAATTCGCAATATTCCCAAACTAGACAGAGAATCGAAGGATGATTTATGTGGTATTGTCGAGAGTTTGGGAAAAACTCTGGACGTCAATATTGATAACCTAGGTATAAAGGATGTCTATAGAATTAACTCCAAAGATAAAACAAACCCGGTTATAGTTGATTTTACCACCCAGTTACTTAAGGACAGATTTATGAAGGGTGTGAAGAAATTTAATAAATCTAAGAGTAAAATGGAAAAACTAAACACTACTCTTCTCAATCCCCAATATCAACATAAACCGATTTTCGTATCTGAAACGCTAAGCCACAAGTCTCACAGACTATATTATCTGGCAAGAACATTTCAGAAAAACCATGGATACTTATTTTGCTGGACCGTTAATGGAATTATTTATCTAAAAAAAAACCTTGAATCTGCCCAGATACGTATCCACTCTGAACAAGATATTGAGAATTTAAAGAGCACTAAATGACTATTTGTATATTTTTGCTATTTTTCTGTATTTTTTAAGTTTAATTTTAGCATGAATATTAATTTTTTATTAATGAAAATTTTTTGTACTTATGAAAACACCATACTAGCGTTTAACACACATCATCTTTACAAGTTAAACATTATTTCACCTTTACAACAACACATCTCATTTTACTTATTGGGAAAAATAACACATAATACCTTTACAATTATACACGAACCACCATTTCAATTACCCACATATCAGAAAAATCTTTCTCACACCTGTATACTCCTACCACACACATCAGTGCATACAAAATTACACAACCTTTCACCCGACACACAAAAAAAAAATCTTACAAATATAATACCCCAGCTAAAAACAGTTACATGCTTACTCGCTATTAAAAGATATGCCTATAATAGTATTAAAACCAACTTATATTTATATTCACCCCTGACATCTATAGAATTAATAATTATTTCAGGATTTAAAATTCGATCATAACTCACAAACATCTATCAACAATGATCTGGATGAATTAACTTTAGCCGACTCCAGCACTTGTAACATAGATGACTGCTCCCAGGCAATATATACCAACAATTCGTCATTAAATATTTTTGTACAAAATATAAGAAGCGTAAATCGTAATATATCAGGACTACACACCATTATTGCTCGATCAGGAATTGACTGGGATGTGATCATTTTAACGGAATGTTGGATATTTCATAATCAATATATACCTCTTATCAGTGGTTATCAGTCGTCATTTACAATCGACAACAGGTCACAAAACGAAGGTGTTATTATTTACCATAAATCTTACCTCAACTGTACCATATATGAGCCCACTTTAGCAGACGCAAATTGTTTAATAATTAAAATTAATAATCAAACTGTTATAATTGGTATATATCGCTCTCCGGCTGTGAAAAATGTTTCTAATTTCCTGGAATCTTTAAATAATGTTTTATTAACACTTTCACCCTACAAAAATGTATTTATTACCGGCGACATAAATATAGACATTTCGGCATCCACCTCAGATACACGTGCAGTAAACTATCTTAATCTCCTAGCGTCCCATGGTATGTTACCCGCGTACGATATCCCCACGCACTCTCAAACATGCCTGGACCACGTCATGCTCAAATCAAATTTATTAGTAAGATGTTTAGTTGCGCATACAACATTAACCGATCATTACAGCGTCATTATAAGTCTCTCGGACCATAGTTCTTCGCGCCGTTTTACAAAATCAATAAAACGTATTGATTTCAAATCTCTCGATGACAAAATTAAGGAATTGGATTTTAACAATATATATTCGTTGGACAATGCTAATGACGCGGTCTCTTTCTTCTTGAACACACTTACCACCACAATTAATAGCTGTACTCAAAACATCACGGTGCCGAGACGTAAGCGTATAATTAAGCCGTGGATTACCCCAGGATTAATGCGTTGCATGCGTAACCGGGACAATTTACATCTGGTATGCAAGAAACACCCAAATGATAATAAAGCGAAAATAACATATTCCCGCTATAGAAATTTTTGCAACGAAATATTAAAAAAAGTTAAACAAGCATACGATAAAGCGGAGCTTGCTAAATGTGAAGGCAACACAAAACAATTGTGGGACAAAATTAAAACTTTCACTAACACAAGTAAAGTAAACACCCCATCCACAAACCTAATAAATACAAAAAATCCGATTAAATCTGTCAATGAAGTTAACCAGTTCTTTGCAAACATAGGCATGTCATTAGCAAGATCTGTCAACACGCTACACGCAACCTCCGACCAGGTTTCCTCACTACCACCTTGTCACTCTTCATTTGTACTTCTGCCCACTGACGTACATGAGATAAATAACATTATATCTTCACTTAAAGTTAATTTCACATTGGGTTGTGGTGATGTTCCCAGTGGTTTAATAAAAAGATATGCCAAGGTGCTGGCGGAGCCCATTACATTTATATGCAACACCTGCATGGCTACTGGTGTCTTTCCCGCTGACCTCAAGAAATCTCTTATACACCCAATTCACAAGAGTGGCAGCAGAGATTGTGTCAATAACTACCGGCCCATTTCGATTTTGCCAGCGTTATCTAAAATCCTTGAAAAAGTTATTAATAAGCAACTAACTAAATACTTAGAAACGAAAAAATTACTGTCAGATAACCAATATGGATTTCGTAGTGGAAGATCTACAAATGACGCCGTACACCAACTGACTGATACTATAGTGACTAAGCTAGATGAAAAGAAAAAAGTCCTCACAATATTCCTCGATTTAGCGAAAGCTTTTGACACGGTCTCTGCGTCACTCTTGCTGAAGAAGCTTGAATACCTCGGTATTCGTGGTACACAGCTTAAACTATTTCATAGTTACCTGCATGGCAGAGTTCAACGCGTGATAGTAGATAAGTGGTTAAGCGAAGACTGTGAAGTCAATATCGGTATTCCGCAGGGGAGTATTTTAGGGCCAACCCTATTCTTAACTTTTATAAATGACCTCTGCCAGCTTAATCTTTTCAATGGTAAGATTGTGTCGTTCGCGGATGACACGGCACTTCTTTTTTACGGAGATACCTGGGAGGAAGTCTACCACCATGCTCAAATGGGCTTCGCGAGGGTAGTTGGTTGGCTAAATAATAATTTACTCACACTTAACACCGACAAGACTAAATTCATCACATTCTCACTAACAAATACTCATTACATACATAACTCTTCTCTTAGCATCACGGCTCATACATGCAATAACTACTCTTCCAACACATGCACTTGCACAAAACTTCAAAAAGTAGACGCAATCAAATACCTCGGTGTCATGATTGATAAGAACTTGAACTTTAATGCACATATCGATCTTTTGTCCAAGCGAATTAGGAAGCTCATCTACATATTTAAAATTCTCCGACACTTTGCGGATGAGAAAATACTTAGAATGGTCTATTATGCATTATGCCAATCCTTATTGACATATTGCATTACTATATGGGGTGGCGCCTCTAAGACATATATGATGAAAGTGGAACGAGCCCAAAGATCAGTACTCAAGGTAGCCCACTCCTTACCCTTTTTCCATCCTACCTCGGAACTTTATGAAAAATGTAAGGTTCTCACAGTTCGCCAACTCTTTGTCATCCAAACTGTTTTACGCACACACTCATTTATGTACTATAACCCTACTCTAAATAAGCATAAACGCATTAAAACAAAAGTATGTTCAACGAAACTATGTAAAACTAGTCTTTCGCACCGCCACTTTGGTTTCCTTAGTTCTTATTTATATAATAAAATTAACAGTATATTAAATATTTACCCCTTAACCAAAGCGAAGTGCAAAAAACTTCTGACCACCTATATGTTGAGCTGTGATTACGAGACCACGGAAAACCTTTTTATCATTCCAAAATAAACGAGCAAGCATACACACATACATGCACACACCCTTACACATTCTCACACATACCCACCCTTACACTTACATACACACACACACACACTCTTACACTCTCATTCATACACACACACACTCACTGCTATTCTTATTGTAATTTTTAGTGTTTTTTTTTTAGTACTTTCTCTTACTGAAGGTTTCAAAATCTTTTAATGTACTTTGTTCTCGAGGGGGGGCCTGGTAATCTGTGTGACAGGGTATCCTAGTGCAGATACCAGTCTCCCACAAAGGATTACTAACGTATAAAATGTTGTAACCATAGTTTTAAGGTGCCTTTGTGGAAGAGAAAAATAAATGATTTATTATTATTATTATTATTATTATTATTATAGATACCTACCGCGCAAGTCTAAAATTAATATATTTCGTCCTTATTAAATAACAATTTCCTACCGCAGCGAGCCGCTAACAGCCTTCCGTGTTTTGTTATTAACATCTCCTCCAGGGCAGGACCGACCTTCCCACAGGTAGCTGTGCGTACTATTGTACGGAGTTTTAATAAAACCAGCCCCGTCTTTCCTTTAAAAGGAAGTACAAGGTAATCGCGGAAGCCCCAGTAAAGACATACTGCTGGAATAAATAAAACGCTTGAAGTTGAACGAAATCAATATTATTTCATTCAAAAAGGATAAGGCGGATCAAAGCTGTGTGGTTGAAAGATAGGTTCCCGCGGGACTCTATGTCTACCTATCTATCTATCTACCTAGATACAAACCACATCAAAATCAAAGAGCTTAGATTTGTTGAGTTTAAAGCTAACGTAGGTAATAGAAACTGTTATATCAGAGATATAAAAGTGCTTCCTCATGTTTTTCCGTTGCTGAACATAAAGCTTAGACAACCTCTATTTTATTCTAGAAAGTTATGACACAACTTGGCATCAAAAATGAAAATGGAGATATAATGTTTAAATAACTAAAGGGTTAATAGTAAAGAGTTGCGTAGTATTTGATTTACGAACAGGATGTTTCGCTTGAACAACGCTACTAGATTATAGAAAGTCTTTATATTTTCTCGGCGCATTTAATCATTTATTTGAACATTCGGATTGATTTCACACCCAAGTGATTATGCCCCGCGTGTTGTCACAAGTTTTTGCAGTTAATCCGGCTTTAGTTGACGCTTTGCAAGCCATCGAGAACTTATTTCATCAAGAACCACCGTGAATAAATAATTGGTGGAAAATACACCAATTATTTTCCACGGGTATTATAAAAAATCGGGATGGTGGGGCTACTGCGCGAGTCCCCTTTTGTAGAGTCTCCGCCCCGATTTATTCATTTTCTGCTGATAGAAAAGAAAAAAAATGTGTTTTTTCGCTGAAGCTGGGCTGTCTTGCTTTTTTCTTATGAACTAGCTTAAGAATACGATTTCGTCGCCATGGCGACCACTTTTAATTGATTCAAATTTTTTCTCGGTCATTCTAATAATTTAATTACCACTTACATATTATTTTTCTGAAGTTGCAGACGAAACATCTCGGCGAGGAAATTGCCTTTTCACCGAAAATGATGTGTTTTATTTTGAAAATGGTTCGAGTTCTTAGATGTCGGATTACCATTAAAAAAAGTGGATTATTCAAATTACCAACAACTTCGTTGTGTGACAATTTGAGCAACGTAATTTGACTTGTAATTTGAACAGGACTTACGTCGCTAGCATTGTGTATCAATTAGTTGTAAAACCAGAAATATTAAAAAGATACCTTCGAGTTGAAACATAATTATTTTTTAAATTAACTACCTCTTTTCTAGAACTGACATAAACACAGTTATTTCTACAGAAGTCAAAAGCAAACTAATCTAAAAGTATAATGCGCATTTAACTTTATAAACGATGTTCGGATGAAGTCGTAATGAGTGTTTGATCTGAATGTGCTCGTAGCCTTTGCTACGAGACCTCGTAGCGGCGTAGCACCATCACTTGAACTAAACGGAAACCCGTAGCGTGATGCGACACTTGCCGTAGCACTGTTCTTAAGTTGGGAATAAACACTCGTCGATCTTAACAACATTGCTTGCCGAAGCTTAGTACGATTTTTGCGCTGAAGTTATAGTTGTGCTGACCTGTAGTCAAGCGTCAATTCTTGTGAAAAAGAAAAACTGGGCCGTAGAATAGTAGTAGTCCTAAAGTTGATGTGTTTAGCAGTGTAATTATAGGTACATGACACATTGTCTAGGCCTAGGCTTTATACAATTTTATTTATCTGCTAGGCTGTGTAACACTAATCGATTTTTTAAAACTACCTTAGTCGAGCGTTTTATAGCGGCATCGGTAAGTGCGTAGGTTCCCCCTCCCCAGGAAGGGAGGTTCAAGCCCTTAAATAAGTCCGATACCTTCGTCAAAACCGTTCTCAAAATCCATGAGTGATGATCTATCTCCAAGTGTCGAAAATAAGACTCGAGCGCTTTACATTCGGGACAATAGCAGTCGGTGCTTCACAGTTTTGTAATCCACACTGTCGGTGTAACAAAAGGCTTTGTTTAATGCGGGGCTCCCGCTAAGCTGCTCCCGCGGCGGCTACTGCGGCTGCACGGTTACGGACATTAAAGGACAGGGCTCAAGGTTAATACTCAAACATAATTGTGTTTATTTATAGACATCCCGGTGTATAAATGTTGGTTAGAAATATTTGAGTAAATGGGTTACTCTAACTATAGACTGAGTTTGGGATAAGGCCATTCATCATTGATTAAATAACTTATTTCAGAATGATGATGATTTTCAAACGCTTTCGAATATAACATTATAACTAGGTATACTAGGTACAGTTCCGAGTCCAAAACTGTGTCGAGTGTCGTCGTTAGCAGAGAGCAGAGGACGCTCCTGCAGGTACTTATGGCTGGAATTCGACGCGCGACGTGCCAATTGAGGGATCTATTCGACGCGTCCGAAAGTTACAGAATGCTATTGAACCGCATGACAATAGTGCACGACTGCACGTCCTTTGTGACCAGACCAGCTGCGAAACTGAATCATTTGCACGAGAAGAAGATGAATGAGCTATTCGTTTTCAGGCTTTTGTAGGATGGGTTTCGCTGCGCACCAATTAGACATACAATATTATTGCGTATTTTTTTCGTTAAAACGATGTTTTATTTTATAAGTGTTCTTTGGATGGTGTTGGAAGATGCTTGTCTTACTTGCGTGATGATTCGGGTACATCGACCAATAACACTTTCAACTATGAATTTAATTAAAATACATACAAAAATGTTATGGATAATTATCGTTAGTGCCATTTTCTATAGTGTGAAAATACAGAAATGATCTCGACTGTGACCCTGGTCCGTTGTTATTCACTATCGGTTCGCGTTGACGTCAATTCACTTCATCAAGTCGATTCGCATGGAATAATTGTGTTCCTGATTGAGATCTGTGGCAAACACTATTTACTACTGAGCTAACTAATTATAGTACGATTATATGCCCATTAGGCAGGCCATATTAAAATATCGTCGCTAATCTATTGGAGCTATGTTATCTAAAGAGTATTATTTTTGTACCAGATAATTATAATAGTATTAGTAAACTAAAGCTCAGGTCTAGAACGTAACCTGCGGTTAGCCACATCAGACGTTTTCGAGCTCTTATTACCTGCACAATTGTCATTTATTCACGAAGTCCAAAAAATGGAATATTTAATAATAACACGGACGTTATTTCAATTAAAATATTAACGGAAAAAATGGGAGTAAAACTTCGCCAGTTGAGTTTCCGTGTAGCTGGGAGCATTTTTCATTTTTGTAACAAAAGCATAGGGAAGTTGTATTCATGTATATTTAATGAGTATTTTATTTATGTAGGTAACGTAGACCGTACCCCTTAGGTGCTTGTTTCAAGGCAGTTTATGTTATTTCTTTATGTGTGAATAGTGACGTCATTTATAATAATGTTATTTGATTGTTTAGGTGTTGACTTTTGAATGTCTAAATGGATTTTATTAATAAAATCGATGAGCTATTTATCAAGGAAACTTTGTTTAAGTTTCAATTAACAGGCCCATTTTCTCACAAATTAGTAGTAATTATCAAACTTGCTTAAGGCGAATCGGCAGAGTTAGAATTACATTATTTATAAGTTTCACACGATGGTTCCCACATAAACTAGTAACACAGTAATGCATACTTTATTATACTTTCCACTTTCCGCGCCCATTTGCATTTATTTATTTTAATCATCTAAAAGGGTTGAACATTTCAATATTTCCCACCCGTACCCTGGAAATAGTGTGACCCTACAGTTATTTATTAACGTGACCCTATGAAATTCAAATGAAGTTTTGATAAGGATTTATTTTAGCGGAAAACCGGTTAAGGTATTTTTCTCATTGGAAATGCACATGATGTCCTACATCAGATTGGAGTCACTTAAGAAACGTGATTTAAAATTAATATCATTGGAAAGCTGAGGTCTAAACGATAATACACTGTATTATTGTCTCTTTGCAGTATATAAGAAGAAAGCAAGAGTATTGAGTACCAAGCTTGCTCACGACCGTGCTCAGGGCGATTTGATATTTTTTTGAGATATTTATTGGAATTATTTGTTCAGGTTTCCTTTCAATGTTGTATATTCAAGGAGTCAGAGATATCCGAGGTAAACCACCAAGTTCCTACACCTTGTTAGGTAAGTCGAGGGACATATTCAAGGACGTAAAATTATATGATCACATTTAAATAATAAAATTTTTAATAATATTTATACAATGTAAATTGTAAAGAAAACCGTAATTAAATTATCGCAATAGGTATACAAAGTCTTGATAAAGAGGATACAAACTCGGCGTTGCATTAGGCAACTTACCTATGATAGGAAAGTGAAGTTGATATTTGAGATCCGTTCTCATCATGTCCCTCACCAGTCACGCTGGTACTTGCTAGTCACTATATAATTCGAACGATACGAATATTTTTTTAATCCATGTATTCAAGGTCAGTACCACTCGTTATGATTGAGTTATTTCCAAGGATATCCCGCCAACGGTAATAAAAATAAAACTTCAATCAAGGGCGGTGTTAATATATTATTGCAAGAAAAGGTATTTTAAATGTATTTAATTAATTAATTATACTAATAGTGCACTCAATATTGTTTATTAACGACTGATATTACGTAAAATTATATTTTCATACGCTATGAAAATATAATTTCACCTTGAATGTTTTTTCATCTGGATAGCATTTCACCATTCGTAGAAGATGGAAAGTTTGCGACAAATCGTCAATTGCGTGTAAACTAATTATAATGTTGAAAATTCATTGAAGGAAGCTCTCCTCACACACGCTTTACTATTTTCACTAATTCTATATTTTTGAATACGGGTGTTAGTGCAACAAATTCGCATTACAATATAATTTCGACTAAAGAGGCCCGAATTAAATGTTAAAATGGTGGATAATGGTTATTCAAGAGAGTGGACGTGATAAGTGATTTAGAAATTCTAGACTGATAAATAAAATCGTTTTTAGCTGAAAAATTGCAAATATTTTTTTGTTGATATGACCGACACCAATTTTTATGAACGTATTTTTCAATATACGTATCTAATATATTGTATATTTTTTTAAGTGAAGCTCGAAGTTAGTTGCTGATAACACTTTAACAAGCATCCTTTGCGTCAAACAAAATTTGACGCATTTTCCGGGCGACGTCAAGAAACAAAGTTAGGGAATCGCAAACTTTTCACATTTTTCTCTTTATTGGTACTTCACAAGTACAAGCTTGAAAGAATCTTCATCGCGCCCACCGATGTTATCGCAACAAACTTGACGTTCTATTCAGTCGTTTATTCAACAAGTGATAAAGTCTGCTTTTTATTATATTTTATGTATATCACTCAAAATGTGGGCGACATCGTGGCATTCATTTGTATAAATATATAACAAAGCTACTGAACAAAGTCCTAGCACTACAACAGTTAAAGCTAGATAATCTGTAGCATCTAGAAACCTATATCAACGTGAAAGGTCAAACTGCCGGAGCTACGCGTCAGTTACATTGAGAAAGTGGTTCAGTGGCAGTAAAGCACAGGTAGAGAGTAATAGTAATCCATTATTACAATCTTTATTTGTGTAAGTCGAGGCACTCTCGGGAACTGCGGAGTGAGTTATGCAGGGATACTTGGCTGGCCAGCGGTTCTTATTTTGTATGTATAAGTACATGCTGAAAATTTCGTGAAAAATGCAAGTAACAATGTTACATTTTCAATTTATATCGTGGATTATTGGCTCCTCTAGGTCATAGCTTGATTGTGTATAGCCTATTCGTTATGTTAATGTATTTTTAAGCTATATTACTGTAAAGTTTGAACAAAATACGTTGGTTAGTTATTGAGTGAAAGAGTAACAAACATCCTCACAAACTTTGACATTGTAATTTTAGCAGGATAAAAATCAAATAGGTTTACCAATCTAACTACTCACGAAAGAGTTTTTCATCTTCGAACTTACGTCCAAACTGGCCGTCATACCCCAAAAACAGGCAACGGCCTTTATTTGTTGAGAAAAAAATAAGTAAATAAAAAAGAAACACAAATGGCGTTTTAAATTTTTTCGACGAAATAAGGCCAGCAACCCTTAGTAAATAATAAATAAAATGGATCCAATGAGGTTCTATTCAAAATAATATTAGAACTATTACCAAAAAATGGCCATTTTGTTAAAAAATCCTGTGAGGAATCTTAATAACTATGAATTCATATCTGTATTACATTGAAGTTGTCATTCGCTGGGTAAATAACTGATTATTTTGTATCATTCACACACTTTTCTTCGTTATTTTTTAATTTGATTTTAATCCGAAAAAAGTACTTTATTTTATACAAACCTTATTCTCAAAATAACAAACTCAGTAGTCGTTTGAAAGTTATGAGCGTACATGCATTTCGGGGATTCATATTTATTTATATAAGTAGATGTAAAAGTTTCGAAGTTTGTTACCGACTTATTTGCCTTTGAACAGAATTATCCAATTAGTCGACATTTAGTACAAGTTTAGATATTCAACTCGCTTATAAGACGTTACGATAAAATGTAACATTGTTACTCGTAGCGTATTTGAGGTGAGGCTTAATTCATTGTGAAATGTTCGCAGGTGGAGCCGTGGGCAGAAGCTAGTGGAATACAAAGATGATGTGTCCCAAAGTAGGTTACTCCTTAATCCCATAAGGCACGTTCACGTAACTTACCTTTGAAATATAATACGGGAAGAGAGCAATATCATAGACAAGGATAATGGCCTCCTTTCCGGAACTTTCTATTGTGCGGCCAATCTCTGGTTTCATTTGAAACTGTCCCGTTACGCTGTTATTACAAGTGAAACAACTATTTTGATTTAACTTTGCAATAATACTGAGTTTCCTACAGTAATAGTTAGTAGTTGTGAACAGGCTTTTTAGGATATTGTGAGAGTCTGCGTATGTTCCTGTTATGTTAGCTCATTGAAACAAAAATGGACGGATCAGTTTGTAACGGCGAGCAATCGCGACTTTGTTCAGATCAAAGTTGATTTACGTCATTTAACACAAAGACTAAGCTTAATATAGTGTGGTTTTTAGGGTTAAAACTGTAAACAAGTAAACTAACTGGGAAGAAGGGGAATGGAGCCTAACAAAACACTCTTACATGAAGTGTAAGCCACTTCTTATTTCAACCACTGTAATAACAAAAGCGACGCGGCTGCTTTATTGCACCAATGTTCATTGATTTCCGATAATATTACTAACACATTTAAGCGATGGCTCCTTTCGTCTGAGCTAAGGTCAACAAACTATCCACCAATAGTAGGCAACTTCACACGACACATATACAGGCTAATCTGGTTGCTAAGCCACATTTTAACCAACCTGAAGGACAATGAGCCTGTAGGATGTTCACGTGATCTCAATACGAGCCTCAGATAAAGGCAAGTCACCCACGGTAACAATAGGTGATGGATGTCAGGTAGACATTTATTATATTGAGGGGTTTTGTGTGTTGTCTAGTATTTCCTATTTATCAAGGTTGACGTGATATGTTTTATTTGGGATCATGTTTAGGGATTGTAACAGTTAGATTAGTTGTATGGTCAAGTTTCATCAAAGCTTCAATTGATCGGGTCGCTACCCAGGAAGGGTAGCTTTATATACTTAGTATCGAAATTATTTTTAAAATTCTACATGTTATTATATTATTGATATTTCATTTTCACTAGACCAATTATTTTTAACCTTTCGACGACCAAGCGACAGCCGGCTGTCGGGCTGGTATTGTCTTTCTATAGTGCCTCGAACCACGTGTGTTCGAAGGTTTAATGTATGAATGTATATAATACTAGCTTCTGCCCGCGGCTTCGCTCGCGTTAGAAAGAGACAAAAAGTAGCCTATGTTACTCTCCATCCCTTCAACTATCTCCACTTAAAAAATCACGTCAATTCGTCGCTCCGTTTTGCCGTGAAAGAAAGACAAACAGACAGACAGACAGACTTTCCCATTTATAATATTAGTATGGATGTTTAAATCATTTTTAATTTAATGCCAACACGTAATTATGGTGGGACATATTGAAACTATATTTCTTTAATAACACTTGTAGCTAACGAGCAAAATGAGTGAGGACATACTTACATCGATGTTTTTACATTTGCAACTCGACAAAACTGTAAGCATTCTTGCATAAAAATGTCTACATCAAAGTGCTTTTTCTCCGTAGTCATATTATATGCCTTTACAAAATCACCTTTCGTAGAAATATTTCATTACACGATTTTCTGATTTTATTTGTCTGTCAGGAATTTCCACATCACGTCCACTCTGTTGAAGGACCGTTATCCACTATTTTACAGTACATTTAATTCGGGTCTCTTTCGTCCAAAATATCTTTTTATGCGAATTCGTCGCAACACCCGAACACACGAAACATCCGAATTCACGAATAAATAATTAATGCGAAAATAGTGAAGCGTGAGTGAGGAGCTGTGATTGCTTCGCTAAATTATCAACAATATACCACTTTTACTGAGCTTATTAGACGACTTTTTAACAATGGTTTTGGCTAGCCATACTTATTTCTAGAGAGCGAAGCTACTTAGCTTGGCTCTCTCATAATAATCCGTACTAATATTATAAATGCGAAAGTAACTCTGTCTGTCTGTCTGTCTTTCTGTCTGTCTGTCTCTTTTTCACGCCTAAACCGCTGAACCGATTTAAATGAAATTTGGAACAGATATAGTCTGGGATCTGAGAAAGGACATAGGATAGTTTTCATCCCGGAAATCCCCCGGGATCGTGAACTATTGTTACACGCGGACGAAGTCGCGGGCAAAAGCTAGTAAATTATAAGTATAATTTCAAGCGTGCGTAAACTATTCTAAAATATCATAAAGTTAAGGCAAGTACCCAACTTCTTACGCTTACACTAACATATACGTACATTAAGTTAGTTAAAAAAACATATTTAAGCAGGTTGGTTAGGTTTGGCAGTCACAGTTCTGGATTTTAAATTGTATTTGTTAAAATTTTGTATAAAAAATTCAAAAAGCATTATTTTTTGCTGTACATTTGAGAGAGGGGAGATAAACTTTCTACTTTTCTTGCGTACTACCAGGATTACGTGGAGTTAGTAGTAACCGTGTGCATTTATACAGAAGAATAGAAAAGGAGATTCTTAATCGTATTATATTACGATATTTTGCAATTTTCGCTCAAACGCATACGAATGCTGTTTGTGGGAGTGCTGACATCGAGAGAAAGCGCATACTTAGTTATCGGTCGATCACTGGTAACCAAATTATAAGAGTAATATTGTATGCCTTACCCTATCTTCTTCCTAAACAATAGATCTTTTTTTTTCTGATACAAAGGAATCTTAAGACTTTCGCAATAAGTTGATGTTTTATTTTCAAAATCGTAAAATCTCTTATGATTTTCCCCTGTTTCACATTCGTGTCAGATTGTCACAATGAAAAGCTTCCGAACATAGTTGCTGCCGCAAGTAGGAAACTATGTTCCTCCCTGCGCTCATTTGTATTAATTAGATAGGACGCTGCTGAACATCAACCTTATTGTGCGAGATATAGAGTTCTCAATGTAATAACAGATGAAACTTTCTGTATAGGTGTCAAGATGGTCATGTTAAGTACATCGTTATCTTAGTACCTCGCGGTAAGACATTGTGGTATTCTGAGTCATTACAGTTATAGTGTACGCTTAGTGCTCCAAATTTGGTACAATTCTATTTTAATATTCTATTATAATGCACTTATTTCACCGCCAAATAAACTTTGCATTAGTACGACATTCACTCATGTATTATGCTTTCCCTTCATTCAACTTTGTAATCTGAAAGTAGAAACTTACAGCAAACACTATGGTACCGTTGGTTTTTTTTTTAATATTATTATGGGCTTGCTCTTGGTCCCAGACTAGCCCGAGGTTCATAAAATACTAGCACTGTTTCCCTGCAACACTGCAACCACAGATATCTTCGTAATAGTTCCAACATGGCCGCCTGTCTGATCAAAGTTTAGCTTCCCGCGCGTTTTAGTCAACACTTCATTCCTACAGTATCACACAACTTTAGTCAACTTCTATATATGTTCCAAGTCTTGGATTTATTGATACGTCCAAAAAATAACATAAGTCATGTTTTAAAATTTAAATGGATACTGTTACAAAGTAAACAACCTTTTTCGGCAGATAATTAATTACAATATTCGTAAAAAAACCCCTAAGCTTCAGAGCCTGGCAACAAGCTCCACTTCACGTTTCCGAGAAAATAAAAGTTTAATTATTTATTGTGCCCCGTCTTAAATGTTATGTGGTTTGAACGTAATTACTTGTTCCATTCTTGGAAAAGAATGTACGTAAAAACGTCGAGTTCTATGAAATTACAGCAAAGGTATCAGCCGCTAATTAACTTAATTGTTACAGCAGTACCAGCTGAACTAATTAGCATTAATATGCTTTAAAAGAATGCTTTGTTATATAAAATTGTTGGGTAATATTTTATATCAGGTAGATCACTATGTGCTTAGACGTTCTTACTCCGTTCCCTCTTAATAAAGTTTAAAATAGGATGGTGGAGAAAACCGCACGCTATTGGCGGAGGGCACTTTAAAGTGCACAGAGAGGGAGTAAATAGATATTCGTGAAAATTACTACCTGTAACGATGGTTAAAATGCGCTTACATTTTATTCAGTTACTAAAAATTATATCCGTGTTGCAATCTAGACTTCTCCCTTTTTACCTGGTGGTCTAGTTCTTTCTGTTCAGTCATCTGCTAGATATTTTAGTGATTAAAAATTTAAGATTATGTTCTTTTCTTCACTATTTTCTTCTGAACAAACTATCCACTATTATCTGTTTAGGATCTTTCGAGCTTAGATATTACGCACTTTCCTTCTGATCCTAGAGATATTTAAGGTTCTAATTATTCCTTTTATTGAATTACATTATTTTATTTATAATGCTCTAGCTGATTGACTTGTAATTTCTCCGCAAAAGCCCGTTTCAGAGATATTAAAAGCCAAGTTATATTTATGAAATAGGAAATTTTATAAATATCAACAATATTTTAAATATTTCCACGAACCCTGTACATTACTTGCGGCTGTTAGCACAATGTATTTCGTGTGTACATAAACAGTAATTATTCGTGCCCAAAATAAAAATCGTTTCCCAGTATATTTATTGTAGACAGTGTGCGTAGCTGGCTGTGTGATGTTTTCTCGTACTCCAAGTATTATGTTATATTCGTAATATTATTTTCCTCCTGCCAGCTGTTGTAAATTGAACTCTTTGTAAAGTATGTCAGTGACAGTGTCCATAATATGTTAAGTACAATTTTTTATTTACCTCATTTTAGTGTAAATTATGGAACAAAAACCAATTTAGATTAAAATTGTGGCTATTCGTCATGGATTCTAAACATTGATCGAGATGGACTCGGGTCATTTGATTCGACAAGTATAGACCGTCACCTGTCTAATAATAGTATGAAAAACCGTGGGATGTAAGTATGTGAAAATCCGATACAGCATCCCTTTTTTCTATTTTACGTCAAAAGAGTTTTAACATGATATGTACATTTTATCAGTTCGGAATAACAGTGAGTGGCACTGTAATGTAGATTTATTCCGGAAGAGTGTACCTTTGCGCCTGAAATAAATCAAATAATGACGAATGAAGGACACATTATAACACGGAAAAATATGACACTACCCTTCAAGGTTGTGTTAGAATACAAAATAGGTTCATTTCACAATGTTACGAGCTGGGACGAATTATGAATGCGTTTCGTGATACAATTAGGTTGTCAGACAAATTGGTGAGTACATTTTTAAGATTAAGGCTGGCTTTTATCTTGGCCAGAGGCTTAGTAATGCCATCCAACGTGGCAATGCTGCCAGCCTCTTGAGCACTTTACTGGTTGACAACGATGCGGAAGAGTTTTTTGATGCCATTTTATTTTATTCTTTAATTTAATGCTAGTTTTATAAATTTAGTTTTATTTTAAATATTGTGTATTTTAATAAAGTAATTATACATAGTTACGTAAATCAATAAACTGAGATTAGTTTATGTTAATAAAGTAGTTTGGTACGTGAAGAAATTACTATTACTTAGTTTCTGATGATTAATTTTAATGAATCAACTTCACGAGTGTAATACGGAGTCAACGTAACGAGAACTCAGTCAGTTTCTTTATAACTATATTTACTGCTTTTGCATATCATATTTGCCGCCTAAAATATATGTATTCATACTATATAGAATTCCAAAGTAAAATTTAAGCTGCATTTTATTTACTGTATCTTCTAAATGTACGTATATTTTTCTTTACCAAGTAAGACTTACTTGTTCTCATAAAATAACTTTCTGTAACTTTGTGCAATAAATATATAAGAGTGCTGAAATTATTCGTCCGTTTTGATTAAAGCTGATAGCGTTTTCTATTTCATATTTTAATACACTTTCAAATAATTTTGTTTTAATAATAGTAGCTTTAGTTAAGTAAATATTTTTTCTTGGATGTTTGTGAAGATTTTTGGTTTACTTAGTGCCAATATCCAAGGCTGTGCTATATCTGCACAATTTCAGCTTTTCGCCTTCATAATATATGACTATATACTTATTAAGCAAACATCGCAAAGAAATTACTAGATGTAAAAAACCAAGTAACAATGGGCCTACGGATGCGCTACATTCAAGTGCTACGAGATGCTACATCGTAGCACAACGCTACGCGGTATCGTAGCCGACCTATGCAGTTTCAAAACTTTACCTCGTTCAAATGTAACGTTAATTAAAAGTTTATGTAAGGAAATATGTTGCGGCATGGTTATAGTACTTACCGTGACCCCGGAACATAAAGGGCAACCGAAGGATCATGAGTGGGTTTTAGTCAGTGAAAGTCTGACACGCTCTCCCGCCCAGGACCGGAGAAGCCATTTGATGATTTTCCACTCCCAAAAAAATAATGTAAGGAAATATTATAAACTTTATCATTCCACGCTGTCATTTTATACACCAGTAACGCAAGCATACATTAAATTTGGGATATTTTCGCGGTGCACCATATAATTCCGTCGCTGGTTAGATAAAATATAAAGAAACAACTAGAGATAATAACTTACCGATAGCGTGATGATCTTGTCGAACAGCATCACCGGCGGCATGTGGAAGTCGAACACGAAGTACTGCGGACAAACATTGGTTATATTAAAAACATGACAAACAGTGTAATATTAAAAACATGACTAGTCATATGTTGGTGTTTTGCAGGCGACACGCAATGTCTAGCGCTAACGGAATTTTTTACATGGAATGAAATGAAAACGTTTTCTATTGTCCTGTCTGTATGTATGCTTAAATCTTTAAAACTATTACATGGTTTTCATCAGGGCGTCTTTTGAAAGTTTCACATAAGAGAATAATCTGAGAATTTCAGAGATTTATAACACCTGTTCTAAGCTGGGTCTTGCTAGCGTCTCATAAGAACGGTCGGTCGTGTGGATGAAAATCGACTCAGATATTTTGTGGTCATGTGGACACTCTATGGGTGTTCGATAAACTGCACAAAGCAACAGTCAGATCGTAACTTTAAATCTAGAGCAAATAAGTGGTTTAACTGAAAATTTAAGCTAGTTGATGGCTCCTAAACATGTACGTCGTTCTGCAGAGGAACAAGAATTGAGAACTAAATTTGAATTCTGGAAACCAATAATCACTCGGCTGCCGTGATACAAGATACATTGTCTTATATCAGACAATATGCATGGATGACTATTGAGCTAATAATTTCTGGAGCGAATTTGAATTCTCTGTCAAATATTGAGGTAATTTTACTATGAACTGAGATACTAGTACCGCCAGATTTAATATTCCTAAAATTTAGGTTGGAGAGACGAAAAGAGGTATTCATATTTGCTAGTTTTGATTATAGACTTCATTCCGATATCAAGTCGTAAAACTGATTGGCCTCGTTTACTTTCAGGCATGAGATTTCGGGTTTGTTACTTAGGTTGCAAGTTTATCTCGGATTTAAAAACTAAATTGGGGGAAATCTGGACTACCAAGAAATATGAGTCTAAAAATTTGAGCAAACTTGGTAATGAATACTCGTTCCTTCTCTGTATGAGAAAAGGCCTTTGCCCAGGTATTATTTTGCCACTGATAATATGCTATTTATAACAGTGTTACATAATTCTCTTTCAGAATTTTGGTAAACAAACAACATGCTAATTTACAAACCACGATTACATAAGATTTGTTAATTCTGTTACGAAAATAACTCTCAATTGCGACACAGAGTAAAGCTGAACCGGCTCAACCCATTATACGTCATAATCCTGTGTTCAATAGGATCTTAGTTCCCTGTTGTTACAGAATAGGTAACGCAATGTAATGTGGTGGTAACATGTTAATCTGAAACGTGCCCCGCGCCACACTGTGGGATCATAATCTCGAATATGAAACACATGTGATTACAGCGCTCCAACAAAGGAGGGACCTGAGGACTTCCCTGGGACCTTTTGTTGTTCGTTTTATGACGTGTCTTTATGGGAGTTGTGGGTTAAGTGACTAATTTTAACTTTGTAATTTGTTGTTTAAGATGTTGGTTTTTTGTGTAATCTGGCGGATATCTGTGTGAGATGACTTTTTTGTTGTAACGTATCGAGGTGTTGTGATAGTAATTTTTGACACATATTTTAATGAAGGTAATAAAAAAATAATGGAAACTTAAGTAATACAAAATGATCATTGTCGATAATTAATTATTACCGATACGAACTAATGTATAATCCTTCAAGCTTTCATCGATTTTAGATTTTGGATACCTATCGATAAATCGACGATGTAAACATTACCTTCTTATGGTAATATTATGTATGTGGTTGATAAAAGGCATATACTTTTCTCTTCACGCCCTAGAAACAGTTGAAAAATTCCAGTTTGACTCATTTTGCCAAATTGAAATTAGTATAAAACAACAGTGTTTTCCAAATGTGACTAATAGTACCTCGTTGTAATAAGGGCAGTTGGTGCTCTCCTTGACGCTGGTGTACTTGCGCACGTCGCCGATCTGCACGCAGACCACGGGGTCCATGTTGAGGCCGGCCAGCTGGCGCGCCTCGATCACCGTCACGCACACCTGGAAGTCGGCTGCCTTCAGCGCTGTCGGTACTCCTGCGCTCTCGATCGCGCTGCGCCTGGGGACAACGAGGATGTGGCATTAGACCTAGCATATAAAGGTGTACTGACTGATTAACTGGGAGATATATCAAAGCACAGAACAATCCGTTAGTCTCGGAGACATGAAGCTTGGAGTGTATGTTCTTTGAGAAGTGTAAGTATCCAAGTATCCAGTAAGAAAAGATAAAATAGAGAATGGAAGTTTCAATATTCACTTCAGCAAAGCGGCGGGTAAAAATAAAAGTAATTTTAGAATTTTAAACCAAAGGGTGTTCCAGCAAAGAATATACGTAGGAGAGTGAAATATTTCTAGTGTGGGCACAATCTGAATAAACCATAGGTTTACCGCCACAGTTTGCACAATTTATCGTCTTTGTGTTTGTGTCGTATCTTTTGCATTTGTGAGGCAAAACACTGAATTCAAACACAACAGATGGAATTTTTATGCATGCGTCTGAATAACCGTAATTTAATCCATAGTTTTCCTATGGCTATGAACCTACACAGAGTCATATAATACTTGATCAACTTACGGCTTCTTAATCTTGCGCGCACTAGTGGGCGAGTGCACGTCGACCAGCACTTCATCAGAGGACACGGAGATTTGGCTGGCGGGCCGGTCGGGCTCCGAGGAGGGCCCCGGCGTGTCCAGCAGGCCCAGCTCCTCGTCGCTGCTGCCGCGATAGGGCCGCGTCTTGCCGAAGCGCATGAGGGTCCGCACGGTCCTCAAAGTGGAAGGCCGCTTGCGTTCTGGCATTTCCATAGTCACTCTGTCGCCTCCGAGGGTGAATCCGCGTCTATGTATAAAAAGAGCTTCATAGCTTTTTGGGAAGAGCTTGATTGCTTTACCTATTATATTTGCATGGTGGAGAACTGGCTACTCTCAAACCGTCGAGAGAATATCATCAAAAGTTATATCTTGTTAAAAGTGTAGGCTATTTATTTTTCTACGCGTGAAGTTACTTGAAACTTTGAAACCCATGTTACGTTTGTCATTACACGGTATTTAAAAAAATCACAGGTGATTTTTTTAAATACCATGCATTAATAAATTATTAAGCTTACCTCAAAAATCGTTTGCCAACGGATTTCAGCTTATGGGTCCTTGTGGTGACCTCCTCCACGCCTTCCATGTCTATGGTGACCTCCTTCTCCCGGATGGACTGCTCCAAAGACGCAATGTTGCGCTCCACGTCATCCAGCATGTTCTCGTCCGAGTCCTTCGGAGAGTTCGCTATGGACCCGCGAGAGGATCCGGGAGTGGATGCATATCCTGATGCGTGAGCACCATGAGCTCCATGTCCACCGTGAGCTCCGTGGATAGGCACGGGCTCGGATCCGTGCGCTGCAGGCAAGTTGTACGAGGATCCCTTGAAAGAGCTCATCTCAGCTTGGAAGAAGGGATCCACGCGAATGTCTCCGGTCGGCGGAGAGTAATATACTTCCATGTCCACGAACACCTGCAAGAAACGTTTTATATGTAAAATCTAAATTGAATATTTGAATAGTAAATTTTGATTTTTAGCATTTTTATAGGGCTGTATCTTTTGAATTGCTTGTCGTAAACTGTTTTCACAGTTTTACTATTTCATAGACAGTGCGATGAAATAGAAATGGGCACTATAACCATAACTACTAAAAATAAAGTAAAGTTTTATTTAAATGGTGTTTCAAATTATTTATTATACTCGTAACACAGGATGGAACCCTCTATGTGCTACTTTGGCTTACTGCGCCCAGCTTTTAAATAAACAAAGAATAATATTTTAAATTTGGCGCATTGATGAAATAGAAAGGTAATAGATGGTGTATCAGCAACTGTGAGTTTAGACTTTTAGGTAGGTTTATAATTAAAAACACTTTGAAAAGATTTAAATAACATGTCAACTTGTCAACAAAAATACACTGCACTAAAAGCGGCTGAGTCAGAAAAACACAATTCATGTTTCCGTCTAAAATTTTTCACCAAAGTTTAATACAACCAAAGACGTAATGAGCTATAAACTAGCTCCCTTGTTATCCCTGGCAGGGCTATTCAATTTATATTAGGTGCTCGCCGGAAGCGCAACAGTTGGCTCGTTTGCGATGCCGCATACAAGATACGGGCATTAGGGACTACACAGACAACACACTCCACGCGGCGACACACGCCGGCCGGTCGGAGGCTGTGTTTATGTGTAACAAACACATGAATACAGCATTTGAGGTGTCATTGGAATAGACTACCCCATATTATTACCTAGAACAGAAGTACCGTTAACTCTTTAGATAGACAGTCGTGGCCGGAACTTATAATTTTACCAACTAAATGACAATCAAAGTAAACATCTGAACTTGTTGCAATAAGCAACAAGTTTAGATGTTTACTTTGATTGGGGGAAATTAAAGAGCCAGAAGTCTGCTAGATTTTTTACAGTTTTTCTACTCAAATGTATAAAGTTTTTTAAAATCCCTCTCCTCTCCTCCTCTAATTTTAACGTTCCTACATTTTTTTTTATTAGCCGCGCGGTTTCATTTATCATCTGTGCTCTGCCTTACCGCGCCGTTCCCGTGGCCATTGTTTATGGAACATTTTACGACGGAACTATGGCCAGCGCCATCAGTCCTGCCGTAGCGGCTAATAATTGAACAGCCTACATCCAGATTGTTTCCACTGATTCTATGTTGTCTTCTTTAATAATTAATTACAGAATTGCGGCTAAGGTTCGATTGTTGATCGAGGAAACGTTTTAAAACATCTACTTATTTTACGTCAGCTACGTATGTCAAGTTCTTGTTACTATTTGTAAAAATAAAGTATTTATGAATATCTATCGGTTTTTCGACTGCATAGATATTCTAAATTACATAACTGGTAAAGTGGTCCCACAACCTACATTTAGATTACCTTCTTTAAATCCTAGTTTCTTCAAGTGAACTAATCTAAACTAATTTAAGAAAGCTGAATACACTTCAGCTAATGGAAATTATTCTTCTGATTTAGAAAATCCTTTTGCATAATATAGGCCTTTCTTATTATAACGAGAAGGATCGGTCTAAAACAACGTCAGTGGAACCGAGCGCTATACATAAAAACTAAAAACTATTAACTGAAAGATGGTAAAAGAAAAACATGTTTCGCTAACTGCTCCGTATTTTTCTTACTATACCTAACTACTAAAGTTCAGCTGCACTTATAAAGAAGTTTCTCGCCGCCGTATATCGTGTAACAGCTCACCGGGTACGTAAAATTTGAGTTAAAGAGTTGCTGTGACTGTACCAGGCCATACGTGTTTGTCCTTCCTAGTAACAGGTACTAGTTGATTAAGGAAAAATCTCTTTACATACAGAAAATAATTCCAGATTGTTATTGCACTGCGGGTCATAGGTCTCGTCTCATACAGAGAAGGCACTTCACTTAATCACATCGCTTGCTCAAGGCGGATTGGCAATATCGAACTTAATTTGATAAATATCTAAATAGTCCTAGCCTCTACACGGTTATCTTACTAAGAACATAGTAAATATGAAGTAGAATATACCCTATACCGCCCTCGCTATCTTGGCGGCAACTCTGACATTAGTCAGCGACACTCAGAGACATAGCTCAGAAATGTCTTACGATTTCGGAGCAAAGCGCTACCTATTGTTGCATAAAAATACATGCAACATGTTGCAAATACATATATAACCTTGGAATATGAGAGTAATTATATGAAAATAATACACGTTATTGTTGGTCCTAATTGTACTTGTTACAAACATTATCATCTTCTGACACTGTAATTAACTTTTATCATCAAAACATCTCATTCATTGCATTCATACGTATTTACCCGCAACACTAATTAAAGCAAATACGATATTTAATATTTTGACGGTCGCGGTACACCGGCTAATTAATTATATTTATGAAAGCTTTGATGTTGCCTAATAAATTATTTTGTATACCTATTTGTACTAAATCGAAATATTACTGAAATGGTTTGATCGCAATTTGTTTTAACATTTTCGTTTTTGAGGTCGTTATATTGGCAATATCAAATGCGCAATCATCCAAAAATAGTATAAATCTTATTAAGTAGACATAGAACGTAGCGCTGTTTATTTGCTCTAAACCTTCGAATACACGTGATTTGAGACACAATATAAAGACAACAGCAGCGCTACAGCCGGCTGTAGCTTGGTCGTAGAAAGGTTGACCCGCTCTGGTAAGTACAATTCGATGGACGAAACTGATCATGGATAATTATGTAAAGCTATGGGGTTGCGGAATGGTTATAATAGTTACCGTGACCCCGGAACATAAAGGGGCAACCGAAGGAACATGAGTGGGTTTTAGTCAGTAAAAGTCTGACACGCCCTCACGCCGCGCCCAGGCCGGGAGAAGTCATTTGATAGTTTACCACTCACCAAAAAAAAATTCGTACTAATATTATAAATGCGAAAGTAACTCTGTCTGTCTGACTGTCTGTCTGTCTGTCTCTTCTTCACGCCTAAACCACTGAACCGATTTGAATGAAATTTGGTACAGACAGGTCTGGGACCCGAGAAAGGACATAGGATAGTTTTCCGGAAAGCCCTCGGGAACGGGAACTATTATTCCACGCGGACGAAGTCGCGGGCAAAAGCTAGTATATATATAAAGCTATTCAGAAAACAAACAGGAAATGGAAATCACTAACAATGTAGCATTCATATTATCTATTCTACAATGTGTTTACCGAAATAGCAGCTGCAAGCACTAAGAAAGATTTAAAGGCAGAAGCAAAACTTTTAATACCACTAAAACGCTTAGCGATGGACGCAGTGCACGAAGCGCTCGCATTTTCCTCGGAACAACTCGACAGATGATATCCAGTATTCTGTCATCTGTCATCCGCTACAACCTCCGAGCATCAGCTGATTGACGCGGGAACGGCACGAACAAAGAGGAGCACACTACGTATTCATTATTCAGCTACCTCCTCCTTTTTATTCCATTTCTGTTTTATTCAAAGTGAATGCTTGAGAGGAAGAAAGGTCCTGTGCAAACTGTTCTTTTTTGTGTTTTGAAAATAATGTAATGTAATGATAATAATTAGAAGACGTCAATCCAATTTTGTATGTATTTTTGGAGTGGGTTTACATTATGAAATATTATTATCGGATTTGGCCAAAATATAGTGGATGCTTAGAATTAACTTTCATAAAATCATCATATGGAGTCCACAAGGCTGTTGACTCTTTCCGTGACCCAAGGGTTTGTAAAGATATTACCTTGATCAGTGACTTAGTTTAATCGCCGTTTATTGAAATTTTATGTTAGTTCAGCCGTTGTTACAGGTTATTGGAATTATAATTATAGAAATAGGCGATTTATTGAAATAAATCCTGCACGCGTAGCATGATCGCCGTAGAAACAAGTTTTGTCGACGGAAGAATAGACAAAGTGACAGTTTGTAGAAAGATTTCTACCGACCTAAGCATGATGATATCGAAAAGAAATGTTTCTACTCTTCAGTCGACAAAGTCTACAACTTCGAGCATGACTGCCAATTTTTCTCTATTTTTGGCATTTGGGGATAGACACATTTCTTCGCAACAAATGTCAAATAGTCTACATCACAATTGACGTAGACAAGATTTTGACCGGGATTTTTTGATATGCGGTGTACTAAACTGGTTTTTAAAAACATGTCGGATTCCTACCGTCGCCATATGCTAACATTTTATGCTGAGAAGAATGAAAGGAAGGCTGAAAGGCAAGCGATACGAGCTTTAACGGGGGCGCTTGATCTTTCCGAAAATGAATTCCTAGAAAACTACAAAATAAGCAAAGAGATGGTGCTATATTTGTGTATGCAATTAGATGAGGATCTGTCTTCTAGGTCTTCTCTTGGTCTACCTGTTCTTGTGAAAGTAAGTTCATTCTGTTTATAGCTAAAGCACACTTTCGCCAATTAACTATTATTGGATCTAACAATGCCTATTAATCTGCAGATTCTTTGCTCGCTAAAAGTCCTGCTCACAGGGCATTACCAAAGAGGTGTTGGTCAAGAACAAAATATTTGTATTGGCCAAACCACAGTCAGCAAGTTTTTAAAACAATTTGTTATTGCTGTGAATACAAGGTCAGAATTAAACTTCGGACCCATTCTCCTCCTTGGCCTTCACGACCTAATGGCCCCTTGTTTTGCCAACGGGGAGTCCGATGGCAAAACGAGTGTGGGTAGACATATAGTCTACCAACATCTCTATTTGCCGGGCGGTACTTCGTACGCTGCAAATTAATTGTTTTGCTATTAGAATGAGGTAAAAGATGTTTCAATAGTAAAGCAATAATAAAGGAACGTCATACTAGTCACACTTAAGAAGCATTCCAGTCATAGAAAACTATGTTATTTTAAATTAATAAGAACATTATGAACATGAAAACTTACTTTTTTCTTGACGCCATTATAAATTTACAACACGCGACAGAATAAAACTAATAATTAAGTATACTCTTCGTATGTACATATATGTAGTCTTTGCTATTATTTATCAATGTTATGGTAATATGTTTCGTTACTGCTTTGAACTACGTTAAAAAAAAATTGGGCGTTTTGACACATTTTTTTAGATAACTAAACGTATTAGTAACATTTAATTATCAACATCACTATTTATTTTCCGTTGCTATGGAAAGGCTATCTATGTCTTTGTCTTCATAGAAACACGAGTCTACGGGTCGCTTCATGCTCGGGCAGAAGAGATGTCAAGTTGGATAGAAAGAACTTTGTCTATTCTTCGTAGAATAGAGATAGAATTGATCATGCTACGGGTGCAGATAAAATTGATATTCCTTCAAGACAAGTAAATAAAACCTTGATGATAAATAAGTGAACAAGAGAGCAGGATGGAAGATAGGGAGGACTGTGACTGATGTGCCCGTGTGTGTGCCCGTGTGTGTGCCCGTGTGTGTGCCCGTGTGTGTGTGCCCGTGTGTGTGCCCATGTGTGTGCCCGTGTGTGTGCCGCGAGTTTCAGACCTCACTTGAATTAACTGCGGGAGAATAACTAGTCGGTTAGTGCGGTTTTGTCGCGGTTTCTTGATTAAACTACTACGAGTGAATTTAAATTGTCAGTTAAAACAGTTATTCTTTAGGAATTCAAATAAATGGAACTGAATCTGTTTTGGTTCAAAGAGAAGTTCCTATTAAACTATAGCTTAGTAGTTTTTCAGAAGTTTAGTTAAATCATAAGTTCTGGTTTTAGTAGAAAGGTAAGCGTTTGTTTCCTATATTATAGTAATGTTTATTTTGTACTATTCCATTTGATATTCAGAACAATTATGATTTCCCTTTATTAATAATTAGCGAAAAGCAACTGATATCAAGTTCAAAGGAAAAACATTATACTGTCCGAAAATATAAACATAAAATTATTATTTCAGCTCTAAATATCGTGTTACGGCTTAAGGGAAAAATACTCGGAAAACGGAATTCGAGATACGCTTTCTATCGAGTCCATATTAAATGAATAAAACAGAGCACTGAGACCATAATATAGTATCAAAAACATATAAAGAGCGTTTAAAGTGCTGCCTTTTAGCTTGCGGTAACAGCAGGCAGGGCTTACCCGCCGAGTGGTTTGTGTGCTTTGAATAAAACCATTAAACCATACATTCCGGCAATACTCGGTATGGTTTCATAGGGTCAGTAGTTCAGTACACCGCACGGTACAATATGGAATATTTAGAAGGTCGGCTGCAATCTTGCTTTTACCTCCAAATACTGGAAATAAGTCAACTAGAATTATATAACGTGTTAAATCATGATTGGTTGAAAGAACTGAACAACAGGATAAATGATTTTGATTTTCACACCATTGACAAATAAATCCAAGGTAAAATTCCACTTAACAAGCATTTTTATGTAGACCCAAAAACCCCACAAGAGTTCAATTTAATTATATTTTCGATTGCTTTAATATCCTATCAACAACCAACCGACAGCCGGCTGTTGGGCTGCTATTATTTTTGTATTGTGTCTCAAATCACGTGTGTTCGAAGAATTAATAAGCAAGTCCATTCAGTTGGCAAGTGGCGTTATTTAAAATCTGGAGAGAAATCTCGATTTTACAGAACGTACGTGTATATTGATTAGTGTTATTGATGGTGCCCAACAATGATAGCGCATGATCCTCTAATTAGATCTTTCTAGACTAACCAGTTTAATGAAGATGTTCAGGTTGAGTATTGAATCTTTGAAAATAAAAAGAAAGTCAATTATTTCCTATACTGTACTACATCGACATGAAAATGTATGGAAAAGTTGATTTTTTTAATGCATTTCTGAGTAACTTCTAATGTTAAAGTTATCAGTAATCATAAGCTTCTGCTGAAAATTGTACGGTACTTTGTGAATATTAAAATATATTAGAAGTATCTATATACATTTTAAACTTTTTGTAATTTTACATGGTATTGAATTTCCCACGCTGCTGTATTAGCTATAAATGCAGAAATGACTCTGAGACCCGCTGCAGATGCTAGCATATTTTATTATAAGTTTCAATCAGAATATTATATGATACCTATCAGAATATTATTGAGAATATTATATGACCTGAAAGTAAGTTTCAATTAGAATATTATATGAGCTGAAGGTATGGTGTGCCGATTACAGCGTATACGTTGGTGCCCTATAATCAAAGGACAGAGTGAGAGCTTGCTAGGAATTATTTGTTGCAAAGTGCAGCTGTTGTAGATCTCACGAGTGTAGGCCACCAATTTAAAAAAATGTTTCAATGGTAGAAAGTTACTTAATTCATAAGTGCTCTAAGCTATAAATTATAAAGATATCATGCATATTATTCGAACTATTTAAGTTTTTTGTCTAGCCAGGCGAATGTTTACCGCCCAACGAAGTGATCACGGGTCAGCTAGTAAGTCATATTATACTAGTCAATTTCGCGAAGAGACTCGCTCAGTGATACTGTCTTGGTGTCCTTAGTGTCTAGCGCAGCTTGCATGTTAACGGTATGACCAGTTGACTCAATCAGGTGGTCCATATATAAAGAGGCAGACTTTTAGGTGGTGGTCAACTGTAACCAAAGAAACTAGAAACATAACAACACCATAGTGTTATTTTATGATAAGGATATGCACTAAGAAGTAAAACCTCTGTGAAATTCAATTTGGTGAAAGGAGATAAAAGTTTGTGTGAAAATTCAAAATAATAATTTAGGTATCGAAAGACTGTATTCATATTTCATTAAAAGTATTTATTATAATATTTTCTACTGTTGAATCGTAACAAAAAAATGGATCATAGTATCACTAAATTTTATCACAGTATAGAAAATATAACCTTTTTAAAATTCAAAGTTACAAAAATAACGCCCGCCTAATATTAATTACGTCAGGAGTCATGAAGATATAAACAACTAATTTAAAAAACACTAAAAATTTTACGTTTACTACATCTAAGTGTACACATTTCAAAGAACCTAATGACTATAGAATAAAAAATAAAGCAACGTTTCACCTGAAACGTATTCAAAGCGTACATATTTAATTTCGTTATTTACATTTTATTACGAACAGGCATAAACTGTTGGCTCTAGAAATTAGTTTGTGAGCTGAGGCGAAGTTTGACCGTCTGGCTAATACAATATGTAACTTTAAAACTGTAATAAAATGCTGAAATCATTATAGTTTTATTAAACTTTGGTGTACCTTCACTGTGATTGCGTGTTTGTTGAGAGCTTGTGAGTTCAACAGTGCAGTTTAATGTTTTAATTGTTATAAATATGTTTTACTCCATTGAAATATTGATTTCAGCACAAAATACTCGATGTCCAGCAGTAATTGCGGGGATATATCTGTATCAATTAAATCATTCCATTATACATTTACATGGATTGATCTGAATCTCACATGTCAAAATTCAAACATTGATAATATGTAGGTATGAATTGCATGAGCTCAGTACTAGCTGCCAGCGGCTTTGCTCCCATGGATATGCTTTGTAATAGAGATTAAGGGAACATCCACAATTTCATATAAGAGGATGCTAAATTTCCAAAAATCCTTTCTTTCTTTACATTTCCGCTTACCCGTAGTTCTGTACTTTGATACGACAGTCGTCCAGTTGTCCTTCCAAATCTGCATAAAAAAAAGCTTAAAACCTGGTATTGGCAGTAAAGCTGTAATACTTCTTAATTCTATAGTCAATAACGATTAAATTCTATAGTCAATAACTAGGGTAAGATGGTATAAGAGAGGAGTCCACAGTTCCCATCGATGGGCTCTGTGAGTGGCAGGCTTAAACAAGTCTTTGTGTACGGTCGAGACGTTTCATTAGCTCCGTGCTGCGTCTGTGCAGCGCCGCGTCGGTGCCGTACCCCTCCCATGCACCACCGCTGTACACACAAGCGCTGCAGGGCTTTGTGGCCCTTGGCTTTGTAATCCTCATTTCCATGGAGACGTAATCAAATTGGCTCTAGATTTTAAGATTTAGGATGAGTTATATTTACTATGCGCTGCTTTGTGCTAGGAAAGGAATAAGTTTTAATATGCAATGTGTTGGGGAAGTTAATCAAAGGCCGATTTATTCAATAAAGATGTGTAATATATAAAACATATAGATGTCACCGGAAAATAACAAGATCCGTAAGTTTATCAATCTACTAGGAAGTTTATAAACTTCCGTAGGATTCTAAACGGGAGATAAATTGTAATATTTTACGTTCACATTTTCGTAAATTTATCAATTTCCGACGTCATACGGTAAATTTATAAACTAACGGTTATCTATTCGTAAGATTTTAAACGGTTTGACCAATCACAGAAACTCTTTTAAATATACGCATCTTTGAAATACGTAAAATAACACACTGCTCTCTGATTGGTCAATGTTCATAGTGGCAATGCTTGTGTCCAGATACTGGTATAATCAGACTTGGCAAACTATAAATTGGAAGCAACAATGCTGGTTCCGCTCTGGCACGGATCTAGTGAGTTGAGTTTTCTTTGAGTTGCAACACAGTTCAACATTTAAAACTAATGAAAACGCACAAGCAAACTGGTTTATTTATGTTCCGTGGCGAACAATGGCAGCCGCGAGGAAGGAGAAGTGACACGGGACGTGACAGTCAACCAATCAGATCGCGAGTAGCGTTTGGTTACTGCTTACTTATTATTTTACGAGTGAGTTCAGTAAGTTTATCAATTTACGAAAACGTGGACGTAAAATATTACAATTTATCTCCCGTTTAGAATCCTACGAAAGTTTATAAATTTCCTAGTAAATTGATAAACTTACGGATCTTGTTATTTTCCGGTGACATAGACATACAATCTTTTCGTAGAAGCCTACACGTTACACCTACAAGTTATATTTGTCCAAAAATAACGTCATGCAGCCGGATATAGATAACTCAATTCGACGCGAAACTTGGAAATCCATCCACGTAACTAATTTAAGCCGAAAATTGATTAAAATGACCGCGTGCATGTCGTTTATAGCCGCAGGGCTTCTCCAATGTGTTTGTATGAACACGACACGGAAAAATATGGAACAGTTCCACGAATATGTTTTTCAGAGATAGATGATGAACTGAGAACTCAAAGCGCTTACACAAGATAATATTTTCTAAGAAACTGGATTAAACGGAACAGCCATTGTAGTGAAGACTTGCACGGCTAGAAAGAGATCGGAATACAAAAGCGGTTGTACATAAACTGGAGTTTCTTCATAAATCGACGTAAGTAAGACCTATCTACCAGATTAAGTTTGTTCCTCGGATCACAAATATTCTTAGAAAGAAGATTTTCTTCGTCTTTAAAATAGAAATAATCCTTTTTGATACGCAGTAAACGCCCTCGCTTTGAAAATAAATAGTTCTTCAGTTTTTTTTAATATCTATAGAGAAATACGTCGAACTGATCTTGCTTGACCTTTGAATGCCAGGAATACCTAATAGAAAAAAATAGTGCGAAATCGGTTCAAACAAATAGATTTATTTGAAATTGAAATCCTTTATTATTATATAAATGATCTTAAAATCACTTTTACAAGCATTTCCGAACTGACTACCTCTGAGAAGAAATGATGAAACAAACACAGGAATTATTGTCTCTTTTAAAGTCCAGACAATATTTTCAATATCTTTGTGCAACAAACCATGCAGAATAATATTCGGGCTAGCCTTTTGAGCAAAGTGCCAGTAACAGTTTGGGTAAACCTGACTCAAAAGGCATCGCGAGCTTAACTTTAATCTAAAGGAGCTCCACAAACCGATACCACATTACTGCTTGTAAAATCATGGGCTTGCAAGTCGCCCGCCAAATAGTCATTTGTTGAAAATTAGCTTTCATTTTTTCTAATTCATTAATAAATAGTGGCGTATAAATAACAACGCTTGTTCTGTTTATACCTTCATTATGTTGTAAAGCATAGAAAAAGGCATTTAAATGTGCTAGGAAAAATTAGTTGTTTAAAATGTAGGTTTTTAGGGTTCCCTAGTCAACTAGGAACCCTTATAATTTCGCCATGTCTGTCTGTCTGTCTGTCTGTCCGTCCGTCCGTCTTCGCTTAATCTCTGTGACCATAAGTTTAGAAAATATGAAAAAAAGTCTGAAAAGTAAAACTTTATAAGGACTTTCTAGGAAAATTATTTTGAACTTGATGGAGAGAACAGTTTTTGTACAAAAAAGACAAAAAGGTTGTGCAAAATAATTTCTGGACTAAGTTTGTCGTATAATCCTAAGTATATGCAAACATTGACGGACGGGAAACTACGGAACCCTACACTGAGCGTGGCCCGACTCGCTCTTGGCCGGTTTTTTTAAATGCTGAAGGTTTTTTTTATCCAACACACTCTTCGTTACCGAGATTAGATCGCATCAGAGCGTGATTTAGATAGCCAACCCCTATTTTATCAAAGTATATTTTTTATGTAATATTTACTTTTCTTTGCCAAGGCAGATGCAGTCCGCGACAGGATCTTAAACCAAAACCAATTAGATTCAACTATTTTTAACTGTGGTTGAAGTTTCAAAGTGCTTTTATAATGGTCTAATAGAAATAAACTATGTATTTGACTTTAAATCTTTGCATGTTTTAATTAATTAAACTTAACCTTGCCTTTTGAGTCCGTTGACCTCTGTATCTAAGTTTTATATATTTAGTTACGAATCTGCGGTACAACGTTTATTTGTATACTACATTACATTACAAAGGGAAACAATAATCTAAAACATCATAATTTGGATTAAAAAAGGGGTACAATTAGGTAAATATATCACAAGGAACGACATACTTAACAAGAACAGCAGCATTCATAATTAAAAATTACAAAGATATAAGCTAATACAAAATAACGTAATTCAAATCTAATGTTCCCGGATAAACGTAAATTAACCTCAATATAAGTCCGGTTATCCGTTCTAACCGAATTCATTAAAACGGGTGAGTTTAATCTATTCATTAGAAACAAATGGCTTTAGTAATCTCACGTTAATGATTGTGTTATGGAAACTTGTAAAGACAGCTTATTAGCACAAAACCGAGTTTCATAAACGGCCGTAACTTTCTTTTTCCTTAACTTAGAAGTTTGATTTTGTTACAGCTTCAAGGGACTTAAGTATACAGTTTTATTTTTAACTAGCTTTTGCCCGCGACTTCGTCCGCGTTCCCAGGGGATTTCCGGGACGAAAACTATCCTATGTCCTTTCTCGGGTCCCAGACTATATCTGTACCAAATTTTATTCAAATCGGTTCAGTGGTTTAGTCGTGAAGAAGAGACAGACAGACAGACAGAGAGAGTTACTTTCGCATTAATAATATTAGTACGGATTCGATACCACCAAGCGTTTTTAAGATTAAGGACAAACAGGTAGACATGCGGACAACAAAGTGATCGTATAATGATGCTGTTTTTTCCACTTGAAGTACGAGACCTTAAAAACACGAGTGCACATTACCTCTGAACATAAAGCTACAAAACGTTACAAACATAATATCGCAAGGGATATCTCGCCAGCAACACCTAGTTACGTGTTCATGTGTAATCAACAATTTTTTAATTCACTATAGTCTAACACGCACCTCCACATTTTTCCACAACAGCACTGTGTTAAAAAATACTACGAATATTGGACACAATACCCACCCTGTGTCATACCGAGTCTGTACTTTAAAGAGCTCGGATTTGAACAATCTCCGAAATTAATTTAGCATGTATAAAAAGGGCTGAGTTGTATGATTAATGGAGGTTATCAGGTGTACTAACTGTCGGGTGTACGTCACGTCCGGACGAGCCATTGCGGTTGTTCCCGAGATTCACATATATTTCTCTTATTGTCTGATTGTGTTCAGCAAGAACAAATATACTGACTTAATAATATTATTATCCGTTCCACGTCTGTTTTGTAACGGACATTACTTAAATTGCTTGATGCCGTTTATGGTAAAGCGAGTTTGTTAAAATTACAATGTTAATTTTCGTTAAGTTTTTTGTACTTAAGTAAAATAATCACGTAATGGACTATTAAAACTAGACAGCGATGACTAGGCTACAGATGGCGAAAGGGCTCGCTATTTGCTGACCAAAACTTTGGGCGTAGATCATGCGTCAGGTGTGTATCGGGCTTCCGGTAGTAATAGACTAACCTGATCATCGGTAGCAGGCTAACAAAAATACATGAAGCTATGGCCCCTAATGTTTATGTCTTAAATAAATCTTGTGCTAAAAGATTCAGAATAAAAGAAATGAAGTGACAACAGATTATTTAATTTCTTTTCAGCCTGTCCACCTGAAGAAAAGCTGCCTTTGTATTTTAGATTCACGAGACAATGTTTTTATCTGATTTTCCTTGAAAGCATTTTTCTGTAAATAGCGTGACATTAGCTTGGCTTTAAATTCTACGGTATACCGTTTTCAAAGAGAAGAGCTATAAAAATATTTTATGAATTTAGTTAGGAATTTATTTAGCCTGTTCTACCAAAAAATACCAGTCCCAGTCTGCTATTTTATAGAAATGAAAATATAATAAATGGTACTTAGTACTTGGTATTTTGTAAAACTTGTAAAAATATTTAACTTAACTATTTTAGTAAGTAAACTTTATAGGACAAAAGAAAGCACTTAAAATGATATTTTATAAAACAAAAATTATTTAGTAACAAACAAAACTAAAACAGTGGAATACAAAAAAATAGCGCTACTCTGATTTTATGTGACTTTGTAGATATGAGAGAGCCTGCTGCATAGTGCTCGAAACACCTATTTAAATACTTGAATTTCAGACTTTATTACGAATAAGAATTACGTCTAAAAGGGTCGTCCACCGATATTTTGACGTTGACATGCGCAATATATAACTACGGACTAGAATTGACGGCGAAATATCAAATGGATTTTAAATTATTTACGACCTCGGGAGAGTGAGGTTCGCACTAACACTAAAAACAAAGACCGGCCAAGAGCGTGTCGGGCCACGCTCAATGTAGGGTTCCGTAGTTTCCCGTCCGTCACAATAAGTGTTCTCACTTTTATGTTAAAAAAAAAGGCTATTTGTTACGTTGACATACTAAGTACGCTGAAATTATTTTGAACAACTTTTTGTCTTTTTTGTACAAAAACTGTTCTTTCTATCAAGTTCAAAATAATTTTCCTAGAAAGTACTTATAAAGTTCTACTTTTCAGATTTTTTTCATATTTTTTAAACTTACGGGTCAAAAGTTAGAGGGGGGGGGGGAGACGCTTTAATTTTTCGTTTTGGAGCGATTATTACCGATATTATTGACATTATCAAAAACTGATTTTAGTAAACCCCTATTCATTTTTAAATACCTATCCAACAATATATCACACGTCAGGGTTGTAATTAAAAAAAAACCACTTCCCTATTTACATATAGGGGGGCTACCCTAATAAAACGTTATTTTCCAATTTTTAATTTACCACTTTGTCGGCGTGGTTGATATACATATTGGTACCAAATTTCAGCTTTCTTTCTAGTGCTAACGGTTACAGAGATTAAGCGAGGACGGACGGACAGACAGACAGACATGGCGAACGCGAAACTATAAGGGTTCCTAGTTGACTACGGAACCCTAAAAATGGGCGAAAAACATCAGGAAAACATATTTCATTACTTGTCTGTTCTTCCCGGATGTCTGTCGGCACGGAAGTACTTATCTACTGCCTCTGATCTCCTGCAATAGCGTTTAAAGATGAAAGATATTTTAATTAATTTAAAACGTTAGTGAAAGCTGTAGTGAAAGCTGAACCTGTACCCAAGGGAAAAGGAAATTGGATTATTTTTCTGAGGTTCTCTTAGTCTGTGAACTCAATAAACAGAACAATACAAAGTAACGTAAAAATATATTAGAAATGCAATATTTTTCAGTCCCACAGAAGATATATAACTGAGCATGTTCTCAGCAATGAGAACGCTTCGTCAAGAGAGTGTGTCCTTCTCAACAGCCATTCTACTTTTATTCATAATATTTTATTTTCTCAAGCAAATTGTCACTGGGAAGCTAATTAATTTAACCAACTGTTGTTTACCGTCTTAACTAAACGTTTAAATGGAAAAACAGTAACCTTTTATTTACCTACTAGTTTGCTGAGTCCGTAGTTTAAAATGCTCTATTTGCATAGCCAAAGGTTTACAGTTTTTTCGATATTTTTATTGCCGACATGTTAGTTTTAGAAGCATATGCCCCGCAGCTACAGAGCCCTGAGAGCGCGATTTTTTAAATTGCATTTTTCTGACATTCTGGATAGGCGGGCCCCGGGGTTTCTCCTACAATATTCACTGGGTTGGTTAGTTATCAAAATTTTTCATGATATTATATTGTATACAAAATTATCGTTATTTTATAATAATGCGTCTATTTTTAATTTGAAGTGGATGCGTGTGTTTGCTATGCGGAGCTTGTAAAGAAAATAAAATTACTTTCGGCGATACGAAGTCAATAACTTGGTTACCAAACCACTTACACTTCTTAGAGGTAGAAAATGTCGGTAAGATTTAATTTGTGGTAGGATCAACGATATTTGAAACTTCCTTTTTTCTTTCTCTTTCATTTTTAAAATTAGGATATTTTCCTGTATCGTAAATACAAATAACCCGAAACAAATACCTCTAGCTAGGACATAAACATTTTTTTCTTGCAGGAATCTGTGACACGTACTGCAGAAACCAATCAATAGTCAATAGTCATTAGACCAAAAACTGGCACTTTGAAACGTCATTCATTCGCTTCAATCGCTCAACCATTCTGCCAACCGTGTCTTCCAAGTGCGTCACCATGCATGGCAGACTCAGTGACATTCCAGGACGAAGCCGAAGTGTCTTTGTGCTGGCTCTAGCACGTGCATAGTTTCAGTGTCTTTGTGTTGGCTCTAGCACGTGCATAGTTTCAGTGTCTTTGTGTTGGCTCTAGCACGTGCATAGTTTCAGTGTCTTTGTGTTGGCTCTAGCACGTGCATAGTTTCAGTGTCTTTGTGTTAGCTCTAGCACGTGCATAGTTTAAGTGTCTTTGTGTTGGCTCTAGCACGTGCATAGTTTAAGTGTCTTTGTGCTGGCTCTAGCACATGCATAGTTTAAGTGTCCTTGTGCTGGCTCTAGCACGTGCATAGTTTAAGTGTCTTTGTGTTGGCTCTAGCACGTGCATAGTTTAAGTGCCCTTGTGCTGGCTCTAGCACGTGCATAGTTTAAGTGCTCACTTAAACTATGTCAGACGAAGATTGCGGCGGATCCCGATAGTGCAGCAAAGCTACCTACTTCATTAGAAACGCGACTGTAAGTTTGGTATGCTTGTAGATTAGATCTTAGAGAATAATTAGGCTACTTATTAATTTTAGACTTCATTTTACTTAAGATATAGGACCTTCACAAAATATCGAGGTAAAGCACTCCACATCTTTATTATAATATGTATACAGTATATTCGCCTCCGATCGCTATAATCGACTAAACGGCCGCGAGCAAAAGCTTTCTTACTTGTTAATAATTAATACACCAAACTAGTTCATTAATATATTAAGTACAACCACTTCATAAGCTTCCTCCTGATATGAAAGAAAAGCAATCTACTTCAAAACTCAAAACTTTCATTAATCAGCATAAGTAATCCTTACTCAGCACGAACTTTTTCTCAGCTTTGTATGTTCGTGTCTCTATCTCGCACACGAAGTTGTACTCTAGTGTATGACAGTGACAGAAAAGTTGCAGGCGGCTAAGGAGCGTTTATTAATCTTCGCTAAACAGAAGTTGCCTCACTAATGTGAGATGCTCATAAAATGCTTAAGTTCAGTGTAGAACTCCTAACATTTATACTTTATTATAATTAGCGTTACATTCGTTTCCATTTCTTAGAGCCCGGTGCTCTGGAGTGCTCCAGCTAATAGGTGACGAGGTTTCATTAAGTCGATGCTAGTGTAACTTGGAGTTGCATGCATGCAGGCTAATGTGCTCCTCGGTTGCAAAGTTGCAACGAGCAGTAAGCTCGTTGGCTTGAAGTACAAACGCATGCTAGAACTATAACGTAAGTAGTCTTATGGATTCTCTTTGCAACGTTGCGCGTTGCACGTAGCATGTTGCACGTTTCCTGTTATAAAGTACATTAAGGTTTAAGTAACTTTACTGCGGCATATTTAATCCTGTGTTTGTAATCTACTTTTCAACATTAATTTACGAAACCAGTAAAGTTAATTAAGTATGAATAATCGTGTGTGTCGGACCACGAGTAAACCTCTAAATTACTCAGCGCTGCACGTATTTTGTATTAGAATTGCTGTAATCTAAATGACTCAGTAAATCGTTTACCGAGCTAAGTTAATTACCTTGAAGCATGGAACTTAAAAAACTTCTTTTTAATAATATTATTGTGACATGTAGAAGTGGAATATGAGAATGTTTTCAGCTATGAAGCAAATGGTTATTTTAAGAGCGAGTGTGTTTTTTTATCCAGAGTGAAGTAAAGGTTAGTTTCTAAAGTAGAATCCTGAACGCTGAAGGATTTAAAGTACGTCACTCGAGTTTTAAATTGTGCCAAGATAGACTTTTTTCTCTTATGAGGTGGCAAAATGAAAATGTGCACAATTATGAATGCGTATAGTAGATAAATTTATTATTACAATACCTTCGTTAACAAAATTAGACTCATAATCACTATTTAAGTATGACGCACGCTTTTTTTTATAAAAGTAACGCCATTAATTCAACTTGAGTTAACAATTGAAAATGCGGGTTTTTTATTAATTTTTCACAGACCTTTTCAGTAGGTATGTCATGTTATAAATATCCCGGTACTTGTCACACAATGTTCGTGATCAATCTCTTTGGCGGTTGGTTTTCGGTCAATTAATAATTCAAATCACTTTTTGTCTCTCGTGATTAAAATAGTGAATTAAAAAGCTACTTTTTTCCCGGTTTACAAAAGGAGCTCTTTTCGTATATAGATGTTGTAAAAAATACCTATTATTATTTGGTCCTAAGATTTACTTTTTCTATATTCTTCATTAGTACAAATATTTTTATAAAAAAGAAATCCGTACTAATATTATAAATGCGAAAGTAACTCTGTCTGTCTGTCTCTTGTTCACGCCTAAACCGCTGAACCGATTTGAATGTAATTTGGTACAGATATGGTCTGGGACCCGAGAAAGGACTTAGGAAATCCTACTCTAATTAAAAATATATATATTATATTCAGCAAACTTGCTCAATACTGCTTATTATATTAGTATGGTCACAGCAGGTCAGTAACAAACGATAAAACAATTGTTCCGTAGATTTCAGAGTCACGATAACACAATTAAATGATTCCTGAAAGAATAAACTACAAACTGGTAAGTTATTCTATAATATATACTTAATATTGCCAAGCTTGGCTGGCAGCCAACAGTGCCATATAAGTAGAAAAATTAACATCGTCAGCACCTTTGAGCAACAAGTACCGACGAAAAGAGCCGAGCGGTCCCGATCTCCACGATGTGGCTCGTGTCGCTTTGAGTTTCAGATAAGTACATTGTATATTATACATTGTTCAGCGTTTACTTTGTGTTTTGAACATTTTGCTTTCAAAACTCGGCGTGATAAGGGTAGGTATATGAGTGGTTTACATTAAACATCAGCAGAATTATGAATATTTTATGAATCGGCCTCGTAAGATACTTAATGATTTAAGCAGGTTCATCATTTCAAATTAATAATTTAACATATATTTGTTATTATTTTAATTGGTTCAGGCGCAGTGTGTAATTTTCAAAATATCCAGTGGTTAAAAAACCAGAGGATTGTGAATTCATCATTCATTGCCAATAATAACGCCACGATAATGCTTTTATTTTGTGCAGTTTAGTGTTTATAATAGTATATCACACCAGCCAAGAGCAGTCACCGAGCTTGTGCAAACAGCGTAATAATTATGTTACTGCACGTCGTGTCTAGTGTCACTTTCAATATACATGCTGCCAATATGTTAATCTCCATTGACAGCCAATAACTTGTGTCAGCGCGTGATTTTGCTGGAATAGCAAGGGTTTAAAAAAGCCGGTCGAGTGATATCTTCTATCGAAATTCGTTTGCAAACATCAGTCAGGTAGGATCCGTGTTAATACCGCTGTTTTATGCACAGGTCTGACCTGACATGACGTGACTGACGGCTGGTTATCACACAGTTTTCAGGTAAAATGTTCATTCAGGCGAAGGTTTTTGATGATTCTGCAATTTCAGACGCGGTCTTCCTCAAAAGATTTGTTAGTTTTAAGTTTTTGGGTACCCGTTCATTCGGTTCGGACAAATATTTTATGGGCAACTGCACATCGTGTATAAAATTGTGAATCCATTTTGTTCCTCTCAGTAAAATTATAAAAAACAATGGAGGCGAAGCTATCTAGGTGTGTTTATTAATAAAGGAAGAAAAAACTTTGCGCAGTTTTTAAGAATATTGTTAGCCCGGTGGAGCTTGAGATTTGGCTTATTTAATATTTATGTAAAGAATAGAAAGGAGTTCGGAACGTTAAAAAAAGGGTTCCCTTCGAGGTACGGAATTACACGAACAAAACAGAACAATAAAAGATTATGATAAATAAAAGGCGGATTTAGATAATTGAGAAACAAGTAAGCTTCTAATAACTAGATACATACTTACAAGCTAACCAGTATACATAAAGTAATAACAGTCTATGTACCTAGACAACCTTTAATTAACATTGAAAATCATGCCGCCGGCAGAATGCTAATTCCAGCCGACTGCGGACTTGAAATCATAATCCATTCATTTGTTTGGCTAGCGATACCTTTGAGTGCTGCAAAGGGAATTAATTAACCATGTCATGACTAGATTCAGCCGAAGCCGATCTCATTAGTAATTAGTAAAATTGTTTTGGCACATTAATAATATTAAAATTTTTAATAGAACTTATGGAAGACTGATACATCTATTCTACAATGCTTTTGGTGTATCAGAAATGATTTAAGCGCGAAGACAGGACATTCTCTTCTCTTTGAATCACTGAGTGAGGTTATAGTCCCTTTTTTAAGGACTTGGAGTCGAGTTAAACAGCCGTAGTCAATGGTCCTTACGTGCGTCGGCTTGTATCATCATAAAATAATAGAAACCTATGTTAGCCATGCGGCATTACATATTTTGATGACAACTTCCATGAAATGCCAAATATTTAGATGATCACTTCGATTTAAATGTTTGGTTTAGATTTTAGAGGCAGCCCTTTGACCAATGTTATATTGACGGATCAAAGAACGTTTATTATTCAATGTACATTATGTTGCTAAAGCATTATTTGTTAGTTTACTTTAGTAGGTTTGTGGTGTTGACATTTTCTTTGCTTTTTGCTTTGTGTTTACTATTGAGGCAACTCTTTGTGCCTACCAGATTTACGGGGAAACTCGGGCCCTATTTCTCTTGGAGTCAGTATATATTTATAACAGAGCTCTGTTGGTCCCAGCTATGTTCATAAAATACACGAACTAGTTTACTCAACATTTTGAATTATTAACTTTTGTGATTTAGCTGTTTGTGTTTTTAGCTGGTGTTGCGTAATATTGAAGAGAGAACAAAAACTCTTTGTGTTAAAAATATAATTAAAATTGATTTATATTCTAATTAACAATTTTCTATAATATAACGTCAATCATAAAGGCTGTCGTAAAAAAACTGTGAGTACTTTATTAAGAAACTTACAGTAAGTTCCTTAATAAAGTTCTCACAGTTATTTTCTTAACATATATCATAAAATATAATGCATATCTCAGCTCACACAATAATGAAATTATTTAGCAGGCAATGTATTTTATCTATGTTAGTAAATCATAATAAAACAGCAGTTAGAACATAACGTAATACGTATGTAAATTACCTGGAACGTAGTTTTACGTCACAAAGAGAAAGAGACCATCCACTATTATTGTTCAGAACATTTGATAATTCCGAGAATTAAGTGAGCAAATCTACAGTTAGAGAATTAAATAATTTCCAGGAAGGCTTAACAAACTAAACTAATAACCTATTACGATTAATATAGCTCCATAATAATTTACAAATAAGCAGCATTATTACCTTTTGAATTGTGCACCTCAAACACCCCAAGGCAAGTAATGTAACAATGAATAAATAGGACTGGGATAAATGGGAATGGAAATTTGTAAGCTGCGTTTTCCCAGCGCAGTCGTTACGAGCGTACCACGAAGCATGCAACGCGTAGCACTTAACATGCAACGCGTAGCACGGCCATGACACAAGATGGCTCCCAGAAGACGCACGGCCGGCTGTGCTGTACACTCGGGCAAACCTACGATGCTTTTATGTTCCAAGCAAATCGTTTATTTAAGGAAATCGTAAATATTTATTTTATTATAGTTCTGTAGATGAAATAAGCATTTCAGTTGCTTTACGAATGTTAATGATGTTGTTATAGAAAGTTATTTTGATTTTGTTTTTTTTTTTATTATTGGTTTCAGCTACATAACTAATATTCCTATAAGCCCTTGATATTTTGCTGGCTACATTGAAATCATGCTTCGGGTTTCTTATGTACCGAAAATCTATTTATTTGTGCACAAAACCCATTTATCGACACATACTAGGTAAAACAGCAAGGTAAGCAATCACCAGTCGTCTAAGATGCGGTCCGTCTCCAGATCAAACGGAACTACTCTTGAGGTGGCGCCCTCTCTCGGATTGTGTTGCTGTGTATCTTGAAAGTAATTACAAAGCAATCAAACTATGTTATTGCCAATATGTCGCTGTGGTTCAGTTCGGTCATGCATCGAAGCCTACTGTGGCCAATATACATGGAAATTGGAGACTAGTAGTCGTTTTGTCTCTGTCACTCATATTGACATATGTATGGTGGTTTGTTTCTATCTCAACTTATGTACTTAGGCTCTCAGGCCGATAACTTATAATCGCAGTAAGTGATGAGAGGCGATGAGGGCTGTAACTGCCTTAAGAATGGGTTACAGCACGTTTCCACTATGTAGTATCGATAGATTACCGTGTCGTGAAAAGTAACGTGGCTTGTGAATTCAAATAGAGGTAGGTGTTCATATATAGGACGACACGAATAACTATTGACCACGAATTCTTTTCACAGTGACGACAGGTTGACAAGTTAAATGGAAACTTTTAGCACGACAGCCGTTATTCTAACAATTAGCCTACAATAGTCAACGATGAGAGATCGCGACTACACAGTGACGATAAATAGTCATTATAATGGGAACAGCTAAATACGACAATCGTTCAACGATAAATTTATCGTCGTGACGTAATGAGAACGCGCTTTTTCTCCGCTATCTATCTGACGCGCCTTATCGCACAGCGCACACTATCCTGATTTCCTAAGGTGTGTATTATGCCTTAAATTTGACATTCCAAGCTGTTAGTGTGAGTATATTAATAACTTAATTAATAAATTAGGGCTGGCTTTGTGACACACCTGGTTGACATAGCACGTTCAATGCAACAATTTGCATGATTAAACCTTCTGATTACATTCAGACAATTAAGCAATGGATCAGGGTTAATCAGGGTTAATCAGGTATATAAAAAATCTTTGATAAACTCTAATTGATTCAATGTTTAGCTAAAGTAGGTAATTGAATAAACTTAAATTGGAACTCAAACAATTATATGAAGTTTCAACACTATAATAATTTCTTAGAAAAACATAATGAAAATTATTATTTTTCACAGTATTTTAATTGGAACTCAAACAATAGTAAACAAAAAGTGACGCAACGCTATTTTGATTGAGCTGTCAGATCCGTGGGCCGAGCAATCGGACTTGAATAGCTTTTAGTTCCTTTTCTGGCCTTCGAGGTTATTTTTAAATAACTACACAAAAATATGGGCGTATGTTTTTGAATGTTCTTAGACTGACGACATCTACTAGTTTTAATTTATTATCTGTTTCCATCATTTAAACTTTCATCCCCTATTTCCAAAATAAGGTTTTTAGTACGCTTCCGTATTTGTTTATTATGTTGTTTTTAACTTATTTCTAATGCATTTTGTCAGTAATTTAGATCGTATATATCTAATACAATGTCTAGATATGTTAGACATTTAAATATTGTAAACCCAAGTACATACATAAGTAATCACTTAGAAACACTGTTTCGAAGATTATCCTGTCAAGAACTAGTCAAACATGGTTTTCTGCGAATAACATGTAATATCGTGTAATACCGCAACAAATTCATATATTTCAAAAACATACAATTTTGTTTAACAAGCACATACATTTAGTTTCTGAAATAGCGTTGGTAAACAAATATCGCTCTGTGTAAACAAGGCTTTGATCCACCCACGCAGTACGCTTTTATTTTGTACTGCAATAAAACCATTTAGTGTTGACTACATGTCATCTGTGTGCCTCGCTCATTGTACCATGAAGTAGTAGCAGGGCGGCCACACAGTATGGCGTCCTCTCGAATAAAACTCTTTTGTTCTCTATGTCGCTTTTCAAAGTTGGCTTCTCATTACATATATGTACATATACGACTTAAATACAGTAATTACGTTAATGAACGCCATTCCTTTATCCGTACGATTTTTCTCAGTATTCAACTGCGCTGTGTTTGAAACAGGACACTTTCAACAATTCATAAAGGCAAATGGGAGACTCAAGATTTTAAATTCGAATGTACCATTTTATATTCCAGTTCTGTCTAATGCTACCGGTAATACTCCTGTGTCCGCCTCTTGTGAGCATTGCTTTTAACGTACGTCTGATATTGCAGCTAAGCCACTTTAAAACCAGGTTATCGGAGACTGAGCTGCCCTTTCCGCAGCACAAGAGATTTCTGTAATGTTTTCTGTTGCTTGCTTCGTTCAAATAAACAGGCTTGTTAAATAGAGCATGCAAGCAAATGGGCCTCTTTGCTACTTCTACTTGTCTCCGAAAGCTTCAATGATCATTTGACCCAATATAATACTCATAATACAAGTAACGTGCTTGAACAACAACAACATCATGGATCGGAAAAAAACTTTAATGTGTCTACAAATACCGAAAAACACACATTTATTACTGAATATTGAATAACAACATCGTTACTGCCACAAGAATCTGTCATTAGGTATGCAATTACTACAGGTTGTTGTACGGCAATTTAAAAAAGCTAGAGGTAAATAAAGTAAACAACCCTCCACTTAGAGCAATTACATGCTCGTACATAATGAGCAATATTAAATCGATTGGACTATCAATGCGGAATTCCTCTTCTAATGACATATATTATGTGCCATTTAGCTCTTTGATGTGCTATGCAAATTGCGAGGTGATTTAGTAATGACAAATGTTATACACTGCAACGGAACAAACCACTAGATAAATATGCTTTGACTGGAAGCCATTTAAGTTCAAAAGTATTTACTGTACCGTATACCGTTCTTTTTACCGACTTCACAAAAAGGAGGAGGTACTATGTTCGGCTGTTTGTATGTTTTTTTTTTTTTGTATGTTTGTTCATCGATTACTCCGTCAATTGTCAACGGATTTTGATGGTTCTTTTTTTGTTTGATAAGTCATGATTCAGGGGTGGTCCCATATAAATTTTGTGGCGATCGGTTCAGTGCTTCTCGAAAAATTCACCAAGAACAAAAAAAAAAATGACGAAATTTTCATAGACGATGTGTGCTTTGTCTTCAAGTTTCTATTTTCGTTTTGTAAGATTGTTAGTAGTTTTATTTTGAAAATAAATTACTTTGAAAGATACTATACACAGTCAAACATTGGGAGTCGACACTAAAAAGTAATAAATAAAAAACTTAAAAAAAAAAAATAACCGCCTTCAAAATCTAAAAACCCAATAATAACTAAAATTTCGGAAGTCGGTGGCTTCTCTTCTGCCATTCAATTTGTGTTACCACCGACTTCCGAAATTTTAGTTATTATTGGGTTTTTAGTTTTTGAAGGCGGTTATTTTTTTTTTGAAAAAAGTTTTTTATTCCTCAACGGGACAGTCACTTTAACAAGCGTCACATTAAAAATTGTATCTTTAATTTGTGGAGGTCAAGAAAAACAATGATTTTACTAATCACAGTTCGAATAAAATAGACTTTCCAATCAGATCTTTTATTTAATTTGTAAGTCTTTGAGTGAGTTTGCGTGTACTTTTAGATTAAATGAAAGCGGTAAGTTTGTGTACACAAACCGCCAAATTATATAAACTTTTATTTTTAATTCACTTACGTAATTGAAAACTGTTTTTAATTTATTTTCATGTTTAATCCTTTCAATAGATATAACTTATGAAAAACTGGGCCTGTACCTAGCCTACCTAAGGTAAGGTACAGGCTCAGTTTTCGTTTATGTACAACTAGCTGCTGCCCGCGACGTTGTCTGCGTGAAGGCTTCAGCTCCGCCGCCGTAGGTGATAGCGTGATAATATGTAGCTTATAATTATGTTGACCTGACCTCTTAGTAATAGGTATTCATGCAAAATTTTAAGTAAATCCATGCAGTCCTTTTAGAGATTAGCCCGGATATACATATACAGACAAACAAACAACAAAAGATATTTAACGTTCACGTTTCTTTTTGTCAAAATAGTCTCCCTCCTTTCTCAAATTTAAACGGTTGGTTCGAAAAAAAAACCTGTTGGTAGTCCTTGGATTGAACCTTAAAAGAAAGCTAAGTATAACGGCTCAGATGAAATCGTTGTTAAATTGTTAATGCGATGTGTTTCGTTATGGAATCCTAGTCTATGCGTGACCTGACACGCGCTTGACCAATTTTTTCTACTTTCCACGATATAAAAAAATATTAACGATTGTGAATTTTTACAAAACTTCTCTGTAAACTACGTTTGTAGTTTTGCTCTCAGCAGCCAAAATATACAGAGAATCAGGACTCGTGACGCGGGAGCAAGCGACGTACAGCTGCCCGTGTGAGAAGCACCTCGTCCTGAGGTCGACACCCGCAGCCTTCAGCGTCTGCCCCTGCGACTTGTTGATAGTCATGGCAAACTCACTCACTCACAGGGAACTGCACGCGCTTGAATTAGAAGGGAGTTTAGGAATTCTACGGGATAATGTGTGGAGTGTTTATGGACGTATAAACTACTTCCTTTCCCTCAATTTCCGAGAGAATGCGTTCGTTGATGGCTGCAGCTTGATCATTTTTGGGTGTTAAAATGGCTCGCTGTCACACCCAAGAATTTTGTTGGTTTGGTATTCGACTGATGTCCCCATGCACACAACAAATGAGTTCTTCTAAGGAGGCCACCACTCTACCGAGGGACTCTGGGAGCACCACCTGTTCACCTCTTTCCTAGAGTGGTGGAGTGCCTTCGCCGAGACTTAGAAGGACATCTGAGAATTCTTTAGCACGTGGATTGCCACCGAGCTGAGCTCGCATATTGATGGTCAAGCGCAGCCTATGAATTTGTGACCACAACGAAGATCGTTTCAACGAAGCATTCGCCTCGTCAGCCCTAGACCCCCGCGTCACCACAGGGAGTGTTTGCCGGAAATCGCCACTGAACAGAACTGTAACACCACCCATCAAGTGTTCATTCCTGCGGTTGTCCTGCAGAGTTCTTTCTGTTCACGGCCTCCACTGCTTTCCTATTAGCCATCGTGCACTCATCCCATACGATCAGAGAGCAATCCCTGAGCACATGTCCCTTGTCACTGTTACGGGATACCCCAAAACAGGCATTTCGGCGCTTTCTAAATCTATGGGTATTTTGAACATGGCATGCGCTGTTTTGCCACCAGAAAGCAGCGTAGCAGCGATTCCTGACGATGCTACAGCATTGGCAATTTTGCCTTGCGTCCTGACCTCTGCAAGGATACCAGTGATAATGAATGTTTTCCCTGTTCCATCAGGAGCATCCAGGAAAAATATTTTACCCTGGTCGAGCCGAATGCTTTCCAGAACAGTGTCATATATTTGTTTTAGCTCTGAGGTGAACCTAGTGACGTGGTCATTTCGGATAGTGGTCATTATGATTGAAATGACCACATCTTGAAGTGAACTGAGACAGGTGTTCAGCATGCGTTTATCATTTGTTCGTTTACACCTTCAGAAGCACGCCACAAAGCTCGTAAAACGTCCTCGAACAGAAGATGGCGGTACTTCCCCCACAAAGCTACCGGGTTCGCAACTCCACAAAACACCAAAATGACGGCAAACAGATGACGCATGCGACTGGGACTGTCATTATCATCATTATCATCATAATTAGGTTTACAACGACATGAACATTTATATTACTTACAAAGCAATAATCACACAGATAAATACCGAACAAAAGTATGAACAGTCAATGTTTATTCAGTACTAAAAACATGAAATTGATGAAGAAATGATCATCATCATTGAACCGACTTTAAAAAAAGTAGGTTCTCTGTTCGACCTGTTTGTATGGGTGTTTGGCTGAGCCGATTTTGATGCGATTTTCAGTAAAGTGTTCGTTACACTCTGGGGAATATAACACCAATGGATTTAACCGACTTAAAAAAAAAGAAGGTTCTCTGTTCGACCTGTTTGTATGCATGTTTCTCCGCCTGTGGAAAATGCTCCCGGAAAATGTGTGGAAAGTGCTCCCGGAAAATGTGTGGAAAATGCTCCCGGAAAATGTGTGGAAAATGAAGCTCCCAGCTTAAGTTATTTTATACATTGAAATCAGTGATAGCTTTGATTGCCACATCAGATCTATCTAACCTTCGATCTTATAAACCAGAAAATGCCTGTCAGATCGAACAACTTTGCTAAGACGTCATTCTTATTTAATGTGTTATGGTGTAGTTGGGTGCTTGGAGTTCCACATTAGGTGTTGGTTCTAGGTCTTCAATATTATGCATCAACAGAGAGTGCTCATCAGGCTGAACAACTCTTGCTAAGACGTCATTCTTATATTATGTTCGGTATAGTGTACGTAGCTGGGCTCATGGAAGTCCACAACAGGTGTTCCAGATCTTCAATTTGTATACGTCAACAGAAAGTGCTCATCAAGCTGAAAAACTCCTGCTAAGACGTCATACTTATATATGTTATAGTTTAGCTGGGCTCATGGAGTTCCACCTCAGTTGTTTCAGATCTTCATATTTATTCTTTCAACAGAAACTGCTTATCACGTGAAGCAATTTTTGCTATGATACCATTTTTGTATCTCTTTTAGTTTAGCTGGTCTGTTGCGGTCCTGCACCAGAAGTTCAAGTTTCCAGGATAAGTTATAGCCTATATGACGCCCAGACTTAATACCTATACAACAAAAAAAAACATTGAAATCCGTTGAGTAATTCCGAAGATAGCTGCTGCCCGCGACGTCGTCAGCGTGAAGGCTCCAGCTCCTCCCTCGTAGGTGATAGCGTGATAATTTGTAGCCTATGTTTTGACCCGACCTCTTAGTAATATCCCTGCAAAATTTGAACTAAATCCATGCAGTACTTTTTGAGTTTATCCCGGACATACATACAGACAAACAACCAAACAAACAAACAAACAAACAAACAAACAAACAAACAGACAAACAGACAAACAGACAAAAATTCTAAAAACTATATTTTTGGCTTCGGTATCGATTGTAGATCACGCCTCAAGTATTCTTTTAAAAAAATATTCAATGTACAGTTTTGACTTTCCTACGATTTTATTATATGTATAGATAATAAATGTCTCTCCTTCTTCAATTGTTTAGTAGCGATATGAGCTGATAACAATTGGACTCGGTACAGACGAGGGTTGCCAGAGCTATGCAGTGAATGTGCAATCGTATCGTTTCGACCTCATGAATAAACCATGTTCTTTATTATTTATAAGAAGCTATTACTTCAATACATTGGGAAATAATAGAAAATGCTGTATTTTTCCGCCCATCGAACTCAAATATACAGTATCATAACCGTTTGTGATTCAAATTTCACTTTGCTTTGTAATTATGTGAAAATGTGTGTCAATGTGTCGTAACATTAGCTTCAAATAGCGGCAAAACCTTTCAGGGAAATTCTGAATAGTTGATTAATTTGATTGATACAAGTTTACCTATTCTAATGGACATTTGTTTGACGTCACACTTGCTGCTTGTTTTGAATTAATGGAAAACCTTCGTTTCAGTAGTCACCGCAAATTTTGCAATATTCATACCTACGTTTGTGTTTCACTTCTGTGTCATTTATGAGTTGAAATGGATCATTTTACCAGTAATGCCAGGCTAGCTAGAGAATTGAGCATCACCCGTGTATTTATGTATTGACTATAAATCAGGTTTGCTCCGAAGTTTGGATTTGAATCCTCTTGTATGAGACCTTCTCAATTATGACATTCATCGCGACGTGAATGCACCCGCATTCACGTCGCGATGAATGTCATAATTGAGTAGCGGAAAATATATTTAAGCCTTTGTTGCATGTTAAAATAAAATAAAGCTCCATGCAGTGCGTCCGAACTGAAACAACAGCTGCCTGAACGCGACAGGTGCGCTTCAATCTTGCATGAAATAGTTGTACGGTGGCGCGGGCTTTCGGTAAATAAACGATTTACACTCGTATACATTACATACATACGTTAAACCTGCCCAAACTATTTTCGGATCGCGGTTTTTTTTTTTTTTTGGTGAGTGGGAAAAAATCCAATGACTGCTCCCGTCCTGGGTGCGGCGGGAGGGCGTGTCAGACTCTTACTGACTAAAACCCACTCATGTTCCTTCGATTGCCCTTTACGTTCCAGGGTCACGGTGACTACTATACACATTCCGCAACCCCGGCAGGCGTTGGCCCTGTTAGGCCCCTTCCTGTGCTGACTCCTTCTCTTTGAGGCGCGCGTGGAACACTAACGCGCCGTCGACGCGGTCCTGGTCCCAGCCGGGCGGCGAGCTACCCATCGCTCGCCATCCGCAGAAGGATCGCGGTTAGTTCATGTCATCGTTCCAAATTGATTGACTTTTTTTTTGTAGTAGGTTTTCAGAAATAATTAGGATAGGTAACAGGAACACGATGGCCCAGTAACTTTGTTATGTCATAACGAAAAATATATAAGGATAAGTCGCATTAGTACTTGAGTAATGCGACTTATTCATATATACACACATCAAAAGTGTCTAGGGATATTTCAATTAAACCTAAATTACTAAAATTCTATTAACTTTTTGTTAAAACATGTACACATTAAAATAAACCTTGTTTAATAGACTATTTAATCTGATAATAAACTTTTAGATAAAGTTAAATTTTAAAAAAACTTAGAAGAAGAGGAAATACTCAAACAAAATTTCAATCTTAACTTTATTTTTGAAACATCAAAACTCAAACAAATTAACAAATCTACGTGCTCGTAGGCCATTTTGGGTATCAGCACTAAGGAGAGGTAATCGAGGAAGAAGATTACAATGGGCTATTGCACACGAAAACTGGAACCGTTCTCAATGGTCACTTGTGCTTTTCACTGATGAATCTAAGTTTGGATTTCATCCTGATTCGCGAAGAGAACGCGTTTGGAGAAAACCTGGACGTTGGAATCGACTGCAGCACCCACAACAAGTTCATGCATATTAAGGTGGCACGATTATGGTTTGGGCAGGAATTCGTCTCGGCGGTAGAACGGACCTCGTTTGGATACAAGGCAATATGACTGCTCGAAAATACCGAGATGAGGTGCTAGAGCCTGTAATCTTGCCCCACAGACAGCAAATGGGACAAAATTTCCAGCTAATGCACGACAATGCCCGTCCACATACGGCGCGTATCGTTACAAGTTGGTTACAACAGCATGTTATCCAAGCTTTAGACCGGCCTGCACAATCCCCTGACTTAAATCCTATTGAGCATGCCAGGAATATGCTTCAGAGAAGAGATCGTAGGAATTTCCCTGTTGATATTGTGCATCAAAACCAGCTTTTCTTGCATCTTAGCAGGATTTGGGACAGTACTCCACAACAGGATATTGACACCCTTGTTTTGAGTATGCAGAACCGCTCCAGATGTGTCAGGAGAGTCTTAGGTGGATCCACGAATTATTAATTTTAAGTTTTCAACAATTTTTATAAAAAAAAAATTGTTTAGTTGTTTAGGTTTTGAAATTTCAAAAATAAAGTTAAATTGAAATTTTGTTGAGTTTTTCCTCTTCTTCTAAGTTTTTTTTTAATTTAACTTTATCTAAAAGTTTATTATCAGATTAGATAGGCAATTAAACAAGGTTTATTTTAAAGTGTAGGTGTCTTAACAAAAAGTTAATAGAATTTTAGTTATTTAGGTTTAATTAAAATATCCCTAGACACTTTTGATGTGTGTACTTTCGGAATTTATCTGTGCACGATTGACATCGGTGAAGAAAAGTTTGATGAGAAAATCTAGACATACAATTAACATAATTGCGAAAATGCCAACTCGCCTTGAGCGAGCGTGATGAGCATACATGTCTTCACTGTACTGTCATTATTTTACTATACACAGTGAAATTAAACTAACTTCTTGTTGTTGTGTACTGTCGCACCATAGACCGACGATTTACAGAACGTGGTATACGGGTCGATGTGAGCTGTCCAAGACCGGAATGGCTACTACTCTTTGTATGAGGCTTACGATCAGCAGGGGATGACAATAACCTGATACGATGATATGATCATCTGTGATATGATGATACTCCGTGTCTGTACAAGTTCTCGTAGTTAAAAACAACTTACCGGTACTGGCTTATTCCGGTCATCTACGAGGGAATCAGTGATAGCGAGTTGGCCGTCCGTGACCACAATCTGCAGGCCTAGACGGTACACCCCCAACACCCTCGGAGCCCCCCAACGCGCGCGCGTCAGCAGGTGCAGCGTCACCACCTCGCCGGGGTCTATGGGGCGCGCCACCACCCACTCGAAGCGCTGTGGACAAAACAGATTAATTAATATCCTGGGATAGGTCACACACGGCCCTCTAGTAATTAACACTCAACCCAGATTCTACTTAATTTCTCGAAATCTATTGTAAAGTACATCATAATGGCCACATAAAATATAAACTATCTCCGTAATAATAAAGTAAATTTTTATTAGAAGATTACAGCTGAAACTTTAAACGCCCAAATTAATAATTCATTAACGCTCATAACTTCTTGTAGATTGAGTCTTTTCTGCTTAACTACGTCCTAATCACAACACAGTCCAAACTAGACGAGCTTTACGTTCTATGATAACTCACAAATGATGAACAAGCATACACCGCACACACACAATAATATTGTCAAGCAAGATTGTCAAAAATCTTTATCAATACGTTTTATCAGTAAATTACATTCAAACACAGAACAAACAACCATGTCACAAATTCGGATTTCAAAATACCGATTTTTATAATTCCGAATGGTTCAAAATTCCGAATATAACAACTGCGACTTATCAATACTACTTTTTTAAAATTCCGAAATGTTATAATTCCTAACATGCATAATTTCTAGTCTCAAAATACCGAGTTTCAATAGATAAAAAGGTCCGAATTAATAATAATCATTCGAAATTTCAAAAAAACGTATTTTGGGTGGTTATAAAAAAATAACCACGAAGACTTCTAACCGAAAAAACTGAAATGACTCGGCACTTACACTTAGTACAGACCAAAAATAATAAAAAAGTAAACACAAATAGCATTCCTACATTTTTTGATGAAATATTGCCAGTATCATGTAATACAGATTTCCATAGTTGTAAATACTCTATCCTCTTTTCAGGAAAACCTTTAAATACTACGGCCATATTTTGTAAAAGTTCTTTTGAATTTAATCTTTGGATTTTGTTGCTAGCCTTCTTTCGTCGAAAAAATTAGAAATTCCATTTGTGTTTCTTTCTCAAATTAACGCAATCTTTCGAAAAATGGCTGGTGGTAGAATATTCAATAAGATAGATAAACATGTTGATAGATGCTAGGGCTTGAATTTTTACGGTTAGAGCAAATAACGCGATATATCACGCGAAGGCTCGCGTTGACAGCTTTTACACGTTCGATTACCACAAATAGGATTGAGGGATATAATGGAACCTGGGTTTATGAACATTTATGGCTTGCGCAGAAACTGCCCTGACTGTCCCTGGGTCTCATGCTCACAATCGACAATGTAGCAGAGGGAAATCGATTCCGATTCTCAGGTCCGTTTTAAAATGGTTGATTCAGTTTTACTTAAGAATTTCTAAGTAGCAGACATAACTATAAAAGTTGTGGACGTGCCTTGTGAAGCGCGTAAATCAGTTCGTGGTTGCCATTCGCAGATGTTTACGACGTCGGAAGCACAAAACTGAAAGTTTTACCAAGGAGTCTCGTATTGTCCAGGAACAAGGTAGGCCAGAAGTTTCCTTCCAACACTGACGGCAGTAAAAATGTTGTTAATATATAGCAATAACTGCTCCCTCATTATGGAGGTCAGCTTTCGATGCACGTTCACCTCGATGACCTCAGCTTTCGTGGTGAAATAAAGCATAATATATAATATGCAGGTATCTAGAAGGACTGAAAGCCGATACTAGTTGGGAAAAAGCCAGCCAGTGATAATAAAACCTGCCTGAATTAACATTCAGGGGAAATAAACCATTTCCGCCGTATTTTCCGTGTTTCATTTTTGTTCGGCTCTGTGCTAGTGGACGTTGAGATTAAAAAAAGCGATGCATCATGCTCTCGACGTTCATTGTTTATCGGAGGGGGAGGGGGAGAACAGAGGCCTACTCAAATGTCAACGCGACGCGAATATTCAGGAAATAGTCTGAATAATTCCTGTTATACCTTTCATGAATAGATATTCTAGGCCCTGAATAACACGGGCTTGTGACAAAATAATAAGGCAATTGAATTCTCTAGACGATTCTAAATATATTTATGACAACTTGCAGTTTATACATTAACTGGTACCATGACCTCTCAAACATTATACACCTCTGGGAGGTCCTAATAAAATATGATAATACTCGCATTCCCAAAACGAATTACTGCTATGAAACTAAAAATCACTTTGTTTTTAACAATACAATTGTATGACATAAAAGAGATTTTGACCTCAGTCACTAGATAAGTAAATACTAATGTTGACATGAAAAATGTCGTGGTTAAACAATTTACAAAGTAATATCATTATATTTCAGTTCATTGTTTTAATTTTAAAAATACTGGACACGTAATGTTTTAGTACAACTTGCGTTTATTTTGGTTTGACAACTGTTTTTAATCATTTCGTTGTTGATTCTAAATCAAATTTACCTGATTTTCAGATTTACTTCTTGTACATCGCTTTTTTAAACTATGAAGTGAAATTCATTTGCAATAAATGAAGGACTTTGTAAAACATGTTTTATTACGAAGTTATAATAATTTACATTGTAATGTGAGGTTATCGATCTGAAACTAAGCCACATGGAGGGAATTAGTTAATGTTTATCGTGGGATTCACGAAGGTTTTGATTTAAAATATGACTCATAACATTCTAAAAATATATAATATGTTATGGACCAAGTGATAAATTAAGCAGTATACATAATGCCCGGTCATTATGAAAAATGCCCAATATGAGAGTGCAATTTGATAATAATTATTCAAATAATCAAATTGACCGGGCACTATACATGTTGCCCATCACCTTTTGGGCAGAGTAATACAAACATATTTATATACTTTTTTTTATTGTTATTGTCATTTAACTTAAAATAATTCACATGGACATTCTACAACACTCTCTCAGCGAAATCTCTGTCTCTGGAACATCTTCAGGCGACATAATCTTTCCTTGATAGTTGATTTAAAATACCTACCTTGTTTTGTTCCCAGTTTATAAAGGTTATTGGCTGTTAGTGCAATAACTGTAGCAAGCATATTTCTTCCATCGCTACGAGCGCGATCAACATCGGAAACTCGAACTCTTACAGTGTCACCAATTGCAGCCATGGGATATTTAGCGCTTGATACATCCAACATTTTATTTGCTTGTTTCTGCAAATTTCTAAAAGCTAGTTTCCTAACCGCCATAACATTTTCTTTTTTGCGCTCTTGGTTTTCGTTTTCGTTTGTGGGTATTGGGTTTGAATCTGTATCTGAAGTTTTTTCAGACTCCTCATATAAGGTAGACTCTACTTGAAATGTAGCTTTATTATCAAATTGCCAACTATCATTTAGCAATATAATAATGACCGTGCAATGTGATAAATAATGAAGTTAAGATAGTAATTAATCACTTAGCCCGATAAAGCTAGACCATTCTGTCTGAAACATTTCATTTAGCATTAATCACCTGGTCCATAACATATACATTTCACTTTAAGTCTCACACTAAATTATCAAAACTTTTTTTTACTTTCGTACTTGCCATTCGCCAAAGTGATATGAAATAAATAAATAATTATATATTATGGGAATATTTACATCACACATTCTTATCATAAAAATCAATAAATGGGCAACTATTTCAATATATTAAGATTCATTTTTCTTTGCTTTTGACGTTCTAAAGTGCCTTTGAAATGGTCTATTAGATAAATGATTTGAGTTTGAGTTTGAATTGTTAGATTTCAACGTAATGCCCCCACGCATTCTTAAGTCAAAGGAAAACTCTAGACAGACGTTCTTTGAAATAAATAAGTGTTCGAGTCCTTTACAACTGTGTCGTTTGCGTCACGTCTCCGACCTCTGTGTCACATCTGAACGTCGAGGTAATGTAGCGACAACTGTTTTATCTTCATGATGTTACATAAACTAAACTCCTCACAAACTGACAACGCGAGATTTAAGCAACATGTGGTTATAAGTAGCCATCTGAGGCTATAAATTGAACTTTGTTATGAAGCTAAACAACAACACAAGACGCAATATCTTGTGGTGTTTCCGTGTTTTGTACTTTAATATGTTGTATTGTGCCACATTTAATAAAAACACAACAGAAAATACAAAACATGACAAGGAAAGAATTGTTTAAAAGGAAAAAGATAAAACCAATAGTAACCGTTCCCACGCTCTTGTTTGTGAAAACAAAGCTAAAGACATGTTTCTTTGTCAAGAAAAAACATAAGAAAATGAAACACGTGTTGCAAATCGTGGCTTGTTAAGATGTACGGCCCGTAGAACATGGTGAGTCCTTGGTTCGGTATAAAGTAAGTAGAATTTAAAAAGGTATACATTTTCAAGGTACTATTGGAAGGCTGTGGAACACTCAGCACGTATGTAGTCTGAAACATTTCATTTTTAATTTTCATTCGTTTCCTTAGCAATGCTTTGTCACAGGGAGGATAAGTCTGCCTTATGTTTTGTAAAGAAATGACAATAATAATGAGTTCTAACAAAATAAGAGCTTACAGCTTATAGCTAAGAATAGGTACTGCTGTTATCAAAAGTTGAAACAAAAAATGTCTCTAAAAATAAATTTCGTAATTAAACCTGAGGTGCAAGGGCATAAAGGTACTAGTTTTTAAGTCGTTCATTGTCTACCATATAAGCACCTAAGTGTACAAGGCTGACTTAACATTAGACAGCACATTAACAGTTAATTAACAGGTATTTGTTGCTCTGTGCACACTTAATTAAATAATTTTAGTTGGGACGTTGTTACTTTCAACTATATAAGTAAGAATAAGTAATAAGCCGCTTCACAAACAGACTTAATTATTATTTTGCAGAAATATGAAGTTTACTTAGAATAATAATTAACTCTGACTATCTTACATAAAAGGCTTTAACGAAATGTTTATCTAAGAATTTTATGTTTTATTTTTGTACTTTTTACTGTATTATTATCGTTGTTAGGGTACCAGCCTGCAGTTTATTGTGGCGAGGATGATGATGCTCGTTCTGAGCAAGTCAAATAGACGCCTTATGTTTATTGAGATGATAACTATCATTGACTGATAGCAAAATCTGCAAAGTAACCTTTCAACCTTACAACCTTTACCTTTCGATGACAAAGCTACAGCTATTGTCTTTCTCATCATCATCTCCCTAGCCTTTTCCCAACCGTGTTGGGGTCGGCTGCCAGCCTAACCGGATTCAGCTGGATACCGGTGTTTTACGTGGAGCGACTGCCTACCTGACCTTCACAACCCAGCAACTGGGCGACACGATACCTCTTGGTTAGACTGGTCAGAGTTTCTGGCTAACCAGTAACGACTGTCAAAGTTCTACGAATGACAACCGGGACCAACGGCTTTACATGCTTTCCGAGGCACGGGATGTCAGTGATGTCTAAGATAAACTTTAGAAAGTACATATGAATTGAAAAAGTCACATCAAAGCCATTGTCTTTCTATTGAGTCTTAAATCACGTGTGTTCGAAGGTTTGAACTAACATGTATCAGTAATTCTAGTCATTTACTATAATCATTGTTACGGAAAGAAGGCTTTCTATATCCTTAAAGATATTCACTTGAAATCCGCTAGAATTGAATTTACTAAAGCATTAGAGGTATAAGGAAGAGTTTCATCATTATAATAAACATGATAAACGAGCCGATTGAATAACAACCACGCAGACGAAACCCACGAGAAATATTACCTCCTTCAACCATTAATTAGATAAACAAGTTTTCCCTCATAAGTATACTAATTTAGAAGACTTTTCTCTTTAAACTCGACCTTTGAAGGGCTAAAAAGAAATTTTGTTTGCACAAACAATGTCGCGGGACAGCTAATAACAACCGTAATTATTCTTGGAGTCCATCACGGATAGCACGTGATTTGTATACAGAAACTCAACGGAGATAAAACGTCGTAAACAACGAGAAAGTCTTAGAAAAATGATTTTGCAGCAAAAACAAGAATGTTTGTAAAGGCAGTGTTTTTAAGATTTTTGTGTGACATTGTTAAAAGAATATTATTACATAGGAGTGTACATGTTTGAGCGTTTCTTACTCCCTCCGGCTGCTTTAATACTGTTATTTTTCCTTCCTATTTTGTCAAAGTCTTACTATTTCAGGGACAGAGAGATTCGATCCTTCTATTCCAATAGCACAATGCAATCGTTCGTCCCACACCGCCTCGCCTGTGCAGCATATCTCAACGAGACTAAGTCACGTAGTCATGTCGCGGAGTGTAACTGAAAGCTGATAGTGCAACTAAGACATAAGTCGGAGAGAACACAGGCGACAGAGACGACAAGTCTTTGTGAAATCTCTGAGTAGCACAATGCTTTCAATTTCGGTAGAGCAACTAAGTAGAATTATGTAAAAAGTAAAGAATAATAAGCCTAGAGCCAGATCTAAAAAAAAATGGCTTATTCCCAAAATATTTCTTAAATCCCTCCTGAAAATGCAAATTGCCGCCAGATGGACGGATGACCTTACGAAAGTACGAAAGTTGCAGAAAACCGTTGGATGCAGGCGGCACAGAACCGCAAGCGCTGGAAATGGTTGAGTGAGGCTTATGTCCAGCAGTAGATGCTTATGGGTTGATGATTATGAATATAATGTCTAGAATAAAAGTTTCTTAGAATACAATTACTACACCTTTCAATTATTAAGACTCAAATTATTTGAAGCGTGTTATATTACCTCACTAGCTTTTGCCCGCGGCTTCGCCCGCGTAGATGTCGAACTTCTATCCACAATTTTAAGCCCTTTAGGGGTTGAATTAAAAAAATGACCTTTCTTAGTGGCTTAGGCTTACTCTTCACAAAGAATAATTCCTCCAAGTTTCATGTCTCTAGTTTGCTATTGTTAAATTTCAACAAACGCGTTGTTATGAGTCAGTGAGTTTACTTCCGGGGCAGCGGTAACTATTACAATTAATCCGCAACCCTGGTACGTGCTGACTGCTCTATAATGAGGCGCGAGTGGTACAAACGGTCCTTACCGGGCGGCGAGCTACCCATCGCTCGCCATTCGCAGTCCCGCGCCTACGGTGGCTGGTAGTCGTCTTGCGACTCTCGACGTCTACGCCTGGGTCACTGTCCCGGGCGTGAGGCTTGACGCTGCGTCATGCGCGCCACCGCCACCTTTTCCATAATGACTGCTTCACAGAAGGAGGCGCCGGCTTCCCATTCAGTCACCCCCGCCGATCGTCAAGCGGGGCATACTACCACAGTACTTATGCTCCACCGTGTGCTCTAGGCGACCGTTTTTGCAGATATCCGTGTCTGGTGAGGACCCGTTTCTGGCGATACGTGAGAGCGCCGCCGTGGCGCCTCTCCAGCCACTCCTTCAAGAGGCGTGACCCCTGGGTTGCGACAGTCACAGTCTCCATTTCGCCATGAGATCCCGCCGGTGCTTTGTGCCTCGCGCTGCGTTTAGCCGCGGCAGCGGAGTCAGGTTTTTGGTATCTGATCGGCTCCCGTGGCTCATGGTGGAATGTTATGTAGCACAAAATTATGTGTTATTCTGATGTATAAGCTATGAATATCTTTTGATGTGAAACTGCAGCGTGGCGACGCATGCCGTGGCGACGTTTCGCCACGCTATATTATGGTGTATATCAGTCACAGTCTTGTGTACTGTGTGGCGATGATGTAATGTCGATGTTTCACATTTGCCAGGCGTCCCGAGACGGCTCACTTTTTTTTTTATTCTTGCTACTGCCCGTACGTTGACGCGGAGTAATTTTAAAACTCTGTGATATCTCTAAAGATATTTATTGAAATTAAATTATTCAAACGGCAATGTTGTACAAAATTAAAAACTGGTATCGGATACCGTATTAATATTAATAAAGGTTAATACTATATTCATGAAAACACCCTGGCAAATCATGTGTTATTTTAGAACTAATTTTATTGCCAAAAAATGGTTATAGTGAGAGAACTATAAATGTTAGACACATGCTGTTGTGTACTTTTTTTAGAACATTTAAAGAGGAACAATTCTTTAGTTTAGTACATATTTTTTGCGTAACTTAAAACCATTTACGCAGTGCATGCAGTAGAATTCCTCAAAAGAGATATTTTTTCACCGTTTTTGTCACACTTTTCATTAATGCTCGGCTGCTATGTGTCTCAGCGTTATGTTAAATTGCCTATAACCTGCCCAAGAGTATTTCCTTTTAGTAGTTTCTAACCCATGCGTGCAAATACAAACAGACAGACAGACAAAAAAATTACTGAATGCATTTTTGGCATCAGTATCGATCACCAATCATCCTCCAATATTAATCCGTACTAATATTATAAATGCGAAAGTAACTCTGTCTGTCTGTCTCTTCTTCACGCCTAAACCACTGAACCGATTTGAATGTTTAGTACAGATACAGTCTGGGACCCGAGAAAGGACACAGGATAGTTTTCATCCCAGAAATCCCCCGGGAACGGGAACTATTATTCCACGCGAACGAAGTCGCGGGCAAAATCTAGTTTTGAATGTATATTCAATGTACAGGATTGACCTACAGTTTTATTATAAGTTTTTAGATTTTAATTTACGATACCCCTCACTGTTTTTAGTATATGAAACGACTACCACATAGTTACTGTTCGATTTAGGGATAGACCCTGAGAGCGCGTATTTAATTTTGCTTCAAGACCCACTTTTATAAGCATACGAATCGACACTCCACATACAAATCGAAATTAATTGATTACTTTTTATTTTTGACCAAACGACCCAATACTTATCACAAACGCATCGACAACTAAACACTTTTTAGAACAGGGATAGAACCTGCACTAAGGAAAGCTGCCTGGGGGAGGGTCATTATCTTACAAAAATCTTAACACCACTTTTTAGGAATTGTGACAGACGGTACAGCGCCATCTAGCAAAATTATACGGAAACAACGAACAAAATTTAAACCGATGCGCTTTGGGTTTAATATCTTTTGAATGAAATGTCCGATTTGAGTAATTTAAAAAGTAATTGGCAGATGGTGAAACAGACTTGAATAAGAAATTATTTATTATGGTAAGGATGAATACAATATTGTGGCATTTTATTTTTTGATTGATTTGATGGTGCGATTCTTTAGATTGACATAACTTTTTTATTTTTAAACTGATTGAAACAAAACAAAGACTAAATGTTAATCCCAGCAAACCGCAACGCATTAGTGAAAACCGCATTCAATTAGGTTAAGCCGTTTTTGAGATTAGCCTGAACAAACGTACAGACAAACAGACAAACAGACATACAGACAAACAGACAAACAGACAAAAATTCTAAAAATCATTGTTTTGGGTTCTATTGCGTATATAAAGTTCCCTTAATAAAGTTTTTCTTATTTATCTTCCATGTACAGACACCGACCTTTTAGAATTTTATTATATGTATTGATTATAAAATAAAGCCTCAACTCACACACAGGATAACGTAACAGAATTGTATGTCTATGTTTCAGGGGTTCAGGAAACAAAATCGAAACCCCCACACAACCCCCACAACGCGGCACCCCTCTGTCAAGCGTAGCGACGATAAATGAAATGCGAATAAATAAGTAAACAGCACGTGCCAAACGCGAACAGGTGACGTGTTCGCAACGGGGTATAAACGCGGCACGACGGCTGCAGTTTTCCTGTAACGGCAAGGTAAATGTTAATAAACTAGCACTGTGTGAGCGGAGAGATTCAGCAGGCTTCTTATGTCATTTACGGTACAAATGTGCAAATATTTTTCTTTGATAATGCATACATATAAAATAATATTATAGTATGGATAAAGATGCTATAACTTTGTGAGGCGCCCTTTAAAATACACGACATTTAGAGAAATATAAAAAAAAATATACACTGTAAATGGAAGAACCCTGTTCCAAAAATTATCCGTAACTGATGCCTATTGCGGAATAGGCATCAGTTACGGTAAATTCCGTCGCCTGCCCGTCGGCTATGCCCGGCTCTTTGACCGCACAAAACTGTGTAATTGTAAGCCGTAGGCAGTTAATTAGGGATGATCAGAATCGATCCGGTATACCTGCGGTAAGTACCGCTTACAGGAGATAGGTGTATTACCTTCCAGGAAGAGGAAAGCTGAGGATTTTTAGCTAACAACCGGTAATTTGATAAGTGAAACCACTGGCAGAAAGTCAAACGTAAGTATTAATTAGAATGTTTCTTGTTATATAATTAAAGCTAGTATTAAAATCACATCACCTACCGAATGACAAAAAATGTTGTACTGATATAAATCTTCTAGTCAAGTATTATTGTGTGTCATTATTATAGAGGGCCATTATTCAGTTTTATGAGTAAATATATTATATTACTTTTGTCACTTTTGTGGGTTTTATGAGTAAATATATTATATTACTTTTGTCACTTTTGTGGGATGTCGAAATTTTCATCTTATTAAGGTTTACGAGAACGGTGTGGGTGAAAAATTTATTTATTAATTAATTCATCTTTGAAACCCAATAAAACGATGTTCCTACGAATCGAATATTTAATTTAAATAATTTTCCATCTGGGAATATTTTTCCTTTGCATTAGATGAGCATGAAAATTACAGGAAAAGAAGTTTGGATATGTAAGCCCAATAAGAGGTATGCTGTAATATGGCCCATTCAAGTTCACATGTTTAAATGTATTTGTGACTTCAGAGACATCGGCATTCCCTTTGTCGCAGTTCGACGAATACATCGAGGAGTACTTTGTAAAATAAAGAAAGAAAACAGCGAAGGAACACGTAATACTGGTTTCCGTATACTAACAAATACACAATGACATGAAACTCGCTTCTGCCGCCCTTTCATTTTGATTTCAGATCGTATCGTTATTTCTGACGCGTTCGCCTCCAAACATGTACCTAGCAGAAAAAGCTAGACTAGGTTTTTAGACAGATAATAAAATCGTAACGATGTTGTGAATATTGAAGCCACTCACCCGTATAACCGAATAAATTCTGTTTACGAAAATTCCCTACGAGATTGGCCTACAGCAGGAGTACCTATATACTAAATCTACAATTATCGAGACTGTGCTACCAATCAATTACAAAGTCAGTACACAAGAAAAACAATTACTTAACTATAAATAACTTATTGTGAGTTACGTCTACGATAGCAGCAATCGAGCGTTTGCCACTATAGGCAATACAATATTCACATATGAACACAAACGTTTCTTGCTGTGAGAGATCAGCAATACTGTACGTTGCATTATTCAACAGTTGTTATTAGTGACACCCGTGACTCTTGGCGCGAGGGAGGCTGTAGGCACAGCCAGTTCTGTGTTAAGTTTTTGTGAGCCATGTGTAACAGTCGGTATGTTAGCTACCACGCGCCTCGCCGCTAACTAATTCACAGATCTCATTTCAAAGCACTGCATTGTACATGAAGGAGTTCGCAATGATACCTAATGTCCAGCACTGACCTTCCTCCATTATTAATAGGCGGTTGCTCCAAGATCGTGGCCGCTGAAATCTCTATTGCTGTACATAATACAAGAGAATATTCTTGTATGTACGTTTAAATGTTGCCCTCGGAATGCTGGGGTTGTTATTTTTAATACATAATGTGTAATGGTTTGTTGTTGCTTATCTTTGGTAGGTAATGGCTTCTGATGCCCATCGGGTGACCCGGGACGAGCCAAGCGAACACTATAATAATAAACTCGTTCGTATCTACGTCGGTATGTGGGTTGTATTCCCAGCGGTGATCAGGCTGACACTCCCGTATTTCGACAGTTACGTGTATCCGTTATAATGCGGCCTAATTCCCTGATCACTCAAGTTGTGCCTTTGTTAAGGCTTCTCTTTAATATTGTCGTTGTACCGGCTGAAGTTTCGCTATTATATTTTTAATGATGTCTCGGTGACTGTGTATAAAATATAATACGTATCTATAAACCTATATGCATAAGTAATTCTTCTGGTAAGTGTAGACTGAATAGGTACCTAGCGATGGAATCGGGTTATAGATTTTTTAATTCAATGTTCAGGTACATCAGATGGCAAATACTAGCGAAAAGATTCTGTTTTCACTTATTGGTTTGTACGAATATTTCCTGTTGGTCTAGTTATTGCTAGGGTTTCATTATCTCGCTATTTGCTAATGTACCTACTTATATGAAAAATAGTGTAGACAAAAACAAAGAAAATTTCGATAAAAACGCTTTTGCGTTTCTGTTCACAGAAACCTAACCTTTACCGCGGGCACACTTAGTACCTCATAAACATGTGTCTAGTTTAAGCTAGGTGCTCCCAAAGAGGACCAGAATACACTGAATAAACAAACTAGCGATGTAATATTACTAATGTGTTTCTTTTATACAAGAGTGGGAGGTAATGTCGTTAGCAAAAACACAGACTTTTATTTGTATTAACTACATTTCGTTTATTTTACTAATGTTTCGCTAGCAACGGATATGTTATTTATCATTTCTACTTTTCTCAGCTCCGTCCATCTTCTGATTTAATTAATTAATAAGGCAAACATTAAAATATATGCTAAGTATTGTTACGAAATTCCCAATGCTTTTTTATTTACAGAATTTTACCCTATCATGTTTGTCACGGCTTGATTTTTCGCGCTAATTTCTAACAACTGTCAACTTTAATTACTTCAATATTGTGTACTTATCAGTTAAAAGTCTTCTGTTTCATTATTCACAAAAATTGAGCACCTAAACCCCATAAATCTAACATACACTGTATTTTTTCTCTTTGTGAAATAAATTATTGATATTCTTATTCTGTAGATTACAAAAAAGAAACACTTAAAGGATTGTTTTACGTCTGTCTGTAATGCCTTGAAATCAAACTTTTCAGTCAAAGCAATCAACATAAGTACGATACGTTTTAAATACAAGCAAGGAGCCTTTACAGCTAACCAGTCATTAACAATTCAAAAGTACCAAAAAATGATACAAGTGAAATAAACGCCTTGCCTATTTAGTGAAATAAAAGTACTTCAAAACCTATAATTATGAAGCACTGTCTTATAGCCCAAGTAAAAGGGAAAATCTGATAAAGTAACACCACTAATTAACAAGTTTCTTCGGATTCTCGAGGCGCCATTCAACTCGGAATTAGTCGATATTTTGTTAATAATGTACTACGAGAAGTTTTGAAGTTCAATGTCGCTGGCTGCAAGACATAAGTGCCTTACAACAGACTAGTAAGTAACTCATTAAAAAACAGGGCTCATTTAATTCTGCCATGGAATTACTTAGTAAAGCTATGCTCTGTATATAACCCGAGCCCATCCAATTTACTCTAACATTGTTTCCTATCTCGTTACTTGATAATCTGTTTCTATCTGTGTAGATATCGAACATAATACCTTAATTCACTTGATTAATAAAATAACATTGAAATTCTTATGTAATTCGTCTATTATAATGACAACCATCTTGGTGACATAATGGGCAAAGTAAATTATGATTTTTATGGCATTGGGGTAACATATAATTTTCATAGAAAACTCATAATTGTCGTGTAATATCAAACTGGTACGAACTTTTTTACTTGACAATCAAAAAGTTAATTTGCAAAAGATTTTATTTAAATATCACAATGCACTGAATACAAAGGCTAACTGAAACGTTATATAAACTACCTGCTTAATTACCCCTTTTGTTTAAATTTCCTTGCATTTATTAAGTTTGTACAACACAAGCCTCAGTTGCAACTGTTTCTGTACCTCGGCTATGTCTCGGCACTCATTCTCATTTCACGTTCGTTATTCACATTTTGGTCCAGTAAGCAAATTAGCAACTTTGGCAAAATCTAGACTGCATAATTACGCAAAATAACGCGTTTCATACAACGATTTATAACACATTAACCAAACTGCATTATTGTTGGGAGTGGAAAATGGCGCGAGGAGGTAATTTTATCTCCGAAATCTGATGCTCGATCTAGTGGATATGTAGTATATGATACAATACATTATGTAGCTAAAAGCAATGCGGTATGGGCCACTTTACAAGCGAGTGTCTGGTAAAGTATTATTGATAGTTAATTGATTTTTCCAAAAATAAACATTAAACAAATGGCGTTATATTTTCTGGCAATAAAAAAATCCACAATGTTGGGATCACGGTTCTTAGAAAAAATAACTACGGCGTACTAGATAATCTTAATACCTTTGTGAATAATAGCAGTAAGTAATTACAAACTGAACAAATGAAATTCCATTACATTTAGAATTAACATCCGTTTGTTCGTTCCCCACTTAATGTGTTTTAATTCCATTTTCATCTTATGTTCTTGAATGTAATATTTAAGAATAATGAAGTCTCTTTGTTTACAATACTACGGTATTTCTTGTATTATGTTACTCATTTTCGTTGCTCTCTAAGGGTCACAGTTTAATTAACGAATTAGGTATCTTAAACACAATGTATTTTAAGATAACGAACTCGGGAGCGTAACAAAAAAATAATAAGCCTTACTGTATTACTTCCACATTACTATTACATTATAAAAACAAAAGTGACTCACTTGTCTCTGTCTAACACTTTTACGACTAAACACCTGGATCGAATTTGATGAAATTTGGTACAAAGTAAGCTTGTACCTTAAGGGAGGGAATACTATTAGTCTGTAACTCAATTTGCATCCACGAAAAAACCTATTTATCAAAAGTCATTGCATAGGAAACAAGTTGCTCATTATAAATGCAATAAATAGGTTAATAAATAGGTATTTGCCATTTTTACTTTTATATTACATAAACTTATATATAAAAATAAAATGGTAAACCGAATGTTTTACTGCCTGTTGATATAACAACGCACAGCTCAAAACGTGCTGGTCCTATATAGTATACAATCACTAATAAAATATTTTTGGAAATTCGACTTTTTAAGGGGTAAAATATAGGATTTAAACATTCACGCGGGCGAAAGCTAGTTATAAACATACATCATCATCCCCCTAGCCCTTTCCCGACTGTGTTGGGGTCGGCTGCCAGCCTAACCGGATTCAGCTGGATACCGGTGTTTTACGTGAAGCGACTGCCTATCTGACCTCCACAACCCAGTAACGATACCTTTTGGTTCGACTGGTCAGAGTTTCTGACTAACCAGTAACGACTGTCAAAATTCTACGAATGACGACCGGGACCAACGGCTTTACGTGCTTTCCGAGGCACGAGATGTCAGTGATTACTTACTTACTTTAGAAAGTACATATGATTTGAAAAAGTCACATTAGTACTTGCCCGGATTCGAACCCACAACCTCTTACACGAGAGGAGGGCGCCTTATCCATTGGGGCATCACGACATTCACAGTTATAAACATACATAGTTTGAGGACAAATCAAAAGCAAGTGATTCACATGCCTAGTACGTTCGTGACTTCACTCCACATAGTATTCGATTAACTGAACAGAACAAACATGGTTATATATTCTAAACTATAATATTATTAGTGAGTGGCACAAGTTCGCTCAGGTTCAACAGGCGTCACTACTAACTTGCGCAACTTAGGAATAACTTCACCGTCTCGCGGCTACTTGCAACACAACCAACTTAGACAAGTTTGACATCAAAGTCTAGGAACCTGCCTGTTATGGGGGCTGTGTAACGGACACTATCAATGTACCAATCTAGAACCAATTGCAAGGCAGATACGAAGCTGAAACTTAAGTAGTCAATATTATAAGATATGGCTTTCATGGAAATCTATTTTATTATTTGAAGTAGTTATATTATTTCAAGTGGTCTCATAAAAGTATGCTGCGTATTTTCTAGATCAATACACATTACTCAATGTGCTCTAATTCCGCTCATACATAATGTATTCATAAGCATCATTAATTTAGATGTCATTGCTTTGTGTGTTCGCCTGTACTGGTGTACCTGCGGTGGTATCTATGTAGGTTTTTCTATTGGATTTTATTTTTGTTTACATCATTTTTATTACATTCATCTAATCATTCGAGTAATGCATCATCTATCTATATATTTGTAATGGTAAACTAACTGATTATTGATATCAACAGTCGGTCAATTAGTTTACCGATTTTAGCGGTTTGGGCTGTGCGTTGAATATCAACGCACAGCCCTAGACACTTCCTAGACACAAGAAACTTGGAGGATGTAATCTTTGTAAAGAGTATTAAGTTTCACTAAGAAAGGATATTAGACAGCTTATGGTGGGTCATGATTCCATTGGGTCGATTGTACATTGTGAAAAAAATTAAGCTACCTTTTAGAACGAGCGTCTAGATTCCGTATTTATTCATTTAATTTTCAAAGAGCTTTCAAAATAGTCAAATGGGAATAAAACACTTTGAGTTTGACTTGCGCATGCGTGAGTTTGAGAGTAGTAACTTACATTCATCCATGCTTTAAAACTTCACGTTATAGGATCCACTAGTTAGAAGTAGTGGATGAAAAGATCTCAAGTTTGTGATACTGAAAAGGCGTAGATGTAGTCTGTTTGTAAGAAGCACAATCTGGCCTGACGACGTAACATGTGGCTCTTATTCCCATTAAAGTGAGGTAATTGCGTCGCATGCCGTCAGCTGCTTGCATTTCACTACAAATGTGATTCCAATTACTAGAAACAGTAATTGTGCGACTAATTGTGCCTGTTCGCTTTCCAAAGAGCTAACCAATTAGCTATTTCAAACAGACTGTATGAGACGGGTATTTAGTGTGTGATGGCAGTTATTGTTTCCATAAGATTAATGATTGAATGTGGTTTGGGTCAAAGTGGTCTGTCACCCATTTGAGAATAAATTACAGAAATATAGTTTCTTGCTTGTTCTTCTCCGTAGAGGCTATATTCCTGTGTACAAAATGCATGGATGGACAGCGTTATAAGAAATTATCTCAAAAGCCATATATTATAATCTAATCAAATTCAAAATTAAGCTGTACCAAAGAATAGATTTGCACATTAAGCGCTTAAAGTAATCAATTTTGTAACTAATAGAAATGTTACCTTAAATCTTAGTTATGTTACATTGTATATAATGTGGGCTCAAGTAATTCCGTTCCCGATGAAGCGTGACGGAGCTACAAACATAATTAGATGTTTGTTACTGATTCACGGTAAAGATCTGTTCGTCCTGGATACATAGCTATTTACTTACCTGCACATCTTTTCTTCCTCACACACTTTAGCTTATAAAGAATGTAAATGTGTAATATTTTTGGGTTCATTCATACTAACGTACATTATAAATTCTCTAGCAAAATGTCCGAAGGGTCATGTGGAAATGTCTGATTTTTATGTCATTTGGTACATTTTTGATACATACCTAATTAACTCTGTGACATCATAGGTATATCTGTGCTAATGGCAATCTTTTTTTTTCGTATAAGAATACGCGGGCATACACAATTAATCGTTTCCGTCGATTCAAACAACCTAAAGGAATAACCTTAGCTATATTTGAACCGCCGGAAACTACATATATTTTGTGTAGATATTCTATAACTGTAATGCCGAATACTAAGAAATAAACAATATTCTGTTCTATTCATATTATGTAATGGCGTTTGTCTACTACTTACAATAATAGTATTTTTAGATTAAGGTACGAATCTTCAAATATCATGAACAGAATTACTGAAGCTTTTGCCAAGTAGATAAGTAGATTAGATAGTAATTTATTACGAACCTAGGTGCAAGTTATGGCAAATATATTGCATACTACCTGACCTGACTAACGTTGTCCTTTCATCAAATGCATGAACTATCAAATGCTCAATCTTAGTTAGTCTTTAATTTTTTGTTCCATAAGCCAAGTGCCTTCCACAAAGTAAATATCAGACAACTTTTAAACAAAGGTAAATGTAATCGGATAAGCCACCCTCGAGTTATATATAACCTGGCCAAGATTATAGGGATATTTTTTTTATAATTATAAGTAAGAATATAGATTAACTTTATTTCTAGAGTAGAGTTAGTAGCAAGAACAGATTGTGTCCCATCTCGTGGTTAGTTCAACAACAGGGCGACTCTCGGACCTTTTTCACAATGCATAGCCTGCGAGCGTAATGCTAATTGTTTAATTACTAAACCAGCTGAGTAAACTCATCTAATATTCAGTAAACATCTAATTGAAGCACTTTGTTACTGTGCTCCTGAACTTGACTACAAGATACAAAACTTGTTTGTTATATTTTTTGTTTCGTTACTTTATATTAATCCTACTAATATTATAGATATTGTTTGTGTATTTGTTACTCTGTCACGCAAAAACTACTGAACGGATTTTGATGAAACCTTACAGTAATATAGCTTATACATCAGAATAGGATATAGGCTACATAACTTCACGCTATGACCGACGGGAGAGGAGCATTAACCAATAAGCTAATATGATGCGAGTGAAACCGTAGGGGATAATATTTAGCAAGTTTCTAATATTTAGACGGACGTAGCGTTGAAAAAAAAATGAATAAAAAAAGAAATACGAATACATAGGTGTGTAGAGTAAGCAGAGTGGATAAAGTTGAGAAATGAGTATATTAGAGCACCACTCACAACTAAGTTGAAAGGAAACTATGTACTGTAATAGCTTAAAGCCCATTGTAATACCTTTTTCACATATATAAATACTTGAATACTTAAAATCCTTTGTCGTGATATGCCGTATGTGAAGAGGAGGGATGAGACGCATATAGCTAAGACAATTAAATGTGGAGGGCTGGAAGGGGTGAGGAAAACCGAGGAAAAGATAAATGAATGATGTGAAGAATGATTATGAAGGAGGAAGGAGTAAATGATAGATCTAGAAGGAGATTTAGACGGACACAGCAGTGTTAGGTTATTTGACTTCAATCAGAAATGGGGTTTTGAGTTTTAAGAAATGGCTTAACTATTAGAATATCTGAGTACATTTTTTACTTCATTTAAGTATCCATCCATACTAATATTATAAATGGGAAAGTGTGTCTGTCTGTCTGTCCGTTTGTCTTTCTTTCACGGCAAAACGGGGCGACGAATTGACGTGATTTTTTAAGTGGAGATATTTGAAGGGATAGTGAGTAACATAGGCTACTTTTTGTCTATTTTTAACGCGAGCGAAGCCGCGGGCAAAAGCTAGTATCTCATAGATTCAAAAAAAACCCTTCCCAATATTGTTAACATCGAAAACAAAGTTTACTTTTATTGGCAAAAGAAAATACTTTTAAGTGTTGAAGGAGATCGTTTTGAAAGTAGGTGTGATACTTAATAGCAAAAAATAGAAAAAAATAAAGTTTATTATAGGAATTGAGCTTCAAAGCTATTTCTTGAAATGTAACGTGGCCTTATGGAGTTATAAATGTTTTTCTAATAAACCCAGAACCACGCAAGAAAACTATATACGAGATGGTGTTTATAACTGTAAACATACCTGATTGACAAATATGATTTCATCTGTGTTGACAAGTACGGCTGTGAACTTGTTGGAACCTGAAACAAAAAAAGAAATAAATAAAACACTACTCAATAATTATACTGTTAGTAAATATTATACTGTTAACCAGTTTTTTATTTGTAACTTGTTGACTAACGAAACTTTTTATGTCATAAAAATCTGTTGTTGGAATAAAAAGTTATCGCTATTCAAAGGTAGTTTTTAAATTGGCCTACCAAACACATCGTCAGACATTTTAAAATTCAACTTCCATGCAGACGCCACGGACGGAAGTTTCATCAATAAGTAAAGAAAATTAACTTGCTCGTCCATTGAATACGCAGCCTCAAGCCAAACATGCATCCTAATGAGCAAGGAGGTTTTACGTCAGCCGTATCTAATTACGTATCGTAAGCACCTTTGTGTTCCTTCTGCGAACGTAGGGAGGAGCCGAGAGCACCGCGCGTCCTTTGTTCCACGTTTTAACGTTAGGTCCGCCATTTTGTATAATTATGAAATGAGCCGAAAGGAACGCTGATTACCCGACTTGGTTGTTCTTGAATACTGGACTCAGTGTCCCACTTTTTGTAAAGTTTCGTCTTCATCTTTTAATTTTGCTGCGAAGCTCGATTCTGCGGCTCGCCATGCATAGATAATTTCAGTTTTACCCATTTCTTTTTTTTACTGTTCCTTAGTTCAACACAAACTTTCCTTATTAATACCTTCCTATGGCCACGAAAGCCTTCGATAAATCCAGGACAATACAATTTATCGTACTACCTGCGTAACGCTTAAATATTTACATTTATAATCAAACAAAACTAGGTCATTACATACAATCTAGGTTGCTTTCAATTCCACGTCAGGGTAAACGGATTAATTAGAATAACAGCCCCCACTGGAAATTGCGTCTGACAGCTGCGAGGGTTTTATGCCGGTGACGTTTTATGCAATTTAGCGTCATTCCCTCGCGCCATCTTTGTTTTTAAAATGTCATTTGCTTGCCAGCGTTTGAATTATTCTAATTCATATTCATTTCATCCTCCATTATTGTGTATGTGGGTGAGTTGTGGTTGCTCAGTGCTAATGCAACCGTTTCTAATACTGTAAACGTGAACGTGGGGCCAAATCTCATAACAATAACAAAGTCTTGAACATTACTGACATCAGTGAAAAAGGAAATCTCCTCTGATGGCCACAGGCGTAGCGATTTAATTGCGCAAGCCTAGGCTTGCACAAGCCTAGAACAAAGAAATTCTAAAATCTTCCAACAGACATTATACTTGTGCAAGCCTTAGTTTGCGCAATTAAACCGCTGCGACTTTGGGGACCATTAAGAGTGTTGATCATATCCGTAGAATTACAGAAATAACAAGGAAGTTTACAGTGTTGAGTTGAATATGTTGGTAATGTATAAGAAAGCTGATTCTATGTAGAAATTATTTTTTTGTGTTTCTAAGATACTTTATAACTTTATGCTATGCCAATAGGGGCGACTGTTTAGAGAAGCTTGCCGAGTAACAAATATGTTGTCGCTAGATTGAATCTATATATTAGATAATTTAGGCTTCAGCTGACATTATTACGGACTTGATGTGAAACTGAAACAACGCTCGCGCCTTAATGATTTATCTTAACCAAAACAATTTCTTAAAAGACATATTCATGAGGTACTTAAGTCGTCTCGAAAATCTTTTTCACTAAACTGCTGCCACAATCGAGTAAACAAATAATGATGTGAAAAGCATGTTTAGACCAACAAACTTGATTGATACATAAATACAAAAATTTCACCCGTTTTTCGAATTGTAATTAATTTGAGTAGTCCACTTGCAAACACCGCTAAGTTAAAAAATAAAAGAAAATCAGATAGTGCGGCCATTTTAATTGTTGATTAAAATGCTTTCATAAGCAACTATCAATTTCGATCAAAACTCCGTATGTTACGCATAAATTTAAGTTAAATATTCAGTACTCCTGCAAAACTTGCTATATTGATTGATAGTTAACTTTCAAACAACTCTAAGTTGCAGTTGACTTTCAAAACTCGCCATATTACGCAATGACTCGTGCAAATGCCGCCATCTTGACCCTACGTCCTATGGAAGTGCAAGCACGTGCAACGCGATATAATTATTCTTATTCTGTTAAAATTCTGCTTGTTTAAAATGGAAATTCAAGAAAAGGAGGTTAATGATGTTTTTTTTTAGAAAAGACAGGAATGGCAAAATTGCCGTCATTGCCGTAATTCACCACCACCGATACATAATGCGGTTCCCCGGTGGTGAATTACGGCAATGTTTGTAAAAGAGGTAAATCGTTTGAACAGATTGAACCAACTCTGATCAATTTAGGCGTTCCTGTAAAACCAGCAAAATTAAATGATATGAGAAACTTGCTGATTAAACATTTTGGACAGGATTGGGCTTAGGTCGATTGTCTTAAATATTATAGATTTCTTGAAGAAAACCAAACTGAAGCTGCTTTAGACGAAGATACCGATACTGAGGAAACTTTAATGGATGAAGAAACAGAAATAAGAGTATAATATTATTGTAAGATTATGATTTAGGTTTAGGATTTAATTTTGATACTGTTTCAAAACTCTTCATGTTAATATCATACTATTTCAAAACTGTTTATGTTAAAAATACTTTTGCAAAAGTGGTTATGTTTAATTTTTAAATACTAATAAAAAGATAACTATGGTATTGGGATTTTATTTACTATTAGAAATTAATTCTCTGTGACAATAATTATCAGTAATGTGTTGTAATACGAATTTTCATAACTCCATTTTAACACTAGAGGTTTTAATCAATTTTCCAAAATTATTATTCTTTCAACATAGCGGACTTTGCAAGTGGACTACTCATTTAATTAATTAAGCATAATAATTAATTTCAAATTCGACGTTAAGGCTGGCGACCATTTTGGTAAGATGGCTGGCAACAGATGGACGAAACTTAAAACAGTTGAAAATCGAGTAAAATCGCTTGATGATAGTCAATTTACATAGAACTGTAATAGTAGGTATCTTATACATTCGGCATGTTGCATCGTTCTGCTAAAATTAACCAAATAAGTCAGCTGAGAATAAAACAAAATGTCCGAATCGTCTACACATAGACAATCGCGTAATTCTTTATCAATATGTATGAATGACAAGCCAGTGTCCGAAGACAAACGTTTATTTTTAGTGCGGAAACAGGGCTGTCTCGGAAATTGAATGGTCGTGCTGCGCCGTTCACCAACACGCGCGCGTGACGCGAGCCGCGGACGTGACGCGTACGTCACGACACGCTTGTTTCATTGTTTTCTTACTATTTATTGAACCTGGTATTGTCATTTAGGTATTTTTCGTTTACTACATGGTATTTTTGATAATTGTTTTACTTTATCTGAAAGGGCAACGAAAACATGACACGTTAATTGTTTTTAAATATAACGAAGAGCTCAATACTAATTATTCTTTTCTATTATTATGAATGTTGGATTTTCAATAATATTGAGCTATAAATAAAACTAATATTATTAATACCTGTATGTATTAATCTGAGTGTTCTAATATTGACTATTTGCCTAATATTCTACCATATAAAACTAGACTAAGTAATTAAGGTTTAATTAATAGAAGGGTAACCAACCGTGAGAGGAAACACTTAATGACATTAGATGTTTCCCGACGGATGGTGTGCCAATTAATTATTATCTATCCAATTACGAAGAATTAGTCGTAGATATATATGGAGGGTTGTTGACAATTTAAAATTGACAGCCTCACGAGATACTTTAATTCCCTCTATAAAACAAAATGGTTTCAAAACGTTTTTGTTTGTAGTTAAGTCGTTTGTCTTGAAACTGACTAACCACAAGATATTAGAGTACATTGTCTTAGAGAGGCGAGGTACTCTAATACCTTAAGGTATACTAATGCCTTTTTCAACTTTCTCAGGGTTGGCTTACAGTTTATAGGATTAAGATAGCTATGTTCTACGTGATCAGACTGATTTTTCATAATTTCAAGCTTTTGACGATCTGTAACGACTGTCAAGATCACCTTTAAAAGTCAAGAGACCTTTGAATTGAAAATTGATTTTGCGCCGTTTTTCTGATCCCCTCTCGTGTAAGAGGTAGTGGGTTCGAATCCGGCAAGTACCAATTTGACTTTTCTTATTCATAACCGACATTCCGCGCCTCGGAAAGCACGTTAAGACGTTGGTCCCTGGTATCATTCGTTGAACTTTGACCGTCGTTACGGGGAGTCAAATACCAAAAAGTCTGACTAGTTTAACCAAGCGGTATCGTGCCACCCAGTTACTGGGTTGTGAAAGTCTGATAGGCAGTCGCTTCACGTAAAACATAGGTATCCAGCCGAATCCGGTTAGGCTGAAAGCCGACGCTAACATTGTTGGGAAAAAGGCTAGGGAGATGATGATGGTCCACATGCATATGAGGGGACATCGTAACTATTAACCCATCACGACAGTGACGGTAGTTTTTAGAGTTTCTAACAAAATGTTATATACGGTAAACTATTTGACATCACGAGGCCGATAGATAACCAGGTAAATTAAAGCATCAGCTCGGGTCATCCACCTATAAGGAAATAAAAATTCTAAACTTGTTTCATCAAGTATCAGAATGCAAGTCAGCAAGTTGAGTGAGCTAACTTAGTTGCTGAAGTATTGACCAACATTACTTTTATTGAGATAAAGTAGATTGAAGAAAAGTTTCATTTCACACGTTGACGTCAAAGGTCCTTCACCTTTCCATTAGCTGGCTGAACGTTCTCACCTCAGACGAGCCAATCGGAAGGCTTTCACGCATAATACATGCTCCACCACCATCTTATTACACAGAAAGGGCGAAAATTTCGCATTTTTTACTTAAGCTGCTTTTGAGATTCCAAATCCTTCCGCGTGTTGTATTAGTAGCTACTCATCTCCCTTTGCTATCCGGCGGAAAATTCCTTTCATAAGGCACCTCTTAAAAGATGCCTTACAATGAATTACCGCAAAACGTTACGGTTCCCGGTTTTCAAGGACGATACCTTCAGTATAAGTACCTGTAAGTATAAGAAAACCCACTTTTCTTTAAGATCATAAAAAGTAAACAAAGAATTTATAATAAATTTGAATAATACCAGCTTTGGATTGTTCACTGAAGCCTCACCAGTACTGAGTTTGATGAATGAGCGGGCCGCTGAGTTTGAATGGAAAAAATATGAAAAGAAATTATAAGGTACTAATTATTAGATACATAAAAAAACAATGCCCGCCGTCGAACTTGATACACAAAAACCAAGCGTCAAACTGAGAGTAACAACAATGCTATTGTACATTGAATGGCATTATGAAACTTTCAGAAAGTTGGTCGTACTTATTCTCATTGTACTTTAAATGTTCGATATTATTCTTTACACGTGGAATCTATATTAATTCATTTCAAAGTGTTCTCATTAAGAAGTTGTCGAAATGATTTGACAACCTGTGGAACATCTTGCTCAACATCGAAATGATAACTCTTTGGGGTCTTGGAAAAGGTGTTTCTATTCTTGAATTTTACCTTATCACTAAAATTTATGGTATATCGGCATACTTTCACCAGTGCGGGGATATAACGTTTTATCAAAAGAAAGAGTAGTAGGAAGAATCAGTATTCGCTCTCTCGATCAAAGTCCAGCTGTGCTACAGAGCATACACGAGCTACATGCACTTAGTAAAGCGAACAAAAACTTTATTTCACGTTCTGTTTTCATGTGCACGAACTAATTCGAGTGCACAAAGTTACTTTGTTGAGTTACTCGGAAACTGCCAGCTACTGTGAACGTTTGTAAATATTCTTGTTTCATGAACATGAAGAACAACACAACAGTATCCTGTTTGTTGACCCACATCAGGCTGGGAGGCGTTTTTAGGAACAGTCGCTCGACGCTCAAATATTCCAGGACAAACATTCAACATTTAATTAAACAGACTTGATGAAATCCACAAACTGTGCTCGGGCCACATCCCGGATATTCGTTACAATATCAGGCTTTACTTATTAAACTGAAAATATCGGAGAGCGAACGTGACCTTCTTTTTTTCTAAGAAATTTTAATTATTGAAAATAGCAACGTGACACTTTGCTCACGGCTATCTTTTGTGATTAGAGCAAGTACTAACTGAGAAAAGAAATTCGGGAATTCAACCCGTTAGGAGAAAAAAGGTTGAAGTTTATTGTATAAAAACTGGGTTATTTTGTTGGGCAAAATAGTGAAATTCTCGCCGACGACGTTGCCAAATTATTTATCGAACCTATTATTTTGATCTTGTGTCATCATCAGTCACACCAAGTCACATGTGCTATTTCTACATAATATCATGTTATACCGTGAGAGAAAATATCATCAGAAACTTTCAATAGTGTGCCCGAACAAGGAAGTCAAATACAGATGTACCTCGTATTCAAATATTGATAAAATTCACAGTGAGTTAGGTATTACGACTAAAAATAATATAAATATGTACTATCAGATAGTTTTGCGTTTTGGGTTTTCTAGACATCACTATAATACATTGTCATCGACCACAACTAACTTTTAAACTTTCGCGTTTCATTATAACAACATAATATTATTAAATCGGGTATTAACGCGAATAATATTTATTTAAATACCTTGGAAGGCTTGACGTTGCAAGTCGTGGTTGCAAGCAGACTTTGCTTGCGACCATTATGAACTACGAAAACCACTCCGAACCTTTGGCTACGATTCTTACTAATGCTACGCTGACCTCCAAAATGCTACCAGCTACTATATGCTACGCTATTTACTGCGAATAACATCCCTACGCGCTACGACAGATGCTACGAAAGACTACGCTGCTACGAGTGCTACGTTGCTTGCTACATTCTACGAAATAGCCTGCCATGATATAATGTACTGCTTATTACAGTAATCTACGTCACTTCTAACTGACTGCTTAAGACACTGAAATGATAAAAACAATATACATAACAAGAAGCCTGCTAATTTTATATAAAGCGTGAACGTGACCGACTTTTTTGCTAAGAAATTTTAATTATTGAAAAAGACAACGTGAAACTTTTCTCACGGCTACCTTTTATGATGCGAGCTGTATAACTAACAAAAGAATTTAGGAAATTCAACTCTTTACAAGGAAATATGGGAGGATTTTATTAAATGAAAGCTCGGCACAAACAGAAGCCAAATAAATGCAATTTATTTTTTTGCGGAGAATATTGTAAGTCTCGAGGACGACGTTGCAGGTACTATGTATATTAGACCTGTTATTTGTATCTCAATTGTACTTAGCATAAATATTTCCAAGATGTGTCATCATCAGTCACATGTAAGTCATATTTTTCCGTGAGAGGAGACACCCATCGGAAAACTATTTGCAGTTTACGACTGAACGTATTTACGAGCTCACACCGGGTTTTGTATAACAGCTTTATACGAGTTTATACGTCTTGGATGAAAGGAAATGTATGTTCAGTTGGAAGAGAAAAGATAATGAAATAAGAGCAAATCATACAAGTATGAGTCCTGGTGAAACTCCACGGCTAGTCATCGCTTACTTATCTACGGTAGTACTTGCATGAATGTTCTTAACTTCTATAAAAATTGAGCCTGTTTTCGCAAAGTGTGATAACTTGGTAAGATATGAAAAGGCTAACAAAATTTTCCCCAGTGCGGGCATGACGAGCTCTTCACGTCACTGGACCTAGAAATAAGGTTATAGTATGTAGAACACAAAATAAATAATCTTCTAGAGAGTATATTTTTTGTTTGATATTCCAAATGATAATTGAACTCATTTATATTAGTGTCATGAGGACCTGGTAGTTATGGCACCGGCTCACGTATTATAAGACAGTGTGGGTCGAATCCAGGCAATGCAATGTTTTCTAAAGTTTACCTTGTTTTACAAACAGCCCTGTTTCGGGAAGCACTGAGTACGGAAATCTATTGGTCCTGGTTGTGATTCGTTTTAGCAGTTTAACGAACCATAATGTTGTAAAAATGAGTTGGTGAATTGCACTCAATAAATACTAGCTTTCGTCAGTGGCTTTGCTTACGTGGGTGTCATATTACAACCACTATTTTACCCCTTAAAAGGTCGAATTTCCAGAAGTTAAAGGAAAAAGCTTATGCTCTGCTGCGAACGTGCCGCAAATTGTCAATTATTAATTTCATATACATGTGCACGCTAATGAACCGGTTTCGGAAAGTTCGGGAAAATGCGGTGGATCTTTAATTTAATGTAAATTAGATCGCCGGGGCCGCGATGAAATTGTTTTATTGCATCTGTCACGGTTCAGTGGGATTAATTGCAGGAAAAGCCGCGGGACGTGACCTACTGGCGATTAAGTTATGAGCTGAGGAAAACGTAAATACACACATCAAAAGTGTCTAGGGATATTTCAATTAAACCTAAACAACTAAAATTCTATTAACTTTTTGTTAAGACACCTATACATTAAAATAAACCTTGTTTAATAGCCTATCTAATCTGATAATAAACTTTTAGATAAAGTTAAATTAAAAAAAAAACTTAGAAGAAGAGGAAAAACTCAGACAAAATTTCAATTTAAACTTTATTTTTGAAACATCAAAACCTAAACAAAACAACTATTTCTTTATAAAAATTGTTGAAAACTTAAAATTAATAATCCGTGGATCCACCTAAGACTCTCCTGACACATCTGCAGCGATGCTGTATACTCAAAACAAGGGTGTCAATATCCTGTTGTGGAATACTGTCCCAAATTGCGGTTTCTGAAGTCATGAGGACCAGTCAGAGCGTTTTATCTAGGCTTTGGTCACGTTATCGTGTCACGGGGGAAGAGGTTGAACGGCACCGAGGACCTCAACGCATTAAAACACATGTACAGGACCGATTCATAGTAAATGCTGCACGAAGTCAACCAAATGTAACGGCAATGCAATTGTTTCAAAGGCTACAGAGAGAAAATGGTATGCTTGTTAGCGGTCAAACTTTGAGAAGACGACTGCATGAAGTCAACCTACGTACTCGTAGGCCACTTCGGGTACCAGCGCTAAGGAGAGGCAATCGATAAAGAAGATTAAAATGGGCTATTGCACACGAAAACTGGAACCATTCTCAATGGTCTCTTGTGCTTTTCACTGATGAATCCAGGTTTGGATTTCATCCTGATTCGCGAAGAGTACGCGTTTGGAGAGAACCTGGACGTTGGAATCGACTGCAGCACCTACAACAAGTTCATGCATATCAAGGTGGCATGATTATGGTTTGGGCAGGAATTCGTCTCGGCGGTAGAACGGATACAAGACAATATGACTGCTCTAAAATACCGAGATGAGGTGCTAGAGCCTGTAATCTTGCCCCACAGACAACAAATGGGACAAAATTTCCAGCTAATGCACGACAATGCCCGTCCACATACGGCGCGTATCGTCACAAATTGGTTACAACAGCATGATATCCAAGCTTTAGACTGGCCTGCACAATCCCCTGACTTAAATCCTATTGAGCATGCCTGGGATATGCTTCTGAGAAGAGCTCTTAGGAATTTCCCTGAAGATATTGAGGATGAAAACCAGCTTTTCTTGCATCTTAAAAGGACTTGGGATAGTAATCTACAACAGGATATTGACACCTTGTTTTGAGTATGCAGAACCGCTGCAGATGTGTCAGGAGAGTCTTAAGTGGATCCACGGATTATTAATTTTATGTTTTCAACAATTTATGTAAAAAAAATAGTTTTTTTGTTCAGGTTTTGATGTTTCGAAAATAAAGTTAAGATTGAAATTTTGTCTGAGAATTCCTCTTCTTGAACGGGCTCTGCGTGCACTCACCCTGCCGCAGAGCAGGCAGCTGGGGGTCGTCATCCCTAGCTGCCCCCGTTGATCTCGTAGCCCCGAAGACTGTTACGGTCATGTCTCTGACTTTCGACGGGGGTCGAGGGCCTTGGCTTAACCGCCCGGGCCGCGAGGTAGACAACCTCTATAAAAAATCACCTCTAATACCAAGTTCTGGTGCGTGGCGAAGGTACGAATGGCTGAGGAGTAGTGTCATCTATTATGGATGGCGCATCAGTCTCTAGCGCACCCCCAGCCAGGGAACGGGTGGACACTCTGGTTGGGTCACAAATGTACACTTGCCCAGGGACAGGGGGTTACCCTGGGTGTACCTTTTAAATCCCCCACACTCGTGGGACCAAATATGTCACAAATAAATAACTTTTTAAAAAATGAAACGGGAGGTAAGGGAGAGGCGCGGTCTAAGGAGACCGACGCGGCAATGGGCTCGAGCTCAAGAAGCTCGAGCTCGGACGGATCGAGCTCTGGTAGCTCGATCCGTGGAAAGAGGAGCCGCAGCAGAAAGCGGACGATGACGGAGGGCGCCTCGTCGTCCGCCGACCGCGACGCGGCGGCACCGGCCCCAAAACTCCCCACCAGCAGGCGGGGTGCGGGCCGTGTTGGAGGAGGGGGGCGCAAGCTCCCCGCGCAGGAGGCAGCTCGGCGAGCCGAAAGGCTCGCCGCGGAGGGGCGTCACCCCGGAGCGGCTTCCGCGCAGGCTCAGGGCGCATCCACCGCCGCGGGGAGCTCCAGGCCGGAGCGCGTGGAAGGATTTGCGGAGGTGGTGACATCGGCGTTGGTGTCCGTGGCCCTTAAAAAGAAAAAGGGCTCTAAGGACAGGGCCATCGCCGATGCCACTGCCAAGATTTTGGCAGCGGCGAATGCGGAGACTTCGGCTCCTACGGCGGTGGATAAGGAGCTGGCCGCTATGCGGGCCGCTCTTGAAGAACTCCGAGGAGAAAACAGGAAGCTGCACGCCGAACTAGCTAGGCTCCGGGGGGACGCGCCCCGCACGGAGGAGCCCAAGGAGTCGGAGCGGGACCTGCTCCAAGCTGTGCTGAAGGGCATGGAGGACTTCCAGCGCCGGTTTTCGGTGCTGGAAGGCATAGTCCTCCGGCCCCCGCTCGCGGCCAGCAGTGCGGTCCCGGCGGCGTCGACGGCAAGGCCAGCGGCATCATTTGCCGCTGTGGCCGCGACTCCTGCGGCGGGCACGTCAAGGCGTGCCACCGCGCTGCAACAGGCGAAGGGGAAGGCCGCACCGCCCAACAAGGGCAAGGCGGCGAAGCCAAAAGCGGTGGGGGCACCTGCAGCGAGTGTGGCTGCACAACGTCCCCCGCCGCCTGCCTCTCTTCCCCCTTCTCCCCCGACTGCCGAAAGTCCGGCTGAGCCCGGCTGGCAAGTCGCAGGGGAAAAGAAAAAGGCGGCCAAGGCGGCCAGGGCCGCAAAAAAGCGGCAGCGGCAGCGGGAGCGTCGCAAGGCACGGAGCCTTGCGGCCAGGCTCCGCACTCCAAAGACTGCAGCGGTGGTAATCACCCTGCAGCCGGAGGCGGAGAAGAAGGGCGTGACCTACGGGTCCGTCCTTACGAAGGCGAAAGCGGCGGTGGACTTGGCCGAGATCGGCCTCACCGAAGGCCTGCGGCTCCGGGTCACGGCTACCGGAGCCCGCATGCTGGAGGTCCCGGGAGCCACCAGCGGCCCCATCGCCGACGTACTGGCCGAAAGGCTCCGGGCGTCGCTACCGGCGGAGGAGGTCCGGGTGTCCAGGCCCACCATGCGCATAGATGTGCGCATCTCGGGCCTGGACGACTCCATCAGGGCGGAGGAGGTGGCGGCCGCCGTTGCCAAGGCGGGGGGATGCCCCACCGACGATTTGCGGGTGGGCACCATCCGCCTTGACCGCTCCAGGTTGGGAGCGGTCACGGTGAGCTGTCCCGCGTCGGTGGCGAAAGCGATCACGGAGGAGGGCCACAGGCTGAAGGTGGGATGGACCTCGGCGCAAGTGAAGTTGCTGGAGCCCAGGCCACTGCGGTGCTACAGGTGCCAGGTGGGGCACCATGTTGGTGTCCGCTGCACCGCGGAGGTCGACCGTAGCGGGGATTGCTTCCGCTGCGGTCAGCCCGGTCACAAGGCCGGCTCGTGCAATGCCGCGCCGCACTGCTTTGCATGTGCGGCAGCTGGCAAGCCGGCTGATCACCGGGCTGGGGGCAAGGCTTGCGCCCCACCCGCCAAGACAAGAGGCAAAAGCAGAGGGCCCTCTGCCGCCGCTGCCGCTGCCGCCGCTCCCGCTGCTGCGGCTGCCGCCGCTCCCGCCGTTCCCGCCGCTGCAGCGCCCGTCGCTGCCGCCGCGACCACCGAGGCCGCAATGGAGTGCCAATAATGGCTCCATTGCGCCTCGTACAGGCGAACATCAACCACTGCGCCGCCGCTCAGGATCTGTTGCTCCAGAGCATGGCGCAGTGGTCGATCAACATCGCCGTGGTCTCCGAGCCGTACTTTGTCCCGCCCAGGGATTCTTGGGTGGAGGACCTGAGCGGCTCGGTGACCATCATCTCGTCGGCCGCCGCCGGTACCCCAACCCTCGAAGGCGTCAAGAGGGCACAGGGGTGCGTTGCGGCACGGTTCGGGGAGATCGCCGTGGTAGGCGTCTATCTCTCCCCGAGCCGATCCCTCGTCGAACTCCACAACTCCCTTATGGAGCTGAGCGTCGTCGTCGCCGGGTTCCGAACCCTCCCCGTGCTCGTTCTCGGGGACTTCAATGCCAAGAATCTGGCTTGGGGCTCCCGATATACTGATGCACGGGGGAGAATGGTGGAAAACTGGGCCCTAGAGGCAGGCCTAGTTGTGCTGAACCAGGGTTCCGTCCCCACGTGTGTGCGGATGCGGGTGAGTCGGTGGTGGACATTTCGTTCGCCAGCCCCGCTCTGTCACCGCGTGTCGTTGACTGGCGCGTAATGGAGGAGGTGGAGACGTTCTCCGACCACCGGTACATCCGGTTTGACGTCTCCGCCCAGACCTCCGCTGCGCCGGTCCGACGGACCCCAAGCGGTCCGCGTTGGGCGCTGAAGCAGCTGGACCGGGAGCTTCTCCTGGAAGCCTCGATAGTGCAGGCCTGGGTGTCATCACCGGACAGGCCTGCCGACATCAATGCCGAGGCTGGGTGGTTCCAGGAGGCCATGTCCGAGATCTGTGACATGGCAATGCCCCGGGTTCAGCCTGGAAGGGGTCAGCGCCAGGTGTACTGGTGGTCGCCGCAAATCACGTCACTACGTGAGGCGTGCGTGGCTGCGCGACGCCCGTACACCAGACACCGCAGGCTCCGTATCCGCCCTGTGGATGCGGATGCCATTGAGGCGGAGCTGTACGAGGGGTACAGAGCGGCGAAGGAAGCCCTCCGACTGGAGATATTGCGGGCCAAAGCTTCGGCCCGCCAAGAGACGCTGGGGACTCTGGACAGAGATCCGTGGGGGCGCCCCTACTTGGCGGTGCGGGGCAAGCTCCGTACCGCGGGCCCCCCGCTGACGCAGAGTCTCCGGCCCCAGGTCGTAGAGGGCGTTGTGAGCGCTCTGTTCCCTTCGCGGGAGGAGTTTTCTCCCCCGCTCATGGCTCCGCCACCGGCGGTGTCCGATGCGGACCGCGACGGCGACGACGACGACGTTCCAGAGGTGACCGAGGTAGAACTGGGAGTGGCGGTGCTAAGGCTTAGGGCCAAGAACACCGCCCCAGGACCCGACGGCCTACCAGGGAAGGCCTGGGTCCTGGCCTTAGGGGCTCTCGGGACTCGACTAAGGGGGCTCTTTAGCGCATGCTTGGAGGAGGGCCAGTTCCCACTTCGTTGGAAGACAGGGAAGCTGGTCCTCATACCGAAGCCGGGGCGTCCTGCGGACTCTCCGTCCGCGTACCGGCCCATCGTTTTGCTCGACGAGGCGGCAAAGCTCTTGGAGAGAGTGATTGCGAGCCGCCTCGTCGAGCGGCTGATGCGGGTGGGGCCGGATCTGGCGGACGGTCAGTTCGGCTTCCGTAGAGGACGCTCCACGGTGGACGCCATCATGCGCGTGCGAGCCCTTACGACAGGGGATGCGGTGGCACAGGGCAGGGTCGTCTTGGCGGTGTCTCTCGACATCGCCAACGCCTTTAACACCCTGCCTTGGGGGTGCATAGTGGCGGCACTCCGGTATCACCGGATGCCTGCCTACCTCTGTCGTGTGGTCGAGGCCTATCTGACGGACAGGGCCGTCATCTACCCCGGTCACGAGGGGGTGTGGAGTCGACGAGGGATGTCGTGCGGTGTTCCACAGGGATCGGTCCTGGGGCCGCTCCTGTGGGACATCGGGTACGACTGGGTGCTGCGCGCCGACCTTCCCGATGGTGTCAGCGTAGTGTGCTACGCTGACGACACGCTAGTCCTAGCGCAGGGAGGGTCGTTCCAGGCGGCGGCCGACTTGATGACAAGTGGAGTTGCGACAGTCGTGGACAGGATCCGGCAGCTGGGACTCGAGGTGGCCCTGCACAAGTCCGAGGCCATGTGTTTTCATGGCCCTCGGCACCGGCCACCTCCGGGGTCTCAGATAACGGTGGGAGGGGTTCACATCGGTGTCGAGTCGACGATAAAGTACCTGGGACTTGTCCTCGACAACAGTGGAACTTTACGGAGCACTTCCGACGTTTGGGCCCCAAACTGGCGAAGGCCGGAGCTGCCCTCAAGCGGCTCCTGCCCAATCTCGGTGGCCCAAACGCCTCCTGCCGGAGGCTCTACACGGGGATCGTGCGGTCCATGGCCCTCTACGGGGCTCCGGTGTGGGCGCCCAATCTAGCCGCGGCTCCGGCCCGACTTCTGAGGGCGTCCCAGAGGGTCATGGCCATTCGCATGGTGCGGGGATACCGCACGGTCTCCTGTGAGGCGGCATGCCTCCTTGCCGGCGTCCCGCCGTGGGATCTGGAGGCAACAGTCCTTGCACACACGTACGAGTGGCGCGTGGAAGTGCAACGCCGGGGTGAAGTCCCGATGCCGCGGGTTATCGCGGCACGGCTCACGGAGCTCCGGCGAGATCTCATGGCGGAATGGAGACAACGACTGTCGCAACCTAGTGCTGGGCACGCCGTTATAGCGGCGGTAAGACCCCTCTTTGAGGAGTGGCTAGAGAGGCGTCATGGCACTCTCACGTTTCGCTTGACACAGGTCCTCACCGGACATGGTCAGTTCGGGAGGTTCCTGTGTCGGATTCGGGCGGAAGCGACGCCTGGGTGTCACCACTGCAGTAACGGTCGCCTGGAGGACACGGTCGAGCACACAGTGGAGGTGTGCCGCGCATGGGCGCACCATCGACGTGTCCTCGTAGAGGCGATCGGCGGCGGTGACCTCTCGCGCCCGGCGCTGGTTCAGGCCATGCTTCGGGGCGAGACGGAATGGGATGCCGTCGCCTCCTTCTGCGAAGCAGTTATGCTGGTGAAGGAAGCGGCGGCGCGCGAGAGGCAACGACGAGCCTCTCGCCCCGGACTAAGACCCAGGCGAAGACGTCGAGAGTCGCAAGACGACTACCGGCCACCGTAGGCGCGGTTCTGCGGATGGCGAGCGATGGGTAGCTCGCCGCCCGGCTAGGACCAGGACCGCGTAGACGGCGCGTTAGTGTTCCACGCGCGCCTCAAAGAGAAGGAGTCAGCACAGGAAGGGGCCCAACAGGGCCAACGCCTGCCGGGGTTGCGGAATGTTTATAGTGGTTACCGTGACCCTGGAACATAAAGGGCAATCGAAGGAACATGAGTGGGTTTTAGTCAGTAAGAGTCTGACACGCCCTCCCGTCGCACCCAGGACGGGAGCAGTCATTGGATGATTTCCCACTCACCAAAAAAAAAAAAAAAAAAAAAAAAAGAATTCCTCTTCTTCTAAGTTTTTTTTTTAATTTAACTTTATCTAAATGTTTATTATCAGATTAGATAGGCTATTAAACAAGGTTTATTTTAATGTGAGGTGTCTTAACAAAAAGTTAATAGAATTTTAGTTGTTTAGGTTTAATTGAAATATCCCTAGACACTTTTGATGTGTGTATTTTGCTCGATAGAAGGCCAACTTCAATAACCTATTATGTTAGTCATTAGGTTACTAGAGCAAAAGTTGATCAAAGCTTATAATGTGTCAAAATTGTATTCATACTAATATTATAAATGGGAAAGTGTGTCTGTCTGTCTGTCTGTCTGTCTGTCTGTCTGTCTGTCTGTCTGTTTGTCTTTCTTTCACGGCAAAATGGAGCGACGGATTGACGTGATTTTTTAAGTGGAGATAGTTGAAGGGATGGAGAGTAACATAGGCTACTTTTTGTCTCTTTCTAACGCGAGCGAAGCCGCGGGCAGAAGCTAGTATCTTATAGCCTAAAGTCGTAAACTGTTTATGATACAGATTACTATAGTAGGTACTTTTTCACTAAGGTCAAAAATAAGGACATCAGAGACAGATCAACAAACAAACCTAATATGTAATATCTGCTTCAATCACCTAGACAGCACCCTAAATGGTTCACGAATAATCTAATCAATAAAGTGTTCCAAAAGAGACTATCCTCCAAGTTCTTTTCAGAGTAATCAGTCAATCACGGACTCATTTTTTAAATTTAATGTAAGGTTATTTATCGCGTTTTGATGTGAAACATCTATAGCCGCACATAAAACAAATTTCTGGCGTGGCGACGCATGCCGTGGCAACGCGTCGCCACGCTCTATGATGGTGTATATATACAGTCACAGTCTTGTGTACTGTGTGGCGATGATGTAATGTCGATGTCTCACATCTGCCAGGCGTCCCGTGACGGCTCACTTTTTTTGAATATGTCCCTTGTCTTATTTAGTCACGGTGTCGATTAAGGTGCTTGCCTCTCAAATATGAGGTGGTGAGTGCAACCGGGTATGAAAGTGAATCAATGTGTACTTTGACTCGGTAACAGAAAAAACGTAAAAACATCATCAAAATTATCAATAGTATAATATTGTTTTTGATTAAGTCCTTATCTTACTACAACTACCTCCTCAAGCAGCAAATAGCTTCAACTTTCTGACGGACTGGCTCCCAAACAATTTAAAAGTGCCAGTAAATGGTTTATTTGAAATAAATGACTTGAGTTTGAGTTTGAATTGAGGCTCAGAGTTTGTTATAACGAGCCTAACAAAACAAAAGTACTAGGTTACTTCAGTAATTAGAATTTAATACTTAATTAAAACTTTAAATCCCGGCGGAGCGGTCCTCCGATGACGCTCACCTCGCTCGATACACGTAACAGGTGTGCTCATACATTGTTTATTGTTAATGCTTCTCCCAACAAAGCTGGGGATAGCTTCTAGTCTGACTGCAGCTGCTGCAGGATGATAATACTTTATTAAACGCTTGTCCTTCTGGCCTCTAAAACTCTAAATACACATTGGTATACATGACTATGCGAAACAACTATCAATGATTTTCAATGACAGCCGGAGCCGGGTCGCGCTTGCATTCACGAGATCATATAGGCGACAGTTTTTCTGTTCCATATTATCTAAGAGTATAAGTGGTTTAAGCAAATATTGTTAATTAAAAAAAACATTGTTATCTCAGTCTCAACCTGTCAAAAACTCATAACGCAGAATCTTCACGTCAATTGAACAAATGTTAAAAGCTTTAAACATAATTCATTCATAAATTTTTACTAGCTATTAAAAGTTTAATCAAACTCAGCCAAAGTGATTAACACATTAATAAGTTTTTTACGTAAATTGTGGCTGAGATAATATTTTCTAAATTTTCAACGCCTTTTATAGTTAGTAAAATTGGCCTTCTGATTAAAGTCTCTCACGATTATTAAGGTGACACTCCACAAAAGCTGGATTATCGAAAAGAAGAAAAATAGATAGATCTTCTTTTAATTGTTGAATATAGAAGAGCTGTTGGTACCACATTGTTATTGTGCAATGTCAGCCTTACATTATTTAAAGTACCCTATGTTAGCTATAAAATACAGCTAGTTTTAAATTTTGTGACAGTTTTAATATCAGATGTTTGTTTTAAGACCTGGTGTACCTGGTGACAGTGACCTTCTCAAGTTTGCACTCCTTTGGTTACATTGACGAGATAATTACGAACCAAAATATAAATAAAAGGTAGTAGAACGTTTACGGCAAGAGGGCCTTGTGTATTTAGTATCAAACTGAACTCTTCCAAAATTGTGAGAGAAAATTCATTTCTTTTTACTGGCTTATAGGTTAGGTCATCGTCATGACGCGTGACAGAGTGCTTATATCAAAACAACACTTTGCGTTTATTGCTTGGTAACTTATTGATTAAGTATATAGCAAAGGTAAGTTGTAAAAGAAGTATCTTTTTAATAAACGTTTTTAAATCTTTTCTTTTTAGATAGGCTAGGCATAGGCTTCATAGGCCTGTTCCAGTTCTCTAGCATAAAGAAAAACTGGATACTCCTACAAAATTTTTTAATTTTAAATAACACGACAGTTATGAGTTTTTAATTGGTGGCTATGTCTGCAATTAATAAATATAATATTTTTACTCCAGTGCTGGGTGAATTTTTGCGCCTATTACTATATACAGCAACCTCGACATCCCGATTTTTTTACATAATAATTGGGAAGAACATTTGTGAAGTACTTTTTCGTCTATATCAAATATCACATTTATATTTTTCAGTTTATAAAATTATAAAGCTATTTTTATTTCAATCATTAAATTGTGTACGTAATAAGCTAGTATTCAAGTATTTGTTCGCAGTGAAGTATCCACTTTTCCTATTTCTTAGTTGTCTTGTTAATCAAAGTTCGTAAGGACACTTAGGCGAAGCTCATTTGTAATGCCAACCGCTGCCTATAATTTATTTAGCTCTATATAGGTACCTGTCTGTGTTATCTAATGCTAGCAGATTCAAGACCTAAATATTTCTTACATTTCAAAGATTTATAACATATATGAAACAGGAGTCATATAATCATTCAATCACATGATATTATTATCTCACTGCACGACAAGCGCCTCTTCTCAAATATTAATACCAAATTAATGAAAATACCATTCATATATCAATACATTACCAAATGTAAGATAAGGCGTCTTCTCAAACAGAGAAGGCACAAGCGTTGCTCACTAAAAGTTTCATAAAGTAGATTGGAGACTTCCAATTTACATTTATAGTTCAGGTTTTTAGAACACAAAAATATTTCTTTTCATGGTCCATCTATTATATTCGATACCTCCACGCGTTTCCGTTATCTTGACAGACAAACAGACAGACGGACAATAAAGTAATGCTATAAATGTTCCGTTTTTTTAAAACGGAACATTAAAAACAACAATTAGGTGTATTTTAGGTACAACCCGAAATGGATACCGCCTATTAAGTTGTAAGTAATCAAAGTTTATAGAGGACGAGGAAACGGTTACTCAGAATTACACGAAGACGTTTCATGAAAAGAGAAAGACAGAAATATATATCTCTGCGCTTTCCTTCTCCGTAACTAATGTTTTACGTGATTATCAGACTGACCCACATAAACTTGAGTTCGTTATAAAAGTGACTCGTACATCCTAAAAGTTCTCATTAATTACATTCTTTTAATTTCTGAAAGTACGAAAATACCGACTCCGCTTACATTTCTTAATTGGAAATTAAGTTTTTAATTAATGTAGATAATTGAAAAGATAATAATTTGGTTCTGTGTCTATGATCTGTAGACTACACTCCGTCTGTGACTTTCCTTCGCTTCCTCTTTTATGAGAATGGCGAATTTTGCAAATGCACGAAAGATTTACACCTTAACTAACTTTCTGTTGTTTCAGCGTTTTAGCAATAAAGCGTAAAAAAGGGACAGATTGTCATAATTACATTCGTGTGTGAAGTACTTATACGTAAGCACTTAGGTTTTTATTTTTAATATAAATTATGTTCATAGTATTATTTCAATACTTGAATCATGTGTCATATTTAATATGCTACTACCTATTTGTAGTCCTTAATAAAGTAAAATAAAATTGATGAGTCCTACTACCTATTTTGTGTAATTTGTGTAACGAACACTTTTACTGTAAATAGTTGGCACACAGAATATTCTTGAAGAGTTAAAGTTACAGTGGATAATCTTAATTCGAATTGAAAACTAAGCTATCAGGATATTGCATCAATGTTACATAGTTTGTATATTATAGCAGTCTCCCAGTTACCGTTATGACCCATGGGAGGGCTCCCGTGGGTCATAACGAGACATTGTGTAGCCTACGTTGTATGCTTAACTAACAGCTATATTACTGTGAAGTTTAATCAAAATCCAATCAACAGTTTTTGTATGAACCAGCAACAAACATATTCCTTCTCACAAATTTTCGAGGTAAGTCGTTGTCTTAACTGGTTTAATTAATAAATGCTAAAATTCCATAATTTATCCTAATTTATATGTATAGAATAGACTATAGGTGTAGTACCTATAATACTTAGGTTATTAAATATTTACCTCTAGCTTAGCAAGTTATACTTAGGGTTTATGTTCAACTAAGTTCGTTCTCAATTTCAGTTTATTAGCATTAGCTATTCGGTAAGTAATTAGGGCATAGAATAGCAAAACTTCATGAAAATCAATTAAACGAAAACAGATTCTAGCCTCCTCAATTTAAGTTATTCAAAAACTAATTTTGACTAAGTCCACGCCACTTAAAAGCTTGAGATTGTTTTAGTATTATAACTTTGAAAAACTATTTAGAACATACATCTTTAGGGCTAAATACCTCAATAGAGAAACATGTTTTTCTTCTTTATTTCTTACAGAGTTAAAGTATCAAACCCAAATAAATTGGGTTACCTATAAGAATTTACAACCCGTAGAATGATATTGAATCTTTAACCAAACGATAGAGACGTTTACATCGCATATTTTGATATTGACAGGAAATTAAAACCTAGGATACTTCCGGTTGACAAGGAATTATGAAGATTGGCAAGAAGCAATGTCATGTACTAATGTTAAAGTATCACACAAAAAATAAAATAACTTCTGCGATATTTCTATAGCTACAGTACAGAACTTAGCACAAGCCCGACTCACACCTGGCTTATTTTTAGCAGAAAGACTAAAACATAACCGATCTAAAAAATGCCAAAAGTGACCTTAACGTCTTTTGGCCAATCACGCTTAATAGAGCAGGAACCTACCCTGAAATAAAACCTTTATTGCTTGCTCGATTAACAAAGCAATTTTCAGCAGAATTTCATCTGGTCTCACATATTTCAGCTCGCATAAGTAAGATAGCACAGTTGGTAGCCTGCCAACCACTGTGTTTGCCCCGCGGCGTGGCTCGCCTGTTGCTTCGCCCCTACATTGTAACAAGGGTTCGTTTACGACGATGTTTGCAATAAAAACGTAACTACATTTTGTAGGAGGCTTGCAGAGCTTTTGTTGTAATAAATATTGTAACGTAAATGCTCCTATTACCGCCAGTTTTAGCTGTCTCAGGATTCACTTAAAAAAAATAGATATAAGCTGTTATGTTAGGGAAGATGTTATAATTTATAATTAATCTTTACGAAGTATTCTTTGCTATTCAGTTCTTAAATTTAATATTCAATAACACAATAGTTACAAATTAATTATTTTATCCAAAAGAGAAGTTGATTCTATTACCGACCCATAGAATGCGGCAAGATTCTATTAGCGATTTTTCTGCTTCTTTTACCGCCCCATACGAAGTTGTCACTTCTACTATAGTATAAAATAAAATAACGTCGTTTTTAAGGTATTTTATGGTGTTGTTTACTTTGAAGTAAGTGTTACATTATTGTTTTGTTATAAATATGTACACCAATAATCTATAAGTAAGTGTAATTATTGGTGTAAATATTCGATGGTGAAACGAATAAATAATATAAAATTATAATATAACAATAGTTATGATTTCCCTTGTAACGCAGTGTTATCCTTGGTATGCTATGCATTATAGGTTTATGAAGTTTCATATATGCTGGTCTCTTCATTTATAGCTTTAAGACCAGCTTCTAGTTGTCCAGAGGCGTCCCTACTGCTTGCGCTTCTGCTTTCTGCTACAAACTTTAAAGAGATTATAGAATTTAATAAAATGTATGAAATATACATAGATAATGCCATGAATGAAACCGGAAAGTAAATTTTATTTTACATTAATGATATGGCCTGTGACAAAATCTCTCAAAACGTCACGTATGCAAGAAATAAGCCAATTTGATCAAAAATTGACATTTTGTTTTTGTGTTAGTACTTCAATATTACCAAAAATATCCTCACAGCTGTGAGTCGGTAATAGAATCAAGTAAGAAGGTTACAATATGCTATTAGCGACCATTAAAAATAATAAAAAATAGATCGAGTTTGACACAAAAACTTAAGAAATAGCTATGTCGTTAATAGACCTAACGAAGTAAAATAATTTTAAGAATTGAACAAGAAAAAAGTATAATCAAATAAGTTAGTTCATAATAGATATTATTTTAAAATACTAAACGTTCTCAAAATTTTAACAACGCCATGGGTCGTTATTAGAATCAACTTTTAAAATTTGGATTCTATTACCGCCTTTTAATAAAACGTGATTTTATAACATAAAAACCAATTAAAAGTATTATTTTAAGAATTAGTTTAGAAAACGAATATATGCGTTACAGTTGTAATGTGATGGCAAGAAGACTAATCAATTTTTAGTGCGTTTATTTCCTTAAGCAATATTCAGGTGTACTTACGTGGCTGGAGGCGCGACACTATGAAACTTGCGTCCGTTTCGGGCGCTTCCCAATTATTGACAAATTATTTCTTTCACTGGCTATTTAAACACACAAACTTTGCTCTTTTTGTTATAAAACAAAATTATGTAACTAATTTTTAAGGTATGACTTTTCTGGAACCCTGTATTATGTATAATATGAGTGATTTAAAATTAGATCGGTAATAGAGTACACATTTTAGGGGGTCGTTAATAGGAGCTTTTACGTTACAATCAAGTTTCAGTAGACCGGTTAGTGTTATAGAATCTGGTCTTTCTTTTCGTTTTTTTATTCATTCAGTTAGGTTGGTTTTCGATATTGGTTTCTCGATTCTTTGGTTTTATAAATAAAATAATAATATACTACTATTTATTTTTCATTAAGTAGTCTTACGTTATTTTCGAAATGGTGATGTTCAACGGCATAACAAACTACTTTTTATTTTATTTCGATTTTTATTTCTGCGATCCATACACAAAGCATACCAAAGCCATGTACAAAGCTTCCGCAAATACAAAGGAAAAAATTTCAAGTGTTTTCACGCTACTGCTGTTAAAAAAAGAGTAATGTCATTTTCTCGGCGTATTTTGCTCAATCTTAACACTGTATATATATGTATAATATTGGTCCATTATAATTGTGAATTGAATGACTAGATTGTTTCCATAAATAATCTGACAATTAATTAAGTATGTACGAAAGACACCTTCGTCTCTTCTCAAGACAAATATCCCAAGTCCTAATTCATCTGGTTTCAATTTCAAAACAAAACGCAATCTTAACTAATAACCGAATCATCATTACCATCTCAGTCGACGGTAATGACGTTCCGTCGTGTGACTTCATACGCCCTCAGTTTAGCGCGCACTATTGAAACGTACGAATAACTACGCGTTGTCAACAATCGTTCGATTACCGTCGCCGTCAAATCAACACCCGGCTCAATCAATATTACGGTTTAAGGTGAGAACACACGACAGGCGGAAATGAGTGTGATGTATCTAGTATTCTTACAAACAACACTTTGTGTCGATGTCCACAAAAGCGTAGCCGCATAAACGAATTTTGGTCATTATCGGCTTGGCGAATGCCTGCTTGCAGCTTACATACTAAACTATGACGAAGCGTATGCGAATTACGCTCGATTTGTATATAAGCTGCAAGCAGGCGTATGAATACGCGTCCTCTGCAGCTGCACCTTCGCGGACAGTGTATCTTAGTTATCACCATCATCAAAACAGCAAAAGACGTCTACTGCTGGACAAAGGCCCTTTTGAAAATTGCCAAAAAAACCGACCCTGAGCCACATTCAGCTATACCCGCCGCGGCAACCTTTCTTTCAACAACTTTCCTTTGCATCATTCTCAATGGTGCAGATGAGACAATGCCATCTATGCAGTTTCGTTTGCACCATTAATGGTCAATAAAATTAAAAAAAAAAGGTGATTTGTCTCCCTACACCATTGATGGTGCAAGTCAATGGTGTATATGGGACAACGGGTCTATGGCACTGACCAAAATTACGAGAGATACCTACTACTTATCAATCAGCTCAAATTTTGAGTAAGAAGTTTCTTCCAACAGCGAGCTCTTGTCAATATGTCCCAAGCTTTATGGTCGGGGTGTAAAGTGTTAGTGTTTATGTTCGCTCAGCACGGCAACCGACGCCATTCAATATAACGTTATGGCGCAAACAGTCTGGACGTATCGCGTGCTGCCGCCCTGTGGAAGTGCCCTAATTGTGTTTACTCACTGTTAAGTGTCGCTGATCTGGTCGTAAAGTTGGATATAAAAGTATCAAGCTGTTGATCTGTTACTAATATTATAAACTAACTGTCCCCGCGGTGACACCCGCATTCGCATTAGTTATATCAGTTTTTTTTTTGTTTTATGTAGCTCATTCGTTAATCTGGTGTATAAGATATGTTGTAGAGTTTCAACAAAACACTTTCATTCGTTTTTGCTTAAAAGAGTAAAAGACATCCACACAAACTTTAACATTTATAATATTAGCAGTATAAAAATCAAATAGGTTTTACCAATTTAATAAAAAAGTTTTTGTAACAAAATTATTTTAAAAGAGTTAGTATGGAGTTTCTTGCCCATTCTTCTTCATGCGAATCAACATTTTGGAATGGGCAACTAGATTCACTTTTATTTTGTAAATGACGTTTCAAAGTGCCTTTTTTGGCCTAATGAACATAAATGATTTGACTAATAAAATTGACGAAAGAGTTTTCACATCTGCAAACTTCCATTTAAAACTGGTCGTCAGATCCAAAAACAGGTGACGGCCATTATTTTTTGTGAAAAATAATAAATAAAAAAGAAGCACAAATGGCGTTTTTAATTTTTTCGACGAATGAAGGCCAGCAACACTTATTAAATAATAAATCAAAGAAGATTCAATGAGGTTCTATTCAAAATAGTATTAGAACTTTTACAAAATATGGCCGTAGTATCAGAGGTAGTACTGTAAGAAGTCTAAATATGTCTTAATATCTGTAGGTACATAAAAATTATGTGATGCTCGCAAGTTTAAAAAAAACGTAATAAAATTTGTGTTTGTTATTTTGTTTTTTGTTTGCCTCTAGAAATAATAGCCGTCACCTGTTTTTCAAATATAAAATATGACAATACATAATGTTCTGTTTCTAGTTGTACAGTCAGCATCAAAAGTCGCTGACCACATTCAGATTTTCAAAACCGCTGAACACTATATCATCCATAAATCGCTCAACAAGATAGGCGCCAGTATTGAATGAACATCATTAAAGTTCAAAATTAACTAAACACCATTTTGTCAAAAATTGCTGATCGTTATAACATCCAAAAATAACACAACAATTAGTTTTGCAAAAGTCACTGAACAATATAAAATGGTTGTTTTGGTATCTAGTGTAATCATGGCAACGTCCAAAAATAACTTAACAGCATAACTACCAAAAGTTGCTGAACATTACTTTGTTTCGGATACTGAACTGCAAACTAAAAAGTGCTTGTTTCTATCTTCAGAGTTACAAATCCAATATTGTCCTATCAAAACTAAACAATGTAAAAATATTTAATGGATGTAAATTTCGAATTTAACTTTCCAAAATATATTATTTTTATTTCTTAGAGCCAATGAGAATAGTAGAAGTGGGTGATCAAGCAACAAGCACATTTTCAAAGTCATCTAAACTTTCCATATCACGATTGAATATAGCCTTATTTGTAAAACTGTAAGTCTTACTATCTATCTATCATTAATCATTTTTTTAGTTCGATTGAATTATAACCTTATTTGTAAACCAATGGCTCATTTTCAAAATTCACGCAGTTTCCCTTTTAAATAAATTGTTTAGAAAACATAGTTGGGGGTATTTAAAAAAAATATATACCCTTAAATATAAGAAGAATATTTCCACTTAATTATAACTTTGTTGACAGTCTACACTGATGTAAAAAAATTAATACAAAAAAAAATCTGATATGCCTGTTGGTCTAATGGGTACCCTGACTGGTAAGCCGGAGGTCGTGGGTTCGATTCCCACCCAAGACAAACTTTGTGTGATGAGCATGATTGTTTGTTCTGTGTCTGGGTGTAAATTATCTATAATATGTATGTATTTATAAAGTATATAAGTATGTTGTCTGGTTACCATAACACAAGCTCTGCTTAGCTTGGGATCAGATGACCGTGTGTGAGTTGTCCTAAGATATTTATTTATATCTGCGACAAGTACCCAGGGTAGATTATAAACGGTTTTACTAATCAGAATAATTTATCATCTTGGTGGAGGTACTACCGTGCCCCCAGATGTTTTGTTGTCAAACTTCGGAAAGGAATGTTATATTAATGTCACTTCACAAAAATACGAGTACACACACATATTAAACCCAAAAAACAATTGATGCTGTTCAGGGACTTTTGAGATGAACGATGGTATGCTATTTTTGCCAAAAATTTGTTTAGTGACTTTAGAGACGAAGAATGTCATGCTTTTTTGCCATAACTTTGTTTAGCGACTTTTGAAAAGTGGTGGTCACCTACTTATGCTCTTTTACGATGATCATTAATTTCTGATGCTTGTCATGTTAAGCAATTTAGGTATTATACGGTGTACAGCGATTTTGAAATTTTAAATGTGGTCATCGACTTTTGATGCTGACTGTACATTCGTTGGCTGATCAACTGAACATCATTTTGATGCATTCACTCATTTTTCTTTAATTAGAAGCTTTTTATAATCCAATTATGCGTGGAGAAAAATGAGAATATGCATCACCAACAACCTAGAACAGTCTTCATATTTTGTTATCACGATGGTTCATCCCCTGCGGTGCAATTTCTATTGTCTTTGCCATTTCCTTTAAACTTTATACTAAATTGAGAAAAACTGCTGATAATACAAACAGCTTTATGAAGTTATTATGCAGGCTTTATGCAAGCTAGATAAACTTTGAAGTTGAGTGCTATGTAACAATGGTTTACTAAACTCTTGTGAGCCAACAGAAGGTGGACCGAAGTTGGATTACTTAAGCACAAGTTAAGTAGGAACTAACAAACTAAGAGCTGTCTGTGGCTGAACTGGCTTCCCAGGACGTGCTTGTTCAAGTCACAACACAATGAAGCGAATGATTTGCTTGTTACAACAGCAGAAATTGTTGCTGGTTAGTTTGTCTGTAGTCAACTAGTCATGAACTTTGATTCTTTGAAAATATCTCACGAAACTAAACACGCTCTAGCTATTCTTTCTTTCGATAATTAGTTTTAATATTTTAATGAGATAAAATAAAACTTGATAGTTCGTCAGGCTGTTGGGCAGGGTCGAAATAAAAAGATTAAAGCTCTTTGACAGCTCTAAACTAACATTTTATCTTCTGCCCTTTTCTTAGTGAAATTGAAAGTAAAAGATGCACTGGGGGCGTACCACAAGCCCTTATAGCAGTATTACTTTGATATTACTTTCAGTGGGAAAGAGACGGCGCTAGACAACGTGTCTAACGCTGTCACTTGCACACTCCTGCAACAAGACTAAAACAATCTTACTTTAAACGTCATGGTAAGAGGGTTGAACTTAAATTTAGTTTAGTTTGTGATCAAGGGAATAGGCACCATTGTTATAATGAATTATAGACTCTTAAGTTGTATAATAATATGTACTTAAAACAGCCATTCACTAATTGTTAAGACTTAAAGCCTTCCCATACAGAAGCATTAGTTCGGTTTTCTTTACATTTTCCTACAATACACTGCGCCGCAATGACTCTTCTGTGAGGCGGAGCTTTTCAAACATAAGTATACACGCAAACAAACTACATGGCAAGGCCACGACCCTCCGGCTTGAATGATGTTTAAAACGCCCTCGTGCACTAGAACACTACATCTGGATATGGCGGAACTACCTGACTATATGTATTAATTAAGGGAAATAACCAAACATCAAATCTACTCTTTGATTCAGAGTTTCGATCTCTTATTTATCAGCAATTTATATTATATACTTCATTTTCTCTTATTGAAATCGCACTTGCAAAATTTTTTTGAGTTAATCTTGCGTAAGTTATATTATGTATTTAGGTACATAAGTTATTTGTTGCTATTTATCTTAATGTTTTTTTTTTATAGTTCGTGTGCAATAAAGAATAAGAATCAGATAATTTTCCTTAAGCTGTTATGTTGAGAGTTCATGATTGTAAGCTTAGTAAAAGTTTAATAGCGAGGTCAAGATGCATTTACCAAGAAAAATCACAAATATCTATAATTGTTAGTCTCGTCTTTGAACCATTTAACTAGAATTGTAGGTTTTCTTTCTATTAAGCAATCTTTGATCTTTGGAGCAGAGCTGAATATTAAATTGAAACTTTCCTTTTTAAAGAACAAGCTCTCAGAAAAGCATTTTAAGATCATTCTAAGAAAAGCATCTTGAGTAGATGTGCAATATTGTAAAAAAATATATAAATTGAATCTGGAAGCTTGCTCTTCAAATTAAAATATATAAGTAAAAAATTGCTTTCTTTATCATTTTTATGTATATTTTTTCATTTTTTAATGAAGGGCAAATTAATCATAATACAGACACATTTACACACAACAACATGGTCTAGGGATATATAAAACTTTTTAAATTACTTAAAAAATACTTTTTTTTATCTAGCCTACGCTGTCCCACTGCTGGGCAAAGGCCTCCCCTAACTCCCTCCAGACTCCCTATCTCGCTTCTTCGAACCAGCTCTCGTGGTGTGCGTCAAGCTCATCACGTCACCTTTTCCTGGGCCGGGTTAGGTGTCGACGCCCATCCTCTAAAAAGTACTAGCGTTACAAAAACTATTAAGTTCCTTTTTTAAATTCAAATTTGTATAAAAAAGGTTTTGTTATAAGATGGAATTCGCATTCATTGAATTTCTTCCAAAGAACTAAATCTTTACGAACATCATAATTTTCTATAAATCTTTGTCAAACGCATTTCCGGTGTTCACTTTATCATGCCACATAGACACTTGACCAGGAACGAAATGTTAAGAGCAGTAGGCATGATTCAAACTGGCGCTACCTAAATTGCGGTTTATGAATCCATGAGGACAAGTCAGAGCGTTATATCCAGGTTTTGGTCACGTTATGGTGTCACAGGGGAAGTGGTGGAACGCCACCGAGGACCTCAACGCATTACAACACATGTACAGGACCGATTCATAGTAAATGCTGCACGAAGTCAACCAAAAGTAACGGTAAGTAACGCAATTAGTTCAAAGGCTACAGAGAAAGTATGATTTGCTGGTGAGCGGCCAAACTTTGAGAAGACGACTGCATGAAGTCAACCTACGTGCTCGTAGGCCACTTCGGGTACCAGCGCTAAGGAGAGGCAATGGAGGATGAAGATTACAATGGGCTATTGCACACGAAAAGTGGAACCATTCTTAATGGTCACTTGTGCTTTTCACTGATGAATCCAGGTTTGGATTTCATCCTGATTCGCAAAGAGTACGCGTTTGGAGAGAACCTGGACGTTGGAATCGATTGCAGCACCACAACAAGTTCATGCATATCAAGGTGGCACGAGTATGGTTTGGGCAGGAATTCGCCTCGGCGGTTGAACGGACCTCGTTTGGATACAAGGCAATATGACTGCTCTAAAATACCGAGATGAGGTGCTAGAGCCTGTAATCTTGAGCCACAATCTCACATACAGCAAATGGGACAAAATTTCTAGCTAATGCACGACAATGCCCGTCCACACACGGCACGTATCGTTACAAGTTGGTTACAACTGCATAATTTCCAAACTTTAGACTGGCCTGCACAATCCCCTGACTTAACTTAAATCCTATTGAGCATGCCTGAGATATGCCTCAGAGAAGAGTCTTCAGAGTTCTTAGGAATTTCCCTGAAGATATTGTGCATGAAAATCAGCTTTTCTTGCATCTTAGCAGGACTTCGGACAGTATTCCACAACAGGATATTGACACCCTTGTTTTGAGTATGCAGAACCGCTGCAGATGTGTCAGGAGAGTTTTAGGTGGATCCACGAATTAATAATTTCAAGTTTTCAACAAATTTCATAAAAAAATAGTTGTTTTGTTTAGGTTTTCATGTTTCAAAAATAAAGTTGAGATTGAGAGCTTTTCCTCTTTTTCTAAGTTATATTTAAATTTACCTTTTTGTAAAAGTTTAATTAAAAAGTTAAATTATCAGATAGGATAGGTTATTAAACAAGGTTTATTTTAATGTGTAGGCGTCTTAACAAAAAGTTAATAGAATTTTAGTTATTTAGTTTTAATTGAAATATCCCTAGACCATGTTGATGTGTGTATTTCCGAGAAAATCGTAATGTCCTTTTATTCTATAATAGCTTTTGACCGTTCTCGGGTCCCAGACTATATCTGCACCAAATTTTATTTAAATCGGTTCAGTGGTTTTGGCGTGAAGAAGAGACAGACAGACAGACAGAGTTGCTTTCGCATTTATAATATTAGTAAGTACAGTAAGTGGGTAACTATGAATAGTATGGGTTCTGATCAGGTTAACAGACCTTTTGAAATAACCCCGGACTAACGAAAGATATATTTTACGTTTCAATGTTATTATTTTTATCAAATGAAAGATGTTCTCTTTCTTTCAATTCGAAGCGGCCTGTTTACTTTTCATTAATTTAATCGCATAGTTAATCATAAATCAACCAGAGAGAAAGTGGGTGTTTTTTACTTTTCTTAATTTTTTTTCTACAAACGGCCTAGTAAAAATATTAGTCTTGTAAGTTTCACGCTAGCGAAGGAAAAATACTAAAAAGAAAAGTAATTTACATTCACTTTATTTTTTAAGTAGGCATTTAAATAAATGTTGATATAGATTTATTCGAGCTGTGAGTACTTAAGGACGTATCTCAAGAGAATATACATATATTATTAAATAGAAGAGACTAAAAATATAATCTTAATAATATATATTTTCTGTACTAAAACACACGTACGTTTTCGAGTATTCCTCATCTATCTCCTCATAAATGGCCAGAACGATTTGGACGAAATTTTGAGCGTATATTTTAATGGGTTCTTGGATAGTTTTTGTGACGTTTGGACCCGTTAGGTGGCGTTGCTGTTATATTATCACGCTTATTTAACGGGAGTTAACGGGAGTTAACGGGAGTTAACGGGAGATAGACGTCGGTTCCCGCTTGTTAACAATATGAATCTCTATTTTTAACCGTGGAAACAAAAAGAGGGGAGTTATAAGTATGAACGCTATGGGTGTGTGTCTGTCTGTGGCATCATAGTTCTTAAACACCGATTTGGATGCCGGTTTTTTATTTGAAAGTAGGTTATCTAGGAATAATTTTAGATATGTTACACCTAAACAGGATATCAGGGTTTTACGTGGTGCGACCACAGATTAATAAATGTGCGACGGCCTAACAGACCTCTACAACCCAGTGACTGAGTCTTCTCAAAATTGTACATCTGTTTACCTATATTTTTATTTTAATCTGGCTAATTATTGTAGCTCTATACCTGGACCTATCTGATTTGGGCCATCATTTTGGCCGGTGCATTGATATAGCTATCAAAAATCACTTACCAGTCAGTCAGTTCACCATTTTATAATTATATAGAAACTAGCTTTTGCCCGCGACTTCGTCTACGCGGAATAATGGTTCCCGTTCCCGGGGGATTTCCGGGATGAAAACTATCCTATATCCTTTCTCGGGTCCCAAACTACATCTGTACCTTCATTCAAATCGTTTCAGCGGTTTAGGCGTGAAGAAGAGACAGACAGACAGTTACTTTCGCATTTATAATATTAGTATGGATTATTATGAACAAGTTCTGCCCACACGAACTAAAGTACCATTATAATAAAGAAGCCCTGAAGGGTAACGTACCTATTAGCAAAAGAATATCCGCAAGCAAGTACCCTTCAAACTATAACACAAACTGTGCTTTATAATGAGTTCAAATAACGAGCTCCTCTTACTACAGAATATCTTAGAAAATTGAATATGTTTTTAGCAAGTAAAAACAGTTTAGAGCTCAAAAATAAGGGATTTCCATAAATTCCAGACTGGTGCGGTAATTTGTCTTATTGTAACCCTCAGAGGACATGTAGTAAATGATTTATAAGGCGTGGAAAAAACTTTTGATGTATTACTATAGTTTTTATGTTTTAAAACAGCGCGTTTCACACGAAAGGGTTGTTGTCATAATGTATATTGGTTTATAATAGTTATTAATCCCAATTGTTTTAGAATAAAGGTTTTTAGGTTTGTGCTTGCCCCGTTTTATGGACAATATCTTTATTCCAATATTTATTTTCAGCCCAACGATAAAAGGCTCGGCTAAAACCACAATTAGTAATTTATTGGTTACTGATTATTATTACAGAATAGATAATATAATGACTAGGAAACGATTCTGTGGAGCGTCCTTATGAAGACATAGTAAAGAGTGCTCCACTGACCTATAGGGCTCGCGAAAATGCAAGAATATTGGGAGGTACCAAGCCCGTATCCTAAGGTGAAAATTGAAATACACCTTCACCCTATCCATTACAATTTAAATTCAACATCAATAATATGATTATTAAAAAATAATGTATATATTAAATAATCAAAAATGGGTTACGGTTTTTGATTATTTTACGACTTCATCAAATAATTGGATTTCCAAAAGTTTTCCAAAGTTTGGAAACCGATGTCTTTGAGGCTTCCCTTTGACGACTTATCTCATCTGTTATCAAATGAAGTTGTGGTCCAGGGCCAACACGAATGAATTATTTATTGAAACGAGAATCTCATGGACGAATAGGCAATAATTTTCGACGTTCAACTGTTTCGAGCAAATAATTACAGTCTTAACTATGAAAATAATCTAGACTATAAAAAATAATTGATAAACGCGAAACTCATTATAAAAATATAAAACAACCACACAATGTTATAAAATATTTTATTGCAAGATAAAAACATAATGTACAGAAGCAAAACAAATAATAACAGTAAAAAAATAACAATAACTTAAAATAATATTAAAGTAATTACAACAAATATAAAAAGCTCATCCAGCATCATCGGACACAACTTACCTCTGAAGTCGAGGCGCGCGAACTTATCGCTCTTACACTTGAGTACTTTAAAACGGTTTAGTTTTACGACCAGCGCCATGATTAGGCTTTTTAATTAATCGTGGCACTGTAAAACTCAAGGCCCAGGAAAATAATATTTTCCTAGGCCACTCATAGAGAGTTGCCCTTCGGCGGGAAGTGTGGCCAATGCAGGCACGGTAGAACTTTTCCGCGTCGGTCGGAACTGCTCGCGGGCGACCGGCTCGGGCCGGAGTCGCCGATGGAATGGCGAGGCTTGCAGCGGGAGGATCCTGGCAGCTTTACCCCTCTCGCTCCACACCCCTCGTCCCGGCCTCGGAGCGTGCCTCAGGCGCCTGTAGCGTATTTCAATAAGCTCCAGGTGCTGGAACCAATACGCTTTTACAGCACAAATGATAAATATTTATTAGAGTGCCATGTTCTTTACAAGATAGGTACATATTTGTTTTGTGGATAATAGGTGACATGAATAATAATGACGTCTTAAGGCATACCTACTGAATAAATGATTTCCCTTAATAATAATAAGGCCTGTAACTGTAGCACCGCTAACGCCTGTTCTAATACCGAGAAAGCACGATTTCAGACTTTTACTACACTACTATTTAACTATAAGTCCATTGTTTTTTCATCTCCATAATATGGCAAGCAAACTGACTGCCTGATGACTGTGGTCACCGTCGCAATAAAAATCGCAATCTGTGGTTTCGCAGACGCCATGCTATTCTTGAGACAAAGCTGTTTTGCCGCATGTGCGAGTTATTACACCACCAACAAACCAGAACATAACAACATTGCTTTTCAGCAGAAATGGACCATTTTTCTCAAACCAGCTTTTTCACACAGATGTTAACTAACTCCCAACTTCTCACCGATATAATCAAAGTCCAAAAAGAAGTCATAATGGTACCTTTATCTAAAACCATCCTTTTATGAATCCACCTCCAATCATAGTGAATGTCTTACTATCGTGGTGGAACGTAATAACAGCGGTAACGAATAACAGCCGTTTATAGTTGGCTTACATTACACATTACTGATAACTGCTCCCCGGCCGCGTCCTCTACGACTGTTTGAGCTGAAAACTGTGACAAATAAAATTTAATATATTGTATTCATCATCTCCCTAGCCTTTTCCCAATTACGTTTGGGTGATTGGGGTCGTCTAAACAGATTTAGCTGGATACTTGTGTTTTACACGAAGCGACTGACTATCAGACCTCCACATCTCAGTTAAGGGGCGACACGCTAGCCCTTGGTGAGGCTGCTGAGACTTTCTGGTTTCTGACTACTAAAACAAGTAAAAGTGCAGGAAAGGAATCACGGAGTGTCAGTGAAAAGTCACATTGGTACTTGAACGGATTTTTACCCGCGACCTTCTACATCCACAACTTCTTATGTGTGCTTTTACGCGTCTCTTACACGAGATAGGTACCTCTCGTGTCCCAGTAGTCAAGATGCCCGCCGGTATCTTGACTACTGGGACATTACGACATCCACTTAATATACATACTCTTATTGTATATTATAATTAGCATGTACTGTCTCACTGCTGGACAAAGGCCCCCTCGATTCCTTTTCACTGGTCATAATTCTTCGCTACAATCTTCGAGGAAGCCATCCAGGTCGTCCCATTTCCTTGGTGGTCTCGACCACGTCCTGCAATAGCAGCAATGAATCAACAATTTTATAGCTCTGCGGACCCTTAGCTCATTTGGCATGCGGCAGACATGTCAGCAATCTGTGTTTAGGAGCGCATGGTGTTCCCAGTATCGATTGTATTTTACGCTAGTATATTCGAATGTTTTTTAAATAAAAATATACATAACAATTATGTAAGGAGCCTTGATCAAACCAACGTGAATTTTCCAATTGATATACTTACTAAGTTTATTTTGGGGTTCACTGACATCGGTGAAGAAAATCGTGAGGGGATGAAACCTGGATTTATAATTAAAGTAAGTCTGGACCCAAATCCATGAGCAAGTCAGCCTTGCTCTTCTTTGAAGGAAAAGGCGCCGTGTCCACGTTGCAGTGGGATTATAACATTTTGGTGTTATTACAATTCATACTGATATTATACCTCTAGCCTCTCTGTCTGTAATGCTTACATGGCTACAAAGGCTTCTTTTTAATCTGCAACTGACACCAACGCCCTGTGCAGGTTAAAGCACGGTAATAATGAAGACGCTCTTTTTCATACTTTTAAGTTTCTCCCACAACCAATCGAAGTTTTATATGGTTTCTTTCTAATCAGAGACATTAATACTATTTACAGTCGGATTCTTTGATGATGGTTTAATGTGATATAATTTAATGATGAGACGCCTACCATACGCCCCGTCGGCTCATCGTCTCCTCGTCTGCATACCTACATTCATGTTAACGTCGAACAAATAACTTTTACGCTATTGCAGTGCTCGCAACTATTAAGCGCATTTATTTCACAATAATACAAAGCAACCGAAACCATTAAAAATATATCACACTGATGATGCGGACATAATCAACAATATATCCGAATAACGAGTGCTATTTAAACTTTATTTTTTGAGTAATTTAATACGATTAGGTAAGGTAGAAAGTACCTTTTAGTTTGAAACATTATGAGAAAGTAGCTCTGTCTATTTGTCTATCGGTTTGTCTAAGTTTTCACAACGATACATGGGCACTTTTGAATCTGCAACTTCGTCCAAATCCGTGAAAACCGACATTTCCGCTGACAGAAATCACGGGCCAAACTGTCTGGTAATTTAGAAACTACACCGGATCATAATTATCGAAATCATTCTGAAATTAGTTTACAGAATATGCACAGCTCGCAGGTATCTCCCGAGTTTCATCGGAACATCTTCAGACTCCACTGGATCTAAATTTGCTCAGTATGTTCGAGACTAAATTACGGTTGAAAATTCCAAGTAGCAGTAACATATCAGCGCCAATCAACATCAAAAACTTATCACAGTAATTGTTTTACCTACTTTTTGATTCAGTAAAAGGCAAATAATTTACTTTTAGTACCTAAACTAACTAACTTGTAGTTCCTTTTGACATCACTTTTATTTCACTAATAATGAATAGGCACTAAGTAAAGCCTAGCAAAAATATGAATGGGGGTGAAAAACGACAAAAACAAAGGAAATAATATATAAAAGCAATATCAGTTCTGTACCTTGTAAATCGGTTTAAAATTCATCCAGATTAATCTTTGAAACCTAATTCCTCTGTACAGCTGTTTTTATTAATAAAGTTTACAGAAATGCGCCCTATAAAGATTTGTTTTCAGTGCCTGCCAGACTGCATTATTGCCTCTCAGGAAGAAGGAGTTCTCAAGATGCACCTTTCATCTGGTGATTGTCTTCCAAGAACTGGACCCTATGACGTTCCTCTCTGCGAGCTTTGTGCTGCTTATTAACTTGCGAGCTTTGTGCTGCTTATTAACTTGCGAGCTTTGTGTTGCTTATTAAATCTTAGTCCTTTGAGATCATCTTCAGACCTTTGATGTCATTCAACGCTGCTTATATTACTTATAAATTAAACCTTTTCACGGTGAAGTATTATTGTAGGTGCATTTTGTTGATGTAAATGTAAAATGGGCTTACAGTCTCTACAGCTTTTTTAAATTAAAGGTAAACATAAAATAATTTATGAGTTAAATTAACGACGTGCATACGCTCTGCGCATATCTGAATAATTTATAGTCCAATGTAATTGGTTCGGGGACAAAATAAAAACTAGGTACGCGAACCGATTGCGTACCGCAAACAATATTAAAATCGAGTAAAAGTCGATGCATATAACATATTACTTGTATCACGGCTGTTATTTGTTAATTTATTTTATCTTGATTATTTTTTTTTTCAAAATGGTCAACGTGGATTAGTCTGTTTGAATAGTCTGACTGAATACAAGTGAGACTCCAATATAATCTATGTATTAAAAGTTAGGCAAAAGAGAGATTTTCGCGCCTTAGTGGGTCTCAGAACATAGTATGTCTTCAATTAGCTTCTGGTGCATGAGAGAACCTTTAAAAGCTAACTAATTGGTGGGATTGCAATGTCATTTGTGTGACAATTATAATTAAGTATTGGACACGAATGAAGATCATCATCAAAGTGCGTAATGTGAGTCACGATCTAATTATACGCCCATCCTCCCCAAAAGGCATGCAACAACTTTTAAATATCTGGCATGTCGCAAAAAACGTCAATCTTTCACAGATGGCATCGCGCGCCCCGCACTCCCTGCGGCGGGCGCATCGAGCTCTTGAGCACGCTTGATACATCGTTTCTCACTGGGTAACATACACCGCTGGCTTTAAATGATTGTTTAGTCATCGCTGGGGTATGGGACGCACGTTGTACGCGGTATTTCGGTGAGGAGTGACGTAGTCGACGCGTGGGAGTGTCGGCGTGTATCAGGCCGGCACTCCGGCGCAGGCTGACTCAGTGTCAGTTACTCAGTTGTGACTGGCCAGTGGTTGGAGCCGCTCGTTGGTGCCTGTGCTTCTGAACTTCCACCATGCATGATACTATAAGGAACCAGGTATTTATTTATTTCTCTTCCTTTCCGCAAAGCTGTTTGCAAAGCGTATGTTTTGTTTATTTTGTTGTCTGCGCTCTGCATCGCTATCGATTTGTACCTAAATTGGTGTTTATTTGTTTTTAAAATTATGAGCAATAGTTGTTGGACGTGGTTTTATTTGCGTTGTGTAAATTATTTATCTGGTATTTATTTTCAGTACTGAATATATTTTTTACTAAAGTGTTAAATAAATCTTTCAAATGAAATCATCAGGGCGCCTTTTTGGACAAAACAGTGGGATATCTTTATAGACGTTAAGGATAATAACAGTCAGTAACCTTAAAATAAAACAATGACGATCTGCGATTATATACGACCACATAATAGATAGATACATTTAAAAACAATAATGTAATCAGCGACAATAGTATTAGTTGCGCAGTGTCACAGAAGGTCAAGGTAACACTGTCGGGTCCGTAGCTGGAGTAGCTGGTCTCATAATAAAATAATCAGTATAGAATATAGATGACACAGTCATAATACATAATAACGAGGCAAACATAAGGAATAACTAGTTCTTAAAATCATTAAACCTTCGAACACTTGATTTGAGACACAGAAAGACGACAGCATACAGCGGCCCGACAGCCGGCTGTCGCTTGGTCGGCGAAAGGTATATTGACTCTACATTTATATAAAGTGGTTTTTAAGGTAGTTTTCTATGCTAATACACCATACTTTTTAATTAAGAAAACCTTATCAGAAGCACTTCGTGAGAACTCAAGAGATGAAAGGACTAGAGTACTCTACTTGCGTTAATATTGATAAGTTTTAACACTATGTTACCTACTACTTTAGGAGTTATTACATACTTTAAAAGAATAGCTGAGCTTGGTACTTAACTATTTAATTTAGTTTCCACACGCTAAAATTGATAAAATCTAAGGTCAATTTAAAAGGATGTTGTAGTGATTGCGAACTTAATACCGATCGAAGATGTGATTCGTTTATCTTCTTCTTGTGGGTCCAGTAACTCACTGAAAAGATTTATTATTAGATACCGAACCGTTATCAATTAATCAAGACAGAAATGATGCTGTAATCTTGTTTAATATTGATATAAATTAAACCGAGGTCCCAAATGATACCATTGCTAGATAACAGCTTTGTAAAAGCAATACACATGGATATCTTTTGTAAATTGCCTCATTTTATACGACATTCCTGTGATAAGGAGGTCAAAGGTCACGCGTTCGTTTGCACAGAGCAACGAACATCATTACAATATCTTTTGTTTTCAATGTTTACACAAATGTCTGAGATAATGTTTATTTGTCTAGAACAATATTCATATCTAATATATGTATTTTACGAATGAATAGGTATATGAAGATTGTCTAGAATCTAAAATGAGAAGTACTTAGTCTTAAGTTTTTTTTGCATTAATTATTACCTTTTTTAAGCGACTTTGTCTGTACTTACAATTTACACTCCTAGTGGAGCCCATAGTATAACATTGATTTATCCATGAAATATTTTTGTAATTAAACCAGTTCTTCCAGAGAATTTTCCATTTACAAACAAATAAAGTAATATAAAATATGATAGATAAGATATAAAGAGTCCGTGGGCATACGCGAGAACCACTTTTTAATGAAATATCTTGTGTAAAGGAGTATTTACCAACTAAATCATAAAAACCGGGCCAAATTCATACACAGCTAAACATAACCTAAATCTCTGACCCATACCTTGTTTATTTATTCACGCTGTTTCTTTACAAAGCGAAACACGAAAATATGGATTGCTGAATATCAAAAACATAAAAAATATAAAGACTTTTGAGAACCGACTGTTTTTTTTAACATTTACCCCGCAATGTTTAACTCCACTGTTCTTAATGAATAACAAACAATTGATTAATACTTTTTCTTATCATCATTTATTTATAATTTAACTCATTGTGCCTCCGGCTACTCTCATTTCGGACCTTCCCTCTGGGTTAAAAGTTAAAAGACAAACAAAAAAAAGTTCAAACAGCTTGAACCTTTTTCGATATTTAACAATATTTTATATAGATAGAAGATTACAATTAGTATATAATCTGTAATTATTTATTGTGTATACGGTATACCTATATGTCTTCTAAAATTATAGTTTTGCCAAAATGAGCCAACCCATATCTCACAATAATTTGTAGAAACTTGCTGGGTGGTGGTAAATGTTTTCATTATTATGTAATTATGTTGTTATTCCTATTCTTATGTATATATCTGTAATAGTTTTTGGCAGTTAGTGGCGATTATAGTTCTTGTTGTTCTGTGAAAACATCCTGAACCTTGACTTTGACCGCTTGCCAGATAAATCTTACAATATTTATGGTTGCTGGGTTGCAAAACATTGATAACCTAAAGGTTGTTAGATATCGAGGTATTTATTTGATGTACTTTACAATAATTATGATATATATAAGACACATTTAGGGGCATTCGTGGTGTGGCACTTCTGCTGACTAGCCTGACTCAACAGCTGTGTGGCACACTTTTATGTTTTGCTGTGTTTTAATATTTTATATTTAGTTTTTTTTAACCCCTATTATACTATTTCTGTTTTCGAGATTAATTTTTCTGATAGACTTTCCTGTTGATACGTGCCTTTAGAATTTGCAGTGGAAGAGAATACAGTGTAGCGAGAATGTTTGATTGATTCTCTGTGTGGGAAGAAAACAATACATACACAGGCTTTAACTTTGATTGAATTAAATTACTTTTGTGCTTCAAGTTTCGTCCCAATTAACAATTAAAAACTACAGCCTACACAATAATATTATGTTGATCTCAAATCTACTTTCCTTTTTTTCAAATCTGCGATTCAGAGCAATCTGATCTCGAAAAGATTATGTTATAAGGCTGAGGCGACAGCAGAGCAAAACAAGGCTTTGTCAAAAGCCTTCGGTTGAAACTAGTTTTGATTTCACCAGTCGCCAAAGTACTTTCGGTTAAGAATTTTATACTACACATATCTAAATCTTTATACACGTATAATGTTTACATTTTCAATGTCATTTCATAGTCTACCGACGAAACATTAGGCACGGGAAATGCGCAAGCGGCCAAAACTATGATGCTGTTCAACATTACAATAACATGGACATACAAATTATTTAGTTGAGTTTCACGTCAGTAACAAAACAAGCTCGGGAAACTTTCAGAAAGCTTCTGTTAGAGTTAACTAATTCTAGCTAACTGAAGGATAAATACTAAACATAAAGATAACAATGTTGAACTGTTCATGTCGACGCAGACTTTAGCAGACACAACCTGTTATGGCACATACTTTCGCCCGCGGCTTCTCCCGCGACTGTTGTCGGAATTCCATCTCGGATTTTACCCCTTAACCTTTACCAACAGCCGGCTGTCGGGGTGCTATTGTCTTTCTATTGTGTCTCGAATCACGTGTGTTAGAAGGTTTAAGGATCGTATTTCCAAGATTCCTTTCTTAGTGGATACCTACTCTTCACAAAGAATACCCAATTTTTTACTATCAACCGAAAACTCGGTAGGCAATTTTAATAACATAGTTTTATAGTAGTACCTACATATCTTAAAACTCACGGCTTTCTCTTATTCTTATTATTCCGTCAAACAAGTTTATTCCCCTCGTATAAACCCTCCTGCGTATTATTTTGTGTTGAAACCACCATAATGAAGATATTACTTAAATCTCTAATGAAAGTGTAATGTTTGACGTTCAGCTTGTGTGATAGACTACTTCCTGCTTGGCAACCGACTATTTCTTTTGTATTATAGTTTACACCTTTATGTGATACTAGCTTATGTCCATAGCTTCGCCCGCGTAGATGTAGAAAAAATTCCGTCAAGACCTATATTACTCTTTTAGGGACGGATTTCTCACAAATCCGTTCGTACTTTTCTTCACAAAGGACACACCCGCCGAGTTTCATGTCTCTCAGGACCAACGGTTTTTACTATGCGTTGTTATATCCACAATCAGTAAGTACGCTAGTATAGGTTCTGACATAACTGCAATATGCACATACTGTCTTTTTATCTATCTTTATACATAAAATGGTGAACCAACTTACTGTTTACTCAATGAGACACTGAATTAGGAGTTGTAGTATAAAAGTCGGGTCGGTCCAGTTTCCAGCAAGTTGAGCTGAATTAAGTCCGTACGTGACGCGAGAACTCCGTCACGCATTCTGCTTGGTCACAGAGTGTCATCATTCGCTTCAAAGCTTCAGTATTTTAGGAACTTTTCTCATGAATTATGAGAAACTTTGTTTAGCCGTGTGTATGTGAGTAATCCCTAACTCGGAGAGCTTGCCAACGCGGGGGCAGAGCTGAGCGTAACGCTAATAATAATTCATCCTGTATAATGCTTTTCAGGAAAGTATTGCACCACTTGGCAATAACAGAATGTGCAGGTAATCTATTGCTCATGAAAGAAAATTAGTTGTTCGTTTCTGTCTCCGGAAATTTTAATAGTTTCTACAAACGGTCGCTGTCTCTAACAATGGGTTTCAGCAGGTGGTTTAACAAAATCTATATTTCCATGAAGTTCATTAAAATCGTATCGTTTTGCTACGTGGTCATAAATCGACCATTATGAGGGAAATAGGACCAATTAAAATAAAATACAAAATAAATCATTGGTAGAATCATAAATTGCGGCTGATAATAAAACTGGCGTCATTAAAAAGCTTTAAAAAATTATGGATGTGTTCAGTGATTATGTACCTAAAATAATAACTGTAAATAGACACGTCAAGCCGTAATATACACAAGTTTAAACAGTCGCAGAAGGTATTACAGTGTAATGAACAGACGTTTTGTGAGCATACATACACAAAAACAAACCTTGTTACAGCTTTGAACGAGCCCGTATAACGCTGTATAATAAATTAGCTCTGTATACTGTGTTAACACTGTTCGTGCTAAACTATTGATTGTACTAATTAGTACTTGACCTGACTACATAATAATGTCTATTGCATAGATTACAGTATTATACCATTATGGTTATCAATATGTTGGGATGGATGGAGTTTCTTGCCCATTCTTCTACATACGAAACAATACTTTGGAATGGGCAACTTTATAGATTCATTTCTTTATAGGTAATTCTAAAGGAATTTTGAAGGTGCCATTGATCTAATTTGATATTGTCCAAGAGCTAAACTTCACCTTTATTGGGCATTTTAATATCGTTTGGCAAACGTTAGAAATCTACCAAAAAATATTCCATTCTGATACAATCACGTATTGCACCCGTCCGTAGATATTAATCAAATCAGAAACGACTAAAATATCTTACAGATAATTATGCAATTAAGCATACACAAATATTTAGACCAATTGAATAGAAAATTCGGAAAAGTAGTCAAACAAATGCAAAATTAAAACCTGAATGAAATGCACAATAAACAAATTTTCTGACAGTAGAACATTTCTCAAGATTTTTTATGTATGTACCAGTGTAAAAATGTCGACAACTCATAAAACATTCGCTCACTAAGGTCAGTGACCAGCTTGTTATCACAACAAACAAGAGTTCTCCAATATTCTCCATAATGACTCACGCGCCGATAGCGGTCTAGATTTTTCTGTAATGACGTCACTTAGTGCTCACTTACAATGATAGCTTGTGAATCTCGGGAGACCATAAATGGTTATGTTCCACATGCCTATTACGGAAACTAAGGACTGACTGTATAGTACCCAGATACTTACATGAACTAGATTTACTGTAACCTACAGACTAAGAGCGAGGGCACAAACGGCGGCGGCGCGGCAATGCCGCTCAGCAATGTGATTCGTTGACGCCTTTTTGCCTTTTTGAGAATCTTTCCATTAGCGAATCTTTCTTTTTAAGATTTTTTCCATTAGCGAATCTTTCTTTTTAAGATTTTTTCCATTAGCGAATCTTTCTTTTTAAGAATCTATTAGCGAATCTTCCTTTTTAAGAATCTTTCTTTTAGAGAATCATTTCATGCGAGTAAACCAATAAAAAAATATCTCATTGCACGATTTTTTATTGGTGAGTGGGAAATCATCAAATGACTTCTCCCGTCCTGGGCGGGGCGGGAGGGCGTGTCAGACTTTTACTGACTAAAACCCACTCATGTTCCTTCGGTTGCCCTTTATGTTTCGGGGTCACGGTAACTATTATAAACATTTCGCATACGTTGGCCCTGTTAGGCCCCCACGCGGGCCTGGTCCTAGCCGGGCGGCGAACTACCCATCGCTCGCCGTCCGCAGACCCGCGCCTACGGTGGCTGGTTAATCGTCTTGCAACTCTCGACGTCATCTCATTGCACGATGGTGTCGCAATGTCTCTCGTGTATCTTGCTCACACACGCTCGGTTGGATACCAACAAGTGCCCATAGTGACACGTCGCTTCACATTGAGACACGGATCGGTATTAATAGTAATTTCCATCATGTGTTTTAATATACAGGGTGTCCCACGGCTATGCCACATGGAGGGAAAGTACATTAAATATTGTAGATAGAACATTTTACTGAAAGAAGACATTATTTGAATTTTAAAAACATTTTAAACTTTACTCATAAATAATTAAATAAACACATAGTTGAACCGGGAATCGAACCTGTAACTCGAGAAAATTAATCAGCCTGTAGTTTTATCCTACCGATCGAAAGGCTTCATCACAAGTATTATTTTCTGCTAAATAACATAGTGTCAAAAATAAAAGGAAAACCATTAATTTTAACATTTTAAATACAAATTAGTCAATTTTTCAAATGCTCAAAATGAGTACCTTCTTCTTGAATACAAAGTTATGACTTTTGATTATTTCGTTCCCTGCCGATTTTTTGGTCTTGTTGTGGTGGATATTTATTTATTTAAATAAGGCGTTCTACTGAAGTGGGTAGATTAATTAGTAATAAGTAGTTATGATTGTCAATTGTATGCCCTTACGGCAATGTAGCTTACATTTAACTTTTCTGAACTAAATTTCACATCAAATGTTAAAATTCACGGTCTTCCTTTTATTTGTGACACTATGTTATTTAGCAAAAAATAATCCTTATGATGAAACCTTTTGATCGGTATAATAAAACTACAGAGTGATTATTTTTTCTCGTGGAACAAGTTCGATTCCCGGCCCAACCATTTAATTATTTAAATATCTATGAATGCAGTTTAAATTGTTTTTAAAATTCATATAATGTCTTCTTTCAGTAAAACGTTCTATCTACAATATTTAAGGTACTTTCCCTCCATGTGGCATAACCGTGGGACACCCTGTATATACATGGACATGGATACACATACATGGGACAAATTAGGATTTTTAAAATAAAATCACCAATGAAAGTCTAACTAAACAAGGAAGGATTAGGGTGTATCTTGGAACCATGCGTGGTCAGTGGTCACGCTCTTGTAGACTGGCACTTAGTGACAACATGTTTCTAATCGCAGAAAATAGTACCTAATATGGAGAAAACAAATTAAATTACCAATCTTAGCAGGCGAAGTCTAAAATAGTTTTGAAAACAAAGCACTTTAGAGCAAATAACTTATTAAATTAATTTTGATAGGGTTTCAAATGTATCTGCATGTTAATATTTTATAATTTCACATCGCATTTAAACATGCATGTTCTCGGTACCCGTAGTTATTTCTATTTCTTTTTAACCTTTCTACTTTACACATAAAGGCAAATTATTGTGGATTGGCAATAAAATATTACTGACTTAGCAAATGATTTAATAACTAAACAAAAGTAGCTTGATATCTGTAAATGTTTAGATAGATACTGGTAATACTAATATTATAGAATAGGTATAAAAGTTTGTGACGACTGATGGATGGCTGGAGATTTATCACTCCTACATTTAAAACCCACAAATCGGCTTTTGTTGAAACTTTACATCATCACAATAACACATAAGTAAGTAGACAACATAACATCACGCTATCTCACCCACAGAATAGAGAAAGAGGATCTAACCCCTGGAGGTAGAACAGTCACCAAAACTAACCCCGACACATATTGCCGGGACATTATACATATAACATACGACATAAAAATAACAATAAAAAAAAATAAAAGCATTTCCGACACGTAAATAATACCTTAAAGCAGATGTATGCGGTCACGAACCGAGATCCGGTCAATATTAAACGGCTGACATTCAGTGGACAAAGACACTAATTACTTAATGATGAACACTCGCGTTCAGACTAATTATAGTACTGACAGAACTACAGCTGTCAACAATTTGCTACACGACACGCATTATTCAATCGTCTAGATCATCTACAGGCAAAATAACGGCTTAGGAACATGCATTGAGTTCCCTATATCCATACTTCTTTTCCTTCTTAAATATTTGATTAGCTTACTATTCCTTCCTTCACCTGCGAATGCGTGTGATTTATATATTAGTTACATACTTTCGCCATCAGATTTGTTTTCCGACCTTGTAGCAAATATACGTACATAATTTGTTTTTAGAATATTCAGGATTTTAAAAGCACTTCGCTGTAAAGAGTTTTTGCAGGGATTTTTGCACGATTTCATCGTGTTCATCGAGACCTAGGTTTTTAAACGTGCAACAGTTTATCTAACCAATTATTTTATAATTCATAATTATGTTTGTTTTTATTTTATATTAAATAATGTTTAATATTTGCCCTTACATTCATTGTTTCCACATAGAAACAACAGAAATGATGTAACCAAGATTATAATATGATTGATAATAGTGTCCGTGGTGTTTTTAGGGTTCCGTGGCCAAATGGCAAAAACGGAACCCTTATAGATTCGTCATGTCTGTCTGTCCGTCCGTATGTCACAGCCATTTTTTTCCGAAACTATAAGAGCTATACTGTTGAAACTTGCTGAGTGGATGTATTCTGTGAACCGCATTAAGATTCTGATACAAAAATAGAAAATAAATAAAAAATTTTGGGGATCCCCATACATAGAACTTAAACTCAAAAATTTTTTTTCATCATACTCATATGTGTGGGGTATTTATGGATAGGTCTTCAAAAATGATATTGAGGTTTTTAATATCATTTTTCTCTAAACTGAATAATTTGCGCGAGAGACACTTTCAAAGTGGTAAAATGTTGGTCCGCCGCCCCCCCCCCCCCCCTGTAACTTCCAAAATAAGAGTATGATAAATAAAAAAAAATATATATGATGTACATTACCATGTAAACTTCCACCGAAAATTGGTTTGAACGAGATCTAGTAAATAGTTTTTTTTAATACGTCATAAACCGTATATCGTAATTTACCTTTCATTCAATCAACTCAAATATAACAAGAACTTTATATTATGTTACTTGCTGCTACGGAACCCTTCATGAGCGAGTCCGACTCGCACTTGGCCGGTTTTTTGCTTCTCCGTAAATATCAACCTACGCTTTTTAAGCTTTAACTTTTCGACAAACCGTGTGACGTTTTGACAACTCAAAAGTGCCTATAAATGGTCTAAGTGGAATATATGTTTTAGTTCTGAATTAAACAAATGCTTTTAATTAGATTTCACAATACAATACAAAAAAAAATTAATAACACAGTTTGAAAAAATAATGACTAATATTTTCTGATTTTCATGAAAACATGACGTTTATGCGACCTTGACCCATCAACCCGGCATGACATCAAAAGAATTTTAATCACATTGTTTTCGACTGTTCAATGGATTCCAGATGTCTAAACCACCCTTTTGAATGGGCATTTTATTCTAAACTTTGCAATCAAATACTGGATTTTTGTCGTATTTGAGGCTCAATCGTATCCAATTGTGTCGGAATGTGTGCCTAGGGAGGAATGGTCGAGAGGACCTATTTCTTGTGCACACGTATTTAGATAAATTGGATTACGAGTACTAGTGGTAAACTGCAAACGGTTTCTCTCTAGTCCTTCTTTACAATGTTTTGTACACACGACACTGGTTTATCTCAGTGTCTGATCAGTGTGTGTACTCTACCTATGATTGCTTGCATTAAATTAAAAACTATAAATTGGTAATTTTGTAAAAAATACTGATATTTATATCCACATGTTCATGTCTCTACAAAATGTAATCATGATAAAACAGGGTCATTATTTTCACAGTTTTTGTTGTTTAATATGTAAAGTAACCTCTTCTGTTTTTGGGGGTTCATTTTCACACACTAAGCACAAACTTTTTCTTTAAACAATAGGTATACGAACCTTGCCAACCCAGTGGTTAAGAATGACCTATCAAATGCCAATCACATTGTTTCCTAATTATTTAATGAATGTGTATAAACGCTGTACCGTCTATTAACTCTTGTTGCCTCGACATTTCTCGAGAACTTTGTCTCAAACAGTAGAATTTACAGCCGAGGAAACTTAAAGAGCTTTTCTTGGTTTGCCACTAATTACAATGATTGTCTTAATTACTTGTCCACGACGTAAATGCGGCTTCTCAAAGGTTATTCAGGAAAAGAAACATTTGTACAGAATTCCTTATGTATTGCGTTGTTAATTAAATGTTTCCTGTGTTATATTTACGTGCATCGCGTTTTTAAGGTATTTGAACTCATTTTAATTCGCGTTTGTTTTTATTTTCCGACGTATCAACAGGAGGATGAAAGTTATGTGTTTTATTTGAGAATTTATAACAATTTAGTGAGAAACAAACGCGAGGAGATTAAACACTGAATAATACGTACATACTTATCATACAAGCTTTGTAAAACTATGACGTACACGGTTTACCTATTGTATTTCACTAAAACGGAAGTCGTTTATTTTGGTGACGACAACGAATGTATTTGTAAAATTACGAAACACGTGAATCGTACTAACATGAAAGCAATGCTAAACTAAAGTAATAAATTAATTGTTGTTTGATTGTGAAGCGCTGTAGCTTTATTGATTAATGAAATTAATAATGTTGCACGGGTAGCGCAGTGGTTAAATGCTTAGCTGCCATTCATCGCGTCGCGGGTCGATTCTCACACGAGACATAAAGTATATGACATATTGTTCCGGATCTAGTTTTTTGTTTGTGAATTAATAATTATTTCTATGTAAACAACGCACACGCAAGAGAAACCCTTTATTTAAATTAATCAGCACTAAATATCTAAAATTTTGACGTGGGTTGGTTTATTTTGGCAGAAACAAAGCCAAGTGAGCTATTTCACAACGGTGAACACAGTCAACTGTGAGTCAACGAACAAAGACAAACTCCAGTCCAGAATTATCAATATTAACCTGAGAGAAGCAATAAATTGTTATTTAATTAGGTTTGAGTCGTAAAACTAACATAGTGGATACTCGAGGACAGTTATCTGTCTGTGCGTCTGCCAAACTTATGTACTATCATCAATTGTAGCATGGCATCTGGAAAGTATCTGAGAAACATGAATGTCTCTACATATGTCTAGCTAAGCCACTATTTATTTTATGGTTGTAGAATTTGTGTTACTTTTGCTCGTTAACTGACCTCTACAGATAGGACAAAAGTGGTAAACTTGGAATTGCAATATACTGCAATTTCTACTGGTTTTGGGTTATGAAACCTACAAGTAAGTATATTAACCGTTAAATGAAATGGTGGTTATCATTTAATTATTATACCATTTCAACTGATAGTTCTAGAGATTACAGGGTTTAAGCAAACAAAAAGTTATTGTTTAGATATTATTCATACAATTCTTTATTTCGCCACTTATTTGTGTAAATTCTTCATCTTTATGAAGTATTAAAAAAAAGCATTAAAATTGTACTTCTTGCTGGCTAAATGCTCTGCGATTTCATCACAATAGCAATGTTATGCGATTGCCTAACGAATGATCTAAATATATACAAATACTCTGAATGTTTGCTGTGCGTAATTATTATTGTCATGTGAATTTCAACCAAAAGCTTTGGACTAGTCACAAATTTATACACAAAAATATCGTTAAAATTAGTTATGTTCATATTTGTTTGTTTTGCCAAATTCGACTGAATCACACAATGTACTGTTAACAGTAACTTTAATCGCATGTTAATAGTTAATTTGTTTTTAACTTTTATATCAAAAAAAGATGTGTTTCCGTTAAAAATTAGCGTTTTGTATAAATAAACACAAACCGATAGAATTCTAATAATATAAACTGGCTAATTAAAAACTGTTAAATATTAAAGTTCAGTCTATCCGTCCTTTCGATTGGTCCATCTAGTCTAGACTTTATTGCATCGCCGTAATAAATTATATATTATATAATTATAAATGAATACAGTTCTACATACACACCCAGTTTTTGCTCACGAATTTCTAGCAAGTAGCAAATTAAAAACTAACCTTCGCCCTTCTCCAAGTTCTAACGTATTACTTCCTCTTTTTAAATCACTGGAATTGTTATAACTTTGAAAATATTACTAACAGATTTTAGTATTTATAACAAAAACATGCCTATGCGCACTCCACTGGTTGTTTGCTTCATGGTATCTAATAAGTATCTATTAGTGTCGTGATGGCCCAGTGGATAAGGCACCCGCCTATCGTGAAAGAGGTTGTAGGTTCGAATCCGGGCAAGTACCAATGTGACTTTTTCAATTCATATTATGTACTTTCTAAAGTTTATCTTAGACATCATTGACATCCCGTGCCTCGGGAAGCACGTTAAGCCGTTGGTCCCATTTGCGATTCGTAGAACTTTGAGAGTCGTTACGGGTAAGCCAGAAACTCTGACCAGTCCAACCAAGAGATATCGTGTCGCCCAGTTACTGGGTTGTGGAGGTCTGATAGGCAGTCGCTTCACGTGAAACAGTGGTATCCAGCTGAATCCGGTTAGGCTGGAAGCCGACCAACCAAAAGCCGTGGCCGGGCCGACAGCCGGCTGTCGGTTGGTCGTCGAAAGGTATAAGGTTGTTTGCTTTATTACTTGTTGTAAATTTTTCAACAAACATATACAACAAAATTCGGTTGCCCTGGTACCAGATTCTTAAAAGTACATTTATGTGTAGTAATAATATTTATTTGGTATCGGTACGCGCGGCCCTCCGCGTCGCGCTATTGAAATAAGTCGCCAGAAATAGACGCCACGTGGGGGCGGCGCGCGCGCTCCACACAAACATAAACAACACCTCGACTGCGGCAGGACGGGGTCGGCAGACATGTACGGCTTGGTTCTAGTGATATTACATTATGTTGTCAATGTGCGAAATTGCTGAAATTCGTGCTACGAACAAGTACTTAGCTTCAAACCGGGATATCGGATTTCGTAGGTAAAAATCTATTTTTATTGCTTTATTTAGTCTCATTATTTTTTGGGTTCAGTTCAATTATAGCTATTTTGAATGGCACATTATGTTATACTTAACATAACTTCATTCGATTATTTCACTGGAGAATAAGATTTGTCTAAATCAATTGGACTTGTATTTCTCCACTCCTGCTGCCATGAGTCGGGGCCCAGTTTACACCTGACGCATAATTTTACACCAGATTTCACTTGCACCTACCATTTCGTCGCGAATTTTCCACGTGTGCCAGGTACTAGAATACTCTACAAACCAACCTATGTTCGTGTGTTGATCATTTTCATATTTTATTGCGACAGGTTCGGTCGATTTGAATGCTTCATTCCCCGAATTTTCTAATATCTACAGGCTTGCGCCAGTCTTTCGCTGTTTGTCGAGGCGAAGTGAGACTCATGTCTATTGACGTCGGCTTCTACTCTCTGCTCTTTAATAAGAACAATCTCATTACTTAGTGCGATCTTATCGAAAACTACGAGTTCCGTAATTTAGACACTGAAAGCGCATTATTATTTGTTAAATCAGACAAAGGTTCACTTATTTCGTGATCTAACCTTTAAGTTAGTGTTGCTACATAAGTGCATTGCGAAAACTAATGGGACTCGACTCCAACTCTCCAAAACAATCACTTACTATCTTATTATTAACCTAATTACTCTTTGTATCGTTTCAGTTAGAAAAAGATGGCTACGTGATCCTGGAGGACTTCCTGCACTCAGCAGAATGTGATGAGATGCTGGAGGCCGGCCGGGACTTCACCAAGAGCATACCCGCCAAAGAAGATAGGATCAAATTCTCTACTGTTAATGCTGAACAAGCGGTACGTATAATTTACAACAATTGCTTTAATCTCGCTCGTTTCATTTCGATGTACTTCTCCACTTACTTCTCTTTGCCGATCTATACAACCCACAAGCAGATTATAACAAACGTCATAAAAATATTTGTCATGAGAGTCGAACGTGCAAAAATTTCATTTCAATTGGTTAAGAATAAAATTTAATTGCAAGATTATATATAGATTTTTACATAATATAATTTACAAACCTGATTTCTTTGAATAATTAAGCCTTTAATTCTGAACAGGAACTAATCACAAAGATCAGTCACGAAATATTTTGGTTTAATACCTATAAGATGTCCCGTGGTTCAGCGTAACTCCTGGCATAGGCCTCTAACTAACTTTTACCACTGGGTTCTATTATTTTGTATTAAAAAAGTGGCTTATTTTTTTAGCAATTCAAAGACGACTATTTTCTAAAAAGCAACGAAAACATCAGCTATTTCTTCGAGGATGCTGCCATTGGAGAAGATGGAGAGCTGACGGTGGACCCTAGTATATCGCTCAACAAAGTAAGTTCAGCTTTCACTAGCAGAATGTCTCTAGGTAGAATATAAGCTCTAGATAAAAGCCTGCATAATGTTTAGTAAGATTTCCTGCAATTTTGAAATGCGAGTTCCAGAAAAAGCAATGAGTTTATCTGTCTTATCTGAAAGGTCTTTACTGGCATATAAGAAAGAAATCCTATAATTAAATTACTGCACTTTTATGTTTTACAACATTTTGAACACATGATTATAAATTCATAACTAGTCTTTGCCAGCTTCTCTCCAATAACTCACTCAGGAATAAAGATTCTTTAAGTGTTTTTCTACGATTGGACGAGGTCTTCCAGGAACTTTCTCCTACAAACAAAGTAACATAGAAACAAACTTTATTTCTTTATTATATTAGTCCACATGCGATACATAAAATATATATTTTTAGTAAGAATACATTTAATATCGATCATTGGCGCGATTATTTTGTATTAGTTAATGTTATGTTATATTAGGTAATTGTGAAATTCGAATACAATGTAAATTGTTTAATGAATGAATAAATGAAAATAAAAAAGGGCACCGGACACAGTCAATCTCGATTTGCTATGAAAATCAATGATTTCGATCCAGATTGACGCGAATTAGATTGACGAAGATTTTACCGTCAATCTCATTCTAACACAATCAATCTGGATCGCGATCATTGATTTTGACCGCGGATCGGATTGACTGTGTACAGGGCACCATGGGCAAATTGACCGAGATAAAAAACATTAGCACGTACTTTGGCTTAGGCATTCTCTGGCTCTTTCTCGTCATTATAATTTGACAGTTTTGTACCGGTGTGGTAATAATAATGCTTGTGTGAACTATTTATTTATATCGGCGTGATGTCCTGTCTCCAGGTAGGCCACGCGCTGCACCTCCAGCACCCGATCTTCAGATGCTACACGTACTGCGACCGCGTGCAGGCCGTCTGCCGCGAGCTGGGCTTCAGGGAGCCCGCCGTCGTGCAGTCCATGTACATCTACAAGAACCCGGGTATCGGAGGAGAAGGTGGGTAGCTTGGGTATGATGGATGGATTCCAGTACCTACCTTTCTCTATGAGGCAAATAATAAATAAATAAATATCTTGAGACAACTACCCGAGACACTATCCCGATCTATACTGTCTGTATTGTCGTAATCAGACTTAATTATACTTATAATACTAGCGTATTTAGGCACGAGCATGGTCACCACGCTTGCTCATGGTCACCACGCTTGCTCAAGGCGGATTTGCGTTTTCAGACTTTTAGTCGTTATGAGTCCATAAAAACATAGATGTTATACAACAATTTCACTTAGACTCAACAGAATAAACAATTATGCTCATGAGCTCGTCACAATAAAGGTACATTCTGATGATGGTAATATTTTTAACATAGTTGTACAATATTTATGAGCACTAGCGGAGAACTCAATACTCTCGGAAAACATACATATCGGTATTATCTTGAAGTTGTACCCTCAGTTATGTTCAGAACAAACTGCACTAAGCAAGGTCTTAATTGCAGAGAACATAATAACCAAAGTCAAGAGGCAATATAAACTTTGAGGGTCGCTAAACAAAGCTGCACGAGGCACCTTACACGACTTCCTTTTATATATTCATTTTCTTCCGCCTCGAGAACGCTTCGCACAAATCTTGCTACATCAAAGTTGAAAGACTTCAAATGGACTTTTTCTTTCATATTCTTTGCAACAGATAGAACAGTCACTTTGATGAACAATAAGAAAGTATTTTTAATAAATTAGTACCTAGGTACAAGAAATTTTATGTTAAAGTAGAGAGAGTCGAGAAAACAACACATTATATTTTCACAACTCACAGCTTCAGATACCTATATTGATTTCAGAAAAAATAACTAACTATAGATTGTTTGCGTCAAAACAAGGGATTAGTATCATCTTAACCTATAATCGGATTAAAAGCTTTATTGTTATCCGATTATAGTTTAAGATGATGCTGCGTGATTTTATATAAGATCCACCAATTTGTAGACGGGAAAAAAGATATACGACTTAGCGCCTTACTAATAAACACTGCATAAAGTTATGACACGTTTATACGTCAAAAAATGTATGGTTACACAGGCTTTATTCAATTGCATAACTTTACACAGTGATTATTAGTAAGGGCATAAGTACCAAATGGTTTAATATTTTAAAGTGTGATTTTATTATTTCGCCTTTCCAGTAACACCACACCAAGACATAACGTACCTGCACACGGAGCCAGTAGCTCCAGTGGGCTTCTGGATAGCGCTGGAAGACGCCACCATACAGAACGGCTGCCTCTGGATGGTGCCAGGGTCCCACAAGTCCGGGGTCCACCGGCGTCTGCTGCGGAACCCCGACAAGAGCAGCAAAGAGAACCTGATCTACGACAGACCAGCCCCCATCTACCCACAGTCTAGTTTTACACCAGTTCCTGTTAGAAAAGGTTTGTGCTTACCTATATTAAACTAGCCATCCAACAGATCTCGGTCAATCTCCGCTCCCGTGACAGTGTGATGTTTTGTAGCCTATTCTTTAGTCTAACCTAACAAAATACTTTCAATAATTATTCGAAAGAGTAACAAACATCCAACATCCCCACAAGCGTTGACATTTTTTAAAATTTAATGTCAACAAAACTCACTAAAAAGTTTTTTGTATTTTCAAACCTGTGTTCAAAATTGGCCGTTATATGCAAAAAAAATACAGTTGACTGCCATTATTTCTTTAGAAAAATAAGAAAAAAAAGAAACACAAATGGCGTTTCACAATTTTTCGGCGAAAGAAGGCCAGCAACCCCTGTTAAATAATGAATTAAAGACGGTCCAATGAGGTTATATTTAAAATAGTAATAATATAACGAATATAACTTTTACAATAGCCGCCGTGGTATAAGAGGTTTTCTTGTAAGGAGGATAGAGTCTTAAATAAATGGAAATATTTTATCAAATATTTAGGATTAAGTTTCTTTTTATTAAAATTTTAATTGACCTGCACTGTCCCTTGATTTTTTCTTTTGACTCGTCTGAATAAGTATCAATAGGTATGTGAAAAATATGTACTTATGTGAAATAAACATGACGTCAGGGTCTGTTTGAAGTTGACATTCGTCGGCTGAACAACTGAACGTCAGTCTGTCTCATTCACTCACTTTTCTTTTCAAAAAAAACTGATTATTTATTGTTATTTATTTTATGTTATGCAAACTTTTTCCTACAATTAACAAACACGAAAAGAAAGAGTTATCCAGTTCGGTTAGTAAGTTTGGAAGTTATGTGCACGCTATAAATTTCAGCGATCATTCCTATTACCGACTTCACAAAAAGGAGGAGGTACTATGTTCGGCTGTTTGTATGTTTTTTTTGTATGTTTGTTCATCGATTACTCCGTCAATTGTCAACGGATTTTCAAAATTCTTTTTTTGTTCGAAAGCAGATAGTTCTGAGGTGGTCCCATTGTCACCAAGTTAGGATCTGATGATGGGATCTTGGAGAAATCGAAGGCAACCCTCAAATTTTATAGGCTCACTTATTGTTTTTCGCATATTTTTACCGACTTCACAAAAAGGAGGAGGTACTATGTTCGGCTGTTTGTATGTTTTTTTTTTTTGTATGTTTGTTCATCGATTACTCCGTCAATTGTCAACGGATTTTGATGGTTCTTTTTTTGTTTGATAAGTCATGATTCAGGGGTGGTCCCATATAAATTTTGTGGCGATCGGTTCAGTGCTTCTCGAAAAATTCACCAAGAACAAAAAAAATTGACGAAATTTTCATAGACGATGTGTGCTTTGTCTTCAAGTTTCTATTTTCGTTTTATAAGATTGTTAGTAGTTTTATTTTGAAAATAAATAACTTTGAAAGATACTATACACAGTCAAACATTGGGAGTCGACACTAAAAAGTAATAAATAAAAAACTTTTTTCAAAAAAAAAATAACCGCCTTCAAAAACTAAAAACCCAATAAAAACTAAAATTTCGGATGTCGATGGCAACACACAGTTGTTCAAATTTTACCGATCAAATCTTTCCAAGGGGCCCCGACTGTAAGTCGTTCTGTTCTGGATTAGAATTTATGATTTGTTTTATGTGTATAGATTATAAAACTATTTCGATTGTGTATTTATTTAGTATTACTTAACAGAATTCTAAACTGCTGGGCTTGTTTCTTTATTTTCAGTTTTCAGGCAGTCGGGTTTTTTGTTTTTCAATAATTTTTATTTTATATGAAGTATCTTGTGTATTTGCGTATGGTTGTCACCATCTCAGTTAGCTGAGCTGATGATGGAAGGTACAGCTCCTTAACAGTAAGAAGTTACTCGAACAGGCAAGGACTGTTTTAGTAAATTGTTTTGATGTTTGATAGGACATTTGCCACATTTGGGCTCATGATCATCAAGTCATGACCTGATGCTGCAGTCAGGATGGTCTGCAGAGTACCTAACTCCTCGACAAATAACAGCAGATATATCGTGTTTAGGCTCATTGAAAAGGGCTCGATGTGTGGATAAACGTACTGTTAATGAGGAACACCGAAGTACATAGAGACCTGATGCTGAAGCCAGGAGCATCAGAAAAAGTACAAACCTTGAAATTACAGCACAGTAGTCGTGTTTGGGCTCATTTTAAACAGGACTAAATTTTAACTCGACACTAAAAAGTAAAAAATAAAAAACTTTTTACAAAAAAAAAATAACCGACTTCAAAAAGTAAAAACTTAAAAATAACTTAAATTTCGGAAGTCGGTGGCAACACAAATTGACTGGCAGAAGAAAAGACACCGACTTCCGAAATTTAAGTTATTTTTAAGTTTTTACTTTTTGAAGTCGGTTATTTTTTTTTTTGTAAAAAGTTTTTTTTTATGTTTGTGTATTCTGTTTTATCTTAATATAAGAGCCAAATTTAGAAGAAATGACAGAAATAATGTTGACTAAATGTTAATACATATTTTGTAACGCTAACATGAACACAAATGAAAAGCCTAGTCGCAAATAGTGTTTAGAGAAAAAAGAGCCGTATAAACCTCTTCAAGTTTACATTAATAATACACTCGACACCTACGCACTACCTTCAAGACCAATCATGAAACGCGCAACAAGCGGATTTTCTAGAGCTCAGACATATGGAAATTGAATTACCATGTTGTATGAGAGATTGCAAAGAAAATTCAAATAAATTGGCCTTGATATTCAGTTTCAAAGCTACTTAGAATGATTAATTATTGCAGCAAATCATGTAAAAATTGTGTTTTATTTGTCCACAGTCCTTGCAAATAACTATTGCCGTTCTTCTTGCAGGAACTTGCATTCTTCTCCACGGCAACGTGGTTCACAAGAGCGCACACAACAAGTCAGATAAGAGTAGACATGCGTACACCTTCCACGTGGTGGAGAAGCAGAACAACAACTATTCTCCAGAGAACTGGCTGCAGGAGGGAGAGAAGGCACCCTTCGTCAACGTGTACACCACACGACAAATGGTTTAGATTTAGCTATTACACTTAGGACCAATGGGGTATTAGCATTTCTTCTGGACTCCAAATTGTCATCATTGTGAATCACTAATAGCAAAAATATTTTTCTCCCAAGAAATATAGTCTTAGACAGCTTTCAATGAAAAAGTAAATAGACTAAACAGTTACCTGTTACGCCAACTCGGGTTTAAAAACTTAAAGGTAGTTTCATATTATTCTATCTCTAACGAGCTTCACGTTTCCTTGCGCCCTGCTTGCATCATACGCAATTATGGAAAACGCTGCAGGGCGTGTGTATTTACTCCAGCATCCCGCCGTTATATAAATCCGATTAAATTAAACTGTTCAGCTAATTGACAAACTGTTTATAAGTCATAACTAAGTTCATTTTAATTAATATGTCGTGCCATGTCGGTTTGCAGTTGAAATGTTAATAACATAAATAATAACGACGATGAAGCAGAAAATTAAATATTTTTTTAATTATTTTGTAATGAAGTCTTGTGATACTTACCAACTGTGTTGTATGCCATTTTTGGAAGAATAAATCGATTTGATATTTTTTTCCCTTATTTATAATGATTTGATATTCTACCTTTGAATAATAACAAACCAAAACTTAGGCCACATAACACTGAGTTAACCATTATTTTTACTATGTTCATAATTATTATCAACATAGTAAAAATAATGGTAGGCGCTGTACTGATTACACTCACGAAAATGTACGAATAATTTATTTTAAAGAATAATCATACTAAACGTATAATTAACAGTAGGTATAGGTTCCCTACAATTACCTGTGCCACACACTAGTGGGTGTATTATTTCTCATAATTGGTCAATTAACCTGCCAGCATTGTAACAAATACTCATTTACGATGTCACAGAGAAACCCTGTTTGCATTGTATGCTCCACATTTAATACGTATGAATAACAGTCTATTTTCATGTATTTTGTAAGGCTAATGAAAGACTTTTAGGAGTTATAGGCGATTTGGAATTGAATAGTGATGAACGACAGACGACACATGGGTCCATAGATAGGACTCGAAATTCGTAAGGCTGCAGGAACAACCCACACTTCGCTCCTATAGAAAACAATTGTTTTTGACGATAGTACTAGTTTTGTAAGCAGAATATAAATATTATAGTCCTACGAGGTACTCTATTACAAATAACAGATACGTCCAAAGGAAATAGTATCAATATTTGACCCTGCGCTCAATTTAGCATACTACAAATAAAATGTTTGTCCGATCGAGCGCGGTAAAGCTTCTTTTCGTGCCGGCCGCTGAGTAATTTGTGCTCCACTCGAGTGCACACAGCTTTGCTGGGTATTTGCTGGGTGTTTGCTGGGTGTTAGCTGCAAACACGCCGCTGCATTTCAGTGTTAGCACGTAGCGCGTGCTGTTACGTCGTATTGAGTATTACTGGGTACGACCTATTGTAACCAGTCGATATTCACTATTTGTATTATTGATTTACGTGGATTAGGGCTATTTCTGTTTGTTTAAAAGTGCGCTTCATATGAAATAATGTATTTATGGTCTGGTCAGAAACTAATTAAACTAGCTCGATTTCGTTGTAGATTCTAAGTACAGGCCAAAAGGGTTCTTACTGTACCGAGAATACAATTATATTTGTTTGTAATTTCTTTAGAATTCGTATTTCGTATTCGTATACTTATTAAATTTAATAGAGTTATATACTGTACTATATTATATATAGTATATAATGGCGTGGGAGACTGCAAAGCTGTAAATACTTTATTCATAAACTATAATATTCCTAACTAGCTTCTGCCCGCGGCTTCGCTCGCGTTAGAAAGAGACAAAAAGTAGCCTATGTTACTCTCCATCCCTTCAACTATCTCCACTTAAAAAATCACGTCAATCCGTCGCTCCGTTTTGCCGTGAAAGAAAGACAAACAGACAGACAGACAGACAGACAGACAGACACACTTTTCCATTTATAATATTAGTATGGATATACCTTTGAACAATAAAACATTGTGGTAAGATTTTTCAGTAGAATGAAGTAAGTACTTATAAATCGATCCTTCTGTTAAGAAACCGTTTCAGCGACAGAAGATCAACAGTTAATTCCACAATGATACGCAATTCAAAAGAACATTACTTACGAGATTAAACGATGTTTTTTTTTATAGAAATATGTTTAAAACCAAAATCCTACAACTTGAGTCGGCCCCAATCAGGAATATTTAACAACTTCAAAATTAAAATTTTAAAGTTTTAAATATAGAATTTTTTGTGAGTTTCTTTGTATTTCCAGAAAAGTTCGCTATTAAGGTTTTATATCCTTTGAAGTCTCGTAATATTTTATTAATGCGATTTTTTATGCTGAATATTTCATGAAATAACTTGTAAGTAAAGTGGGGGAAAATTACAAAATACAAAAGATTGGATTATTTAGCATAATACTATTCACCTTTAAATAAAATAAAAATACCTAGTAGTAGTAGTATTTATGAAAGACTGAAACATTTAGAACCGATTCCCGAGCACAAATACGAGAGTTTTATAAACACATTGAATTAGTTCATTTACAAAGAAATATTTTTAAGTAGTGATTTTTATTACACGATTGTCTATGTTCGTTTTCATTTCTTCCTAGGTCATCTCGCTCTGTGCTTTGAGCTTTTTTGTACAACTTTGGTTGGTTAGCTCCAAATAAAAGTATAAAAATAACACTGCCATTCCAGAATTTGTGTACTTTGTTGACCGTCCGTAGAATATTGCAATGGTGGAGAGTGCGGTGACGGAGAAGATCGTAGTTGACATTAAACAAATTTTCCTGCAAATAAATCAATTTCATGTCAAAAACAATGATTTTGTTTTCTATTAATTTAATTAATGATAGGAGTTTTTATAAATAAATATAAATATACTGGGACAACTTTAATTCTCTTTGCAACTCACACACGGTCATCTGATTTTTATATTATATTTTTTATATATTTTTAATAGCCTTGTATTAAAATCATCTGTTGCTAGTTCTCCTCAAACAATTCAATTGTTTTTACTTATGAATGGGCGTTCTAATAACTCTTCTTTTCAATACAGTCGAAATCTGGTGCTCATTCTCTTCTATACGGTTCAATTACATTTACTTATTAATGGGCGTTTTATAGTGCTTTTTAACTCGTTCGAATATAATTAAGATCATTTTATTTTTGCCTTGACTTTATTACCTACTGGTATAGAAATATAATGGGTAACACATTGACAAAACCTTTTAATACATAATTATCTAGTATTTAGTATGTATACCTAGTTATAATGTGAAACAGGTACTCATCGCCTAATAGATATTATTCAGATAATACACCGCCTAATATATAATATTCAGATATTACATCAAGCACCTTGTGCTATTAGGCTACCTTTGAGATCAGATGTTATTCAGACATGATGGGCACAGTCTGCATGCCACGGTAGCCTTTGACGTACAATGATTTCAATGCATTTGGATGATTACCGCTCTGTGTTGGTGGAGAACAATGGTGAATTCACGTAGATGGCTGGCGTCTAATGAAATGGTCAGTTAGGCATGTTATCTCTTGTTGTATGTGACAATCTGACTGATGTAGTGAAGACCAGTGTTGTACATCTGATACACTGATATTAACCTTTCAACGACCAAGCGACAGCTGGCTGTCGCGCTACTATTGTCTTTCAACTGTGTCTCGAATCACGTGTGTTGAAGGTTTGAAAGGCTTTATGAAATCTGACGATTCCGCCCGGACGTTCTATGCAAACATTGGTGAGAAACTTGGACTCAACTTATATTTTATCGTCTGTTGTTTTTTTTTATTGAAATGGAAAGAAAAGGAATTCCTATTTTATTTAAATTTGTCATCGCCTCAAGCATTAGTTTCTCGAATCATACACAAGCTCGTAGCAGAGCTTAACTTGGGATCAGATGATCGTGTGTGAGTTGTCCCGGTATATTTATTTATTATTATTTATTTATACTCAAACGTGATTTCCTCGTATGTTTTCATAGCTTTTCTCTAGTACACTCTAATTGTATATTGTTTCCGTCTGAAAACATTCGCTGGAATGAGCTCTCTCATTCGAGCTTTTGCTAACTTAAATTACTTAAGTAATAGGAAAGCAACGACTGGGAAATAAATCCAACTTTAATTTTAGGTTTTTCCTCTCTTAAGAAACTTAAATTTTAATCAGATGTTAACGCCAACTTAATAAAGCTAGGAAGCTATTTAACCCCTGCGTAGGTTAAAAAGTTTTTCTGCGAAGGCCTATATGTAAGGTTATTTGTATAGATAGCTACTAATGAAAATAGAAGCTTGAGATTATCGTGGCGTTAATCTAAATAAAAATAAAGAATACCTATAATTTTCACAAAACTAAAACTTTCGCATTGTGGAAAGCGGATATAGATTTCCTTTTTTTAATGTAGATTATATTTGTTGATGTAATATGTGATAATGAAGTCTACTTATTTACGGCAGTAGTGGCTGCATTTGTAGGGTAGGGTAAAGTAATTCTTTAGATGCTTTTGCCTAAATGAGGCAGAATGAGATTTATTGTAACGAAATACAATCATGACGTTGTAGTATAGTAGGTTGACAAACCCGTTGTCACAGCTTTAATGCCTCTAGCATACTATAATACCTTCTAGGAATGCCTGAAAAGCTCGAGTGAAATCTAACAGAAGTTCATCTGAACCTGAAGAGAACTGCGAAAGTGGTTTCGTTATTATATATCCATACGACATCTATATTCATACTGGTTACATATCAGTCCACGTCTAGCCTGTACTAGACAGCTAGAACCCAGATGGCACTGTTACCTCAATCGCGGTACAGCTACCTAACGAACTTCACAGGGATAAGATAGATGTCGCCTTTCATCCAAGAGTCTCCAGACCGTAAAAAAATTGATAAAAGTGATGTTCATTTACGAACCGATAAAATAATCAGGGATAGGGTGGTTCTAAAATAAGAAAAGACGAAAGTATTTTGACATTTCGGAGACTTACAGCTATTAATACGCTTGTGTACGGTATACAGAGAGAAAGAAAAAGTGGTTAAAAGCTTAACACGTCTATTATGTATGGTGAACATAGATGTCGCTACTACAGTACTGCTACATAGTTCCATTCAAAGTTTATGGGTTTTGTACACAAGGCTGGCAATGCTAGCAGTAAATACATTCATTTCTTATATCATTACGACAAGGAGCCAACATTTATACCCTAGATGGCACGCTTGTCATTTGTGTATAACCAAGATTTGGTGAAATGTTGGCACGGAGCAAGTGAAGTGGTTGCCGATTGCCGGGTGATCTCGTTATTATGTTTCTGGCGGACAGGAAGGGTTAAAATATAACACGTGATAAACTTATTCAGGTACGTACTTGTGTGTAGTTCGTTAATTTTAAAGAACGACTTCTCTAACAAACACTTTTTTATATTGAGATGAATTAAAATTAACAATGACTAGTAGCTAATTTAATTTCTCTGAAGCAGTCTGAAGTCTTATGAAATCGTGTTTGACAACTTATAACAAGTTCGTCATTTGATTTAAGTGCAAATATCCAGTGACCGCCTTCAAAAACTAAATCCAACAAATATTTCGGAAGTCGGTGGCAATATTTTACCAAAAAAAGGTTATTATTTCTTGCTGGCGCTAATTAACTGGATAATTTTGATCCCGTTGACGAGTGGCTGATGGAAAGACAACACGGTGCCCTCAGTTTCAGGCTGACGCAGGTACTGGACATGGTTGTTTTGGGAAGTACCTGCGGCGCACAGGCAAGGAACAGGCGCCCGGTTGCCACCATTGTACAAACTGCCCCGAGAACACGGCGCAGCATACGTTGGAGGAGTGCCAGCTGCCAGCCCTGGGATCAGCAGCGCGGCGCTTGGTACAGGTACAGGTGATCTCACGCTTCCGGCCCTGATACAGTCCCTGGTCAGAAGCGCAAATGCGTGGGATGTTGCTGTCTCCTTTTGCGAGGAGGTGATGCATTCAAAGGAGGCAGCGGAGAGGGAGAGGGTGCCAACCTCTCACTCCGCCAGCACCAGAAGAGCGACTGGGCGCCGGAGGACGCACAATTAAGTGTATACCGTGCTCCCGTCTTGCGGTAGAAGGAGGAACCGCGTGGGGTTTAGTCGGTAAAAGTCCGACCGAAACCTCCGTCTTCCCCTGACTGACGGAGAGAAAAAAGTAGAGGTAACGAATTGAAATTAAAACTGTGTACCTACTCAAGTCTGCAGTCCCTTGGATCTGTAAAAAAATAAACTACTAATTTCAAGAAATAAAGTTACGGCTGATTTTGTTGTAAAAATCGTACACTCTCAAGGGAATTAAAACTCATAGGGTACTTGCCATTGACCTAGAACTATCATATTTGGCACAAAGCAATGGCATAAGTAAGGTCATAAGAAAAAAATCTGAAAATCGTTTTTAGATGGATTTATAGAAAAAATTAAGTACCCCAAATCCCACTTGTGCGTTTTTTTTCATTGTATTTATAACATTCAATATTTAAGTTCTTATTGTATGACCAAAACATGAACAAAGACAAAACATTGTTAAACGAAATATTCCGAGAAAAATAAAATATTTCGACTAATCAAAATAATAACATTGATAACTGAATACCACTGTAAAGTAAGACACGAATCTGATATCCTTAATAACTATAACCACTACTTCTTTGTTATAACTCTTTTTAACATAATTACATACTCTTAATATTTTTTAAATAACTGAAGGACGAAATTCCTATCGGATAATGCATTTACAGTTTATTCAGTTACAATTAATTCACATAAGGATGATTCAACTATCGGACGATTTTGTTGATTTTGTTTATGTGAAACTTTTATTAACAAAATCACAAGTAAGTAAATCAAACACAGATAAATCAAGTTGAATTAACCTTAGACACATAATTCACTCGGTATTGAGATGCCAAAAAGTGAAAAATATAAAAGGTTGCTTATAAGCAAAGTACAGGCTAAAATCGAACGAAAAATCACGTAGCAAGCCAATTATTATTAAAAATATTAAATAAAAAAATAAGTGTACTGGCATCCGATGCAGACTTTGATCTGAAGTGCCCAATGAATCTTTTAATATTCATTTGTTACCAAGAAGGTCGCACTATCAAACTGTAGTATTCGTAATGTCGGACAAGAATTCAGAAAAATGTAAAAAGGTTAAACCAGGTACAATGTTAACAAACCTCTTTACCCAAATAAGTAAGTACAGGCTGTGGGTACATAAAAAGTTTGTAAACAAACCATAAACTGTAAAAAAGTAAATTTAAAAAAATGTCTAATGGCATCCGATGGAGACTTTCACCTAATGTGGCCAGTTCCGCTTTTCAATTTATTCTTAGGTTATCAAAAAGGTTGCAGCTTCTGGTGTACAACAATATGCATGATTAAATAGAGTATATGTTTGTAACCAACGTAGTTATATGCGTAACAATCTTGAATTTTTTTTAACCAAATACATCATTAAGATGTTAATGACGAATTAACATTATAAATTTATTAAAAGTATCGATAGTTACCACCTGTACTCAAGCATTAAATATTTGCTAGGGACTTTGAAGAAAGATTACAGAATAAAAATACAAGAACATGAGGCAAACTAGCCTCATGTTTCATGCGTAATAGAATATTTACTAATTATAAAGATTACGCATGTAAATACCTAAGTAGAACTAAGTTTAGTGCTACCCACAATAAAGGCTAGGTCACACAGAAGCATTATTTTTTTATTTGTACTGCCGATAATGTAAAGCTTTTTTGTGATGAAGCCTTAAGACAAACGACTGAAGAAGCTCACAAAATCTCCTAATGTTAAAATTTGAATATATTGTCATCAATAATAATCTTCCGAAGGCTTCCAACTTCAACAACCACCTATTAGCACCGTAGCACGGAGTAAGTATAAGATAATTATACCAGTCTATTAGTAATTAGTTAATGCTAGTATGGAAAAACACATTTCACGTTCAAATACTGCGTAATTATTTTCCGGGTTAGAGAAAAATAGAAGTATGTAACTACCAATGTCCCATGGTTTGTACTCACAAACAAGGCCATTCGTTTGGTCAGTGGGTTTACCATAGGGTTTAAGTTCTCAAAAATTTAACCACCTTATCCAGAAGCCAAAAAAATAAGAAAATGAATACAAACAAAATGAAACTAGGCTGAAGTTTTACTTTACGTCAACGACTACAATACAAATTAAAATAATATATAACAGTTAGCGATAAGCTGGTCTAAAAAATAATTTCATAAATTGATAAATAAAATGCATTATCCTCACATATCGTTCGTGAGGACAGTGACCCGCGATTTCGACAATATTTTCATTACCACACAGACAGAGATAAAACAATAATTTTAAACTTTAATGAAGTTCGCTTCAGATTGTGTTGACAGTAGGTACCTAATTTATTCCCGACGATGATCTATTTTTTTTATCTTTCACGGAATAGCGACATAGTCGCGTTTGTTTACAGTTCAAGACTTATACTGTTTATAGAGTTTAGATATAATATAAACAGTGTTGCGATCTTTTTCTGCAATAAGCTCGAGTAGGTTGAATAGAATTAAATAGTGTTAAATAACTTTAAAAAAGAGTGTCGCCGGCGTCCTCCTAATAGGTATTAGGTACTCATTAAAAACTCAATATTAGCAGTTTATACAAACTATTTGTACAAGTCCAAATCTTAATAGCTGAAAAGTTTCCTGCGATTTACTTATTTATTAAAATATCTTAGTAAAATAAGAATGCATTTAAAGAGTGGGCATACTAAAACTTTGAATTTGGTAGTAGGTAGTAAAAGCTTTACTTAACGAAATCTTATGAATCAAAACTGAAAATAAACAAAACTGTAACATACTAAGTAAGGACCTGATATTATTTCAGATACAACATCTCAATTAAATGCATCTAAAACTAAACAGCAATTACATTTAATATTGTAGCGATATCAGTCAGTCCGCACTGAAATTTAGGGGTGTTAGTTAAATGTGATAGTTTGCGATACGACGGCCGTTCACTCTGGCCGGAGGAAGCGCGTATCAGTGGCTGCGTACAGCAGTACAGTTTGGAGCTTCAGAGTGAACACACAGCCACCATGCGTCCCAGTACTGTGCTCCTGATCGCCTTCCTCGCCTGCGTCCAGCGTAAGTATCACAGCAACTGCCATTGCATTTCCTGCCAACAGCGAATTGTTATTGGCGTTCCATTTTCAATTTCACATTCTTTTTTTTGTTTTTTTTTTCGATTCTTTTGTTATTTTTATCTGTTTTTAAAGGCAATTGGTGCCCTTAAGTGCGAATTACCAATACGTTGTCCACTTTCAAATCGTTGCAGCCGAGAACTTGGGACTCATTATTTTGCCCTAATTTAGGTTTTCATCGGATTGGTTTTTATCTGTTATTTAAATCCAAATCACTTACAGGTTCGTTGTTAACAATATTCTAGTTTACTTAGGTATTTTAAACTTCAATTGGTTCAATAATTCCGAAACAACTTTTTTCCCTCCTCAAAACTTAATTAACATCATTAGTTCCTCTAGGTCATTGGCATCACCTATCTTTGACTATCTACCGCTATTTTGTACTTAATGTGTGTCAATTATTAATAAAACTATAATATTGTATTTATTCACGTGTGGATGTCGTAATAAATGTATTATCGCTATGCATAGTCAAGTCTCTTGTTTGGTAGTTAGATATCGAGGGGTCATGGGTTCATTCGGGTAAAACGAGAAATATTTTATGGATCGTGTTATTAACAATATAATAATATTATTTATTCCGTTTGACTACACCGGTCTAATGTTAAATACAGAACCACATAATATTATTATTTGACGATGACTTAATTGAGGTGACCTGAATATTTCAGTGAGCATGGGAGACCAATTAGAAATAAAAGCTTACCTAGGTAAATACTCTATCTAGATTTCTCAGAGGTCATGTTTATGTGCCTCACATTTGCCTTCGTGTAAATATTCTCTCTCTTTTGCTATCTCACTGGTTGCGAGCAGGGTTCAATCAGAAGATTTTGCTACTACGACTAAAACAATATATGCAAACTTAAACTATATCATGCAATAGTCTGAATCGATTGAAAGCTTTGCTGCACAGATCCACAACCAGTGCAGTTTGTGCCCCTGTCAATCATTGTATCTAATTATGTGGCATGTGTCTCCAAAAGCACGTAGAACTATTGATCTAGTCTGCCCTTTGTAGATTTTTCACTGTGATTACGGGTAGTCAGAAGCTGCATACTGACCAAGGGAAACGTTTTACCCAGTAACTGGGTTGTAACGGCCTCATAGACAGTCGCTCCATGTAGAACACTGGCCAATATTCGGCTGCATCCAGGTGGAGTGGAAGCTGTCTCTGACATAGTAAGGGAAAAGCTGGGGAAACATAATCATTTTGAGCTGAACGCGATGTTTGAGAATGTACACTACTCAATTTTTTTGAATAAGCCTCCTTTTAAGAGTCGGGAAAAACAGGGTAACTAATTAGACATTTCAATTTTTCATTACAAAAATAAAATAATGTTTGTATTTTCAACATCAACATGAATACAATCACATCAACACAATCAAAATACACTACTACTAATAAGTTTAATCCATACTTGACAGGACTCTTATTTGAAGCGACTCATTGCGTAGATACTTATCCCATGCGTTCATAATTGGATCAAGTCTGGCGATGAAGCCGGCTATGACATAACGTAGATGGCAAAAGCTACATGCAGTGCAAGAGTGGTGCTCCGTGCATTAAAGTACAATCTTTGAAATAGACCACCCGGCGAAGATGATTTCGCTTCGCCTAAATCAAGTAAGAGCAATAAAGTTGCCATTGATCCAAATGGCACTTGTTCTTTCACTGTTATAAATATTTTTTACTTTATATTCTCTCACCATATAGATGATCATTATTACAAAATCCCAACCTATTTTTGATCTGTAGAAGTTGTCCCCCTTGTAACTCAACCACGTTTCCCAAGATGTATCAGTGTGTCCAGATTCCCATAACAAGCAGGCAGACAGGAGGCCTAAAGCTTTTGGGGCTTCACCCATCGAACTTTATTACAATCTCCGTACACACTCGCACTGCAAGTGTAAGCCATGTGCCATTTATGTGCTCTATGCTGTATCTATCATTTCATCCATTTTCTTTGTCAAAGAAATCATTTCTTACCTACAAAGTTGCCAAGTGTAGTGCCAAGAGCGTTACCTCCATACAAGTTCAACATTCCGACTGCTCATTTTCTCGGGTTTAATGATTACGTCGCTCCATATATAAACGTATTTTTTTCAGTAGCAACACAAAATAGGAATAGTAGCGTTCAAAAAAGTTGATAATAGGTAGCAGTCCACAATCGCAACTTTACTATAACTCGTACCTAATTCTGTTGCTGTGTGTATTTTTGTAATGGTGTCAAGAGGCAGTAGGAACCCAGAATCCCAATAAGTGTTTTGCTAGTGCAAATTCACCAATTTTACAATTTAGAAGTAGAACGCATCCAAGAATAGTCCAGGACACACTGGGCACACTGTACCTACGATGCACTGACGACTTCCCGCGCAAATTGGATCAATCAAGGCATATGGGTCAGTGTTATCACTTAGATGCACTAGATATTCATTGACAATGGATACTAGTATGCACCTAACGGGAGCAAGGATAAGGACCTTTGTCTAAACTAGGCTAGTTTAGTTTAGTGTCACTGGACTTGTCCGCACTTAGCCTCATGAATGAGCCATTCTGCCTGACTGAACTAGGCAAATAGATAGAATTTATAGATAAAAAAACTTAGTACTTATCAACTTTAGAAGCCTTATAAGAACACCAATGAATAGAACGAGTTTTTGTAAATTACAGAATCGATTTATAAAGAACTTTTACGTTACAAAGGATGTATTAAATCGGAATGAACGGAAGCTGCAGATAAAACATCCCGTGCTAGCCCACGACCGACGTTCTGTCTGCTCCACTCGGGGTACATAACTATACTGTACATACTGGACCAAGCTCTCCAAGCTATAATTTTACTGCGAGCTTATGTCACTAGAACAGTTAGAATAAGCCATACTATTACAAAAGGGGAAAGTGTGTCTATTTGTCCACCTTCCACGGCAAAATTGTGCGACGAAAAGACGAGATTTTTAACTATTGAGGGGGTGCAGAGTGACCTAGGCTACTTTTTGTCTCTTTCTAACGCCAGCGAAGCCGAGGGCAAAAGCTAGTAAATTATATAAGTACCTACTTCAGTACATTAATACCGTGACCAAGATCAAGATACATTAAATTCAGACCGCATATTTCCTAAACCTTCTTGATCACTATATACACTGCCAGTTCTCACGACCCTGGCTGCCCAGGGTGGTTTTCAAATGGATTTCAAAATTGCTTCAGTTTACTTGAATACCAACTGGTGTTATTTGCTGATGATACTTCACAAGTTTTTAAAGTAAACGAACGTGCAAACACCGTTGCGATGTCAATAACGCTATAATTAGTGTTTATAATTGGTTCACTGTGCATAATTTACCAAATGTTAGAATTGCCGTACGAACACATAGCATAATGACTTATAAAATGGTCAAAGTATAAACCAAGTATGAAGTGCCGATCAATACCCTCTTCATGATCTTTAAACTTAATTCCCTTTTACCAGTTAACCGCTCTCTAAGACTAACAACAGTTACTATACTAAATACTAACTCCGGTATTGTTATACGTTCCAGTGACAGCATGGGCCTGCGAGCCAGATCAGGCACACAATGGCTGCAAGATCTACGGGTCCTCGTGCACCTGCGGGTTCGGCTGCAGAACTGAATATATTTACAGGACACGACGGGCCTGTCTCAACGCATTGAGAGGTCAGTAAGTATTATTTACTTAGTTATCTGGAAAAGCTGTAAGAATCATTATTTAAATAAATAAAGGTCGCAGAAAAAAGACTTTGAAGTTGAGATCGAACATTTTTAAGCTGGACATTGACGGTTTTCCCTCGTCAATTGAACTGACGCCCCTCTAAAATTTGATTGTAAGTGTAGAAAGTGCAATCCAGAGTTGGTTGGCCGCCTAAACCATTTGAAGTGACGTCTCAGATTTACGACTAGACTGACGCGAAAAATGATCGTAAATGACCACCTTTAGACGGATCACTGTGAACCTAGTCATAACCCGTGGTTGTAATGTCCGTCTGCGAAGAAATTCTTCTATTTTAATCTTTATGTTTACGTTTACGGTTAATTCTCGCTAAATACTCTTCAGGGTTTGATGGTTTATTATCAGTGTTCACGTGTTATTGGCATAAATTGTGGTGTCTTTTCCACAAAGGCCATTCATTAAGGGTTAAAGTTCAAGTTGAACCTGTGAACCTCCTAATTTAACATATCTCTCAGCATAATTATTTATATGTCTACAGAAAGGAGCGCAAACGTGTGCGGCCGTTTGCCCTGTAAGGGAGGTATTTGTATACAAACGACGCAAGATCCTGGCTTTATTTGTAAATGTGAAGGCACCGGATTTTACGGCCAACGATGCGAGAAAGGTACACCTGTTATTCTGTCAAAATACTATCAATATCACAATAGTCCAATCAAAAGTGCTCTATCTCCGTGTTTAATACTTTTGAAAGGGCCTGTTGCTCTAACTAACCACTAGGTTAGTGACCCTGACTGCTAAGCTGGAGGTCGTGGGTTCGATTCCCACCCGGAGCAAACTTTGTGTGATGAGCATGATTGTTTATTTTATTTATAAATTATATAAGTACTAGCTTCTGCCCGCGGCTTCTCTCGCGTTAGAAAGAGACAAAAAGTAGCCTATGTTACTCTCCATCCCTTCAACTATCTCCACTTAAAAAATCACGTCAATCCGTCGCTCCGTTTTGCCGTGAAAGAAAGACAAACAGACAGACAGACAGACAGACAGACACACTTTCCCATTTATAATATTAGTATGGATGTATATCAGTTGCCTGGCTACCATAGTACAAGCTCTGCTTAGTTTGGGATCAGATGGCCGTGTGTGAGTTGTAAAGAGATATTAAAAAAAAGAATACATAAATTTGTTGAAATATTTTGCACAAAAAATAATGGAAGCAATGATATATGATATTAGAAGTGAAATCATAAAGATACTAGAGTGCTAAAATTAGCCATCATTTGAACTGATGGAATAGTACTTATGTATTATTCGCAATGTTTTGTACAATACGTGTATTTAAAGTTGCACAAATATGTGTGATTCGTAACTCTAAACGTCATGCCATCTCGCCTGTAGCTACTTCCTAGACATTTGGTGATGACATAGTAAGTTAAACCTTTAAGGTAACCAAGTTTTTTGTTTGCAGCGTGTCCCTCAGTGCCAGTGCACGGCATGGTGTTCCCTCACGAGTGCATCGTAATCTGAAGACCAGACGACAACAACTACGTATTTATTTAGGCACCTAGTTTTGTGTACAGTTAATACATATACTTTGATACCTACTGCCTATCTTAGTAAAACCTATAGTTATGTTATCAGAGAAAAATATTCGAAAAATAAATATTTTTAACTACGATATGTTTTTTGGCAATAATCCTGTATGAAAAAGTTCCTAGTATTCAGTCCAAAGTAGTATTTTTGTCACCAAGAATAAAATTGCCACTAGCCATGTTAGAATGTCCAGTCGGTAACTTTTAAGTGCTTGGCCATCACTATAAAACTTAAAATTAATAATAGTACATTATGATACAAGTGCGCTGTGTTGGTCATTACTTACGAGGCGATAATTGTGCGCGAGTCGCAGGCGAGAGCAACAAGAAAGCCGAGTAGGTATGTAATGACAACAGCGCGCTAGTATCATTCGACGTTTTTGGACACACTTGTGAGTAAAATAAACACATTTTCTGAAAATGACTGCGCTTTTTTATCGATCTTCCACTGCATGAAACTATCGTACGTCGCCAAGTATTTATCCTTTGACTTTGGCGGTAACAAATTATTTCCGGCGAAGTTTTGAAGTGAAAACTTCTTTAGCGGCGTTGAGCACTTTTTCTGTAATGGGTATAAAATCTTAAACTCGCGTCAGGACACGTGACCTGATCGAAAAAGCGTAGGACGGATGGATAGTAGACAGCTATAATCAAGTTTTCACTTCTGCCGGCACTCCCGGTGTGCAACCCGTCTTTTTTTAATACAGTTTCTTCCTCACTCGACATATTTAAATACTTATATAATCAATTAGAATATCATTAATAAAATTAGATAAACAATAAAAAGGAGTAGACTGCCGCGCAACGCGTAACTTTTTTTTTTCGCGCTCTGCCAATACCCGGGCATGACCACAGGTAATATACTAAACTCTCAATACAGACAAAATTCAAAACTAAATGTATTTTTAACCGACTTCAATAAAAAGTATGTTCTCAGTTCGACCTGTATGTATGTATGTTTGTCCGCGAATATCTCGCGTTTGGCTGAACCGATTTTGATGCGGTTTTCGGCAAAGTGTTTGTTACATTCTGGGGAAGGTTTTAATATATAGCACTAATGGGTATCCCGTGACGTTGCCCGCATAGATCGCGTTTTGCTTTATTGGATTGTAGATTTTCAAAGACGATTGTATGCCTGACCGCGATTATGTCGCGTTTAGCTATACCGATTTTGATGCGGTTTTCAGAAAAGTATTTTTTACATTCTGTGGAAGATTTAAGTATATAACACCAATGGATATCCTGTGACGTTGCGCGCATAGAGCCGTTTTCATTTTATAAGATTATAAGTAGTTTTATTTTGAAAGTTACTCTAAAACGTAGTCAGACATTGAGACTCTAACTACAAAGTAAAAAAAAGCTTTTTCCAAATAAGATAACTGACTTCAACAACTAAAACCTCAAAAATAACTATTTCGGAAGTCGGTGGCTTCTCTTCTGCCGGTCGATTTGTGTTGCCACCGACTTCAGAAATAGTTATTTTTGAGCTTTTAGTTTTTGAAGTTGGTACAAATCTATTTTAGGAAAAAGCTTTTAAGCTTTAAAAAATCGAGTTTATGTGAATTTTTAATAATTTGTTTTAGTTAAGTATAGTTATTTATTATTGTTTTATTTAAATTTCTTTGTAATTTTAATATTTAAGTAACCAGTAAGCAATAGGCTGTTTGGCAGCGTCATAGAGCCGTGTTAAAAAAAGTCGTTGCGTAGCAACGATATGAATGTACATAAAAAAAGTGTAATAAGTGACAAATTTAAGAATGCGTTCGGGACATACTTTTACTTTGCAATCTTGAATAAATTAGAATTGGTCGTGTTAAGATTACCGCACTAGTGCGATAATGTAAAGTAAAACGCACGCGTGCGTAATATAGTCAATAACGGGGGGTCCAAATGCAAGGTAAAGACCCACTTTACGAGCAAGTGTGTTGAAAAGATTAATTATGAGGAACTTCCCCAATATTAGTAGGTAAATTATAAAAATAAATAACTAAGTAGATAAGCAACTTTCCAGGAAACGGTATTTTGTGGAACTGTGTTATATTGCTGAGTGACATTCCGTGTCGGGAAACATACTCTCTGAGCTTGAGTATTAAGTACTTGGCTTAATCAATAAAAAAAATACAACCATTCGGAAACTCGGTAATTTATTTTGATGTGGGCAGTAGACATAGTATTTTTACATTACAATTAATAGTTACAGTTATAGTAAATATAACTTAAATTTCGCGGGATAAGGATGAATGAGTTTGCTTTTTTTATAACGTTTATTGGCAATGGATACAAGTCCTTAGCCTATGAGCTTGCTTTGCAATTCAAGTGTGGCGTACTAAAAACTTTTCCGGCAATCTACTAAGTATGGTAGATTTTTAAGACTTACTTTCTATATCATAGAAATAAATATTTACTAGGTACCTAAGCCTAAAATAACTACTTAACGAAATTTATAGCAATTTATGAAATCAATTCATCAATTTATACTGAACAAAATCGAAACTAAAGGAATTTCGAAAATTAATTTAAAAAACCGGCCAAGGGCGTGTCAGGCCACGCTTAATGTAGGTTTCCGTAGTTTCTTGTCCGTCACAATAAGTGTTCCCACTTATGAGTTTAAAAGAAGACGATTAAAAAGGCTATTTGTTAGGTTGACATACTAAGTGTCACCGCCACAATAGTGTCGGCTTAACGTCAATGTCATGTGACAGTTATGACATTGACGTAACGGTGCGTCAGAACGCGCGCCACGTAAAGTAGCTGTCAACAAAAAAACTTCTCTTGCGGCGGCCGTCGCAACTGCAACACGCGTTCACCATCACCTCGAAGTCACCGTTTAAAAAAACCGTTCCTGGGAAATTCAAGTAAGACCGTTTTCAACTTACTACACTCCTAAACACTAAGTACGCAGTTTTTTTTTTGTCTTTTTTGTACAAAAACTGTTTTTTGAATCAAGGTCAAAATAATTTTTCTAGAAAATCCTTACAAAGTTTTACTTCTCAGATTTTTTTCATATTTTTTAAACTTATGGTTCTAAAGTTAAGGGTGGGGTGACACATTGGTTTTTACTTTTGGAGCGATTATTTCCGAAATGATTGACTTTATCAAAAAATTGTTTTAGTAAACCCCTATTCATTTTTAAATACCTATCCAAAAAAATATCACACGTTAGGGTAGAAATTAAAAAAAGAAACACTTCCCACTTTACATATAGGGCGCTACCCTAATAAAACATTATTTTCCAATTTTTATTTTACTACTTTATCGGCGTGATTGATATACATATTAGTACCAAATTTCAGCTTTCTAGTGCTAACGGTCGCGAGGACGGACAGACAGACGGACGGGCAGACAGACATGGCGAAACTATAAGGGTTCCTAGTTCACTACGGAACCCTAAAAATCGGATAAATTCAGGTAGGGGTGGGTGGAGTCTACGATACATCTTATAACAACATTTCGTTGACACGAATCTTGCATTGTTTATTATTAATAATTGTAGTACTAATACATTAAAATCTAATATGCGTAACCGAAACTATTAGAAGCCGAGGAATAATCCGAAATATTTTTTCTTAACCGTATCCGAAACCAATAACATTATTTCTTTATCCGTATCCGTATCCTGATCTGAAAAACTTCCCCACCCACCAACAGATTTGAAACAGGTGTCATTCACAAGACAAGAAAAAATCTTTGGCACCTAGAGCCAAAGATTTTTTCTTGTCTTTAAAATTCTCGGGTTATTGTGTGTACACTTAGTTTTAACTTTACCAGAAAGCCATCAAGGGGTTATCTGTGTTATATTTAGCAACATAGAAGAAGAATATCGACTTTTAAATCTGCCACAATTTTTAACGGACATCTTTTGGCCAAACCAGCAGAAATTAATAAATATAAACTGGTCATACTACGTTCTATTTTAGCTTATTTAGTTGGCTGCTCTGCTTTACGTATAACTGGGTCAAGGAAGGTGGACAGTGTGGCCACCCTCGGCTAATAATAAACGCCCACCCCACACTACATCATAATTTTAAAATAAAATATGTATTGACGCGGTTTGGACGAACTGAAATTTCTATCTTCCTTCACAAAAGTAAAGTGTGTAACATCATCAACAATGCACTTGACCGAAGCCAGGAAGAATGAACTTCGACGCATGCAGTTAGTGCTGCAAAAAAGCTTGGACGAAGACTGCAGAACAGAAGGGTGGCAGTATGATCCTGATATCAATTATCGAATGTTGTACAAATTTAATTTTATTCAGTGGATTGGTTTGATGCTGAATGGAATAAATCCCCATAACACCAAACTGAAAACCATACTGGAGAGACTGAAATTGAGTATGATCGGGTACAAACAAGTCTACCCTATTGGAAATCCGTGGTCAGCGCAAACTATACAATTGATGTTTAACACTATATACCACTTGTAAGCATTCCCATAAATGATCTTCTAATTGCTGTGTATCCTTGCTCTTTCTAATTTACGGGCATGCTATTTTTATTTGCGATTAATTCAAGAAAAAATTGAGCTCTGTACTACGCGTGTCAAGATTTTTACACTATAATAAATAATAAAACGTTATGTGATTGTGATAGTGGGCATAAAAGAGTACAACGCAACTGATTGAGTGTTACGGCACTGAGAATTTATCGCGATGCGTAAAACCAGAAAAGACTAGCAAAATAGATTACAGAAAGTAAGAATGATTTTCCCAACTACCGAGTTTGTAATGTTTAAGTTATATTATACGGTCAATATTTTTATAGAATTGTGTTTGTGTATATTATATTAAACACAAACGCAATTTTCGCATTTTCAATTCCACTTTCACTTTTTTTATTAGAGCATTTAAAAACTAGTTTGCTACTTACGTCATTTACAAGTCAAAATTAATTAGTGTAATTGCCAAACGTTAAAGGTTGTTTCTTGTAGAGAAAGAAATTTCACGTATATTCTTTTAAAATTATACAGAATTTAATATTTTTGGATTAATATATTTTCACATATGATGTAAAACTACTTTAAGTGGTTAAATATATTTTGATACTATCTGAATTAAAAATAAATTAATTATAAAAAATTGCAGCAAATAATTTTTAATGTAAAATTGTCATTCAAATCATCAGACAAAAAAAACGACTAATTAATGTAAGGTACCCTCCATGGCTTTGTATATCGTGATTAAAATTAAATAACGGGTATAAATTTGTGTTTTATTTTTCAAATCCTTATTTTCTTTGTTCGTTGGGATGGAGCACAGTTTACTACAAAGTTCAAAACACTGCGCTCCAAAACAGGGCTTCTCAACTAAAATGGGACTGGGCATGACATGTCTGCCAAACTGTGGGCCGTGGGCTCTAGTTGCACAAAACTGGAGCCCTAAGACTGGGAGTACGAAGGAGATGGAAGAACGAACTGGCTGGATTTTTGCCCAACTGAAGGAAAAAGGAATGTCGAGAAGCCTGTGTCCAGGAGAAGACCAGAACAGGCTAACAAAAAAAAATCCAACAACAATAATTTATGGGTCACCGTCAGGATGAACGGTCACTAGGCGTATTTAACGTTGACTTCGTGCCTAAAAATTGGTTCCCTATTGCTTCCATTTGCTTCCTATTCTCAAACAATTGCTTCCATCGTATTCTAGAAGATTTAAAACATTTTAAGGGTGACCGTTCATTCTGATGTCTGGACGGCCGGTCACCGAGCCGCACTTGTCCCTGATGAATAGAAAAAATGAAATTCACGTGGCCATTAATTACTTCCCGTTTGCTTCTCTGAATGTTTTACAACTATAAGACTGTAACTATCACGGCAATAAAGATACCGACAAGTGTTGATTACCAATATTTTTGGTGCCTGACGTAAAAATAAAGCAAAACTCCTATTCAACGAATGAATTTTCTTATAGGCGCTTGCCACTCTACATGGTGTCCCACGACAATGCCACATGGAGTGAAAGTACTATAAATATTGTAGATAGAACATTTTACTGAAAGAAGACATTATTTGAATTTTGAAAACATTTTAAACTGCTTTCATAGATATTTTAATAATTACATAGTTGAACCGGGAATCAAACCTGTTACTCGACAAAATTAATCAGCCTGTAGTTTTATCTTACCGATCGAAAGGCTTCATCACAAGGATTAATTTTTGCTAAATAACATAGTGTCAAAAATAAAAGAAAGACCATGAATTTTAACATTTTTCTCAAAAATAGTCCCTTCTTCTTGAATACAAAGTGATAACTTTTGATTATTTCGTTCCCTGACGTTTTTTTGGTCTTGTTATGGTGAATATTTTTTTATTTAAATGATGCGTACTACTCAAGTGGGTAAATTAATTAGTAATAAGTAGTTATGATTGTCAATTTGTATGTCCTTACGGCAATGTAAACTTTTAACATTTCTGAACAAAATTTTACATTAAATGTTAAATTTCACGGTCTTCCTTTTATTTGTGACACTATGTTATTTAGCAAAAAATAATCCATATGATGAAACCTTTCGATCGGTATGATAAAACTACAGGGTGATTTATTTTTCACGTGGAACAAGTTTGATTCCCGGCTAAACCATTTAATTATTTGAAAATCTATGAATGCAATTCAAATTGTTTTTAAAATTCAAATAATGTCTTCTTTCAGTAAAATGTTCTATCTACAAGATTTAAGGTACTTTCCCTCCATGTGGCATAGCCGTGAGACATTATTACATAAGTTTTTTTTACTCTAGCATTGACTACTGCTTGTAGCAAAAACAGAACATACCGTCGGTAAAATTAATATATAGAGTGGCAAGCGCCTATAAGAAAATTCATTCGTTGAATAAGAGTTTTGCTTTATTTTTACGTCAGGCACCAAAAATATTGGTAATCAACACTTGTCGGTATCTTTATTGCCGTGATAGTTACAGTCTTATAGTTGTAAAACATTCAGAGAAGCAAACGGGAAGTAATTAATGGCCACGTGAATTTCATTTTTTCTATTCATCAGGGACAAGTGCGGCTCGGTGACCGGCCGTCCAGACATCAGAATGAACGGTCACCCTTAAAATGTTTTAAATCTTCTAGAATACGATGGAAGCAATTGTTTGAGAATAGGAAGCAAATGGAAGCAATAGGGAACCAATTGTTAGGCACAAAGTCAACGTTAAATACGCCTAGTGACCGTTCATCCTGACGGTGACATTTATGGAGTGCATGTTTCTGTAACCAAACTAAGTCTTTTTCTTTATGTGTGAGCATATGTTGTTCTTGTTGGGCATTGTTTTTTCTGTCTTTTTATACAAAAGAGGTTTTTGAAAGGCTTACTGAAGCATATGTTTTATACTGTTAATTAATTTAATGACGAAGAAGCGCACTAAAAATAGATTTTTAGAAATTTAATCTCTATCGTAGTATAGTAGAAAATGAAAGTTGATATGAAAATGGGCGGGCCAAGCTAGAAACAGCTATGAACAAAAGAAACCGACATCATTTCAGTAAGAATTTAGTGGATGATGTTGTTGTTTATTGGCTGTTAAAGGTAGAACAACGCTTCTCAACAAGGTAACATAAATAAGTTTAAAAGTAATGTTAGCCACACACATAGCGATTTAAACCACACGTGATTCGGAGACCCAATAGAATAGTAATTCATTATTAACCAAGGAGAGTAAGTAACACTTATTTAGTGCCGAGAACGCTAACAATTCGAAGGACTAATTAAGGAAGTTACTTTCTCCCCGAGGTAAACAATAAACTTGGGTCTCGAATCGAAATGAAATTACAAATGCAAGGAAAGTAAACATAAAAAACTGAATTATCCAAAGAAAGAAATACTTAGCGACTATTCGGATTTCCGATTTCTCGTTTCCCGCCAATTTTTTTTTTCAATATTGGTGAATATAACAATATTTTAAAGAAATAGTTGAAAGTAAACTATCTTAACGTTTGATGTCATAAAAAAATATAGAATCAAATAGAATGTTTCTTTTTTGGATTTAGCTGGTTCAATTTTCGAGTGTGACAAGCGAAAAATAAAAAGCAATGTTTCCTTTTTAAATTATCTATAAACGATTTTGGGTAGTTTTCTACCATGGCCCATCAAAACTTTCCAGTCTGTTTCGTGAAAGCGGAGTAGGTCGCGTCTGTTGCCCATAATAATTATGTTTATGTTCGCAGTCAAAATTTTTGTAAGCAGCATATCTTTCTTTTAAATTTAAATTATATTTTATTGAGCACTTTTAAATCTAATTTAGTGATTTGGTACAATTTTTAAATAATACCACCCAAAGAATTATTTTAATCTGGCAAAGGTTGTAACTTGGAAAGTTGGCAATGGCAGCACAGCTCTTGTATGTCAGAAAGAAACACAGAACATAGACCCGTCCGTCAGAAATAACGCAAAGTCGCAAATATATAAAAGTCATTGTCTTGTTGTGTTGTACAGTCCGCTTTGCCAGTTTGCCTAGATAACGTCACATTCGCAAAACCGACTCTTTCTCTAGCGTTTTGTAACTAATTTTATTGTGATAGTGTTGGTTACGGAGAAAAAATACTCTAAACTCACTGGATTCAAAGGAACAGGTAAGATTTTGAATTGTTATTCTTATATACCCAGATATATTACTGCAGAAATTAAACAAGTTTGTCATTGTAATCTTTTGTTGTCGCAAAAGTCAAAACACTAATGCTACTGTCTATTGTTTTCTTTATAGAATAATTAAGTCAATCGCGACTTTTTACACTTAGATGCTCCATAAGCCTTTATTAGTATTTATTAACATATTCATATTTATGTGGAACACGAAATTCTTAGTGACGGTATACAAAATTGTAGGTACGTACGCATTTTCTTTCAAGTTCTATTGATATTTCTTTAAAACAATATCCTTTAAAAAGCCTAAGAAATTATGAACACACTGTCCTAAAACTTAAAATTATAGGCACCAAATTACTAATTAAGAAAAACTTTAAATTACCAACTAACATCGAACTAGATGATCAATAAAAATAAAACTACCTTAACGATAATTTCACTTGTATATATTTCAATGCAACTGGCTGTCGCTTGGTCGTTGAAAGGTTAAGACAAATGTTTTAAATGTAAAAGTTACTTAGTCTGTATGTTATTACTCTTTCACAGCAATACCACTGTTCCAATTTTGATGAGGTTTGGTTTGCAGTGTCTTGAGCTCCAACAAAGGGCACATTACTAATTTAACCTAATCACTACCTGTATAAATAATAATATTTAGATTGGTAATTGCCAATAACAAAAAATAAAAACATTGAATTCATTGTGCTTGCAAGATAAAACTTTATCAGAGAGAGATTGAAATATTGAACCCATTAAATGCTCTAATTACAGACACAATTAGAAAAGCATTGTGTCTCGCGTGGATCCACGTCCTAGACACACAAAAGATTTAAAAAAAATTAAATTTCCTTCCTTTGTAAATATTCATCTATATTTCCAATTTTGTTTTATATTATTACATTTTCACAAAATCATATGTTCCTATATTTACTATCTGTAATTTTGTTATATGGTTGATATCTTGCCTGAACTCATCAATAAACAAAAACAATTTGAATATCAACACTTATCTTAGATAGTGTCCATTCTATAGTTATAAACAATCTTGTTTATGTACTTATCTGATACATAAAACATTTCCAGAACATTTCATAAACATAATAATATATTAGAGTGTGAAGTCTACCAATTTACTTTCTTTATTATAACTTTTCATTATCTGAAAAAGGAGTGCTCGAAACTTCATGGTCAGTATGAGTAAAAAAAAAATATTTATATCGCTTACAATTTTTTATATGGGCAGTTTAAATAGCATTTTCTATGTTAAGTATTATAGATAAAATTAACTACTATAGTAAATTTTTGTTTACTTATCCTTCCATAAAACCTAAAGACCCGTCATAGTTTTTATTTTAACTAATATTTTTATGTATTTAATGCACATAACATTAATCTTTCATTGTATATTTGGTTTGCCAATAAATGCTTTCTCTTTTTAACCTTCAAACACACATGATACAAGACACAATAGAAAGACTATAGCAGTGCTACAGCTGGCTGTAACTTGGTCATTGAGAGGTTAATCTCTTTAGTGATCATTGAATAATTAGTATTACTGTTGGCCCTAAACTTTCCTTCCTTCTTGTGTAATTCCAAAACAACCTATTAATTTGTAACATGTGAACAAAATATATTGTTTTAACCCAAGCTTCCTTTCCACAGGATGGCCTGGACCGGCTACCAAAAGTTCCTAGCTGTGATGCTAGTCATCACAGGCTCCATTAACTCGCTGAGTACTAAATGGGCCGACAAGTTACATGCCAAGGGCTCTGATGGACAGACGAGGCCCTTTGAACATCCATTTTTACAGGTAAATATTTCAAAAGATCATTAGACTTGTTTTTATCTCCGATCAACCAGTTGTAAAGCCTATACTACTTTGAGCCTATGAGTAACTGCAGTTACTGGTTGTGGATATCTGATAGGCTGTAGCTCCATGTAAAACACTAGTATTTCAGCAGCATTAGGTTACACCCCAACATAGTTAGTAAAAGGATGATGATATCAGGACTGCTTCTGCCCTTCTCACTGTTAAAGGTTGTTTAGCTGATCTTGTCTTGTCTTGCTCCAATTAGGCCACGGCTATGTTTCTCGGCGAAATGCTGTGCCTCCTGACGTTCAAGCTCATACAGTACAAGACCAAGAACACCGGAGGCCACGCCCTCACCAATGGCAACCAAAACTTCAACCCGTTCATCTTGATGCCTGCCGCGATGTTTGACCTGGTAAGTTCACTTTTATACTTAGCGGTGCCGCTCGCGTGGACTAATCCACTAGGAATGTTTGTAAAGAGAACCATGACATGTGTTTTTAATTTATAACCACCTGTAATACTAAAGATGACGATATTTTTGACGATTTGACGACGAAAATGTTTAGGATATTTGCCAGAATACCTATAGCCCAGTTACAGATATAGATATCCGAACATTTTTCTCCCAAGTTTCCCTGGAGATGTAAACGTGGCCTGTCCTGCTATCCCATATACTTAGATAATATACATGTGTATGTGACAAATAGTGATTGATGTTAATAGCAGTACTCTCGCCCGTGCGCGAGCGCAATAAAAATAAGTTGGATTCTGTGACGTCAGCGTGCACTGCCGATATCATCTCACGTTTTGCACGTTTACAATGAAAATCTATTAAATTGATCTATAACATTGTATGGTTGTTTATTGGACTGATATGCTAGATTAATACTGGCGTTATTTTGTCATCATTCCTCTTTATGGCAAGTAAGGGCCTACGCAGACCGGGACGACTTGGCAAGGAATTAGAATTTTTACTAATGAACATTCAACCGTACTGTTATAGAAATACGACATAAATTGCTATGCTTTAAAATGATGCCGTGGCATTGAAAGGGATTTTATCGCACGGCACTAAAAGACGCGCCACAGGCTGCCGTGGCTGGATGCCGTGGCATACTGCAGTAGGCAACGGCAGGCCACGGTCTCCGGCGGCGACTCATTTTAAAATCGAGGCACACCAACACTCGATCAAACGCAACTAAAGGCTAAAAGTGTATTGGGCAGACGGAGTCGCTGAGGCGTGCTTTGTTGTGCCGCGGCACGCCGTGGCAAAGTGCTGAAATGCCGCGGTATCTAAACGGCCAGTGTGCGCTGACTCACGGCAAAATCCCTTGCCATGCCGTCCCGGTCTGCGTAGGCCTTAATACAATATTTTTTACTCTAGGTTAATCCATATTATGTAAATGTTTCTGTAATAAGCAAAAAACCAAATTAAGGAAAGGTAATAAGGTGCTACGGAACTACCACGATCTAACCAATTATGTATATACTAAGAACCCCACCACTCCTGCACAAACGTAACAACGGATTCAATGAAAGTGTTATTATTGACAGAACAGGCCATTCAGCGAACGGCTGGCGTCTTCTAACTGTAGTACGTACCTGTTGCTTGCGACCCATTCATAAAAGTGTTATACTCCGGTATCCTCATATTCATTCAATGAATTGTGAGAAGTCAAGCGTTCGCGACCTTTTTGGCTATGTTTGTATCCACTTATTCCAACAGGTGTGTACTTACGTTAGTTGTTTGTTGTACGAAATACTTCTGGAAGTTACACCATCTACTTGCGTCAATATATTGTACTAGATCTATGATGCTCATCTGTGACGAGGACCACCACATGAGTCTTATCGGCTTTCTTTGAAGCTATTGCAAAATTTTAATAGAGTAATTTTACAGCGTCTATAAATGTTTTGTTTTTGGTCTTCCTCTTGCGAAAATTGCTACGTCCTATGCTTATTGTCCTCATCCTTTTATCTCTAGCTTTCGAACCTAATATCTCAAGTCGTTCTGTTGGTTCCTTCCTTTCAGTGTGTAATTTCCTGTTTGAGTGTCATGGATGGTGAAATTAGGTCGAAGCCAAGATATTTGCCGGCTCCAAGAGCAGGCTGTAAACAGATCAATAAACCCTCTCCTTAGTTAATTGCATGCATCTGCGCTACTCAGATTGACGTTTGATTCATTATCGAGGACTCGGTCGGCCCGAGATAATCTAGGCTACGCTTACTTAAGGGTCAAGAATTCAAGATGGTAGGCTCAGGTCAAAGCGGTTGAAGCGCCCGGCACTGCCCGGGTCAAGATGTGTGTGTATATTTTTAACTCCTCACTTATTTTTTTACCATTATTATAAATCCTTACTAATAAGACTAATAAGTTAGTAACGTGGAACCTGAACTTTGACTTCGACTTAATTTTTTAATAAAACCGATTATAGGGGCTCGGCTCTATGTTGTTATGCATTTCGGAATGGTTTCAGATTACAGCTACTATTCTTTATGAACGTTGCCGGTAAAAAGTTGCATGGTGTCCTTGCTATAATGCCAGCTGTTTAACTCAGATCTTTGCCTTTGCGAATTGAACACTAAAACAATCCTGAAAAAAGGTTATAATATTATAGTCATTTTCTAAAGCAGACGAGGCAACGCGTGTCGAGCGCTCGCTGATGATAACAATGTTTTTGGCATTAATTTATACGCGCTCGCAGTTTGGAGTCACCTAAATTAACGTGAGACTTCTTTTGTTTTGGGCATTGTAACAGATAATAAAAAAATAACCAAAAGAAAAGGGGTCGCGCGTCTTCGGATGAATACTCGCGTCTTGTCGAGAATTTGCCTCTGTTTTAACTTTTACCTATTTAGTCGAGATATTAGATAAAGATAAGTTTCAGAACACTGCAACAATAGATAACAGAACTGAACCATGGCTCTGTAATACCCAAGATCCTTGTATCGTCACCCAGATCGGAACTTCCATCATGTACATCGGGCTGACGCTGACGTACGTGAGCAGCTTCCAGATGTTCCGCGGCTCCATCATAGTGTTCGTGGCCGTGCTGTCCATGACCTTCCTAGACCGTCGCATCATACGCCGGGAGTGGGTTGGAATACGTGAGTACATTCAACTTTTAATAATGTAGCTTGAGTGACGTGCCTGGCGGTTAAAATTAGGGAAAACCTAGCGGATTTTAAAAGTATAAAAAATCTAAACTAATGTTATAATAAAGAGGAAAGATTTGATTGTTTGTTTGCATTGAATAGGCTTCGTAACATTACGCTATAACCAACAGTAGCGGAGCAGTTGAGCAAAAACCTATCATTGCGCGGGTAAATCTGTAACATAGAACTAGCCAGTCTTCTGGGCACTTCCGCATAAGCTGCCAACGTTATAATGTTAATGTTTTCATTTTATTTAGTTAACAGTTTGATAGGCTCAGGTCTCTTATTTGTAAAATCCGTGCTTCTGGCTCGTATGAAACGTCACGGAAAATACTTAAGAAGGAATAAGGACAGTGCACTTCGGTTACCCCAATCACAAAATTCATAAATGCAGACCTATAAACGTCGTCCAACAGGAAATTTGCAAGACACTTCCACACGCGAACAAACACCATCCATCGATCCTCACTTATAACATGAAAATCAAATAGGTTTTTTTAATTTAATCTGGGGGCACGGCAGTGCCCTAGCCAAGTCTCGAGCAAAGAGGGCACGGCCGTACCATACTTTTCTCGAAGCGTTTCGCGGCTATTTCACCCCCCCTGTATCATCGATGTGGACAAAGCTAGGGGTTTAGATTTTCGATAACCAAAATTAAGCATTATAACAAGCTCAGCCTCAAAATTACATGACATTTGAACCAATAATTTACGAGTTATGGGTGATCAAAGTTACACCATTTTGTCACTCACTCACTGACCGATCATCAAAAATCTAAGGTACTTTTAGCAGACTTAGAACCTTCAAATTTGGCACCAAGATAGGTTATTAGCTACAAATAAAGGGAAAATTATAAAAACTTTAATAAGTTACATAAAATAGTAAATAATAAGAAACAAATTTGTATTTGCGGTTTTATAAGAACATTATGTATGAATTTCGACTGCACTGTTAACTTTGTTCTTTGTTAATACAAAAATTAATAATAAATTGGTTTATATTATAACCAGCGCGTTAAATATAATTCGGATACGATGATGCTAGAAGCTGAGTCCATCGATATTTATTACGAGTGCTGGATCAACGACCACTATCCTAAACAGCCTAAAGAGTTGTACACTACTAACATGTAGGTACAGTTTCGCTCAATATTATGATATTGTTAAAACAGGTCCAGTCTCCTCCAAAGTCGAGTGCTACGAGCTAAACGAAGGCAAAAAGTTTCTGAAAAGAAGAGCTAACCCATATTTAATCAATCACTTTTTCTACGACGGAGAACAAGTACCAGAGAAATACTACTTCGTTCCTCAGATGAACTCATCATAATGGGGTGTGATACTAACACGGAAGCCTTTAATTTGAAAATTCAAAGATATTGATTATATGATTGAAATTCCATAATCAACTCCTTCTTTTAAAAAAATGAAATTCAATCGAGTTGTATGCACTCTTAGGGTATAATATGTTAACGCAACATATATCCATTTACGCTTGTCTGAGATATTTGACACATGTGACGATGAAAATGGGTGGTTGAGAACAAAGGATCTGGCAGTTTTCGGGGATCTCTTACAGCTTTCTCCGGTAAGAGAAAATTTATCTTTTGAAAACCTTTCAATTGCTGAAACTAATAAGTTGTTAGGTTCCCTCAGTATGCCATAAGTACTCTGTAGATTGACCTATTTTTATACGATTAGCTTACAATTAATATATGACACCCAATGATTCTGATTTTGTTGACAAGCTAAAATAAGATTAGGTGTGACTACACAAAAAGACCGTGACTTACTCTCAACTAGATTAATAATTCTGAAATCCGATTCAAATGAAAATAGATAGCTGAAATAATTGAACACCTCTCGAAACTTCCAACTGATGCCATATACTAATTACCTACAAAAAACATGTGTCAACAATACACTACGAGCTAAGATGCCTCCCACATCCCGGAATAAAACTCTTAGCTATAGATAACATAGATTGCCCAAAAGGAGCTCGTGAAAGTATAAAAAAATAAGAAGATGCCTCTATGACAGCAGGCCTAGAGGAAAATATAATCATCAAAATAGGTGCAAAAGTGATGTTAAGGTAGCCCGGGAAATTAAAATTTTCTTAAGTATTCTTGCAGCCTAGTATCTGGGTGTGTATTGATATGGTGTATTGTTGGTGTATAGTTACAGAATTACATCAAATCAGCTCCCAAAGTGCATATAACTCGATTGATTGTCTATTTCATGAGAAAATCATTCAATCGAGTTGTATGCACTCTTAGGGTTGCATTGATGATATTAACAACATTACAACCGCGAATCAACTTCGTTTAATATAGTACAGCCTGACAATGACCGACAAATTGCAAAAACGAAAGTTTGAATTTTGCGGGCTACCGTGAAGCATCCCCCTTTAAGGTGTGTCTAAAGATTGAGCGGCCAGAGCGCGTCAGCAACACGCGCCCACGCGGCATGGTTAGGAAACAATTCTGCCGCGTTCTTGTTAGGACAATCTGACGAATTTACCTCGGTTAACGACGAATGACAATGAGCAATGTTTGCGCGCGGCTGTTTGTCACACTTGCCGCTTAATGTTTGGATGCACCTTGAGACGAAACATTGACGTGAGTTTTAGGTTAGTCAACGGTCAATCGGAATAGTACAAAATGTAAAGTATGATCGTGATGATTTGAAAAAAGTAAAATCTATAGTAATCTTAGTAATGACATTTATATGAACTTTGTCCTGTAAAAACCAAATTTAAAATAATTTCTATATTCATCGGGAACAATTTCATATAGATATGCATCGCTGATGCTATTATTATTAGTAAAAACGAGTAGCTAAGCTTAAACCACGCGATGATGGACATAGGTTCCTCCGTTTTCACCTATGTTCAAGCATACATGGTCCTTGTTCCAAAGCTCAAGAGTCGAAAATATCTGAATATAATCGACTCAGAAGTATCTACAGTCCTGACTTCTGTACCTCAGAAGTAATGAAACCTCAGAGAAAAAGCATAAGAGTTACAGATCGAAAATGTGCATCAGGCAAAGCAGCAGATGAGGCACAAGACATAATAAAATCACCTAAAAAGAAAAGAAAGAGACCTACAAAAAATAAATGAGATCCCACCAAAAACATTACATGTAAAAAAAGCCAACTCTCTTCGCACTTCTACCAGCGTAAAAAGTTTTGAGATCGCATAGAAGCCAAGTACTGTTTAATTTATTTTGTAATAATAAATTAATATTTTGTGAATTAATATATAGTTCTGTTTACATTATAATAATAATGACTTGGCCATGAGCACAATGAGATACAAAACGGCATATTTGGGAAGTTGAAAGTTAAACATAAAGTTCACAGAATTAAATTCTTTTAGTTTATTCAATTGCAGTCAGTCTCATCAAAGACCAGGGAACTGCATAATATGCATTATGGCGCCTGTTTATTCTATGGTAATCTTCCATTCCAATCAGTTACAAGGAGCAAACGACTTTTAATTGTGCTCATGGCCAAGTCATTATTATTATAATGTAAACAGAACTATATATTAATTCACAAAATATTAATTTATTATTACAAAATAAATTAAACAGTACTTGGCTTCTATGCGATCTCAAAACTTTTTACGCTGGTAGAAGTGCGAAGAGAGTTGGCTTTTTTTACATGTAATGTTTTTGGTGGGATAAATTTTACTAAAGAGTTTTCACGTATTTAAAGTTATGTTCAAAACTACCATCCTAAAACAGGTGACGACCATTATTTATTGGTAAAAATAAAAAGAAAGAAGGCCAGCAACTGTTAATTATAATAAATCAAAGAAGATCTAATGACGTTCAAAATAGTATTAGAACCTTTGATATGGCCGTAGCATTAGAGGTTTTCCTGTAAGGAATCCATAGTCATTATAACCATTGACCATTGTAACAAATAATAAAGCAAAAGCTGGCACAAATTTTTGAATAGGTGTTTAAAGCAAGCTGAAAACTTGTCACTTACTTATCTAATAATACCCCAACATGGAGCTGGCTGGTGAATAACGTTGTAGAATCTTATTTTTTAGTTATAAATACTACGCTTTAAATTTATAGTTGGCTTAAAATGTACGAAATTTATAACTCGATTCTATATTTAGTTTATACATATGGAGGTCGGTTCGTAGAAAACGTATCATACGTGATAATATGTTTGTACCTTACTACCTTGACGCATTGTTGGGCCTAGCACACGCGTTTTGCAACTCAAAAAAATAGAGATAAGCTTACTTAAATATTTTACTTATAAAATAGAAAGATGACGAATTTGGCCGATCGGTAAATAAATTAATAAGTCATCATAATTTTAATTGTAATGATGCCATCGATTATTAATTCAAGTGCAGCGTAAATTGTTGATAAGTTAGGGCATTGCACCGTCTGAGTCTGGTATCGATTGGCCCTGGGCCTAGCGGCCGGTGCTGTATGCATAAATAAATCATATTAGCGAATCTTCGACACAACTCGCCTATATTTATGGCGCCAATACTCGATGGAGGGGGGGCATCGTGACACACAGTTTTGACATGGATTTAGTTCAAGATTTTAATAGGTATGTGTTGCACTTTTATATAAAACATCAGTTTTACTCTACTAATCACATTGGCAGTATGACGTAACTGCAGTTGTACAATGTTATTATTATCGATGTTTGGGTTTGACGTCCATTGGTAATACAATTTGCGGCATTATATTACAATCCGATTACAGTGATTCACTATTTTTTCTCTCCTTATTTGCAAATGTTTAGAGTTGTCATGACATTCTTCAATGGTGAGCTCTTAAGCTAATTGTTTCGTAAGCACTTTAATGTTTACAAGTCTCTCTTCAACGACTGTCGTCAGGTATAAGGTATAAAATCAGGATAAAAACAGCTAATGTCAGCCTTAATAAATCGAATTATACAATTTCGAATTAAACACAGTAGCTTAGTCAAGAAAATGTCACAAACAACCAAACTAGCATGAATAAATAAACCAGTTTGAATTTAAACTGAGTTTATATACGATTACGTAGTCTAGGGCCTAAAAACGTGTGTAGATTGTAGTGCGTAACGAAAATCAGTGACGTCATACAATTAAACAATGAGAGACATTGGAGACGAGACGTCAACTTAACGAGATGTTATCAAAACATCCGCCCAAAATACCAATCATTTTTCTGTGCAAACAGAATAAGTACGACAACGATCTACAGACTGACGCGTGACGTCGAATCACGAATATATCTACATATAATATAAGAACTGGGTGTACTACACTAAATTTGTATTAATTGTACCTACCTATTTATTGACATTATAGAATGCGTTGATTAAGAAAATGATTAAAAAAATAATCACTTAAAACTTGTCATAAGAACTATGGTTAAAAATTTAAATGCATTTTTGGCCATGTTTTAATCGCGTCTAAATTATTTATGGAGTCTAACTAATATTTGATCTTCTTTTCTTTCCTTAATAAAATGGAATGAGGAAGATGCACTGATCTTAAATTTAGGTTGGTTTGTGAATAAGAGAGTCGGCACCATTGTCAGTAATGATGATGTAATTAGTGCTACAATCATTGAATACTTTACAACATTTTACTTGACATGTACCTCCAATGATACGCTACTACTCCACTACAGTTGCCAATGTTTTGGCCACGTGTCCGATCAGTTTCAGTATTAGCGTCCATCATGCATGCATTATGATGGCACGCTTCTTTACCTCAAAATTTGCGATACAATGCAACGCTGATATACGCTCGATGAAGCTACTCTTTTTTTATTCTGGTTCTTTGATACCTCTAACAATTTTAAAATATGTCTATCGTAATTGATGCCTTATTTTGTAGTTTTTTTAATATGTATTCTTAATAACAGTAGAACTAACATTAACTCAACACTATGCCTAAGCAACTTCACCTAAACATGCAGTTGACACCTAGACAAACTGTTTTGCCACTGGTTAGCTACAAACCACCAAAAACATCAGCCGATGCCCGAAACCGACCAAATATAAGTACCTACTTGATAGTGCACTACTCAAATGTCAGGTACTTAGCTCTCCCCTGGATGGACGGATGCTGCAGCTCCACAAATCAATATCCGACCTGTTTAGTGCAGACAGAGTGCATCGCCCCGCCGCCCGCGCCCCGCACGCGTCTACACCCCACTCCTCACACTCCCGCCAGGTGTGGCACTGAATCAAATTGTAAATTGGACTATAAGTATAGCACATTAATGCTGATATTTGGGTACGACGGGGGAGTACGGTGTCTCTTCTCACTCAATTGTTTGATTAGGGGAGTCTGTGTTTTGGTCAGCCCTCGTATGTCTGGACGTAAACAATAAAAAAATATTATACACGTTGTACGCACTTAAACAAAAGCATAGGTTGTACAATCACGTATGTCAGAATTCTGGAACTTAAATTAGGTAGATATGCATACCGTAAACTAAGTAAGTGGTGTTATAAAATTAATTGAAAATTGAGAGCAATCATTGCACTAACGATTATTTATAAACAACTTTCGTTATGGTGCCGACCTTAATATCACAACCAGTCAAGTGCGGGTCGTTCTCGCCCACAAGGGGGTGTCAACCACGTCAACAAACTTCCCTTTGTAGTTCAAAGTCATGCTCTTATACTATAAACGTAGTTTGTACCTGTTTGTACACACTATATTGAAACACAAACAATCGCTTAAGGGATTGGTTTCTCATACGGACATTTGGAACTAAACCAAGCTGATGTTTTTTAATTACTGCATTTTTAATTTACTACTACTTGCTTTCTTACTTTTACTTTCATTCGTTCATTCAATGTTGGATGATGAAAAATAAAATCTTGTGTATAGTGTCAAGTATATACCTATAACTATACTATAAGATGATTTTTGTATGTCGTCAAATTTAAAGGATGTTATACATAATTTAAATACAAGTTTTAATTTGAATGTTCTAAGAAGTACACTGATGTTTCTGAAACTCGATGTCTTATAACGACAGTCGACACTTATTAAACAAGGTTATGAGAAAAGTAATTAGCTCGTTCGCAAGAAATTGCTATTTCAGAGAAACGAACGATGAAACCTTTCACTCTGACTGATAACACGCTCTTGGATAAGGTGGAAGAAACAAAAATTATAATATTTTTAGAAAGTTACAATTAGTTGTAAACCATTTAAACATACAAGTGAATTTAATTAAAAGTGGAAAAATGCATCGATGATGTATAAAAATCCGATGACGTCGTTGCGTTGGTTGTATTACCTAACAATGCGATATTTCAAGATAATTTGATAAACTATTTACATGCTTGAGCAGGGCTTCGGTATCTTTGTAATTATAAAGTTTTTTTATATCGCCTTATGCAACATCCTAGGTATAACCAGAAGATGCTACCAATTTTTTTTAAGCAAACTGTGAGCTATATTACTCCATAACTTGAATTTGTGCGACAATATTCAAATGCTCAGTTTTTATAGCAATAGGTAACAATCAATTACAAATAATATTGAATGAGTCATTAGTAGATAATGTCAGAAACGGAACGACACCCTACATGAATCACTCCACAGATGTTAAGTTCATGACACGTACTGTAATACACTAATTGAGTTCACCGTGTCTCATATTATATTGTGGTAGTAAATATTTACTCAGCGATTTTACTTGTAACTTTGTTACTTCTTCTTTAAACTAGGGCCGTTGACTTCCTAAAACCCACTCATGTTCCTTCGATTGCCCTTTACGTTCCAGGGGCCGTTGACTAAAGGAAAGTTATTTCCACTTTGTAGTTTTGAAGTATGTAGTTTACTTGTAAATAAATGAAAAGGGGACTTTTAACCGTGGATCACTAAAATAATTTTGTACTTATAGATTACAGAAAAGCCTATAAGTCTATGGTCTTAAAACAGAGCGTGATAAATGTGTAATTAAATATTGTGAGTAAAGCTATAAGTAAGCCCAAGTCACACTGGACTGGTACTTTTACAAAGCGTAAAATTAAAAATGGTTTTTGTATCTATGGCCAAGCACCATTTCTTAAAAAAAAATTGCTTTCTGTGGTTTAATATTTTAATTACAAAACAACTACAACTGTATTTTGTTGAGCAGTTGTCGTCCTCTCCGTAACATTAGTCAAACAGACTGTTTGATGTTTTGGCAAATATTGTTCTTTCCACTTCGAGGTTAATTGGAAAACTAGGGGATTAATTACAGCTTGCCGGCCATGCTAAACTGTAATCAATACTCATTCTTGGGGTATAATACATTCTAATTTTCAGGTAAATTTCTAGGGGTTTTGTATGGAGCGCGATGGAAAAGTCCCCGTTACCATGGAAACAATAGATATGAGGAGGATTACCAATTACCGCCTTATTTTTCGTGTAATGTGTTCGTAAGAAACTAATATTTATTCAACCCTATTCAACCTATCGAATAACAAGGTCAAACTCATATACTTACTTATGTATTCATGTTTACATAAACACGTGACCTGTCCACTATAATTATGTACTATCTAACATCATATTTTATAAAAGTATTGAACGATTCTTAGCTTATTAATTTTTTAAGGGGTCGGAAAGCTTTTGTGTAACAATATTCAGCTCCTATAGAAACAGTCGTTATACATGCTGGTATCGTAACAAAACATAGTACAATAATAAGAATTGTATTCGGTATTACTGTTATAAAAAACGTTATTGAGGTAATACAATAGAGTATTAACGTAGCTTATATAAACATATCGAGGGCTTAAACGTAAACGTTATTATATATATACATTATTATTTATTGTATAATAATGACTAGCTGTCCCCTGCGGTTTCACCGGCATCCTTGATTATTACTTCGCTCCTGTAGGTCTAGCGTGATGTTCTACCTTACCTAGAGCTATAGCCGTTTTGCTAACTAGGCATGGCCTAACAACTAAGTACGTAGCATTGACCATTGTAGATTTACTCCTAAGCAATAACATAATCATGATAATTAAGTTAATTTACAGTCTTATCGAATTGTGGCGCGGAATACTTATAACACATAGTAAATATTGTATTAGGTACATATATTACCATGCAGCCAGTTTAAATGGGTTGTACTATGCCAAATTGATCGACCACTATAAATCGAACGTCAAATACTCGAACGTTCATAATATCAAATCAAATCAAATGGTTATTAAATCGAACATTCAATACATCGCTTACTAGATTGTAAGACAACAGAGGTTACCCCTTTGAATAGTAATATATTGTTAGTAAATAATTCAAAGGTATCCTCTGGCAAATTAGCTTATAAGGGAAAGCAACATACTTTAACATTATTCAATCAAAACATTCAAGGTTGCTCTTCCAAATTGTTGGAGATAGAATTGTTTTTAGAAAAAACCAAGTTTGATATTATTTGTTTAACAGAACATTGGTTAAATGATAATCAAGTTATGTCCATTAATTATGAAAATTATTGTGTAGTTAGTCATTTTAGCCGAAAACGTATGATACATGGAGGCTCCTTAATATTAATAAAAACATCAATAAAATCAAAAGAACGCAAAGATATCGTCAGACTATCGGTTGAACACACTGTTGAGTTGTTCTGTGTTGAGCTTGATAAGCATGTCATTGTTTGTGTGTACAGACCCCCAAGTTACCAGAATTTGCCTTTGTTTGATTCTGTAATGGAAGATGTATTAAAAAAAGTAAGTACTAGTAGTAAATCCATAATCATATGTGGTGATTTTAATATTAACTTATTAGAGAATAACTCCAATAGTATCAGACTATTGGGTCTTTTTAGTTCATTTAATTTATCAAATGTTTTCATTGAACCTACTCGAGTGACAGCTTCTTCTGCCACTTGTATTGATAATATTTTTTGTAATTGTGAGTACTTACATAAAGACATTATTAACAAGCTGCCATCTGACCACAGTGGTCAAACAATAACTTTTTGCGCCTACTCACCTATACCAAAGATACAAATAAGGTTTAGGCTATCTACAGCTAAGAACTTAGAAAAATTTAATAATACTTTGGTCAGTGAATTATGTGTTCAGAGCTTTAATAATATTCATGTCCCCGGTGAGTTTTACGCCGAGTTCTTTTCAATATTAAACACGCAATTTAGTAACACTTTTCCGATAAAAACAAAATATATATATACAAAGTCTGTTTTTAGTGATTGGGCGACCCCCGGTATTCGTAAGAGCCGAGGAAAGCTATTCGAACTTTATGGCCTTAAGCAACATGTAATGAACACTAGTTTTCATCAGTATGTTGCGAAATACTCAAAACTATTTAAAAGTGTATGCAACACTGCTAAAGCTCTGTATATTAGTAATAAAATTAAAACAGCAGATGATAAAATAAAAACTACCTGGCAAATAATAAATAATGAAACAGGTAGGAAAAAACAGCGTAATACAGAGTTTTCTTTAAATACTTGTCGCGGACCCATTCATTCGGATACAGATGTAGCTCAAGAATTCGAGAATTTTTTTGCAAATATTCCCCTTAAAACGACGGAAGCTTTAAATTCCTCTCCAGCGCTCTCTGCTGCCTTGCTTAAAAAGAATGTTCCCGCATGCTCTCTAGAGTTCAGATTTCGTCACACAAACCCCCAGGCCGTTGTAAAAGCCTTTAAAGATCTTAAAATTAAATCCACTGAAGATCTTTGGGGAATGTCGGTAAAAGTGTGTAAGTCGATTATCGACACTATTGCGCCGTATTTAGCTTTTATATTTAATACCAGTGCAGACCAAGGCGTCTTTCCGGATTTAATGAAACACAGTAAAGTCATACCATTGTTTAAATCCGGTGATAGTAAAGAACCTAATAATTATAGGCCTGTGTCGATTCTGCCAGTACTCAGTAAAGTGTTTGAAAAGTTAATGCTAAACCAAATGTTACATCACTTTAATAAAAACAACATCTTTCATGAACAACAGTACGGTTTCACCAAAGGACGTTGTACAACAGACGCCGGTGTCACCCTTATAAAGAACATTTTTAACGCCTGGGAGGAAGCACAAGATGCCATTGGAATCTTCTGTGACCTCTCGAAGGCGTTTGATTGCGTTGACCATGAAACGCTTTTATTGAAACTGGAGCACTACGGGATTAGGGATATGTCTCTTGAGTTAATACGGTCCTATCTGAGAGGTAGGCAGGTTAAAGTTCAGATAAACGGCGTAAACTCACCAGGGTCTGAAATAACTATGGGCGTGCCCCAAGGTTCAATATTGGGTCCGTTCCTATTTCTTGTGTATATAAACGATTTACCCCTACTGCTACAAAATGAATCGAAAATGGTGTTATTTGCAGATGACACATCATTAATTTTTAAGATAAACAGACGATCACATAATCTTGACGATGTGAATAACGCTATTTTTCAAGTCCAAAACTGGTTTACAGTGAACAATTTGGCTCTAAATGAAAAGAAAACGAAATGTATCAGATTTATTTTGCCAAACGTTAGAAGTAGTGAATGTGACGTCATATTGAATGGAGAAAAACTAGAATTTGTTAGTGAAACGGTTTTCTTAGGAATCACGCTAGACGAGAAGTTGCAATGGGGGCCTCACATAACATCTCTTGCGGGACGGCTAAGCTCAGCAGCTTATGCTGTAAGAAAGATACGGCAATTGACAGATGTAGAAACCGCACGTTTGGTCTATTTTAGTTACTTTCACAGCATTATGTCGTATGGCATTTTACTGTGGGGTAGGGCTGCTGACATTGAATCTATTTTTATACTACAAAAAAGAGCTGTCAGAGCCATTTATAACTTACGTCGTTGCGAATCTCTTAGAGAACTGTTTAAAACGATAAATATAATGACGGTACCTTGCCAATTTATTTATGCGAACATCATGTATGTAAGAAAAAACCAACATATCTTTAGTAAAGTAGGTGATAGACATAATTTTAATACCAGGAATAAAGATAAACTAGCTCAACCATATTTTAGACTGTCCAAAGTAAATACATCTTTCATGGGGTACTGTGTTAAATGTTATAACAAAATTCCTTGTGATATATTAAAACTAAACGAAAGGAAAGGACATTGACCACCATAGTATAGGACGCCGTTGCGCATAAAAAAAAATGGAAACTTAGTGTAAATTGGATATAAAAGAGGGGAGAGGTCGTACTTTCCAAGGAAATAAAAATTATCTACTTATTTTTAGGGGTTTTTGTTGAATTTTGATTTATATGTGCAAGTTTTGAGGTTAGTTATGTACCATAACTTCTACCAAAAAAAGTACTAATTACAACAATATTATGATTTCTATTCTCATAAAACAAAACAGAATAGTTTTAACAAACCAATGAAAGTTCCCAAGTAAATGGTAATTAGGTCATACTAAATCTAAGTGGCTTATAGGCATAAAGAGTAGAAAATAAACACAGGCCCCGCATAGAATAGGGTTTTCTATCCCCTTTTTAATTATGATTTATTTTTAAAATGATGTTTACATGATTCGAGACACAATAAAGACAATAGCAGGGTGACAGCCGGCTATCGCTTGGTCGCCAAAGGGTTAAGGTTTAAGGTGGTAAGACGAGGACGGGCGGACATGACGAAACTATAAGGGTTCTTTTTGTAAAAACCATTTGAAACCAATTTATTATTGTAAACAGACGAAATCTTATTATTGCAATGCGTGTAATTAAACATTTGAAATATTAATGTGTTTGTGTGGAAATAAAAATATTCAAAAGTCAATGGCATTTATTTCACTTAGATTATTTACAAGCACTACTGAATTGTCAGAGTTGGTCGGTTATTCAGAATACTCTGTATGTTTTAGCTCCTCAATGTGGAAGATCTACAGACAAAGCACACATGTTGATGTCCATAAGCTCGTTCAACACTCATTACACTTTAAGAGTTTAGAGATGCTCATTCGAGTATAATATAACATTCTTGAGAGAAGAGGATGTTCTTCTGACATCTGAAAATAAATATTAATAATTATTGATTGATCTTAGCATTACTTTAATAGGAAATTCGTCCGCGTGGAAACCGAAAATGATTCTAATAGGATTTTCAAATAGTTTTTTTTCGTTATCTGCTGTTACAGTTAGCTGTACAACAAAATACAAATAGTGCTATTGACTTGGACCAGCTTTGGTATTATCCATAATAACATATAATATTGTTGATAATATAACAATAATGCGCTCATTTTCTACTACACTAATGTCAAAAAATACAATATAATAAGATACTAACTGTTGCCGGATTAATCCAGTATCGTAGAATAGTAACCATTGCATCCGTTGCTTCCCCCAGTTAGCGATGGGGTAGACGATGTTTCAGAGCAAGGGGGGCACAGCGTGTTATTTTTATTTTAACAAAATTATTGGTACTGCATAAATAGAGAAACGATCCGAAGTCGTAAAAACGTCGACGTACGAAAGTTTTGAAAAGATTGCTTGATCGCGCAGAAATCGGAAGAGTCTGCTGTACACGTTTTAACTGCAATGATTCGTTAGCTAATAACGCAAAAATAATCTCAATTTTCAATAAAAATATTCGTCGCTTTGTTTTACTTGAAAGTGTCAATTTTGACTGTTAACATTTGAATTTCCGTGGCAGTGCTACCCACAGCTGATAAAAATCAACCATAAGTGATAACTTAGACACCTAAATACTTTTTGTTAGTAAAATAACATTATTTTAGAAATGTTAATTAAATATAAATTGTTGGTAACGCAAATGAATGTTATAGTCGTAATTATTTTTGAGACATCAACGTGTGCTCTTAAAAATAAAATATGTAATACTATCAGTTAAGACTGATTATGGGAAAGTGTATGAAATTGGCAACACTGCTTTCACTTAAGTACGTCATTAAAGGAAGAATGCAACAAAGTCGAATAAATAACTAATTAAATATAAAATATTAACCCCGCAAAAGATTTCCATGAAGTTATTTTAGGAAAGTTAAAATATTATGTTATGATTTATGAGTATATTTTTGTGGCTTTGCCCTCTTATTTTAAAGCGATGCTAGATTTGAACATTCTCCTTTAAAACATATATTAAGAATAAATTATGTCAACAAGCATATTATAAATTGGAAGATTACATTCAAGATAAAAATGCTTGGAAGCATGCTGGTCCAGCTCCATAGGATATTTAATCCACAGTGTAGACAAAACCAAACTGGTGGCTAATTAAAACTGATAATGATTAACTACTTTTACTTTTACAATTATAAATTAGACACAATTCTTTTTTCTAATAGTTGGAGGCGCTGGCTCACACATTATTTTTCATTTTTTGAGGAAGGTAATTTATTTGTAAATGTGTTACACTAAATGTTCGTGAACTTGATTAGCTTCCATTTCCTAATTAATTTTAATTATGTTTATATACTCTTTTGACGGAAATGGTTTTGACATTATATACATTCTTCTCTTCACATTTAACAATGTACAATTAATAATATTGTAACAACATTATTTTAAAAGAGTAAGTATGGAGTTTCTTGCCCATTCTTCTCCATACGTATCAACATTTCCGAATGGGCGGTAGATTCACTTTTGTTTTATAAGTATGACGTTTCAAAGTGCCTTTTTTGGGTCTAATGGAAATAAATGATTTGACTTTGACTTTGACTTCGCACAACAAACACATCGATTGTTCAAAATATCGAATGTTTGTTTGATCGAGCGTTCAGACCATATTGATAACAAAATAAATCACATTGAAAATAACAAAATGGCCTCATGTCCACACAAAGGATCTCAAACAATAATACACGGAGACATTTTATGATTTTCGATGTAATTCATTATTATGATCGGCTGAAGAAGTGGCGTTTTTGCCACCTCGCTAGCTAGATATCCACGACTGCGACAAGTGGTTGCAACGGCCTGATTTAGTTCTTTGACCGTTGCGGCCAAGTGCGGGACGTTTATTTGGTTTTTAACCGACTTCAAAAAAAAAAGTATTTCAGTTCGATCTGTATGTATGTATGTTTGTCCGCGATTATCTCGCATTTAGCTATGCCGATTTTGATGCGGTTTTTAGAAAAGTCTTTGTTACATTCTGTGGAAGGTTTTAGTATATAACACTAATGGATATCCTGTGATGTTGCCCGCATGGCGCCGTTTTCATTTTATAAGATTTTGTTTTATTTTGTAATTACTCTAAAACGTAGTCAGACATTGGGGCTCTAACTAAAAAGTAAAAAATAAAAAGTTTTTTCCAAAAAAAAGATAAACCGACTTCAAAAACTAAAAGCTCCAAAATCAAAAATATCTATTTCGGAAGTCTGTGGCTTCTCTTCTGCCGGTCGATTTGTGTTGTCACCGACTTCCGAAATAGTTATTTTTGGTATTTTAGTTTTTGAAGTAGGTTATGTTTTTTTGGAAAAAGCTTTTTTTTTACTTTATCTGGCCGTGGTCGTGGCGGTCCAATTCGCGAGGTGCCTTTTTTTACTCACACATGGCCACCTGATCCTAGATATTGGACAAATAACCAGACAGCTTTTTCATAATTTTAATTACAGAACAAACTATCGTGTTCAACATACAAAGTTTGTCCTGGGTAGGAATCGATTCCACGACCTCCGGCTCAGCAGTCAGAGCCACTAACCACTAGATGACTGGACCAACAGGCCCGTTATACTTAATTGCACAGCCTTAGTTACAACATAGCAATAGTAAGAAGCATTGTAAGAAGGTTCTGAATAAAACAAAAGAAAGATATAAACGTCGTCAATGCTATGCTATGTTATGTAACTCATGTTTCCACAAATAAATAAATAAATCAAATCAATCAATCAGTCAAATAAAGTTTCTCCTGTACATTCCAGTGAACGTGATCATCGGGCTGGTGATCGTGGGGGTGACGGACGCGCTGTACCAGGCGCCGGGCGAGTCCAAGGGCCGGAACAGCCTCATCACCGGCGACCTGCTCATCATCGTGGCGCAGGTCGTCTCCGCCTGCCAGATGGTGTATGAAGAGAAATATGTGGCAGGTTTGTGGACCAGCTCCTATGTGTTTGCGTTGCGGTGAGGACTCGATTCTTCTGGAAATTTGAGGCAACAGTTATTAGAAAACCGGCCAAGTGCAAGTAGGTCTGTAAGTTCTGTAGTTATTCATTATTTTGTGATCTAATCATACGTTTATTATTTTCATGATTCAAAATAGCAAAATATGGCCCTTAACTCGGTTGTGTTCATTTCTTTTTCTAACACAACCGCCCCTATCGATTCTGCTATTGTCAAATAATACAGTCACATTGTTAGTAATTTAAATACAATACTCATTGCATTTATCAGCAACTTTGTTATAATTTAGAAATTAAAAAGTATCTGGTCAGATAAGGCTATTATCACAAAAATAAACATGATTATATTGTAAAAAAAAAAAACTATAAAAATACTTAATATACACAGCCGCGTTATACACGCTCGTGTGAGCGTACCCATATGGTATAGCGTAAAATTATACAATATGTAACAAAAACCCTGTTGTTCCAATTAAGGGCGTGTTCAGAATCGATACTAGATGGTTATTACGTAAGTCATTAAAAAAAACAACGTCAAAAAAAAATTACAAAATAAAAATTTAAATATAATTTTTTGAAAAGTTCCACCGGTTACTTACCCCTGCAAGCGATATCGCAAATCCATCAAAGACGCCGCTGTTGCCTACTGCACTAAGGTCATGAACTCGTCACGTGTTCGAAATCACTCAGCTGTTTGTAACTGTAGACACTTTAGTAACGATAGTTTGGCATTTTAACACTTGTTTTTCTTTTAAATAAACTTGCAAAACTAATTAATAATTACGTCCACTTGTTGACCACGGAGTAGTTGGTGTTCAATATACCTTGTGCTTCTATGCATGTATGACAACGCTTTAAAATGTTGTCTCGAACTTTTCGCAACACAGAGGTGTCCGATTTTAGTTCATCAAATGCGGCAACAATACGTGCTCGCATTTCGACCTCGTAGGGTCTGCTGCGATGTAATTACACTCGCATCTCCCAAGGCACATCAAAATGTTAAAATATTCTTCGTTGGAGTAAGACATTTTTTTAAACTTAAATAAACTAAACACGCAAACACACACACACACACACAGAGAATTCACTTAGAAAATATTAATTGTTCGGTACTTTTAACGTAAGTCGATCGATGCATCCGTACGGAAGTAAGTTGCGCAGACGACTAAGGAAGTAAAGAAATGACCGGCGGCAAGTGCTTTGATTTGCGGCTTAGTTCAAAGGGTGCGCGATTGCACGTGCCACTAAACGCGAGCGTAGCTTATTACGTGTTTCGGCCGTTGAGATTCACCCGATCCGGTCGAAACAGGAATTTTATTAATATTATTAATATTTTTTCGAACGATACTTTTTTCAAGCTAGTTTTGTATGTTCAAAACGAAAAACCTGTTAATTCTCACAGTACAAAATAAAGTTAAATTAATTAATTTAGTACGGTGAGAATGAAAAGGTTTTACTGCCTGATTGGACAAAATTAGCTTTTAAAAATATCGTCCGAAACACCACTCAAAAAAAATTATAATCATGAAATTCCTGATTCGACCGGACCGGGCAAATCTAACCGGGTAAAGCGACCATAGCACGCACTAAGGCGGCGTGCGGTATCCTTTTATGAATTCGCCGCCAAGACTGTATATGTATGTCTCTGTCGCACCTCAAAAGTGCCGCTTGCCTACTGGTCTTTGCCGATCATAGGTTATTAACATTAGAGTTGTAACTACAGCTGATTTTAAAAACATTTTGTATAAACTAGACGAATTTAAAAACCTATCCTGTTTGTAGACAATGCTTGGCTATTTTTTGTTTTTTTATTATTATTCCTTCATCAATGGTAAGACTATAGGTATTTATTTACGCCCCTAAAGGGAACAACAGGGTTTTTGTTACATAGTGTATATTATGATGATATAGAAATATTCCTTTTACGATCTTAATCATGTAGTACTCGTACACAAAGCAAAGTTTATTTACTCCCTTCGGTGTAATTTAAATGAATACTTAACTGCTGAAAATAATACGAAATTTTGTTCACGAAGCGTAAATCTGATTCTGAAACGTTTCTCCGACATTCGTTCGCCGTTGAACGGTTCACCGAGACAGAACGAACTTTTCATTTTTTCACCGATAAATTAATTAAAAATTTCATTGATAGAACCTTTCACCAGCGAACGAATCGCCAACTGTTTGAAACCCCCTGGTATATAAGACGTAGCTGTTAGACTCATTTATAGACGTAGCCATTACTTATTACGTTGTTTAAAAAGACACACAAAACACAAACAATAATGTATAATTTGTCCTGTGTGAACTTTAGAATTGTTTTTGTTAATCTTATGTCACTTTTTGACATGTTTCCCACAAGTTTTTTTATATTAAGTTTCGTTTTCACAACTTGACTATGATTTAAACAATGTCGAAAACAAGTCTGACGAATACCTACGTTTTATATCCCAGAGGTATACATCTAAGCGCCAGGCCACACGGTGCGTTGCGGCTCCGGCGCGGCGCCTGAGCGGCGCCGCAACGGTTTCCTACATATAAAATTGGATGGTATGCCACACGGTACGTCCGGCGCCGCTGCGGCGCCGCACCGCAGGCTCACCGGACTACGGCGCGAGGCAGACGAGGCGGGGAGGGGTGCAAGCAGTGCGGTGCCGCAGCGGCGCCGCAGCGGCGCCGCTCAGTTCATGGGGATGGCAGTACTGAGCTTGTTGCGGTGCCGCAGCGGCGCCGCAGCGGCGCCGTACGGCGTAGTGCGGCACCGTACGGCGCCGCACTGCTCGTGTGGCCGCCAGTGCGGTGCGGAGTAATGCGGTGCGGCGCGTTGCCGCACCGTGTGGCCTGGCACTAAGGCCCGTATTAATAGACGTCGCTCAATTCTGAGACGCTCTCAAATTTATTGCTTTCCTTATTTTTTTTCTTTAGAATGACAAGGACAGCAAGAGACTTAAGAGCGTCTCAGAATTAAGTGACATCTATTAATACGGGCCTAAAATATCGCTCACTCACATCTCATTATAGTGACAGAGACAAAAGAAAATGCTGCTACTATATGAAACCTTGCAACTCTCCAGGTCTGAACATCCCCCCGCTGCAGGCAGTGGGCTGGGAGGGCGTGTTCGGGTTCTCGGTGCTGTCCTCATTGCTGGTGGTGTTCTACTGGACGCCCGCGCCGCCGCACTTCGGCAACAACGCGAGAGGCACCGTCGAGGACGCCATCGATGGACTCGTGCAGATCGGTAAGCGTGCGATATGGCTAAGATTTTTGGGGCTGTGGCAATATCTATCGCCGAATATTTGAACTACAACTGACATCCTAGATTGCGATGTTCTCGATCAGAACCGGCGGGTAGTAGCCCACCAGACATAACATCCGTTTCATCAGAGGATCTTTCCTTTTCAATGGAGAATGAAGTACTTTACACTGTCCTCATACCTCTAAAGGGTATCCAGACTTCACTGCAACTGCATTGTTCTGGTCATCTGATCTAGAATCATGTCATAAATCCGAATATAAACAGCGTTACAATGTTCCCTCTACAGCTTACATGTCGCAACCTGATTCCATAATGTGTCATTTTACATACCGGCGCCGTACATTTGTGACGATTATTTATCAGCAGAACACGCTATGATCCCCAATGTATTGTATATATACTTATCTGAATACTCGTCTTTGTTTTAATTCCTAACCAAAATTGGCATTGTTGCATAGAAATGTCTCTCCATCAGAACTTATTCCAAATATTAAGTTAACTGAAACGAATTAGGTATAATATACATAATGATACTGATTTTTTAAACTGTAACCGCATAACTATGTTGTTTATACATTAAATTCTCACCTATTCAGTCTATTGTCGATGTCGGCAAGGCTTGCCATTTTAAAATATAAAGTGGAATCCAGTTAAATGCGAAAATATTATATCCATACTTAATATTATAAATCGGAAAGTGTGTCGGTCTGTCTGTCTGTCTATCTGTCTGTATGTTTGTCTTTCTTTCACGGCAAAACGAAGCGACGGATTGACGTGATTTTTTATGTGGAGATGGTTGAAGGGATGGAGAGTAACATAGGCTACTTTTTATCTCTTTCTAACGCGAGCGAAGCCGCGGGCAGAAGCTAGTACTTTATACTTTAAATTCACACCTATTCAGTCTATTGTCGATGTCGGCAAGGCTTGCCATTTTAAAATATAAAAGTAGGATTGAGTTAAATGCGAAAATATTATATGATATGTTTTTATAATTTTCTCAGAATTTCAAATCACTTATCAAGTCCATTCTACTGAAAGACTATTATCCAACATTTTACACTTTTGTCCGATAATATTTTATTCAATTTCGTCGCAATCAACACCTGATTTCTCGAGAGTAGAATTACTGTGGAAATACTCAAGCGTGATTTAATATTAGACCCGTTTAAACATTTCATATTGTACTTTTCAGAATTTTGGTTAAGAACGAAAAAGGCAATTCATTAACACCGTGCAGAATTTTAACTGATTTGTTGTAGTACGTAGTAATGGAATAAGTTTCTGTATAACATTAACTTTCAGGCAACAACCCCTTGATCCTCGTAGCGACGCTGGGCACCATCGTATCCATTGCTTTCTTCAACTTCGCGGGGATCAGCGTCACCAAGGAGATGTCGGCCACCACTAGGATGGTCCTCGACTCTATCAGGTAAGACTACCATCTCATTCATACTTACTCGCAGAACCAGAGTCCTATATATTGTGTTTTTCTATATATTCAATGTTTTTGTGTATGATAGCATGGCTTCTCTCTTGTGTGTGTCTGCTAGAGGTGATTTTGTCGTCATCAACACAATTCACCCATCATGCCCTTAGAGTTTCACATTCTTAAAGCATCAACATGTGTATAATTTTTCTAGGTCCATAAAAAGTATTATTTTCTTTATTGTATGACTATAAATATCTCGCACCCTTCCCCAGGACATTCGTGATCTGGATGGTGTCACTCGCAGTGATGTGGCAAGCATTCCACTGGCAGCACCTCATCGGCTTCGGCGTCCTGATCTTCGGCATGTGCGAATACAACGGCGTGATCCCGCGGTGCTGGCGCCCCCGGGCTGCGCCCCCGGCCGACGACGCCGAGCGCCCCGTCGTCGCCGAGGCCGAACGCACCGACGCTGAACACGAACAACAATAGGTAAAGCACTCTTTACCAATTCAGTGTCCACCGCCAACGTACTCCGCTCACAGGAACCTGGAATGGCCACTGAATTTGTAAACTGTCCAATGGTGAACCAGTGTAACTTATACGGGAACATTCTAGTTTGATGATGTTTTGATAATTCAGTTTAGACGGGTAAATAGTAACGTTTTGGAAGATCATTTTGACAGTGTACGAGTATGTTGTGATTTAAGTTCACTCAGTGTACTGTAACATTCATTTGTGTGCTTTTAGATAATTGATGCAAATAGATCATTGAAATTTATGAATTAACATCTTCTAGAATATCGAGTAGTAAAAGATGACACTTTTAAAATATGAAATGTTATAAATACAAAACTTTAAGATCACTGTATATTGAACAATAATCAATACAAGTTAAGCAATAAAAGTTTTTTTTTATTTTACTACTTCATACAGCTCACTTGTATGCAGTTACTATACACATGTTACAAGTTCCATCGCTGTCTTCTGTATACAAGAACGAAATGATTTCCATTACCTAGAGATCTTGATATTATATAAATTTTATAAATCTATTAATATTTATATCATGTAAACATGTATGTTTTTATATTCTGTACGTTCACTATGTAATATGTATTGGTAGATAGGATGACATTAGTCTGAAACAAATTGAAGGGGAACACACTTGTCCTCTCCTTGTAGTCTAATCTATGGTGATTGTACTTGAGATATTACATTTTAACGAGAATAATGAAATATAATTGACTTGAAAATAATTTTTCTAAGGAGAAAATTGTTACTAACTGCACCGGCTGCAGTGTATAGAAATATTAGAAGAAAAATCAGATCTTAGCTCAATTCGTGTACATGTTATATTATAAATAAGGTTTAATGACTATTATAGTAATTGTCATTCACTTTGTAATTATAAGGGAAGAATAAAATGAAGGAGCCGTGTCATTGCTGGGCTGTAGTTTAATGACATAAACACAAGTTTGCAGTGGAGAGCTTCATGCTCAGCTAAAATGCATGTCAATTGCACATTTTACGCAGCAATGGAACTGCTCCTCAAAATAAGATATCAAGCCATAGATAGCACGACCGTTATGGTAAAAATGTCTGCTGGGGAGCTAGCGATACAAAGAATACATTTCATAATTTCAATAGTTTATAATTTCAGAAGTCTGAGTACACAGTCATACCTACGTGTTGGTTAAGCTAGTGTTTTTTGACAAGCAAGCAACTGTTTTTCATTGACTTGGTGCTATTGACGTTTTAATGTAATTGCGTAATATTTACATTACCTACGTACATCAGTGTATTATTAAAAATATTTGCTTATAATCACTTTATATATCATACTCATAGTAGGTATTTACGATACAGGAATAAAAAATACGAAATGTATATTAAAGCGAAGCTCCCCAACGATAGTTCTTTGAAATGTGTTTAATATAATCTTTCATCAATCACGTCATATATTGTAGTAAGGTGTAGATATAAGATAGCAGTTCCATTTTGAAGCACTACACAATATTTAAAACGATATCGAAAACGCAATAATTTGACTTGTCCATAGCCGACACTAAAAACTTAAGAGTAATATTGAAATGTCCTTTGTATTTGCAGCAATAGAATAATTAAGTTATAAAAAAAGTAATAGTTACATTGTTATAAGCAAGAACGCTCTGTAAACGATCAAATATGTTGAATGTTACGGGTTCACTATGTACCTCCAGCAATAATACAGACAGTAGGCAAACCAAACTTGCCTGCCTTGAGAACTGTATGACTAACTGAACTAAATAACGTGGCATATACTCTCATATTGTACAGTATGTAAAGTGACACAGTCTTCAGATATAATTTAAGTTTTCTAGAACACTTGGATGTTAATATATTCAAATGAAATTCAAATCAATTATGATTTATTCCACGCGCGCCTCATTGACATGTAACCAAAATTGTAGGGGCCGAAACCTGCCGGGGTGCGGGTTGTTCGAAAGAGATATCGCGGTCCCGGAGCCCGGACACGAAGGGCTAACAAGGAACATGGATGGGTTTTTATTTACCATCCCAAAAAAGCAATCTTGACAATCTCAATGTTTTTTTACCTAAAAATAAAAAAAGACAAGTTACTTAACTTCGATTTAGGTATTATAAACATTTTACCTTTTTTTTTGTAGATTTTTAGATATAACACAAGTCAAGATTGTTAAAATTTAGGATATGTGCCTCGTATCCGTTTGTTACCGCTAACTACAGATTATTTGATCGAGTACATGACACATTATCAGAATAAGTTAATAAAGTAAATATTATTATGTTAATTGGATATAAAGTGTATACTATTAATCATTATACCTATGTTAACTTGGCTTGTTTAAGTCATTCAATCAATCATTCAATTGTTAACACGTACGACTGGGCGTTCATCAAGGAATGGTCTAATTTTTAAGTGAGAGCCCAATTTTATAGTGCGTATTACATTACTTCATCATTTTTGTACAATACATACGACTTGCGAAACTATAAGACGATAAGAGGGCCTTATTAACTCAGCAAGTCCATTAAAAGGCGTTTTTTTACTGTTTTATATATTTATTGTGCATATTGACAATGATTCTAAATGTAAGCCGGCTTCTTATTTGAACTTCTCACTTGAGAAAATTAAGGAGTTACAATAACTATGACTTGGGGATCGATGAAAGTAGTGAAGGAATAGTTTAGGGCTGTTCTTATTAAGGATAGACTGGCGCTGCTGCTGCGTGGGTTGAACTGTATGCCAGCGTGTCTATATGTAGATAAATAAAATTGGTACAGAAACAACATATTTGTGTGCGTCACAACTTACTCAAAACACACCCACGTCAACAAAAATAGCAGACTAGTTAGGCCTGCGCTGGTTCTCAATTGGACTAAGATATTAAGCGTCGTCAGGACTTTAACTACGCTACAAACTGTACACGGCTAGACAAACTTAATAATAAAGACAATAAAAATGAAATTGAATTTGAAACTCGACAAATAAAATATAATTCATGTTTAGTCTATCTCCAATCTTCTGTAAAAACATTTCCATCTCCACTATCTTGTAAATAATTGACTTATTACATGATATTTCTCTGCCGAAGCCGGCTTATACCAAAATTTGACTGAATAGGTTTATTATAACCTGTATTTAATTGTATGTGCTATTAATAATAAAATATTGTTAAGAAATTTGTTTTTTTTTTGCAAATTGTAACTATACGTTGAAAAAAATATCTGAAATGTTGCCTCCACTATTTTATTGCAGTGTTACCAGGCTTTCGTGTGTTTGGATCCTTTGCTATATCACATGACCACAAAGTTTGCATAACCACAAACAAGATTAATAATTAATGGTTTTCAAAATCACACCATTCATATTTTTGTACGGCTTGTGTTTAAAACCGCCCAAAAAAGTACCTATATTACTACAAAAAAAATTCATGACTGACCCACGGTACCACCGACAATCCCCTGGTGGTACGGTGGGTAGGTAATATTTTTTCCCTTCGGTACCACCGTTTCTAAACGATTACCAAAATGAATATCATGGAATGGATGATCAATAAAAAATCATCTTGGCTACCAAAATGGATAAATGAATCCAATTTCGTTTTTATATGAATTTGACTGAAAACTGAAACTTTATATTATGAAGTAAATCTGGCGCTCGTCGGGGCACGCGCCGAGCGCGTTGTGTGGTCAAAGTTCTAACACAGTATAAAAATCATTTTTAGACTGTGGTTCTAACTTAACCTAGCTAAATTTGGTGACCGTTTGAGGCCATTTTGATAGTCGAAAAGATTATTTTGTTGATCTTTTAAATTGTATCCTTTTTGTACACTCGTGTCTTCTTAGTAATGTGAATAAAAACAAATTAGAAGGCTCGTTTAGGATTTTTTTTTAATCAAACCACCGTTGTAGATATTCAAAAGTTTTATTCAAACAAACTTAATACACACAAACATAAAAAACATTAATTACTATTATGTAACAAAAAAAATATCGTCGTTGCCAATGTCATATTAAAAACATTAATTAAGTACTAGCAAACCCAAAACGTTACAAACTATGATAAAAACTACAAAATTAACTTTTTCTCAAATTAACTTTTTCTCAAATGAGCTCAACTAAATACGAGATAAAGAGCTTGCAAACTTCACTTGAAGAGTGCGATGACCTGAAATAAAAAAGCAGTCTTTGTTTCTTTATTTAAAATATCCTTGCATCATTTGAGAAAACTCTATACGCGCTTTGGCCGCAACAAGACATTAGGAATTCATGAAAATAATAATAAACCTTAAAAAACGTTTATTTGTTTAACTAATAAGAAAAAACATAAAAACAAAAAGCTTTTTTCGTCTATAAACTAAACTGTAACTAACTATTACTAATTAAAGTATAACTAGGTAAAAAAAAAACTAGAAGATCTTCAAATCTATTGTGTCATTTAGCTGCCAAGCCTTCAGACACGGCTTTCCTAACTAATCCTAAGAGATTATAATACTAGTAACCTAAAATGCTCCATTAACTAGATAGTAATGAAAATAAACAAATAGTAGTCAAAATCAAAAGACTCGCTGCTAGCCGGTCGCCGCATCTTTTTCTTTCAGCAACATGTGCGGTAATTTCTTCCCGTAAGCTGAGAACAAGTAAATTAAGTTATATTGGCAGAAAATATTGATATCCATTCTAATAATCTATAATACCTACCTATATATATAAAAGAAAATCGTGTTAGGTACACATTATATAACTCAAAAACGGCAGAACCGATTTGGTTGAAAATTATTCGAAAGTAGCTTAGAACCAGGGGACACGGACCTTTTAATCTTCTTTTTTTAGTAATCAAAAATCTGAAATAACGCGTATGAAACCGCGGGGACAGCTAGTATTATACAAAGTTTCTCAGATCATGTAAAGAGTTTGTTTATTTGGTAGAACTAGCTAATTTCAGAGAGTAGTGGTTCGTTTGTTAGGATTTCGTACCGCGCGCAAATACGTATAAGAAAAAAACCGGCCATGAGCGTGTCGGGCCACGCTCAGTATAGGGTTTCGTAGTTTCACGTCCGTCAAAATAAGTTATGAGTTCAAAAAAGGGCTATTTACGTTGACATACTAAGTACGCAGAAATTATTTTGTACAATAATTTCGTCTTTTTTGTACGAAAACTGTTCTTTACATCAAGTTCAAAATAATTTTCCTAGAAAGTCCTTATAAAGTTCTACTTTTCTGATTGTTTTCATGTTTTTCTTATGGTTCAAAAGTTAGGGGACACAAATTGTTTTTACTTTTGGAGCGATTATTTCCGAAATTATTGACATTAACACAAAATGGTTTTCGTAAATCCTTATTCATTTTTAAATACCTATCCAACAATATAACACACGTTAGGGTTGAAATTAAAAAAAAAACAACTTCCCACTTTACATGCAGGGGGGGGGGCTACCCTAATAAAACATTTTTTCCAATTATTATTTTACCACTGTCTGCGTGATTGATATACATATTGGTACCAAATTTCAGCTTTCTAGTGCTAACGGTCACAGAGATTAAGCGAGGACGAACAGAAAGACAGACATGGCGAAACTATAAGGGTTCCTAGTTGACTAATAAACCCTAAAAACGGAACTCTTGTTGAAACACTGTTGTCCGTCTGTTTGTCTGTATGTCAGTCTGTCAAGACCCTTTATATCGAGAACGCGTGGAAGTATCGAATTGAAATATAAACTGTATACTCAGGTAGTGTGGGCCCTTGCAGCCCCTAAGTTCAAAAAGTTACGGCAATACAGGTCGGAAAATCGTATATTTTATCACTCTCAGAATCAAAACTCATAGGGTACTTGATTATTGATCTAGAACATGAATAGAATAGAATAGAATAGCATTTATTTCTTAGTATATGGTAATTACATTCAGGTCTTAATATAAAACAGTTTCACATATACTACCGTTGCCGGTGTAGAAATGTTCCGTTGAATTTAAAAAAAACAAAAAGCTTTACATTGCCTATTAAATTACTATACCAAAAATGTCAAAAGTTTAATGAAAATCTATGCTTTATTACTATACTATAGTCAAAAAAAAAAAAATAATGTCACAATTTACAATTAAAAAATTCAGCAACTGAGTAGAAGCATTTGTCTAAAAGCCAATCAAATACTGTTTTCTTAAATCTGTTAATGGGCAGAGTTCTTATTCGAGGCGGTAATCTATTAAATATTTTGATTGCCATACAATTCGCATTTCTGCTATACAAATGCAGTCTCTGACTAGGTACAAGTAATTGTCCTGGATTTCTGCTTTCAACTCTTTTGGACTTGTGTTCATACACGGGGAACAAGTAAGAGTATCTTTTAACAAATAAACAAATTTCAAAAATGTAAAGGCAGGGAAGTGGAAGTATCTTTAATGCTTTAAACAACGGTTTGCAGTGATCTAAATATTCTGCTCCATAAATAGCTCTTACACATTTCTTTTGAGCAATGAAGGCTCTGTTCACATCCACTGAATTACCCCATATGACAAGACCATAACGTAGCACTGAAGAAATATAGCCATGATAGGCATTTAGTGCCGTTTTTTTACCAGCCATTTGTCTAAGTTTTCTCAGGGCAAACACAAATTTATCAAGTCGAGTACATACTTTGCTTACTTGTTCTTTCCAGTTTAATTTTTCGTCAAAAACTATACCTAAAAATATTGTTGTTGAGACTGGTTCCAGTGTTATGAAATTGTATTGTATTTTTGGTGGTACTACTAATGAATTGTGTGTATGAAATTGCACTATCGCTGTTTTATTCATATTTACATGTAAATTATTTTGTTCAAGCCACTCTATTGCTTTTTGTAAGTCAGTGTTCGTGTCAATCTCTAGCTCATTCCTATTCCATGCTTTTATGGTCAATGTTGTGTCATCGGCAAATAATGTACACTCATGTTTTAGATGTTCGCAAATATCATTAATATATATATTAAACAATAGAGGCCCTAACACGCTGCCTTGGGGAACACCATAGTTGTTATTTATTAAGTTGGAGCTATATACCATTTTTTTGTTATTGTCAATTTTTGTTACGACAGTTCTTTGTTGACGACCCGACAAATAACTGTTAAACCAATCATATGCTTTGCCTCTTACTCCATATTTCTCCATTTTGCAAAGTAATCGAGCATGAGAAACAAAATCAAAGGCTTTGCTCATGTCTAAAAATACCGACAACACAGACATTTTGTCATTTAGTGCTTCTGTTTTTAATTTGACCAAAGTAAAACACGCAAGTGAAGTTGAACGATTTTTCCTAAAACCGAATTGGTTCTCTGAAAGCAATTCGTTTTTATTTAAGAAACTATTTAATTTTCCAACCATGGCTTTTTCAAAAATCTTTGCTATAATGGGTATCAGAGTAATTGGCCTATAATTAGAAATATCCGTCAGTTTACCTTTTTTGTAAAGCGGTTTTACTATAGATTGTTTTAACCTAGTTGGGAAGATTCCGGTTTCAAATGACAGATTGATGACATAACTTATTGGTGCAGCTATGTATTTACTACTTAATTTTATTATTTTAGTAGTAATTTCATCATATCCAGTTGCGTTTGTATCATTTAGGCTATTGATAATTTTTATAATATCTTGTTCAGTTACAGGAGTTAGAAAGATACTGTCAGAATTAGTGCTAATCCTGATATTGTCATTATTATTATTATTTCTAGGATTTTGATGAGTTAATTCTATAAAATAGTTGTTGAATTGATTACATATGTCAATAGGATTATTAATTACATTATTATTTACTATTAGCTCTTTTATGTCATTTTTGTCATTATTATTGTTATTAACATTTCTTTTTATAACGGACCATGTCGCCTTACATTTATTTTTAGAATTATTTATATATTTTTTGTTATTTATTAATTGCGAATTGAATATGCATTTTTTTAGAATTTTTGAATAAGTCTTATATTTTGACTTATGAAATTTTTTGCTTAAGGCTTAATTTTGATAATTGTAGTATAAAATCCTCTTGCGTATGCAAGATAACCTTATGCCTTTACTAATCCACTTATTTTTTATCGGTTTGTTATATTTTTTAACTATTATCTCGGGAAAGCATAATTTGTGAAATAAAATGAACAAGTCATGAAACATATTAAATGCTTTGTCACAGTCCGTTTCTTCATACGTTTCACTAAAAGTTAATACTGACATACACTCAAGAAATTTTTCTATATTACTTTTGCTGTAGTCTCTTTTTACTTCATAAAAGAAGTTAGTTATTTTCTGTGTGTTGTTGACTTTTGTGAGAAAAAACTTAACAGACTGTACGGTATCATGATCTGAAAGAGCTAGATTATGTATACTACTTTTAATGTCAGGGTATGTGATATTACTGGCTATCTGATCTATACAGGAACTTTTCCTAGTAGGCTTGTCTACATGTGTCAATAGATTAAAATTATTTAGAACAGATATTAATTCCCTTGTTTGTGTCGAATTTTTCAATATGTCGATATTCCAGTCTCCGCATATTATGATACGGTTCCTACTTTTGTGCGTTAATTTATGTAAGAGCATTTCTAATTTCTGAATAAAACAACTTGTATCTGCGCCAGGTATTCTATATACACATGTCAATTGTCATGAAATTCGGCAATGTCATGGTGGTCCTTCCTATATTGCCGGATTAAAGGAAACAATCTGAAACCGTTTTGTAGATGGATCCATAAAAAATGTTTATAACTGTAACAGGATTTCTTTACCTACAAGTATGTAGGTACTATGTTGTATGAGATTGTATGCTTAGAAAGGTTGTATGTATTATGTTGGATAGCATATTTATCGAAGAAGGCTATAGGCTAGGTTATAGGTATACAAGTTGACAAGGGGTATTTTTGGTCTTGCAAAACTATAATAAAAACAAACAATGCTTGCTATGGAACTAACTCTGAAATCGCGAAAACAATGTCAGCTGTTTCAAACAAAGTTCAATGCCCTCCCGACCATAACGTATGAATATGAAACAGCTGATATTTTTTCGAGATTATAGAGTTGGTTCCGTAATAAAAGAAGTTTGTTTTTATCAACTGATAGGGGGTTTTTTCAAGACTAAAATAAAAATACACGTAGTATAACATCTCGCTACGACTTATAGGAGCTAAATAGTAACCAAAAATGGGGGTGAAACCGCAGGGGTTAATCTTTGTACATTAAAGGCTCGAGCAGATTAAATGTGTATGCGTAGACGTAAGCGTAAACGTGCGCGTACCACTGAATTGTAATGTATGGAACTGTATAAGACAGGACACACCGCTTGCGTAACGTCATCACGTCCACGTGCACGCAAGTGGTGTACAGTTCCATACTAATGTATTACAACTCAGTGGTACGCGTTTACGTCACGTTGACGCTTACGTCTACGCATACGCATTCGGTGTGCTCGAGCCTTAAGGCTCCAGCACACCGAATGCGTATGCGTAGACGGAAGCGTAAACGTGCGCGTACCACTGAGTTGTAATGTATGGAACTGTATAAGACAGGACACACCGCTTGCGTGAACGTGGACGTGATGACGTTACGCAAGCGGTGTGTCCTGTCTTACACAGTTCCATACATTACAACTCAGTGGTACGCGCACGTTTACGTCACGTTGACGCTTACGTCTACGCATACGCATTCGGTGTGCTCGAGCCTTTAATGGTAAAAGCACACTCACGCAACATCTGTCCGTCGAGCCAGTAGTAATATTTAATAGTACCCTGGCCGCGTCGCATGGCTATCTCCCTCTCGGCGCTCTTGAGGGACTGGCGCAGCACCTCCGCCGCTATGTTGGAGTAGTTCACATAACTGAAACAAAAATATAAGTACATGGTGGAAAAATCCTAAAATATTCATTAGAAATTAAACCAAACTTCTAGAAATTAAACCAAAACGACGTTACGACATGTGATATAATTAGGCCACAGTTGTTAATATTAACCATAACAATTAAAACTACTTTTGACTGAAATTAAAGTTAAACTAAATAACGCCCTGATTCAGAGTAAGGGCCTAAAGCATGGTTCATAGTAAAAGTAAGTAAACATACTTCAGTCCAACTGATCTCCACGAACTCATTGTCAATCAGATAATAATATACTTATAGCCTATAATCTATAGAGCAGTAATGAGGTGCAAGCAGTAATTTTATCTTCAACTGTGGAATACGGCTTTATTTCGCAGTTTGGCGAAACAGCTGATGATTATCTTGCAATGCTGTACAATCGTGTCAAAGTCAAAATCGAAAAGAATGACTGTCGTAATTGAGTGTAGACTAGGATATACTTTACCTGTATAAAAAGAGGTTTTAAGCACGAAATAAATATCATGAAGTCAACAAATTATTATCAAAAAAATATACCATAGGGCTTCGCTTATTTCTACTTTGAGGATGGCTTTTTAGAAAAAGTAGGGGAAGGTCCATGGTGGTAGCAATGTAACTTGTTTAAAATAGGTACAATAAAGTTTTATTAGGTACATACGTACCTAATAAAACTTTGATCAAGAACATGTGGGCGTTTTTAGTGTAGGTAGATAATTGATGAAAAATCTTGTCTTGTTCATAAAAACATCGCAAAAGATAATTGTATAAGTAGGTTACAAGCTCTCGGCATCAGGGACATTGAATGTCAGGACAAGGTGACATTCAGACGACCGACATCTCAAAATAAGGACTTCTTCGAGAGAGGTTTTACGACGTCGTCGTTATGCTGGCTTCGAGAAAATAATCAAGATTGAAAAAGGCCGCTATAGCACAAGACAATCGTTAAGGCTATCCGTTCTATTAAAGTCATAGAGGCCTAGCCTAGCCAAGGAATAAATATTTCTTACAAATTTTTACGATAAAACTTTCGTTTCAAAAACGTTTTCAAAAAAAAATTCAAATAGTTATTATTTGCAAGAATTAGGTATGTTTTTGGCCACATGGGATCAGAGTCGATTTTGTTATGAAATTCTGTTCCAATGTTCAGCTCCATTCTCCACTCTAATGTCTTTTTGACCGGGCAAAAATGAAACAAATCTGTCTGTTGATTGATTGGTTTATTGCAATTGAGAGTAAGGTGGTAGCTGTTTAATAAATACATTTTTTGAGAAAAATGGTCGTCTTTATTATATTGTTATTAGTGTCGCTCCTTAGTCAATAAGCCTATTATCTACAAGAACAAGAAGTGCTCAACAAACGTTACATTTATACTAAATTCTTTTTTTCTTATTTTAACCTGGCCGCCTACACACCATAGACATCACGTAATTTTCAATCTTCTTTCAGTAAAAGAAATTGGAAATAACTCAAGTGTGCTCATAGCACCCATGGCAACCATACTGTCAGATTCTGTCAAGTTTTCCATGTCTACAAGAAGCAGTTAATCTGCTTAATTCTTTGAAGAAATGTTTGGTATATATAGCTCCGTTGTACCAAAGGTTGTTTGCAACGTACGAGAATGGACCAAATTAATGACGGTTGCCCACTGCAGTCATGGATGGAACCGTTCTTGTGAGTTAAGTTAAATAATGTGCTGTATCAACACTTTCCATTAAAGACAAGTATAAGTATAGCATATTTTTGAGTTTCTTACCTCAAGAATTTTAGACAGGAGCTAGTTGAGCTGTGCCGCAATGATTAACATGCTGTTCTTTGTCAACCCAGAATGGTGTCATTGTCATTGTTATTAAGCCCACTGTTAGTTTCAATTTCAACCTCAGATACAAACTCAAATCAGAGCTACTCAAGATACGTGCGCAAGAGCGACGCGAGCCCGAGTGGAGCTGATCATGAATCCGAGTCTACGTGCAAGCAGTACACCACATTGGCAAAAATATTCAATTGTAACACACCGAGGACTTTTGGCACAGGCGATAAAGTTAGCATCGTAGGCCTGGACGATATTGGGATCGCTATAGTGTACACTTTACTTGCTAAGGTAAAGTACCTTTACGCTTTAGACAAAAAAAGAGTTTAGGTGCAGCTTGTCCATTTCTATGCCTTATGTAGCTACTAAACGGCTTAACAGTTTTTATATATATGCTAATGGCGTCATCTATATTGTGCGTAAAATATTATACCAATAAAAAAAACAAAATTTGGGATTTCTGGCTTGATTTTATTATTGTGCTATTACAGGGAGTCACGAATAACATATGTATGATTGACATGAATGAAGACATAATGCAAGGCGAACATTTAGACCTACAAACGAGCGCCCTATTTCTTAATAACCCCCGAATCCAGTCCAGCAAAGGTAAGTACATATTGTAAGTAACTATTGGTAGTATAAGTATTGGTGCCGATTCTCTTGTGCACAAACTATCGTAAATTTAAGTTAAGTGCATCTTTCTCTTTCCTTTTAATTAAGAAAAGGACAGGAGATCAAATATTAGTCAAGTCCTGTCAAATTTAGACACTCCATAGATAATTTAGACGCAATTTAAAGACATGGCGTCTAAATATACGTCAATTTTCATCAGGCGCTGTCTAATTTGACAGGATTAAACTAAAATGTATCTTCTGTCCTTTTCTTTAAGAAATGGAAAGAGAAAGATGCACTTATCTTAAATTTACGATAGTTTGTGCACAAGAGAAGCGGCACCACTATTTGCGTAGGTAGTGTGACTATACATATACAGAATGTTGTAGAATAGTTTACGATGCCTTCAAAACTATAACCAGTTAAAAAAACAAGTTTCTAAACTCAGTTCTTCTGTCAACCAAAATATAACAAAATATAAATATACTGTTTTGTTTTTTAATAGTTTTCTAACTCTACGCCTGCTCAAAGATCGAATGTCACTAGAAGACGGAAGACGTATATTGCTAAGCATATTGAAACAGGCGTTTAACACTTTAAATTTATCATTCTTAAACGACGATAACTATTTTTGGTAACATTAGATTTCATGAAAAGTGTAAGTTAAACATTTTAAGCCCCGAAGTTACTAAGTTGGCGACTGCAGCCAGTTAACTAAAAAGTTAATAACATCGAAACGACTTCAAAACGGACCGCATCGATTTTGAGAACCTTCGCTAGGCAACGGTCAAACTTATAAACCCATCCTTTTGCGTCGGAGGATAAAAATAAAACCTATACCTAGTTTAAGTATTAGTGTTAATAGGAAAAAATCATAGTTAACAAAACGGTTGTCTTACACCTATAGATCCCGCGAAGACTCGCGACTCCAAGGTGTGCATCCTCACGTCGGGCACATTCAGGGGCAAAGACGAGCCCTACCAGGACTTCGTCAAGCGGAGCGCCGGCATCATCAGGGCGATCGTAGCGCCGGTACATACGTGTTTAGCCAGAAACAGATATGTAGTCACTAGCCAGTAAATGGATGTAATCTTGTTTCGATTAAGTCACTTAAAATTTGCCATACCGTTATGTCTTAATTTTTTGCCCGAACATGTTTGGTTACGTCACACTGTGGTTACGTTCGGTAAACACGACAACGATTTATCGCTACGATTTTACTGCGCCGTTGGTTTGTGCAGTTTTATTTAACGTTTGGATGAAAATCTATCTCGTGTGAACACTTAATGGGCGTTTGATAATCAGTCTGACTGATTATTATCAGTAACGATGATTTGTTGTCGATTCATCGTGTGTACGGTTCTTGAAAAAGAAAGAGCATCACCGTTTTAATAGATAATTTTATACTGAGTAGGTACTAGGTAGTCGAGATATTAAATTTTATGCACATAATGTAAAAAAACACTGCACACAGACGGACTTAATGCCCTTAGGCTTTCTCTCACAGTACTTAGGATGATGCAGAGACAAAACATGCTAGAGGTTTTTAGCAAAGACTTCCAGACTAAAGTCCAAATGTCCACCAGCTCGCAAAATACAGTCCTGACGCCATATACATAGTGGCGAGTGACCCTGTGGACGTGCTGAGCTACGCCACGTGGCGCATGAGCGGCGTGCCCAAGCAGCGCGTCATCGGCACGGGCACGCTCATCGACACGGCACGCTTCAGATACCTGCTGTCCGACAAGCTGGGCATAGCGCCCGAGAGCTGCGACGCCTATATTATTGGAGAGCACGGCGAAGATAACAGTGGTAAGATTTTTTTGGTATTGTGTTTTTAGTTTTAGTAGCAGCTAGATTCCATTTTGTAGATTGTACAAACATATATACCTTTGTTAATTGTTACAGTTCCCGTGTGGTCAAACGTGAGCGTAGGGGGTCTCCGTCTAATGGACCTGAACCCTCGGATCGGGTCAGACAAGGACCCTGAGATGTGGCACGAGGTGTATAAGGACGCCGTGAAGACTGACGTGCTGGTGCGCCAGCTCAAGGGCACCGTGTCCTGGTCTGTGGGGCTGGCCGTGGCCGAGATATGCAAGGCCATATTCTCCAACCTGCACACTGTACTGCCAGTCTCCACCCATGTTAAGGTATGGCTTGTCGAGCATAACAAGAGTGGGTCTTATTTTACTATAATTTTCTATAAGTTCTGTTTGAGTGAGAAGATACGACTGAATAGTGTATAGTAGCCGTTCTTATCATACGCTAACCTAAAGAGTTTTGCACCATTTATGTAAAACGAGATTTCCAGTTTAACTTACAAACTTTGGAATCGCTCATGAAGAGTGTCTTTCTTAAGAGTTCAGCCAAAAAAAATCTAAAAGAATTACATTGTTTTGAATTTTTATAGTATTTTTATTTTTGTTGTAGAGCTGCAATAGAAATATACATTATGTACAAAACACAATCAGCTTAGATAATTAAGTGAATTGGTAATTTTTTATTGTTTTTTAATAATAGGTTAAAACTTCTCTAAGCCATTATTAATAGATTGGAAGTCCCCAATAGGATTCAGAAAAAGTAAAAATAAAATTAAAGTTGTCTACCTCGTAGTTGCTGAGGTGCTTTCAAACAATTGTTTATTGTTCGTTGTCAATATCTTTTCCGCTGTCTGGGACCTGCCCTATCTATTTTATCTGATCCTTCAGTAATTTGTAATCTGTCAAAAGTAGCTCGTCCCAAATGTATATAAGTGTTATATTCCAGGGCGAGCACTCAATAAGAGACGAGGTGTTCCTGTCGTTGCCGTGCGTCATCAGCCGGTCGGGCATCAACACCATCATCCGACAGAACCTCACGGACCACGAGGCCTCGCAGCTGCTCAAGGGCGCAGACAACATATCGCAAATGCAGACCTTCACTCACAAACTAATGCACTAAGGACGGTTTCTAACTACCGTTTTTTTCTAGGGTCAGTTATTACGCGCGTAACATTTCGTTGTTTATAAAACCTGACTCGTATACATGGGATTACCCAGGGGTGATGAGAACTTGCGCGTTTAGCAAAAGGCAAGCCAATCGACGCTTACAGGCACTTCGAAAAACGAACGATAAACCGCTGGTCTGAACCGCCCCAACGTCCTTGCATCACTATTTGTGGAGTGATAATCACGGTCCGTATCCGTATGTACTATCGACAAATTGGAATCATGACCCATTTTTACGATAAATCATTAGAATATTAAAATTATTATTCTAAGGAGGCGATTATTCTAAGGATGAATCGTTTGAGACTGTCAAAATAACAAGACGTGACGAGTGAGTGACATTTTTAATAAATGTTTTCGCGAATGTCGACCTTATTGTATTTGAATGTCTGTAGGAAAATAAGTTTTTGATGGGTGATGAATCCAATTTGTCGATAGAACAATGATGATGACTCAATGTCAATATATTATCATGATTTCTAGAATAGGTACTTATTGTATTTTTAGCTTATCAAAGGTTTGTCAGTATTGCTAATTCTTCAGTTTTGTAATCGCATTTAGTATTTATCTGTATCTATTGAATATTTTTCATGGTTATGAATGGTGTTTCACCATTTGATATGGTAGCAGTTCTCGTTGATAATAAATTATTTATTATTTGTTAAAACAGTGTAGTTTCTTTATGAAAGAATATTTTCCTTTTATCACACAGAAAAAACTCTCGCACAAAGATTTTCCCTGGGTAGGAATCCCAGGATCGGCTTAGCATTTAGAATAACCACTAGACTATAATGGAACGAAATGACACAGTATGGCAGGTGCACTCATACGAGTATTAGTATATAGCACATAAAGTATTCAGAAAAAAATCCATTAATTTCTCACAAATCAAACGGATTCTTGAGCAGAGGTGACCGACCTTTGTCGCAAGCTCGCGACGCCGCCAAAATAGTTTATTAAGACAGTGATGTATCAATAACAACAATCTACAGTCAGGACTAGTTTACTCAACCTCAGATCTTATGGCGAAGCGCTATAAAGTCCCAATCCCAATTGGGCGGGAGACAAATTAAGCATTAGATTATTGCAAAATCGATCTTATGTTTGGGGGTCATGGTGAGTTTTTGTGGGGGCATTGGTCTTGATTCGGGCATGCGCGATGGCGTGGCGCTCGGAATTAGCTGTTGAAGGTGACCTTGAGGCCGGGTCTGACGCGAGCCGGCGCACGCCGTCGCCTGGCAACTCCACCGCTCAGCTGACTGGCCGAGGAGCTACGTGACCCCACTCACGCCTGGCCACTGCACACCTGCCAGTTCATACCAGTCAGCATCACTTGGGAAAATGTCTCATCATTTCCATACACGACTAAAAGCACAAGTACTGAAGTACACTTGGTCGTTAGCTCGTATTCGATTGCCCATGGCATTCGGACTAAGTGTAAATGAACGCAGTCGATTATTATATGTCCGTATACTAGTTTATAATTTTCTTTTGTTTTTCTTAATTGTAAAGTAGTACATAGTCACTCGTCACAATTAGTGTTAATCTCCGAAGAAGCAATATAAAATGCATCGGGTGGCCGAATTCGTGTAAAGTCTTTCGTGCACCCGAATAAGGACCGAACAAGATATTGCGCCATGAACGCTGACATGAACTTCCAGAGAGACAATGGACCATCCATTGACTCTGGAAATTAGCTTTACTTAATCTAGCTTAAGCTTCTGGAGAAAGCTTTATCCGATTATCAAACTCTCTGAGCTTATTATTAGTCTTCTAGTTGTTGATAATTGATATGTAACAATGTGATCTATGACACAGTTTTAAATGTTGCATAATTACAATGCAAACTGCATTGTCCGCTAGGACGTAGGTCTATTTGTTGTCATTTATTACTAACGTAGTGATTATATTCTCTGTGTTTATTACCTCACTTGACAAGTTGAAAGAAAAAGTTATTGTGGTAAGTGGGAGCTAACGATAAATTATTTACTTGGTATGTATGGATTATGGAAGAAAGTAAATACATATTATCCTGTTCATTTCCACTGAAAGTATCCCAAGTTGGTATGAGGACACTCATTATCATGTACTTAGAGTTAAAAACAGTTGACACATTTTTTTTAATTGGGTGGGTACCTCTGGACGTTCGGGACTAAAATAATATTAATTTATGTTCAGTAAAGGCGCATGCACAGGAGAGCGAAAATTTTGTACCAAGAAAGTACGCCTCTTAAGGCTACACTTTCTCCTCACAAGAATAAAATTAATTCTGTTTGCATTTACACACTATAGTGGTCATTGCATATATATATAAAATCATGTTAAATATCAAGGAATCCATACACGACATTCCTAACTGATAGATATCTATTTCATAATTTCATTGAAAGCTTTGTCAAATCAATATGACAAAGTAAACAGCTGCTTTAGCTAGTTGGTCTTTAACTCCCGAGCCCTTGCTCCTGTGACCTTAGTGACCTTGACCCTCGCTCAACACACCACGACTGTGTGGTGCAATGAGCTTGCGCGTACCGGACGCACCCTACTTTTTCGCGCGCACGCAATCACAAGGCTCATTCGTTCAGTCGTTCACTCATTCACTAAACATATAAAAGTAGACCGGTTCGATTCGTTCACTTAGTCAATCTTTGACAGTGGACCAGTGAACGCATGTTTCGTATCTCTGTTTGAATTATCGCTATTTATATCGCGAAGATAACTTAGTGTTTTGATATCTTTTTTTGGAGATGGCTGAGAATAATTCTAACAATCATAGCTACGAGAATGGCAACAGTAAGTTTTTGTTATAAATTGTAGTACAATTGCAGAGTTAAGTGCAGCTGACGTTGCAATTATGTACCAACACCGATGTAACTTTTATTTATAATTCTTGGAACACCATTAACTTTGGTGGCATTGTGTGCAGGGGTACCGTTGTGCGAGTCAATTGCAATATACTTTGGTAACAACTTTGTAACAAAGTAAATACAATGACATAAGCTGGTGCATAAAAAGTTGTGCACTTCTGTAGTAACAATACTGTGGTTCTGTAGTAATAACATTGCTTTTAAGGAAAACTAATTTTAAACTTGTTTGTCCTGTATATTTTTTTGTCAGGTTTCAGTTAGCTTTGCAAAAAAAATTTCATTTTTTTTTTATTGCGATACGTTTTATACAGTTATTTCGCTATTAATTTCATTTACTTGCTTGCTATTACTAACAAATAGGTATGTTCTAACTTAGTACACTTTAGTAAGTACATTACTTAATGATATTGTACTAATGGAAAACTTTAGTTCTCCCCACATGAGCACGTAGTCCGCTCCGCCCCCTGGCGCGAGAACTTCGTTTAGCCCGGTGATATTATTAGAAGTCTAAATAAAACCTCCTTTCCGGAAAACCCATGTGCAAATACAGGCGGCACGTACATACAGGGGATAATGACACTGCACACTGACGTCATTAAAATGATAATGCATGTCTATGAGGCCGTGAAGGCATGCTGTCATCAGTGCCAAACACTTGATAACAAATCGGAATATTCCTATTGAAAAACTTAATTAATGAACCTTTTACTTTATTTTCGTTTCGTACGTCCAAAGGTAAAAATAAATGTTTACTTATTTAGATCTCTTATAGTCTCTGTATGTCACGACCTTTTTTCTCAGGTATGGGTGGTGAAATTAATAACATTACAATTTAAATAATTTATTTATTAAAACCAATACCAATTACTTACAGGGCTTCACACAAACTCGTAAGTCAATGCAGTCAGACGATACGGACATTTATATCACATAGTTTGGAATCTTATAGTACAAGGTTCTTGTTGACATATAATCCCGAATATTTAGCAAGAAGCAATGCCTTGTACCACAACTTAAGGAAAAATTTGAAAACTGTAAAGTATTTACTTACCACTAAATAATTGCAACATTAAGCTCGGAGAAGGGACCTCTGTGTGGTCGGATTCTTAAGTGTCGCGCATTTTTGTCGCCTGCAAGTAATGATTTTCATTTTCCACCTTTCCAGTTCAGGGTCATGACCCCAAAATTTCCCAAAAACCCAGGCAAATGGGTCATTCAAAAGACGTTAATGTTATTTTCTATTATTCCTTGGTCTGGTGAGCATCAACTATCAGTTTTTTTCCGTTTTTTTTTTGTTGCGACTGCCTTTCGTATCTTGTTTTATTTTTGGTAGATACGTTTGTTGATTTTTTTCCGTATCGTGGATGCATTTACTATTAACAAAGGCACATAAAGGAACAACCAGTCGCGCAGCAACTAACTGGTTGGCCATACAGATATTAGTTCCGTTTTATAATCGAACTCTTCACAAGCAGTGCAGCAATCTATCTCTGAATGAAAGACGTACGTGTATAGTATCACAGCCGCCACTTGAGCGCTTCGGGGAAATATTCAAGTTAGCATGCACGACATAGTTATTATAAAACAGACAAAGGGAAGACCCTTGCTTAACCTTGCCGCTCTACGACATTTGAAACAAACGCAAATAATAATCAATTACTCAACGGGATAAAGTTCTAAATCAAAATGATGTAATACGTTGATATATTGTGCGAAGGCCACGGTCATGTAAAAATACAGCGCTTAGACAGATTGTAGTTAGCAGTGAGCGGGGACGCACCATGAGGCGTTTGGTACAAAGTGTCGTGATTAACAGCCTGAAGAGGTCTCGTCTCCAGGAGTCCCTGTTAACCTCGCAATTTAATATGTTGCTAGGTAAGATGGCGACGATCAAGAAGCTGATGCAGTCGTGCCAGGAAAAGGTGGTGGACACCGGCAACAAGGTGACGGTGGTGGGGGTGGGGCAGGTCGGCATGGCCACCGTGTTCTCCCTGCTCACACAGGTAACTCGCACTCCATTTTACTTTACCTTTGCGACTTATGTAGGTACTCTCATATGTGTCTCTATAATCTAGAGTGCTTACGTGTGGAGGTCATGGTCGGAATACCTTTTCATTATTAATTAACAAGCTGACTCCGGCTTTTGCCTGTTATCTCTAAGTGAGTAACTATGGCCTTGATTTTACAGAAAAATCCCCTAGCAAGAGAAACGTGAAGTTGTTGCCCAATTTGTAAATTAACGGGGCGACTTTTCAGTTTTCTCATAAAAACCTTCCTCGTGCTTTAAAGAATACAATATTTCCCTTGGTTACGCTGTTTTTAAGATTTGCGCTTAGCAAACACATTTTTTTTTAGATAAATCGCGGTGATTTACCTCCCTGCTTGCTACTGCATGTCGCGAAGCACATGTTAACGTTTCATAACAATAAAGATAATAAATAATATTAGTACCGGTAAGGTATATAATGTACAGCTACCAGCGATTCTTACACACATAGTAAAAAAATTCTGACGTACTTCTTAAGAAAAAAGCTGTTTAATATATACCTTAGTAGGTTTATAAAAATGTATATTTCTACATGATTTCAAGTGTTGCAATCGACTATAAACATATCTAGCTATGTGCTGCGCGGTTCTCGCTGTCGATGACGTCAGCAGTACATAAACGAGCTCCTGAAACATATACCTATGTATGATTTCGATTTTCCTCATACAATTATGCTGTGTTTTGTCCCATTTACCGACATATCAAATTGCTTTACATGACAATTGTAGGGAAAATTGAACATAAAATATGTTTATTTTTAGAGGAAGTATCCGAAAAGTATTAAATAGGTACCTACCTTTTGACTGCTCTGAGATTATGAGACTTTATTACAGTCAATTAAATTAGTTTATTTATGCGTTACATATCTCGGGACCCAAGGATCCCGGGCTTTTGGAAGGCATACGAGGGGCCGAAGCCAACTCGCAGAGGCCCCTTGAGCTAAACTTTATGTGAAAAGGGACACCAACCGGCGATTGTCCCTATATGCACTTAAGTGCACCTAAGGACAACCCCCGGTGGGTGTTGGACTATTGTAAAATATGGCAACTAACAAAAAAATTTGAACTATGGGCTTGGATTCTTTAATGAATAAGGTACCAGATACTATGGAATGACTATGGCCCCTGCCTGATCAATGTTTGTATACACAGATAAAATGGCAGGGGGTGACTTGCACACTCAGTAAATGGGCCCCCGAAAACGGTCGCTAGCACATAGTGACGTAGCGACAAGGAGGCAACATATATCGAGGTGCTAGAGGAGTGGAGAGGTATTCCACGGCTATCAGGACAATCTCGGAAGTACGGTCAAGATCCCTACCAGCATCTTACTGGAATACTTCCTTCCCCCGAGCACGTATGCTCTTGCGAATCTCCACTCAAACCAGCCAATGAAGGCAAGAGTTAGGTGGGAGCCTTGTTCCTCGTCAGTGCTCACTCTGGCCGGCCAGTTAAGGCAAGCCAGAGATGAAGAACAAAGGGTCTCCCAGGAGGTCAGGTCCACGGGGTCGCTACTGCCCGACAGCTCGCCACAAGCTGCCCTGCGGGTTTAGTTTATTTATTATTATGTAAATAAGTACCGACTTATGTGCGGGTCAGTTAAAGTTCCAAAGATCGTACCTCTTATGTCGTTCTTATACTTATATTTGTTTACGGAAGTTAAGTAGGTTTTATTCAACGTACATTTTGTATAGGTATTGTGCTCGACCTTTGGACTTGTTTAATTTGGCTAGACAGGCATCAGACACCAAAATAAAATGGATGTTACCAATCGTACAGCATAAATGTCTTCCTTATGATTATAGCAAGCAACATTGCGAATATTATTTTAAATTTTTGTAAGTAATCGAACTTGGCAAAAAAGATTTTTTCTTTACTTTATGCATGTATTCCTTGAATCGCTTTGTATATTGATGAAAACTTTATTTAATGCTAGATCTATTACTGTGCCACTGCATGGTAAGTCCCTCATACAGAGAAGACACGAGCATTGGTCAGCAGTCAGCACACTTGCTCAAGGCCGATTGACGAATTAATTAAAGTCCAAGTTTCCTCGCATTGTAGCGCGGTACCTACCGAACCCGCAACCTCATGCATGAGAGGCGAGCATCTTAACCACTGGGCTGTCACTACTGCTCTGAAAATTTATAACATAAGAATATAGTATATACTGTATGATGTGAATATTAATATCATTGTTGCCGAAGCACAATGCTCTATCTAACTCAAATGCTATTTTAGTGGAAGCGTGTATAAATATGTATTAGGTGTCTTTGTTATCATTGTTTATCTGAAAGCGAGTAATTCCCTCGGCAACTTAATCCCAAGTGTTGGTTTGCCTTACTTATAATTGTCAATTACTGACGTCAGGATTACCTTGGTATCTGAACTACTCTAAGAAAGAAATGCCCTTCAGATAGAGAAAGCTTGAGGTAGTTGCGAACCCTGCCTGACACTACAACCCATAACATGAGCTGGCCAATTAACAAATCTTTAAAAACAAAAAAAATGTATATATACACCTCCGAAATAGCAATGATTGTACTGTGTGCTAAGTTCATTAGCTAAGCTAATATTGAATATTTGATCTGCACATACGAATAATCATCATACTTTACTTGTTTTTGGTCACTTTGAATAGATTGCACGTCTGCGGTAGATAGAGTGGGCGTTTTGGACAATGTCACATTGTAACATGTAACATTAACCTTTTGTATGCCGTAATTAATAAAACAATTAAATAAAATCTATTGTGCCTCGCGTAGATTTGCGCTTTCGGCAGTCAAAGCGTTAAGGGACACCTAATTGTAAGTTATTTATCATTTTATTAAGTAACTATTATTATTTTCTTATAGACTTAAGTAAAAGTTATCATATACTTGTTTCAGAGTTTTTTTTTTCACGATTTGCTGCCTGAAGTTTACTAAGATTTTGACTTTTAGTCTACAATGTAGAAGTACAGATCCCAAATCATTAGTTAATCTAAGTTTAAAAAGTTAAGCATTATTTGCCTTAGTCACGCTATAACTTGAGGACGACGTAAACTAATTTCATGCAACCAATATTTTATGTTTTCTTTTAAGTGTCTCTGTTATTAAAAATAAGACTAAACAGCAGAAAATAAAAAAAAAACAGAAAAATTTTCTACCAATGTCTTAGGTTAAACTGCCATTAAAAATATGTTAAACCACAGTCAAGTGTAATTACTGTACACCTACTTAAAGCCTTAGACCGAATGTTAAATTAGAGTAAGTAGTTGCTAATGTATCAGAAGCTTAACATTCTACGTCGACGCTTAATATTGAGTTTTTACTTATCAGGAAAACTTACAACTAATAACAGAAAAAAAAACAGATTACTAAAACTAAGGCCAATTAAAAGTTTTCACAAATAGGTTTGCTTCGAATCCCAATAAAAAGTTTATATAGGCTCCACATAAGCCATCGCTAAATGCGTCTCGTGCACAAGCGCACTTGACCAGACAGATTGCTCGTATTTTTAGGCTAAGGAGGTTACAGCAACATTCGTTGTTGCAATGACGTCAATCTTCAGTTAGAACGCTTTCACACTTAGGCGACTTTAGCAGCGCGACAGTCGCGCGGCTGACACGCGACTGTCGCGCTGTCAGATTTTCATAGTTAAAACAGAAGCGCGGAAGTCGCGCGCTGCCGCCGCGTTTGCAGAAGCAACAATGTTTCCCCGCCGAATCCATTTTTGAAATGAAGAGTGAACTAAACTGCGGCGCTGCTGTTCCTATAATGTGAAGGAATGTGCTTCTGCCGCGCTGCTAACGTCCTAATGTGAAAGCGGCCTTAATTGGCCTTTTTAAGACTGTAGGTATACATACTGTATCTTATTAATCAGAAAACCTTCACCTGTTTCTTTGAGTTCTTTGACGAGTTTTCCGAACGTAAATGCATGGAGTGGAAGCCATTTATATATTTTTTTGCTATTTATGTAATTTGCGATATATTAATTAGGTAATGTTTTTTTTTCTTCTTTCTGTAATGGACAAATTTTAATTAAGTACATAGATTGTTTACCATGTTTATAATTTGTAAATTTGCATGCCTTGTGGGTAGGATATGGCTAAAGGACATTGTATTTGTAAGACCTTTTTTTTTATATAAATATATATCCTGGGACAACTCACACACGGCTATCTGATCCCAAACTAAGCAGAGCTTGTACTATGGTAACCAGACAACTGATAAACATACTTATAATATACTAGCTTCTGCCCGCGGCTTCGCTCGCGTTAGAAAGAGACAAAAAGTAGCCTATGTTACTCTCCATCCCTTCAACTATCTCCACTTAAAAAATCACGTTAATCCGTCGCTCCGTTTTGCCGAGAAAGAAAGACAAACAGACAGACAGACAGACACACTTTCCCATTTATAATATTAGTATGGATTTTTTTTTAAATACATACATATTATAGATGAATCACACCCAGACACAGAACAAACATTAGTGCTCTTCACACAAAGTTTGTTGAAATTTTGTACCCATATTCGCAAATAATTAATAATTCATGCTTTATTTTCTTCGCGATTTCTCTAATTCAAGGCTACGTACCTCGGCGGTGGTAGGCAGGAAACAAAAAAATAACATTGTGTGAACAGCTCAAGATGCACAAATATCGCAATGCCTTACTCTTGAACCTAAAAAACATAAACTCCACACATGGAATAAGACCTAATGTTTTCTAAATTCAAACCCCTAAAGTAGTAGTTAGACTAGAGACATGGATTTTCAATTTTAAATAGAAAAAGAAAGTGTTTGAGCATTTTTGAAATTTTAATCCCGGAGGTTGTAAAATCAGGATTGGAAATTTTGTTGGTAGGCCCTGAAAATATTTTTGAAAAATACTTCTACCTGCTTTAAGTTAACTTTAGTTAGGGATTAAACTAAGGAATAAAAAATCAGAACTGTTAAAGGTATTATAGGCGAAATTGTAAGTAGGTAGATTAAATTAAGTAGAGCTTTCTAGAAGGTTGAAATAACATTTAAACCTATGAAAACTAGAAACAGTTAAAAAGTTATTGATATTGGTAATTTTACAGTTACACTTAATGAAATGTAAAAGAATGCAGATAATGTTACAATTTTATTTTATAGTAAAGCTAAGCTATAATTATTGTTGTCTATTGTACAATTCCTCTTTCGTCCGAGACGTGCCTGCGAAAAGACGTGTGTCAGTTTATTTTCACAAAAATAATTACAGTTCATACTTTAAATAAATTAAATTAGTATAAAAACCTTCATTGTGTCGTTCTAAAGGTTGTCTCAAAAGTCACAAATGTTATCGTGTCCACGTCTTAATATATTGAAGGTCAAAGGCCAGAAAAATCGGATTTTCGCGATTATCTCTCTTACTATTGCTTAAATGAGATTTGCACCTATTACAAAGTTGTACAGTAAGTATAAAATTCTCGACAACTTTAATTATTATCTAATTAAAATAAGTGACTTAATAATTTACATTTTACTATTGTATATTTTGAGTTAAAACGATATTTTTTTATGGGCGGGGGAATCATGAAATAACTTTTCCCGCGCTGGGGAAAGCGAGAGGTAGTGCCAGACTTTTACTGACTAAAACCCACCCATTCCTTCGGTAATCGGTTGCCCTTTTTATGTTCCGGGACCGCGGTAACTAATAGAACTATTCCGCAAACCCGGCAGGCATTGGCCCTAGAGGTCCCCTTCACGTGCTGACTGCTCTTTGAGTCGCGTGGAACTAAACGCGCCGTCGCCGTCGAGGCCTGGTTCTAGTCGGGCGGCCAGCTACCCATCGCTCGCAATATACGCGTATGTAGGGTGACTGGTAATTAGTGTACGAAACTTCCTAGCCTAATTTATAAATGTTATCGTGTTACACAATGTTGAATAACGTTATATAACTGCTGTGTGGGAGCACCTTAAGATTTTTATTTCGTTACCCTAACTTTGGGTTAGGTGCCATAGACCCGTTATACTTCGTTGTCTATACTACTACGTGAAAATTTACTTGACGGGATTTTCTGCTATCTATGTGGATAGACCGAAATAAATAAACATCTCTTGGGTTTATCTAATTTGACTCAGCTAATGTTTCTATCTCTTTCAGAGCACTTTCAGTTCTCTCAGGTATGCGAATAGGTCAGGAATAAAGCTTAACCAAAGTAAATACTAAAAGTTCACTAAGCTTTTTCTTGGTGTAGCTGCGGTCATATCATCGTAACGACTGTAATATGATTTTTTACAGTATTTTAGGGTTAATTAAATTTTTTTTTTGACCAAGAAACTATTTTTCACATTCATCCCTAAGAGGATAAAGTATTGTATTTTGTTATTGAATAAAATATTGTACGAAACTATGACATTTTGAAAGTCGCAGACATGAAAATCTAATTTTAGTTAAAAAAAAATGTTCGTCGGTAAAATGGCGATCTCAAAATGTACTTAATTCTGCGAGCGAATCCAAGAGCGTCAAAGTACGAATATAAAAAAAAATCATATTAAATAATAGGCCCGAAGCATAACAGATCTGAGGTAGGTAATCGTTTGCTTAGCAACAACTAAATAGATCCAGGTGTTTCAACTTAAATGGCTGTCTTATTGATTCCACTTAGGATAGGTCGTGTTTCAATGGGACAATGCAATCAACAGTATCTACTAGGTGCGGCGCGTGACCACGCTAATGGCCGGTGACGCACGGTGGGCTGAAAATCGGCTTTCATAGACTTAGGGATTTCAATTTGCAAGTGCTTGTTTTTATGCCGGATATCGCTTCTATTAGTCATTACTATGTACAAAAATGACACCCGAGTTAATTCTACCCAAAAACGAAGGAAATATAATTTTTTTACGAAAAATTTGTATGAAGCTAGTATGAAAAATCGAATTATCTCCTAAACGGCATGTTTAACCGTAATATCCTTGGAGATGGTCATAGTGCTAATTATTTATGATTTTTTGGTTGGCAATTGGACGAAAAATTTAATGCCGTTTTTTTTTTAAAAATCGTCAAAATATTTTTATTTGTTTTTACGTATGAAACGATTCCTTTTGGTGTTTATGTTGAAGAACACGGACTTTTAACTACACATAACATAAAATAGCATCACTCCTATATTTCCGAAGGAGTTGGCAGAGGTTTATAGTACACCCACACGTAGCCAACTATGTTTGAGCTAGATATTTATCAGCACAAAATGAGTTTTAAAACTTTTCATACAACCAAATTACCAATTGTCTTCTAATGAGTCCAAAAAGAAGTGATTAAGTAACTACACTGATTAGGTCTTCTAATGAGTCTTAATAGGTGATTTAATGATTTTCAATATCTCACGACAATGGATTATATTTAACATTTCCTGATAAGTAAGCTAATTTGTTAATTAGCAGTGCTATGAGTTCTAAGAATAGTTAGTGACAATTATAGATTTTCATTAGCTAATGAGGAGATAACTAATGAGGGTAGTTACCTAATTATTGTCGTTTTGCAATAAAAGGGCTAAAGTTTTGTTTTATAATTTAATTTGTTCACAACTGTGTAACTGCTAACACTAAATCTGCGACTATAAAATCTTAAAATGGAAAGTTTAATCACCAATTTAGACTTGTTTGTTCTTCTACGAAGTGAGAGTACTTCATTTGATCATGAAGTATTGTTTAGTGCAGTTGTATCCCGCATAGGCGATTGCCTGTCTGACGAAGATTATGTTGTTCTCAAAGAATTTTGTCGGAGATTTACGCGAGCCGCTTTACAAAGGTGGGGGAAATCCAACCGATTCCTTGATAATTTCAGGAGAAAGTACGAGAATTGGTTGGGAGCAAATATTGATTGGCCGAGTTTTGTGCAAACTTTAGTTAATCAAGAACCAAGTGTTGATGAGATACCAAGAGCGCCCTCAGTCTCTCCAGAACCGTCGACATCAACGTCCATTGGAACAATGACGAAAAGATCCCGTAAACCATTCGAAGACCTGGAAAGTAAACAAAAAAAGAGACGATCTGATGAACACACAGGCGAAGGTTCCAGTGAATTGGCATATGCAGCTGCAGCACGTTTAAAAGAAGAAGGGCATGGAGATATCGCCTCTGTCATCGAATACATGATGAAAAATCCTGAAGCAGCCGCTAAATTAAATGAAACGCTTAAGAAACCAGCGAAAACAATCATATTTACGCCAGAAAAGGCGCTTGGATTGCTTCTTTCGCTAAAACTCTCAAAGTGGCAATATATTACGTTGCGTGAGGCTGCCATTCGAGAAGGTGCTAAAGATATTTATCCATCTTACTATAAAGTGCAACAAACTAAGCTTGATTGCTACCTCCGAAGCAATCAGTGACAGTTACTGATTCATCGGCTAGGATTACACTTCAAGCTTTACTTGATATCACGGTTACAAGAATCCTTCAAAGCCTTTCTAACGAAGAGCATAACAAGCAGTTGAAGCTGATATCCAAGTGGGGATTTGACGGTGCTTCTAACCAAAGCCGATACAAGCAGAAAATTGAGGGTGAGGAAGATGATTCAAGCATTTTCATGACCTCCTTGGTGCCACTAAAACTGACAGATGGAGACAACATTTTATGGACGAACCCAAAACCATGCTCAGTTTTGTATTGTCGTCCAGTTCAGTTTACTTTTGTAAAGGAGAGTGAAGCAGTTGTCCTTGGGCTGAAAAAACAAATGGATGAAGAAATTGAGGCCCTTATCCCCACAGAGTGCAATAATAATAATAGGGTGACTCATCAACTAATGATGACGATGATCGACGCTAAAGTCTGTACTTACCTTTCTGAAGCTAGATCAAATGCATCGTGCTACCTGTGCTTAGCAAAGCCTACAGAAATGAACCGCTTAGATGCTGTAACATCAAAAATGGTGTGTTCGGACCTGTATGAGTTTGGCTTGTCATCCCTACACGCCCGTATAAATTGTATGGAATGTCTGTTACACATTGCATACAAACTGGACTTCAAACGGTGGGCAGCGAGAAGTGATGAGCACAAAGAAATGCTACAGACAAGAAAGAAAATAATTCAAAATAAATTCAAAGATGAGCTCAATCTGTTGATTGATATAGTAAAACAAGGCTCGGGAACCACCAATGACGGGAATACTGCAAGAAAATTCTTTGAGTTTTCTAATAAAACCGCAGCTATAACCGGTTTGGATGAAGACCTCATCAAAAGATTTGCTGTAATTTTACAAGCAATTACATCTGGAGAGCAGATCGATATAATAAAATTTAGAGATTATGCTCGCAAAACAGCAGAAAAGTACGTATTACTATACGACTGGTTCTACATGTCGTCAACCGTTCATAAGTTACTAATCCATGGGGCTGACATAATCGAGAAAAATAATATTGTGCCGATTGGGACTCTCTCGGAAGAAGCCTCAGAGTCTCGAAACAAAGATTTTAGGAGGTTTCGAGAACATCATTCGCGGAAAAGAAGCAGGCAGGATTCCAATCAAGACATTTTAAATATGCTTGTTGTTTCTTCGGACCCTTTGCTAAGTTCACAAAGGCCTAAGTTAGATGCCAAGAAAAAGCAGAGCTTTTTTGCTGAAACTCTCGACTTAATTCAATTTCAGGAAACTGAGTTCGAATTTTTGGATATATCCAATCTGGATGCTGACTCAGAATTGGAGTCTGACAACGAGAGTGATAAGGAAAATTTGTAAAAAAGATATATATGTACATATTTGTAAATTTGTATTTGAGTGTGTTTGGGTTTTTTTGTAATATTTAATGATATGTTTTATTTTTTTTATTTATTTTACTTTATTTTACGAATGCTTAGTATTAATTCCTTAAATTAACTTATTTTGTATAAAATATAACTTCATAATGTTACTTCAATATAAATCTTTTTTATTTAAATTAATATAAATGTGTCAAAAACAGCAATTTTTTTATTTTATTTTTCTTGTTTCGTGTGTTCTTAATATTTGGGTTAATAACATATCGAACTTTTTAACTTAGACACTAAAAGGGATCGTTTTACATGTAAAAATAAATAAAAATATTTTGACGATTTTTTAAAAAAAAACGGCATTAAATTTTTCGTCCTATCGCCAACCAAAAAATCATAAATAATTAGCACTATGACCATCTCCAAGGATATTACGGTTAAACATGCCGTTTAGGAGATAATTCGATTTTTCATACTAGCTTCATACAAATTTTTCGTAAAAAAATTATATTTCCTTCGTTTTTGGGTAGAATTAACTCGGGTGTCATTTTTGTACATAGTAATGACTAATAGAAGCGATATCCGGCATAAAAACAAGCACTTGCAAATTGAAATCCCTAAGTCTATGAAAGCCGATTTTCAGCCCACCGTGTGACGGTGGGACTATTAATGTGACTACTTGCTCCAGCTATTACAGACTGACATCTATAGCGTCCTTTTATTTCTAGTTCATTGTCCGATCAACACGACATTCTAAATAAGGAGCGGCTTAAATTAGCTGAAATAAGAGAGACGTCTGCTCTTTACTTCCTACAATGATTATGTTAACTGATATGCTAATTACTAAGTACTTTATAAGACTACCTGACCATGACTTTAAGCTTTTTTGTATTGTGCGTGAACTTAAATCTTTTTCTAAAAGTATCCTTTTAGAAAAAGTAGTAAAGTAAAATAAAGTATAATATTTTTAGTTAATTCTATAATAATCGGCTACCTGCCTTAGTTATTAAGTCACGATAAGTAAAATATTGTGATATTCGAGATTACAAATGGACACATAAATTCTATTTTCCGACATTCAACACTTAGAAAATTCTCTTGTAGATAATAAATTGTTTGGCTCGCTGTGAACGGATTTGCTCGCACAGCAATTAATTCTGATTTAGTATTGCATAGTCGACATGCCTTTTTACGCAGAGCGCGGCTGACAACATTGTACTACTCACGATAAACCTTATCATGAGGGTTTGAATCATTCCTGAAGTGCGGGTGAAAGTGTTGCAAATGACTTTGTTATAAAACAACAGTTTTCTGTTGTAGCTAGAGAACAAGAAAAACGACACTAAGGGTCCCATATACGATGCGATTCGTCGTTACGATGGATCTGAAGAAAATTACCGCTCAACACATGAAACGGTGGATCGGTGTGGTGGTCGTTGCGATGAGCGATAAAATAATTCTCTTTGGAGGCTGTGTGAAAAAGTCGTGTGTCATCATTATGTTATCATTACTCCATTGTAGTCATTTTATGTGGCGCCACACCAGCTACAAGGCGTAGGCATACTGTTACTGAGGCAAAAATCGAATTATATCGATCGCATAGAGCCATACATCTAAACAAGAACTATTGTTACGATATTCATGATTGTATTCTGTTTTCTGGTCTAATTGATTTCTGTTTCGATCACAATATCTAATATATTACTTCGATCAAGTAAGTTTGCGATTTCGACATATAGCATCGATTTGTAACGACAGATCGAACCTTGTATAAGGGCAGGCCCTAAGGTATCGACTTTCCAATTAGGTAAAAGGGCGATGACCACTTTTTTATATAGGTAGCCACATGCAACTTTATTATAATTATGAAGTTGATAAAAACGTTTAACTGTATAAGCAAAAACATGCATTGTTAGATTTTGCACGGCGCAATTAATCATATCTCCTATGGCGACGAACAAAATATACATAGATAATATAAATAGACGTTACTAAAAGGACTGACTTTGGGTTAGCCAAAGCAAACATGGCTAAGCCAAAGTCAGTGCTTAGTAACGTCTATTTATCTCGCCTCTAGTGAGAGAAAACAGGCATTTGAATTGATGAACGTCTGTAAAACAACCTGACATTAGCACAGCATCCAGAAAAATCCGGATTCCTTAAAATAACCCTTGAAATCCGGCTTGCAAGTCCGAGATACTCTCTGTTAGGTACGTTTAAACCCCTGGCCTGCTGCTGAGTATAAGCCTTCTTTTAAATACGACCCATATTCAGGTCTCTTAGGCCTACGTCGTAACCTAGTGGCGGTAGCTAGTCTGGCAGGCAGTGTTTCTTTCAGGCAAAATTCCCCGGGGTTACGCGAGATCTGGGGGGTGGAGTTAGTAAAGGAAACAATGTAAAAAATATTTAAAATTAATCGTAATAATCTTTACTTCTATACTAATATTATAAAGAGGTAAAATTTGTAAGTTTGTCGGTTTGTATGTAGGGGGTAATCTCTGGAACTACTGGTCCGATTTAAAAAATTCTTTCAGTGTTAGGTAGACCATTTATCGAGGAATGCTATAGGTTATATACCATCACGCTACGACCCACGTGAGCGGAGCAGTAACGAAACATGCGGGTGAAACCGCAGGGGAAAGCTAGTTATTTATATTTTAATGAGCAAAAGATGATAAGCTGAAACAAAATTGTCTAAAGTAACATTATTAGTGCAAATTCACAGTCATATAAAGCCATACTCTAATAAATCTAGGGTATATTTTTTGTTATATTCCCCAAGAATTTGTATTACCTAGGTAACGCAGCGATTGGCTGATTGAATGCCACGTCACATACGTCAGTAAAGAGTATCCAGCTCTAAAATAATACCAGGATCAAATGATTTGCCAAATTGTAGATTCGTCACAAAAATACGTAAATCTGTAATAGACGCGAGAAACTAAACGGGCAGCAACCTTTTGCTATTTATTAAGTTTCTTTCAAATGCCCCGGGAGCGCAGAAGGGCTTGTTGTTGAAAGTACCTGAAAGAAACACTGCTGGTAGGTGTTCCGATGTGCACGTTGTATTGACGCATACTACCTACCATATGAAGTCATGCAAGTTGAGCCATGCGGGCATGCACCCACGTGTCTACCAGCACTCGTCCCGAGCGTGGTCGGTGCAGCCCCAGTAATCTTATCAGCTACTCGGAAAAATGTGGTCATAAAAATGACGCCTAGACAATGACGAGTGCTGACATTGTTTGGGTAGAGCGGTGCATTCAGTGGTTCCCAAACTTATTTTGTCTACTGCCCACTTTGAGAATAAACGTTTTTTTAGCGCCCCCATTTTTCACCTATATAAAAACCACTATAACTGCAAATTAAATTAATTAATTATTGTGATCTATATATGTATATTAATGGAAACGAAACTTTTACTACAACCCGCAACTTGAAACCTGAGCGCAGTAGGTAACATACAACGGCGCTTAGAATTATTACTCAAAGGGATTTTTCGGATAATATCTGCGGCCGGTTTATGAAGCACAGTAGGTAGTAGGTAGTTATTATTTCACTTAATGCTGGCAATTTTTTTTTTTGGTGAGTGGGAAATCATCCAATGACTGCTCCCGTCCTGGGTGCGGCGGGAGCCCTCCCGCCGCACCCAGGACGGGAGCTAAAAAAACGTTTATTCTCAAAGTGGGCAGTAGACAAAATAAGTTTGGGAACCACTGGTATAAAGGATACGTGTGAGAGAGTCTCCTTAAAATGTAATGTGGTTCAGGGGGTTACTAACACTCGCAAAACAAATCGGAGAAAGCAAAAACCTCCAAACAAAATCGATGTTATAACAAAGCTGAAGAGTACTTTTGCTTGATTGGTCGCAAATCTTAGGAATTACTGATTTGATTTCAAAAATGTATACAGGAAGTTTGCTGGCAATATTAACTCTTCTCCGATGTTATGTGGTTTGCCTTTTTGAGCAATTAACAAAGAGATATTGTACGAAGCTCAAAGTCCGTCGTCATCTTGCTTAGCACCCGCCGAAAATAGTTTTGCTACACTTGGCTGAGTATTATGCTTCTTCTCTAGGTCTTGAAAATATGCTACATTCTTGTCTTTCTTATCTGGATGCATTTTATTCAAATGATCTTGCAGTCTTGAAGGCTTCATTGCTTCATTAGAAAATGTTTTTAGACATAGAAGACACAAAGGCGACGATAGGTTTGTGGGATTTTCAATGAATCCGAATTTAACTATGCTTAAGCAGCACGCACCGACAGGAATAAAACAAACATGCATAAACTCGATTATCTCATTCGACGCTCAATCGTACTCAACAAGTCCGAACAAGTATTAAATGAACCAGCCGACTGATACAGGAATGCATAATTCGGGTTATTTTACAAAAACTTGTTAAAACATGATAGATATCTACGAGTAGTAGTATAAAAGTGTGTCTGTTGCCTTTTTATTTGTTTGTTTGTGCCTACTTTCATTACGAAACGGAGCGACCGATTGACCTGATTTTGATTTTTTCTATATTTAATAAAATAGGACAGATGTATGAACTACGCGGAGAGAAATAAAGAACCGAGTTTGAGCAATCATTTAATTCATATTACTTGATGTTCACAAGTTGTTGTCGAGAGTCGAGAACTCATGCAGTCGTTGTCTAAGAGGCCTCATAGCTAAATAAAATTACAAATCAACCCCCCCCCCGGCCTCTACACAACGCCCCCATTTTCTTTCTGGGTCTCTTACCGCCCCCCTTGAGACCTGCAGCGCCCACAAGGGGGCGTTATCGCCCACTTTGGGAAAGACTGTATATGGAGATATCGTAAAGGTTTTGCAGCTTTTTTGCATTTAATGTGAATACGTGGTATCAGTTTAAGTTATCCTTTTTAGAAAGAAGTTCTAATTATTAGAAAGAGGTCCTATTTAATGAAGGTTTAAAAAAATGGATTCTTTAGGTCTAGTAAATTATTACTTTTTCTCGTGCGTGCTGGATACTGCAACTTTACATATCACGTTGTTCGAAATCCAGACAATACTTTATGTGTATTATTTTTATTCTCGTGTAGCAATTTACTCTAGCAATGGATTATTTTTTTATATTATGTAACCAAGGTGCTCGGTTACGCTGAAAGGGCACATTTGTTCGTATCTATTACGATAAAACATACCATAAATTATTTATAATTTTTTTTTAGTAGTTTGTGGGAAACCATTAAATGGCTTCTCGGCAAATTTGGAAATCTAAGTGCCAGTTTCACATTTTATTAATAAATTCTGGTTAAACTAATTGGCAGATAGATAATTTAATTAATTTATACAAATTCTGTTCCAGTTTTTAATTTATCTTGAAGATGCGTCTATTGTGAGATTGTGAAACAGGCCGTGAATCTAATTAGAGCGAATTTCATTAAACTTTTACACTTAGTACAAACTTAACCTAAGAGTAAAATAGACTAGACTGTCGCGCGGGTCTGCGGATGGTGAGCGATGGGTAGCTCGCCGCCCGGCAAGGACCAGGCACGCGTCGATGGCGTGTTAGTGTTTTACGCGCGCCTCAAAGAGAAGTCAGCACGGGAAGGGGCCCAACAGGGCCAACGCCTGCCGGGGTTGCGGAATGGAATGTTTATAATTACCGTGACCCCGGAACATAAAGGGCAACAGAAGGAACATGAGTAGATTTTAGTTAGTAAAAGTCTGACACCCGCCGCACCCAGGACGGGAGCAGTCATTTGATGATTTCCCTCTACCCCAAAAAAAAAAAGATGACTTTGTCTAATGTCTAATAGATAAAAAAAATGTGAAATAGATTGAAATAAATTTTATTTTATTAAATCACCACGTGTCTGGTGCCAATTTAAGCCATGCCACGCTGCGCTGATAAATCAATTTTATTATTTCTCGATCAATAAAAATCCTGATAAAACTGTGATATCGTTATCGATAAGCTGTTCAGTTAACCGACATAATAGGTATACTTAGGCTGGCAATTTAGGTTAAAAAGTTGTATTGTTAGTATATCATTATGATGAAATGTCATTGTTGCTCCGCCAGTTTGAACTCACACTCCTACTAAGGCGGATTTGATTTCTGCTCTTATAAGTCATGCCCCATCATGCCCATCATGCTGGGCGTGACTTAATAACAGCTTATGACTTTTGTTAATACCCGAAAACTTATTCCCTGAACAGTGGACTTAGATTTTCCGACTAAACGACTATATATTGCTCTACGTACGTAGGCCTAAATGTTGGTACTTTTTTAAGTTGTTTTTATTGATTGCTAATGGTTTTCGGGTACCAGGCTTTATACATTTGGGTATCCATTTTTTCCTTTCCATTTCTTCTGAATGGCTGGCCAAGCTGGCGGATTTCCCATATAAAATAGCGCTAGCGAATTAGCATTGATGTTAAATCCACCCTTTACATGTAAGCAGTACCGCGTGTTGTCTAAACATTTAGCTCGTTCCAGGGCGTGACGAACAACATCGTGATGGTGGACACGAACGCGGACAAGCTGAAGGGCGAGATGATGGACCTGCAGCACGGCTCCGTGTTCTTGTGCAACGCCAACATACAAGCCGGCACAGGTAACGCAGTATTCCAATAGAAAAACAACTTTAAGATAATGTTTGTGTATCTACAACAATTTTAAAGAGTTGCCTTTTAAAACCCCTCATTACGAATGTAACATTTGATAGTAAAGATTTCTACAGTAGCACTTCCATAATTTATGAAAATTATTTTTTTTTTCTTGTTCTCATGTCGATATTTTTTGGTTTTGACCTCAGATTACGCAATAACGGAGAACTCCCAGATTTGCGTAATAGCAGCAGGCGTGAGGCAGCAAGAGGGAGAGGACAGGCGCAACCTCGTGCAGAGGAACGTGGAAGTTCTCAAAGGAATTGTTCCTAAAGTAAGCGAAATGAAGAACTTACTTACCACCTATTAAGGCATCGGGTTTCTATAAAAGGCTATTATATAATTTCCGCAGCTTCTAAAGTACAGTCCGAACGCAATCCTGCTAATAGCGAGCAACCCGGTGGACGTGCTGACGTACGTGACGTGGAAGATCAGCGGGCTGCCCAAGCACCGCGTCATCGGCTCCGGGACCAACCTGGACTCGGGCCGGTTTCGCTACCTGCTGAGCCAGAGGCTCAACATCGCGCCCGCCTCCTGCCATGCCTACATCATTGGTGAACATGGAGACAGCAGCGGTAAGGAATACAGGCTTGCATGACTCTTTCAACGGAAAACATAGGTTTTAATTTATTTATACAAAACAATACAATCATTTTTTTCCCAGTGCCCGTGTGGTCCAGCGTGAACATCGCTGGCGTGAGGCTGCGCGACCTGAACAAGAACATCGGCCTGGAGTCTGACGATGAGAACTGGAGTGAGACCCACACCCAGGTCGTCCAGAGCGCTTATGAAGTCATCAAACTAAAGGGGTACACCTCCTGGGCCATTGGACTGTCGCTCTCACAGCTCATAAAGGCTATCCTGACCAACGCGACCTCCGTGCATGCCATCACTACATGTGTCCAGGTAAACACATTACCCATTCATTTACTTTTTTTTTAAATGTAAATTTAGTTTCACCCGGAACTTAAATATATATTATTTATTTTCAAATTAATTCATTTTTCGTCACTTTGAGTGTATTCTAATAGATCTGAACGATAACATCAATCTTTTTCTTGGCAACGTTCCCAAACCAGTAAAAATCTTAACACGTTTATTGTTCTGGAATTTCACGAAAAATTGCCGCGAGGAGAGTTTTACATATTTCTGTTATTTCACTTTGTGTTATATTAATCATCCCTATTTTTTATTTTATTTTATAGTCACCAATCGACTTGAATTCTAAGATAGGCACAGAATTGAAAAGAAACCTAGTTTGAGAGCTTCGTTCGGTCACTAAATAGTTATTAGAGATAGTAAATAACGTCGAAATTGAATGTTTTTCCTTAAATCCGGGCAAGCACCAATCAACCAATATGGCTTGGCTAAAAGTTTAAATGGTGGCAGGGCGAGCACGGCATCACGGACGAGGTGTTCCTGTCGCTGCCGTGCGTGCTGGGCCGCAACGGCGTGCTGGACGTCATCCGGCAGCCGCTCACCGACACGGAGCGCGCGCAGGTGCTCCACTCCGCCACGCTCATGGCCGAACTACAAGCTAAGATCAAGTTCTAGACTCTAGACCAAACTAACACAACACGGTATTTTACACCATCATCAATTGACGTACTTTTTATGAACTATCAAAACGATATTCTCTCATAGTTTTGTATGAAATCTATGAGAGAATATCGTTTGGACAGTTATATGACGTCACTAAGTGAACAACTCAATTGTCATCTATTAATTGATTATAATAAAGCATCTAAAAATCGAATTGTACGGTAAACCAGGTTTTTAGAAATTATGTCTTACATTTATTGGTTAGTGATGTAAAATACTCAGTTGTGACACTCAACTACCTTGACACTACATGCAAGGTTCTAAACAAGCGAGGCGACAGGTTTCGCGCCTTTATTAAAGTACATTAAATAAATTTTAAGTAATGTAGGTACTTAACTTGCGTTTCTGTTTTGTGTTATTGGTGCCGATTCGCTTGTGCACAAACTATCGTAAATTTAAGTTAAGTGCATCTTTCTCTTTCCATTTCTTAAAGAAAAGGACAGAAGATACATTTTAGTTTAATCCTGTCAAATTAGACAGCGCCTGATGACAATTGACGTATATTTAGACGCCATGTTTTTAAATTGCTTCTAAATTATCTATGGAGTGTCTAAATTTGACAGGACTTAACTAATATTTGATCTTCTGTCCTTTTCTTAATTAAACGGAAAGAGAATCGGCACCAATGTGTATGTAAGATACGTTTTATTTTAGTCAATAACGAAACTTGTGACTAAGTTTGCTACCAGTGAAGCTTTATTGGTAATTTAAATAACTGTTTTGGTTACTTTTATACAGTATTAAACAATCATTTTTTTGTATATAGGTAAGGTAACTTAAGTATTAGAAAATATGTTTGTCTATTTTTATTTTAAATCGTTTCACTTCAACGTATTAATGCTGACCTAGTATGTATTATTTTTATATGAAGACTAGCTGCCTCCCGCGGTTTCACCCGCGTTAAAAATGTTAAGGGTGACCAACCCTTATCACTTAATGGTATGAAAAATAGATAGTAGCCGTTCTCAGACCTACTGAAATATGCATATAAACTTTGGTAAAAATCGGTAAAACCGTTTCGGAGGAGTAAGGAAACTGACACGAGAATTTTAAATATAAGAATATGAACAAAAAAATTAAAACCTCACTACAATACCTAATAACGAGAACGTGGTTTTGGAGTTTGGTTTGTTTTAGATAGTTAATCTGATAACTATTAATCATTACTGTAGATAATTGTTCATATTTTTGATAAAGTTCTACAGTACTCTTTTATAATACAGGGTTTTTTATAGTTGAACTTCGCGGATACTAATTATTTTTAACTCAATACATATAGAGACTAAGTTTTTTATAATTATCTTAATATCAAGATCCTCTTATGTATTTTATCAATTATCTAAATGGTACTTTTTGATTCGACACTAATTACCATAATGATAAGATTTTTCATTTTTTATCTATAAATAAAAAAAATTGTCAATGTGAACTTGATTTTCATTATCTACTTTCAAATCCTACATACGCAAAAAATAAAAGACATTTATTTTTCAAAATTATGTAATACGATTTTATAATATACATCAGCTTTAGACAATATATCTAGAAATGACACTGGCGGGTAGCTTGCTAATATGGTTTGGAGGCACAGTGGAAATAAAATAATGAAGACATGCTTCACATTCGGACAACACTGGGCGGACTCCAACCAAGCGGAGAGGTGTCTCGAGCAACTAATAAATAGGCTTGCGTTACGTCACACCAGCGCCTAGCTTCAGCTCAATAGTTTTCTATTAATTATGTGTGAGACAACTCAATTCTCCATCCCCTCAGCTTCGGTGGAGTCCGGTCCTGACGCAGCATGGAACAAGCAGAGTCAGAGAAAATGACAGCCGTTTCTGAAACCCCCATTGTATATTGAGTATATACAGGATGTCGGTCTGTCTGGTACTCCTAACGGTCAGTTGGTAGCTGTTAAGAGCTCCCCTCTCACTATTGACTTAGATCACAAAACTTTGGTCTGATCCCCAGGATAGGGATTTAGCCTACATTAGCGTTAAAGTGCTGCGTCATTATGTGTTGTATGTAATGTCCACGCTCGTGCGCTTTCAACTGGTTGCGTGTTGCTTTGGTTGATTATACACACTATTGTTTGCGCTTTGACGTCTGAAATGTTCAGAGCAAAAGTAATGAAAGCACACGAGCGTGGAGAGCTGTGCCGATTTGTGCGCGCAGTAAGACAGCGGCGAACGCCTTAATAAAGAGGAAATCATTGACACTAGAGATCGGCAAATGGCCAAGCATATTTGAAAAACGCTCACTATTCTCTTCCTTCAAGTATTATTCAGTAATTTTACAATATGACTAAAATGCCCGGCCATTTGCCCTTCTATAGTCGATACTAACATATGAAATTTTTCCAGACTTTACTAAACAAGTTCATTTTGATCACAGATCATTAAGGCGTCATTCATGTTCTAATAACTCATATTGATAAAAACACAATTTTGCTAAAAAAAACTGATAATTTGGTCACATTTACAATCGCCAAAATACTTGAGCACAGGAATGGAACTGAATAGTAGATATAATGTTAAGTTGGTACAAGTGTTCCTATACAGATACAGAGAGTGCGGTGCACCCCACTACTATGTCATTCAGTTTACATTACAATTAATAAGCAGTATACATATCTTAGTTTCGTGAGCTGCTCCGCTCGGGAAGCAGGCACGTCGCTAAGAGCACGAGTTACATGTGGAGGCGTGTGGCGGCAGTGTGGCGGCGTACATTCCATCGTTACAACTATGATATAGGTACTACATAATATCTCGCGTATATACTAGAATGCGTCGTGATACATCAGACATACACAATTTGAAAATTTGCATTTGGTCACAAATTAGGATAAAATAGACGCACTAAAACTTAATTCTATATACAATTCGTTAGTGTATAATCAATTTATTATTAATTTAACAAGTACATACGATAAAATTAGGAATAAGCATGAAAACTTCATTTTTAGCATAAATCACAGACACTTTTCTTTAAAAATCGGCCACTTTAGGAATATTATTAAAACTTTACAAATCACCAAGAGTTGTAATTGGTTCATTTGTTTTAAAATTAGCGGCCCGTCGATGTCGCCCCACGACCGGTCGCGACTGGTCAGGACTGGGCGGGACCGGTCGGGACTGGTCGCGACACGTCCAGTGTCGGCGACAGGACGTTTGGCGGACATTACCAATAAGTCATGATTGTTATAAGTCGGCAAACACGTTGCGAACAAATTTCAAATAACTAAAATACCAAACTCAATAGGTGGGCACATTGACTATAGAACAATTACAGTACACTACAGCTTAAGAAAAATAACGTAATCCTATTGAGTGAATATTGAATAAGATCTACATTTGGCTAGCGCCTTTGTTCCTTCATTACTTGCATATACAATGTTAGCTACGAGAAGAATGTTACTGAGAGGTTGTTGCTGGGAACTCGTTCCCTGTCGCTTCAGATGTTCACATCAGTCCGGAAGCGACGCTTCGCTTGTCGTGTCATACAACACGTCGATGCATACACGCTATGACATGGTATTCAAGAATAATGTCTAACGCAGTCGATTGGGTGTTTGTGTACGTAGTCATATGGAAACTGGTCGGGCTCGCAGACATTTCTACTTGTGATAGTAAGTGGTGTTGTTGAGTAATATGCATCTTGTAGAGCTAGAGCGGTCGGGCGGCGGCGCGGGGCGGCGCGGCGCTCAGGTGTCGGGCGAGCGCCGCGAGTGCAGCGCCGTGCCGTGTCCGGCGGGCCGGCGCCGGTCCAGGAACGTCTTCAGTTGGCTCGCCGACAGTGGTGTCGCTGGAGCCTGAGGAAAAGACAAGTTCCAAGTGCAACTTTTTAAAGTAACGAGGTGGTTCTTGATAAAACCGGATATAATCGTACCGGCAAAAAGAAAGTCGGTGCGAAATTTTACGCGATTTTTTTCTTCTACAATAGAGCAGTTTTTGCTTGACAATTTAGTTTAAAATATGGTTCAGTAGAACACGAAAAGAGTAAAGAGTTAAGAGCCCTGACCTCGTCGAACCAGGGGTCCCTGAGCGCGTCCCGGGGCGTGAGGCGGCGCGCGGGTGTGGGCTCCAGCAGGCCGCGGATCATGTGCTGCGCGCGCTCCGCCACGCCCGCCCAGTGCTCCGGCGGGAAGCAGTAGTCGCACTTGATGATGTTTGCCGTCGTCTCCTCGATCGACTCGTCCAGGAACGGCGACAGCTGGGGGGGACACCAATGATGTTAATAACTAACTACTTTCATTTGATTGTTGTGCGTTTGTTTTTCAAGTGAATTTTTATATTTAGAACAGTCAGAGACCATGGGCACTCATTCAACTCTAATCTGCTTATGTACAGCAAATATGTGCGAAGACGCGTGCGCGTCGGTTTAGCTTAATGGCTTTACTAATTCTTACGTTGCTGTAGCGGCTGATAGAAGACTGCATACGTGTGACCAAAATCGTGCAGCACAACGCGAATTGAGCTGAATAAGTGTGTGTAGTCATTGAACCATTTAGATTATGCTGTAAAGAGAGTTATTGTACCACTTACCCCAGTTAGAAACACGTACAGGAAGACGCCGGCGGCCCAGGCGTCCCAGGCGGCGGCGGGCGGGCGGCCGAGCACGCACTCGGGCGGCGCGAACTCGAGCTGCGCGGGCGCCGGGGGGAGCACCTCCCGCCCCGCCGCGCCCGCGCCCCCCTCACCCGTCTCCACCGCAGAGCCCAGGTCCACCAGCTTCAGCTGGGGCGTCGGCCCGCCTAGCTCTACTAGGATGTTCTCAGGCTACAAAGGAAATAAATGTTTTATTTTTTTATCGAATGTAAATTAAGTAATAATAATTATTAAAGATGTGTAGGATAGTAAAGCCGACTGCAGTAATCGATAACTTTTGTAATCGGCGAATCAGAAAAAATAGTTGTTGATTAGTCTGCAAAGGACGCTGACTATTCGGCTTTTTATTTTATTATATATTTGTCAATCTCAATGTTAAAACAACATATTTTTGTATCATCAATAAACATTATATTTCTAATTAGTTAATTAAAATCAAATATATTTAAAGAAACTTAACCCGAACTAGTGTAAATGTTAAAACTCAGAAATAATGTAACAAAGTAAACAAATATGTTTGTAAACGATCGCAGTTTTGAAACGAAAAGTCCGAGCATTTCCGAATATGATCTACACATCACTAGAAATTATTCAAAGTCCCATTAACATGTGATGTAAACTGACCCTGACGTCAAGATGCGCCACATTGATGGAGTGCAGCCAGTCGAGCGCGGAGAGCAGCTGGCGCGTGTGCAGCGCCACGGCGGCCTGCGTGTAGGCGGCGCCGGCGGCCCAGTCCAGCAGCGGGCCGCCCGCCACCAGCTCCAGCACCAGCGTGTGCGCGCCCGCGCGCGGCACCTCCGCGAACAGCGCCAGCGCGCGCGCCACCGCGCCGTGCGCCGAGCGCGCCAGGATGCGGTACTCGCGCTCAGCGTCCGCGCCGCGCCCCGCCAGCACCTGCGAGCGTCGTGTTACACTTGGAGCTAGCTCAGCTAGTTCATCAAATTGTTCAAGACCAGGCAGCTGGTAACTTGTCTGGATTTAAACAATAGCTGGAAATTCCTTTTAAGGGGTAATTTTGGTCGTTGATCACGAAAGTCGAGGACTTCTTTAAAAAATTATGTTTTTTTTTATATAAATAACTTAAGGGAGGTTCGCATTTTAGGTTTTTCGAAATTTACTCCAAAAATATGCATCAATTCAACAAAGTCATGAGAATAAAAGTTGCAGATAATTGGTTGAGGTCATTTGGATAGCAGCAATGAGCTATTAACCCAGTTTTAGGGCAAAATTTTAATGTTATTTTTTCAAAAGGCTATTTTCCATGGTTAGGGAAAAAATGATTTTGGTCCCTTTTATCATATTTGTGATTTATGAGCTAAAAAAAAAAGAACTTCATATACCTGAATAGCAACCAAAATTATCACTTAAAAATATACTCTTAGTCATTCGTTTATTTTTTTATCTAGGCTCGATTATGACGACAGATGACAGGGCTATAATAAAATCATATGTAGTAATGCTAACTTGTTTGAGCGCCACTCGTTGTCCGGTGCCGGTGTCGCGCGCCGCCAGCACGCGCGCGGTGCGGCCGCGGCCGATCTCCTCCTCCACGCTGTAGCGGCGCGCGAACTGCTCGCGCGTCCAGGCGCCGCCGCCGCCGCACGCCGCCGGGCCCGACGCCGCGCCCGCCGCGCCGCTGCGCGCGCACACCAGCCGGAAGCTGTACTGCCCCGCCGGCAGCTCCTCCAGCGCCAGCGTGCTCGCGCCGGCCGGCGTCTCGGTGGCGCGCCGCCACTCGCCCTCCCCCACGCGGCAGTACTCCAGGTGCGCGGGCGCCTGTTCGTCCCACTGCATGACCAGGCCGCCGCCCGGGTGCGCGCGCACTGCGGGCACCCCCGGCGCGCCCCCCGCGCCCACCGTCAGTCGAGCAGAGCTCTGCACGCCCCCCAGCTCGTTGCTCACGAGGCAGCAGTACACGCCAGCGTCAGACGCACGGCATGCGTGTATACTCAATGTGGATAGTCCATCTGGGCTCATCGTAATAGCGAACCGGCCGCCGTGGCGCAGCGCCCGTGTCTCCGGCGCCGTCTTGCGCCAAGAGGCGGAGGCCCGCGTGGCGACGGCGCGGCACGATATGGTGGCGGTGGCGCCGGGCGCGACCGTCACGTCGGACGCCGGCTCGGACAGCTCGGGCGGGCGCAGCTCCGTGACCACGCCGTCGGCGCCGGGCTCGCCCGCGCCGGCCGCGCCGGGCCCGGGGCCGGCGCCGCGCCGCAGCTTCAGGCCCCACGGCCGCTTGGACAGGCCCTGTCGTACGCACACGGTGAAGACACTACCGACGGGGAGCGCCGCCCACTCAAGCGTCGCATGCATGCTCACCGCGCTCTACTCCGTCGGCATCGTCCGGTTTACGTTAAAACTACTATTTACAATCAATAAATAAAAACTTAAAGTCAACGGCGGTTATTCCATATCACTTAGCACATAAGTTGCGCGTCAGTCTAACGGCCCGCTATCACAGTCTATGTTAGAAATGCATTCCCGTGTATATCACACCTACAACAAAAGAAATATAAACAAGCGTTAACATAAGACATGCAATAAAGAAGAAAAAGCTAAACACCAAAGATATAATAGTGAAATAATAATAGTGCGTAGAAATCAAAGCTACTTAGGTACACTGAGAGTTAAGATACATGCTAGTAAAATAGTATTTCATTGTACGCAGAAAACGAGCTCAAACAGAAAATAAGGCTGCATCTTTGTCACAACACTTGTGTATGAATTTCGGCTGCAAATTAAGCTCTCAGTATACCTACGCAAAATAGCAAAGATAGATAAAGTTGTATTTCTACTAAAGTTGCTCAAACTTGTGTACAATCGACCAAATGGAATCATGACCCACCATAAGTCTATTTTCCTACAGACATTCTAATACAATTAGGTCGACAATCGCATAAACATGTATTAAAAATGTCACACATCTAGTCTTATTATTTTGACAGATTCAAACGATTTGTCGTCAAAATGGGTCATGATTCAATTTTGTCGATAGTACATTGATTTTTCCAGTCTTAAGGCTAATTTAAACGCTAAGTAGCAAGTGTGCAAGTGTCAAGTGATTAGTAAAATCAACGTGTAAATGGTAGCGCTGTTAAGTGCGAAGTAAAATAATTAGAATGCCGCTCTTTTTTACTGTTAAGTAGCTTCCCCCGCACACCCGCGGAACCCCCGCACTCGCAACGGCACTCGACCTAAACACCGTGTTAACAGTTTTGCTTTGACAAGTGCATAGTACCTACGAGTTCTGTGGTAACCACGTATTTATATATGTATTATATTACTTCCTGTTATTTTTCTGTTTTTTTTGCACCTACTATGTTTTGTCTCTGCATCACCCTAAGGTAGACTGGCAGAAAATGCCTAATGTGTCTATGCGCGAGGGGTCTACGCGGGCAGCGGTGAGGGGCGCGGGACGCGGGCTCGACGGTCGCCTGCGCCGCCGCGAGCGAGACAGACTTCTTATTTTACCACGGCAGTGACGCCATGTTTTTTTGTTATTTCAATGTAATTCTACAATACGCAATTTGTTAAATCAGTCTACGAGTTTTCCTAACCAGCTCCCGCTACACTGAGCTATCGATACAACAAGAACATTGGTCCTTCGAGCCGGATCACCAACATTTTACCAGTTTGAAAGTGTCTCTCGCGCAAACTATTCAGTTTAGAGAAAAATGATATTAGAAACCTCAATATCATTTTTGAAGACATATCCATAGATACATCACACATATGGGTATGATAAAAAAAAATTTTTGAGTTTAAGTTCCAAAATTTTTTATTTATTTTCTATTTTTGTATCAGAATCTTAATGCGGTTCACAGAATACATCCACACAGCAAGTTTCAACAGTGATAGCTCTTATAGTTTCGGAAAAAAATGGCTGTGACATACGGACGGACAGACAGACAGACATGACGAATCTATAAGGGTTCCGTTTTTGCCATTTGGCTACGGAACCCTAAAAAGGCATAAAAATAGGGAGCTTGAAATCAACTTTTCTCAGGAATTAAAAGAAAATTAAATGTTCCCAAAGATCTGGTGCTGGTTCAATTTCTGATGTGATTTTTGTGAGAATTTCTTTTAAAACGTTTTGCAATTCGACTCGCTGTTCGTCGTCCATTTTGTACCGATACTCTGTCCGTATCGGTACTTTGGACTTAAAAGAATCACTAAACACCGTCTGAACTATTACTTAACACTTAACATTGTTAACTAATAATCGCTTCACACCTGCATTTGCTACTTAAAAGCGTGTAGGTAGCATTTATGGCCGAATACTCAAACGTCACTTAATACTGAGTCGCTTTTCTTAATATTAAATCGGTTGCTGCCTTATTCACTCTAAAGGGGTCTCTAAAGAGGTAATAGGTTTGACAGCGACTTAAAATTGTCAAGATAAATGGACGTTACTAAGCACTGTCTTTGGCTTAGCTGCGTTCCGTCTCTATCGTACACTTGACGTTCGGCAGTTGTGTAACAATAACCGGTACAGTGCTAAGCCAAAGTCAGTGCTTACTAACGTCTATTTGTCTTGCCATAAGTGACGTTTGTGTATTCTGGCATTAGCGTAGTTTAATCAACATTATATTAACTAGAATGTTCGCAGGAACAGTGCCATAAAGGACTTAAAGCCATTACTTATTAGTACTACCAGTAAAAGTATATATAAACTGCTATAACCCACGTAGATTATAAAGCATTATTTAAAAGTATTTATCAAAATGGTGCTCTCCCCTCAGTAATGAAATAGACCTAATAAGGTTAGGGATCTATAGTACCCGTCTCCAAAACGCCGTGACGTACACCACCGCTCGAGATGCAGTGCCCTAGCGACAGCTTCTTAGAATGTTTGTAGATAAACTCTTTACTATCAAAGAACATCATACATTTCGGTGCAAACTTGAAAATTGTGGTCAAAGACAATGAAATACAATATTCATACATACATCTATCGTCAAGCGAACCAATAACAGACATTCTACATCGCGCAATAAGAGTTTGACGCGGAAGAACTGTCGGGTAGTAGCCGAAGATAATAGTAGTTCGCCCTTTTCTATGGCGAGTGAGAAACTTTATACTCTTTGTTTCTCATACCTCCAAAAACTGTGTGCGATTTTGAACTTAAATAAAATCGTGGACAACGATCCCACAGAATATAGCTTTTTTTTCTATGGCCGTCATTTTCAAATTTGGACTAAAAATGTTTGGAATGCAGATGATGGCATTTTATTTTCCGTTGTCTGTCACGAATATCACAATAAAATATTGTTCCTCCTGCGCTCAATAATCGAAATACTCTTTAAACCTTTCTTTTTCAGCTGTCATGAGATTGATCACAACAACTTTACTAACAAGGTGTGGCGGTTATTGGGTTGCAGACAGTGCTAAAAATAGTATAGTTTAAAAGGCTCGCAGTCATTTAAAGTAGCAGAAGTAATATATCTTTAATATTGTAGGTAGGTCAGCTAGGTTGGTATCAGTGTACCAACCTAGCTGATAAGGGCATTGTAATATCAAGCAAGCTTGTCGTACACTTGACATTAAACACAATCAGCACACAACACTAAACAGCGATCTTGACAAATCTAATTACATTCTATAATCTTTAATTACTTTGATACGGTGTATTATATAATTTTTGATGATATCAACCCATAATTTTTACTAATTCTATACCAGCTACGCACTCCGTTTTATATCATCCGAAAAAGCGTACATGTTTATTTGTCTGTACCTTCAATCTTTTCTCTTTTTTTTTTATTAAATCTTTATTCCTGCCCTAAGACTAACTGTGGACCTTTTAATAAGACTCAGTTCTAAAAGGTCCTGTCCATTAGCATGCATACTAAGTCCATAAAAATATATCGTCGAGAATACAATAGGTTTATACAATCACCGATCCATTTCCAAAGAGTCACGGTCAAAATGGGCGTAAAACCAACAGCTTTAAAATATATTTTATGTGAAAGCTAATGACTATTACTTAATTTTATACTATGACGGCAATCACCCAAACAACCGGTGAGCAGAGATATTCAGTGATGTTCAAACGTATTTGTTATAGAATCTAAAACAATCGCTAATACAACGGAGATAACACGACACGATGCAGAGGTAGGCCAAAGCACAGAACATAAATACCCTAAAGAGGGCCAAAGAAACCAATATATTGGTAGACAAACACTGACACTGTCACTGAAAAAAATATAAATAATGAATGACGTTATTCATATTTTGTTATTTGCTCACGTTTTGCTTTCATCGGTATATTTACGACTCCTGATCCCTGCCATCGCTTTCTTGACCTGTTATCGCTTTCTGATTGGACTGTTGTAATATAACTGAACTTTTCGCAAAAATCGGTAGAAATGCGATAGTTGAGCATTACTGTACTTGCTTAACAGGCAGAAGAACAGTAGGAAATTGTGCCCACATAGTTTCAGTTTTGTGGTTTTTAGGGTTAGGACGGCACGAGCCTTTCATTGCACCCGCAGAACATTTATTAGATGTTATAGTTGATGATAACCATTGGTATTTAAATAAAAAGTATCAATATACAGTAGTTTTTAACAAATATGTGTGTGTTATTTAACCAATCTTTGGGATTTTTTTGCAGTCATACCCGGTCGATATTGGGGTTAACAAGTATTTAGGGGGTATTTAGAAGTACAATAAAGTAAATTACAACACATTTTATTTCTGTTGGTTTTACGCCCAGCCCTCATACAAAAATGCCCATGATCCTTTCAATCGAGGTATGTAGGCATGAAAGTGGGATTTATGAAACGAGTGAAAGTGGCCGGAGATCAGGGTCCTATCCAAGGAACATCTGGTTTGGTTTGGTTGTAGGTATTAAGTACAGTCACCTCAGGATAGCAACGTGCATACTTACTGTTGCTACACTACATCCGATAAGCCTTTTTTGAATGATTTTTCAGTTTTCTCAATCATGTTCAAGTAAGCCTCTAGTTGAGACGGAAGAGGAAAAATACAAATCCGTACTAATATTATAAATGCGAAAGTAGCTCTGTCAGTCTGTCTCTTCTTCACGCCTAAACCACTGAACCCATTTGAATGAAATTTGGTACAGATATAGTCTGGGACCCGAGAAAGGACATAGGATAGTTTTCATCCCGGAAATCCCCCGGGAACAGGAACTATGATTCCACGCAGACGAAGTCGGGGGCAAAAGCTAGTATTTTACATAAAACGACTGCCTATCGAATATCACACCACCCAGTTACTAAGAAGCATGACACTCCTTTGGTTAAGACTTGTGGTCAGACGCTCGCGCTTGGGGTTAGCTCGTGCATTTAATTGTAACTATGATAATAACACCCATTAACGTTTAAAATGTATATTGCTGAATAGAGCTCAGTTTACACTGCACATCGAACATCCGTATCATCTAAAAGGCTAAAGATTTCAGTCAAAGACCTTCAGATTTTGAAAATCTCTGCTTAGTTGCAGTTCCGGCCAATATACGATGTTATTCTTAGGTTTACGACTGAATGTGTGAAGGTAAAGATAATCTTTTTAACCAAGCATTTTGTTAGTGAGAGATCATGTTTAGCACGCAAGCGTTGTGCTATCGCTGCGCTGTGCTTGCGCTCAAGTGTCCTGTAGATTACTTACAAGTGCAAAATTCGATTGGTTTTTGGCTATGTATTAATTCAAAATCTGCTCTGTTTCCACAGAGGGGATCAACGAACGGTGTAAGCTTTCTAGTATGGTAGTACGTTTGGCAACTGTTTCAGTGCGTCTAATGAAGCCCCATATCCCTTTGCATCTTCAAGCATTAGCATATTATATAGTACGTTTATATTAAGTCGATTCAATGTGTTTACATGGAGTGTTCGGTCAAGTGTCGAGGTTCCGATGACAAGGGCTTTCACAGAGGTAAAGCGTGTCGAGTATCGGTGAAGTTGCATGTTGCCTGTACCATTACTTTCTTCTGTGTCTTACTAAATTATATTCCTGCATAGCAAGCCCATAACTGTGGTATTATCTAATATCTTACTACTGGCGTGTAACCTTCAAGCTTCTAAGACACGTCTCTTCGGTGTCTACTAGCGGAACTCACTCTTATGTAGTAAGGTTTCCCTATTGACCTATTTCCCTATTGATTTGACGAATGTTTGACAAATAAATTATTTAAATCTGAGATTACGAAACACTGTTTAGTGTCGATCATCCCTTGTTAGTTTACGAGTGCGACTACATTTCCGTGTCCATGTGAACAGATTTCCCCGACTAGTCACGTCGGAACTTACATTGGCTTGCGGCGGCGAGGTGGGGCTGACCGCGCTGGCGCCGCCCTTCTTGCGCTCGTCGCGAGTGGGCGCCGGCGGCAGGTTGATGGTGTTGGCCTTGGCGTGCGGGCGCTGCGCCCTCGAGCGCAGCTCGGGCGCCAGCCGCCCGCCCAAGCTCGGCGGAACGCTCTCCGTCTTGCGAAGCCCGCACCAACCCTCACCTACACTAACGGGACGGGAATAGGAACGTTAAAATCAAAATAAAATAAAAAAAACGGGAGCACCAGCTTTTGTTCACTGTGTGTGGGGGCGAGTACTTTCTGCTTGGACTTGTTGTTTTACGTATCAAGTTAGAGCTTGTGTAAGCAAATCACAATGTCTCTTTAGCCCTCAGGCCGCATCAGAAGAGTGCTTTATTTGCAGGTTCCACCATCTTTTAATCTTGCCCAAAATATAGTAATCGGTTTTTGATTATTTAGTTCAGTTACTTTTTTAAATTAATATTCAACACAAGAAGAAAGTACTCGTAATAAGGTTGAAACAAAAACGGGGATAAAAACTTAAAAAATGTTCATTTTTATGTGTTAAACATGTTGGTGTATTGTTTAAGTTCTATTAGTATTGAGATATAAGATAGTAGTATTAGTAGCAGCCTACAGCCCCCGCGTGCTATGCACTAGCCCCGCTACAGCTAGGTGTGGGCACTATGTTAGTAGTTAGTGTGTTAGTCACTAAGCGCGCTCGGTGTGTCTATAGCGCCAGGTAGCAAAAGCTGGGCCCCAAATAATAAACGTAACGAAACATAAAAAGCATGCGGGACTAAAAGCAGAAAACCACAAGCGTTTTTTATCGACATTTAATGGTTACTCATGTAACATAATAGTCAAGTACAGTGATTATTAAATGTTAGTATTATATACATAACTTAAGACAGGCGAATATATACATACGAACAGTTACAAAACTATAATACCTAAGTGCCGTGACACTCGAAAAAATTATAACTTTTTGGTCGAAATTGGATAGCAAAAGTAGATACACTTCGTAGATACTAACATACATACTAGTACAGATCATGATAGCCACCACGACTGTATTATATCGTGGGATTGAAACTACACATTTTATTACGAATAAGTATCGTTTACAATATGTTAGACAAGCGTAAAACATAACGCATAATGCGCAATCACAAACGACTGGGCGGCGGGGAGCCGCGCACAAATTATATTAAGTCTAAAACATAATACAGTCTAAAATGAAGTAAGTAACTAGATAGCGATAAGAAGCGTGGCGCCCCTGCAAGCGGGACGTCCTCGTGTCGTCGCTCTCAAGCGGTTGCATAGCGCAGTTCAGTACAGCTGAGTCCGTGTCCTCGGTAGCGTAGCGTAACTTAGCAAACAATATACAATACATTACTTAATCTGCTCCTTACATACTAATATTATAACATCCAAAGCAGATTTCAATAAGCATTTCATGTTTATATTATCGTTAATTCTTATTAACTACCTGGGATTAATGTTCTTAAATAGATGATAGAATGATCGTCGTTAACTACGTATGGACAAACAGAACAAACTTAAGACTTGGCCCCTATATGTGAACAATTTAGATAGAAACTCTAGACCAAGGGCTCGACATTCAATTAGAGTGACAGCGGGGGTTAGTGTCTCGAATCGGGATATGCTACGACAATACAATGTTACGGAGTGAATTTAGATTTCATCCGGGAAGTAAGGATCAAACAGTGGACATCGCTATCATATACGTCTAATAAACATTGAACGAAGTTTAACTGGGATCTAACATTACTGTAAGTACGATAAACACCTAAGTATTGAATGTCACATGTGTGAAGGAAACCGATAGTTCGGGAGAGGACCCACTGCGGCGCGTGAGGCGCGCGGGGGGAGGGGAGAATATTCGAGTGTACGTCGGGCGTCTAGAACTATCCCTACCGCGCACTATATGTATATAATATGTTGTGAAATGAATTCTGATTAACCTAAGCATGCATTACTTCCTAAGTCCGTCCATTCAAAATATCGTTCACTCCATAATTCCAGTCTTCTTCGATTCCTACTTATCAACTAAGCGAAAAGTTAAATAATCGTTTGATCGGTGCGATACAAATCGATGCGGCGTTTCGTACTGTGAGCTCCGGGATGACGAAACTCACGCGGACACATCTAACCTAACAGAGATAAGACAACAGAACGTCGGTGTTCACGAGTACATTGTGAACACGAACAGTACTCCTCCCGATACAGAATACAGTTACAATATCGGCTAACAAGACAACGCCGATGCGCCATTATTATTGCTAGGTTGTAAGGCGCTAGCTTCTTTACATTAATTACAAAACTCGCAATTATTATGTACCCAATGGGCATATTAGTTACTGAGTAGTACTTGAGATTATCGGGTGAGTATCCTTCGATACTGGTAAAGACATGGCGGTGTGCTTCGAGCTTCGCGCGCTCGGGGCGGTGGCGCGAAGTGAAGGCAGCAGTACTGGACAATATACAACGCCACTACTTTTGCGCAGCAATTATAATCTACGACGTAGTGCCTACCAACATTCCGCTGCTGCCTTCGTTTGCTTCGCATAGTGATTATTGTACCAGTGTGTGCGGCGCCGGCTCTGGGCAAAGGCTTCCGCCTCCGTCTCACTTCGTCAAGGGGCCGTGCGAGGCGTTCACTTATTGACGTTATTTCATAACGTTTACATTACTTGTAAGACTTGGTGGCGAGTAGTGCATATTATAATACGGGCAGTGTTCAATGCTCTCACGTCATTGGCAGACGCTTACACCTAAATCTATTCAATGTACTAACAACTAAACATCATCTCACGAATTTGGGCAGTGACGACTTGTAATTGATAAATGGCAGTATGTTATTGCTAGGTGACGTGTTACGGTGCAAGGCATTACAGACAACTCGCTCGCTCGCTCGTTCGTTCTGCACTCGGTCGTTCGGTCATGGCGGCCGGCCGCGCCGGTCGCGTCCTTCGATCAACACTTTCATTATTGCTACACTATTAACATAATTAGGTACCTATATCAACGTTAAAAAATATCTAAATAAATGTATATCTAAATATCAATTCCAGTGTTTGTTAACCTAACATGGACAATATAATATTCGCTAGTCGACGTGACGTCCCTCGCGTGTCGCTCGCTAGCGTTGTACACAATCAATTAAATTATATTATTCTTGCATTCATCTCCACGTTACTTACTAATGATTTTATTTTCTTAGATCAAGCACTATCACACGTCTAGAGGCTCTAAATAAAGCTATTAGGTAAAATCGTATGTTCGCTACTCGCTCGGGTGATGACGTGTGCAAGTAGACGTGTGTGCGTGTGAAGCGTGTGCGGCCGCCCCCGGGCGTGCTCGTCGTGCGCGTCCGTCCCTGTCCGGGGGCGAGCCTAGTGATATATCATACATACACTACTGACCTAACTTTGTGTTCTCATAACTTGATGGAAGCCACTCCGGGCCCGTGGCTACTCGATATTAACCTAAAAGTGCGATACATGATGACAGCTAAATGACGTCGTAAACTAGACGATATTGCTTATGGCGAGCATGACAGATGTAAAGCTTTTGTTTCCATGTCGAAGTAGTTTGTCGGCGCCTTTATTTCCTAGTTGGCAGTCCGCCGACGACATAATTATAATGAGATATTTTATTCATACGTGATTTTATATAACTACAGTTTTAGGTTATTAGTAAAGATTACAAAGTCACATCTAATACATCAATATAGTAGTTGTTATTACATATATTGTCACTGAAGCCGGGCAGCCACACTGACCGTGGCTACTGTGAAGTTAGATGCGAGTGAGCGCGGCTGCTGGCGTCAGTAAGTATTAGTAGAGGCGAGTTAGTAGTGTCGGTAGCCGGCGGCGTCGTGCGGCGTCGGGCGGCGTCGGGCGGCTTCGAGCGGCGTCGGGCGCTGCGGGCTACTTACGCGGCGGGGTCGCGCGCCGGCTCGCGAGTCAACTGTTCGCGCAGGTACGCGCCGGGGTTCTCCAGGGCGGCGCCGAAGTTCTTCTGCAGCGTCAGGATGCTGGTGATGGTGGACACCCAGTTGGCGCGAGTGGCCTCTGACGGCCGGCACATGAATGACATCTTTGGTTTAGTAGAATCGTCGGTGCGCACTATGAACGCGGGGGGAGCCTCCACTTCTTCCATCTCCATTTTGTTCACCTGCACGATTGTAAACTCAATCAGTAACATTCCAAATAACTGAAATCTTTAATGTCAAAGCGGCCTTAATGAACTTGGTGTAGAAATAGACCAAACTAGGAAGATATTAATATTAATACTTTCAATGAAATTAAAGATCAGAGAGGGAGAATCAGCAAACAATTCTATAATAGCATAAGAGAATCAGCAAAAATACTCAATTCTATAAAAGCATTAACTTCAAAGCCCTTGCATTTGGTTCTCAAAAAGCTAGCTCGAACGTGGAAGTCTGACCTGTATGTGGGCCTTGTAGTTGTAAGTGGGGCTGCTGTACTGGGTCTTCTTGCCCACGGCCTCGCTGAAGATGATGCACTGCTCGAAGAGGAACACCTGCAGCTCCTTGCCCTTGTCGCTGCCACCCGACACGTCCGACACCACCATGTACTCCTGGATCAGCAGCTTGCCCTGGGCGGTTATGTTGCCCTGGAATTGTCAACAAATCCTTCTGTAACTTGCTAACGCATCATGGTTCAGAAGAACAGCTCGGCGAGCGCGCGTAGCTTTTTAACGTTCTGTACATAATGGGTAATACGAGAGCCTATTAGTAAGACTCCGTCAATTTGTCTGTCCATTCGCCGCCAGGCTGTATTTCAAGAACTGTGATAGTTAAACAGTTGGAAATTTCACATACGATGTATTTATGTTGCCACTATAACAACTATTTCTAAAGAACACAGAATAAAATGAATATTTAATTAGGGCTCCCATACAACAAACGTGATTTTTTGACAACAATGGTACGGAACTTTCCGTGCTCTCGTCTGTCTTGCACCTCGTCCATTTTTCCCTGTTATGCTCAGCTGGGTCGGAATCTCAGATACCGGCAGGTCGGCCCAGCGAGATCTGTCACTAGCCTACGTCACATAGTAACAAATTAATATTAGCTCTGCGCTGTGTGCTGGCAATGGCTCGCGCGCGTTTCATTGAGCGGCTGCTAAACGCTAGACTGGCTTTGCTGTGAACACAAACAATCGCATTGGCTGAATCAGTTCGCGCAGGCCAAGGAGATAAGACAGGTTGATCCTTACCGCGAATCCTTGCAGTCGGCCGACGTCCATCATGTTGTTGGCGTTTTTCGGGATGATGTCGGTGCACTCGACCGCCTCGCGCAGGGACGCGATCACGTGCGGCGCGCAGTTGGCGTGCTCAGAGTATGACAGGATCTTCTTCACCAGCAGGTGGTACTTCTGGATACGCTGGATGGGCTTGATCAGCAGGTCTCCCAGCTGGAATCGACGGGTGCGTGTTAAAACAAACGAGCGCTTTACGGGACACGCAGACTGCTTACAACAAGCGACGTCACCGATCATCCAGTAGCGAACGTGTTTTCAATGTAAGTGTGATGTGAGGAAACAAATGTAAAACCCCAAAAGAAAAGGTTTAAGTTATCGGCGTGACGTCACACGCGCCTCTGAAGCTGCAGTTCAATGCACTCCGTCGTAGGAGTACAGTTGATACTTCTGGCATACTTCGTATATCAGGCTACACGTCTCAAACGAGGTCTCTAAATAACTTGTCAGAGCGGAACTGGTCACACCGAATTGGTATCAAGACAAATTTGTATCCATAGTATAGCATTGCTGGGCAGTGTAATATTCAAGTCCAGTAGTACCTATGAGATAATAACTAAGGCGGACCTACTACAGGCACACAACATCGAAGGGAATATTTCAGCAAATGTTCACAATGTGCGGGAATATTAGAAGGCAAGTTCTTAACTGTTAGTAAAGTATCCGCTTCCCTAGCTAAGTTTATATGGAAACGACCACCGAGTTCTGTTGCTAAAGAATGGTTTGATCCAATGAGTGTTGCCATGCAGTCGAGGACGTTCGAAAGCAATTCAAAGTTATTCTTCTTTACTGTGCGGTTCATTGATGAGAAGTGCGATAAATTCTAATGCCAGTTTGCATTTAATGTTAGATTACTCTGTCTACCTGTAGACACGTCGGCACAGGCACGTTTTGAATTAAAAAACATTTGACGAGCGGTGTAACAGCGACGAAAATAAATGTGGTGCGGATGGACCGAGTAAAACTTAAAGTAGGAGTTAGTCTCCGTGTAGCAGCTACCGTCCCTCACCTGCAGCTTCTGTCCCAGCTTGACGCGCAGCTCCTGGAAGTAGGTGTCGTGCTCCGACACGATGTACTCGGACACGGGCTTGTTGCGGCAGTAGGCCTCGTACAGGAACATGCGCTTCTCCAGGAAGCGCCGGAACAGCGGGCCCAGCAGCTCGGGCTCTTCCACGCACAGGTGCAGCTCCCTGACAAACTTACTGCACAGGACAAAAGTTCTTCATGTATGCATGGACCGAACAGGTAATGTTGTCTCGCAAGCTCACTATTACTATTACTAATATTAATTACATCGCCAGCATGAATCTTACTGTAAGAGAACCATCAAAGATAAACAAAATAATTATGTAATTGCACATAGGCGAGATACATATCGTACGTATCAACTTGAAATATTCAGCGTGTTTAGCGCTATTAAATTAAACTCATCAATGGTCGAAACTCAACCGGAATTAATAACTTTTTTTTTATTTCAGCATTCTGCAAATCTTCTCTTCTTCGTTTGCGCAGTATTCTTATAAAGGCGTACAAAGCTTTTGCTACACGTATTAATAAATTAAATAATGAGTCGTACAAATCACGAGATGGAGAAAGACCAGCTGAGTGAACAGTGGTGTACACTTGATGTGAGCCGAAAAGCCTGGTTTAACAAATAAAATTACATTATGAGCTGTCAGCAAACGAGTACATAAAACAAAAAAAATACAATAGTAAAAAGTTAATAGCGATTGCAGAAAAGTTGACGTGTCTTGGCGATTTGCTAAGGTTTTCTAAGTCATAAAACTTGGTTTTACTAAATTTAGTGCAAGTGGAACTGTGAAAGTTTTAACGACTTTGGATTCATATTTTAGTCAACTGGTTTGAAAGTGACTGAGCTTTTATACCCCTTTTAAATTACATGAAATAAACTTCTTAGCGATATTTTTATAGTTCATGTTCACGGAAACAAAAGGAATTTATTATTCTCAGACAATATCATTCCATATTCTGTAAGAGATAATAACGCACAGCGCAAGCTTATTTTATTCGCTCAAAACAGCATACTGTAAACAGTGTGTAAACACTGTGAAAAGTATAGTACTGAAGACAGGTTAAAGATATCCTTTATGGTGCTGTAGTTTCCCGTAGCAAGTCATCTGATAATACCACATGTTGCTTCGCCTTATTTCTATTTACCTGTGGTTAAGTATATACTCCCCCACACCAATATTACAGTAGGTACAAAAATATGAGTAGGTATATGTAGTACTCACTCGCGGTGCCACTCATAGATAGCCTCGATGTTGCCGAAGATCATGCGGTGTCGGCGGTCGCGCAGGCTTTCAGGCAGGGGCGGGTCGGCGTTGGGGTCCTGTACATCAACATGTCATTGAGTCGCTCCTAGAGGTAACCTTCCAGTGATGTGTAGTGGGTGTTTGTCCGAGTGACTTGCCTGCACGTGGCGCATGTAGCCCTCGCAGATGAGCCTCAGGTCGGACACGTAGATCTCCTCGGTGTCCACCAGCTCGCGCAGCACGTACTCGCGCTTCTTCAGCGTGGCCTCGAACGAGTCCGGGCCCGGCGTCACCGGCACCTCCTCCTCCTCCGCCTCGCCGCTCCGACCAGACGACGACGCCACGCCGTGTTGCTCCTGTGTACACACACTCTTTCACTTTCTTGCTCAATCGCCTCTTTGTCAACTAACTAAGTAATAAAAACAATGCCTTTCTAGAAGCTTTTGATTCTCATCTATTCAGGCACAACTTGAACGTATCCGTAATAATCACAACGGCTCGCAGACTAGATAATTAATTATTCACGTGTGATGAGTACGGAGCGGGACGGTGGACTAATCTAATTACTCTCTGGAGGCTGATGGATGATCATATATTGCCAATGAGAGTGTAACTGGCGGTGAGGCGCCATACTTTACCTGCGCTACGTCATAGCCACTAGATACGAGGCGAGGCGGCTACGCGACACGGTCAATACAACGCATGCAAAATATAACCAACTAGGAAAAGAAGCCTCAACGGACGACATGCACGTGACGCGAAGCGAACTTCCTACTATTTAACCAAAACATGTGCTTCAAACAAAAAAAAAGGTCACACACTCTCAGTAGCTCTTCTGCAAAATATATATTTTAAATAAGAACTCAAGTTAATAAATATAAACGTTAACCGGCGACATCCAAGTCCAACGTAAGAGAAAATAAACTTTGATTATATTGCACCGCGTACTGTTCAAAGCGGTTATATCATAAATAGGAAAACGAGGCCTTTATAAATTAATTCAAGCGCTAAACGACTCTCAAATTAGATGAAGTGACTTTCATTCGACGCTGAAACCTTATTTACATCACATGTCACTTGGATGGTGAGTAGTCAAAGGAGTTCCGTCGGGGACGGCGCACATATAATGTAGCTGGAATACGGCGTTACTACACCCACTTGTACTGAGTCTATCGACAAACACGTCGGGGACGCCGCATCGCTAATAGTGTACACAACTCATTGTCGCTAACGACAATTTGAACAGTACGGGTATTGACAAAACAAAGAAAGAAAACCAAACATGCAAACATCATGCACTGAGATAGAGCCGAACCATTCTCTCCTTGACGATTTGCATTATCTCGTCAATATCTGCCGATCCTCCGTTAGTCTCGATGGCATCCATGGCCAAAGAATTCTGAAAATGTTGACGAATAAAGAAGTTGACTGTGGTACAGTAGACCCTTGCGGTAAAGTGCTACAAGCGGTAGGGTACTCACGCGCGCGGCGGGGGCGCTCGCGGCCGCGGCGGGCTGCGGCGCCTGCTGCAGCACGGCTTGTGGGTTCTGCCACAACACAGCGCATGTTAATTACACGTTATAAGCCCAACTACTGACTATCTTAACCTACGCAGTTCACCTTCATGATTTTAAATTGCAAAGAGTAAGCTAACGCTGCGGCTTCGCCTGTCTCTGTGACACAGGTACATACGAAGCCACAACGTTCGGTACTTTCATCTGCTTAATTCGTCAAGTACTAATGATAGGCACTTGACATTTTGAAAAGTTTTACATGTTTACTCATCTGCATAGTTTGAAACAGTGAGATTGAGGACATGGATTAAAAAAAATATTTTGTATTATATTTAGCCAGTTCCCTCATATATTTATTTGTTCGTTTAACCTACCATAGTACTTCGCCACACGTTAAACGTGAATGGAGAAGGAAAACAAACCATTTTTATAGACTAAACACGATCTAATTTTGGTGGGCGTTACGTCACACGTAATATCGATAAATAAGCGGTATAGTTGGTTAACGATGTTGAAAAAAGCAGATTCAGCAGTTCTCGGGGAAATTGTGAACACACGGGTTGGCTGCGAATGTAAGGAAAAAAGAACTCTTTGATATTACCAACTAACATAAATACAATATTGTGTGTCCATTGCGGATGGGAGGAAGTTGACTTTAAACGTGTGAAAGCGACAAAGCACATTAGTTCCAACTCGTATTACGTTCGACCTAATGACATATTAATTAATTATACAATGTATAATTAGTAAATTATGTCTGTTATGTCGTCACTAGGCAAGCCATGGAGCTGCCGTACGGCGACAATGTGGAAACGCGATGATTTCAGTTGCCCGCTGAGTAATTAACAAGTCAGGGAATTGTTGAACCGTATTTTACCCAACTTGTTTGGGTAAAATACGGTTCAACAATTTCCTGACTTGTTGACGTATGCGTCGTACCCCGGTACGACGTTCGCTGCAGTAAATATCTAACTTATTTTTGCGAATTTTCAGCGAGTCTGTGATAAGTTTCAGTATCATGTTGCGCTGTAATGTTATGAGCTGAGTGCTCAATGACATAATTAAGTCGTACTTCACCGACGACTTTTAATGAGGAGAACGAGTTACATCAGGAACAATACGCCGGCTGTAACGTTGCACGATACACGCTACACCGAACAAACAAGTTATCAGTGCGAGCCTGCTCTCGAATCTTGGCACGTTGTTGTTATTTCAGTAAAAAATCATCAGTAAAATCATATTTATTTTGTAAATAGGTTATAAACATAACACTTTTACACGTCAATTTTGTTTTTTTTTTTTAAATTAAGCGAACGATGGGGCCGGTGTTTCGTAGCTGGACTGCTCTGAGAAGAAACATCCGAAACAAACTCAGAGGTCAAAGTCTCTTTTAAAGTCCATACAATCGTATTGGTCAAAAATATGCGAGAACCATGGAGGTTTGTCTGAGGTACTCTCTAGATGAGAGAAGCACACAGATTTGAGTGGACCTGTCCAGGCAGTGCAAGCATTTGTCAGTAATCGTTTAGCTCAACTAAAAACTTTAAGGAGCTCAACGTCTTGACGAACAGTACCAAAGTAAGGACATTTGGGTAGGCCGCATTAAATACTCAAACCGTCAGACTGCATATATAAAAAAAAAAAAAAACTTAGAACAACCACCTCCATAGTCCTTACATTCACAAAAAATAAAAAAATATACAAAAACATACATATACTTCAAAAAGTACACGTCAATGTCAAATAAAAATAATAATAATAAAAAATTATATACTTTAAAAAGTACACATCAATGTCAAAATAATAATTAAAATGTCAAAGTAGAAAAAAAAATGTACATAAAGTAAATATTGGCCAATGTATCAATCGAAGCAGCTCAATCCCAAGCATTAGAGTCCTCAATATAATCTTTAACAGAGTAAAAAGCTTTCTGACAGAGTTTACGTTTAATAAATAATTTAAATTTAGTAATGCTAAGTTCTTGAATTTGGCTGGGAAGTTTATTATAAAAGCGTATACATTGACATTTAAACGAACCACCTATTTTCTTAAGCCTAGTTGAACGAACCACGTATTTGTTCTTATTTCTCGTATTTATATTATGGATATCACTGTATTTTTTAAATTGATTAATATTTTTATGTGCGTACAACAAATTTTCATATATATATTGACACGGCACAGTCATAATATTCACCTCGCTAAATTTGCCTCTGAGGGAGTGTCGAGGACTTAATTTATAAATTGAACGAATAGCCCTTTTTTGCAAAACAAAAATAGTCTGAATATTTGCATATCATTATCAACACACTACTAGTTAGTTCGGCTATGGAAGTTGAAGCCTCCGAAATGTCCGCAATACGTCAGAGGGCTGTGGTCGCACACCCGACCAACAGAAGGGAGATATTCGAGAATTGTATTCGTGACATTTGTACCACTACGTGTGGACCACAGCCGGCGCTATCAACTACGCTTGTAATTAATTTTATCTGATTGAATGTAATCATAATTACTTTCAATCTGGTTGCAAAAGTTATGATAACTTTAATCAACATCTGTAATTTTGATACAGTATTTAGTAATCAAAACTAAGTGATTATATTTTGCCCGAGTACATTTTATAACATCGATCATCATAACATTTTGAAAAGACCACCTTGTTAGCTTTTTGATTGAAATTGACCCCAATTTCAGCGTCAATAATTTATTGATTAAACACAAAACGTGATTACTTTTTTAATCTTTTATTATTCTTTCATGATTCAAATATCAACAATTTCTTGTCGTGATACCAATAGACTAAATGTAATCTTCAGCAATCTAATTTCAGTATTATATTTTAAATGACATGTCATCTCCATTGTAAAGTTATAACTATGTCGAGGTATACAAGAGCCGCCTTTGACTTTGACCACAAAAGGGATCACTATTACGATCAAAGAGGCCTTTCCTTAAATAATAGTTTGCCTGGATGGGTTCTAATGGGTATGCCTGTCAATCGAAGATGGATTCTGTCTTGGCATAATACTCTATGGAAGGTAAATGGTTCACAGAGTAAAGTAGGTATAGGACCTAGGAAATATGTTGTAATGCAAGCGACACCTGACACAACGAGTCGTTATTAAGAGGAGTGATATTTTCGGAGTATTTCCGATTGAGCACCAGTATTCACAATAAGACACACTTAATAATGCGCTCACACGGAAATACTTCATATTTTCACGTAATTGTACTCAAAGTATTTCAAGTCTGAAAATAAGCGAGTTATCACTAAGAATCGACTCACCTGTATAGGTTTCATGGGTGGTGGTAGCTCCACATCGGCGGCCTCGTCTTCAGCCTCGTCCAGGACTGCCGCCTTGCCAGGGTCATGGTCGTCGGCGCGCCCATTATCGCCGTACGGGAGCTGCACCAATACAATGATATTAGTCTAGGGGTCTGTTTTACTGGGCTGCGGGTTGTTCGAAAGAGATCCCGCAGCCCCGGAGACGAAGCGCTAAGAAGGAACATGGCTGGGATTTACTCTGTAGAAGTACACTCCTTTCTGATCCGCCCAGAGAGGAAGGACATTTGATGATTTGCGATCCCAAAAAAACTTTAACATTTTTTTCTAAAACCGATCTTGAACAACTTCATCTGTACTAGATACTAGCTTTTGCTCGCGTAGATATAAAAATAAGAGATGGATTTTCCAAAAATTCATTCTTAGTGGATACTTACACTGTGCGTTGATTTATCGAAAATTAGACAGTCAGTCTACCATTTTATATAATTATACAGATATACAGATAGTCGACGATCAATTAAATAAACATGAACATTGTCAAAGCTAAAGTAAGCCACGAGCGATGTTACGATAAGTTCAGAAAACAGAATCTCTAGAGAGTACGGAAAACAAAGCGGTACCTAAGTGATGAAGTTTATAATTACATTCTTCGAACTAAGACAAAGTTAATGAATCTTTGAGTAATGTGAGACATCCATGTTGTATTTTGTTTGTTTAGCTTTTGGTGGCGTTCAGTGTATGAAAAAAAAAAGACTGAAGTTAAAGTCAAGGCTTGGTTTTTTTTTGCAAACCACAGACTTTTTAGTCGTCCTCTATCTCATAATCACAAAGAATTTAAAATAAATCAAAATCTCAAAATACTGCTTTACGACTGCTATAAATAAAAAACGAAGAAAAAATTAAATCATTATATTTATAGCACACAAATTCTTAATATCTTCTTAAAAAAATAATATTGCGAATGCGTACACATATTGTATTGCACGAATTACATTGACACTACATTTCAACCAGCCAAGTCTGTAGTCTGCGCGAGGTCTTATGGAACTTTATTGATATGCAAACAATTTTTTTTTTCATTTGTTATTTTCCCAAGTTGTGTTGAATTTGCAAACTCCGCCTTTAGGCCCAACTATTAACTTTCGTAAAAATCTGTTGTAAAACATACCTTGAGCTTCTTGTCCGATGGTGTCTTCTTCAGTGGCACAGGTTTGTCTGTGGTAGCGGGTGACTGGGCCCCGCTCGGACCCTTCTCGGTCTTCCCCTGGGACTGCTTGCGAAGCCCCAGCCATCTTTTCCTACGTTGCGAAGAAAGTACCACGTTAGTCAATCTTTAAAGTTAGGTAAAGAACCCGTATGAATGACCCGCACACGAATCATCAAAGTCATCTCCGATACGTTTCAATGTTGACAAATGAAATAATTAAGTACAAGGTCCTGACACTAAAAACTACCACGCCTGTGTGTTAAAGTTAAAACTTTTAAAAGGCACTCTAGATAATCAATTTATATTGTTTCCCGAACGTGACAAGCCGGTAACGCGCGGAACAAAACTAATCAAGAGAAGCTTAATGGAGTTCTCGAGCTCTGCGGAGACAAACACCGGAACATTCAAATAATCGTGCGATACTTTACGTTGAGCGGATACTTTCTCCTTACATTTTATCGAACAAAGTACTCCGTCGCTTCTGTCAGTCTGTTCGCGATAAACTCCAAACTACTGAATGTATGTCCATGCAGCTTTCGCTAATAGACAGAGCAATTAATGAGAAAGTTTAGGTGTATTTTACACGCATGCATACAATGTTTGTACGATTGCACATTGTGGTAGAGAAAAGGCCGAGGATTTTAATTTGAATATATTTTTAACAACCGTTCGAAACTGGGATTTCTATTCATTCATATGTCACAAACTAGCGACTGTTTGCATTCAATTTAACTTTTTAGAAACGTTTCACCCAGTTTCCGAGACAATAAATCAATTCAATCGCAACATCCAGTGAATTTTGTCGAATACACGAGTATTGTGGACTGTGTCTATAATGTTCTACTGTGTTCTACGTTCTACTATGTTTGTTTTGCAAAAGTTTTGCACTTGTTTTCACTAAAAAATTGTGATACATACATAGTTGACGTAGATGTATTGTCGGCTTAAATGTGCGCCGCGCAAATTGAAAGAGGTCATTGATTTAGCTAACACATGTTATAAACACGGCCGGGCCGGCGGAGCCCCGGGGCTGCGGTAACACTGCAGCGCTGTCCGAAGGGCTCGCACAATCACAGCTGCAATGATTTAGGCACAGTGCCTTGCGGCCATGGCTAGCTATGGACCACAATACACATATATATGTAATCCAATACGTAAAACCGCAATGTCTGTACTGGATATCATGCGTCACTATTAATTATAGTTTTCCTCGTATTTGATTGACATAGTCAGTTCAACTTGGCATTTTCAAACAAAAAACAGGTAATGGTAATCAAAATACGTTCATATTAAAATGTTTTAATATTTATTTAATGTCAGAAACGGTGTACACAACGTGACACGTCATATTCGAAATACATTACGATAATATGTTAATATAGATCATTTTCGTCCATTAAGTTAACGACTGTATGTGCCAATGTGAAGTATTTTCATTCGTGTCAATTATCAAGTGGTGCGGTGAATGCAGGTGTACGTCACGCATTGTTAGAGGGTGTGAGATATGTTGGCAGATGCAGTCGGCCGGCGGCTTAAGATCATAGCTCATTAGAGCCACCCGGCACCAACTCCGCACCGCCTCGACGCAAGGCGTCAACTCGTTGTCGATGGGTGGACCACCCGCCGTCAACCAGTGGGCCACCCGCGGTCAACGGGCGAACGCCGAGGCGTCAACTCGTTGACACCTCGGCGTCAACGAGAAAGAGACCAACTCGGCGCTTGGTCCGGCGCGCGGGCCACCGCCGTCAACGCACGACAAGCATTCGAGCAGCCAGTTGTCAACGAGTGGCCCACCCGCCCCGACCGCGCGAGAAGGGCTTAAAACCGAGGCGATCCGGTGACGGAGTTAATATAGTGAGCGCATGCCCGTACAATTCCATATAAAGAATACTAGCCGCAGGAGGCGAGTCGGTGCGGAGTGGCTGCCGGGTGGCTCTTATGAGCTATGACCTCGTTACAAGGTGCTGCTTGGTAATGATAGCGTGGAATTAGGCGACTTGAGATCATCCGCCCGCTTGTAAATGAGGCACGGAGTGATAAAGACACGACTCTTGCTATTTTGATCTATAATAATACAAAAGCTGTCTGAAAAATCTTTGTAACTGCGTGTGAAGCGACTTACTTTTTGAGCAAAATGCGGGCCAAAAGGGTTTTCGGGGTATTTAAGTATACGTACGGCACCGCCAGTACAGAAAATGAACCTGCATTATCAGTAAAGCGTTAAGGCCTATGTGTGATTAATCTAATAAAGATAATGACCTCCACAGGTGAGTCTAGACTGTTTATTTTTGTACGATTTTAAAGTGGTTTTGAACGGGGTTTTTGTGTTGACGAGATATCCGCTTAATCGGTTGCCAGATTGATAAGGCTAGCCCATTCGGTGTTATTATAACGAATGGTTTACCGTTTGGAACTTCCAGTTATGCTATACAATAATGTTTTTGTTTTATAAACGCTTCACAGGGCACGCATGTTTCCTGAGATCTGTGAGACATTGATGATGTTCGGCGGTGCAGACTTAACAAAAGTAATGTTTGCTGTTGTAGACATTACATAGTCCGGGTCATATAAAACAGCCCTTAAGTGTGATGACTAGATAATAGCTATACTGTTAATTAAAGAGGCTGTTATATAATCGAGCTCATCGGAACATTTCGCAGTAAACAATCGGGGCCGGCTTGAACTACGGAACCAATTTCAGGTCTTAAATTAATTCAACCGTCTCTGGCCGGGTCAGTATACCTAGCTATTACTCGGCCCGACATCGCTTCACCGTCTATGTTTATCAGTTAAGTTCAGATTAGGAGTATTATCTCGTCTGCTGCGCGCTTTAGGAAACCCTCCACTAAGGCAGAATATTAGTCGCTGCCATTTAGTGTTTACACATATTTCATAATAACATAGTCAGTAAATACATTTCACGAAACACAAATAACTTTAGGAACACAAGATAAAGGAAATTGTCAATGAATCAGCATAACTTCAAATGATAAAATGCTAGTAGGTACTCAACGGAAAATATCAACAACAGGAAATTCACTGAAATTAAAGCTGTACTATTTTATAAATAGCGAGTAAGCGCTCAACCCGCACAAAGTAGGCAACAATCCATGAGAGAACTGAAAAGGAAGAAGAAGGAGTTCACGAGGATTCGTTCCTGACAGATCCGTCCCTGGGAGAGTAAGGGTTCCCGGGAGTAAAAGTATTAATCTGTGGTAAAAGTCCCGCAATAGGAATACTATGAACTCATCATATTGTAGCGAGTTAGTGCCGCGGGCAGCGGCTTATGGTAAACTTTACTCTCTAGGAAAAGCGAAACAGCGAGTAATATTATAATTTTTCAAGGTTCACGGAAAAGTGTTGCCGTGGTCTTTTATATCAGTTAAAATTGGTACTCGAATGTAAAACGTATAAATTGTTCCTTTAAAATAAGGTAAAACGACAGCACTTCATTTATTTGTGAAGTCGCATCACACCTCGCTGCAATATTATGAAACATTGAAAATAAACCGAGACGGTTATCACCCACATGAAAAGGTTTCATGGTTGTGATTAATGATACTGATACAAGGTACGTACCGATAAATTAAGTGGACCTGTTACGTGAATTGAACGCAATCATCGTTCGTAATGTATAGCTAGATATATGTTAGTGTGAGGAGCGCTGTCTGCGGTCAACTCCACGCTCAACCAAGGACTCGGCACCGCATTGCGGTCGCCGTTGCCCGACCGCTCACAAAAAATATATCCTAACTGCAACAATCTTAGTTCGGGATCCGTGTTACACGCATTTCGGTCTGTATAACCTTCCTTCTGTGAGTTTAGACGAGTGTGCACTCGTCCTACCTGATGACACGGCCTGCTAGCTCACCTCGAACACGCTTCACCTGAACCTCCGCGGGAGCTCGTCACGGAACAGTACGCATCACACGGTAGCATTCACCCACACTTACTTCACACAAACAACTTGATTCCACATGGCAGCAGCGCCGCATCACTGTCATACACGTCCACCGCTGCGGTCACGTGTACACTGACTCACATGCTAAATGTGCACAAACACTCTTATCTAAGCTCTATTTCGAAGGAGTAAATAATCAGCTCGGGGGACGGTCGGCAAGGAGCCGTATCAGCGAGATACAGGCGCGATAGTGTTGTACTGGCGCTGGCCGTGCGTGCGGGGCCGGCCGCGACGCGCTAGACCATCGACGACACCTTAATTACATATCAATTAGGTAATGAACTCGTCCGACGTCGTACGTTACTGCAAACACCACCTAGCTACCGCACGCCGAATTCGGCAAATCGATGGAATCGATTACAGTTGAGACTGAGCTCACGAGGCGCTATGTACGTCGATGTGAATACATTACGACGTATTTAATTATCTCTGCCTAAGGTATGTACAGTGTGAATAGACAAGATTAGATAACGCCAATTTAAAGAATTGATAAGAGTGACATAAGGGTGCTGTGTGATACTCGACGTAGTGAGGAACAAATTATAATGTTATTCCTCACGTCGCACAGGTACTCAAAGGAAGATTTAATTTGTCGCTGTGTGTATCTCGACTCGCGACACAAGTACTCAGAAAACCGCAAAATTAGCTTAACTAAGCGAACAGGGTTGCTTAATTGTTTCCATTGTTCTGTTTGTCTAGCAGAAAAAAGAAAGCGCAGGCTACGGGCCTGCGGGGATGAGATTCAGATAAAAGAGCAGCTACAAGCGATATACCGGCTATTTAACTGCTACTGTACAACTGAAAACTTTTTTTGTACATTTCGTATAACTTGCTGAGCTATGAAAACAACTTATCAAAAAACTATTAGCTGTGTCGATAGTAATGCACTATTTCACAATATATTATGTACTAATGTTTTGGCTAGCCAGAAGAGCTCAGCTTGATACAGATGGGATGTGGAAGGCTTATTACATTAACAACTACCTTTTGATAGACGACACACACTCGAAGGTCTGATCTTAAGAATTCATAAACCCTTACAGGAAACGCAAACAATTTCAATTGAAAATGTGCTGTAGAATGTCAAAAACATTGAATACCGAGTGGATGCATCTTTCACGGTTGGCTGGCGGTCACAGAAACAACACCAAAACGTATTAGCTTACGTCAAACCGTTACGTAATGTTGTGCGCCCTAAGTCATTAATGATGCGTTCGTATACACACGCCGGGTATGGCGAACAGCGAAGAAACCGCGGACACTGACACATTGTCGACACGACGTCAACCATTGCTGAATTATAGCAATAGCTGCTTCAGGTGCAGGAGATATCGGGAGTGTAGCACTAAACAAACAACCTGATGTGGTGGAAACAGCTGGCACAGCAGAGCCGCGAGTCGTGCGCGTCCGCGTGCATCCTCGTCTGCGCGTGCGCTGCCTTCGCGCCAGCGACTGAGCGCGCGTATCGCGACCACTCAGATAAAACCACACCAAGATAAAAGATGACTAACTAATAGGAAACGTCGAATCATACACTGTTACGAATAGATAAGGCTTTTGTTTCTGAAAGAGAAATTTTAATTTTGGTGCTATATTTTGTAAGTTTATCAGGCTTTACACTTTTCTCAGACAAAGATGCATTGAACGCGGCTATATCCCAGCGTATGTTAAAATACATAATATTACGGACTTCTGTAGGCTACCGCCTTACCTAATCAAAATAACTTTCCACCTCTTACATGAAATTCATCAAACTACATAAGTACTTTATCAATAGAAATATTGTAGAGCTGAGCCAAGTGTTACAAGAATTGTTTTTCACCTGCCGTAAAACAATGTGAACACTGAATAAATATGCAATTAGGACATATAATGGTAGATCATACTTTTCTCAAGTTTAATGAGAAATTAAACGTTTCCGTGATCTAACGTTGTCCACGTCCTCTCTATATATCTATTAAACTCTTACTATGTGATGAAAACCGATACCTATTATAAAGATAAGCGTTTATAAAAACAAAGCACTTACCCAAACGCTTTCCTTTGTTTGACGGGGCTGGCAGCGCTGGCGCTCCCCCCGGGGTCCGAATTCGAGGCTTCTGCGAAAAATAATGCTCTTCAATAAAAGAAAAACAAACTCTTGCAGTTTTTATTCAGTACACAGAATATATCTAATCCAAAAAGGCAAGGCATCCACAAAAAAAGCACCCTGTATGTTTCAAAAATAAAAATAATAAGTAAAAGCGGCAGGAATGAAGTGAGCTTCAATAAATATTCGACGGATTCCATGGCAGATATTTGAGTGCACGACGTTTTGAACAATAGGACACAAATGTAACATGAAATAACAATATACAACACAATGCAGAGCACAGGTATTGAAATATTCGATATCAATATGATGTAAAATTTCATTACGAACCATGGCAAACAATTAGAAGCCAATACAAAGGATATTCCTTTTGAATCAAATATGTTTGATTAGATTAGAGGAATAAAACTGGATATAAAGTCATAACTTTCAAGTTTTTTGGTTATCCCATTAACATAAATGTTCGGGGTCCTTAAATTCCGTTAGTAATAAAAGATTAGAATATCGTCCATTGTTTACTTATCGTTCAAATTGAGCATCACGTCTATGAAGTACAATTGGCCCGGTCAGCGTACAAAAAAACCGTTGTGACGAGATGTGCAGGATTTTTCTACTCGTGTAATTTTATATTCTCGCATGCGTGTGTGCGTACACGAATCAACCGCGAGTGGCTGTTGATGTCCAGTTTTATAGTTTTGGGAGGCATGGCACCCATGGCAGACGGCTGGGGGGATGGGGGCCCCCCGGTCATCTGTTTCCGTCTCTTTGTTGTATGGCCATGTATGATATGTAAGGCCTCTCGACAGTGAGCTGATCAGATTTCCGTCGGAAATGGAATGCATTGTATGGAAGCGTCCCCCGGATATCACGGAGTGTCAGTAAGCCAGAATGATCGCTCAGTCATTTAGTTAATTATGTTCAGAGAGGCGAGGACACGATATTCATTTCAGATAACACAGACATCGAAGATGCAAACATGCTAATGTCAGGCATAGTGTATCGAGCAGCGCGCACTAACAGTTTCCTAGAGATAGCAATTTTCTCCGGATATGAGATATCACAATTAGCGGCTCTGACAGCAGCTTCATTATCATGAAACAAGAAAGCGGATCGTACCGTCCGGCAGCGGGGAGCCACAGCTTATGCATAGGAACACAGTCATCGATAGCTTTACTTTAGTTGGACGTCCCACACCGTGTCACGACACATTCTGATTTATTATATTAACCCAACTAACAATTTAACGTCGTTCAAAAGTTTAGTAAACGTTATCTTAATTCCAGTGATCGTAATACCTAAGTTGTACTAACGTTATAATAACGTTTACTAAACGCGAAAATGGCCCCAGTTATACGACCAACATTATCGTTTAATGGACATACAAAAGTTGCAAGATGACTTCGGTACGTCATTCAAAAGTCGTATGAACGTGATGGAATTACCACTTTCGTCGCGCAGAAGTCGCATCATAACTTTACAACGGCTCGTTTGTTGTATTGTCGTCATACAGGTGTTTTTGAATGACTAAAACGTTTTATTTGAGTCAAGGAACAACACCTGTAAGACTTCTCTATTTTTCTTGTTAGTGGCACGCGTATGGATTTGATTCGAGATTTGAGTGCAAAATAATTACAAGGAAATAAAAGGTTTATTTAACTTATATTATACATCTCGCTAATAACTGTCTCTGTCTCTTATGCCGTTTAGTTCGAGTGGGTATTAAAGTTTTATGATAATATACCTATGTGTTTATTTGAAATTTTCATGCCCCCTCTCAATTTTGTGTTTAAATGATTATATTTTTATTAATAAAATTATATTTATTTCTAAAAATGTAGGACATCTTGCTTTTGTCACACACTTATCTCTTTACGACGTTGTAAAGACATAAAGTCGTATTAAGGTTATTTCAAGACCATGCAATACGCCATGACAGCAGCTAGCTATTAGGCTTCCTCATAAATTTAAAACCCTTTTTATATTGTTCACAGTAAAAGCACAGTGCAGATTTCAAATATTTAAAAATTTTTTTTTTACTTTCCTTTGGAAGTTGCACTACGTGTAAGTCTTCTCCACGAATTTTTACCTTCCATTTTTCGTAGCAAATTTAACCAAACGTTCCGTAAATATGGCGGCCTAGACGTTTTAAAGTCAAAACCTGACTTAAATGCGACTACAAGTTTGATTAAAGTCAGTGCATGACAATAAACAGACATCATCAAATATATAGGTTATATTTAAGTATCAAATAAACCACCAAGTCATTTAAGAGTCTCCAATTGACCGCTGTAAAACAGGATAGTGATCGTTATATAAACGTCACTGTGAAAACGTCTATACAACTGCTACATTACATAGATGTTATATAAAGGTTTTTCAAAGACCTAATTTGGTTAGTTCAAAACCCTTAATGGACTATAACGTTAGTACGACTACAGCGTTGTCGTACAAACGTTTTAGCTAAGACTGTAATACAACGTCGTTTAGTTTAGTCTTACCAACGTTGCTAAGACCAGCTTATTAGGACATATTTGTCGCACGACTAAAAAGTTAAATTAAAGACGTCTTAAGGACCTCGTAGTCATCTCACTATCATTATAAGACTGCTATCCAACTTTATGTCGTATAAGTCAAGGCTTATATGACGTTTTTGTTTGTTGGGAATTATCTGACTTCTCATAAATTGAATATTCAAGTCACTAATGTAACGTGTATACTTCTTCACAAAACAATGAGTAAGTTGCTGCTTAAATTCGACAAAAGGAAAATACTGTTTGGTTCTCATAATGTCATTTCTATAAAATAATGTCGACATCGTAACGGGTTTCAAGATAAATAGGATTTCCAAATGTGTCTGGCGTCACACCACCCCTTTGCCAGATATTTCCCGTTCTGCAAATGAATGCGCTCAATAGCTTGTGTTAATTAAATTCTGTTTATTGAGTTTCGTGAAACCTACCTAAAATCTATCGAAGTTATTCAGGTAAGCAGCAGCTTTGTTAGATTCCACAACTACATTACTAGCATATACTCTACCTTAGGTTATTTTGTAATTTGCTTATATTATATAATATTATTAATATAAACACATTAATAAGAGAATAATCTATGATATGTTTGCTAGTTCTTAACTGTTTCTTTTACTAATACAGATTTGGACAGCTAATCGAAATAACATGTTTCAACAATATAACGTTTTGATTTTTCCGTCTCTTCATTTTACAATTCCGCGTGTTCGGCGCTCGACTGCATCGACAGCTCTCAATTCGGTTATCTGTCAGTCGAGACAGTCGCGACTCCCCTAACTGGCGGCATTATGTCAGGCTGCGGTCAGCGCCGGGGTGCTCGGCTGGTGAGCCCCTTTCGGCGAGCCGACATAATCCCTCTTTCCACCCTTTCATGTTATACGTCGTTCTTTGATTACATATCACTAGTAGACGTCTAAACCTGCGTGTATAATAATTATTGGTTTCAAATTAATAAATAATAACATCGCAGTGAAAAGACCATCTGTTTTAAATGCGGTGTTCAATAAACGGATTTGTTCCTTGATTGTTTAGCGTATTGCAACTAGTGTCTAAACGGTCAAAAACTCGAGTTTCCGGACTGAATGATAGCTTTACAAGTAAACATACGAGAAATAGCGAACGTTTAGATTATAGATACGATCAAAACGCTACGACAAATAATTGAAGCACGTAAGATATGCGTGCCGCAATTCCATTAATGATGTCCGTGCGGACCTAATATTGAGACGTTCGAAGGCCGGGATCGTTTTGGGCTCTGCTTATATACTGCTCTCAGCACTTGTTTAAATACTCAACACGTTATTGATTACAATAGCGAAGATTAAAAAGAAGTGCTCGCATGGGCTACACAACTGCGACCACTTCCATATCGAAGAAGCATTTGTGGTCTCGCAGTGACAGATGGCCCAGTGATATTAAAGTGATTGTGGGCTGAAGTGGTCGTGGGACACTGGACCATATGAAGTGGCGGCACATGGCGCAGCCTAATGCACTACACAGTTGGGAGAGGTCCTTCGCTTAAATTGATAGCTGTGCAAACTTTCAGCGCGGCTTACTAACTGGTGGAGGCTTTACGAGCGATCGATTAGCCTTATTAGGCCTTGACACGCAAAAATAAAAGTTAGTGAGACACGATGTGAACGCATACTAAACGTAACGAGCCTTAAAAATATTGTTCGCTAATAAGTAAGGTACTTGTATGATCAAGAAATTAATTCCGGAACAACACATAAGTTCGTCGCCAAACTAAATAGGATCGAGTGATAACTTGACGAATGAAAAATTAAACATAACTCTAATTGAATGGGTTTTCATATGAACGTAGTGTTGGCACGTCACGACATTCTCGATCAAATGAGGCCACATGTTTATCTTATGAAAGGAATCTCAACGCTCAACGATTAATGAACATAATTTTGTAGTAGACGGTCGACGGACCAGGGCTGGGTGTGTAGGTACCTGCTAGAAACAGCAGCGCTCTGTAGCACCAGGAGCAGAGCAACATGTGGGGAGGTGGCTGCGCCTCTACTGCGTGCCGTGCCGACGCGAGCCCGGCCGCGCTAGTGTTGTCCATTATACAACACATTCCAATACGCTACTCAATTTTTTATCGTTAATTTTTTTATTGTTTCTTCATTGGCATTTTATGTGGTTCTAGTTTGTGGTCTGGCGAAATGTCAATCTGACAGCTGTCATTATTGTCAACTTCAACTCTTTATTAATGGCATTTGTGGAAACACACCACAATTCTGCCACGACCATGTTTATTTTACAATATCTCAAACGAAGAAAGTTTGTAACAAAAATATATGCAATATGACTGCGATGGTCTCCTCCCTGTGAAGAGAGGGTGTCATATTACTAGACATCGCGCGAAGTCGCCCGACATCGCCCGATGTCACCGGGGACACATGTCGCTCGACAAATGTTCCTAATGGGGACGAGGCTTCACTCAACTGGCCAGATGAAGGGCTAGCTATTCCAATCTGTGTTTATAAACGCCTTAAGCTATATACGAAAGACTACATCAACAATGGTTTCCCAAATATGTATTTTTTGTAAAAATAAATGGAGCGATTCAAGCTATTCAAGATGAAGTAAAAATACGGCTTTCGCCCAACAGCGGGATAATACAAGCTACCTTCTATTTAGATAGAAGCTAAACGTATTCCAAAAATACAAATCGTGTCTCGTGCCTATTGGAAAAGGCTGAGTGTAGCCGAAAGCAGTGTTCCGTGAGATCGGCTTCGGAATCGGGCGGCGTGTTCAGACGAGCCTCATCTATCGATTCTCCCGCGCTTCTGTCCGGACCCAGATCGCCGATCTTGACACTCCTTTAGATAAAACAGAATAGCGGAATACTTCGGGATGTGCCTTTTTTACTTCATCGAACAATAGATGGACGTAAGATAGTTTATTCTCAGGATTTTATAGAACAAAATTTAATCATCTTACTCAGTGTAAATCTTCAGCGGATTCATATCGATATTTTCTAGCTAAACATGTGTCCGACTTGAGAAGGATAAGTCGGACAAATCGACTTTGAGAATACTTTGCGTTTTTCCCGTGTTGAAAAAAAAGTTGTGGTAATTTCCGTCTTCCAATTTATAAGATTAAATATGAATAAATCGAGTTTCGTCGTGTCAACTAATTATGGGCCACTTAATCTCCTCGCTCTTGATCTTCCTTTGCCCGACCATTTATCTCTGAGAGTTGCGTAAGTAATCATACACCTGTAACGTTTAAAGTGCTCTGAACAGACACAGTTATATACCTATTAGTAACTCCAGCAAATAGTTCCGCCCAAATATCGGACAGGTAAGAGAAAGCCGCTTTAATTTCATAGAGCGGGATTGGCGGGAGATGTACAGCGAGAGGAAGATGGCTGCCAGATAAGCGTGGCGTACAGACACGTTTTCACTTCACTCCATGACCGAGCCATAACAAAAGAGTGTATTGGACAAGCAGTAAAAGCGTGGCGATATCTACAATCTATTTGTTGACGTGCGAAAACGGTTGGCGTCCGTCCCAATTGTTATTTTTCACAGCGGCGCGGTAATGCGGATTGTCAACGAATAACATTATGGTTTCATTGTGACGCCTGTGTGGGACGCCGGCGGTTCCCAACGAGCCGATTGTTTATCTTCTCACTCTTAAGGGCTCTCCTATTGTATCGTGATTGCTCACAGTACGAACCGTGTGATACGCCAGATTTTAAAGTCAGCCTTGTTGTCGTAGCCCTTTATTTCGTCGAAATCGGTTTAGCCGTTTTCAACTTATCAATTCTTTTGTTAGAAACACGATCTTATATTTTTTTTTATTTACACTTGTTAGTTATGATTTGGTCAAAATGAAATAACGGCAGTCAAGAGTGCTGTAACATTGTCTAATAAGATTTAGTAAGTATGGATACTATTTCGAGGGATATAAATGTATAATTTTTTTGTGTTTTCAAAAACTGACCGACCATTATCACAGTTGTAATAAAATCGTTTTTAAGGTATAAGTCTTTTGAGACTGTTTGTCGACCTAAGCTGATGAGAAGAAAAGCATATATAAGGTCGAATTGAGAAACCTCCTCCATTTTTTGAAGTCGGTTAAAAAGTACCCACCCTATCATCGACGAAGCGGAGGTTTGATAATCCCTTCGCGCCGACGACAAATCCTTTTTTTGCTCATTTTGTGTCTAGGATTTTAAGACCTCGAGGATGGGAGACTACTTTCCTGGCTCATTTGATAGAAAAGGACGGTGGTTAATTAAATTACAATTTCCATGAAAATTAACACCATCACGGCTCTCCCGTTTAGGTGTATATAGATATTTCGGTTTATTAATGAGGTGTTGAACAGTGAATCATGGTGGATGCTGTGGGAAGCTTGTGCGTAATTGAAAAAGGCTAAATATAAAGGCAGGTTTTCTTTTGTCATGTTTTACTTTACCATAAAATTGATAGAAATATAACCATGCATCATTATTAACCATAACCAGGTAGTACATCTAAATCGAATCTTACTTACAGGTTGTTTTAATTCTGCAGTTATGTATCGACAGTATCAAATTCTAAGCTGTTACATTCAAGTCTTTTTGCATAATAAATGACAATAGCAAGTGCTTTCGAAATTTTTTAAAATGATGAATTTTTGCGCCGTTTAAAAACATGTTACTCAAAAACATCACGCATCTTGTGACGTACGCGGAAGACATTCTGAGGTTCATCCGCGGATTGCGCTTGTTGCTCTGTATAATAATAATAATATAATAAAAGCTGGCAACACCAAGAATACATTGTCTTTCAACATCTGCAAAATAAAATTTTAAAATAAAAATAACTAATACAAAATTACAAGGATTACATCATCGTGTAAATACTCACTGATATATAACAGATATATTGGAATAATTATACAAAACCAAGAAAATGAACAATAAGATGATGGAATTATGACGAAAAGCAAAGGTGACATGACATATGTCATGTCACAATCAATATGAAAAAAATCGGAGAAAGATGATGAGAATAACTAGGTCAGCCACAAAACGAGCACACCCAACACCTCCGGGCCCGTCGCTCAGCTCCGCCTCGCCGCCGCCGGAATCCAGCCCCACCGTGAGCGCTGTGACACCGACCGTGGCAGTTGCGTCGAGCTCGAGCGACGAGTACTTCTCTCCGCCGACGTCGCCACCACCTGTTCGTCGGCGGGGAGGTCGCCGGCCGCCGGGGGGCTTGGGACTTCGAGGCCCATCGGCCTCTGATAGGGTCCCCGCTCCCGGTGGAAGTGCGCGCATGAAATGGACACAACCAATAAATGAAAATGTTATGCGCGCATACTTTGGGGCTACAGAGGGGGGAAGTAGCCTGACTGCGTACCGTGGTCGGATGCTCTCTCTGTTTCAGGTGCTTGAGCCGGCTGTCAATGTTACGGCCCAACGACTGTCGGATCAGGTGCGTGTCATCCAGCGTAATCATATGTTGGATGACACAGTGCTTGATCGACTACGCATCGAGTCACGGAGTAATCCTGTCACGCCTGCCTCGCCAGTGGGTGCGGTCGCCGTGCAGCCGCAAGAATTAGGTAGTGGTTTGCCGCGACTGCCCTACGCTGGTGAGATGGATGATGATAGGCCTATATCCGTGAGTACCGAGTACAGTGAAAAATTGAGGAGTGCTTTGGAGTGTGCGTTCCGGGAATATCGCTCTACACCGCCTGAGCTTAGGCCGCGACTACCTCGCTTGCCCATGCACAAAAAAAATAGGACGCTGGTGTGTGCTCTGGATTCGCTGCTGTCAAGCTATTTTGATGGCAGCGAAGACCTCGCTGATACCCACTCAATTTTGTACTGCGCAGCTGTAGCAGCGTGTCGTGTGGCTCACGTCAAATTTCCCAACAGTGACGGAGCCACACGACCTAAACCTGCTGTACCAGCGTGGCAGTGCAGAATTGAGCGTCGTATTGGTGAGGCTAGAGCACTCATTGGCAAGCTGATCTGCTTCAGGGAGGGCAATACGCGCCCTAGAGTGATGCGCTTTGTGAGGCGGGCGTTTGTGGGGACTGACATTCGTCCCCAAGATTATATACCCCGCATCACAGAGCGTATCGACTTCCTGAAGCAGAAGATCTTTGCATGGGCAAGCCGTATTCGTCGGTACAAGCGAAGAGTGGAGCGCTATACTCTGAATCGCACATTCCAAAGCGATGAGAGGTGGGTGTATAGGGCTTGGGAACGACCAGACCAAGGTGTGATTGACACGCGCCTTCCGGATGATGATGCCATGAGTTCATTCTGGCGCAGCATCTGGTCGGTGCCTGTCAGTCACACTGAGGGCGATTGGATTCGGGAGGTTGAGCGAGCATGTGATATAATACCAGAAATGGGGGCTATTACCATCAGCCCCCAAGATGTAGCTTGTGCAGCTCGTCCGTTACCTAATTGGAAGTCTCCAGGGCCGGACGGGCTGCACAATTTTTGGATAAAATGGTTCGTAAAATCACATGTTCGCTTGGCATCCCAGTTCCAATCAGCCTTAGAGTCTGGATCGTTACCCCAATTCTTAACCACTGGAGTCACCCACCTGCTCCATAAAACAGGTAGTACCACGGAACCCAAGAATTATAGACCAATAACTTGTCTTCCCACGGTCTATAAAGTTCTTACATCCATTTTGAGAGCAAAAATTAATAATCATATTAATAATAATTCTATCATGTCTGTCTCTCAAAATGGATGTAGGGAAGGGTCTCGTGGTACTAAGGAGCTACTCCTCATTGATATGGCTATCAGTCAGCAGGTTCGTCGTTCTCGAAAGAACCTGTCGACATGTTGGATAGATTATAAGAAGGCCTACGACTCGGTGCCACATACATGGCTCATGAGGGTGCTGGAGTTGTACAAAGTAGATGCAACTCTGCGCACCTTCTTGATGTCGTGTATGGGGCAATGGAGGACGGTCCTTCACTATCCAGGATGTCGACAGATTCGAGAGAACGGCGCACCTATAAAGATCGAGCGAGGTATATTTCAGGGCGATAGTCTGAGTCCGCTGTGGTTCTGTTTGGCCCTGAATCCTTTAAGCACATTGTTGGAGGGTTCAGGGTTAGGCTATCGGTTGCGAAGAGGCGGCCAGGTCATATCTCATCTCCTTTACATGGATGATCTGAAACTCTTTGCCCCCACCGATTTGCAACTGATGAAGCTACTGAAGGTAACAGAAACTTTCAGTAGCGCCATCAGAATGGAATTTGGTGTGGACAAATGTGCAGTCATGCATGTAAAGCGAGGGGAGATTGTGGAATCCGAGGGGACCCAACTCTCGGACTCCATACACCTTAGGTCCCTCTCCTCAACCGAAACTTACAAATATTTGGGTATGTCGGAAGCGTTAGGCATCAATGCTGCCGACATGAAACAGGCGTTGAGGGAGCGCTTCTTTGGCCGCCTGAATAAAGTACTAAATAGTGTTTTATCAGGCGGAAATAAGGTGCGCGCCTTCAACGGTTGGGTCATGCCGGTTTTGATGTACTCTTTCGGCATACTCAAATGGACTCAGACTGAATTGGACGCCCTGGATAGAAGGGTCCGCAGTCTATTGACCGCAAATCGGATGCATCACCCACGGTCATCGGTAATGAGACTGTATATCCCGCGGAAGTATGGTGGTCGAGGCTTTTTGAATGCTAAAACCCTGCACAACCGTGAGATATGCAGTCTCAGGGAGTATTTCTTAAAAGCCGACGTGGGGATGCATCGGGATGTTGTTTCAGTAGATAAGGGCCTCACCCCGCTCTCTTTAGCAAACGAGAACTGGCGCAAACCTGTGGTATTGGATACAACTGACCGCAGGACGGTATGGCAGAGCAAGGAGCTCCACGGACGCTTTTATCGAGTCTTAGGCTAAGAACTCACGGAGCGGTTTTCACCCGCGTCCGCCGCGGTTGCGGGCCCGCAGCTTCTGTAGAGTGCAGATATATATGTAAAAAATTAAAGCACATTTCACGACGCGTTTTACGCCCGCGGCGTGTGCGATTGTTTGCGGGCCCCGCTGCACCGGCGGTCATCTTCTACCGGCGGGCGCGGGTCGCGGTCCCGCAGCCGCGGCGGTTTGCACCCGCGCGCTCTGCGGTCGATTGGCGGGCTATCGCAGTGGCGCAGAGGCGGCTTCTGATGTGTGTCCATAGCGGTCTGGACTTCAACTGATCATTAACTGCCCGTCTTGCTATCATCGCCCGCCACGTTTGCGGGTGATAATCTCAACCGCGACGGCTGTGTAACCGCGCAAATAACCGGTCTCGTGAGTTTGGAAATAAAACCGCAGTTCCGCCACCGCGGCGGGCACGGTTCAAAATCGCTCCGTGAGTTCTTAGCCTTACATGGGCCCGATGTAGATTTCTTGGCGTCCGTATCCTGGCTACGTTTCGGTGACCTCTTCGGGGAAACCGAAGGTTTTGTCTGTGCGATAATGGACGAAGTTATGATGACGAACAACTACCGGAAATACATTGTGAAGGACGGCACGGTTGACATATGTCGGGCATGCCACCGTCCCGGGGAATCAATCCGTCACATTATTTCTGGGTGTTCTAGTCTGGCTAACGGAGACTATTTGCACAGACACAATCTTGTAGCTAGGATTATTCATCAGCAACTTGCCTTGAAATACAGTCTTGTGGAATCGGAGGTACCGTACTACAAGTATGTGCCCGACCCAGTTCTTGAGAATAACCATATCACACTGTACTGGGATCGATCTATTATCACAGACAGGACTATTGTTGCCAATAAGCCTGACATTGTGGTAATAGATCGATTAGAGCGTCGGGCAATGATTGTTGACATAGCCGTTCCACATGACGAGAACCTCGTTAAAGCCGAGAAGGATAAGCAGTCCAAATACCTTGACTTGGCTCGCGAGGTTGTCGACATGTGGGACGTAGATTCAGCAGTCATTGTGCCGATAGTCGTGACGGCCAATGGCATAATAGCTAAGAGCCTCGATCTACACCTAAGGAGGCTCTCGCTAGGCAGCTGGATTAAGGGCCTGATACAGAAGGCGGTACTCCTGGACACGGCGCGCATTGTCCGGCGATTCCTCTCTCTGGAGCCCTGACCATCGGTAGCTTGGACCCTGTTCCCGATGCCGGTGGGCTACTATTTTTTATATTTTTAAATGTTTTTATTATTTTTATAACAATATTTAAAAATGTAATTTATATGTATTTAAATGAAATAAATGGAATAATAATAATAATAATAAATTTATTTGTTTCACACGATTGTACAATAATAATTTGATTGACTCTGGATCCCGCACTAGGATACCCTGTGTCGCAGGATCCAGTCTCTCTCGACATATAAGGTTTCAGTTAACTTATATAGGTACAGACCTATTATTACACAATGCAATGGGGTTTTTTGTATATGCGCCGCCATCTCATAGCCACTCATTATAATGATGACTGCACACTACAGTAAACATCATCGCCGTAAGTGCCCACATTACACAGAAATATGCAAAAATAAGTCCCACTTTATTTTTAGTGTGGGATTTTGACATAGGAATGCAGAACAAACGCCGAAAACATTCGAAAAAATTACCACATCAATTATCTTTTATATGTTCTATTAAATTTTCTTGTGCAAACCTCACTTTCTAAAATAAATCCATCAGGAGCGGCCGGCAAACAGCAGTAGCTGGTGACTATGTACCTAGTTAGTAGTTATTAGTTGCTAACTACGGATAGACACTGTCCCAAGTCATAAGGAATCTTGGTACGCGCGTTCTCGCATAGCCAAATTATAAACTAATTATTGAAAACATACTGAAACTCACTGCTGCAAAGAGGGGCCCGTAATAATATGAAGTTGAACAACAAGTTCTATCAGAACCATTAACTCTCTCTCTGGAAATTATTTAAATATGTAAGCTGCACATAAATATTAAAAGGATATAAATATTTTGTTAAATTATATAGATTTAGTTTGTGCATGTTCTGCTAACCACCTAGTGAAATTTTTTACTTTTATTACTAATTTGCCTATCCGTGAACAGTGTTGTTGGTTACATTATTGCCTAAACAATGTTGTGTTATCCATATTATTTTTAAGTTATAATTTCATAGTGTAACTGTTTTCTGTTCCTTATTATTAAAAATAAAAAAAAATAAAATAAAATAAAACAAAACTGTGACAAGTCATTCAGGCTGATAATATGTAGGTACTTTGTTAAACAAGCTTAAAAACAATACTTAATTTATTTTACCATAACAAGTGCATGACATGTTCCGCGTTCAGTAAATTAAGTAATTTAGGAAAATCGAAATTTATTATTTAATTAATTAGCCGAAAGTCATGTCATCGACATAACAGCTTGTTTCGAGCCAACAAACATAAATGGTTGTTGTTGGAAAGTTGCTACTTGTTGCCTTCGGGGATTGCCAAATAAATATATTGAACAAGTGACTACCCGCTGTATATGGCGTGGGTAACCCAGTGGCCGAGTGGCGCCTACGCGCGGCCACTTTCAACCCTGCCGTGTAAAGTATAGAGTTTAAATTGCATTGTTGTATCGCCAACAAAAAGTTAGTACAAGTACAGATGCGAAGTTATATTTAAATCATGGCGCTCATCTGCAATGTTAAGGTTGAATTCCGGAACGTTTGCGTCACTCGCTGCCGTGTATGGTGTTCTACTACTTACTTTACACTACATAAAAATAGGGATAATAGGAATTGCTAAAAGTGAGTATACGGCAAATTACTGTAGTGGCTCTACCGCGTCATAAATATTTATTTGAAAGTACTTTTCTAGATAGTGGCGAGCTTTTCTCATCGTCTCGACTTTTAGCGTCGACGACAGTTAGTAATCGTGGTACTTACTAAACACGGCTGTTATTTTGACTCCTAGTAATTTGCCAAGACTTTGTTAGTATCCCTCACGTGAAGATTGGGGAGAGTGCAAACGACCGTGAGCGCGCAAAAGAATATAAACATGTTTCGATTCTTTGTGTGTTTTTCTGAGCAGGTACTAGTTTCATAACAGCTAACGGAAATAGTATAACAGTGATATATACAAAATTATGACACAGTTCGTGGATTAAAATAATATAAAAGCTTATTTCGAGCGCGCGGCGTGTGGCGTGCGCGCTAGGCGCCGGCGGGCGCGCACCACTGACACACTTATCAAATAAACGAATATTAACCTTGTACTCTACATGCAATTCACGACGTTTTAAGTAGCTTGACATTGGCTGCGAATAGTTTTCATATGGACGTATGTTGATATATTTATTTTCTTCGACGCCAATCAGCGCACGACCACACTACACTTAATGCCAATACCAATACGACGGGAAATTATTTGTACATGTACGCGTCCATTTTACTGCAATGATTTATTTATTTTTACACTTATAGTTTTTAAAATGGAACTTTAAGGGTCAACCATGGGTCAAGTATGAATAACATAAAGAAAATAACGTCAAAAATGTATTAACAAGCGCGATGCGCAAGGGGCACTTTGATCCTCTCAATATTGGGCAGACTAAAGCACATGGTTACATCACTGTATTAGATAGCTATATTCGCGTTTCGGATTTAGAGATTTCAGTTTAGGATTACCATTTGGAAAAGCGAAATTCAAAAGCTCTTTAAAGCCTAAGTGAAATAAATGATTTAGCTATGAAATTCTATGCTTTTGTACTAGGGGGTGCTGTAATACCATTGAGAAATGTTAGATCTTTTCGATACCAGACCTCAGTTGAGTATATTTAAATATCTACAGAGGCTCAAGCAGTAAAGGTATTAAAGTCGGAGGCTGCGTCTCGGGGATATACACACAGCACTGGCTCGGACAATGCGTGAAGCTATTTTCTTGAAAAATAACATTGATCTTGTTGCAAACACCAGACAAAGATATGAATTAAATCGCTACGAGATAACACTGTCGGCTAGGAGGTACTGATGATAAGAATATCAGATGAGACTGGAGATAACTGATGTTTTACTTAGTAGAAACAGATGATAGCTTATGCTGAAAACAGAACTTCCTGAAAAGTGCATAACGACTCAGTTCTATAAGTTATCAGTTTGGAGCGTCCAATGGTTTGATTGTTTTGTTAATGACATCAAATTATCTATATCGGTAGATTTTAGTTGAAACGACGCTAATGTTAGGGTCCGCAGCAGTTAAACGGGACTTTTGGCCGTTTCTTTATGTTGGAGTTGAGCTCGTCCGCATAATGCGCTCGTTAATGAGCAGATTAAACAACAAGTTGTTGTCGTGTATGCGAGCCACGGCCGAGCGTGCGCCGGGCCAGCAGCGAGCAGGCTTGGATTATGGATGCGCCATCGTGACTCGTGGACGTGACACACCATTCGTTATTCACACAATCTGCGACAACTTCGCACACATCAATGTAAAACAGATTTCACTAATAAAACGCAAACAACGTACCCATTCATACGGTTCTCAGCGTAAATGTGGAAGTAATCGGAGGTGTTCAATGAGCTGCAAACTTTACGAGTGCGCGCTGTTGCAGTACGCGTGCTGCGGTTATTACGTATTAATGTTCCGTTAATGTGTTGCGGATTACGTTGACACTGAACCGGTCACGGGGAGCTCGTGTTTATTTCGCACAGGAGGGAATTTATTCGGCGAGCGGCGCCGCGTGGCGGTGAGAGTGTGGGCGGCGGGCGCGCCACCCGCGCCTGTCTGCCTTGGTCGGCGCGCGAGCCTGCTGCCCCGGCGCACTGCCGCTGACTGCCGCCCCAGCGCCGGCGCGGTTCCTCCACGCGCACATTATTGTGCAACACTCGTGCCCAGTCCTATTCAATTTCAAATATGGAAGCAGGCGCGCGCGCACGTCCCTCCACAGCTACACACAGCATAACAACGAAATTTTAATGATCACAAATCGAACAGTAAATAAATCATTTGGACCACTGTTAATAGGCAACAAGTAATTATTGTTGGCAATGTGTATGGATTTTAGACAGGCAAATTCCGGCGCAGACCATTATACAGGAAGTGGCTAATAACTATGGTCTCAGTAAACATTTTAAGAATGTTGCGTTCCGATGTCTTCGATGACGAAAAAATCTGATTTAGACTTGTGACAAAACTATTGTAATTTTTAAAGATTGTATTATGCAGTTCATTTAAAGGTATACGAAATGACTCATTTCTATTGCATTATTGTCATTTAAAACTAATGATGTATAAATCTCATATTCATTGACATTCTAATTATTTTATAATGGCAGTGATATATTACGTTCGTGTGAGGACCTTCACAGATTACGAGTTCATTATCTATACTTCTATACTAATATTATAAAGAGGTAAAATTTGTAAGTTTGTAGGTTTGTAAGTTTGTATGTAGGGGGTAATCTCTGGAACTACTGGTCCGATTTGAAAAAATTCTTTCAGTGTTAGATAGCCCATTTATCGAGGAATGCTATAGGCTATATACCATCACTCTACGACCCACGGGAGCGGAGCAGTAACGAAAAATGCGGCTGAAACCGCAGGGGACAGCTAGTTTTTTATAATCTGAGTGACGGTTGAGAAGTAAGTATACGAAAATTCATATATTTTTTGACAGAGATTAATAAAAGACTTTTTACTTATTTGAAAATAATGTTTTTGCGATGAGTAAATAAGTAAAGTGCACAAAGAAATTTTGTATTGATCCCAAATAAATTATTGGGATACTCACTGGCGCTCACAGTGAAACAAGGAATAATGACGGAATTTCAGGCAGAACGTACGTAAGTAATATCCGACGGGTATAATACTGTCTCAAAATTAATTACCACATTCTTTCATCATGGAATGTTTCAGCCTGAGATAAATTATTTAAATGGACTTTTTAATTATTTAAAAGCTATTGGTATAAAATATACGCAAAAATCTGTGATTAATACTTCTGTTAGCGGGACGAACAGGACGCAGCTTGGCGGGTTCGGACACTGGGCAACAACAACAGAGGCTTTTGTCAGACACAATTGTAACACTACCCATATGGTGCAGTGGAGGCTACTAAGGAATCACGCACACTTACTCAGTTTATGTCCATATAAAACAACGATTTTGTACAAAGTCGAACGTGTGAGTTCAGATTTCCACATCTGTTGCGCTTTAATACATTTTGTTTTCTGGAGTTTAAAAGAGACAACGATTCCTGAGTTTGTTTCCTAACTGACTACCTACTGTACAACAAAATATGATGTTTAAGTGATTTTAATATCCTAAATGCATAATTAAGAAACTTATTTAATTTTCTGTGGACATAAGCCTAATAGAGCTGAATAAATGTGAGTAGTTAGTGCCTAGTTCAATGATTGTGTCTCGTGCGACTCGTCTGTTCCGTGTCGCGCGCGAATTTACACACTAACAGACGAAGCTCACCGCTCACCGGTATGCGAGCTAAGCTGCTGTGTCGCGCTTTTGTCACTTACTGTTGACTTTATAGTGTACCATATAAAGGAATAATACTGTCGTGATGGCCCAGTGGATAAGGCGCCTTTCGTGTATGAGGTTGTGGGTTCGTACCCGGGCAAGTACCAATGTGACGTTTTCAATTCATCTGTACTTTCTAAGGTTTATCTTGGACATCACTGACAATCCCGTGCCTCGGAAAGAACTTAAAGCCGTTGGTCCCGGTTGTCATACGTGAACCTTGACAGTCGTTAAGGGTAGACAGACGCCAGAAAGTCTGACCAGTCTGACTAAGGGATACCGTGCCGCCCAGTTACTGGGTTGTGATTGTGAATGTCTGATAGGCTGTCGCTTCACGTAATGGAATCCGACCCCAACAAAGTTGGGAAAAAGCTAGGGAGATGATATAAAGGAAGTTAAATGGCTATTTCCAATTATAAAATATTAAACTTTTTTTATGTTATTAAATAGGTTTTTTTTGTTACTATAAGTAGTACTTTTTCAAAGTGAATTAATAAACTTTTAATATTTTATCTCTAATATTCATTTTCGGATACATGAATAAGGTATAGTTAATTACCTGTTGTACCACCATTGGAAGAGGACCCCTCATTTGAGTGACCATTGGAATCCCCATTAGATCCACCATTAGACCGGCTAGTTGACGCACCGTTAGATTCCCCGTTCGATCGACTTGTTGATGCTTCGTTCGAGTTTCCATTGGAGCGACCTGTTGAGGCACCGCATGAATCTTCAATCGAACGAAAGCTAGATGAGGCGTTTAAATCTCCAGTAGAACCGTTCGGTCGAAGATGTGATCCACCATTTGAAGCACCATTGGACGTGCTTGCAGTAGATGTGCTGGGTGTCGGGTCACCTTTGGTATTCCTATACTTGGGCATGAACCGGTAGAGGCGGTCGTACGCGCGCCGCATGGTCGGCGGCGCCGTGCGCGCCGGCGACGCCGTGCTGGAGGTCGGCGGCGTCGTGTCATAGTCGCCGTACTCGCAGTCACTAAATGTCGACGAAGTCGATTCTGTCTCGATTGCAAATAAACTAAAACAACTGTAACACGCCCGGAAACAAATTTTTAAGCCTTTTATGTACCGTTCAACATAAAAAGTTCCAACACTAAGTGTTGGGAGAAGTTAATTCGAGTTTAAGTTGCAAGCGGCCGAGTGCGGAACTAGCGAGCGAGTTAGTTGCAATGCGTGCAATCGCACCGGAAGTAGAGCAAGTTATGAACGCATCCGCGTAATGTCAGATGTGTCCCGGGAGCCAGGAGGCGTGCCCCGGTGCACGGGGATGCAAGCATGCAACAGGAGGGCCGCTCGGGTCACGGCGGCGCGGGCGGGAGTATCGCCCGCTAAAGCACGCCCATCCATTGTCGCTAACACCTCCACCAGCGCACCGGCGGCCGCACACGCGCGCGCGCCCGCTTGTCGACACCACTACGTCCTCGCCGCCATTGGGCGGCGCGCTGTGCGTGTAGCCACCGACACACACATTTCATTGCTGCCATTACAGTTCATTGAAACTTCCATTTTGCGAAAAAACTTTCAGGAATTTACTTAATTCAAATTTACACTGTCATGTACGGGATTAATTAATAATACCGTATACAACCTAATTTAGAGCAAAATGAATTCTAACTACGTCATATTTATTATTTTAATTACAATGCATTTAATTAAATGTTAAACTCGATGGAGTCTATCGCGATTGCCAGTGTAGTACCGTCGACACACCAAGACCACAGACGGGTGTCGTTCGCACTGTTATTTAGCGGCGATCATAAGCGTCGCGACACTAATAATAAATACGGAGCCGGCACCGACACGTAAGAGCGTTGTTTTGCAATCGTTACGTGTTCAGCGTAATGTTCACAATAAATAGTCGCTTGACGTCGTGTTCGCCACGGTGGAGTGGCACAGTGCCGGCCGCACATCTCAAACATTCATTCATTGGCAGGCATCATCATGTACTTCATATTTGCACCGCAAAATGATAATCCACGCTCATAACAATTTATCAAAAACTTTCTAAGCTTAATAATATTTAACTTAATAAACGGACACTGATCACATAGGCTGACACGCTTACATTTAATTAGCAAACACCGTTTACGTCTGCAGTTAAAATTAATGTCGGTTACTATTTATTTATGGCTCTCCAACAACTTATTTATTAAAACACATACAATAAACACAGTAGGATTTTTGGAAACAGTGCACTTGTCAATTATAGGAGTGCTCACTTACTACAAACTAATGATTAGCAAGTTCCGAAAATATACAAAACAAACGCATATTCCCAAAATCACGGCTTATAAATCTAGTCGCGGCGTTAAAGCTCGAGCAATGTATCTGTACGACACTACCTAGCCTGGCGAACTTTCCCCCTTCAAGTCGAACAAAGGTTTTAGTGACGTGAGCGTTACCGCGGGAACTTTGTTGTATGCAAGCTAACTTCATCACGCTTTAAAGATTTTGAGCTTAATAGGTTTATTTATATAAGGAGTGCGAGATTCTTATACTTACACTTTTTTGACGACTGAAATCAGTTAAACCTGCCTTCGTACTCGGTCGTTAGAAAATTTTATTGTTTCACTCATTACTTAATTTCCAGTAACAACTCAGTATGTGAACCTTACAGACGCACATAAACAATAGAAAATAAGGTATTTGCCATACTTGACAGAATTCTTAAAATTTATCAAGTACGTATACTTTTTTCATGAAAATTCAGACCTTTACTCAATACAAGTATTTGAAAATCGTAATAGGTAACACGGAAATTATTTATCATTTAGTAGGTACTCATGTATGTAACATAACATTTTCATACGAGTGACGACTTCCTTAGGGTTTAGACAGAGAGGGGACGACATAAGATACAAACTGCAAGACATTGCAATCTCGTCAAAATGAACCGTAACACGTCTCACATACCGTTTAAAATTCGTTGTTCCTTTGCACAGGAAGCATTTGATTTGGTCCCCGTCCCCTACAGCTATCACCCATTAGCTGACAGCGCTGACCGATGACCTGCATTGTCTAACAACGTAGAACATTCAACACTGAAGATACTACCCAACCTTATCATTGAAACTAGTCATTTAATCCGTTTTTATTACATTTCCGACAAAGTTTTGACAATCGATGTCAAAACTTTGTAAGAAATGTAGATAGATTGAGTCTGAGATTAGGAGGTGAACGTTCTCAAAGATACTAGATTGCGAACGTAATAGACATTTTTTGTAATGTCGTTTCGTTATTGACAGTTAAGACTAGAGGTATTCAAATGACAATAGGTAATGTATATTAGCTATAGTATTTCCCAATACAAACAAATTAACTTCTTTGCATTTCTTACAGAAATTGAAATAAATGTATTGAAATTAATGTACTTACAGTACAGGACAAAGTACCTGAATCTCAATTGAAACATCTGCAACATTTGGGATGAGCAACAACACTATGCCTTTATATTGTCATCCCATGAAATTCCCCATTAACATTCAACACCATTACAAAAGACATCAATAGAAAAGTTTTTGATTGGGTTTTACATACCCATTCACAGTTTGATGACGTTTTTAAAACTAACCCGTACGGACCAGTGTTACCCGACCTATCTCAAAGAGGTACCTATGTATATTTATTGTAGCTAATCGTTTATTCTTCTTCTACGAACGACTAACAATATAAAAATATTGTGTAACCTTTTTCTAATTTCCCAATTAAAATGAAATAATAATACCAGCCAAATAATCACACTAATAAGTACAGATAATGAGCCCATTTACTCATAGGTAAAGAGAAGTCAAGCAATGACCACGATTTCTGAAGGGGGGATTGGATTTTAAACTATATTAATACTAGGTGTCCCCGTTCAATAAATGAGCTATATGACATTAATAGTAGATTAGTAGCCAAGGGCTGTAAGGCATCAATTGCAGCCCGAGATATTTAGGCTCACGAGCGCAGCGAGGGCGCCTATAGTTCGAGGGTGCAATTAATGCTTACTTACACCCGAGCTAACTACTCTGCTTTACATCTCGATTGTGAGGTAAGTAGAAAAAGGGAGGCATTACAAGAATAAAACCATTCCAACCACTACTACCAACCATTATTATTCCATTTACAATATTTAAAGTAAAAGTTTTCTATTCCCGCCTTTTTTCAACTCTTTTATATTTTATTTTTCAGAACGAAATTGAGCTTCGCCGTTCGATATTTAAAATTGATGGCTATTATACTCATAAGAAGACAAGGCTGAATAGCGAAGCGACCTCTTTTGTCATTGGGTTGAATGCATGATGTCTATTGCCAGTATGATGGTTAGATGTACGCAAACTTTTTGAAAGAGTGAAGAGATTTTTCTAAAATTACTTACCGCCTTAGGGCTTTTCTAGCTACATTATTACCCTAGAGCTCTAATTGGTTACCTACAAGCTCCATTTGGGGGTAATAAGGACCTACTTACCGAATAAGAGAGATGTAAAATATCTTTTTAACCAGTAGTCCAAAATATTAGCGCGTTCAACCTTTTCAACTCTCTAAACTCTTCAACTTCATAATATTAGCACAAATATTAGTGTAGATGTAATAAGGACGTGTTAATTGGGCTATCACGGCAATTCCATTAAAAGTAGTTCGTATTCATGAGTAGTGTCACCCGCTGAAAGTGGCGCGGTAAATGAATAGCCGGCCGGCAAAGAGTAATCGCGCTAACTTGCGTGAAAAGCTTTACAACCATTTATAAACTAGCTTTAGAAGCCTCATGTAAATCGTTATCAAAACTTTTTGGTTGTATGATACGTTATTAGTTTAAGTCACGAATAAGATAAGGTATTTATAGGTATCTAATAGATAATAACATAAATTAACTGGATTGTTAAGACCAATCGACCGAGAATGTAAAACATGGAACCTTTATATATTAAAACCACTAAATGTTCAAAGAAATCGGTCGACAAACTGAGTATGGGTCCTACTCCAACCGCAATCTACCTTAGAAGCATCTAATTATCCGGGGCTAAGAGTAATCCCTACCCCTCTGACAAATGTTATAAAAAAAGTAATGACCGACTGACGTGCTTGCCGACGCATTTTGACTTTAAGAGCCTAGTATTTGTGATATAAAATTGTTCAACAACAATTTTATTGATTAATTGCTGTTGATGTTGTCGCTCGCCGGGCGTCAACTCTGCAACATGGCTTGAACTGAACAAGCTCCGCAACATGTTTGCAACTCGGCAACGTGTTTGTGCAACCATGTTTCTAAACAAATGTTTACCATGAATACGCCTTTAATGTCTAAATAATAATATAATAAACACTTTTAGCTGTTAATCTGGACCTTACAAGTTATAAACAATAGCGATAGTGGTAGTTTCGATTTCATTCATAGCAAACCTCGCCCGATGCGAGACCTTGGTCGGTATTTTGAGAGCGGAGTGAATCATCCTGATCCATAAGTGGAGTATTAACGATCGTTTCACCGGTTACTAGATAATATCGTGTTTATGCGCGAGTATCGCAGATGCCGTGGTCACCGCACTTTACTGCTATTTCAATAAGATATCACTGAAGTATTAAATTGTTCCATTATCAAATTATCATTTTTCTAATTCCTTAACCGCGTATTTGATTTAAAAGTATTATTCAGGTAAATATAATCCTTACTAATAATTTATAAATGCGAAAGTAACTCTGTCTGTCTGTCTCTTCTTCAGGCCTAAACTACTAAACCGATTTGAATGAAATTTGGTACAGATATAGTCTGGAATCCAAGAAAGGATATAGGATAGTTTTCATTCCGGGATTTCCCCAGGAACGGGTTCTATTATTCTATGCAGACGAAATCGCGGGCAAAAGCTAGTAGCTAATATGTGTAATAACAGCGCCCGAGTTTGAAATGTAAGTCCATTACCAAATGTGTTCTCATCCACAGACATTACAAACACGTGATATTATGACCTGTTTGTGCACCGGCGACGGGGAGCGCATCTACATAATTATAAAAGTGTTGCAGTCTCGCATTGACAGCTCCCCAATCCTATGAGTCGGCACTCATCATCGATGTACGAAACTACGAATTGGTTGTAACCGATCGATGGAGTCTGCCAGCAGTGAATGGCCGCCCCCTGTCATCTCGAGGATGCGTGGCTCAGTCGCATTCATCAGTCGCATTCAACAATTTTATCGATCTAATACTTGTTGACGGTATCTCGGGACCTCACATTTATATAAATTCGTGAGCAAACAATTATCAAGTTCAATTTGCTAGTTGTGTGGAGTAATTAATTGTAGACAGCAAGCATAATGCCGAGAGTGACGGAGGTGCGGCGCTTTGACAGTTAAGAATGGGGTTGTAATGTATATTATTTGGCTCCAGTAATCAGCTGCCTGTATTTAGTTTCTTGTTCGATACCGCTTGAATATCGCCAGAAAATTGATCCGTTTGCAAACAACGTTTTTCCACGAGTGTATCTTAAAAGCCTAAGTGGTTGCGGCCCACGCTCCCATTTTACAAAATCCCCGAGTCTCTTGTCGAAAACACACGACAAATTGCGAATATAACAACAGTCTAAAAGCGAAATGGCTTCTTGTGCTATTCTTATAAGAATACATTTTTAAATCGTTTCCCAACAATAGAACACATTCTCTTGTATTGTGCAGGACTCCTATACGTTTACAAACACATACTTATAAACCCATAATTTATATAGAACAGAACAGTTAACAGAACCGTCACAATACTTAATACCTTCGACAAAGCTCTGGCGTCACAACTACGCTTCAAAGATAATTAAAGGATCATGGGCATTTTTGTATGAGAGCTGGGCGTAAAACCAACAGAAATAAAATGTGTTGTAATTTACTTTATTGTACTTCTAAATACCCCCTAAATACTTGTTAACCCCAATATCGACCGGGTATGACTGCAAAAAAATCCCAAAGATTGGTTAAATAAAACACACATATTTGTTAAAAACTACTGTATATTGATACCTTTTATTTAAATATCAATGGTTATCATCAACTATAACATCTAATAAATGTTCTGCGGGTGCAATGAAAGGCTCGTGCCGTCCTAACTCTAAAAACCACAAAACTGAAACTATGTGGGCACAACTTCCTTCTGCCTGTTAAGCAAGTACAGTAAGCGCCAGGCCACACGGTGCGGCAACGCGCCGCACCGCATTACTCCGCATCGCACTGGCGGCCACACGAGCAGTGCGGCGCCGCAATGTTCTTACAGCGCCGCTGCGGCACCGCAATGTACTTACGGCGCCGCTGCGGCACTACTTTCCATACATTTTCTTTTCTTGACCTCAAAGTACTGTACTGCCATCCCCATGAACTGAGCGGCGCCGCTGCTACGGCACCGCACTGCTTGCACCCTTCCCCGCCTCGTCTGCCTCGCGCCGTTGTCCGGTGAGCCTGCGGTGCGGCGCCGGAGCGGTGCCGGACGTACCGTGTGGCATACCATCCAATTTTATATGTAGGAAACCGTTGCGGCACCGCTCAGGCGCCGCGCCGGAGCCGCACCGCACCGTGTGACCTGGCGCTAATGCTCAACTATCGCATTTCTACCGATTTGATCTTTATCGATCAAAATGTAAGTATTATATATGCGCGATCTGACATGCCGCGACTGTATTTAAATTCGAAGCAACCACACATTAGTTTGCAGAATATTACATCTGTTTAAATCATTTAATGACTCCTCTCTATATAATTCAATTAAATAAACACCATCGCGGAAATGTTCTGCGACATACGATTTTGCTAGTTTCATATGATAAGTTCCCAAAGCGTGAAGCACATTCCTCTGTTAAACGTGGAAAATCATTTAGGAATCGTAGATTTGCTTCTTTGGCCCTCTTTAGGGTATATATATGTTCTGTGCTTTGGCTTACCTCTGCACCACATCGTGTCGTGTTATCACCGTTGTATTAGCGATTGTTTTGGATTGTATAACAAATACGTTTGAACATCACTGAATATCTCTGCTCACCGGTTGTTTGGGTGATTGCCGTCATAGTATAAAATTAAGTAATAGTCATTAGCTTTCACATAAAATATATTTTAAAGCTGTTGGTTTTACGCCCATTTTGACCGTGACTCTTTAGAATAGTTATAACCTTATTAATGATTTCGTATGCAGATGTTGAAATAGCTACTATAACATCTCGACACTGACGGTCTAAGGAAAAGTTAAATATACCACGAACACGAGTCTCGTAAAGCAATTATTTAAGTATTCCATTTCGATATTGTTCTCGGCTAAATTCAACAAGACGGTGGCTTGGGGGACGTTCGCAGTGTTTTGAAAAACTAGCTAACAAGAATCAACAGAGTTATTCTACTTGAACTGCAATTTAATAAAACTAAGTAGTAAACTATTATGTGATACTTGTTAGTTCTCCGTGAGCCGTTTTATATTAGTCGGCGTGACCCCAGAACTCCACAGAGCCTTAACCTTCCACCGTTGTAGCGCAACCCTCCCTGACCTACCTCACACGCATTTAGAACTCATTACAACAGTTTCCTGGCCCGCCCTTCCGCCCTTTAATATCTGTTTTCCTATTTTAGACAAAGAGATAAAACAAGTATTCAGGCAGCCTCATAGAAAACCTTTTACGAAAGTGGGTTACTCATGATTTCCTGAGAGACCGCGAGCCTTATCCGAGATTCATCGAAGTTATTGAGTTACACTTGAGATGCTCGATACACTACCCTAATCAAATTAAAGGGAACGTTATTTAGCGCCTTATGATAACTTAGCTTGGAAATCCTATCTCTTGTAGCTTGTTGTGGAGCCGTACTTTTTTTCTTAGCAATAACGGGTAGTAGTGTGCTATCTGCGTCTCGGCGGATTTAACTTTGTCTATGAATATTGTTTTTATTGATAAAGTCATTATTATTAGCCCGTATATTGTCACCGGATACACAACACCTTGCCCTCTCCTTCATTTCCTGTCTACATCTAGCTAGATTCTATAAAGAGGAACTAAATTTAGAGCCTTTAATTAATGTCTTTACAACTTGGTAAGTTTTCTATGATTATATCCAACAAAAGGAACGAACTATATTTATAGACTACTAGCTTTTGCCTGCGACTTCGTCCGCGTAGATTAATAGCTCCCGTTCCCGGGGGATTTCTGGGATGAAATTTATCCTATGTCCTTTCTCGGGTCCCAGAATATATCTGTACTAAATTTCATTTTTTAGTAGTTAGCAAGTTTAGGCGTGAAGAAGAGACAGACAGACAGAGAGACAGACAGACAGAGTTACTTTCACATTTATAATATTAAAATACGGATATTAGTACAGATTGGTATAATTTGATAATAACTGATAAGAGGCTTTTTGTTTACAAGCATCGCTTATAGTCGCTTTTTTGGTTTTCCAAACAATTTAACTTTTATTTTTGTATCTCATAAAAAGTAACCAATTTGATTTATGACCAATATTATTATTTAATGTTATATATCACACGGAAGTGTAAACTATCTCTTTTTGGCTATAATTTAGCAGGTTTAATGGCTTTAAGACTTTCTTGAACTTACAAGGAGTATTTGAAACTCTAACATGCTCTCCAGAAAAGTTAGGAAAAATGTAACACAAAGTTGCGTCTTGCCAGTGAGGATATGGCGATCGAGCAGGTAGCCCACAAAATCTAATTTGAGCTTCAAATAGAAAATAAGAAAGAAATAATCATACCCTAACAATGAAAGCCATCAGTACGGTACTGTCGTGCGGAAACACTCCTGCTAGACAAATGTTTCAAAAAATCATTTTATTTTAAACACAGTGAAGACGGTTTTATGGCAAAGAGTTACGACTGATAATAATAGCTTAGTTATAGTGGTTTTAAGTGTGCCGATGTTCAGATCACTCCACAAAATGTTTCAGGAGTCGAGCCATTGTTTCTACAGATATTGGTAAATAACCTGCGTAGGAAGCTTTTATTGTTTCGTTAACATGGAGACAGTACTTCAATTTAACGTGTCACTGTCACTTGGTTCTACTGACTATTAATAACAATTATTTACTATATTGATAATAATTGCCCGAATTGACAAGTTACGATTTCAGACACATTTCAATTTACGGACATTTCACTGAATTACTATTCCTGAATAATAAATATTTGTCAAGAACAATAATCACGATTTTCGTTTTCATACTATGTCAAAACACAGTTTAACTTGAATTATCACAATCCAAAGGATTACATATTAATAATTTATACTTGATTAAATTATTCGACTGTTCGACAAAACGAAATTAGGCACTTATTTGAATTGACAGACGAAGTATAAACTATTCATTATTTGTTAAAAGATAGCGAATAATAATTTAGACGATATCAAGACCATCCATTGACACACTTCCTATCTGTAAAGTAATCCGTCATTTATTTGCATATACCCACTAGATCTCCCTTTACGTTTGTTTTCCGAATTCCCCTGTATAGCGACTAATTACAAGCAACGAACTGCTGAAAGGCACAAGCCGCATACGTGGTGTGAGTGACAATAGAGTGCGCATCCGACCGCAGCGGTGTTGTACACCCAGACCGCTTGCACGCTCACCGCAGCCAAATAATGCACTCCAAATGCAGTCTAAGAGGGACAGCGGCCATCATGGAAAGGCTGTACTTAACATCGGTTGTTTTAATTAATTTCACGCAAGTAGTAGTTAATTTTTTACACCACATATAAAAAAGCCCTTTAGATTTTGAAGTGTTCATGCTCATAACTATACAGCTAAGTTTAAGACTACAGTGTTCGAGTGTTTCCCGATAGTGAAGTGCCTCAGCCCTGAGTGTTCAACTCGAGTGAGTAGGTTACATCTAGCGAGCGTGCGCCGGCCATCACACGGCCGACTACGAACGGGTGGACTTAACGATGTGTCTTCTACCCTTGTGTGATACTAATTGACCAAGGCGACTATTTGGCAAATCCGCCAGATCAGACACTAGGGAAAGGATACATAATGCATAGTGCTAATAGTTCGGATAGTGCTTGTCACGCAATAACGATATCAATTAGCCGGCCTATCGTCCCCGTACCAGCTTATGTTGCATTAAATTTGTGAGGGTCCATCGAGGGCCGGTTCCTCACAGACACAGGAGGCCATTTGGCTTAGCTTAATGTTGTTACAGCATTAATTCAATGCGACAAGTCCATTGGCTGTAGCTGCGAATGCTCTCATTAGCTAGGTGTACTATGAATGGTAATTAGTTTCACACTGACACATCGAACCGGAGCGTGTAGCCACAATCTCCTTTTATTTTCAGGGAATTCTGTTTTTGGATTGAAATGCAATCTACTAAATTATACAACACATTTGGCACGTTGATTCCACTAGTATTGCGAGAGTATGTGTGGAGCTGTTTCACCTGTCCACTGTATGCTGTATTCGGTTTCCCACTAATCTAATAAAGTGATTTCAATGTATGTAAAGTCCGAACGCAAACCGTATTATCAATTAATTTATTCTTTTAGTAGCACATATTGAACTAATGGAAATGAACTAATCCCACCAATAGGAATAAATATAAAAATGTATGTTACAAATCAACAATAACACAAAGCACATTAGCCACATCATGAGATAATTAATTAATAACAGCAACCTCACAATGCATCTCCTGTTCTTATACAGCATGTTAATTATCAGAGAGTGTTCCTCTTATACATACAAATGTTAAATACCAGACAATTGAAGAAAGTCTGTTTATATGCTTTAAATCTTTTGGTATACACAACGGATTTTAATGCGATTTATAATATATTCAAGACAATGATTAGTATGCATACTGCATTTATATAGATGCATACCTACTATGTATTTTAGTAAAGTCAATATTTTTGAACATTAGTCCCGTACAAAGCTGAGACACATCGCTAGTCTCTTAATTTAATGATATATCAAGCATAAAAACCATTACTTTAGAGTTAGAGTTTAGAAGGAGATATTTTTGCTTTGTGCATTACTGCTTATAGGGAACTCTCTTAATTAATACGCCGTATTTCCATAATATTGTGTTAAAGAAAGCAGTGCATAAGAAAAAATACATTAAAACAGAACAAAGCTGTGTTGTCGGACTTATTCCAGTTCGAAATAATCTGAGTTTTGCTTTGCTTCGAGTGACTTTGTCCACGTGAGTGCATTGACCACCATCGACAAAGGGAAGCAAAAACAATAAAATGGCGCAATAGTCAGCGGTGTACCGAACACAGGTGGCTCTATAAAGCCGATTACTTTCTGACATCGATGTGCTATATCACAGTTACATTACTAGTTATATGCCCTAACTAATAATCACTGTGTAAAGTTATGTCATGAATAAAGCCTGTGTAACCATACATTTTTTGACGTATAAACCTGTCATAACTTTATGCAGTTAAACCTCTGCTTAACACTACAATCTGTGAAGTTGATATTATAATCTGAGCTTTCACTGCGCGGAAAGGATTGTATGATATTAGTCAATGGATTATCCACATTCGTTATCCCTCTGACGGGTCCGCAACAGTCCGCTGGTCTGCGGACGTAGGTGTTAAATAAATAATTAACTTTATTAATTCGCCAGGATGACAAAGTTGCATACTTAAAGCCCGAAAGCCGGGCCCGCAGCGGCGGATTGTTTTATATTCGCTGCATCGGCTTGGAGCCAGTAAAAGTGATCGTGAAATATACACGCCATCAAACTATTGTGACGAATACGTGGTAGATGTAATAACTGAAGGAATTTAAATATCTTGTCGGTTTAGATACTTACTTGTTGTTAAACTTGTCTTTTTATTACTATATTGCTTTAAAAAACATACCAACTTTGTTTCCATTAAGTTTCTTACCTAACGTGTCGGTTACGTCGAACATGATATTACTTGTCATTAATACATATTTTTTTTATAAGAAGACATGCCAAGATTAACATTTAGTTATTTGTACTTAGTTTGTAACGACTTCTATCCTAAATATTAGTTTGTTAAATAAGTACCAGCACGTCTTATTATTTAGCAAAGATCAAACCCCAAACGCGCTAATCGATAATATCAATTATTTCTTAACCAAATCTTGTCCGCTAAAGAAAGGAAAGCGGTGGTAACTTTAGGGATGCTCAAAGTTTGGTGGAGAATGTTTTTAACATAATTAATTAATAATGCTTTGATGAAGTCTTGCGGTCCGAGAACTTACTATTGGACTTTGATAACTAAGGAAATACGAAGGATGGCACCCCAGCAAACCCAAAGTAAAGTCAAAACCACTAAGCGCACTTCAGAAATGATTTTTGAGGAAAAATCTGAAGAGTACATCTTTGAGGACTAGTAGTACCTAGTTCTCTGAATTTAATTTAATTCAGAACTTTTGTCTTTCATTAAATTCTGATGTAAGGCAAAACAGAGATTTGTGAATTTATTTTCGGCGCAGACCGTATGAACTGTGCATCATACGTGGAACTGGGATTAAATTACTATCTGTTCGAGGAAACAAAATAATTGAATAAAACATTATGGTACAAAAGGGGATGTACTATGGGCGGGTCCTTCGGCAGGACACACCTCCCATTTTCCTAGAATTTCGAACGATATAATAATAATACAAATATGAACCGGGCAGCGCAGCTTTGATAGTTATTATAAAATCACGGCGGTATAGTTTCAACGGCGTAAATTGCGAATATACATAGTTCTAACAAAGAAATTGGAGATATCAAATGAAAAATGACATAATTAGAGCTAAAAGAACTACATTCGTAAGACAAACCGCGGTTATCGTGGCTCGTAGATTGAGTGCCGATTGTGGTGTAAGCCTGGGACCACACAAGACATACTAGAACCGCTGGGAGAACTTATTTGGGGCCTTCTTATATAAATACTGACAACAATACAGCCATAAGATCCTAAGCCTAAGAGAAGGTCAAGGTCGCGAGAACTTGTGATACTGACATTTTCCACAGTTCCCCATCACGAACAAATCGTTTTATATCGAAGGTATTATGAGTGCCTACAAACTTTAGCGAATTATTTAAATCAGTCTCAGCGCTTACCTGATCGGTATTTCCTTTCTATCAAACTAGGAAGCTATCTAAGTTATATGGATTTGCTTCAGTATCTGCATACAGCTGTTATATTCATTATTGATTTTACACTCTTCAAATTGACCCATATATCGACCCCTCTCTGCCGGGGACCTTGAACTCACCCCAAAAAGTAGTGTGCAATATTTGACGGATGATATTTGTTTAATAAGGGTGAAAGCTTGCTGATCGGTGAGCATCCTGCCGCGTGGCTATGTCAGTTGGGGTGGCAGTTTTATCATCATTTGCAATAACACTACTGAAGTAGCAATAGAAATCAACAAAACTGACGATCAAGAAAATATTAGCGGTACCGGTAGCCATAATCGTGTCCTACCAAAAGTCCAAAGTCCAAAAGCATCAAGTGAATTAAAATAACTTTACAACGAACAGTTCAAAGCCTCGCTTCATTGGAGTGGCACCGCTTACTTTTAAGGTTTCAGTGGAACAAAATATTTTGCGTTTAAAACTAAAGTTGATTATAAGTTTGCGCTACTTTCAGAGGCCTCCACGCGATTCGTCTGAAGTTTGCTCGCCATGGAAATGCGTGCACAAATAACTGCCAACCCGCTAGCGTTTACAACAAACTTCATTCATCATTCCGAGTTGGCTTTCATTTCATTGCCCTGTTGATCCTGGCAAGATTTGTCTTTGAAAGGATTCCGTCACCGAGAGCTTGTAATGTAAAATTTCAAACTTCTCATAAATGAGTGAACAAAAATTGTGTATACTGGTCAGTCAGGGAGACAAAACGGCAACTTCGGACGTTCCATTATAGCCAGATGGTCCATCGGTGGGTTTCTAAGTTTATACATTAAAACTCGATATTACCTCTAACCTTAACAGAGAGTTGCAAATATATCACTTACGCGTTGAAGAATCACGGCACCCCATACTTAGAAAAGACTTACCTGTAAAAGAAAGATAAAGAACGTTAGAAAACAATATTTTTAATGGAGATGCAATCTAGTAACTGAGAGACCTAGCGCATAATTAAATATTAAATAAAGCTTAATGTTTGTGGCCACAGCGGTTGCACACTGTTACCTCCGAGCCGACATGGAGGCACAAGGAACACTTCTGCAGTGAATTAATTAATTAAAATGGGAAGTGACTTTGTTCAAAGTACGACATAACTAAAAGATATTCCATTCATGTTACTCTAATAAATGTCGACAAACAGGAGCTTTACAGCATTCCCCTTGAAGTTTCAGTTTAAACAAGATGTCAACGTAAAGCAAGCGTGTAGCACGCGTAAATGATTGTAAAACGTCACTACGTGCTCGATTTGTTACAATTATTGGCGTGTGTTGATGAACCGTCTTCATGTGGCACGGGATGTGAGTCACGATACTCCTCTAATATTTACAAAGCCTGAGCATGCAACTCTACAGGTATAAAAAGGTAAATAACAACTCATCTCGTCAACAAAAACCTTAATCGCTAAATCAAAAGACAATTTGAAAGACAATTAACAAACAGTATTATTGTAAAAATACGGTAGTGTAACAAAAACCGCTACATTTTATACAAAATTCCTACAAAAGAGTTTTACGAGCTTTGATCTCTTAAAATCAGTTCTGTTTGACGGTACACGCTTAAAATTATATCATAAGCATAATTATCCGCAATCCGTACTAATCCGTATCTGAAAGGGAAGTCAGAGGGTCAAAGCTGTATTATCAACCTAACGTCAATGTCAAGCAAATCATTCTGCTGGACTCATATTTCGACAGCAATTAAATGAAGTGTTATCTATAAGTGCGACAAGCCGCCACATTTTGCTTAAAACCTCGTCTATCCTGTAAAAATATCCAACGAATGTTCGAGATTTTCAATTAACGAACAACCTCAAGTGATTTGATCATAATGGAGGCGCCGTTTCCACAGAATAAAATAACAAAGAGTTGAAGTTAAGTTATAAGTAGTCAATTTGCCTGGCAGTCATACATCTTCCCCGACTTTACATACTCGTAAGCATATATAATCTAAGGCAGTAGCTTTATTTATTGAAAATATTTGTCGATGAAAGCACTTAAAGTTTTATTAAGTATGTGAAATCCGGATGAAGCCGTCGGCGACAGTGTACGCACAGATATTGTAGGAAACTATATTGTGTATAGAAAAATAACGGCAGATTTTCTATTAAGTTACTGAATTTTGGTTCATATTTTCACGAAAAATAGTTTAATTATTATGCTTTAATAGTATAAAAAGCTCTTTTTCAAAATAATAACCGCCTTCAACGAAAGGTCCTTCAAAGTCTGTGGAAACACAAATTAATTGGCAGAAGAGAAACCACCGACTTCCAAAATTTTAGTTATTATTGTGTTTTTTTTTTTAGTTTTTGAAGGCGGTTTTTATTTTTCTGGAAAAAGTTGTTTATTTTTTACTTTTTAGTGTCGAGACCCAATGTCTGGCTGTGTTTTACAGTATCTTTCAAAGTAATATAAAACGAAAATAGAAACTTAAAGTAACGCACATTATCGTCAATGTATATTTCGTCTTTTTTTTTGTTCTTGATGAGTTTCTCGAGAAGCACTGAACCGATAGCCATAAAATGTATATAGGACCACCTCTGAATCATGACGAATCACACAAATAAAGAATCATCAAAATCGGTCTACGAACAAACATAAAAAAAAAGCATATGTACGGTCGAATTGACAAAACATCCTCCTTTTCCTCAAGTCACAGTCGTGTCATGACGGAAGATAAAGAAATTATTGCAATGTGTTTTCATTTAATGATATTTAAATATAAACCTCTGCAAGAAAATAATTTTCCTTCCGCTAAATAAAGTTAGATACGCCTACGTTGAATATGACTTACGTAGGAGTAGCGTTTGACTTTGCTAATAAATAAGATATTCCGCGAAAGGAATCAATCTAGGGCCAGAGGAATTTAATATACTTACCATTTCAATTTAATTAGTACTGTAAGGCTTTGAGCACTTACACTTAATACTAACTTAAGATCCTCCGACTTTTTATGTTCAATTTTTTTAAATTTTCTCTCAAGCAAGACGTCTATCGGGGTTTAATTAATTTATATTTAATTTTATTAACCTACGGTTCATCTATCTATCTATATATAAATACAATGGTAAACTAACAGACTGCTTGACGGACTGTCGATATATCAACGCACAGCCCAAAGCCACTGCTCCTAAAAACATGAAACTTGCAGTGTTATTTGTAACCACTAAGAAAGGATTTTTGGAAATAACAACCCTAGAAGTAAAATGGGGGACAAAATTTAAAAAACCAAGCGAGCAAAGTCGCCGGCGAATGATAGAGTTTATTAGGCCAAATCTGAGAAAATACCGATTTGACTTTTTAATTTTATATGCAGTTTCCATGTTGTGACAGTCGTAACGGATAGTAAAAAGCCAAATAGTTTGACAACCACTTCAACTAAGTGGTATCGTGTCACCCGCTAACTGGGTTGTTGAGGTCTGGCAGGCAGTCGCTCCGGTTCACAACCATCATGTTCTCATCAACGTCTTCTTGTTACAAATTGTCTCTGCTTATAGATATAAAATGCACGCCGCAAAATATTCACTAATCGCCGTCACATCGTTTTATTGCTTCAGCTTTCATAGTGAACCGTCTTCAATTATGATAAAACTTGTGAAGGATAGCTCAGAACAAGGCAATATATTTAAACCAGCAGTCCCCTGCGATTTCACCCTCCTCTTTAGTTATTACTGTGCTACCACTCTGCTATACCTTACCTACCGTAGCGTGATGTTATGCAACCTATAGTTCTCATCGATATATGACCAATCCAACACCTAAAAATCCTATTGAACAAAGACCTTAACATATATATATATATTTTTTTAATTAGGTATATTTTTTATCACAATGTTGAACTTGAAGAGATATGTTGAGATTCGTGGGGTCTACGAAAGTGAAGAAACATCGTAGCAGTTGCTACGAAAAAAAAAATTTGAAATTTAACTTAAAAAAATCTTTATTTTTTTATCAAACTGCAAATAAGTCTTAGAACACAAAACTAGGTACATTTACGTAAACAATGTGGAAATTATTATAAGATATATGTATACATAGACCTCTCTGAATGCCTCTAGCGACGTATCTATCCGTCGTGTCATCCCTTTAATACTTGAAAATATTTGAAACGTGTAATAAGGTCCCTGGCCCCTGTACCGATCATACCCTCTTTGTATTTATCGACATTCGGCGAAGGTAATGCCAAGCCGTTCAGTGATCCAGAAAAATCTGTTCATCTTCATATTGTATTGTAATATGGCAGACACATCAACTATTTTTATTTTAGTTTCGTTTTCAATGGGAACTTAAACTTTATTGAGTAACGTGTGCTAGAATGCTAGGGGTTATTAAACAATATTTTAAATTGCTGATGAACGAAGCTGCTCAAGAGTGCGGGCGGAGCGAAGCCTACACTGGAATATTATTATTAATCTGTGTAATAGGTATTTACTTGATACATAAATGTTACAAGAATATATTGTGCGGCCTATATATAGCTTAAACTACAATGCAACTTAAAATGAAAAGTTGTGATAGAGGCAGTGAATAGGATCAATCACTTTTCATGACAATCTCTTAAATATCCTCACTTACTACATGGTTATGTGATGTAATTCTTTATTTACTCCTTTAAACACACGTGATTTGAGACACAATAAAAAGACAATAGCAGCCCGACAGCCGGCTGTCGGTTGGTAGTCAAGAGGTTATGATATTTTCTAAGAAATAACGGGATCATGTAATAATTTTGACATTGCTAAATACTTTAATTAACGGGATATATTTCTAAGAGTAAATGTCAGATTCAATTACACGATGATTACTACATTTCAAATTATGATGTTGGGCATTATATTGGTTTAGTTAAAAACAGCGTAATTCAGTCTTTATTTACCAAATGGACACTTAGTTATAGTTTTTCTATAGATAGAAGGGTGATAAAAGGAGGAGAATACAAGCTGCGCTCTATCGGCGACGAGCCACAAAAGGTTTTCAATTTGCACTAAAATCGAAAAGATATCCGACAATAAATAAGTCTTGTTTATACATAACATAAAAACAGCTTAATTACCCGATCTATTTTGAGTTGTAATAAAATTAGTCGAGCATTTTTGAAAAATGAGTACGTTTAGTGCTTTTTACTTCTTTTTAGAGTTTGGGCAGTCAAAATGGTACCTTTAGACTCTGGACTACGCCAAATTTTTGCCGGTTTTAAGGCCCTAACGCAGAATGAGAAACCAGAATCATTCCAAGTTTCTTTTTTGTTAGTTTCTCTCAAATCACATCCTATGTGTATCAATCTCCTACGTATTACGTATGTTATCAGCGCGTAGGTAGTGAAGACTGCTGACGTCACCGAAGACAAACACCTATTGGAGTGGTGTCAGGTGTCCTGTAGTGACGTCCACGGTGACGGACATCTTACTATCTGACGTGACGACTACAGAGCTTGGCTTTCGATTTTGAAAATTGTATAAAATCTGAATTTAATTGAACTGATTGATCGTGTTTACCGAGATTTTTACTACATGTCGAATTATGCTTTCATACAAGGAGCGGTTCTCACTTCGAACGGCTTTAACGCCGTTAGTCTTCAGAAGAAAGTCGAACAAACACCAGAATGACTAGCGTAAATAAAAGGATTGCACACGTCAGGATAGGCAGTTGATTATAAATGGTAGTAGCTACATCGCTGTTCATTGTAGAGGTTGAGTGAATATCAATATTGACCGGGCAGTACACTGCGTCGGCAAAGCTGACACCGAACCATTTGATGCAAGCTTTGAACTAAGCTGTGCGGCTGACGTGTGCCCAGATTATAGTCGGAGACATGGTTTCCAAAGCGGCCTATGTTCTGATATAATTGATTCCTTATATAATACAGATTATGATTATTATGTGCGCTCTAGAACCGTCATTTTATTAAATATTAGATCTAGCAGAATACCATGAACGTAATTAAATTAAGTCTATGTCCACTAGTCATCTTTTCATAATTATTTGAACTTATTTGGACGTTTTCAATTAAGACCATAATTGAGAATAATTTTGGCGCTATATTTCGACAGCAAAATCATTATTCATATTACCCGCGATTGCGGTCATCATACACAATTTCGATTAAAAAAGTTTCAGATTCTAATGTGGACCGCTTACTGGGGGAAACTTATCGTTCCATTTGATGTCACTGGCCGGCAGGGGCGGACATTTTAATATAAGTACCCTTTACGTTAGTGTACACGAGAATCATTAACAGAACGGCCGAATGCGAAACTATTTATTGCTTTTGGTTTGGGCACTCAGAAAAATATAGTTTACAAGAATCTTACTTCTTCTTAATTTTACTTAGGTTATGAATTTGCATGTTGAGATGCATGTAAAGCTGACTTGCATGTAGATTACGTTTTTAATTTAGTCTCATGTGTCGTACATTCATACTAAAACAAATAAATAACATTTGAGCCTGCAAGTTTTATTTATGAAGACATGGATTATCATGAATGCCAGTAAAATGAATGAATCAGTTCTGGAACGGAATCTAAGCGTTAAATGTAAAAACGAACAGTAATACAAGTAGTAGTGGCTGAGTTAACTGCACAAGTTTTACAGAAGTTGGCGACGCAAGTTATTCATGCGGTAAACTTTTTATAGGTTAATTAAAATATTGTTTTCTTTCACTTTGATTTACCGCAGCACTTTTACTTGTGAAATTAATTTGCGGTAAGAAACATCAATCAACGCGCTACCAGGTATTCCTATTTCATGTTATTTATAGTAGGAAAATATTAAATAATGTTACATTATCAGTCGACAAAGAAAGAACCGTTCTGGCTGGGTATGGGGTAGTCAGGTGGTAGACGAGCTCTTAAGCATATTACATTAATACAATCATAAGACACAAACACAAACAGTATTCAAAGGCAGCATTGCTAAATAGACTGGTGTAGATTAGATATTATTAGGTAGATACATGGAATCTCGGCTTCAGTTGGAGATTAAATTAGTCAGCCATGTACTAACAGTATTAGTGTTAGTTAGCGACATTTCTCGATTACAGCGCAATAGTGCGTGGGGGGCGAGGCAGCGGAACAGCGGAGTTCAGCGGAACTCTATGTATCAGCGGAGCTCCAGGTGCTCCGCTGAGCTGCCTACTCAAGAGGATGCTAATCCATTGTTTGTATTATGAAACGCTAATTATGTATACTGTTCCTTGAGTAGCTTGCTATGAATACCAACAACATACACTAATAGGATTCTACACAAATGAACGCCCGTTGCAATATGCATGTTGTATGTAATAAACTCTGATTGAGAATACATAGAACTGATTCGAATACGAGAACTGAAAGCTTTTATTCCAGGTGTAATTAAAAAACCACAACAAACTATTGCTCTTTTTCAAAAATATCCAATATTTTGGGAATTGCAAAAGCTTTTGCCGAAGTAAATATTCGTGTGATTAATGTACGTATTCCATCGAATAGAAAGTTCGGGACTGTTCCGTACGGATACAAAAAAACATGAACACAATGTTCAATATGAGAGAGTACTGAAAGGGTAAATCCGCTTATAAAAAACGGATGAGTTAACAGGTACGTTTGTGTGAAGGGATTACAGGAGCGGATTGTCAATGGTTTCCTACCTTGCTGCACAAATATCGTGTTTCGCGAGCCGTGAGCTGGCAGGTACGGCTTCAGCAAGTTTCGCATGTCTGCGTGTACCACAATATGGATTTCATTATGTCTGATTAAACAAAAATTACTCACAGACCCGAGCATTATTACAAAATTGGAAACTCACACTAATCTCGGAATAATTATAATAATCAATCAATCAATCAATCAATCATTTATTTTGTAAAACATAGGTAGGTTACAGAATTACAGATGGAAATGTCAGAAATATGTGCACTATGTTTTGCCAATGTTTGGCGTACAAAATCATCACAAAAAAGAAATATCAATTATAGGCATGTCAATAAATTACACTAAAATTAGATTAAATTAAAAATAATAATATCATCCATATCCATACAGTCACATAATTAATTATATTTTTGGCAGATACATTCATGCTAATTAATTATCAATTTGCGGACTCGGTGTACTTCTGTTTATCTGTAACAAACTCAGTGATGGAGTAGTAACATCTATCTATAAGAAATTTAAAAAGAGACCTCTTAAAGGATCCCAGACAATCTTTATTTCTAATAGCTGCTGGTATATTATTGTATATTTTAGGGGCCATACCTAGTACACTTTTACTGTAAAATGCAGTTTTATGAGAAGTACCATGGATGGTATTAGGATAACTAACTTAATAATTAATGTCGGACTTTTTATTACTCCAACTGTGTTCGTTTCATAATTTTTTGGCGATATGAATGAACAGAATCGACTGACACCGAATGATTATGTATGAAATGAACATATTCTTGGAAAATGATTTTTGTTAATATCTGTAAATATTGATCGTAATTGTTCCTTTTACTGCACCGCTAAAAATGACCAATGTAAATAATACTACTACTGATATCTACGAATGCAACTCTAAACGACTAAATGTAAATTATAATAATACGTAATAAGTACTTGTCGAACGTTAAAACTTTCAAAAAGAAGAAGATTTGAATTACCTACTAAACTACGTGCTTTAGATTCTTGTTAAAAAAATTAAACTACTATTTCAGTGTCGATTTTGCTATGTGTAATCATCATTACGAACCCTCTACGTTCCAACGTTTGCACTGGGCCCGGCCACGTCAGTACACAGTCGAAGAATATCACGGCACGCCAAACTTTCGCATAGTTCGTGTTTATTCAGCAGAGCGGTACATCAAGTATGTTTCACAGTTACAGTCTCTCTTTGCGGATTAGTCTCCAACAAGCAGTTTAACCTGTACACTGTTTAGACTCACGGCAAAGGTTCATGTTACAAACAATACCAACTATCTATATTTGTGCAACTCCGAAATAATTGCCATGTTTCAGAACTCTGGCTGGATTACTTTAGCTTTTGCCAATTTACTAGCGAGTTGTTACTACAACACCTGAGACGGAAAGTTTCTCCATAATTCTAAATGATGTTAAGTTACAAGTAAGTCTTGTGGAGTGTAGTGATAAAGCTAGCGAGAAAAAAACTGTGACATGATATAAGTCCGCTCTAGATATTCTCTATACTTACAACATGGAGCGACAAAGTGCATGAACTATTAAGTTACGAAAGTACTCAATGTACGGAGCTGCTCGTAATAATATTGCATTTGTGCGAGCACAGCATCATGTAATTTCTCGTGATCCGCTTAGATGCAATATGTACCGTGGAACATGTAGGAAATGCGTGCAAACGGATGTAATACATTTCATCGTTTTCTAAATTACACTCTACTGCTATTGTGCCCTAGTACCATAGGAAGTCAATTTATTTTTATTGCATGTTCGAAGGAGTTTTAGTATTATGCTGTATTTTTTATTGTTACGTTTATTCATTGATATTGATTGAATCTGAAGTTCTAAAAATAACTTGAAAACAATTTACTCGAAGTGTCGTGATGGCTCAGAGGGCTTTCATTAGAGAGGTTGCTAATATGTGTTTTCTTATCAAGTAATTGCTTAAGTTTCCGTAATCCAAGTCTAGTCAAAATCATTACTAGAGCCGTAGACATAATATTGTTTGTAATAAAGGCTTGAAACAGTTTACATATCGATCGCTGTTAATCTTATCATAATAAGTAATAATTTCTTAATCAACTAAATAATCTTATGAATGGTTTATAGCGGGTAAGTTACCAGTAACGGTAACTGCGCACCAAATCGCAGGTTCATTTGCGAGTCGAGCTTTAACCTTAAGAAGTTTTATAATAAATAATAAAAAATAATAAAAATGTTTATTGCTTTTACATAAATATCTTATTCCAGTTACAATGGGGAGAATCCTTTTAAGCAAGTAGTTTGCTTGTATTAGGATGCTCCTAGCTTTATGAAGATTCACACTTACAAGGTTCATTAAAACGATCGCACACTTAATGAATTGCGTGAAAACTGAAACTTTCAGCGATGATACGCATCTAAGTGGTGAGTTAACTACTCGATCAGTAAACAGAGGCGTGTGTCGCGCGACAGTGAGTGAGTGCACTCACTAACTTCACTCCCGGTCACAGCCCGCGCTAAGCCGCTCGGCGTCGAACGTTGTGAACCGGGCGCTGTTATTATTAGTTAGTTACACTCAAAGCCTTCTTAGTTAAGGTCTCAATCGGAATTGAAACAAAAAGACATGGAGCTACGTAAGCTGATAATAATAGATACATATTCGTATTAGAGAGATGTTAGGGTTATGTATTCAAAAAGGTTACCGTTTCATGTCATATTTGTGTCTGTTTGTTGTCATTCATCGGAGGCTTAACCTTTTGTATAACGATGTAGTTTGGCACGAATAAAAAAATATCTCTGCGCAATATAAGCGTGGGCAGCTTTTACAAACATTTGAAAGGATTTTTGGTCTAATTGGCGTCGTAGTCATTATTTTTGCGACAAGATTATGGTTTGAGCTTTAAAATATGGCATTAAGCTGTTCGCACGTGCCAATATCTGTATTCGTTAGTAAGTTGGAGCAAGTTATTAAAAGTTTGGACAAGGATAATATCTTGTCGGTCGTGAACAGGAAGTTTCAAACGCAGTCGATCTTATTACCAATTAATTGAACTTTAATCTCAGGAACTTTCCAGGCGTACCGTGGCTCATTGGCCGGAAGGACTAAAACAGGTGTTTTTATTTATTTCACCTAATAATTGTAAGTAATCAAAGGAATAGGCATATACTTTAACCTTTTGACGACCAACCGACAGCCGGCTGTCGGGCTGCTACTGTCTTTTTATTGTGTCTCAAATCACGTGTGTTCGAAGGATTAATGAAGTAAATGCATTGTTTTTGTAAATGAGTATATTATCCTCTACTGCAAAATTCATTATAAAACTATGGTTTGCTGGAAGAAAACTCATCTACGGGCTAAGCCCGCCTTTATACATAACTAGCTGGCTCCCGCGATTTCAGCCGCGTAAAAAATGTTAAGGATGGACAACCATTATCACTTAGGGGTATGAAAAATAGATAGTAGCCGATTCTCAGACCTACTGATTATGCATATAAAATTTGGTAAAAATCGGTAATGCCGTTTCCGAGGAGTAAGGTAACTAACATTGTGACACGAGAATTTTATATATAAGACTAGGTGCCTCCCGCGGTTTCACCCACGTTAAAAATGTTAAGGGAGAACAATCCTTATCACTTAGGGTTATGAAAAATAGATAGTAGCCGATTCTCAGACCTACTGATTATGCATATAAAATTTGGTAAAAATCGGTAAAGCCGTTTCGGAGGAGTAAGGTAACTAACACTGTGACACGAGACTTTTATATATAAGATTAATCTTTGCTACTTTTATGTTTCAATATTCTTGTTTGTGTGCAATAAAGAGCATGAACATGAATAATCTAGCCTGAGCTCTAACGGCTGCAGTGAAGCGTTCAGCTCATCTTTTTTTACTTCTAATCGATTAGATATAATAAAGCCAGCGAAGTTGTCAAGCACGTAAAGTCCTGATAAAAAACTCTTTTGAGGGAGATTGCTGACGTTATTAACTTGAACTGACGATGCGAGCGATGCTTAGAGATAACGTTTTTGTACAGTGGCTCTAAATATTTTAGGAATTGCGTTGTATTGCTACCGTAACACTATAATTAAATGCCCTTACTGATAAATTGTTAGGTGTATTGGGTTGACATTATATACCTATTAAATTATACGCAAAGTTTATCTTGCTTTTCCTATAATAACCATATCCTTGTTACAACAACCATTTTTCTTAGAAGATAGACATAGAGTATAGACTATATAGTACCATAGAGTAAATAACTCAGGATGTTATTCTAATATTCTAACACTTACTAATAATCACTGTGTAAAGTTATTCTATGAATAAAGCCTGTGTAACCATACATTTTTTGACTTATAAACCTGTCATAACTTTATGCAGCGTTTATTAGTAAGGCGCAAAGTATTTAAATCTCAGCTGCGCTTTAGACGGAGTCTGTTTTAGACGGAGTGTTGGAGGATGTTTTGTTTTTGTGTTGTTTGTTGGTGTTTGTTTTGTTTTTCTGTGGGCTAACTATACTCAAAAACAGTACAGCGCCCTACGAGTCCAATACATTAATGCGTACAGGGTTTTGTTGGGGCTGCCTCGGTACTGCGGTCGGGCATGTTCGCCGAGTCACGCATTGACTGCTTCTATGCGACAATGCGGAAACGGTGCACATCCCTGGTGCGCAGGGTCCGCGCCAGCTCCAACCTGAGGATGATGGCTGAGAGGTTCGACTGTCACTACATTAACCATTGTTGTATGTTTATTGTAGTGACAATAAAATGAAAAAATCACCCTCATAATTATTTGTAATAATTGCAGTTGTTTTATAATTATTATTTGTTTTTATGTTTCTTAATTTTTTATATTGATTATTTAATTATTAATTACTAACAATACGAAGGGTGTCCATTCATTACTACACATCATGACTTTTTTAACGAGGGACAATAAACGATATAAATCGTAATGAATTATCGCAATAAAGCTCTTAAAGTCTTAAAAAAGGACACCCATTCACTCTTGGTTGCATCGGGTCATTCACCTATAATAAAAGAGTGAAAAGAATGATCCGCGGGGTTATTACCTATGAAACAGCAATCAGCAATATTTGCGCAGTGATTACGCGATCACCGCGCGATTAATCGCTTAACGTCAAAAAAACTCGTATTATGTATGAACCGATTGCTAATCGCTCGCTGATTGTTCTAATGCACTTATTGCTACGATGACAATAAAGTAGCAATCAATTTAACAAAAAAAAACTTAACTTTGCTCTTAAAAACCATACTAAATACGAAACCACCAAACGAAAAATGCATATTTTAGTTAACTGATTGCTCCACAGAGGCAGCATTATCGCTAGATTGCTAATTGACGTGACGTATTTTGAATTGACGTTTGAGAAGCAAATATTGCTAAATTATTGCGATCGCTCGGCTATTGCAAGATACGTAATCCCGGTGCCGTTCTCCATTCGATGGGGAAAATGTCTAGCGCGCGTGTCAACATTTTTTTTATTTGATGAGACAATCAGTCACAAAATAATGGTATATTGTGGTATTTTTTTAATTAGAATTGATTACTGAGTAGCCTCCTTCAATAAGTCTCTCGTCTCACCAGCCACGGTGTACACTTACATAGATCCATACTAATATTATAAATGGGAAAGTGTGTCTGTCTGTCTGTATGTTTGTCTTTCTTTCACGGCAAAACGGAGCGACGAATTGACGTAATTTTTTAAGTGGAGATAGTTGAAGGGATGGAGAGTAGCATAGGCTACTTTTTGTCTCTTTCTAACGCGAGCGAAGCCGCGGGCAAAAGCTAGTATAACATAAGAGGATCTAAGTACTTATTTACAGGCACGTGGATATACGTGCGTTACGCGGCTCAATCCTTTGTCCTGTTCTATAAGAGAGATAAAGTGACAAGACGATTTCCCATATTTTGCTGAAGAGGATCGTGCTTTTGAAGTTTCGGATCGTGTCTATGAACGGCTTAGCAATAGTTGCAATTGCAATAGGCGTGTTAGTCACATAATCGTGTACACATAACATTGCAAAATATATATGTATGTAATTATTACTTTGTATTTAAAAACGAAACCTATATTAGAATTTATCGAGGGAAGTTTTAAAATTAAAATATAAGATTGGCTTCGAATGACAAGTGTTGCTCTCCGAAGATGCAATGTAATGAATTTCATCGGGTGAATTCGGGTGCGCTAATTAGGGCTAGCGACCACGTATAATTGCGCCGTTATGTCAAAATAATATTCTAGGCATGACATTAATTACATAAAAAATAAATTGTGCTAAAAACTTGGTAACCAAAATTGTAGCACACTGTAATATAAATAAACATCATTCAAGCCTAGTGGTTGCACACTACAACTAACTCATAAAATCGACTCTTTTGGACAACGTTGTATATTTGTTTTATTTGTCTTTCCTTCTGCGGGGTAGAATATACAGATGCACGCAACGGTTTTAGGAGTCAATTCAAACCTTGTTTCTATATTTTTATCTATTTACAAAAAAGTTAAACTTTCCACTCTGTACACATGTAACAGTGCGCTGCAACTTCGTAACAAAAACAAAATGGCGGCGGGTGGCTGTCACAAAAGTCCTACCCCCCTTTGTAGTCATCTAAATGTATCATGAACAAAAGCATTTTTTATTAATTGTGTAAAACGTATCCGGGAAAAAAGTATTTATTCGTTTCTTGTCATTCAAATAAACTTTTTACATGTCTGCTCGAATTATATGTAAGTACATACGTGTTATGTGCAGGCAAGGATTATCCAAAGGACGCAATTCCGCTAGGTATACTATATAGTTATTCAGCTAATGAGCTTAAAATACTTCTATAGGCATCAATGTTTCACATTGATTTTCCTAAGTATTTTTGTTACGAAATAAAATCTTTAATTTACCAAGAAAACGCTTACCTCACTTACTTCTGTCATATATCGGATACAAATGATATCTAATACCTGCCTCACGCTCGCTATTAAACAGAACTACACATTATTTCGCAAGAATAAATATTTATAATAACTTTATTAAGAATCTACGTGTTACTCGAAATCAACTTTTCCAATTAAAACACGTTTTCCTGTTTCGTTACTACTTAATTAATAAAATATAAATAAATAAAACATTTGTATTTTTGTTTAGGTTCTAAGTAATAACAAACATGTAGATAAAATACCATGAAAATTTTAATCTATAGAAAATACTCATAATTCGTTTGATAATTTTCTATTCTAACCCATTGCAATGGTGTAGTGTGTAAGTAATGTTGTATTATCCTATATTTATTTCCGGTACATATGCAAACCCGCAGACTCGGTTAAAATTGAATAAGAATATATAAAGATATTAAGATAGCAAGCACACACATATCAGAGCCCCCCCCCCCCCCCAACATTCCGATCTTGAGACTCAAGCCCCCGACCCGAACAAGAGCCTCTTCAGGTGACGGCCGACTCTTGTGAGCGGAGAAACTTATTATTTGTGAACAGTGTGCCGTTTAGGAAAATCAAACTGCAAAAAAGACCTGTAAGGCCTTTATCGCATTATTCACGAAACACGAGCACTTGTCTACTGCACACAGCGCGTTGCTTTTGATGCATGTTCGAATCCAGGAATAAAGGGTACACATGACTGTGCGTCCTCACGTCTGCCTTGACGTGACTCGCCCAGCACCCTTTGTATCCGACGTGCGACTCAATTGGCACCGGCAGCGCGTAGCAAACAATTTGCGATGCGAAACAATCTCATAAATCAATACCGGTAAACAGACGGAACGGCTCACTAAATACTACGGGACAGAAAAAACTATGCTAAAAGTTTTATTCAAAGCCATAAATGTACTCAATGTTTATACAGTATATTTATTGATAGTCATGTCACTCGTATTTGTCAACGCTCAATTCATAACGTCCTCGCGTATTTGCATGGTGACAATTTACGAGCAATATAGGCACCGAATATGGACCTCTGAAATATTACAGCGATCATTTCAGCTTCGGGCTGTGTGGACGCGATGGTGTAGGTATATGGGGGTATCGTACTGAGGGCAGGAACTGCGCTGTAATGATGTTAAACGGCTCGCACACTAATACATGCGGCGGGGGAGAGGGGTGGGGCGGACGTGCTCAGCCACCTTTGATTTGAAACTACACACAAACTGTTGCACTGAGCCTCTTTGGACACAACTCATACTAAGTATGAATGTATTTCATCGCTTGCATTGACACTACGGGAAAACAGATTGCGGGTTTAGCCAACTGTATGAATGAACATCTGCGCGCAAGTGGCTCGTGGGTAGCGCTCCTTTGACGAACTTGATGAATTTTCCTAGTAAGTAGCTCGATGCTTTGACGTATGCTACCAACTTTAGACTAATTAGTTTACTTTCGCGAATGCATTGCTCGAAATGAACTAAGTCAGTAAATTATTATAGTTAGCCCCATTACTGCCCTGCGGTTTCCAATTCATGTTCAAAATTTGTGTAGCTTACACATTTAACTACTTGTATAATGTATTGCCATCATTGTATTGCCATCGTGTAGCTACTTAATGTATATAAATCAAAGGTAAGTCTACGTAAACAAACAATTGTATGTGAATGTGATTTACTTATTAATATTTTATTACTTGACAACGCTCAAAAGCTTTAGATAAAAAGCTCGCTTTTATCACTAACAAACGATTGATTGTTTTGACTGATCGTTATTAGATAAAGTAAAAATATAATGATCTTCATTTGGCATTTATTATGATAAAACTGAAACAATATTAGATAAAAAAAAATGAAAAAAATCCAAGAGCTCATGATGCAATATGGATACGCTTTTTATGTCAAATTAAAAGTAATAGTGAAATGGATTACGGATTAGTAACATAGGGTGAGTTTTTATGAGCGACTTAAACGCCATGGGTATTATTATTTTTAGGGATAAACGTCAGTGAAGTTGTTGTCCGTTGATAGTAAGTATACAATATACAGGGTGTCCCACGGCTATGCCACATGGAGGGAAAGTACCTGAAATCTTGTAGATAGAACGTTTTATTGAAAGAAGACATTATTTGAATTTTAAAAACAATTTAAATTGCATTCATAGATTTTTAAACAATTGAATGGTTGGGCCGGGAATCGAACTTGTTCCACGAGAAAAAATAATCACCCCGTAGTTTTATCATACTAATCAAAAGGTTTCATCATAAGAATGATTTTTTGCTAAATAACATAGTGTCGCAAACAAAAGGAAGACCGTGAATTTTAACATTTGATGTAAAATTTTGTTCTGAAAAGTTAAAAGCTTACATTGTCGTAAGGACATACAATTGACAATCATAACTACTTATTACTAATTAATCTACCCACTTGAGTAGTACGCATCATTTAAATTAATAAATATCCACCACAACAAGACCAAAATATCGTCAGGGAACGAAATAATCAAAAGTTATCACTTTGTATTCAAGAAGCAGGGACTAGTTTTGAGCATTTGAAAAATTGACTAATTTTGTATTAAAAATGTTAAAATTCATGGTCTTTCTTTTATTTTTGACACTATGTTATTTAGCAAAAAATAATCCTTGTGATGAAGCCTTTCGATCGGTAGGATAAAACTACAGGTTGATTAATTTTCTCGAGTAACAGGTTCGATTCCCGGTTCAACTATGTAATTATTTAAATATCTGTGAATGCAGTTTAAAATGTTTTCAAAATTCAAATAATGTCTTCTTTCAGTAAAATGTTCTATCTACAATATTTAAGGTACTTTCCCTCCATGTGGCATTGCCGTGGGACACCCTGTATGTATAAAGTTACTGCGTAGAAAACCAACTTGTACCAACTGATGGTATTTAATCTACCACCGCTCTCTCTTAACAATATTATATCACCTGAGGCATAGCGGGCGCGGACAACCCACAAACGCAGCCTAACTGCCGATGCCGTGTTATCAGATTATTTTTAAAAGTTCTAAACTGCGTAACATGCAACACGGTCGCAAAAATATTAGGAAGCGATATTGGTGCTGATTCTCTTGTTCACAAACTTAACTAAATTCAAGTTAAATGCATCTTTCTCTTTCCATTTCTTTAGGAAAAGGACTATAAGCCCGCCCTAGCAGCAAGAAGAAAGGAATTAGACAGCGCCTGAAGTAAATTGGCGTATATTTAGTCGCCAAGTCGTTGTTATCTATGGAGTGTCTAAATGAGACAGGACTCAACTAATATTTTATCTTCTGTTCTTTTCTTAATGAAATGGAAAGAGAAAGATGCACTTAAGTTAAATGTAGGTTAGTGAGTGAATAAGAGAATCGGCAGCATTGTGTACTCACTCACCTATAGTTTCATCGCAGGGTTGGCTGAGCGGGCGGCGCGAGGGCGAGGTCTTGAGCGGGTGGTGGTGCGGCTGCAGCTTGAGCACGTGCGCGGGCACGCCGCCCTCGGCCGGCGGCTCGCCGGGCGCACGCACCAGCCACCAGTCGGCGCGCGCGCCCCACGGCTCCAGCACCTCCACCTGCTGGCCCTTGCTCACCGACAGCTCGCCCGCGCCCGCCGCGCAGTGCTCCGCCACCACCCACGTCATCTCCGGACCGGCCTGCGCACAAGGAAAACATACTTTATTTGGTGATCACAAGTGGAACGGAATATCATCGAATGCACATGATAGGTATAACTCTGCCGTTTATATAAATTGTACATGATAGCTATAACTTGAACAGATTTAATACAATGACGTACCACCTATGAAGATATTATTATTATTTATAATTATTTCTACTTTGATGGAACCACTATATTTTTATGTACTTAATTTTGATTAAGCAATAAAAGAAAATAGACTTCATGTACTTTAAGCTTCAATTTTGTTCTTTTTCTGTTATTTTTTTTTAAGTGCCGATTGTATTTGTATTTAATTGCAACCATAGATATTATATTCGAACCAATGATATTTTAAGTAAAAAAAGCGTAGATAGGTTACCCAAACGGAATTCTATCTTCAAAAACGGCACACTAACGCACACAGTATTGAGAAGCTTTAAGTTTGCCCTTATTGTACTTAATCATTCTTTATTATACATATTTTTTTACATATTTTTTAAAAAAAGAAATTTCATAATAAAAAACATTTTTTTATAAAAATATGTATAAAAATAGTGCTCCACCGTCGCTAGGTATTGAAACCCAAGCTAACGATGGTTAGGGTTCCAGAGTGAGGAACCTCCTCACAATGCGTGCCGTATCCAAAACAACTGCCCTTTGAATCTGATTCCTGAGCCAGCTGCTGAGCGATAGCTTTTGGATATGTTGGTCAAAACTTTTCGCTATTAGACCATTGACTGACACGACTATCGGTACAATAATTGCGGTATCCATATTCCACATGCTGGTAACCTCATGAGCGAGGTCAAGATATTTTATCATTTTCTCTTTCTCAGCTTTAATGAGGTTCTCATCATGGGGAATAGTGACATCAACAATTATTGCACGACGCATCGATCGATCAATTATCACTATATCAGGTTTATTAGCAGGAATAAACCTGTCAGTAATAATTGATCTATCCCAGTAGAGCGTGATCTGACCATTGTCGAGAACTGGTTCCGGTTGGTATTGATAATACGGTACCTCGGTTTCCACAAGGGCATATTTAAGGGCAAGTTGTTGGTGGATGATCCTGGCTACGAGGTTATGTCTATGCAAGTACTCGCCGTTAGCAAGACGAGAACAACCAGAGACAATATGTCTTATTGACTCACCGGGAAGGTGACAAGCACGGCAAATATCCACGGTACCGTCTTTGATTATATGTCTCTGGTAGTTTCTCGTCTTGATAACCTCGTCCATAATTGCAAAGACAAAACCTTCGGTTTCCCCAAAAAGGTTACCGAAACGTAGCCAGGCCACGGAGGCAATCGGGTCTATATCAGGCCCCGTAAGAGCCCGAAAAAACCTTCCATGTAACTCCTTACCCTTCCATACGTCCCTGCGGTCCGAAGTACTCAACACCAGGGGTTTTTTCCAGTTCCCGTTTGCCAAGGATAGCGGTGTGAGACCCTTGTCAACCGTCACTACATCTTGATGCATACCCACGCCTGAATGGAGAAAATACTCTACTTTACCCTTATTGTTATTATTAACAGTATCTATGCTAAGTATTTTGTATGATAAACTGTGAATAACTTCGTGACTTCGTGAGAACATTTGTCATTTATATTATTTTAGTACTCCAATTGTGTCTTATTTATTATGCTGATGTTTGTTGACCAAAATGAAATAAATATTAATAATCATCGTCTTCGTGAACAATTTGTACCAGTTATTGTAATCCACTTCACAGGTACCTAAACAGTAGGAAGCGACGTCAAAGTTCTGAACAAGTTCAACAACAGGCTCTCATGAAAGAAAACTTCTCGACACGTGCTCCCCACTTCGTATCGGCGAGCTAACTTTTTGACTGGCAATTTATTTCCCAACTTCAATGAGGATACATGGCATGCCTTTTAAGTTTTGTCGTTTGAATGTAAAAACGCAACTAGTACCATATAGTACTTTATATTGTTTTTTAAACTATTTGCGATGTAGAATAGACTTTCGCATAAGCTCGAATCAGTTAAAAAATATTTATTTCACTCCAAAGTAGGGGTCTTCGATATGGCTGGTTTGAAAGCGACGACTGTTTCTTCACCAGACTCAAACCTTTGACCATGAAGATTTTTCTTAATTTTAGTAAATGTAAAGAAATCGTTAAGGCTTAAGTCAGAGCTATCTGGAGAACGGACAAGATTTTTTACGTTTTTCTGCTTCAAATACCTAATTGTTTGAAGAGCGCTTTGTGAGCTTGCATTGTCGTGATGTGGGATGATGCATCGCTTTTGGAGAGATTTCCGAAGTTCAGCGATGATTCGTGGAAAACAAACTGTGGTATACCGCTCTGCATTAACCGTCTTACAATATTCAAGTGTAATTGTCGCAACATGATCGATTTTCTTAACGAACGTGGCGACTTTCTTCCTCGAAGTGCTTCTGAAGCGAACAATTTCGGTAGGCATTGGTTCGTTTTGAGAGACCCAGATTTTAGATAGCTGTTTAAAATCAGGATCCCAGTCATAGATCTAAGATTTGTCACTACTGATGATGTCGTTGACGAAAATTGACTCTCCTCGGTTAAACCATTGAAAAGTTTTCTTACACCATCTGACATGGATGCCTTTTGATCGTCGGTACGGAAATGCGACCAACCACGAAAAATAGCTTTCTCCCACCAAGTGCCTCATGCTAGATCTTCTGAATAGCTGTCCCTGAAATGCCCAATAATACCCCTATCTTTCGATATGCCCCAACAAGCAAAATAATCCTGGAAAGCGATTGTTTAATGCTGTTTGGAATTATAAAGCGCCAATTATGGTTTTGGTAGTTGCTACTGCGCTTTTAACAGGATACATACATGCTGTTTTTACTCAAGTATTATTAATCCTATAATTTGTACTTATATCGGTATATCGGATCATATTTCCTGGCAAATACAGGATCAAGACTCCTATAAAAGCATGAAACAAGAGTAATTGCACTCAAGAGTAATTTGTCCAGTTGCTTGGACTTATATGCGCATATAAGATGACATCTGCGGACCATTTAAATCCTTATACTCCTGTAGGAGCATGTACCAAGAATATTTGCACTGAGGAGCAATTATTCTTGTTATTTTTACTTATAACCTCATATAAGCTATATTTTTATGACCAATATAAGTAAATTAAATTTTAATTACTGTAAATTATTTATGGTTTGGTTTTATATAAGCTTAAGAGCTGCTTAAAAGTAAGTTTTAATAAATCACCAACACTCGGTAGGATAAATTAATGTTCTCTAGGATATCTATTTATCGTATGCCGATTTAAACCTAGACATATTTATTTAGGCATTTCACAGTAGTGTTATAGTCCAAGTAATCTTTTACATTCCTGGTTAAAACTCTTAAGAAGCCATTTTTGCCTGTAACGACTAGTACGTAGGCGTAAATACGCTTTATATAGTTTTGCAAATTCTATTGTAGGATTTGACATCAAGCAATTTTAATTACCATGGGTGGCCAAATTATTAGGGACAGTGGTCATAGTTTTTTTTTGTTCAAATACCTTTATCAAGAAAACTAAATAATAGTTTCAGATAATATGTAGGTTTTAAGGTTTGGTAGCACTATACTGGTATGATTATTATTATTTTTGTAATGTGATAGCACCACGAGATAGAGCCATATTCAAAAAAGTGGTATAGCTTCTAATATATAACAATTTTGTTGAATTCCTTTAAAAATTATATTTGTTTCATTGATGGCAAAATAAGGATTGTGTTCATTTTACAAGATTTTTCTATTTAAACTAATAGAACCGCGAGGAATATTTCTGATTGCATACTTTTTTTTTCAAATTGCATTGCGTCTCTACCAAAAATCATAAAAACACAAACGTTATTGCTGCATTTTACACACTCTTAGAGAGATTTAGTAGCTATTCTACGTGTCAGCTATTATAGGTGTATTTACAAGTATAGCCTGTAGTTACAAGACCTGATACTAAGGCATCACAAAATATTCAATTATACACAAAATATTTCCTTACATAAGTAAGTAACGCGATATTTTTGTCTGTCCTAACCTACAGTAACTGTCCCTAATAATTTGGCCAGGTACTGTACGTACAATGGCGACTCCTCTTCAGTTTTGAGAAAACCCGATATAGAACCAATATACTTAAATTGGTACTATGTCACACTTAAAAATGCTAAAAATACTTATATTAGCACTATATCACACTCGGAAATGCTCACCAATAAAATGGCAGCTGCCTTCCTAATTTTCATTTATTATTAATTAATAATAAAAATTAAATAAGCAAATTTCAAGAGGCTTAAAAATTTTGATCGATACCATGATAGATTTCACAGAAAATTCACGTTCCCCTACGATTGAGCTATAAGAGTAACAATTTGACAAAAGTAAGATTTTGTTTTTCTATATTGGTTGACATGAATAAATTCTGACTCATATAAAATATGACACTCGAAATAAAAACATTTTTTTCATAGAGCACAACAATGCTCAATACACATACGACTTTTTACAATATATGAACTTAATGAAGCATTTCTAGGAGCGTATTATTCTTATTTTTTACTAAAACTTACTTATATTGAGATTTACAAGAGTAATTGTATTGACATAATTCTATTATAGGAGTCATATAGGCGTCAAAGGCATTTCAGCGATCTAATATAAATACATCATAAGTAAAAGTAGACTTATAAAGTGGGCCCTTTTCGCAACTTATATGCGGATATAAGTTTGATATAGTCCTCGATAATTATGGTTCTAGGATGGTTCAAAAACCACTTTTTGCTAGTTGGGGCTACACTTTAAATTTCGAGATTTTGTTGTTTCTCAGTGAAGATATTTTTCTCTGTGAAGGAGTATTTTAAACATCGACTATCGACGCTCCAATTCTAAATACCAGCACTCAACAGTCCGTAGAGATAGGTCTTCATCTAGGAATATAGACATTAATCTCTCCGAAACACTAAAGTCGTGGTAGGCCTCTTCTAAAGTTATAGAAAACTGTAGCACGGACATTTTCCTTCGTGAAATTCATCTTTGTATGTGACTAGGCTTGACAGATTCAAAACGACGTTGTAACTAAACAACAGCGTTTATCCTAATACTTTAAATTGATTATAGGTTCTGAATTAAAGCCAATTCGAATATTGACCACTTCCAATTTCAAAGTTGAACGTAAATATATAAAGGACAGAATTTAAAAGGCATCCCTCGTATTAAATGTTACATCTCAATATTATGACAAATGCAATTTTTCAATAAGAAATAAGATGAAGCGGGAAGCTTTGTGACCCGGAAATGTTTTAAATTTTTACAAATGAAATGTGTCTCAATCGTTTCAACTTCAACGCGTTCTTCGTTGAATTGAAACTGTAAAGAGGGAAAATGAAATAGAGGAGACATTACACAATAGAAAGTCAAGAGCCGAGCATCAGACTCTACGATGACAGTCACGCTTGACTAAATTAAGCCATGATTCCGAGTTTGTGTTGTGCCAAATAAATCGTCAAGTGGCGAAGCATTCCTTAAGAGGATTAAAGGTACTAGGGCAGTGGGCAGGATCGATTGCGCCCGATGATATCAGTTCAAGATAACACGATTCGCCAGATAGCAGATAATGTCCACTGTCGACAACAATACGGACACTGATAAGGCAATATATTTAGATAACGTTTGTAGTGGTTGTCAGCAACCGTCCTGTATTATGCTCGACCGATCGCGTCTCGTTGATGGTCACTCGAATTAAAAACAGAAGAAAATTATTATGGTACGAAAATCTGAGTCAAAAATGTAAGAGCGGCCATCCATCCATTTAAATGAGTCATACATTCCGCTACGTATGACGAGAGCGCTCGACAGATCGCCGCTCATTTCGATATGTCGCTTCCGCGCCCGCCACCAGATGGATGAGCTGAAGGTCGCGCGAATTTGCGGCTTATAACCAAATTGCTTTCAATATAACTACAAGACCCGACCTCGCCTTTGTCTATCGAACGGACACTCCACTTTTAGCAACCCATGTTTTATCATCGAGGCCTGTCATACACACAAACACAAAAAACGAGCTGAACAACCTCATTTCCTTAAGGGTACCGAACCTTATAAGGGAAAACGGAACCTTTATAGGATTCTCTCATTGTTCGTCTGTCTGTCAGTCAAGACCCTTTTTCTCAGGATCCCGGTAGAATTATCAAGTTGAAATTAATATAAACCTTTGAAGTGGTAAAATAAATTAATAGATGATTCGTTTTTTTACGGTTTAAGTCAACGTTATAAGACACTGTTATTGCCTTATATTTTGATCTTGTAATGGGATTAAAACCTATAGCGTAAACAAGTAAAGGAAATATACCGTAAAAACAAAGTAGAATTAAAAAAAATCCGGTCAAGTGCGAGTCGGACTCGCGCAACGAGGGTTCCCTTAATTCGTTTTTTTTTGTGAAATAACTACAAATATACGGTTTTCGGAGATTTTCCTTTACGAGTGCTACTTGACATTGCTTCTTGCCAAATTTCATGATTCTTGGTCAATGGGAAGTACCCTATAGGTTTTGATTCCCTTGCAAATGTCTAAATATGCAATATAAACCGCCGTATCTATTTATTGCGTCGATTTAAAAACTTGATTTTTTCAGTGCTTTGAAAGATAGCAGACCTGAGTATGTGATATTAATTTCAGCTTGATATCTCCACGCGTTTCTGAGAAAAAGGGTCTTCACAGACGGACGGACGGACGGACAACAAAGTGATCCTATAAGGGTTCCGTTTTTACCTTTTGAGGTATGGAACCCTAAAAAAAGAATATTGATGACAATAGGTCTATAGAGTTATTAAAAAGCATGTACCTGGCACTTGGCCGGGTTTTATTTGACATTTTAATAATCTATATTTTTGGGTCCCTCCCGAGAAGACCCTTTTCCTTCGATGACAAAATGGTATTTATCGGCCACCATATTACGTTTTCAGAAACATGTATTGCTATCGTATCAATTAATTAATTAAACATCGAAAAAGTTTACAAATAAACAAAAGAGCAACACGCACACATAAACAATAGCATCAATTAAAACAAACCGTAATGATGACAGCGACACGCGAGTAACATACAGTTGTACTGTACGGGGTGCTCGCTATAGGGACACATTTCAATAAAACTCCATCGATTATGGCCCACCCTACATTACCATGTGCCTACGATCACGTCATGGTGCCTTCTCCCTTCACACAACCGATAGGTCGCAAAGAAAATATCAAAATAGGATCTTCGACTTTCAAAACATTTATTTTCTTCTATCAATTTTATAAGGCTCAAGTTTAGTTTATTTGTATCAATATGATTTATGAACCACGTCGTCTTCAGAGCAACAAAATGTACATGTCTAGAACTTTTACTAGGGGGCCTGATGTCATGACATACAAGTTTTTTTAAACTTAGTTTAGGCATCAGTCTTCCACAAATTAATTGCTAAAATTGTATCTGTAGGCTACCAATTCATCATCTGTAATTTGTGGTAAGAAATAAATAAATTACAGTAGCTGGCCAAATTATTAGGGACACTTCCTAGATTTCTGTATTATCAAGTTGGACTGTTTTTTTCAGGAAAATTATTGGGTATAGTCTCAAGCCGTATTTTTTATTTAAAAACATTGTTAATTACGATAATAAAAACAATAATAGTGATGACAAAATTAAAACTGTTAATTTATAAAAAAAATATATTGCGTAATAAGTTGTAGGGAATTATTTTGTGTAAATTTTAATATTTTGTGATGCCTCCTTTTCCTGTCATATCAGGTCTTAAGGGGCATGGTTTACATTATATAACAGCTGTTGAAGGCTTGTGTTATGATGTCACTCATTTATAAGAGCTGCAACAAGCTGGTGTTTGTTGGCAATGACATGCTTAGCGATAGTCCTCTTGGTGAGTTCCTGCATATTCTCAGTAGAGTTCATATCTGGTGATTTATCGGGTCAGGGCAAAATATTTATATATTTTTTAGCCAGGAATGCTGTAATACTATTAGCCTTGAGACACGATGCAGAATCGGCCATAAAAATGGACTCTTGGTCTACTAGGGAACCATTTTTCGACTTGCGGCAATAATTGAGTTTCTAGTGCTTGCTTGTACAGATCGTGCCTAATGGTCATTTCCACGATATATAGGCACCCCATGTTTTAGCAGAGATCACAAATCACACCGTGATGCTACCGGGTTGTTTAGTTTTCCCCAAAAGATAATCTGTATGAAGCTGTTCTCGGACAGCTCTAGGATGTGTGCGACTACAAATGTGCTCTTGTCGACCCACACCTGAAACAATTATTCATCGGAGAAGCATACCTAAAAATAATGAAATGATCACTGAATAGTGCTTTTCGTACGTATAGCAATATTAACAGTAATATTATTAACCAACTGCAGTCTGCCACCATCATATTACGGCGATGCCTAGCCCACCACAGTCGTTTCTACAACATGGTCTCCGTGTGGCGTGCTTATTTGATCGGTCAACGATTTATTCAATTCTCTTCGGTCAGCCACCGTCAAACTGTCCTATCGAATACTTCTGTTTCCTCAACTAACCCCTAGTTTATTATCGTAGTCAGGTAGATAATACGCTTTTTACCATATTTCAGGCAGATATTCCTGATTTGATGGTCTGAACAAAGAGTGGTGATCCGTTTTCTGCGACATTTTTTCACAATGCCTGTTTCCAGAAGTTTGATCTGATCAGTTTTCACTTTAATTCTGTTTACTACAGACTTTAAGACACATGTAATAGCTACTACATCTCTTTGGGATTGTATAAAATGCAGTAATACCATTTGTATTTTTATAATTTTTGGTAGAGACGGGTCTAAGCTTTGCACTATCTAAAAAGTAGAATTTTCGAACATATCGCGACAAACTGTTACCAAAAAATAATATTTTGTATTCAATTTAGAAAAAAAAGAACACCATCAGAAATATTACCTGCGGTTCGATTAGTTTAAATAGAAATATCTTGCAAAATTAAAACGGAATATTTTTTTGCTATCAATTAAACAAACGTAATTTTCAACAGAATTTCACAAAATTGCTATACATTATAAGCTGTACCATTTTTTTTTCGAAAATGACTTGATCTCATGGTGCTATCACATATCAAAATTAATAATAATGATACCAGGAGTAATACCAAACCATAAAAACCTATATGAAATAATTTATTTTCCTAATAAAGGTGTTTGAACAAAACAAAATTGCTCTATAAATACTGTCCCTAATAATTTGGCCACCGATGGTATCTTATCTTATATTTTATCCTTTTACTGAAAAAAACCGATACGATGTAAATGAAGAACTATTAAGTTTTTCTATCATATCGGTTTAATTGTTGCCAGTAAAATTAAAGGTTTAGTATAATATATAATACAAAACAGTATTATACATATAATTTGATTGTACTGGTCAATTATATCCCCGCGCTACGATTTCTTTTGTGTGACGAATTTCCAGTTCTTGTTTGTACATAAATTACAAAAAAACAGGGGTTTTATTTAAGCAGCCAGGTACGAGCACGATTTAAGTATGTTATTAATATTACTAGCTTTTGCCCGCGGCTTCGCTCGCGTTAAAAAGAGACAAAAAGTAGCCTATGTTACTCTCTTTCCCTTCAACTATCTCCGTCCCCGTATTAAAAAATCGCGTCAATTCGTCGCTCCGTTTTGCCGTGAAAGAAAGACAAACATACAGACAGACAGACAGACACACTTTTCCATTTATAATATTAGTAAGTATGGATTGACAAGAAACTTTTCAAAAATGCCTTACTAGATTATGTCACCTGTCCATTACTAGATTAAGGTAACGCAAGAAATAACTTATATAAATGGAAACGAGCAATCCTGAGTAGAGTAATCGACTTGAGTGTTTTTCGATATAAAAAAATTATACTACTTAGCAAAGTTTGTTTTGCTTGGAAACCTTCTCGTGAGCTGGTATCTATGTATTCATAAATAATGAAAGCTTTCCAATTTGTACGCGCAGGTAATCTTCGATGGAGTTTGTAACAAATTCAACGAATGTCGCGCTACGGCTCGAAATAAAATATGTAAGGAATTAACAAGTGTGATATAAGTAATAAGTCGTACGCGCTATCTTTTATTAGATCGTAGGTTGGCATGGTTTATTATGAGCCGAGTCCTTTGTTTTACTCAGTAATGAGCACAAAGTGGAAGTCAAAGTGAGATGTTTTATTGTCCCATGGTAAAGTAAATAAAAACGTAAAGTGGAGAGGCATGTTGTGAATGCGAGCAGGTCTCACCGCCGCTGACAGCGCAACGCGCCGGTGCCACCCTTTGACTCGCGGACACAGCGTCATGTTAGTAAAAAGAGGAAATACATTTCCTAGCCGGTCAAGCGTCAGTGAGAGAAGGAATCCGACGCTTTGATTGTTAAAAAAATAAAAGATAAAGAATAATACAGTGCAATAAAAAGTGTAAGGTAACAAAAGGGTTTCTCATTGAACACTTGCTAATGAAAATTCCTTATTTTCGTGTTTTAGGCGTGTATTTACTGTAAATCTTTGTCTTAAAGAAAAAAAGATGCCTGAACTTAAATTGTGTTTATTTTGTAATCAAGGGAAGTGGCACTATTGTTTTATGTTGAAATTAAAATTGATTTAATTTTTTAGTCTAACTATTTGTTGTTTGTATTAGAAAGAAAGTTAAAAACAAAAAGTTGTTCTGTGGGTCTATAGGATAGACCGGATAATAATTTTTCAAAGTAAAAGTTTGTGATTTGTATCCCTGCGGTAGAATGTATGGTCCTATAGGATAATATCCGCCTCATACACGAGCGAAGATGCGGACAAAAGCTAACAGCAAAAGATATTACTTTTCAGAAGATGCATAAAAATGCTAAGATAAAATCAAGATAAAAGTTATGAATGACGGTTATCAAGGTAACTAAAATACTCTTAACAGCTCCAGGCACCTTTCGAATAACAGCAAAGAACTGCTTAGGTAGATTCATGCTCCAGACACAATTTTTGGGCTTAAACAAGTACTCCTTAAATGCCTCTGGTCAGAATCGGTTAAGTGCTTCTGTTAAAAGGGTTTAAGCCCATAAGTATCTTAATTTTTAAGTGTTAAGTGGTACTAGTGATTGTCTTTTCCCGAATTTGGTTCTGGTTACAGTAAAACCATAAGAAATATTAAAGTAAGTATTGGTTAAGGTCAGAAGATGGTCTAGAGCCGTCACAAAGTGGGTGTCGGAAGACAGAGAAGGGTAAAGAATTCAAATTGACTATGTTTTTAGACCTACTAAATATAACAGACAAAAGCTTGCGTATTCGCGTACCAGAGACACGGCTACCGCAGATAGTTATGATTCGATATTAATTGAACATGGCTCAGTACATAGCTTTAGGTGTACATAAAACAACCATTTTACAGTGAGTACATAAGGACCAAACATAGTGTTGTACACCCGGACAGCCAATACACTATTATTATCACGGGCTATAATCATTTCCACGAAATAACTATGACATTTGAACAACAGTTTATATTTCCTAGAAAACCGTTCGTTTCGGTTACCTAGGGTATATTTTATAACAGAGAAAAATTTTATATAGAATCGACTATAGGAAATATTCATCACTAGCTGTCTCCTGTGGTTTTAACCGCGTAGCTCCCGTGTCATTTTTGGAATAAAACTATCCTACACCAAAGAGTAGAGGATAGTTTTATAATCTCAGCCTCAGCCAACCCAGCCAACAATACAATTTCATTTAAATCGGTTCAATCATTTTGACGTGAAAGCGAGACAGACAGTAACTTTCACATTTATAATATTAGTAAGGATTTAGATGTATAGGAAGCAGCAAAGGTTCGGGCAAAATCGCTTCGGATTTCTAAAATTAGTTCACTTCTATGAAGGAGATTGCGTTGTGCGGAAAATACACCGCGCAGTGGAGTTAGCCTTTCAGCTGTACCCACTACGAGATTTCACATTTCCTTCATTTTAAGATGGAAATGGAATAGTAAATCTGTAAAACACGATGTAGAAAGTAATTTCTGTAAGTTTGCTTTTTATTTATATATTGCTGGAATAAATTTTCCAGTAGGAACTTATAATCGGAAAAAACCAATAGACACTTGTTGTTTGTGAGGTACAAAACTGTTCATCACGTTGTACATCTCTGCGCTGTAACGTAGCCGGTGCCTACGTCAATAATAACCGGGATTGTACGAGGGTAGCGGCTCAGCCGCGGATTAAAGCGGTCGGGACTCAACACACAAATTATTCCTTACTTAACAAGGAATTCAGTAAAAGACTTGATTATGGAGGTCTTAAACGATGAATATTATTTTTTAATAGAATTCTGTATAATAATCTCGTTTTCCACCCAACGCGAATATAATTTTGCGTAGTTTGTTTTAGATAATTGAAATGATTGCCGACGTTAATTAATTGTTCAAGATTTATGACAATTAAAGGAAATATTTTTGATAGACACGGCTCTTATCCATGTAATCTATGCACATAGAAAGTTATAATACATAATAGTGAGTCCCCGGGCGGGTGACGGCCTGGGATTACTCGTGATATTTATACAGGCGTAAATTGATATTCCCTGTAACAAGTTTGGAAATAAACTATGACTTGCTTTCCCTTCACATTAGACACGCGACGTCAACAGAATGGTACAGGTTAATTATTCAGCCACCTAAAAGCTACGTGTAGGGGATGACAGTGTTTGACAATGTCATATGAAAGCTTAATGTTGAATAGTACTGCATAATAAAAATTCCATTAACGGAGCTAGAATTTGAGTTATTACGGATTTGAAGAGAAACAAAAGGATCTTTCCAGCACGTTTTGGCATTATGTAAAGTTATTGCTTGCGAAACGTATCCACGACATTGTATTAGTTGTGAGAGTAATGAATTTGGAGTAAAGAGCGTTAAAGCCACTCATAAAATTGTGGTTGTCACTGATTTCATATAAGTACGGTGAAGGGCCTAGTGCACATTGATAACGTATAACTTAATTGTTACAACTGATGCGTTTCTTTCAGTAGTACATAAAGTTCTCGCCACCATCTGGACTTCTAAAAACTCTTCATTAAACAGCTGTTACGTCTAAGCTCGCGACACTCTAGCGCGTATAGCAGCAGTAATGTCGTCTGACACACAGCTTGCCTGACCTCGTAATGTACAACCTGTAAATGTACTCAGAGAGTATATAAAGCATCTTATGACGCCTACACAGACGAACTTACATTAATTGACGATGCGAACAGAACGCGAAGGGCGGCCCGGCTACAGCGCTTAGCATTCAGCTTTTTCAAAACGAAACTCAATATTATTTCGTACATAGCATAAAAATAATACCCTGAATTAATTATACGATATAGAGGTTTACAAATAGAAGCCCGTTTAATTAGTAACGAATAATTAAATTACTGTATCCAGTCTGCATCAAAATTAACAATGTCGTTAATGAATTGATTTTCAGTAATAAACTCTGTTTTGCTTTATCTAAACTTTTGAATAAAATAAACACACATTAACCAATGATAAAATTTAATTAAGATCTCATTGAAGCTCTCCGCGCTTATAAATAACGCCCACTCCTTACAGAGTGTGCGCTCCACGGAGAAATGTGATGGCGCCTGCCGAGGTGACCTTTCAAAGTGGAACCTTATTGAAATCGAGTTATTTTACAGGTTCACCCAATTTAGATTTTAACATTTCAAAATCTCACGTTACCCATTTGATGTACGAATCCTCTAATATTGCATAGACAGAATATTGAACCATTTATTTTCCTTGTTATTTCTGTATTGTCATGTCAGTTGCAACCGAGCGTGCTCCGCGTAGGGCTCAGAGGACACTTAAATGCGTCGCTCATGCTGTGAGTGGGCAGCCAGGCCACTAAAACCCTCGGCGAGCCAGACTGATTCGTACTTGACCTGAGTACTCCACTGACTATAATAAATGACGAGTTGTTCAAAAACGATCATTATTATCTTGCATAATTTTCACTCCTCTCCGCTTAGCAACGACGCAATTAAGTAAGCTTTTGGGTGTTTACGAGAAATCTCGGCTCCTCTTTAGAGGATCGCGGATCGGGCCGGATCCTTGAGCGCAACCACGAGTGGTGTCAACAAGTGTCGTCTTAAATTAAAGCAATAAAACAAACAAACATCGTATTGGTTATGTTAAATAAGCTCGTAACTTGGATCGCTTACATAGTATTAGCAATTTTATTCAATACCAAAGTGTTTTCAAGATTGTATGACATTGTTTGTAAGATATATCAACGCACAGCCCGTACCGCTGGTCGGATCCTAGAGACATGAAACTTGCAGGGTGTGTTCTTTGTTAAGAGTAGGTAACAACTAAGACAGGATTTTTTGGATTTAATTCCTAAAGAGGTAAATTAGGGCATGGAAGCATCGTCATTCACGTGGGCAAAAGCTAGCTTCTGATAAAATATTCATAATTATTGTCATGTGCATACGTTTTTATGTGGATACTAATTTTATATCTAGCACCTGTACCAGTACGAATGCGTTATAATAATCAAATAAAGAGAAGCCCGCTTTACAATTCATGTGAGTAAACACAGAATGCGAATTAATCAAGATGCTCGTATTTTTGATCGTGGTCACGTATGTCGTGCGAGTGGTTTCGCCCGGATTTATTTTACTTCAGCCCCGTAATTGCTATTGCCGTAAAAACCGATTACGTGCCTATGTGTTTGGTTTAATTGATTTTGTTTCAGATCATCACTTGTGACCTCTCGTCGGTTTTCTCTGCTGTAAATATTACAGCATATTATATTATTGTTCAGATGCGTAGTAAAACTCCGTGGGGGAAGGTTTTAGAAAATAATGATGATCAATTAATTTTATTGGACTCTTACAAGTACACGTTTTCGATGTATACTAATCTGTTTCCCTGGTGGTCGTGATGGCCTGGTGGTTAAGGCGCTCGCTTTTTGTGCCAAAGGTTGTAGCTTCAGATCCCAGCAAGTACCAATGGACTTTTTCAATTTATTTGAACTTTCCAAAGTTTGTCTTGAATATCATGAGATTATGTGCTTTGGAAAGCGTTAACCGTTGATTCCGGTGATCATTCGTAAAACGTTGACAGTCGTTAGGTGTAGTCACAAGCCTGAAAGTGTGACCAGTCTCAAGCACGGGGAATCATGTCGCCCCGTAACTGATTTATGGAGGTTTGATAAGCAGCTGAAAACACTGATATCCAGCTGATTCCGGTTAGACCTCGACATAGTTGGGAAAAGGTTAGGGAGATGACGATGATGGCTATGATATATTTCCCTAGATAATAATGCGACACGTTTTGCATACTGAATTAATTTGACCCACTTAATTAAATTATTGAGAGAACAATCTTCCGGGGTTAGCTCGATTTGACAAAACTAAGCCCAACTCGTCATCGATTAGGTTCGTTATCGCACCATTCTGAACCGAAGTGCTGATACGATCAAGCGGGCTTAGGATAAGTGGAATAATTATAATCTCTAGCCATGATATCGATTTCACCGATTGCCGTGACAGGAACTTTATGGCTTGTTGATCCACCTGCCGATTAGTCCTGATTAACTGTCTCGATAGTTCCATAAATGTTCTCTCTTTATCATGTGTCAAGTTCTGGTCAATGAGCCACATCTGCAGCACAATACTCTGAGAGCTGCTTTGTATATACATTTCATAAAATATCCCTCATACCGTACGACAACTTCGTTAGTCTAGAACAATATAGTCTTATTTACATGTAGGTCACTATAAAGCCGTCGCTACGAACCGGGAGACTAGCACAAATCTCTCCAAACTGCTGAGCTCCCATCACCAGAGCACTTTAACAGTTTCTTTGCTCAAGGGAAAAGTGTAAGATCACAGGATCAAGCCTGAAGTATTTCCTCGTAACACTAATACAGCTTGACATGCAAAGCCAGTAGTTTGGCGGCGCGCTGTGCTCCAGATTTACCTTGATGAAACTACCGGGTGCACACTTGAGTTGATAGCTCGTTTCTTAGTGCCTCTGAAACTGTAGGCAAACATTCTTTCGTGTAGCGAGAAGCTGTAAGTCTTCTGATTATTAAGCTGAATATTATTTAGCTTTTAAAAAACTACCTTTTTGGCTGCACATGACATTTTTAAGGACGTTGGAGAATCTTTATCTTCAAACATCCATAACATGAGATTCAGGTAACACAATCATACAGTAAAGCGACATCATAGAACTCATACGTCGATTGTTCGCTTACACCGTGTATTTGTAATTACTACTCCTAAATATTTCTGTTTCTGCAGTTATGATTTTTTCTCTTAACTAGTTAGTCAGGCACTAAACATCCTTTGTAGCAGCACAATCAATCATGGATGGATTACTACGTCTATTGATTCTCAAGTCTTGGTGAAAACGTATCTCAGAAGACCTAATCTTACACTATACTTCTTAATAATTCTGTTACATTTTCAATTCTCTTCCTCTAAAGCATTTCCTGTCAAGAAATGCGGAACATAAATGAACATAAGCTATCGATCATAAGTGAGATTGTTGTTGCGATCAGCATCAAGCTGTCGGGATTGGCTGGAGACTATAACACAGCACTTCCCCGAGGGTCCAGTGTCCCTGGTTACTGCCCGCCGTTCTCGCCGTGATCACAGATCTGTGTCACCTCGTAAAACACTCTCGGACCGACGTACCGACGGCTCACACCAAATCGATACTAATTTGAATCGTAATTTGGCAATTCAAGAGAAGCATGCGGAGGAATTACTCAAGCACTGGCTCGGCGAGAATTGAGATTTAATATCATAACGTAAATTTTCACGTCGGAGAGGTTTCTTTCAATGTTACCTAATCTAACAATTCCTATCATAAACGTGTCTAGACATGCTCCAGTTGTTATTATAATGTGTATCGATGTTTTGTTCGTACACATGTGATCATACAAGTGACACTTCCTATTCGATTTTCCTAATTACGTTAGTACAGGTCGGTTTTCCCTTTATCAATATTTTTATACCACTACTTCCGAACAGCCAAATTAGGGCAAGTAGGATTGTCAAGTATCAAACATCGGTCGACAAGATTGATCTATTTCTCATGTAGGTAACTGTTATTTTGGCCGATCTCGTCATTATCATGATTCCTTATTTCATTCAGTCTTATCGTTTATTCCACATCGCAATCAACGATTATATGTAGTTGGGTTAGTTCAGTACCTGCTTCCATTGTTAATTGGATTCCATAATGCAAACTTCCTTCAATATCGAACCAACTCATAGCTATTTACCCTGTAAGGTAAGTACTTCCAAGTGTACCGCATTAATTTGGCACAGACAATTATGACGTTGGCTCCGGAGCCGCGCGAGTCATAACAAGCTTGTTTTGTTTGAAGCACGCATCGTTCGTAACACCTTATTGACACTAACTCTCAATTGTAGACATCTTGGATGTCACACCTCTTTGCCTCGGGTCAGATCCTTTCAGATCCGATTAAATCACAGACAGTGCCTATGAACTGCCATCTTTAAAATCTCATAACCAATAAGTAGTATTGGAAGACGTCCTTGTGACGAACAATAGAATTCATCATTTTTTGGCTTCATTAGGCAGTCAATCATGCTTCAACATTAGATTATACCATCGTTATTTCCAACTTCAGTGAGGTAATTCAAGAACACGACCAAAATAAAAGCCCAAATAGAAAAACGATGCCATTAATGTTTTCCTAACTTTTAAAACCAGCACTTCCCTTACTTTCAAGCCTTTGATTAATCATTGGAACGGGAGGGTTCCGCTGAGGAGGGCGGCCGACCAATAGCAATTATGTAACACAGGTGATAGTAACCAAACTTTAAACTTGGCCTGACAAAGACGTGTTTCATGACCTCACGTCGTTGAAAGGTCAAAGGGTCCAGTGTGTGGGCGAGGTGCTTCATCAGGCTCAAGTAATTCAACAAGTAATTTTAATGAACTGAAGTCTGTTTGCAAATGATCGTTACGAAGCAAGCTCGGCTTTTTCTTGTCCACAGTGCCGGAAAATCTCATTACGAGATTTAAGAGCTTCATTCAGCATTACTTAAAAATGTGTTCAGCTGAATACGTTCTGAGGTTTAACAAATCTTTTGATGTTATCGCCTTTGTTCGCATTATTAGAATACAGACTTCACTGTGTCACTAAAACTAAGAAATACTTGCGTAATGCAGCTTTTATTATGACCTTCAGAAGACTATCTGCGTAGTGTTGCTATTAGTTGTTATAGTGCTACACATTCTTCAGAGCATGTGCGCATTATATTTATTTTGCACTTTTCTCTGGCGACATTCCTATCTATTAGTTTATATATTTTGTCCGCTTCATAAGCTGTGAAGTTTTCCCTGATGCTGTTAGGATGTATTATGTGGGAACAGGGTCGACTGAGTGCACGCCCGTCACTTCGCACGGGAATCAATAAACTTAAATAATATTAGATAGTTGGTGCTTTTACGGAGTGTTGGAACTACTTCTATAATATACGTTTTGACAAGTTGAAAGTCTTAAAATGGCCTGAGTAAATTCATCATGGCAGAATCCATACAACTGGAAAGATGCCATAAAAGCTAAGCATAATGCATATTTAATGACAGGGTGGTGCTTAAATTTTTAAGCACAAACCTGTTGAAACAAAGTAGTGAAACATCAACGAGGTGAATAAGTCGTACAGTAATGTATTATGATCATGTACAAATGTTCTCCTGTTCATTAACAGCTAGTTAGCGCTCCAGCACAACAGTCGTTGCTACTTATTTATATTTAGACTTTTCCGTTTTCCTTGTTGTCTTGAAAGCGGTGAAGGTTACAATACAATGCATCCTTATTGGCACAGCCGTTACTCAGATTGGCCGTTTCAGTTGAGCGCGTTATTACGGGCGATACAATTGTGGTGCGCTTGTTTATCACTCCTACAATCTATTAGCTCGAGTGATAGATTACCGATGCGCTATCTCGGCCAATTGGCCAACATTACCGCTGTGTCACACCACTTATGGACGTTTATTCTTTAACTTCTGATACAAATGTTCATGGTGAATACAATATAGTCCAGATTTTTATGTTTCTTACTAGTTGTATTATGGGGCAGCATGCGAATGGCATTTAAAAACTAAAAATACGAATAATTGTGCCAATTGGAAAAACAAAAGTTCTTGTTTAGATAAAGACAAAAATAATAGAAAAATTAAAAATAATTATACACTAGATAACGCTCTTTTTATTTTCCATAAAAGAATATATACACTTGTGGGCATGTACATTATCATTCACTTGCAGGTAAGTACAGAATTATTTTCATTCATCATTTTGTTAGAAAATAAGCATGTAGAACAGACACAATTTTTCGTTAATTCTTCGAGTTAAGTTACCATTTAAAATTTCTATTACTATACAAACATCTAAGATGAAGTGCATATAAAATGTTGCAAACAATACCTTACAACATAAATTGACACATTACCAACACTTCTGGCCGTTTTCAGTAACGATGGGAAATCCCTAAATGTAATGTCTTCATAAAGATGAACTTGTGCGCTTTTATTTAGACATTTCACTTGGGTGTCGACCAATGTTATTGAAAGCGAACATCAATGACGGTAATTCAAAATAAACTTTGCTTATTGTTTCCAGAGGTTAATAGTAATTATTTAGTGAATCGCGGTGAATGCAGCCGGTAGTCCTGACACGGAAAAGCGTCGTCGTGGATGTCGGTTAGTGGAGTGATGGTGTAGGATGCAGGTGCAGGTGAGTGCAAGCGCGGGAGTGGCGCGGCGCGCGGCGGGGCGGTGCGCGGGTGGGCGCGGGGGGCGGTGCACTCGCGGAGTATCACCTGGCGTTGCCGGCTGCCCTTCAGCAGGCGCGCGTGGAACGAGCTCGGCGTGTCGATGGTGTGCTGGCGCGACAGCATGGCGTGCGGCGCGCTCACCGAGCTCTGGCGGAACCACGGCAGCGAGATCTTGCGCCGGCTCTTGTGCTGCTTGGCGGCGGCGGGCGGCGGGGTGCTCGCCATCGCGCCCGCGACACGTGCCGGCGCGCGGGTGCGGTCGCGGCGCTCCGTCCGTCACGGCGCGCGGCGCTGTCGCCACTGCCGCCGCCGCGCGCCTGCCTCGCGCCGCTCGCTTCTTCTCGCACGCTTGCCTCGTCCACTCACTACGCAGCCTCCGTATCGAGCTACATTTCCCGAATTTATTCCACAAAGGCACACGCCGCAGCGTCGTGCGAAGGACGCGCCTAATCCGTCCGAAGCGGATGGAGGAGCGATTGTGGCCGCGAGCTACGGCGGCGCCCGCCCGCCCTGCGCGCCCAGCGGGCCGCGCGCCCGACAAACACTTCACACACTAACGAGCGGGTATAGCCGCGATGCACAATTCATTAATAAACATTTTAATAGGTTAAGAAAAAAAATTTGCTTGTTGACCTGGTCGGGAGGCACGGCTACCTACATCGTATTTTAGGATATCGGTAAACGATTTCAAATTTTCAAAATATCTAAATATTTTGTCCATACGCCTTGTTGTCGTTACAGCGTTGTTATCGTTACGATGTCATACCTTAAGCCCTCTCATGCGAGCAAATCCTCCGGGACGGAGTGCTACCGTTTGTCACCGCAAGGGTATTGGGTACACGGCGCTAATTACGACCTCGGCTTCAATCAAAACACATTTTGAACAAACAAAGACGAGGTCACTCGTTAGATACGTTCCGATATCACGCGTCACAGGAAATTATGGAGCCAGTACTTTTTCTATTCATACGCACAACCACTGAACTGACCCAACTTACTTGAAGTTCAATATCAGCTCTTTGGAAACGCCTATGCCACAAAAATCCTGGCCCTTATCTGTCAACGACCTTTGAAACCGAAGTTATTTATTAATAACAAATAGTAAGTGTCGCGTAAATAGGCGAATACAACTGGAGATCGGCACATTCAAGGTTTCTGTCTATACTTAGATGTTAGTATTGGAGCATTTATATTCAAGGTTACAGGCGGACTTTTCGCGGTCAGGTCTTATGACCTTGACCGGTCCTTGTACATTGCAGAAATCGTTTCGCGTTTAAGACAGCACGGTAAGTTGGTGTCGTGTCGTGCGTTACTTGTACTACCAATTGTCGTACGGCACGAGACATCGGCTTAAGCAAGCCGTTTGCGTAATACGTAGACGGCAGCTCAGAAGACAACAAGACGATTGACAGTCTCAGATTGTAGTTGTGTCAGTTATTCAGCTGCAAAGGTAAGACTTGTCACGTGAAGAGGTTGAACTAAGCGGCTCCAAGTTCGACTAGTTAGACGTTACTGTGCCTGGTTCCCGATGAACAGCGACTGTTTACATGAGAAGACTTAGCGTCGTACGGTAAAATTGCATGTAATGATATGCTATTTTAAATGAAGCTTATATAACGACTAAACATTTCTGGGAATCGTGTGTTGGTGATCGCGTCGGTATTGTTCGGTTATCCATACTAATATTATAAATGGGAAAGTGTGTCTGTCTGTCTGTTTGTCTTTCTTTCACGGCAAAACGGAGCGACGAATTGACGTGATTTTTTAAGTGGAGATAGTTGAAGGGATGGAGAGTAACATAGGCTACTTTTTGTCTCTTTCTAACGCGAGCGAAGCCGCGGGCAGAAGCTAGTTTATAATAGCTATACAGGCAGACGAATGGTAGTCAACGCACAGACAAAACTAGTAGAATTATGTTATCTCTGAAGTGATTAAATTGGAGATGAAAGTTTATAGAAAATGCGATAGGTATTTTATGTTAAAAACATGAAAATTGGTAATTGATTTTACAGATTTGGTCGATAAATTTGTGAAGACGCTGATGCGGGCTTTGAAATTCCTCAATAACGACCAGTGCAGTATTGTGACTTGGTTAAAGTACTAAAGATCTACTAGCACCAACAGTTAGTTACAACAAATTATCGACCGACAGCACGCATACCGTGAAGGGGTATCGAGTGGAAGATGGAACACATCTGCTGATGATTATATGGTTCCTTAATGGATTTGTAACATAAGAAGTAGGTACAAAGAAACTTTTCACAACATTGATAACTTTAGGAGTACCTGGCATTACAAAATATCAATAGAACTGAATTCACCGACTTCAAAATCTTATAGTGCGGCTTTTCATGGCGGATTTATTTGGCAAAACATTTTGCGTGTTCGATCAACGTAACAGACTTATAAGGCACCATTAGAAGTTAGACAATACGCCACATGAACTAATCTAACTTAACGATATGGGAACTAAATGATAAAAAAATCCCTACTTAATATTATAAATGCAAAAGGAACTCTGTCTGTCTGTCTGTCTGTTACGCTTTCACGTCTAAACCACAGAACTGATTTTAATGAAATTTGGTACAGAGATAGAGTTGACCTTGAGAAAGAACATAGGATAGTTTTTATCCCGAACTTTTGAATAGTTCAAAACGCAATATAACCGACATCTACGCGGGCGAAGCTGCGGGCAAAAGCTAGTAATATATAAAACGTCTTCCTGAATGAGGGGGAAGAATAATCAGAATAATTAAAACTACTGTTTTTATTATTGTGATAGTAAAACCAGACATTAGAACCGCAATGAGCTAAATTCACTTTATATTATCAGAACTGAATCATCTAAGCACTGATTTTAATGCGCTTTTGCCTAAGTTAGATTTATTTAAAGAAATTATGATTACTGAGTAAGCAAGGACACTATTAAAGACATTGAAATCTGTGATTTCTTAAGTTTCGGGCAAAAGCTAAGCTAGCTTAATATAAGTAGGGATCAAGCCTGTTATCTAAAAGGTCATGTGAACAATTTGTATCTTGCTTTGATGTAGAAAAAAGTAGCCAAGTGTGAGTCGGGTTTGCACACAGAGGGTTCAGTCTTACTTGGAAACCACCGTAATAAAACGTTACGTTCTAGTAGAAAAACACCAACACCCTCACATTTTGTGTATACATAGAATCCTACTAATATTGTAAATGGGAATTGTTGCTCAATCACGCCAAAACTACAGGACGGATGTAGCTTATACTTCTGAATAGCATACATACGGGCTACATAACATCACGCTATGACCGACAGGAGCGGATCAATAACCATAAACATAATAATAATCATAGCGCGGTTGAAACCGCGGCGCTCAGCTGGTATTACTATAAATATAAGCAAGTCACCAGTAGCAGCTCGCGCTGTAAGTTTACTTCCATAAAATATTGATGTAGTACAGTTTCGTAGATACGGTAAACGACTGACGCTTGCATTTCCACTTCCGTCGGGTCGCAATGCCGCCTGTAATATTTTAAACTTTTTTAGGCACTTAGGACTGTGACGGTAAGTAATATTTTAAACTTTGTTAATGCATATATAGACTTGGAACATAAGGAGCGTTCAAATGAAGTAGTTTCGTTAATATATTTGTTCATTCTAACCATGACGTATCATCATCATCATCTCCCTAGCGTTTTCCCGATTATGTTAGGGCCCGCTTCGAGTCTAACCAAAACGTATGAAGTACATAATGTTTAAAAAAACACCTGTATATAAACACAAAACAAATAAACGAATTCGTTTCAGGTTACAAACAGAGCGAACCCTCCCTCGCAGTTCAGCAAAGCTTAAAATGTTTAGTCTGTGTATTAGTGGGTCAGTAATGGGGTGTAAGTAACTACCTTTGATTTATTTAGACCCGCCAATCGGCCTACTGCTTGTTATGGATATTTCCCAGAGGCGATTTGGAAAAATAAGTAGCGAAAGGAAAGGCTTAGTGACTTTAACGTTATCACAAAGTATTCATATTTATGTACATCAATCGGGGGGTATTATGTTAAAGAATATTTTCAGGAGTACCAGCATACCGTCTAGGATTAGTACCTACCTATCTAAATAGTATCGATTGACTCATGGGGTTAACGACAACCATTTTTATGTCTCTAATAAAGTCCGTCAATATTTTCAGCGGTGGCAACACTCTTTGTTTCATTCACCGGAGAGAAAACGGAAAAGTTTTGTCGTAACGCTGATCAATCACGCTGACGTCAGAGCAGATCTGATTGTAATTTATTGCAGAGGATACGGAACGGGACACAGTTCAGCACTGGCCACGTTAACTTCTGCCATCTTGGCAATCTAATAACTTCACTTGGAAACGTCGCGTCGTACATTGAAGAATAAATACTGAGAGAAAGTTTCTCGCATGTAGTAGGAGATCAGTGTTCGTGAAAAGACAAGAAAGAAGGCGATGGAGCCGACAAATTTCGCATGTTGTGTGTACTTTACAATAGGATCTAACTTTAAAATATCCGCAACAGCGAATGTAAAAAATTGCATTCGTAATACTCTCTTTTTAATCCACTATCGATGAATATACGATAATATCCTGCAAAATATACAACGTAATTGCAAAACTATTACAGGTCATGACCTACACTATCTTATAGCAAAATATTTCAGTATTATATTGAAGCGTTCCTTAACGATTCAATATTATTTTCGCTTGGATCAAATAACCGCAAACAGAGTGCAATCATGTCGCGCTTATCGTTAGTTCGTATTCATCCACTTGTTTGTACGTTATAGGGAGGTAAACAAGCAAATAACATTCAATTTAAGTTACATTCAAATTGTATCTACCGTAGGACTTATTTTTATCATGATAATCTACTTTAGAACCTAATCCCTAAAGTTTGATGGTAAACATGTTTACTGCGATTTTCGAAATCTTTGACGTACACGTGTTTGCGTCGTAATTTTTTTATTGAAATCAGTGTCATTAATAAAAGAATTTTCAAACAATTCTTATTGCGAAACAAATGCCTTACTAGAACACGATCGTACCGTGTCAACCCTCCGCTGCGAGCAACTTAATGAAGTTGACTTCAGTTTATTAAAAAATAAAAGAGCCGTAAGCTTTACAGTTCGTTGCGCGGAGCAAGCGGCCGGATCAAATTGATGGGTTAGTGTTACGGTATAAGTGTGCGCTATGAGATGATCTTACGTATAAGACGGCTAACGTCTCTCGCGCGCCATTTTCCGCACTTGTATTTTGTCTAACAAGCCGGCTTTTGTGTACTTAACGAAACGTTTCGGTTTCTGGGTAGCTCGCTCGCTTCACACTACCCCCCCCTCCCCCTCTCCCTCTCAGTACTCCCCCCGGTGCCCCTCTGACGGCGACGACGCGACCCTTTGCAACGCCACTCACGTACGTGCTGGATTCGTTTAAACATTTTTTCTGTGTAACATAAATAAATAATTGGTGCCTCTCCGGTGTAAAGTATGTCTTTCTCTGAAATTACAGAATGGCTCGAGCTGTAATTTTTAATTGGTTTTTCTATCTTGGCACCTGTCTAACTTTTACTGCGCCTCAATCAAAATTAGGTCAAAGGTCACTTAAAACGGTAACAGTACATTTTAGTGAGAGCGGAAACAACAATAAAATTGTAGCGAAATTGTTCTATCTCTATAGCGGTATATCAAGTACATGTTCAGATGTATATCGAGGGTTTACTGCGAAAACCGACTAAACCACATTTTTGTCAAAAATGAGTTAAATATATGAAAATGTTTATTTTTTTGAGCTTTATATACTGGTAAAACCGGCTAAGCGTTTTTCCAAATAGTTTAGAAGATATGTCATGGAAAAAGCAGTTAAATACAACAAAGCGCCCAACACTCGATTACTAAAATAACATAAACGACGTTAGTAATATTTCCTCAACAAACGTGAACATGCAAAAAAATCTAAGGATTAATAATCTCTTTTTCGTTTCTATAAGTTACACAAAATGTTCTTACACACATTCAGTAAATATAATCTAGAAGAGCTTAAACGGTTTTAGCAGAAGAACTTTGTTGATATCGCTGTAATAGCTTTACAGCAAAAACCTAATAAAAAACTATAATGACATTTTACTTGTACCAAATTATTAAAATTACTAAGATAACGTTGACATGCAAAACCGACTAAACTCCTTTAGCCAGTTTCAGCGATACAAACATATTGTCAGATGGCGTTTGCTAAGAGTAATACGTGCTCCTAGCATGTTTTGACGGGTCACTTTCAGTGCCTTAATTCAATCAGTTCGCTCAGACTCAGAGGGGGTCAGCTTCCTTAGTGACCAATGCCTACAGTGGCACGATTTGCGAAAACGTGATAGTGCTCTATAAAAAAAACCAGTCAAGTGCGAGTCGGACTCGCGCAACGAGGGCTCCGTAAATTGGTTTTTTTCTTGTGAAATAACTACAAATTTACGGTTTTTGGAGTTTTACATTTACTTGTGCTACATGACATTGCTTGTTGCCATTTTCATGATACTTTTCCCTATAGGTTATAATTCCCTTGCAAATGTTTAAAATGCAATATAAAATGCCGTATCTTTTTATTGCATTGATTTAGAAACTTGATTTTTTCACTGCTTTGAGAAATAGCAAACTTGAGTAAGTGATATTAATTTCAGCTCGATATCTTGACGCGTTTCTGAAAAAAGGGTCTTGACAGTCGGACGGGCGGACGGACCGACGGATGTGAACTAACTACAAATTTACAGTTTCCGGAGTTTTTCCTATACTTGTGCTACATGACCTTGCTTCTTACCAATTTTCATGATTCTTGGTCAATGGGAAGTACCCTATAGATTTTGATTCCCTTGATTGATTGATAGAGTGATTAAATTACCTGAACCAGCAGTTGGTAAAAGTGAAAGCGGTAAAGATGAATATTAAAGATATTAAAATTACCACCAATATACCTCATTGCGATTCCTCAATGAAGGATATTGCTTTTCAACGGAGCTTCCTCAATGAAGGATTTTGGTACGGAAAGTTCCGCTGAATTAAGACGTGTATAAAGCCAGCGGTCCAGATGGAATACCTGCGCGAGTACCTAAAAAGTGTGCGCCTGAGTTGTCGCCTATATTGACACTTCTATACCGCCTCTCTCTCCAAACTAGAGCGGTGCCAAAATCCTGGAAGCTTGCTAATGTGCAGCCAGTGACCAAAAAAGGCAGCCGTGCCGATACCTGTAACTGTCGACCTAGGATCCCTGTAACCTCCATGCTCTGAAAAGTCATAGAAAGGGTTCTAAATAACAGATTGTTGGCATATCTAGAAGACAACAATCTACTCAATGACCAGCAATGTGGCTTTCGCCGTTGTCGTTCTACTGGGGATCTTCTAGTGTATGTTACACATTGTTATGGCGAAGCCATTGAGACAAACGGCGAATCACTTGCTGTTTCGCTCGACATGTCAAAGGCTTTTCCAGATTTGGCACGCAAGACACCTTAGCAAGCTTCCTGCTTATGGCATCCTGGCTAACTTTTGTTGCAGGGTATCGGATCTCTTGACGGGACGGTCGATTAGAGTGGTCATCGATGGGGCCATGACAATCTAGTGCAGTTCAATGCCGCCAAAACGCAAGCGTATCTGTTCTCCGCCGCCAAACGGAGCCCATTTGACCTGGCTCCTACTTTCCAAAGTGCATTTGTAAATATAACCGGCTGCTTTGAACTCCTTGGCATGGAGTTGAGTTCTGACCTAAACTTCGGCACTTTCATCGAGTCCAAAGCACAGACTGCGGCGAAAGAGCTGGGCATCCATAACAAGGTTAAGCGACACTTCACGCCGGGACAGCTTCTAACACTTTATAACGCTTAAGTCCGATCGTGTGTAGAGTATTGCAGTCACCTATGGGATGGTTCAGCCAAATACCAATTGGCCGCATTGGATTCGGTAGATCGCAGAGCCAGGAGGTTGATTGGCGACAAAAAGCTGGTGGCCCAACTACAACCTCTAGCACATCGGCGTAAACTTGCCTGTTTGGCTATAATTGGCTAAGATTGCACTTCGGTGAGTGTGCTCATGAGCTACACGAGCTCATTCCCCACCTCCGTTTTACCACCGGACATCCAGACGTACGGCGGGATACCACCCTTTCTTGGTCGATATTCCTGGTATCCGCACGCAGCGTTTCTCATAGTTTGTTATTATACCGCAAAAGAGTGGAATTCCCTGCGTCTGTGTTTCCAAATGCATATAACCTGGATGTATTCAAGAGACGAGTGCATAGACATCTTTTGGGTAAGCTCGCTTCATTGTTGGCCCCGTCTATGCCCTCGGGCTAGTCTAGGACAAAGATCAAGCCCATAATTATTAATAAAAATAAGATTAAACGTAATTAATTAAGATAATTGTGCAAGTTACCCTTTTCACTTTTTTGAAAGTCAATAAACATTTACAGGTAAAACCAACTAACTTTTTTCTTTGATAGACTATACAATGAGTTCCCTTGTTTAGCGTTATCAATTTCACAAAACATGCAGTAAATTATCAAAACTACCTAACTTTCAATATAAATCATATAAAACATCATTAATCTAGCTTCAAGCGCATTTTCACAATATTCATGTAAAACCGACTAAGTGTGCGACCTTAGTCATAAATTTCCTTATTTCCAGATTTTTATCACACATATTTACTTAGACTATATAAAAATTTAATATGTATTATATATTTCATCTAATGGTTACTAAGCAGTAACGGATCTCCTGAAAATATAGCATTTTATTTAGTTATAAACTTATAAAACGCAATAACTCAAAACTGACTTGACCGCACTTAGTCGGTTTTCGCAGTAAACCCTCGATATTGGCGATATATGTCAAAATAAGAAATTTGACGGTGTTTCTAGGGAATAGTCAGAAAAGTCTCCCGAATTGTTAATATATCAATGAAAAAAAAAACTAGATACTGAAAGAAAGAAAAAAAAACAGCAAACGTAAAACCAGTAGCACGATCACAAAACGAGACACAGAAACATTTGGAAAAGCACGATAAACAAATCAATATTACGCACGAACAGAAATAGAAGCACCTTTGCCGATAATGCAAATGTTATTATAGTCTTCAACTACTCTAATGCTAACAATAAACATCGAATATAATGGATTGGTGTAACAGAGTGTAACTAGATAGTAAACAAATGAATTTGTAGCGTTGTATTGTTTGTAGGAAGGTGTCTGTATTTGTGTAGACAGTTATTTATCGCCTTGATTCGCGACAGTTAGGCCCGGTATCCACCAAAGCGGTGAGGAGAGGAGATGTGTCGTAATTAACCAATAGAATATTTTAATGTGCCCAAACTAGGGGCGGTGCTGTCAAAATGACTGATTGGTTGAACGACACATCTCCTCTCCTCTCCGCTTTGGTGGGTACCGGGCCTTAAGCGGTGGGCAAGCGGATAAGTGTGCAGCCTCCCGCGGCGCGCTCCGGCACGCGCTGCCCTCCCTCGGCGTGTTTGCCAATAAACTTAGATAAGAGATTCGTTAAACGTTACCGTGAGCAACAGCTCTGCAATCAATATCGGGGGATCACTTGTCTGTCTAACCATTCAACTGTTCACATAACACTTACATTTTATAAATATTATAAATATTGCCTTCTCTGTATGAGAAGAGGCCTTTGCCCAGCAGTGGGACAGTTATAGGCTGGTATTATTATTATTATAAGGACAGAAGACAGTTTAGTCCTGACAAATAAGACAGCGTCTGAAGTGATTCGACATATTTTAGTGGCCATGTTTTTAATCGCGTCTAAATTATCTATGGAGTATCTTAATTTGACAGCTCTATACTTATATTTAATCTTCTGTCTTTTTCTTGGTCAAATGGAAAGAAAAAGGTGCACTGAACTCAAATTAAGTTTAGTTTGTGAACCAGGGAATCTGCACCATTGTTCTAATAAACGGTACAGTTAAGCTATCGTGGCACGGATAAACGTTTTCAGTGCGAAGGTAATTTACGAGACACCTCTATCAAATATGGAGCGCTTCAAGTGTATCTACTAAATATTAACATGCACCGTAAGCCCTTAGACGCATACCTACAAAGCTAAGTAAGTACTTTGAAATTCATGTGAAGGTACCACAGACAGATTCCCGTATTGAACCCGGCCATCGAGACCCACCCCTGTACTGGCGTGCCTATTACGTGAATATTTTATCTGACAAGCCGAGATTTTACTTACAATCATTACACTAATAAATTGATCTTTATTGTTGTCGTATTTCAGTTTCCTCGTAATTAAATATTCTTGCGTAATGTTATTTCGGTTTATTTAGAAGAGGAAAAGAAACATTTCATTTAATTGGACGACGCGCGACGGAGCTGAATTATTGATAAGTTGTTCGTAAATAAATTAGATATACAGGGTGTCCCACGGCAATGCCACATGGAGGGAAAGTACCTTAAATATTGTAGATAGAGCATTTTACTGAAAGAAGACATTATTTGAATTTTGAAAACATTTTAAACTGCATTCATAGATATTTAAATAGTTACATAGTTGAACCGGGAATCGAACCTGTTACTCGAGAAAATTAATCAGCCTGTAGTTTTGTCCTACAGATCGAAAGGCTTCATCACAAGGATTATTTTTCGCTAAATAACATAGTGTCAAAAATAAAAGAAAGACCATGAATTTTAACATTTTTAGTACAAAATTAGTCATTTTTTCAAATGCTCAAAACTAGTTCTTCTTGAATACAAAGTGATAACTTTTGATTATTTCGTTCCCTGACGATTTTTTGGTCTTGTTGTGGTGGATATAAATGATGCGTACTACTCAAGTGGGTAGATTAATTAGTAATAAGTAGTTATGATTGTCAATTGTATGTCCTTACGGCAATGTAAGCTTTTAACTTTTCAGAACAAAATTTTACATCAAATGTTAAAATTCACGGTCTTCCTTTTATTTGTGATACTATGTTATTTAGCAAAAAATAATCCTTTTGAAGAAACCTTTCGATTGGTATGATAAAACCACAGGGTGATTATTTTTTCTCGAGAAACAAGTTCGATTCCCGGCCCAACCATTTAATTATTTAAAAATCTATGAATGCTATTTAAATTGTTTTTAAAATTTAGATAATGTCTTCTTTTAGTAAAATGTTCTATCTACAAGATTTAAGGTACTTTCCCTCCATGTGGCATAGCCGTGGGACACCCTGTATATTGACACTTATTCTTAGGTTTTGAAAAGTTTTGTCACTTGTTGTCTAAAGCAAGGCTAGTTCAGCTCATGTTGTGTTAACCTATTGATTAAAATCCGCATCGTTTAGTTCGCAACATCCATACTAATTTTATAAATGGGAAAGTGTGTCTGTCTGTCTGTATGTTTGTTTGTCTTTCTTTCATGGCAAAACGGAGCGGCGAATTGACATGATTTTTTATGTGCAGATAGTTGAAGGGATGGAGAGTAACATAGGCTACTTTTTGTCTCTTTCTAACGCGAGCGAAGCCGCGAGCATAAGCTAGTAGTTCTATAAAACTACGCATAAAATAAAACAAAACAAAAAATATGCTTAATTTGATTAACGGAATAACAATGAAATACGAGTACCAAAAAAAAGTTAGAATAAATTAATAGGTAACAATAGATGTCTAAATGTAACCGAAATATATGTTTGGTTGAGAACGTGTATCAATTAATAGTTTGTTTGCTCTCCGCAGTTACAATTTCCATTTGTAACATCATAAGAGCTTTTGTACCGCGGTTGGCCGCACGTACTGAATCCCATCCTTTACAAAATTAAAAGCTATGGTGGTGTCGAGCGTACAGCCCCATTATATTAGCCGCGGCGTCGGGTCGCGGTGTTTGTGCAGTAATAAGCGAGATGCATGCTTCCCCTACTGATGTGTACACATAGTTAGTCTCACTTGTTACAGAGTTGAGGAAGCGCGCAACTATTTTTTTAAATTTTATTTTAATTAGTTTTAAGCGCCACCGTGTAAGTCCCGGTCGAAATGTGTAGTAAACTTTTCCCATAGGATTCAATACAACATAATACACCGTATGTGTAGTGCATTTCTCGTTTCATAATTCGGTGATGGTTCCTAAGTAAAAGGTTCATAAAGATTTTCTTTTATAATTTAACTTCATAATTTTTCATGAATCTCAATTTGTAATTTTGTTGAATGAAAAAGTAAATATAATGCAACTATCGTCATCATTACTACCTCACATAAATTACAAACAATTTACAAAGTACTAAATGTATCCACTTTATTAATCTGCAATGGTTAAATAACATGATGTTTTCATATTCAGGGACATAATTGAAATCTGTCAATCAATTAGTGCGCGCCAGCCACCAAAGCGCAGGTTATTAATACTGCGTTAGATGGATTCAATATTCCATTTATTTTTAAAAATGAATCGTGGAATTTAATTTATTGAAACACTCAACGAACTGCAGTGCGCCGGGAACGCTACATTTGGAAATAATTAAAAATACCTGTATCTGACAGGATTGTTCGGAGTGATTTATCCGAGCGGCATCGGACTAACTAACGTCTGTTATGTGTTCTGCATGAGTCGTTTTCATTATGGATACCTCCAATACTTGTTCACGTTGTATTGTAACCAAAAATTTTGTAATACTCTGCTGCTGTGATAAAAGAAATTACGTGGAACAAGTTACTAGAAATCGGATGTTGGACGTTGGACGGATAATTTTACTTTTTATGTACGACGACCACGGCAGATTCAGCAGTCGCTAAAAATCCGTATAAAAACCAGACTAGTTTCCTTTACTAAATCTCTGTCACCAACCATCAATGATGTCTCAATAAACAATGTCAATGTCGTACAAGGAAAGAACTAAGAGCTAACTAAATAGCAACCGATAGCAAACAATATGTACATAGCTCTTTTAGCCGCTGTACAAGATTTTTATGCAATTTGAAATAATCCTAACGAATCCCCGGCTCAGTTATCAGTACTCTAAATCCTATATCCAAAGTTTCATCGGGTTTAGTTGCTGATTGATCAAAATCCGAATGGAGTGTTCGGCGGGAGCGTGGAGAGCATCCTCTCAGTGTAAACCATTCGCAGGTAGGTACGTAATTTAATGAGGCCGCACCGCTCCAAATGTTTTGCATTTCGGACAATGAGTTAATATAAAAGTTAAAATTCGTTCATTAAATTGAAAAGCACGAACGTAAGAACTGCTTGTTTAATATATTATTGTTTTAAAAGACCGTATTGTTTTCCCTTCATTATAAAACGAGATATTTTATTCAATTTTAATTACGAAATTCTCAGTAAGAACAAATGAATGAGAAAATAATTATTTTATAATAATAGCTCCACGTTAACGAAGCTATTATCATTTTATTTATAGATACACAAAATGTACATTATGTTGTTCTAAAAACGAAAACTGTGGAGGATGAATGAAAAGAGGTACAGATAGATGAATAGACAGATGGTTGAATGGAGGGAACTTTACAATTTTACTACTATAGCATCTGAATAACACATTAGGTACTATTAGTAAAGATAATATGTTGAAATACGGAAAAGTGGAATGGGGTACTGATACCAGTGGGCGGTACCCAGTGTTCTATTAATCTATTAGTGAAATGTGATAGTAAGACTTCTATTTGAATGAAGCACACTCATTCAGTAAGATTTACACAAACAATTAAAATGGGTTCAGTTCGAGCAGTATAAGAAAACAGGACGTCTTTCCTCACACTTGAATACAATAGCTCTGAAACACTAGTGAATATTTTTCAATGAAAGTAGTAGTCTTCAGTCCGTGTCGCGTTGTTCCATTAAAGAAACATCAGTAGACTGAAGCACAAGATATTTTTAATTAGTCCGTTTGCTTTGCAGCGAAATATTCACAAATTCCACACCCCAGTGGAGAATGTGGACAATATAAATACCTCTTTAGGAATGTATTTACTAGTGCCGATATTTGTGAACCGATACGACAATGGGATGTAAGTTATTCTTAGACGCTGCTCTATGAATACCGTTTACGAAATTCTAGGAACCCGGGAGTAGCTTCCAAGCTTATTTATCTAGTGTCGATAGTACCTGTAACTATTTTTGAAATCATGGTGCAAAATATACCCTGAATAGGATGCGTCAGGGCAACGCAATGGCGTAATTCTAGAGAAGTCATTATTGACGATGACGTCACGGTTATGACTAACGGAGGGTAAGGCGAAAAATCAGTATTAACTTGGCTTTGACCCATTCACCACCTAATCATATTCTGTGCGCAATAAAGGGCTTTAGTGTTGTGTGGATGTCCTTATTTTATCTGTATTTGTTATGTATCGTGCTTGTATTGTAATATTGATCTTAACATTTAGAATACTTTTTCTATTTCTCTCCGTGGGAACCTGTAATTTTAAATTAACCTGGCTCTGTGTCGCTTCCACTACTTGAAAATAATATTTTGATGTAAACATTTTTTTATCAAAAAAAAAACAAGAAATTGGTTTCTTTGATTTGTGTCCAGGAACAAAAAAAAATATTTCCGAGATATAAATAAATATTTTAAAAATACCGCATATAATGATCGTCGTCTGTTGAAGCTGAAAGCAATAGTTTCAAAGAGTCAGGGATCTGTGGAATGGAAAGCACTTACCTTGTCGGAATCGGTAGTGTTCCCACTGCCGAAAGACGCTAACGAGTTGCGGTCGAGATTCTCCGTCGTTTCATCTAGTATTGTGTCCTCCAGGTCTCTGTAAACAAACTTCGTGTTAGTTTTGTTCAGCGATTTGTGCTGTTTCGAAAGGTGTAACAAAAGAATATCTATAGTACGATTTTTAATTCGAGTCAGAAAAATGACAAGTGCAACAGTCACTGATACCAAAAAGGGTGACCCGCTACAATATCTGCAATCGATAGACTTAGACATTTAGTCATGCTTTGTTTTATTAGGTACCAAAGCGTTTTTTTATTGTAAATTTTGAATACATACCATCTTAAATAAAACAATTCTAGAAATATGGACCTTACCAAAAACAAATAATATAACAGTGTTTTATGTAATATTAGATTACCTACCGTGTATGTCTTCTATTTAATTACCGTAAATTACATGTAATATTTTTTTTATAATCAAAGGCAATTTGATATTGAATAAAAAAATATTCTCGACTAAGATTTAATAGTAAAAACTCGATTGTAACACATCACTATTTATTTGGGACTAAAAACCTGCAACACTGGAAATGTCATTTCTGACTCGAATTAAAAATCGTACTATACATAAGTAAGATTTTTCATAAAACTAAATTTCGGCTTTATTCCAAACCGACGTGGAGTAAGAATGTTAGCAAGTTTTTAAGCAATTTCAAATCTCAAAACCTAAAACAATAGGATATAGAGAATCAGCACTCCTTTTACCGTAATTTAGCAATATTTCGACATTTTTGAAGTTGTGGTGAGTGTTCCTTACACTCACCCCCACTTCAAAAAAGTATTTTATTACCTGGAGGTCGCACAGCTTTTTAACTTATTAACTGTAAGTCGAAAGCTGTCGGCAAGAGTTATTTACTAAGATAATCAGCATACAGAAGACATTATAATTATACCTGCTAGATCGCTGTGAGCTCGTAGGCCTCACGCGCGCCGGACTCCGAGGCGGCTGGTGCAAAGCCCCACTGAAGTACGTTTCCTGTTAAACACAGAACATTACACCATTCAAACTCATTACAGATCTGCTTAATGCGTTGATGACTTCATTACCTAAAAGTAGGTTTAATTTGAATAGGTTAGTTTTAGTATGCGCGGCTTGCCTCAAGACCAAGGCGGTTACCTTAACCTGAATTTGGAAAAATGTACTGTAGGTTAAACCGTGTACTTAAGTTTATTTCAGGTTCATTAATAACAGAGAGATATGATTTGTCGACCGTTTGGGTAAACACTTAAGGAAGTCTTCGATTTAGAGCTCAGTTTCGTGATATTTTAGCAGATAAGCGCTTCCTATTCCTATCCCCGATGATGATGAAGACGTAAGTACCTGTATAACCTCCCGCAGCCGCCGCACCCAGGTCTGCTTGACCTCGAGTGAGGGCGCCTTCAGCACGATGCGGCAGTCGCTGGCCATGGGCTCGCGGCCCGTCCACACCGAGAACTTGCACTCGTCGCCTTCGATGTGCTCCGTCACACCCAGCTCAGAGGTCTGGAGGAAAAGATCAGTTCTAATCTGCTTCTGCTATGTAAGGGAAACTGTGTCTAACTACAAACTATATTGCTCTCTCATAGAGTTGTAACTGTATCATAATGACATTGCATTGTCACTATGTTGAACAGTTAGCGTCAAAAATATCGGGACGAACAAACTGTTCCAAATATCAAAACAACTATGAAAATAAAACTTAACTCAATGGCACAAGGAATGTTTCAGAATGAAGACTGTACTATGTCAACTGCCATTACGACAAGAACTTTGTTACGTTGACATAAAATCGATATTTGGTTAAGGCTCACAAAAATTGTACTTTATCCATATATTATATTTTTTTTTTTTTTTTTTGTTAGCCTGTTCTGTCCCACTCCTGGGCAAAGGCCTCCCTCCAGTCCTTCCATCGTTCGCGATCCTTCGCTTCTTCGATCCAATTGGGCATAAATCCATCCAGTTCATCCCGCCATCTCCTTCGTGGTCTGCCGCGACCCCGTCTTCCCGTCTCAGGGCTCCAGCTCTGTGCTACTTGAGCCCACAAATTGTCCGGCATGCGGCAGACATGTCCTGCCCAGTCCCACTTCAGTTGAGCAGCCTTTTGAGCAACGTCAGCTATTCTTGTTTTGGAGCGCAGTATAGTGTTTCGAACTCGATCTGTTAATTTGATACCTAGTATACTGCGCTCCATTGCTCGTTGGCAAACCTTGAGTTTGGACTTCTGAGCCATAGTTAAAGACCAGGTCTGCGCGCCGTAAGTTAAGACAGGGAGAATGCACATGTCCATGAGCTTGCGTTTAAGTGCCATAGGCAGTTCACCCTTAAATAGTTCTTTCATGGACCAGTAGCTCTTCCAGGCATTATCAGTTCGTCTTGAAATTTCTTTGTCTTGCCTAGCCTGGAAAGAGACTACTTGGCCCAAGTAAAGGTATTCTTGGACATATATTATATGGAGAAAAAAAAACTAACTACTTAGTATTTAATTATTAACATGTGAATTAACCCTAACAATATTTTCTGTGTGTTACATAGATAGTTCTAGCAGGCGTCCGTCACTCGCTCAAGGCAACGCGTTATATGCCTACCGCTTCGCGTACCGCCGGCAGTACAACGGACAGTGGGCTGTCGCGCGCCTGCCTGAGTGCTCGCGTGTCACGGTTACCGCGCTGACTATCAAAATGCCGAAATCACGCAATTATTGCGTAATTACTGTGCAATTCTCCTGTTTCCTTTTTGATTATTTATTAAAATTATTTACGCGGTTTCGGATATTTTCGACATTAAAATTTAATAATCGGAAATTCAGGAAAGGAAAAATTGTATCAATCATTTTATTAAACTAAAACATATGTGATGAAAAAATAAAAAAAAAAATTGTTTTTTTTTAAATATTTCTTTTTATTCCCATTTTCATCATGACACCAACCATAGCACATTCGCTCGATAACGCGATCGCACGTTGGTCGCGCGGCGGGCAAAACAATCTCAACTCTCTTTGTGCATTACTTATGGTACATTTCTCCTCGCTGCAAACTGCTGGTAGTATTGTTATGATTTTGTAGGCTATTATAGCGTAGGTATTTTAGTTTTTGTATAGGAGTGATGTATCTGTTACGAAGTAACTATTTAGTGATCTGTGGTTCTAGTGTGTTATCGTGCGTTACACGTTTCCGTGTGTGATGGTACACTTTTTATGAGCCTGAACAATTTTTCAGTTGTTTCGATAATTTGAACAGTCGATTCGTCCCTATATTTTTAACGCTGACTGTACCTTGTTAGCAGATGACATAATGCGCGCAGCTACAACCTAAAAACAAAGAACTCACCATAAACTTAGTCTTGTAAATGTACTTCGCTTTCCCGTGCGAGTCTTTAACTTCCTTGGCGAGCAGCAGATGCAGGTCGAAGAGGAAGACGCGCCGCTCCCTGCCCTTTTTGATGATCTGGCGCAGGTCCCACACGTGGAAGGAGTCCTGGAGGACCACCTCGCCCAGGCTGTCCGTGGGCACGTCGCAGCCCTCCAGCAGGGACAGGTGCATCGCGTCGTTCGCCTTCTTCGGCACTGAGAGCATGACCTCCAGGCCGTCCTGGTGAACAGTACACGTTAAATACCTCATAATGGGTGTTTTTTTGTTGGGTTTGATGTGGCGCTGTAAGTAATAGCATTCGCTATTGCAGCTAGCCAGACTTAAACGAGATAGTTTTAGTGCTTTGAGACAGATTGAATGTCTCGAAACACTGAAAGTCTGTAAGTAGCTTAGCAGCAAATCGAATCGATTATATTTGAACTTAACAATATATTCTGTTCATGTTGTGATGTACTACGTCGTAAATACAAAAACCCAAAAAACTAAATATTACTCATTTTGTTATGAGACGGCAATAGCTTGGTAGTATGAATTTGTTTTGTTGGTAGTCTCATAACTCATGTCATTTCGATAATATGAAAAGCCTTTAAAATATGTTATTATCACAATCAAGTCAAGCCTATTCACAAATAATTAAGTGTCATCTGTTCCTATCATATCAATTATGTACAGAAATAACTGCGCACGTCGGATTTTTGTGACTGACTTTACGACTTTATCTAGCCCTGTTTAACTTCTAAGTTTTCTATAATTTCAGTTCACGACTTTGTTCTTTTTCTGCATTTCAGTACATTCTACATAACGCCTTCAATGACCATTTACTGTACATGAAATATAACAAGACAGTACTTTTGTTAAAGTTCACATCACACTTATTATTATAATAAAGTCACATGATTCAACGGCGTATCAGCGTTTCGAAATAAACAGAAACAATATTAGGAAAACACATTAGATATAGGTAGTTCTGTGCGATGCCCACATACATCTACTATGGTTTTTCCTACTTTGTTTATATTACCAATCATGTCATAAATAATTTGCAGTCGCTCAGTGCCGCCATTTTGTCTAGTTTAATGATTTATGTCTGACGTAAGTGACGTCACTTACATCATCCTACCGTCTTGAGACCCTAATGCGATGACTTATGGCCTTAATGTAAATTAAACAAGCTATGAAGATAAAATTCAACCAGTATCATTATTAATTCTTTATCTTCAATCTGAAATTTACATGATCTACAAATATATACAAAACAGTAAGTCAAAATAAAAGCTCAGCGATGTCATCAGTAGGAATTTCCTATAGTATCATCATATCGCCTGGCAAACAAAAGTAATACGTACATTTTTGAGCGCGAGCGGGCCGATCCTGTTTGCTCTCGAGTTAGTTATATACCTCAACATGATCGATGTCAGCACTTCCACTCCCGAGAAAACCATTACATTGTACTAATATTTAAATGAATAGCCACAAACATGAGCGCGACGTGCGGACACGTCCGAAGGGAGCCAACTGTGCCACATGGACGTAAGGATGAGTCACGAGGAAAATATTGAACTAAATCTATTGTTAATTACCACTAAGTGAACTAGTTGTTTAATCTCAAACAAATCCGACGTCCACGGACTTTACACAATACTCCAAATGTCGGATACAACATAATGAGTTGTCGCCATTAGCATTGCCTCGCGGCCCACTGATAATACTGGCTGATGGTTTATTCGTAATATATTAGAAGAATATTTCATGTGCATTTTCCTGGATCGTCCAGGACAACACAAAACAAATGACTACGCAAACGTTTCACAGGAATATTCCTTAAATTGAAAAAGTAGGAAATTTTCGAATTCCAGATAAACTGGCAACGTTACGGTTCCTGAGTTGCTTTTTACGGATATAATTAATTAAAACTTCTTACTGTAATAAAATAAAAATATGTAATTTAGTTGAATTTTTTCAAAGAACTTTCGCCATTATCAAACCTAGTCAGCCAGTTTATTTAGTGTACATGGACAAAGTTGAAGACAGTCGCACGGAGCTCGCCGCGCTCCAGCTCCTTATTTCAATAGCAGACTAGAAGACACGCTCCGGCCGCAGATAGTAGGATTATTAGCTTAAAAGCTACGTTGCATTTGAAACCTAGCTCATTGTAATATTGATAACAAAAGTTCATTGAAACTGTCGACATATTTGCGTTACAGCAGTTTACTGCAAGTTAGGAGCAGTTGGATGCTGTAACGCGTAAGTAACAGTTTGTGTTTACTGCTGGGACGGGTGAGTCAACACGATTGCGATGCAAGCGTTACGCTACCAGTAGTAGAAAAGTCCCTGTTTACTGAGCGGAGTCAAACGATGCGGACACAATATGCAACGAACTGCGTAATCCCACACATTTATTCATGTATAAAAAACCCTGAATGCAGCGCAAGTGTATTATAAATACACAGAGCTTGACACTGACACGTCACAACACTACTTAGAACGTGACTAATATTTTTTCCGATGGAAACTATCCTGGTAACCATTCAATCAATAACTAAACTCTTTTGTATATTCAGCGGTATTATCTTATTTGCCAATTAATCAATTTTGATAATACTGCAACTTGTTTACCTGTCGGCTAGTGTAAAGGATGCCCAATTAGTAGACTCAAATTTAGATATAAATGCTGGCTAAATACACGATCTTAAGAAACTTCGGATTGGTTAACAATACGCACTGTAATTAGTTGTCGATCGCTTACCTGTCTCAGTTTGATGAGTAAACACAACAACAGAAAGACGTTATCTGCTAATTGTAAAGTTAGCACTAATCAAGATTGTAATTTGTAGAGCACATTAAATTGTTCGCGGTCCTGGTGGCCTCGGTTTTTATTATATTTTTCCACGCAAATTGTTGTAATATATTGTCGCGGCGACATCCAGCGTCAGACTTGGGTTTTCCTGTCGTCTTTATCTTATCACTACTATTCACTAACCATAATCTTAAGGCGTACGTTTCCCGATAAACAGTTACGTACATTAAACATATTATTACGTGTCCAAAACGTAGCAATGAGTGATCGCTGTTAGCGATGTTCGGGTATTAACCATAGATGAGTGCAGCTGACCCTGAATATAAGATATTGTGGCTTGTTACGGAGCACTTTACGCAGCAATGAGATTAATGATGCTGTTTCTTACGAATAATAAGTATTTATGTGCAACATCAATTGTCTTGTGTTATTCGGGCCCAGAAAATCTACCACTACTAAAAAGGGTTTAAACGCAATCTTTTTAAATATCGTCGTTTTAAAAATCTAAATATATATCGAAAGATAGCAAGGCGAGCTGTCATAAAAGGTCAACCTTACACAAATATGGTATTTTAAATTACTAACGAATTTCGTTAACCCGGAAATAAAATCAAATAATCCAAAAATAAATCATTTTAGGATGAGTAAAATAAATCCCATTTAATTGCCAAATAGGGCAATGGTATCTCAACGTTAAAATAAAAGTCAATATTTTAGTAGAAGTTATTATTAATAAGTTATGCAGTCATTATCTTAAAAACGAAAATGTGTTATTATCACCGCGTCGCATGGCCGTCGGTCGTCTACGTGTACTAAATGTTTGTGTATAAAACAAAACGACGTTGGAAATCGGAATACGTTCCGCAGACTTCCGCCAAGTCCCGTAGAGACGTGTTAAAATCGTCGACGCAATTTTATTTTATCAGAGCATTCAAATTATTCAATAGTATTTGGCACCAGTCCTGTGTTTTGAATATAGTAGTAATCTGGACAGACAAGAGAAAGCTTGCAGCGTTATAAATATTCCATGTACTAGATATATATCCATAAGAAAATGCTATAAATAAAATGTTTAGAGTGCGTCGAATATTTGTTCTAAAAGTGTACAAGAATGTATCAGAAATCACAGTTCAACTGACTGAATACATAGTTTGGAAAATTTATTTGACGCTTTTATTTCAACAACAAAGTTGAACTGTTTGTTACTCATGTCAATGGTTGACACGTTTATGATGTATCAATTTGCTAGAATATACTTTGTGTTTTTCAGAAAACAATGATTGAATTAAAATTAAACACCACACTAACCCATTGACATACTTTTTTGCTAAATCCATTGACTGACTATTTATTGAATATAATACAACAAAAAAATCAATTTTACATTTAATTAGAAACTGTTTAAGTTTAAACCTTCGAGAACATGTGATTCGAAACACAATAGAAAGACAATAGAATCGCGACAGCCGGCTGTCGCTTGGTCGTCGAAAGGCTAAAGGACTAAACTAAAGATGGAAAACAACTGTTTTAGCGTAATTGTAATTATTCATTAAAGATTTATCTATGACACTGCTTTTTGCTTTATTTGCAATAATAAAAAAATAAGTCGACCACTGGATTAGCTTTAATTGGTTGTCAACGCGAGCCATATTCAATCAAAGTTACGTATAATTAAACTATATAAGCACAGAATGCACTGACCTTGATCTCGCCCTGCCCCTCGGCGCAGCACGCCTGCAGGTCCTTGAGCAGCAGCTGGTACTTGGTGATGCGCTGCACCGGCTTGATCAGGTACGCCGCCAGAGGGTGCTCCAACTTCTTCTTACGCTGCACCCTGCGCACACAACCATGTACTGACTACCACGGCTACACATCACCACCACTATCTACACTGCTTACTTAATGATTTCGATAAGAACATTTCGTGGAATAACTACAGCTATTGTTCCTCCGTCCACAATGCGATATCCCCGCATCTGAACGTCCAGGAGTAAAGTGCACAACTAACATTAGTCAGTTCAAAGGACGGTGATGACGTGCTCTAACGATAAGTGTCTATTGTTCCCGAGCAACGGTTCCTATGGAGCTGTTCTTTAAAAGGACGATAAGATGATAACAAACCATCTAATCGTCCAGTCTTCAAGCCAATGGTCGGTAACAAATAAAAGTTAATGAACTTCATAGTTGGAATGTTTCGCAGCTGTTTTGCGTGTTATATTATGTGTAGGCTGACGAAGCCGAGCGCCGCACGAAATAACAAGACTCAGTAGATTCGATAAGAGAGCTAAATGTGAACTAGTTTATCTGTGCCCACAAACAAACACAGCTATGCGTGACTGCACTACTTGTGTATAACATTCGGTTTACACTAATAAAACTTCCTTTTAGGCTAAAAATAGATCAGTTGAAATCGAGAAGTTAAGTTCAAAAAGTTAAGTGTTAAGTGCAGTACAAAGAATTAATTAATTAATTATATTTGATACTGTTGCAAAACTAAGAAACAGAATACCGTCTTTTTAATTAAATATTTTTTCCCGCTATAAGGTTTTCTTTGTACTATTGAGTAGTGTACGTTTCTTCGGTATTTTATTCTTCTTTAAATGGTAAACATAAATCTAAATAAATAATATTCATTATGTGGCTCGAAGCGAGGGATCGGAAGCGAGGGATCGCGATTCATGGAAGAAGTGGAGGGAGGCCTTTGCCCAGGAGTGGGACAGAACAGGCTAACAAAAAAAAAATGTGGCTCGAAGGATGAGTTCGTCGATCGCGTTATTAGTTGTTTATTAAACACTAGCGATCCGCTCCAGCTTTGCTAGAAATCTTTGTTTTTTTTTTGGGTTTTCTATACTATAATATTTACGTATTATTTATTTATTTATTTAAAAAACTTAATGCACATGTACAAAAACAATGCATAACGGCGGACTTAATGCCTTGGGCATTATCTACCAGTCTACCTTAGGGTGATGCAGAGACAAAACATGGCAGGTGCAAAGATATAAATAAAATTTTATAAGTAACAGTAGAATATATATAAATATACGTATAATACATATATACCATAATAATAAATACATATATACATACATATAAATATATATACCTACAAAGCCATTGAGAAATATAATATTACTGAGGTGGTGAAGAACTGCAAATTAACTATTAATCGAGTCTGCCAACTCCTTTAGCAAGTGTTCACGAGCTTTCATCTTAAAAGTAAATCGACTGGTCACCGTCCTGATATTCTGAGGAAGCGCATTCCAAAGAAAAACCGCCTGAACAAGAAAAGAAGATTTAAGAAAGCCAGAGCGGTGAGAAGGACATCGAAGAAGGCGGTTATTAGAGGAACGTATTACCTATACATATAAATCTTACTTTTTAATCACACTATCTATTAAAAAAAAACGCATTAAAATCCGTTGCGCTGTAGACAGCGGAGAGAGATTTGGTTTTCTATACTAATATTATAAAGAGGAAAACTTTGTTTGTTTGATTGTAATGAATAGGCTCAAAAACTACTGGACCGACTAAATTATTCTTTCACCATTCGAAAGCTACATTATCTCTGAGTAACATAGGCTATATAATACCACGCTATGTCCCACGGGAGCGAGGCAGTAACCAAAAACCTAACGTAACGCGGGTGAAACCGCAACGAACAGCTAGTATCTTTTATTCTTTAATCTTTTATTTTTTGTTAACTGTCATCCAATATACTCGCGCAAACATACGCTGTCTAATTTTTATTTTGTACTAGTCCTTCGTTCATGAATGTGATCTGTCCGTCGGACCATAAATACATGTCGCTCGCGCCCAATACCCCAGTTTGTTTGATTTGGGCAGAACAACAAAAGCTGCAGTGCACTACAGCGCATATTATTGGCGCGGATTTCTGAATAGCATCCATTATTCGAGCGGAGCAATGAATATTTATGACTATGTGTACAAACAATATGTTGAGAGTATTTTAAAACTCTCTATATTCATAGAGATGGGAGTATGAACGAAGATGTTAAAAACAAAAACGTACGGATATACAAAGAATTTTCAAGCCAGAAGTGCATTTGAGTTTATAGACTAAGGTTGGAAAGAATTTTGAACAGTGTGGTTAAAATTTCTTTGGTATTTAATTTCGGTTAAAAGTCAGACAATAACGTCAGTTTATATCTACTCAGAAATATGCACTAGAACACTAAAGTCAAATGCAAAGAATATGTCAGCTGCGATTATTAACATCTGGAAAGAAAATAAAACTCAAGAAATTTAAATAAGCTGCTGATATAGAAAGAATTAGAATTCAATGAATCTACAATCTACACAATAAAAACACAACGTCACTTAATTTTTACCCGACTGCCGAAAGGAGGGTTGTGTTTTTCGAGCGTATGTATGTCTCGTTCTATGGCACGCCCTACGGCCTAAACTGTTTAACGAATTTCAACATTATGAGTGTCATGGAATTCGTCTCAGTTGTGGGAGTAACATAGGATATATTCATTTGGAAAAAAAATACAGAAATAAAAAATAATAATAATCAAAAAATCTAACTGCAACTTCGGAAGTTGGAAACAAAAACAAACCCACCGACTTCCGATATTGCAGTTGGGGTTTTTTTTTTTTGAAGTTCATCTTGGAAAACACTGACATTAAAGAAGGAAAACATCTTGAGGAAACTTGCAATTATGATTAAGTTTTTGACCCCGACAAACCTTGACTCGTGCATCGTAACCGGCATACAACGCCATCTGTATTTATGTGACCGTTTAGTTTCTTTCGTGTGACACAGATGGCGTTGTATGGTTTGAGGAAATGTGGCAGGTGTTGTGTGATCTCTAGCATTCGAAACGGAGATAAACAGTGTAATTAAAAAAAACCCACCCGTAAGAGTTCATAACTTCCAAACGTCTGAACCGAATTTGGTGAAACATGTCTGAGACCACTCGCTAATAGATATGTTACTATCAAATAATGAGAGTTTTTGCGTATGAGAAATCCGCTAGATGGCAATACGTAGGCGTCAGGTCCAACTGCAGCATGATTGGTGAATTTTTGACATATCTTTCAATGTCATGCCGTTTTATCGACAGATATGTCAAAATTCACCAATCATGCTGCAGTTGGACCTGACGCCTACGTGCTGCCAAAAAACCCTCATTATAGGGCATCCGAAACGTTTAAGAGCTATGGTGCCATAGACAGACAAACAGACACACACACACACATAGTAGGTAAACTTAACATCCCTTTTTCGCGTCGGGGGTTAATAAAACAAATTAAAAAAAAACATAATTATACAAGGTCTCTCCAACTGTTCTTGAACTAAAAACGCAGTTGCTATCCCGACTATGAAATTGATAAATTGATTACTTTAAGCATTTTAGTGCCAGATCCATTAGAAAAATCTAGGTTTGAGATAGCTGCCATTTATCACTTTGACTGGGCAGTATTTGCTGTTTCTAGCCACAGTGTGTGATGAATCTAGGTTGATCTAATTACGCAAAATAATTTGTTTAACTACCCTCAAAATGTTATAATTGATGCCGAGCTTATGTAATATGCCCAACATTTAATTTACTCTTCTTAAAGTGTAAAGTTTTAAATATTTCTCATGTGAGTGAATTATAATAATTCTTATAAGAATAAATGATCTCAAACCAGAAATTCAAAAAGAAAAACGAACTACCTTTTTATAGGTATTTGTAAAGTATAGATATTATAATTCTATAGGAATGTTGACATTATTTTTAACCGAAGTTATAAAAAAGAAGACGGTTCTATGTTACACTGAAAGTTTTATTTTATTTATTATTTTAAAGATGTTCCAGACGTGATCCCAAGCTAATCATATGAAGATCTGCGGAGATACGTATAGGATACTAAATTCGATTAAAGATTTGCTTATTGTAATAAAGAAAAAAAAATTATATTGAAGATTATCGTTGGTTAGATGCCTATCCATGCTCAACTGAGCCGAGTGACTGCTATGAGCTTCATGCGGATACTATACTACTATTCTAATACGCCGTGTTAGGAAGACGAAGGACATATTGAAGGAGGCTATTAAATATTCGATTCTCATTCCAAATATGATAAAAAAACGATACCTTAATTGTTTGTTGACACGCGCGCTAGATACCAATCGAAAGAAGAGCAGATTATAATGCAACCGCGAGCGCTAAGGTGTCCTTTCTTAAGACTTTATTTTGTACTAGCTGCCCGCGACTTCGTCCGCAAGGAATAATAGTTCCTGTTCCCGGGGGATATCCGGGATGAAAACTAACCTATGGCCTTTCTCGGGTCCCAGACTATATCTGTACCAAATTTATTCAAATCAGTTCAGTGATTTAGGCGTGAAGAAGAGACAGACACACAGACAGAGTTACTCTCGCATTTATAATATATAGTAATATGTAGTACGGATTATTATTATTTACTTTTTTACTCGTCATATGTGAGTATATATCATCACGTTCTTAATTATGTCCTCCGACTTACCAAACACGGTGTATAGGGGGCATGAGCGTGGGCATGATCATCGTCATGCGTAAACACAATGGAATGGATCAGAACATGTATTTGTACAGATACAGGTTTCCATCTAAGCGAAAGCTATTTAAACCTTCGAATATATGTGATTCAAGACACAATAAAAAGACAATAGCAGCGCAACAGCCGGCTGTCGCTTGGTCATCGAAAAGTTAAGCAACATTTGCATACCTCTCGAAGTAGTCGCCGGCGTGTTGCACGACGGCGGCGTTGCTGTCGGGCTTGTTGCGGCAGTATGACACGTACATGTCGAACTCGCGCGCCCACGTCACGAAGCAGTGGCCGACGTCCTCCGGCATCGTCTCGTACTTGTCCAGCTCGCGCAGGAACACGCGCTCGTGGAAGCGGTGGATCTCCTCTATGTTGCCGAATATTATTTCCTCCTGGACAGACATAAAAATGTATTAGTAGCTAGCTGGTTCGACAAGACGTTGTCCTATCTAAGTAATAAAGATCATGAAAAAATTACAATTTGTCTATTTTTTCTTGAGCTGCGTTTAATGCATTTTATTCTCGTTGAAATAGAATTCACGGGCGAGAACAAATGACGTTTCATGGCACATATTACGTTTTCATTTCAATCTTATACTCATTGTAGTTTGACAGGTGTGCGATCGAAAATGATTTGTCAAAGCGCAAGCATTTGGCTTGCGTTTTGACAAATCATCAGACAGCATCAATTTTATCTGAGAGCGCCAGTAGACTAAAAAAATAATTGAATTTACCAGAGAAAGAATAATTGAATTTACCAGAGAAAGAATAATTGAATTTACCTTTCCTTGCAGCGCTTGCGGTACTGCGCCGGGGTCGGTGCGCATCTCGCGGAGGTAACACGTGATACACGTCTCCAAGTCCTTCACGTAAGCACGCTCTGTCTGTAGTAGCTCCGCCATTATGAACCTAATGGACAAACAAGCGATTTAGAGTAGAGTTTAGATTTATGGACGTAATGGTTATGAGATAAAAAACACTACGTACTCTTTGCGTCGTGCGCTGCGTCGTTTGTCGTCTCCGACGGCGGCGGGCACGGGCTCGGCGCGCGCGTCGTGCTCGGCCGACTGCGAGGACGCCAGCGACGGCGCCACTCCCGAGTCGCTCTCGGGCTCGCTCTCGCCGCCCTCCATAGACCCGCTAAACTCCGCATATCTGGGTACGACGCACACCAAGTACACATTATTACACTTCATTAACTGAGACAATTTGCTCATTTGGCAAGACTTATCGGCCATCGTTCCAACCGCTGTATCAACAAAAGTAATGAAAGTAGAATTGTGCAGAGTTGAGTTGACACTTGGCCAAAAAATTCGTAATGAAAGAGGTGCGATGAATGGAATAGTTGGCGCGCACCTGGCGTCGACGGCGGCGACCCACTCCTTGATCTGCACGGCGTGCGGGTGGCCCTTCTCCACGAGCCCGTCGGCGAGCTGCGCCAGCAGCCGCACGCGCTCGCGCGACTCGCGCGCCACGCCGCCCGCCGCCGCCGCCGCCGCCGCGCCGCAGCGCTCCTGCGTCTCCTTGATCCATTCCACGGCGGCGCGCGCCGACCGCTCGAACAGCGCGAACTGCTGGCACTGCTCGAGCCGCTTCTTACGCACCGTCCAGTGTTCCAATACCTAACAGACACACACATTACTATAGGGCGAGCATTATTACGTGCGATATAGATTAGAGGGGTTCTATCACGGCTGAAAAATAAATAGGATAGCACAGTTACAAATAGCAATGTTTTTAGGTCCTACACATTTTTATATTCTTTTTGATGCCATGAAATATACCGGTTGCAATATCACCATAACAAAACTCTTTATCATGTTCAGAGTGGGCGCGCGCTTGAACTAGACACATGGTGTGTGTATGGCGAGTGCGGCGCGAGGCTCGCCGGCTGCCCTCGAGATAGCATCGCGCGCCATTCAACTAAACCTTATTGTTTCGCGCTCCATTCTATGTCGACGACACTGACACTGGCAATGCCGCACAACTAATAACAACGACAATAAATCAAACGTTTTGCATAAATGTTTTCGTGTAGCGTAATCGGAATGATCAACTTCTGTGTACAAACAAATAAACAATTTCACAACGCGTCAAGTAAATGAATTATTTGTTTAACAACAGCGAACCGCAAAAATAGCTCCGCTATGAAAACATCCGATTGCTATCTCTGAAGGGTTTCTATTCAGTATTATTTTTACATTTCCTGCTAACAATGTAATTCTATAAACCAGTTCTGCTGACCTTGCCAAGCAGAAGTACCGTAAATGTTTTATTTTTATCAAATACGTGTACCTGTGCAATTAATTGCTAAGTCACTACGAAGTTACGTATATTACGTTTAACTGGCGAATTAAAAACACTGCGCAGCTTTTCACTTGTGCTATATTACTCAACAGTATTATTTCCTTCAAAATTAAAAACGACGTTCGGCCTTTAAAAAAATATGTATCGATTTCTTCGACAGCTTGATGAAACGTGTGCGTTCTCATAATTATCATTAGACCGTGCAGGTAGAATGAAGGAATCTTTTCTACTGCTCATTATAAAATGGGAAGCCTGCATTAAGCTGTCACGTCGGAACTCGATTGGCTTCATCAGTCGTCAAAACAAATAAATATTTAATGGATGCGAGTTTTATACTAGGTTGTGGAGGCCTGATAGGCAGTCGCTCGCTCCACGTAAAACACTGCACCTTCTACTGTCCACGGTCCACTTCCTGACTTCATAACAAGATCAAGGTGAAATGATCAATGCGAAAGCGATTTAGTAGAAAACCTTTTTTTTTTTGGTGAATGGTAATCATCAAGTGACTTCTCTGACAAATCTGTTCCAATATCTATTATTATTAAAGCGCATCATAAGCCAGGAGGTTTATTTTGATGCAAATTTACAGTTAGTGATTAGCGTAACAGCTCATAGATGCCTTGTCAGTATCTTCGTAAATATATTCCTATGGTATATACTTTGTACAGGAAACACAAGGTGTATACCACTACTTCGTGGCGACATAACCGAATATTGATAGAAAATCGGTTCATATAATTCCTACCTCTCCGTTCCGATCTCAAAAATTGACTACTGAATTTTGAATAGGAGGAAACATGAAAAGTAGGACATGTTAAAAATGCTTTTTTAATATTTACTTTTAATAATTTTCAAATTAAAAATGATAGTCCGAAGTCCGATGCAATTGTAAAAAGTTACTTTGATTCAATATAGCTATCTCATATTTTGCCCAAAAATAAACCTTAAAAGAAGTGAACCAGTCTGGCCGTGCACCTGCGACCTATTTTGCCCAATAATAAAGCTATAAGGATGTGAACCAGTCTGGCCGTTCCTGCGAGAGCGCGCGTGCTTCAGCACAGCTGCTGTGCTCACCTTGTTCTCCTGCGCAAGCAGCGTGTCGAGGATGGCGCGCGTCTGCTCGTGGTGCGCTTTGCTGGCGGCCGCGGTCTGGCCGTGCACCTGCGCCGAGCGCGCCGCGTACTTCAGGAATGTCTCGGCCGTGCGGCGCGCCAGCGTGCACGCCTTCAAGAACGCCTCCTTCTGCTCGCCGTGCTTCACTATCAGGGCAGCCACCTGGTCAACAAACATATCGCATATGTAAGAAACCTTTAGGAATCACATTAGAAATAACATAATATAATGCTGGTTTAGACTACATCTTTATGTACATCATTACTAAATCTTTATGTAACACCTAAAAATAATTGGTTTTTGGAAACTACATTAACATAAATAAATAAATCATATTTTTGTATTAATAATGTACTCACATAAAACATATTAACCTCGATCATTGTCACGGCGATAAGGAGGATACCGCATATTTAAATATATTATAATTACAGCAGCGAGCCGATAAATATTCAGAAGAATAAATAAAATAAATTCTACCCACATTTTGAAAGTATTTTGATTGAGGAAAATTTAAGCAATGATGAAACAGAAAGAGCACAAACAACCCGAAATAAAAGCGCAAATTACAGAACCCGCGGGACGAGTGCACCTCTCAGTAAAGGCAGCTCGTAAAGAGTAATCGATGGAAAGGCTCCACCACTGAAAACTGTTCACAAATGTAAATTGCCTTTGAAAGGAAAAAAAAGGTTGAAGTTCAGAATGCATATTGTATTACGTTACGACGCAGACGTGTAATTGATGAAAGGGTAGAGCTGTGCCAATTCAAGTTTAAATAGACCTAAGATTTAATTTTTTCCTTAAATCTTCTCAATTAAATACTTGAAAAAATGTTAGTTTGTATCAAGTTTCGAGACACAGATGCACAATAGGAAAAGAGACAGATGCATAAGTTAAAACGGTGGCGCTGCTATTTAAAAATTAGAGACAGGCGTTCTTGACCTGTATATTTCGACAGAGGTTTTTTCTATCTAGACTGCCACAGTTATACAAATTACTAAGAAGAACAGCTACGTACCTGCGCGGCTTTGTCAATATTGAGCTGTAGTGCCTGTTCATCAGCGGGGGGCGCGGCCGCGGAGCCGCACCAGTCCTCATCGCGCCGGTACTCGCGCTCCAAGGAGTCCAGGACCGAGCACACCTGCTCCGCGGTCTTGTAGAAGTTCAGCGACGCCGTCACCAGCTTGTGGCGTTCTTCCGCGCACGTCACCAGCCTCTGCCATCGCTCCGTCACCTCGTCAGAGATCTCTCTGTAACATAACATTGGTTTAACATAACCGTTGTATGCACATCACTAGTCTGTCTATTATGCTAGTGCTGACGCAAGAAGCGACCATGGAAAGGTTACAATGTAAATGTGTTAAATATGAACGAACCGGAGCCATTTCCGATTGTGGAATGGTTAAACATTACAAAGCAGGTGACCTTTCTAAAATGTAATAAATCAAATGTGCAGTATCTAGTCTTGTGGGTTTCGAGATCCCGTAGGATTTGAATGAAGTCCTCAAGATTCGCTAACTTCGATAAGAGCATCGACATCGACCTTGAAGTAGCGATTACTAACGCTCCCACGAGGCAAATGCGAATTATTACGCTAGCTCTATATTGTGCAAACCTATTTGTAAGTAAGCACTTCATAAGGAAAACCCAGTGTTATGCAATAACTTAACTGGATTTGTCGGTCAACATGATAAATCAATAAGCTAAAAATAGCCAAAGAAAATCGAATTCTTCAGTTGAAACCACGCAGCCCGATGAGTGACAGGTTAAACACTTATTTATTTATGCATTTGAATGGGAAAAGTCGAGGGGCGATACTTAATTAGGGCGGTGCATACTGCACGCCGCCGCGCTACAAACTTGTAAAATGACTTATTTACTGTATCGATAAAATAAGTTGATAACATTCGTGTCTAAATAATTTATTGTTAATCAAAAATAAAAAAAAAATATATTAAAAAAATATCATTAAAAATATTTTATGTGACCACTTTTTATAAATTATTCAACCGTAATTTATGCATTTAAATATTTAATTTTGTAAAAAATATGATTTATATAATGTCACTGGTCTTACATGGATTTCACAACATAAAGGATAGCAACATAATTATTTTCGATACGTTGCATTAAGGGTGCAGTTCATGTTATCACGAAACCTTGAGTTCTTATCAAAAATTAACTTAGCGTTAGCGTAAACTTGTTGTGACATAATCCGCTAAATAAAAAGGTTGGCTATAAGAGAATATACTTAAGGGGTTAAGGTGCCTGTTTAAATTTCACTTGTGGTTTCACTACATATTATAAAACAAAGTCGCCTTCGCTGTCTGTCCCTATGTATGCTTTAATCTTTAAAACTACGCAACGGATTTTAATGCAGTTTTTTTTAATTGATGGAGTGATTCAACAGGAAGGTTTTTATGTATATGACATGCATAATTTACATAAGCATTGCACCCGTGTGAATCCGGGGCGGGTCGCTAGTATACAATGTATCATATCTTTAAATATTTACGGACACGCTACCGTGTTAAGAGCAAACTCGTAGTAGAGCTAAAGGTGTTGTTCACGATAACTGGACACTGTGAAGTAACTTTTTATTGTTTTCTCGCTACATAATGAGACCATAAACAAAAGACTGGCGACAGTCGTATCTTGCTGCTTCAGTGCGACTGCTAAACAAGAGGCATTATAGAATAGATGCTAGAATAGCACAGATTGTTCAATGTATGGGATTGACACAAGCTTACTCAGCAATGTCAACTGTTTTAAGCGTAAACGTTGTTCGGAAGAGAAACTACTGATACTTGTTTAGAGGTGCGTGGCTGTGTGCAAGTGGCATTGTATAATATATAGTAAAATGAAATAGATTAAATTTTGACATCTCGTATCACGTATCACGTATCGAATATTATTCTGCAATGCCACTTGTTTAGCCACACTATTCAATCGTAAAAAATTGCTACGCTACTTCCAATAAATATGATCTCGCAGGTTATTCTGTATGTTGCGTTGATGTGATTTGATGAAATTTTGATATTCTAGGGATTTTATACGAAGTTGACTACATATGTGTGCGCAATAAACGAAACTCTAATTAATCTGGCAATAAATCTCTGCCAGTCTATTTTCTTTGTGTACGTCGTCAAGACGTACTGTTTAGAATCGTAACTACTTATGTTATGATTATGTCAGCTGTGGAATCATCTTGTATAACATAAGCAATTTCACTACAACCAACAAATCTACTAATTGGCTTGAATATAGACACAGCAGAGCGGGCAATCGTTCCTCAGCATAAATTTCATAAGATACAAAGTAAAGAAAATTAATCAGGCGTAACAAATGCCCTTTAAAAGCGAGAAGCGGTTGAAGGCGAGAATCGCATTTATTTATTTTAATAATAACAGACAGGGTTCATCAAAGCACAAATGACAGTTGATCAACGCACAGCCCTAATCGCTCGTCGTACACACATGGAACTTGGAGGGTGTGTTCTCTGTGAAGAGTAGGTAGCCTCTAAGAAAGGATCTATAATAACCTACTAACCCATTCGACCCATATAGAGAGAAAATAGCGGATGGGAGTTCGACACACACACGCGCTAGAAGCATCTTGCGAAAGCTAGTAAGAACATAAGACTTCACAGTACTCACCGAATCGTATGCGGGTCATAATGGTTGGCAGCTCTGAGCGCGTCCGCCCGGTACTTGACCTGCACGGCGCTGGCGTGGGTCTTCTCCACGGCCACCTGGAACTGGTCGTGCTCGCGCTTCAGCTGCTCCGCCTCCGCCAGCGTGCCGGGGATGGAGAACGACGCCGCCAGCATCGCCTCGCCGTTGCGGATCCAGCTCACCACTTGAGCTGCGTCCTTTTGGAATTGACCTGGAGCAATGTTTGTGACTGTGAGTTTTGTGTTGTCTACGGGGACAGAGTTCAAGACCAAGTTTCTAAGTTACTGTCCGTATACCGACAACCTATTCCTTTGTCCAAAGTTGGTTCTGTAAATTAATAGGCGTGCTTCATAGCAACTTGTACATTATTAACTTATACATGGTATATTTGAAGTCTGACAAGAATGTTTCACATGGTTTGTAAATACACAGACATTTTTATTTAAAGCTAGATTTTGCTCATAGTAGCGCCATCAAAAACATAACAGGGCCTTTCAAAACACAAATCAAAACGTCTAGTTGTCTGTCCATAAAAGCGCCTGGAATTTAAAAATCAAGTGATTTTATTTTGCAATCAAGAACATATTTTGAAATTATTTTGTACTCCAGGAATAACCTGAAGCTGTTACTGGTCACCGTACAAACGAATGCATTATAATAATATTAATGTATTGTTACCTTCTCCTCCCAGAGGCGTATATAAAATATGTATACCGCTGTGGCGTAATATCCAAAATATTTGATGCATAGTTCAGAAAAGTGCACATACTCACAACCTTGTCTAACATACACTAACCTATGATTATGTATGCAGTAGTAATTGATTTCCTTGTTGTTATTAATTGCTCAGGTCACACAATAGTATAAATATACTTTGAAAATATAATATTAGATTTTACCTAGTTAGCATTAGAGTATTACTTGTTTATTCAATCTGTGTTAGGTAAACAAGGATGTGGTATATTAATTCGTTAACCTACTGGTTATCTTTGTTCAGTGATGATAATATTCTATGCAACTTTTTTCTGAATGAATATATTTATAAGTCGTGGTGCGCTGACCTGATAAATTAGAATAAGACCAAGAGAGATTTGCATTGCAGATATCGGTACCATCACAGGAAAGCTCGACCAACTCAGTACTGGTTACTACTACGGTACACAACTGTCGCGGCTTGGCCCTATGTAAGGCCAAGTGCACTTGTCCTCCGGGAAGTCCAATGTTAGGACGTAACCACACAGAATTTTCCTTTTTCAGAGGTTTTGCCGAACCGTGACAATGCACCTACATCCAGCTATTTACTGCAAACTTTTTCGTGTCTTAGGCATTGAATGAAATATGGAACGGCTAAACCCTCTTATAACTGTCAAGTTACATGTTACAAGGTACACGTTACAAGGTACACGTTACAAGGTACAAGTCTCACCTAGTTGCACGCACTGCTCGAACCGGGCGCGCCTCTCCTCGGCCAGTTCCTCCAGGTCCAGCTGCCGGTCGTGCAGGAACTCCAGCAGTAGCTGCACGCGCGCTTGCGCGTCCAGGGGCGCCGCTTCCGAGCCGTCGGAGCCACTCGAGGCCATCACATCGGACGCTTCTGCGATAGCCGCCGCTAGCTCCTGGCCTTGTTGGACTACCTGTGTACAAAGAAAATATTATGTGAGCTTTTATTTAAAATCAATGCATGTTCTAGTTTTGTTTTAGGGACTCTAAGTTTTAAGGTGTTTTTATTTCAAAATTTGATCAAAATGTTTTGTATTCAGAACTAAATTTATAGTTTTTGTTTGGTATTCTAGTATTTAGCCAGAAATTGAGACTGTTTAATTATGTCGATAAGGATTACACCTTTACAGATTAGGGGAAATGTGATGGTTGCGTCGGTTGAGCGTGTCAGCAGGTCAAGTGTCGACAATCAATCTGGCAAACCATTAACTTGACGCAAAGGTCTTTTAAAGTCTAACACAATTTTTTTACAATATACATATAAGATATTAAGTTATAAATGTCTAATAAGCCTGTCAGGCATCGAGCATCATTAACAACATGACCCTTCTGTAATCGCCACGGTATCGTACCTGAAAGGTGGCATGTTGCATCCTAGCCACGCTCTCGTTGTGCGCGGCGAGCGCCTGCTCGGCCTGCTGCGGGTCGCGCGGCGGCTCCGTGCGCTGCAGCTCGTCGCCCCACAGCTCCAGCCGAGACGATACCTGGAAACCACAACCACACGTGAGAAACACTTCGCGGAAAAGAAATTGAGCGACGCAGTGAAATTGTGCCGTTCACACGTAAGAACTTGAGAATAACATTTCACTTTATATCGCTAATGGTTTACTAACAAGAGTTAATATCGTGAACGTCGTGAAAGCCCAGTGGATAAGGTTGTGGGTCCGAATCCGGGCAAGCACCAATGTGACTTTTTCAATTTATTATGTGCTTTAAAAAGTTTATCTTTGACATCACTGACATCCCGTGCCTCAGAAAGCACGTAAAGCCGTTGGTCCCGGTTGTCATTCGTAGGCCAGAAAGTCTGACCAGTTTAACCAAGGGGTATCGTGTCACCCAGTTACTGGGTTGTGGAGGTCTGATAGGCAGTTGCTCCACGTAACACTGGTATCCAGCTGGATCCGGTAAGGCTGGAAGTCGACCCCAATATAGTTGGGAAAAGGCTAGGGAGATGATGATGATGACGGTTTAGTAACTAGAGTGCAACTAGACTTATAGTTTTACTTTGGGGTGTAAGGGTGGCATGGAAAATTTATATCATAGTATGTGGTTGGTGAGGTAGGTTGGCGGCAGGTGTGAATAAACACAGATGCACAGGCTCCCGCGGTGACACAATGGGGTTTTAAAGCCCTCGTAAGCTTGTAGGGTGTAATAAGTTTGTTTTGATTTCCATTTAATAAACAGACGACTTGTTTTATTTTCTACATTTCGAATCAAAAATAAAAAGAACATAAGATATAAATTCACTTAAAAAATTACAATTTCATTTCAAATAAGAAATATAGTTTAATAATTCAAATTGGAGCAGAATTTTTAGTGAATACCAAAATGAAACATGTCTAATAGCCTATCAACTCAGTACGAGTGATCGAAAGCATCTCCCGATGGCTAGTAATGACACTTGTGATCATTTATAACATTTTATTTGTAAGGGCACAACGTAACGATTCCTTAATATAAGGTCACGGACGTATCACAAGCAAGGAGCGCGTTTGAAAGGTTTATAACCTTTTGATTACGTTTTTGCTTATTATAAACGTGTGTTCATTGTTGTCGTATATGTATGTATGATGTAAGCAATAGTACCTCCATTGTGTATGCTTAGCAGCGCTTAGTATGAAGATAATGCACTCCATCAATCTTACAAAATACGTAGTTAAACGTAGCACAAGTTATAAAAGTGACTGCAGCCGTATATCTGCGACGCTCGGTTTACGTGCATTAATTTACGATCCCATTGTTTTATGGCTTGATTGGTTGTGGAATAATAAGCACTATAATACGGAAAAGTAAATGCATCCAGGTGTACTTCATTGTTAGACCGGACTGTGCTCAGGCTGTTATCACCGGCCTTCACGGGTGTCTGAAGAGCTGATGGCAATCGCTTCGATTGTGCAGCGAGCACCGATGTGCAGTGGCCTGGACTCGTGTCGTTGGGTTGTTGCCAATTAATTGTATTAAATTAACCAGTGGCAACAATACAAGCCCTAAACAATTTTTAACGGGAGGTTTTTAGACGGAAATTCTCCGGTTACTAATTAGCTTTGAGATTCGGCTTTGTTTTGAGACTTAGAAAGCCCCGGCATCAATGTTTGTAAATACATAGAACAAGATAACAGTTCGATTTAGGATGAAATCGCTTGTTTGATAACAACAGCATCCAATATCTAGAAAATCTATCCAAAACATGAACAAAATATATTATTGCAACCTCGAGCTTGATTCAAGGTCGGTCAAGGGCAATCAATTAAATATATTTTGTATCGTATCGTGGTTGTTTGTAGACGGGAGCCCCGCGCGGCGCCGCGGGCGGCTGCTGCCACCCCATACAGATCCACCCTCATAATCCGTCAAAACCAACTGCATTTACAAAACAACGTGACCATTGTATAAAACAGGATCAATATCGTGCGTACTTGTAAACCTGAGCTACTCATCGGTTTCGTAACAAAAGTTCTGACGGGATCTTCTGTTGAGATGTTCATAAAGGCTTCACAGTAACCTGGCTAAGAAGCATATTTCTAATGCTTCAGATAATCCAGCTCAGTGCTCACGAACTTTTAACGAGTTTTCATTTCAATAACGACGAGAAGTTTCCGTCATAGTTTCTGATAGGTTCCCGTATTTTCAACATCGGCTGTTATACTTTTTTATTTACCCTGAACTTTGCTAATTAGGCAAATTGAAGAAAAAATTACATATATTAAGTTGACTGACCTCTAAAGCGTCTCTTTCGAAATGCCTGAGCTGCAGAGTGAGTTCAAGTCTCCGTTCGCGGTCGGACCACAGCTCCTCAAGGGCGCCGCGCGTGCCCCGAAGTCGTTCCAAGGTCGTCTCCACGGCGGCAGTGCTCGCCGCATCCGAATCTCCCGAAGATCTGCAGGAGACAAAACAATGCTTAACAAGTGTAACTCAATGGGTCTTTATCTACTTTCTTTCTTTTGTTGTATCTAGCGTTCTGAAGTACTCAAAACAGTACTTTAATGGAGGAAAAGGCAGGAAACTGGATGATATTTTAATTTTGACAGATAATTTCGAGAACTAAATAGCAAATACAGACTCGGGTAACAGGATTAATTGTCGTGTATTCAATTTACAGCAACACCACCTTTTTCTGTCGGTTAAAAAGAACAATAGTTACTTTTCCGATGTTTATTTTTCATACCCCCACTGATGACATATTCCACAGTGGGGGTTCGTCCGAATACTTGGCCATGACAGAGCGCGCTTGGACTAAACCACAAAATGATTTGTTTGCGGTTGCCAATATGGAGAACCGCGAACCCTTCTGAGGTCCGGATAATTAAGTGTCCACTTTAGACCTTACAATACTCGTAGGAAGTGTAGAGTCGTAAGAAATAGACTTCAAAGTCGAATACTGACTTTAAAGTCTATTTTGTTTTGAAATTTTACACAATTTCCGATATATTAACAGCCTAATTATTGGTCCACTTGCCCGGCAAAGGCTCGTGCTATTTCGAACTTATATTGATAGTCTAAATTTCCTTATGATTGTTTTCCTCTCCGATGTCAGTGGTGTCCAAGACAAGCATAGAAAGCATGAAGTAGTGTAGGCGAAGAATTTAGACACAAATCATCTTTCAGAATTTACGAATTGTCGTTTAACTAGATTTACTACACAATTACCGGCTTGTTATTTACCTCATTGCGTACCACTATTGAAAACTTCAATAGCTAAGAAAACTTGCTCGAAATATACAAGAAGAACTTGTTTCTAAGGACCAATAGGCCGTGACAAGTGTGACAGCAACATGCTTGTTGTTACGTCCCGCAGTCTGTTCGGAAAAGTATCACAATATTGTAATTCTGTCAATAACACAACAATAAAAGACACGGATGGTTTGTTTTACCTGTCAAGACTTTGTATTATGTTACGCAATATGTATTTAATGAGTACCCAAGCAGTTTTATGCTTATGTATTTGCTTTGCAGCGATATCTGTATTCGTGATTGGAATAAGCATCATTATTAAGAGTTCCCAAAATCGCTCAACATTCAAATAAATACATGTAATGTGTGAAAGAATTAACACGATATTCTGTCTGCAAATTAACGTTGTCAGTAATAGTGAACGGGTTCTCAGCAAACGCTTAGTTTCGCACGATACGGAAATCATAATTTCTCAAACGTCTCATAAATATTCTTCTTCATGTCAAAACTTCCATTAAGGAACTCTTTGAGTTTTTGTTAAAATGCGCTAATTTTTTAATGAGTGCAGGTTTAATTGTTGTAGGTATCATAGCTGTAATTAATAGTTTTTATACGGACAAGTTACCGATTAGAAGAAAGTTGATTTATTTTGAAACACTGTTACTGAGGTGCTCACTAACATGCATTGTGAAGTGATGAAGACAGATGAAAACTGTAATGAAAGTGACAGTGTGCACCTCCATACGCATTTTTTCTTTTTCCCAATAAGTCCTAGAGGAGAATCTTAAAGGAAAAACCAAATGCCTGTTATTTTTTCATGTGTGTGTAATTTTTTGCCTATGCGTTTGGGATAGGGTCAACATGTAACAACTTATTTCCTTTCTCATAAAAAAATTAATCGTAGCTAAAGGTTGAAGTCATAATTATTTATTACGATAAAAAAGATATACTTATTGTGTATTGAATTAAAAAGTTGTCAGAGTTTAAAGACATGCAGAGAGCAGGTTACACCACCAATCAACGTCCTAGTGTCAGTGTAACAGCGAATACCAGACCAGATTTGTGGCGTGTCTAGCGATCTGTGCACATATTAGTACAAGTAGAAGTAGTGGAAGTAAAATAACTGCATTTGGATAAAACTAAAGCATACCTCCATCGTAAACACTGTACCGGCGACTTATGCCTGTGAGAGCGCCGATGATATTTGAGCATTTTGCACAAAAATGTTCATTTCACCGGCGCAGTCAGATACGACAGCACTAACCGTCGCTGGGTCGGACAAATCACTGCACTAACACTGCGAATACTAATTGCCAGCATTTATATCAACAGTTATATTTTAAGCACGTAATAAGGTTGTTATGGGTTGCAATTACTTGAGCATAGTTATTAAAACCAGACGGTGACCCACAATGCGTGTGCACCTACTGTTATGTTACGCTTGGATAGTGAATTTCTTACGATCTGTTTCTCCGACAGGTATTATCTCACAATCATTTCAATAGCTGTTATTGAAACTCGTATCTGTAAATTTGTTTATAAACACTCTTACGTCATGATTGAATGAAATTCTTAACGCGATTATAATGGTGGCATTATGAAAATCAGACAAGAAGAATTATCCGGGAATTGCTGAGAGACGCTAGACGCTTCGAGTTAATATTCAATTATAGCGAGATGTCAGAAGTTAAAAACAAGACCAGATGAAATATTTAAGAAATCTAGGGAGTCATCTCGTGTCTTTGTACATAAAACCACGTGTATAATCTCGATACTATAATTAATAACCGTACACTTGTCATTTAAAACTATAAAATATTATTTCCAACCTGGACATTGGCAGAAATCACCGAAAACTCGGTGGATTGCCATATTAGGATAAAGTTGAAGTTAGAAAACTAGAAAGGTCAAGATTTAACATTACAAACTCGTATTAGAACTTCATAGAATAATTAAACACGAAATATTTTTACGCAAACATCTATCTTTGAAAATTAAAAACACTACTACTCTCTCTTTAGTAGGCATTGAATAAAAATTCTTCCTCAAGCACTTACTGTGGTCTCAAGAACTTACTTTAAAGGGATTGCATTGAAGTTAATCTAACCAATGTGAAACAATAAAGTGCTTTAACAAATCCAAAAACAGACAAAATAGTACAAATGGCACGGAAACGCAAAACGGAAATGAAATAGTTTATTATGCAAGTAGGATATTAAAATCACCTTTCCACGTCAAGCGTTTTATGTGAAAAAATTTCAAGTAGCACTGTTACTCGGCAGGTTTGTTTCACTGAAGTATTACAGCGCTCTAAACGAGGGAAGTGCACTTTGAACCTAATTAGTAGCTCCTTAAAGCACTTTATTACTGAACGGCAACGTACCTGGAACTGACGTGTTGAAAATACTACAACAATATACCGAGAATCTCCAGAGTTACGAGTCAGCCACACCGAGGAGGGAGAGAAGGAAATTCAGCAAATTGGAAGAGTATTAAATAATCACTTTAATTTTGACTCCAATTTCATTGGTATGATATGGCTGTCAGTCAATCTATATAAAATGGTAAACTGATTGACTGACTGTTTATACACTCAGCGGCACGGAAAGTGGCCCAAGTGCGTTAAGTTGTTTATTATCAAAATGAAAAGCGAAACAGGGTGTTTTTGTTGTTAAAAAACTTAATTGTTTATTCAGATGTTATATGCTAACGATTAATTAACAAAAAAGTGAGTTATCTTTGGTAAAATTTACAAAACCAGAAAAGGCATTAAGCTCGAAGTTTTCAAAAAATGATTTTTAATTTAAATTTACAAATTAGAGCTATGGTACTTAAAATTAATAGCGGGTATTTCCACCTCTGGCCCTGATGACCGCCTGCATGCGGTCAGGCATGCTGTGGATTAGGTTTTAACGTCCACTTGGGGTAACTTGTCCCAGGCGGCCACTAGAGCGGTTTTTAATTGGCCTATAGTCTCTGAAGGGTTGGGACTCGATCAGATGCGTCTTTTAAGCATATCCCAGACATGTTCTATGGGATTCAGGTCTGGGCTTCGTGCTGGCCACTCCGATTTCGCAATTCTCACCTCGGATAGGTAATCATCCACGCAACGAGCTGTATGAGGTCGGGCATTATCTTGCATTAAAATGAAATCTTCGCTACCGAGGAATGCCACGAAAGGTAAAACGCGTCCCTGAAGGATCTCTTGAATGTATCGCACTGCTGTTAGACGACCTGGTACGTCTACCAACTCTGTGCGTGCCTCTGAACAGATCCCTCCTCAAACCATAACTTATCCACCGTGGACACTAACGGTTTGTGTGGTCGTAATTGGCAGAAACCTTTCCCCATGCCTTTTCCACACACGTTCGCGGTCATCTGGAGCTCTTAAAGCCACTCTGCAATCATTAGTCCACAGAATTTTACTCCACTGCTCGTGAGTCAAATTGGCGTGTTCGAAGCAAATCGAAGTCGAGCTTCACGATGGTGCCTGAGCAGTTCTAGACCTCGAGCTGGTCTCCGAGCTCGCAGATTCTGTTCCTCCATTCTCCTTCTTATTGTCTGCTTACTTATGTTGACCCCTCTTGCCATTTGTAGTCGCTGCCGTATGTCAACCGCAGTAAGGAACCGATTTCTCAAAATTGCAAGAACGATAAATCGCCCATCTCGTCCTGATGTACACCTAAAACCGCTATTATCTGGTCTCCCCGTGTACAGGACGGTCTGATTGTACCTTTTTTAAGGCAAACCTTAGTGTTGTACGCGGCACATTTAAAGTTTCAGCAATCTCTCGCTGCGTTCGCCTCTGGTTCCGAAGCAATACAGCTTGAGCAACTTGAGCTGAAGTTAAGGGCATTATGGTCCAGTACTGGAAGCATTAATTACCGCAGATTAATTAAAGAATAAAACAATAATGATTTAAAGCACGATCATTTGAATATCGAAGTTTAACTCGTCTGTGTTCTTTGCGTTCCAGTAACAAACTAACGCTTAGTGTCACAGAAATTAAACAAATGAACTTTTTTGTGCTTACTCACTTAAATTAACAGTAGCATTAATGTCCTGACAAACTGCCACTTGAAATTCTCAAACGCGATACCATAATCGTCTGTTATCGGTCTGTTTATGTTTGGGCCACATTCCGTGCCGCTAAGTGTATATCAACGCACAGCACACTGCTGCTGGTTTTAGAGACATGTAACTTGGAGGGTGCGTTCTTTGTGAAGAGTAGGTGATGGATCGCCATCCACGCGGACGAAGCCGCGGGCGAAAGTTAGTAAGACCCTAAGTATTAAATCTGTGATGATGTTGTACACGCAGTAGGTACAGGGACGGGTTGCGCAAGTCAGCCAACATCCCGTCATTGTATTCGAGGGCCGTCCAACTAGGCTACGACAAATTACCTTAATTTTAGTGATTAGCGTATTTGCAAGGCTGCGTGACAGACTTCGCAATGAACGCGGTAACGGCAGTTTTAACACCAACTGAGACTGCCATTGGCTAAACACAACAAGCGACTCCTTTTGATAAAAGCTTTTGAGCTTTTGTTTTAAAGCTTACTAGGAGTCGCTTGTTGTCGCGACTTGATTCTATTAGGGAACCTTTTAACCGCCGTAAGGGCCATGTCTGCCGAGTCTTCTTCATTAATAAAATATTTTCTATCCCATGCGATTTTTATCCGCGAATTTCATTACTGCTTTGCTCCATTGGGTAGCAGCGAGATCATATAGGTAGCCTTTACTATTCCTAAATCAACCGGCTCATTACGAGAACAGCGTGTTTAAAAAAACCTCTTTAGTTTCTAAATTAACTTCAGAAAAAGGGACGTAAGAACAAAATGAAAACAAAGTTTGTCATTGATTCAGACAGTGAGCGCGTACTCTGTGTTTTGTTATTATTACATAATTTATATTGTTCATTATATTGAATACTTTATAAATACATAACAACAACTACCACCAGCCACAACCATAGCAGAGCTGTAATATTGTTTACGAAATATAAAATCATAATATTATCTGTATACTGTAACCGCGGTTTGTAGAGAAACAAGCAGAACTTACTTATTCTGCTTCTGTTTCTATTTATCGAATTATATTGTTTTAGTATACCGTACCTCCAAAGGAACTAGGAAACTTTTATCTCATTATAGGAATTCTTTGTTGTCAGTCTGCCTGGCAAGATTCTTTTTCTCATGAATTCGTGGAGCTGACAAGATTAATATACATGCAGGCCAGCAACCCCTTGGTGCTGTAGAAAAATTAAATCTATAATTTAACTCAATTAAAAGAGTGTGCAAATTGTATGGGGGTACTTCTAGCTGCTCTAGAATCACGAAATTTGGCAAGAAATAACGTCTTATAGTTGTAGCACAAGTAAAAGTAAAAGTCGGAAAACTGACTGATTAAATGAAAAATCTTCAAGATTCCATTTCAAATTAACTATTTACATAAGTACAAGTATATATACGCAGCCCTACTCTTACTTGCCGAGTTTTTTTATTAAGAAAATAATCTATTTTTTCATTCAGTATCTAATTATTATTTTTTCTTTTCATTTTTTACTGTCTCATTGTGTCAATTTCAACAATTCTAATAAGATTTTTTGTGTACCAAGAATCCAACGTTCGTCGTCGGATTCCAGTCCAATCGTATGTTATCTAATCCTACTTCATCCGACATGCGGTCGGAAAATCCGAGCGTTCTTTCCTATTGAGCTATCTGGTACCCTTTAGTCAAAGTACTAAAATGAAACTAAAATTAACCAAAAATACTGCTCTAGGCTTTTAACCACAATGGAGAGAGCTTTTCGAGTTCGGTGCGTTTAAAAGCTAATCATGACTAGTTCTTACAAAACATAATAACACATCAGCATCCGGGTAAACGTGCAGAGGCATTGTGAACGGTGTCCGTTTAGAATAAACAATAGTGAGCAGGGCGCCGGTGGACGCGTGAGGTCCGCAAACGCTCTGACACGAGTAACCGACTAACAGCGGTGTTGTGTGCAGTCTCCGATTGTACATGTTGATAACGTTAGGCACGGAGACGCGCGCTGCGTGCCTAATTCGAAGAAAGTTCCCGCCATTCCTATATTTTGCCAACATTACACTACGTAGTTGTCACACAAACCAGTCGGGTCGCTGCAATCGTGCGGCCATCTCCGACAATGATCACGACATGTTATAAAAATGTACGCTAACTTCTGTAATGCACGGACGCGATGAAAGCTTTGTATTTACATTGTTCTAACGTGAATAACCTTTGTCAAAGTTGAAATAAAACATTTTGTTGCTTTTACAAAGCTTTTCAGGGTTTGATCGATTCATATAGGAAACAGTGCAGTTTACAAGTAAATGTAGCACATTTTTTGCAATAAGGGAGTCCCCCACCTCTAACCACGAAACGGCTGGTTCGAAAATCTTGAAAAATCCGTGATGGCTGTCCATTTTGTGAACTTTACAGGAAAAACAACTATATAACTTTGTTAGACCAGAAATAAAGCTAACTTGAAAAAAGCAGATAATACCAAACCTCAACTTAATAATACATAACCGACATCATGTGAAATGGTTGTTAAAATGATGGTTAAGCTGTAATGCAAAATGATTCATTACAAAACCCTATTCTATGTATGGTTTGACACGCATTTGTTTTTTATTATTACTGACATTCAGATGATGGCGACTTTGTTTTATAATATACTAGCTTCTGCCCGCGGCTTCGCTCACGTTAGAAAGAGACAAAAGTTGCCTATGTTACTCTCCATCCCTTCAACTATCTCCACTTAAAAAATCACGTCAATCCGTCGCTCCGTTTTGCCGTGAAAGAAAGACAAACAGACAGACAGACACACTTTCCCATTTATAATATTAGTATGGATAGTGATAATATGCGTGAATTATACGTAATTGCTGGAAACTAAGATCTAAACGCACAAAAGCAGAAGCAAATTTTAGAAAATCTTTGAATGCAGTATTATTACAAAAAAAAATTGAGTAATATAATGAATCTTTACTAGCATGTATCTCATGACTATTATGATTTTTTAAATTCGGCATAATTATTTTGTCCTAAAAAAACCTTTTTGTGTGAGATAACTTATTTGTTTAGGCGATGCAACAGAAACCAAAACAAGGTAAAACCGCAAGGCACAACTAGAACCATCATCATTATCTCCCTAGGCTTTTTTATGCTAGGCTTATATATTTAGGCGACGGGCCTGTTGGTCTAGTGGTCAGTGACCCTGACTGCTAAGCCAGAGGTCGTGGGTTCGATTCCCACCCAGGACAAACTTTGTGTGATGAGCATTATTGTTTGTTGTGAGTCTGGGTGTTATTTATCTATAATATGTATGTATTTAAAAATACATAAGTATGTCTATGTCTATCAGTTGTCTGATTACCATAACACAAGCTCTGCTTAGCTTGGGATCAGATGGCCGTGTGTTAGATGTCCCAGGATATTTATTTATTATTTATTTGGAACCAAATTATAGATTAAAAGCTTATTATGGTTTCCCTGAAGCTTAGTTATAAAAGCTTCTGTAGCGACTCCTTTCAAAAACAAAGCAAAAGCAATCACTACAATAATTCGTAACACCAAAGGCTATGATCGGGAAATTATGGAAGTATTAATCACGTATCACGTATCGCCAGGAGATACGAACATTCCGCGGAGACGGTTTCTAGTGTTTAGAGAAGCTTCATTATGAGAGCTTCGAGTATTCCCGTTTGAGCACCAATTTTGAAATTTAGTGCTCAAACGGGAATACTTCGAAAGTTTCTGTAATGACTCTTTCAAACCAAGATCAAAGCAAAACCAATCACTACAATAATTAGCATCAAAAGCAAAGGCTATTGCCGGGAAACTATCTTAATTATGGAAGTATTAATCAAGTATCGCCAGGAGATGCGAACATTCCGCGCAAACGTTTTCTAGTGTCGCCGGAGCGAGGCGCATTCCGCACGCGTCGGCGCCCACTCGGAACCGGCAGATTTCCACCACATTCGTGCCTCGTTCTTATGCACTATTCATGTGGGCTACTAGTTGTGTCACTACTGCTGATTGTGTAGAAAAAGCAGCTTCAGGATGATGATGCCTTAAACACATAATCATCTCTCTAAATAAAAAAATATAAAAAAGCCAACAAATGTTATAAATGCAAAAGTAAGTCTGAGTACAAATAGTTATTATTTACTAGAACCAAAAACTTTTTCTGTTTCCTGTGACTTGTGTGATTCTGATTTTATCATTCAGAAACTCACTACCAATGGTTCATATTATATTATTTGAATTTGATAATATTCTGTTAACCGTACCGCTTTGACGGCGAAACCACTGAGGGCGAGTTTTAACAAACTTTTATTCTAGTACTAGCAAACCCGGCGAACTCCGTTTCGCCACCAGAATTTTCTTTGAAACCTCACGGAGCCCGAGACCTTTCCAACGAATGCAAAACCGTGGAAGTCGGTTCGTCCGTTCTGGAGTTATAGCGTCAGGAAAGAAAACCCGACTTATTTTTATATAGTAAATTGATAAATCCTAACCTGTTTATATTATTTTGTTTACTTTTCAGAGTTTCTTTATAAAATTGTCAGATATCAATTTCCACTAATAAAATTTGTCTCATCATCTTCGGTTTCTTGCCCGTTTCTCATTTTAGGTCCTCTTGGGGCTAGAAAACATGGATCGCGTTTTCTCTTTCAAGTCGAAGTCGCAAGAAAAATCGCGAGAAAACACAAGAACTAAAATGTAAGTAAATGAAAATGTTTCCGCATTTCATAAATAAGATAGTTTTTCTTATCCAAAAATGAAAGGGGCGAGCGCCAGCTTTGATATAAAGCTCACGGAATCAAAAGGGTTAATCTGTGCAGGCCAAGCTTTTAGTGTGTACTGAAAACTTTTCCACACAGACGTATAAAACAGCTGGTGAAACTGTCATATCTATGGAGCTTGAGATAGCTCGCTGTTATCTTTGCACCTCGCCACAACTTTAAGCAATTTCAATTCCCCAGCTGGTCTAGCTGTAATATTATTTTACGACAAAATGAAACCGAATTCTTCCTTTGATAATAATTAATTGAATGTAGCTCGACTTGAAAATGAACTGGCTTTTAATAACAGTAATTAATAAAGGCGAGCTTATATACAGTGTATCTGTAATGTCTGATCCTCTCCCGACCGCGTCGTGGCTACTTCATTCTTCAACTTTATTTATCAAGGTAATATTTGCATTTAGAATTCTCCACGCAGAACCGATCTTTGGATTTATCTACAATACGCCGCGTTTTATGTGGACGGACGATACGGAGCCAAGACGCGCATAACATTAAAAAGTAAAAAAACATTATTCAGACATAATAAGGAAGACATAAGACATCAACAAAACGCTCGTTAATGGAATATGAATCAGAGAGCGATAACTGTAAATATAGTTGTAAAGTAACATTATGTGCGCGAGGGGTTCCACGACTAAGTGTGGTTCGCTGTGTGTTTAATTTAATGACTATTGAACCTCGTAAAAATTCTCCTCACTACGCGCACAGAGGCCCTGAAGAAGGGACTCCCAGTTAGTTGACAATTAGGGCTCAGTGGTAGTTTTATGGGCAGTTAAAACGCATCCATCGACGCACATTTTATATCCGGTTTTAATGGCGGTACCGAAAGGCGCAGCGCTGCCCAGTAAGCATCGGGCGCCTTCCTGCCCCGCGGACGGTGCAGCGACGCACTGCGCACGCACAACTCGACTGCATACTCATTGTGACACGCTCCGTACAGTTGTGATTTCTATTACCAACGCTGCCATTTGCTATAGGTATAGTACATATTGCGAACCTTATTGCTGTAATTTACATTACCGGTCAAGCATAAATAAAGAGTAATAAAATACAACGGGGAACAGCAACAATAACGTGGAAATACCAAACGCATTTGTGCACAGAAATGCAATAACGAAACTGTGCAGGAGATCGCTTTAACATTCACGGGTCAATAGACAGTTGGATGTAGCGTAGACCACACGTGAAGCTAGAGCTAAATAATAGACATACCGGACAAGTACCTAACTTAAAAGAAGTCTAGGATCATAAAACAAGATATTATCATATTTAATTATTAAATATTATGATTATTAAAAGATTGTTTGTACAGACGTGATCAGTGGTAGAGCATTGTGTCGAAGTGCGTCTGCAGCCGGCGCTAGCGCACTTTTTTGATAAACACATTCCGCACTTGCATACTTGCAGTAGCGGTTACGTCAACGAGCCAAGGGCATCAGATATCAATTGTTACAAAGCGACAGACCAAATTAATAACAATCGGACGCTCTGTTCAACTATGGAGCAGATCCAATGGGCAGTTAAGCCGCTTTTTACAGCCGAGTCAGCGCCTACAGCGTGTCCTGGCGGAACGAGTTAGGGATGTTCGTAATTATTATCTCGTTTATGTCAAGACTTGATATAAATAGTTTCACTTAACTCCTAAGTTTTTTCATTACATGGAAGGTATAATTATCTTTATCATGTATAACTATAGAAGTTCAATACCCGAGAATTATTCTACCATAAGTAAGATAAATCAACTTTCAATTTCAAGTAGCTACTAATAGCTATAACTAGTAGGAACTAAAAGAAAATGAGGAAAATAACACTTGATAGTAACATAACAGCACACATATAGGTAAATCGGCTACTTTCTATACCGACTACGCAAATTGCATGAGCTAGCCCCGGCCGGAGCGTCGGCATGTATTAATTATTACACAGATTGAAACGTGGACATTCATGCAGAGCGTCGACACTCGAAACGCTAATTGAATTTGTATAAACACGTGGGAAGGATTATTCAATATTGAACCAACGGCCGATCCTCTGGCTCCCATTTGGTTTCTGGGAAAGGGGCATAAAGCAACTAAATCGTATTTGAGCTGCTAGGTGATACAGGTTTGTCAAGTATACAATTACAATGATGTGTACCTATAACTTCATAAAAGAAGTGGTCTCGTAGACAAGACGTCCACCGAAATCCCGGACCAACGAGTACTTATTCGAGAAAAGTATGTAAACCTTTAATTTAGTAAGACAGTACTCAAAACTGTAAGGCCTGTATTAATAGACGCTACTCAACTCCGAGACGCTCTCAAGTCTCTTGCTGTTCTTGTCATTCTAAAGGGAAAAAATAAGGACAGCAATAAACTTGAGAGCGTCTCAGAATTGAGTGACGTCTATTAATACGGGCCTAAGTGTTCTCCAACTGTAGGATATAAAAAATATGAAAGTACTAACTGATGAAAAAATGTGCAAAATGCTAAATACAAAGGAACAAAGAGAATTTCAAAAGCATTACTAAAAAGCGCTCATAAAGAGCTATAGAGATGAAAGATAAATAAGAAACATAAAACAACAGCAGAAGAACACAACTTGTTGACTTTGCAACGTTCAAAAGTTCTAAGTTCCAACTGCTTTATTCTATGAAAATAATCCACATATATCCCGACCGCAACACTAGTTCGCAACACGAGCTCCCACTCATATGAACCCGTAAAATGATAATTATTATGTGCCGGCCGATGGTTTCACCTCGTTAGTTAAATGATAGGGCAATACAACCAGAAACATGCATGAGAATTCAAACCGACCACAATAATATCACCTAGACAAAGGGTGGTGTGTTGGAAGGGTGAATTAATGGCGAAAATTGGACCGGAATATTGTGATTCAATTTGATTCCTATGCGCAAAAAAGGATTTGTCAAAACTTTGATAGGTCTGATTCATGTATGGTTTAATTGCGTCGGTATTTTTTTAGAACGATACCACCAGCCCAGTTACAATACTCTTCTTCGAAACTTGGTGTGAAACCAATCCCTGGTTAAAACTTTTGAATAGTCCATCATGGGCTACAACGCGTGTAGGCGTTGTAACCGGGCATGTATGATACTGATGATATTATAATAAAAATAATATGTAAGAAATAAAGCTGAAATTAATATTGAGGCGATGTCACAGCACGCTGCGTCAACTTACAATACGGTAGTGTTCCTTACAATAAAGGTACTGTGTACAAAACGAGCAGATAGAAAGTGAAATGCATACGTTTTACTCGGGAGGTGGCATTGCTTTTAGCCTGACGAAACAACCCATCGAGTAATGGTAAAAGTGCTAAATGAGTCGTCCTTACTTTATCACTTTATAGTGTCCATAACAACAACAGATTTGAGAGCGTCTTAAAATTAGGTGACGTTTGAGTATTCGGCCAATAGTATCTTTTACCAACAAATGAATCTTAATAAGGGTTTTTTGGCAGCACGTAGGCGTCAGGTCCAACGGCAGCATGATTGGTTTTTGACATATCTCGTCGATAAACGGCATGTCATTGACAGATATGTAGTTGGACCTGACGCCTACGTATTGCCATCTAGCGGATTTCTCAAAAATAAAATAAGAAAACCTATGAATTACACGGTTACACGACATTAAATGACATGAACACTAAATTAATATAGTTCGGAAAATTTTTATCGGCAAAAATAAAACCATAGTACTTGATCAAGAGTCTTTAATAGACAGGAAAACATGGCAACATACATACCATTACAGTCACAATATGACAAAACCGTGAGAAGCAGCCAAGACTTCATAATAATAAAACAAATGAGACGGTAACATTAACAAGGCAACGATTATAAGCAAAGATAGTTTATTTGCTTTCGAATTGCATTGGCAAAGAATTTTTCCCATATCGCCGGGCAATACAATGATTTTCCATAACGTAATTTAATAAGAGCAGCCGGGTGGCAGTGCTCGCAAGCGAGACTATTTGTCGAGAGGGTATTTGTGCTCAGTCGTGGTGCAGTAGGTGGGGTCCGCCCCGAGCCGGCGGGGGCTCCGTCCTTAGCGCGGCCGCGGCCGGAAGAGGCGATTGTGAGACAATTTAAATCAGTCTCCACGACCCATTGTTGGCGACTTCCCGACTACAATCACTACACCGTCTATTACGGAGCGAAAATATGAATGACTGGATACAGCGTTTATTGTATTAGCGGACTGACATTGGAAACCCCTGCTTGTGTCATGTCCAGGACGTGCCACTGGACCCCTTTTATTTCGACCATTTCTATATTTAAGTAATTATCATATTGTGGTTGAACTTGTGTGTCTATTTTTGCAACAGGCTGCGAAAGCGGGACATATTAGATTATATTAGATGAAAATCGAGACTAACACAGCCACTTAGATTAGACTAACGCGCATTACAAATGAAAGTAACTCTGTCTGTCCACGAATGAAGTTTGAAACTTAAGGACAAAGCCTTTTCATTTTCAAAACTTTATCTGGTCATTCCCTTTGCCATTCGTTTACGCGAATAAAGTCAAGATCGAAAACTAGTTCAATTATATAAAAAAATGCTCCTTATATTGTTATTTATAACGCATAAAATGCAACTGCATCAACAAGCAAAAAGTTTCAAACAAAGCGATCGCTTTTCAGACACTCCGATGCAGTTTGTGAGTTGTGACATTTGAGATTGAACTAGAATAACTACCACCAACGGCTTCGTATTGCTTGAAAAATGTCTAGTTTTAAATTCTACAGCTATATATCGATATTTAATAAAAAATAAGCCGTGAATATACCATATTTAATCTATGTTATTCATTACATCGCGTTTGCCAAACAAAGTTACTTATTACCCAACAATCATTTCAACGATTGCACAACAAGCATTAAATTTGGTTCTCGCTACTTTCGTCAGGCGGCGTTAATCGATTACATCTAAGAGAAAGGTTATGCCTGCTAGCGAGGGAAAAGCCGTCGTTAACAATGTATATTAGTATCTAGACTTCCTTTTATAACAATGCAATTCAAATTATAAGAATTAATAAGTCAAATAACAGACGGGGCTCTCGGGCTAATGTTGACCGAGGCTGCAATGGTCAGCATGTAATAAAAGGGACAACGCAGACTGGAGCCAAGTGCAAACAGATCTACAACTGTTCAATATTCCGCAGGCAATGAGAACTGACGTCTTTGATAAGAGCAGAACAGTGCCGTGAACGATAAAAATAATAAAAAGAGAAAAACACATTGAGATGCCATCGGCTGCATCGATTCTGTTGGATATTTTGTATTGCTACCGACTTCTACATTAAAATTATTACAGCTGATTTTTCACTTTGTTGGGTTTGGAAGGCAATTGAACATGTTGTTTTCCAAATAAAAAACTTTTTCCAAAAAAAAGAACCGCCTTCAAAAACTGAAAACCCAAAAATAACAAAAATTTCGGAAGTCGGTGGCAATACAAATTGACTGCTAGAAGAGAAGCCACTGACTTCCGAAATTTTTGTTATTTTTGGGTTTTTATTTTAGTTTTTGAAGGCGGTTCTTTTTTTTGGAAGATTTTAATTTTTTACTTTTTAGTGTCGACTCCCAATGTCTGACTGTGTATTACAGTATCTTTAAAAGTAATTTATTTTTAAAATAAGAAAAGACGTGTGGCACTCGGAAATGCCGCGGTAAAGCTATTGCGTAGCATTTTTGATCAACTTATGTAATTATAATTATTTAGATTTTTTTTCTCCGGCTTAGCAGTCAGAGCCACTAACCAGTAGACCAACAGGCCCTTTAAAACCACCAGACACCCATGATGCATATTGTGAGAAAGGTCACGGCCGCCATCTTGGATTTTCAAATCAACCTCATTTTTGACCTTAGCACCCCAATTTTGAATTCGGTCTGAAAAAATTTTGGATTCGGTCTCCACGCTCAATGCCCGCGATAGAAGCTATGCAATAGCTTAAAACTACTTACAATCTTAAAAAACGAAAATAGAAACTTAAAGAAACGCACACATCGTCTATGTATATTTCGTCAATTTTTTATTTTGTTCTTGGTGAATTTTTCGAGTAGCACTGAACCGATCGCCACAAAATTTATATGGGACCACCCCTGAATCATAACTTATCAAACAAAAAAAGAACCATCAAAATCCGTTTACAATTGACGGAGATATCGCGTAACAAACATACAGACGAATTGAGAACCTCCTCCTTTTTTGAAGTCGGTTAAGAAGTATATATAAATTTTCGCTTCTAATTACCTACGTAGAAATAAAATATTGTGTGTGCTGTTGGTCAATGATGAAACTATGGTGTATTTCTTCAACTATATTATTAAAAGCATACAATGTTGCATCTACAAAATTTATGAGCCCACTACGAAAGGAAACCCCTTATTGAATAAGTTAATCTTCTAATCGGTCCACTATTTGCAGAAATTTCGACTAACATACTTAAAAACTTAAACACACAGAAGAATATGAAACTCCTTCTTTGTTAAAAAAACAGTTCGCTGAGAATTTCATATTCAGATAGTTGCCTCGACTAAACAGCAAAACATTGCTTTGTATCAAACAAAATTCCTCCCGCTTGCTCCCACAATTCCATTTAGTTAAACTTAATAAATATCGTTAAAAGATAACCCACTTAGGTATTTCCTTTCAACAATTTTTATCTCATAAGAAGAGCAGCGTAGTTATCAGATTGAAAACCTTTTGAGACGCTCAGCAAGTTACGCATAAAATTCGCCGAAAGACAAGATTTTAGTGATCAGCTGGTGCATATTTTAATAATTTGCGGACATAATGAAGTAGCACTTTGAATTAAACGCGAACTTGACATCTTTTACACTTTAGATTTTTCACTAAGGGAGTCTTGAGATATTGAAGTCTTCTTCGTGTAAGGAACATTGATACGGGAAATTAGTTGTGTTATGTGAGTGTAGGAAATTGATTGGTTCGCGATGTTATCAGTAGTTAGTGTCAGCTGATGGGAACCTAGCCACGGCCGACGCGAGCGCTATCTTGCTTGTGAGCCGGCAGTCTTCATTATTCTCAACAATCACTGCACGGATATCCGGACCCGTCAGTATACTATTACACGTAGAGTGTAAGATGTTTCAATACAACACGCCGCCGCCGTCACAAAGAAAAGAAATACAAATAATAATATGCGATATCTCAATAGCGACGACGTGTTCACTTACATATTCACATCATTGAACTGTACAAAATTGCAGGGATTTTGTCGTAATAAAAATATATGTAGTTGGATGAACCGGAGTCTCTGAGTTATTGGTGTAAGCTTTTAAGCTTAGTGCTGTGATTCTGGCTCCGTATGTAGGGTAAGTTCTTATTGCGCCATTTTTTTAATAAACCCTTTTAAAGACAAGCTTGATATAAGATGAAAGCTCTTTGAAAACCTCACAATGCCAATGGTAGCATACGGTACTCACTCAATGTAATGGGGTGCCATTAAGTACTTTCCAACAGTTTTTGATGACAGCTGGCTTCTAGCATTACTAGCAATTAGCTTTTGTCCTGGACCTAGCTAACTAGGGGACCTTTATGAGCATACAAAAAACTTCAATACACTTGCGAGGTACTGTTTTTATATACAAAACCAAAGATTATTGAACTCACAAGGACTGTAGTACTTATGCGATTTTATACTTGAAAAGCACCATTGTGGAATAGTTTTTATTTTTCTGATAAACCTAATTGTTATGTCAAGTTTGGTTTAAGTGGTGCATTCAACCTTTCATGAATGTTGAACGTTATGTAAAGGGGTAAGCGGTGTCGGGAGAAGAATAACTTGGAAGCTAATAATTCCGGTTTCGTTTTGTATAGAGCTTTAACTGTTATTATTATTATTGGAGAGAATAGCCCGCATAGTGTGTTAACTGTGCTGTAAGCCTAGTATGGTCGTTTGTATTCCTAGCCGTTTGTGTCTCTACAAGGAATAGCAGTTGGCTCAGAAACTAAGCTAATGATTTCAGAAATCTGAACCAATGTCGATTATGGTAAGCCACAAGTTTAGAATGAGCTCGCAGCAATGTACGGTCAGCGACAAAACTGCATGATCATGAATTTGATAATTTTATTATATCAATTAGGTACTATCCTTAGTAATTTGTTGAACAAGTTGTAACTTGGCACGAAAACATTACTGCATTTTAAAACTTAAGATCTATTTAACTTAACGTTGCCAACTGTATCAGTGCACAGTGTGAAACGCCAGCAACACTAAACTCACAAGTTTACCTCCTTGACTGACATACCTAAATAAATATAAAAGCCTTAACAAATTGACGTCATGACTGTCGTGAGATCAGATTTCATTAGGTGTGGGTTACAGGTAAGGTACAGTAATCCTGGTAACCATTCGACAGGAATTTTGCAATGGTAACGTTAATCTAGTGATCTGATTGATGTCGAATGCACCTTCGATGGCTCAGTATTGGTTGGAGTTACTAAAGAGTCTGCTTGAAGATAAGTTAAGTTGGAGGCAATCGTTCAGTTTGAGCGTTGGTTCATTATTAGTTTCTCTGTTTGTAACATCATGTATTATGTGTGAGCTAAGACGCTAATGCAAAGATAAAAATAGTAAGAAATTAGTATCGGTTGCTAAATATTGTAGCTAACTATAAGGGAATGGATACAACATGAGAAAAATATTACCTACTACAATCAAATATTAAATAAAGAAAGGTATCAAAAGGTAAGCCCGAAGGCTCCAGCCAAAAGGATAGTAACAAACAAACAAAAGGGTTGGATATTTAATAACCACGATGTACAGTTGTTTTAGTCTGTCTTCGATATAGTTTCTCGAATAACTTCTAACATTATCAGCAAATACTGAAGTTTATACTAAATGACATCATTATCATCATCAAATGACACATATTTGTAGGATCGGATCTTGTAACTGTATTCTAGTGTTTTATTGCACAGCTTATATTACTGTTGCAGAAAAAAGTTATATACACACATCAAAAGTGTCTAGGGATGTTTCAATTAAACCTAAATTACTAAAATTCTATTAACTTTTTGTTAAAACATGTACACATTAAAATAAACCTTGTTTAATAGACTATTTAATCTGATAATAAACCTTTAGATAAAGTTAAATTTAAAAAAAAACTTAGAAGAAGAGGAAAAACTCAAACAAAATATCAATCTTAACTTTATTTTTTGAAACATCAAAACTTAAACAAAACAACAATTTTTTTTATAAAAATTCTTGAAAACTTAAAATTTATATTCCGTGGATCCACCTAAGACTCTCCTGACACATCTGCAGCGGTTCTGCATACTCAAAACAAGGGTGTCAATATCCTGTTGTGGAATACTGTCCCATAATTGCCGTTTCTGAAGCCATGAAGACCAGTCAGAGCGTTATATCCAGGCTTTGGTCATGTTATCGTGTCACGGAGGAAGTGGTGGAACGGCACCGAGGACCTCAACGCATTACAACACATGTACAGGACCGATTCATAGTAAATGCTGCACGAAGTCAACTAAATGCAGCGCCGATGCAATTGGTTCAAAGGCTACAGAGAGAGTATGGTTTGCTGGTAAGCGGTCAAACTTTGAGAAGGCGACTGCATGAAGTCAATCTACGTGCTCGTAGGCCATTTTGGGTATCAGCACTAAGGAGAGGTAATCGAGGAAGAAGATTACAATGGGCTATTACACACGAAAACTGGAACCATTCTCAATGGTCACTTGTGCTTTTCACTGATGAATCTAGGTTTGGATTTCATCCTGATTCGCGAAGAGTACGCGTTTGGAGAAAACCTGGACGTTGGAATCGACTGCAGCACCCACAACAAGTTCATGCATATTAAGGTGGCACGATTATGGTTTGGACAGGAATTCGTCTCGGCGGTAGAACGGACCTCGTTTGGATACAAGGCAATATGACTGCTCGAAAATACCGAGATGGGGTGCTAGAGCCTGTAATCTTGCCCCACAAACAGCAAATGGGACAAAATTTCCAGCTAATGCACGACAATGCCCGTCCACATACGGCGCGTATCGTTACAAGTTGGTTAGAACAGCATGTTATCCAAGCTTTAGACCGGCCTGCACAATCCCCTGACTTAAATCCTATTGAGCATGCCTGGAATATGCTTCAGAGAAGAGCTCGTAGGAATTTCCCTGTTGATATTGTGCATCAAAACCAGCTTTTCTTGCATCTTAGCAGGATTTGGGACAGTACTCCACAACAGGATATTGACACCCTTTTTTTGAGTATGCAGAACCGCTCCAGATGTGTCAGGAGAGTCTTAGGTGGATCCACGAATTATTAATTTTAAGTTTTCAACAATTTTTATAAAAAAAAATGTTTTGTTGTTTAGGTTTTGAAATTTCAAAAATAAAGTTAAATTGAAATTTTGTTGAGTTTTTCCTTTTCTTCTAAGTTTTTTTTTTAAATTTAACTTTATCTAAAAGTTTATAATCAGATTAGATAGGCAATTAAACAAGGTTTATTTTAAAGTGTAGGTGTCTTAACAAAAAGTTAATAGAATTTTAGTTATTTAGGTTTAATTAAAATATCCCTAGACACTTTTGATGTGTGTAGTTGACGGGCCTGTTGGTCTAGTGGTCAGTGACCCTGGCTGCTAAGGCCGTGGGTTCGATTCCCACTCAGGAAAAACTTTGTGTGATGAGCATAATTGTTTGTTCTGTGTCTGGGTGTTATTTACATATAATATGTATGTATTTAAAAATTATATAAGTATGTATATCAGTTGTCTGATTACCATAACACAAGCTCTGCTTAGCTTGGGATCAGATGGCCGTGTGTAAGGTGTCCCAGGATATTTATTATTTATTTATATCAAATGGTAAGTTCCAGTTAATGTCCAATCCTATCTTCTTTTTTAAATGGTACAGCTATAATATATATTTTTTAATTTCAGTTGTAAGTTGAAATCACCCTAAACGCAGCACGGACGGCATTATGCTTAAATGTTGTTTTGATGTTTGTGCGCGGAAAGCGGTAACACATGAAAAGACAACGTACTTTTAATCTAGAAAACTGAAAGCTTCATAATCCACGCTTTTATTTAACAACGCATTTTTCTGTACAATTTCAGGTGTTAAGATTAAACGTGAGCTGGTAAAATATTAATATGTTCACGAAATGAGTAAGACAAATTGGTTTTTTTATCGCAGTCTTTTAGGTTCGATGTAAATTTTGATTGTTGACTTGCGCAAAGGTAGAGTTCCCGCCACTAGGTTTTGTTTATAAAAACAATAATTTTAAAACAAATAAAATATGAATAAACGGCCATATGAGTAATCGGCCGACCAGGTCCGTGAATTTTCTGATATTTGCCTAAAGATGTTTAGCGACCAAACAGCACATCTCCAGTTTATTACAAAAACTACCAATTATTACATTAGCTTAAGCATATACCTTGTCCTTATCACGACGAGTCCAGATTGTTAGAATTGCCGTATTTCCATAATGTTTTGAAACCTTGAAAATAAATTTAAAAAAACAGACGTGCCTTGTTGATAACAGCAAAACAATTCTAAACAAAAACATGGCGAACACAAAAGAAGAATAGCCATCAACTCTTTTGATTTCCCTCCGAAATGTTCTGACATTGATGAAAATCTTTTAGATTCATTCGGCTCACAGGGGGGAGCTAGTCGAAGCGTGCACTTGTAGGATTAAACCAAACATAGGCAGGGAGTCCGCCGCGGACTAATCTTGGCGTTCGTCATCTAAATCAGGCTGATGTTTTTTTTTTCTGTAGCTAGGTAATTCTACTACAGATTGGTATTAGTGTACTATAATGTACTTTTGATCATTCATCTGTCTGTAATTAAATAGGTAACATTTATTTCATCTTATGAAAAATATTTTAACCGTAACGATTACAAATTAATTAATGAATCAAAATTATTTTAACACTCGTTTTTTCTAAGAGTCTAGAGTGATAAAACCGAAACAATAAACTGAATACGAAACAATTACTTTTAATATGAAGCCGCGTCTATAATTAAATTAATACAACAGTCTAGTAAACTTGCAAATAACTGTTATTATATGAGTAACTAGCCAACCACCAGCCTAACTATATCCCCTCTGCGGAAATTCAATCATAGCGACCAGTGTTATCGATATAATTAAAAGGGGACCGTTAGCTGACCATCGATAGCCGGCACTAAACCGATAAAAATATTACACATCAAAACATTGTTATAAAGTAAACAATCTTTCCTGCAGAATAAAGGTCGGTGAATAATTAAAAAGTATTGACGTAACGTCCAGTCATGTGGATCTTGTTATAATATATGTATACCATCAACAAACATCGGAAGGGGAAGTTTTTGCAACTCGATCAAATAATAACGTTCGGTCAAGGTTACGGGATCAGCGCAAGCTTTTTTGGCGTCCAAAACAAATTCAAAATACATTTATAAATAATAAATAATTGCACTATTCACAAACATAAATAAAACACAGAACAAGCACGCCCTATTGGTTCTAAAAATGCTGGCAATTAAATTAAAAATAAACAAAAAAAACTAGCAAGATAAAAAACCATGGTACATTCGAATAAAAGTGTTAGGCGCGAAATCGCGTTAGTTGTAGAGCTCAAGGTGTACGTCACACCGCGCTCTGCCCCGAGTGCGGACTGCGAGATGCAGCCGCCGCCGCCGGCGCGCGCTCGGTCCGGAACTCCGGAGCCCCGGCACCCACAACAATTCACTCAAGAAAATCATCGCCACGGTGAAAATTTTCAGCAGCTAGTGCTAAAGAAGATCTAAGTATTTCATATTTGGATTTCTCGGTAATCGATCGAATTTTTGGACCGTTTAATAATAAATAAATAATAAGTTTAATAAGTGAGTATAACCAAATTATTCATAGTTTATCTCGGACATCACTCACAAACAAATTAAGTTATTTGATTGTATCCGAATAGTCAGGAAACACAGGTCACATCGTTCGCTTAAATAAAAAAAAAACAATGATGACGTGAAGCATGTAATTTTTAACCAATTTACAAAATAAATATATATTTTTTTTTATTAATTATTTACCCTCTATAGGTAATGTAATGTACTACATTACTCGTGTGACGTGTATAATGTTTGGATAAAGTTGGCCTATATACCTGACCTTTATGCAAACATTTTGTTAATATAAGGCAATAAAGGATGACATAAATTATCTTCACACTTTCATCCTAATATTATGCATAAAATATTCTCCAACATTCAGTAACAATTTTACCCGTAAAAATATTACCTTGGTCCGCGATCACATCACTTCACTCGATCAATTATTATCTGACGTAAATTATTCGCTATTTCAGCAGTCTACATTTGTCACACAATCTTTTCATAAACACTTTAATTAACATTCGCAATAAACTTTGCACTAGAATAACGTAACTTCTTATTATGTGTATTTCTTGTGTACAGATGTATTTTTTAACATGTTTCTGAAGAACACCTCATTGTCTTCGGTAGTGGTAGTCAGTACCGGCGACACACCGAACACTAAAATGGGTTGACAATAACCTCATTGTTTTAACAGAACTTAATATTACTTGTATAATTAGCTGCTCGTTCTTTATGATTCACGCCACCGCCATGGATACTTTTTTGAAAACTTATTTGTAACTAAGAACTATAAATATTTAAAAAAGAGATATAAGATATTTTGGATGAATAAGATGTTCGAGAATTTATTATTAAGTAGATTGAAAAGATTGAAACACTACCATTCATACAATTAACAAAGAGTGTAAAAATATGTAAAATATGTAGTTGTGCGGTTTTCTTAAGTGCATATTCAACTAACTGACTACGAGCTTAAGAAAACCTCTAATTAGTAAGAAACTTACTTAACAAGCTATCATTCTCTTTGGCACTTCATAGGTCCAAGTTGAAGGCAAGTTTCAAATGTTTAATCTTATAACTTCAAAGTTTTAAGGATCTCTTCTGTCTTTAATAATTTTATTTTTTCCACTGCACATATTTCTGATTATTTTGGATGAGATTTCGTAGAAACAAGTTCCCGGAAAACTACGCAATTGGACATATTTGAGGGTTCCATTTCCTGAGGGAACCAAGGGGTCCCAATCAATTACTTTTATAATTAAAAAGGACCCTTTTAATTATTAATATATTTTTAAAGGTACTATTTTTACCCGATCTTAACAAATTAATACTGTAAAGTAGTCGGTTCTATGTTCTGTATAATAATTTGTAAGTATTAGTAGCGTTGGTGCTTCGAAAGCCAATACACAATATTTCAATAAACTTAATGAAAGTAAAAGCTTGGACAAAGAGTAGTGAATAGATACACGGAGTACATAGCAAATAAAACGAGACCTTTGTACTTCACGACCCTCCGGCCCGAGTCAAAAACAAGCTTTCTCGAATACCCAACATGAACGGTGATTAAATGAAGTATTGAATCTACATTTGTATTTCAATATTTACCGATATTTCTGGTGTTACAAACAAAACTTTTACGAAACTGTGGAAATACCTATTGGTATTGTTTGCGAGGGCAGCACGTGTGGGACGGGATCAATATCGACCTCTATATCATTATAATTATTTGCGTTAGTGTTTTAGAGAAATTGAATTAACTTCTATCTAAAGCAAGTAGGTGTGTGTGTAATCTATGTTTTGTGCTTTAAAGTTTAAACCTTCGAACACGCGTGATTCGAGACACAACAGAAAGACAATAGCAGCTCGACAGCCGGCTGGCGGTTGGTCGTCAAAATGTTAATTAGCATACTCAATTGATATTTTTTTGTAAAATAGTGTATAAATCCAGTACTTATGTCTAAATACATAAATCGGTAATCCAATCACATTCATGACTGCTTTAAAATCTGAACAAATCCTCTTTGTTACAGGTTTACTGCATCACTCCATAATTTAGTGTTTGATGGGAACTCGTTTGTTCAGATTCGCAAAATCCCTTACAGGCTTGTTTGTTTACACCACGAAGTGAGTATAACACTGTGATACAAATGTTTACTTAACAGTACAGCAGCAAGCGTATATATATACATAAACAAGCGTGCGCCGAGTGTTGCTGTGTAATCATTTTATGCAATTATATAGTAATTGGGCATTACGTTATCTTTATTTACGAGCACAAGCTACGACACGGAGACTTCACACGAGACTGGTAAAAGCTTGCGCTTCAATAACTCGACCGTTGGCCACACTTACACTCTCCTCTCTCTTCTTTATCGCAGTGGGAAAGGCACAGAAACACAAGAATCAAATAATAAGGAGGAGCATAAGGACAGGGCTCAACTCATATGTCACTATTATAGGTACAACAAAATAACTGGTAGTAACAGTGCTACTGGACGATACGGACGCAGTTCAACTGGGTAGTCGGTGGCGTTAAGCCTCATCATTGTTCTACGGTCCCCGTAATCCCACAGGAGCCTGCCGCCATACCATGCCCACTTTTCCTGTTACGGTAAACGAGTTCTACAGGGGCTGATTCATTTTGTATCGCGAACCAATTATTTATAATGCTTACAAACGAGTAGCACTATAAAAGGAGCACTAGATGCATTACTATTCACTTCACATATTTTGTATTGAATAGTTGTTGAAGCCTAATTTAGATAATTCTGTTTAACATTACCTAATTTAGATGATTTAGAATAGCTACTAATCTTTTCAGTTTGATTGTCGTAGACCAAGTTCTTTAGATTCTTTTTTAAGCTGGAAACTTGTTTGAATCAGGAGTATTGAACTTAAATAGCCGACTGATCACAGAAGGACTAGCAACTTAGTCATAAGAGCAATTTCGTATTGCAAACTGGCTTAGTCAACGAAACAGCAAGTTTTTCACGCGTTGAGTAAGAGGCAAGCGGGCGACGGAAGCGCGCCGAGTTCTCCGACCTTTTAGGGCATATACGTCGCGGTGTATTTAATCTCCACAGAGGATATAACGAAATTGATAGCAATCATTATGTATGTGATCGAGTTTTAATTGAGTTTTCCTGCTATACTCAGAACTGCATGTCTAGCATGTCTGTAAAGAAATATTACAAGTTTTGATTTATGTACAAAGATTTTATTGCTTCTATTGTAAAATTTACACATAACGCCTGCCTTTTCCAGTTCATTAACTGCGACGTTACAATTCATTAAAATTTACTAGGTAAACCGAGAGGAGGTTCCACACTAAATCAATTTAGCTATTGTTACGGCCGCGTCTCTGGAGACACATAATTGATAACCAATCGAAACAAACCGAACCTACAGGTTGTCTTTATTATTATCGTTTTTATGGAACTACAACAAACTTATATCAGTATAAACAACTATAATAAATTCTTAATAGAATCACTTCATCTAGATATTGTAACAATTAGTAGCTATTAAAGAAAACGCACAACTTTTCCAATGAGGAAAGAAAATTATTATAATTTAAGAAAAATCAAGATTACTAATAAACTATCCTGTCTGGAAAACGAAATTCTTCATGTTCAGAAGCCAATATTTTATACTTTTTACGAAAAATATTCACATAATTTTACATATCGCTAGTAATAATTTAAATAAACGTTTCTAGTCGAATTAAAGTGAAATTTCAATTTGTTTCTGTCCTCGTTAGTCCCGACGTTTATAAAATCATCTATAATTCTGTCAATAAGCTTAACTATATCACTTTGTTCAGGTAGGAGACAAGGACGATGTTTTATTTACATGTACGACAACAACACGTGTGTTCATTGGGACGGTATAATGTACCTGGCATATTTGTGTGGCGGCAAGGAAAATATGTCACAATAGATCGTTATTACGAAACCTGTGATGGAAATGAAAGGCCGCAAGGAGTGATGCTAATGAGGGTTCCCTCAGGTAATGATATCCGTTAAAGTGAGCCGTGCTGATTCCGAAATAAATGTACGACGTGCTAATACTTTATTATTACGGAACACTGCAGTCTCCGGGAAAGTTCTTCGACTCTGTTCAACTTGGCGATTTGATTCTAATACCTTAGAATCTAATGATTTAACTGTTATGGTGGTTACACTAGCTTTTTATTGAATTTCGTTTATTTGGACGTATTTTTTTACAATATTCACGTCCCTAACCATCCCTGTAACATCTGTGGTGAATATAAAAGTTATATGCTGAGTTGCTGACTAAGTTTGCACGAATTGGATGATTTAAAATGTTTTGGTTCGTTTTGTTGCACAACATTAATTTAAATGACGAATTGTATTTTTTATAGAAAAAAGAAGAGAAACAATGAAGAAAAGAAAATTTATACTGAACATCATATTGAGAACATTGCAATGAAAAGGCTCGTGTGCACATAGCTGTGTGTCAGCACACAAAAGCGCAGCCGCTTTCATGCTGAGTGTTTTTGTTCCACTGCTCAACACCACTACAAAGAGTTGCGTTACCATAGCATTCATTTATGAAACCTTACATTAAGATGCAGCAAAATAACGCATAGGTATTCGACGGCGTAAGACGAGAGTCAGTACAAAAATAAATGATCCATTAACGTCACATTTTTCTCGTACGTGTGTTATGTACTGCGTAGGTAAACGATAGTCTCGGCGAGACAATAATTACGTACAGCCGTCAATCCCATCCGGTAAGACGCTTTGATAAATTATACATAGTGCGAGCCACATATCGACATCGCGTGTCCGTCCACACTTGAATTTTCACTGAAAACAGAGTAACGCGCCGGCAATGCGCGATCGTCTTAGAAATTGGGTCGCATACCGTTGTGTAACGTCCCGAGAGCGGTGCGACCACTACGCCTATTGTGTACGGACTTTTAATATCGGAAAAACCTGAATTTTCATACAAATCACGCTACGTTACACATACTTAGTACCGTCGTGAAATGAGTTTCGCAGGATACGTTTACAAACACAGGATGCCATTATTGAAAACTCAAGGAAGCTGAAAATTTTGTGTGCCTTTGATTATGGCACACAAGTTAAGGAATTCCTGCATATATTTAAAATATTATTACGAAGATATTCCTAAATAAGTTTTTTTATGATCAAATTCATGATGAAGTTAATGCAGCAAACACAGGGAAAATATTACATCATGGATCTGTGCGGAAAATACGTGTCAATACGTGTGGCGAGTAATGATAGAGTAGCGCGTTGTCTTGCCACTAGCCATCGCTAGAAGAGCCTGCCGGCGATCAGTTCGTCGCCGCCAGCGGCGCCGCTGGGCCACTCAACCGTATCTTCGCTTTATGGAAGTTTTCTTCGTAGCTATTTTATTATTCGCAACTGCCGCTTCCAGGTCGTGCATTTGCAAGTATTTGTATGCTCACGACCGTAAGTAGATACGGTAACAGCACGATGTCAAGGTAATAATACGCGAGTATTTTTAACCGACTTCTAAAAAAAGGAGGGGGTTCTCAATTCGGATGTTTGTATTTTTATTTTGTTTTTTTTTTATGTTTGTTCGCGCATATCTCCGTCGTTTACCAACCGATTTGAACAATTCTTTTTTTGTTTGAAACGGTAGACTTCCCAAATGGTCCCATTGTCATCAGGTCTAGGATCTGATGATGGTATCATGCCGAAATCGAGGGAACTCCTCAATTTTTATAGAAAATCGTACATTTCTTTTGAAATATACTCTAAAACGTAGTCAGACATTGAGACTAACTAAAAAGTCAAAAATAAAAAGCTTTTTCCAAAAAGAAATAACCGACTTCAAAAACTAAAAAGTCTTTTTGATGTGTTGCCACCGACTTCCAAAATAGTTATTTTTGCGCTTTTAGTTTTTGAAGTCGGTTATTTCTTTGTGGAAAAAGCTTTTTATTATAGTACCTAATTATCGTTTAGTAGTGAAAATTAAGCATCATGCGTGCACCCGTGCCTCGGAAAGCACGTAAAGCCGTTGGTCCCGGTTGTCATTCGTAGAACTTTGACAGTCGTTACTGGTTAGCCAGAAACTATGACCAGTCTAACCAAGAGGTTTCGTGTCGCCCAGTTACTGGGTTGTGGAGGTCAGGTTGGCAGTCGCTCTACCTAAAACACCGGTATCCAGCTGAATCCGGTTAGGCTGGCAGCCGACCCCAACATGATTGGGAAAAGGCTAGGGAGATGATGAGTGAAAATTAAGCATCACTGCATAGTATAAAAGATATCGCTACCTGTTTGCCTCTGTGCATGCTTAAGATCTTTAAAACAACGCAACGGATTTTGATGCCGGTTTTTTTATAGATTAATAGATAAAGTGATTCAAGAGGAAAGTTTATTATGTATGAATAATAAAGTAGAGAAAAGCCTGGATTAGTTAATTTTCGTAAAATTTCCGAAGATTTGTAACGCCCGTGCGAAGCTGGAACAGGACGCTAGTAATAAATAGAATAAGGGTTTTTCCCACGCTACGCGGATTCTTGTTTAATGTTCATAATCACAGATAACGATCATTATCTGATACTGTATTTAGCTCATCATGAGTAATGGCAAACATGAAAGAGTCCAGCTGTTTTCATTAGCCGAAGTGAAGCCGACATAAAAACTAAATTATTGAAGCGAAACTAAAGGTGTACAAAACTAACTCAAAGCATTGCATTCAAAGTTAGGACGGTGCATGTCTGAATAGAGACGTCAGTGAGAAACTTATCTCTTTAACAGATTAACAGAAAACTCTGCTTCGGGACACGCGCAACTTGCTCAGAATAGTTCGCTGTGGAAAATCGCACGGTCCGACAACTCACTGTCAAGAGATGCTTCAAGTCGGACAAGTGTAGCCACACATACCCAATACACACGACTAGTTCAAACTTTGTGTAGATACTCTTGCCTAGCACTGTGCGATACTTCAGTGACGCTTTTATAAACACCGCCTACCACACTGGTCTAGTTGGATTTTTTATCGCAAATATCTCGGTAACAGGTCGACGTCTGGTTTTCTGCTGTGATGACTATAGGTTCGCATCTTATTATGAGCTGTTTAAAAATAACTAGCGAAATGAGGGAGTGCTTGCTATACACCCGCTCCGGCCGACTGCCGAGTGTTTTATTAGATACTGCTATACCTTTCTAACTTTAAATATTTATACTTTATGTAAAATCATAGCTGACTTCCTCTGCTAAATCAAAACAAGTCACGGAATAATAAAGATACAAAAATTTTCCTTTTGGTAATCGAATACAAACTGAAAAGTCCTTTACATGACAATCGAGTTGCAGTGGTAATAGTGACACACAGAGAGCACAACACAAGAATGCACAAACACTGTTTGAACGAATTTTAAACCAGTCTCAAACGCTGGAAGTAGCAGTTATTCGATTGTATGTTTGTTACGCGATTTCAGAATGGTTCTTTTATTTGAAAGAATACAATCCGAAGGCTTCATATATGTATGTCGTAGCCATTTTGTGTGAATTCTCCGTTTAAAAAAATGGCATAAATTGCAAAATGTCAAAGCTATCCAAATTGCATTTGCAAGCTCCAAAGCCCTTTTGAAAACCCCTTTTCTAAGGCAGGAGTTTAGCCTCTAACTTATCTGAGTCAGATTGCTCTGTCATTTTGACGTCGGCATGTTACATATTAGCGAGCCATACATGAAATGTCGGCCATTATGTAACCGGCGGATTCATACAAGATAGTTCAGAAAACTGCTTTTAAAAAGTTATGAATAACAAACAGAATCAAACCCACTAACTTTTTAAATAAAAACTGTTCCTGTGTAATCCAGAAAGAGTTTGTGCACTTTCTGATATGAACAAATAAAAGTGAGCACTGGTAGCAAGTCAAACAGGCCGCTGCGAATAAGCGCATAGTGTTATGCACTCCTACATGTTATTTGTTTAATATTCAGTTTGTCTGCAACAAGTCAACAACACGTAGATTTATGTCCATTTGTTTTTGGAAAAACGCAAGCAGCCAATCACTCAGTTTCTGAGCGATTGGCTTGCGTTGTTAGTCGCAAGGAACAATTTTTTGTATGACCTACGTGAATTACACGTCTAGTTATTCTTGCACTAGAACAACTAAGGTACACATGAATGCAATACAGACTTTACAATGTTTCAAATATAAGAAGTGCAATTTGACGTTTCATACTTTTCATGACGACACAACTTTGTACATGCGTAACTCAAAAATTGACATTTATATCTTATGTAAAACCACGTAATTTCAAAGTTATTTTTATTTTATCACAAACTGCACAATTCTTAATCACTTAATTTACATTAAAAATTTTCAAACAAAGCAATATAACCATTGTTGACAATAAATAATATTTTTTCTCGACGTCGTGTCAAAGTCACGTAGTAAGGTACGATACCGTAGTGTTGTGACTCTTCAAATTCACTTGTATACCAATAATCGTTAAAAATTACCGTATAATCGAACTTACTAATAACGATCGTTTTCAATGAAAGCGACATTTATTATTTAAATATATTTTTGATGATTTCTAAATGTCAACGAAAAAGCACATTTAAAATTAAACATATAGTTATTATAATTTTAATAAGTTTTTGAAAGCAAAAACGCTCGTGCTCAAGTCTTGACAAAAAATATTTTTTCTTTTAATTTGGCAACACTGGCAAGTGAGAATTTGAGAATTTCTTTCATCTAAAATTCAGAAATTTACAGTCATAAAATAAAAAAATCTGTAACTTAAATCGATTATAAATTATAAAGAAATGAAATCAATATCTCGTATAAATCGGATATTGTAGTAATCGATTTTTTTAACCCAATCCCTATTCTTCAGTAGGTTAGAAGTGTCAAAATGCACTTCTTATATTTGAAACACAGTAAGTTGAGTTAAGTATGCTCGTAGAAGTGATAAAAAAAATATGAAAAATTACTAGTAAGAAACAACTTTTGGTAATACGGCAATTCTAATAAACAAACTCCTGTTTTTAGGGTTCCGTAGTCAACTAGGAACCCTTATAGTTTCGCCATGCCTGTCTGTCTGTCCGTCCGTCCTCGCTTAATCTCTGTAACCGTTAGCACTAGAAAGCTGAAATTTGGTACCAATATGTATATCAATCACGCCGACAAAGTGCAAAAATAAAAATTGGAAAAAAAAACGTTTAATAGGGTAGCCCCCCTATATGTAAATAGGGAAGTTGTTTTTTTTTTTAATTACAACCCTGACGTGTGATATATTGTTGGATAGGTATTTAAAAATGAATAGGGGTTTACTAAAATCATTTTTTGATAATGTCAATAATTTCGGAAATAATCGCTCCAAAAGGAAAAATCAAAGCGTCCCCCCCCCCTCTAACTTTTGACCCGTAGGTTTAAAAAATATGGAAAAAATCTGAAAAATTGAACTTTATAAGGACTTTCTAGGAAAATTATTTTGAACTTGATAGAAAGAACAGTTTTTGTACAAAAAAGACAAAAAGTTGTACAAAATAATTTTTGCGTACTTAGTATGTCAACGTAACAAATAGCCTTTTTTTAAACTTATAAGTAGGTACACTTATTGTGACGGACGGGAAACTACGGAACCCTACATTGAGCGTGGCCCGACACGCTCTTGGCCAGTTTTTTATTACTAAACTCAAACTTTTATTACAACACTCCTGTTAAAACTACGTGAAAACAAATGACGATAAATGTTAAACGATACGTTTATTATTGAATTAATTATGTAATACGGTTTCACTTGGCATTAATTGTTAGTGTTCACTTGATCCTTTTCTAGCGCATACTCGGCACTTTCGCACTGCATCGAGCATTGTAGTTACCATGCGTTCTTTTGGGATTTATGTACCGTGTTTTTTCTTTCGCTGTGAGAAAGAAGAATAACAATAAATTATGATACAAGTTTGTAATTATACCGGAGGTGAGATTGCGTCGGGGATATGCCGACCAGGGTGCTTACTCTAGACTCCAATTTCAATCTCACTGGAATTCTAATCCGTTCCAGTTTCAGTCCCGATTTATAAAAAAATGGCACTCTCGAACAAAATTGAGATTGGAATTTAAACTCGAATTCAAGCTGCCAAATCAATGCCAAAATCGCGTCAAGAGTAACCTAGAAGTGCATTCGAATCGTATTTAGTCGATCTTGTTTTAGTTCCATAAAATTCCATCAAGTTTTGCTGAGTATTGCATTCAAGAGTGTCAAAATGGTAAAATTTCGTCTCAAATTCAAAATTACGATTGGAATCGAGCGTCAAGAGTAAGCACCCAGAGCGTAATGATAAAATCGCCACGCATGGCGTACGACATCGTCACGACAAGTCGACTTTGTTCAAGACATTTATCAGAATAATCACAAAATATATTGCAACAGATATTGGAGCGTGAACAGCCTGTTGTGTCCTCGTTTCATTAGCGACGTACCTTAAAACGCTGAAATGTGAATGACTAACCTGAGGTCCTGCAGGAGCGCCTCGCCCTGCGCGATGGTGGCGGCGCAGGCGTCGAGGCTGGCGGCGCGGTGCTGCGCGCACTGGTCGAGCGCGCGCCGCGCCGCCTCGGGCGAGTCGTCCGCCGCGCACACGCCGCCGCCGCCGCGCAGCGTCTCCAGCCACTGCAGCAGCTGCGCAACGACGTGCCTCATTACTATCGCTTGTTTTTGTACAATAACTTAGCTATGTATAATTGGCACACGATATATAGATATAAAATGGTAAACTGACTGAATGAATGTTGAAATGATAACTTCCAAGATACATGAATCTTGGAAGTTATGTTCTTTGTGAGGAGTAGGTAGCCTATACAAAGGATTTTTTGAAAATTTAACCCCTAACGGGATAAAATAATGAATAAATAAATAAATAAATATCTTGGGACAACTCACACACGGTCATCTGATCCCAAGCTAAGCAGAGCTTGTGTTATGGTAACCAGACAACTGATATACATACTTATATACTTTATAAATACATACAAATTATAGATAAATTACACCCAGACACAGCACAAACAATCATGCTCATCACACAAAGTTTGTCCTGGGTGGGAATCGAACCCACGACCTCCGGCTTAACAGTCAGGGCCACTAACCACTAGACCAACAGGCCCGTCAAATGGAAGTTTGACATCAGCGCAGACGAATCCGCGGGCGAATCCAGTAATATTATATTTTTTATCGTAAATTCAAGTCTGTACAAGCATTTCAATGGTTTTATTACTTAACGTCAAGCCAAGAATAGATTTATAGTGAATGGTCCAGTGAACATAATCGTAAAGCGAAATCCTGTTTTATATAAAATAGAGATTATTGGCGTAAGTTAGCTTATTAATATGAAACGTGAAAGTAAATGTTCTAGGAGACACTACCAGGTGCAAGTTGGCGCTCATCCAGGCGCAAGCACGTGCGTTCGCGGCGACACATGCAGATCAGGGTTCGGTGTTTAGGAAAAACTCTTGGCAAACCAGCATTATTTTGATGTGGAACTAAGTTGTCTCTTTTAGTGTTTTTAGAGCTATCTAATTAAAATGGTGACTATTGTAACACATTCGTGTCATAGAGTGCAACTCTGTTGGAGACTTGACACTCAAATTGCTGTTTGTTCGTCAAGTCTACTGTTTAAGCGGCAGTAATTTAGGTTAAACAGATCTAGGATTACTCTACTATTATCATCTACTGCAAGATTTTAGCTTCTTCAGATACAGAAAAGTATAAGGTAAAGCAGTAGGAGTGAGAAAAACGATTCCTCACAACGATGTTCAATCCAGGATTACCTCACGATGTTGAAATCGCACGCCTTATCTTTCCATCTATCATCTCATTTACATGTTCGACCAGCTACCGCCGCAAACGTTTCTAGGAAACTGTCAGTGTTACTCTCTATCTCGCCGCTAAGGCTTCGAGCCTCGAGGGCGCGTTACACCAATTTTGGCCAAACTGTAAAAAAGACATAAAACATTATCTCCACCAACCTCTTTCTCGTGCGTATACAACAACACAGCCAGGTCGAGCCGGCGGCGCCGCCTGTCCACCCTGGCCGCGAAGGCCGCCACATGAGCTTCAAGCTCTCGCGCCACCCCCAGGACTTCCTCAGGGTCGCATTCCCCAGACCTGGCTAGTTCTTCAGCGCCAGCGAGGAGCTTCTCTGCGTTCGTGTATGTGTTCTGTTGGAGAAATGAACAGTTAGTAGCATTTTATTGAAAACTAGGAATAAAATGATCTAAGGTGACGTAAGGGGATGTGAAAAGTTAGACTGCTGCTAGACAGGAAGAGAACTACATAAAAACGTAATCATTCAATCTTATAGTCATTGAGGTAGCACTTCCTGGTAAATCGCTGTGAATGGAAAGTATACTAGTAATGAGATACGACCCTGACTTTGTGTGTAAAAGTTATTTTAATATTTGTATAAGAAATAATTTTATTTAGACGACTTTTTTCTGTTTTTTGTTGCCATTTAAGATACTATGGAATAAGTATTGTGTATAGGCAGATATTTATCTTGTCATTGGATTAAAAAGTTCACGCAATAATAACTTACTTGTGCAACATTTTCAAAATGTTCATGAGATTTCTGATAAACTCTAGCTTTATGGAGATTCCTTCCTATTCCGGTATTCTTCTGCAAAAATACTTCGCCGTGATTTGCCAGCCAATCCAGGACCTGTAACAAAGGGATTTTATTATCAAAAACGTATTTTAATAAAGCCTGCTTATCTCTTTTTATGTTATCTAAATATTGCGATACATCATGTAGTGTAGACATTAAATATCAAATAAGCTATCAAATAGGCTTTCACGAATCTGTAGTTATCACAGAAGATAACAGTGAGTGTATCGACACTGAAGCGTTTATTAACGCTGTTTCAATGTGACATAATAACGTTGTAAGCTCTTAGCTTTGTATGCTGATTAACTCCCGAGTGTACTTGGACTGCGTCCAATAAGCCCAGTTTTTTCCATGTTAAAGAAATATTGAAAAAAAAAACGAGGATTATGTTCGCGATATGGGTTAATCGCTATTTTGTAAATTTTTCTGTCACTTGACCAAATGCGTATTTGACCATACGCGACGAAATCTGTCTAGATTCCTGCTTACTCGAGAAGATCAGGTAGCTAATTTCATGATGCTAATTTGATACTAGCAATGTTCTACATCAATAAAAGAAAAATCAGTCTATACTAATGTCATAAAGCTAAAGAGTTAGATCATTTGTTAGGTTGAACGCGTTAATTTCAGGAACTAATGGTCAGAATTGAAAACATTTTTTGAGTCGGATATTTATACCTAGGGGTGCGGAACCGCAGGGGTCGTTAGAACATAATAACTATAATAATCTATGATAAACTAAATGTGAATGCTAGTATTTAGCTATATGTTAATCTTATATTCTTTATATATTTTGTTATATATGTATAATAAACAATAATGTAAGAGTGCAGTGAACCGACCTGCCTACAATCCTCCTTGTACAAGAGCAGCGCGAGGCGCTGGTGCAGCTTGAGGCGCGCCTGGTGGTAGCGCGCCTCGAGCGCGCGGTGGTGGCCGAGGATCTGGTGGATGACGGCCAGCACGTGGTTGGCGCCCGAGCTGTAGTCCGCCGCAGGGTCGCCGCCGCTGCTGCCCGCGCTCGACACCGTGCCGTCGTTCTGGGTTGAGGAATTTGAACATGAGATAGATGTTTTGTTGCCTCTTGACTCAAGTATGTGGCAAAGGTTTCACAGATCACTTTCAAAAAAGGTAGCCGAAGTGCTCAAACAATCAAGTCTGATATATCGAGCAAAAAAAGTCTAAATATATTAAGGACAATGGACTATAACTATATATTCTCACCATATCAGCAGGATCGGTTTGATGGCACACTTGAACAAGATGATCCAACTGGTACAACAGCTTTTTACTTGTAGAATGGACCTGGAATTAAATCAACATTTTAAACTTATCAATTGATAGGAATAATGCAATCTTCTACTAATAATAGAGAGAGAAGGATTAGTTAAGAACTGTATAAAACTGGGTTATTAAAAGCTGTATGCTATTTTAAAAACACATTTGAATTTCTATAATAATATTATACATACACTTGTTTTCAATTTCACCAAAAAACGGAAGCGCTGCAACCGCAGAACGCTGTATCGTGCAACGTCACGCGTTCTACGATACACCAAACAATACCAGCAACTAACCTCAGTATAAGCTTGGCACATATGCTCGTACAGCTGCCGGTGCCTCTGCGCGTGCTGCTCGAGCGCCCTGGGGTCGTTGCACGGTGCTCCGCCCTGCCCCGTGGCCAGCTGGAGGGCTACCGCGCACTGCGCGCCCCAGCCCCCCACCGCGGACACGTAGGCCTCCGCCTTGTGGTGGAACACCACGGAGAGAGACAGCACTGCTGAACGTTCTTCTAGACCTGATTATAAATGTTATTTATTTTAATTTCTAAAAACAACATTGTCCATGTGTACCTAAGTCTGAGTCATGAATAGTGAGTTACATACTATAGAGGGAAATATTTACCATTTAGTTGGTGGTGTTATTTGTTTAAGCGTATAGAATTTAGAATTATTTTATACGCGTTTTCAGAGGAAACATTCGCTAGGTTTAATACCAAGGCCATGTTTCTCCACGTAGAATAGAATAGAATATTTATTTGCATAGAAAGTAGGTATACAAAAACATAGATGTTTACAAAATATTCCTTATACTATCTACCTTAAGTCAGGCATGCAAATTTTGAATAGTTACGTAACTTTACTATCTTTATTATTAAAGGAAAGATTACATCTTGACCAACTTCTGAAAGGTCTTTTCACCCTGAGAACAATCCTAAGGACGAAGTGTGGACTCACCAGCCGACAGTTGTTTGTAGGCGCGCTCGAGGCGGTGCGCAAGCGCAGAGATCTCTGCCTCGGCGTAGTGGCGCTTGTCGGCGAGGCGCCGCGCCGCCGTCGTGACGCGCGCCACGCTCGGCCGCCCGCCTCCCGTGCACGCTGCGGCGAACCTACGCAAACACAAAAGTAAATTAAATTAAAAATGACACTTTTACACGTTCATATTATTGTGTTGGTCAAATTGTGCGAGGACCATGAACGTAATAACTGAAGTGATCTCTTGATGAGAGAAGCAGACAGATTTAAGTGGACCTGTCCAAACAGTGCAAACATTTGTCAAGCAAAAACATTATACCCCCTAAAGTTTTTAATATAGCAGCTTAGAGTTGAATAACTTTGAATCGGTTGAAGCGATTTCGATTAAACATGTGTAAGAACTATCGCTAGATAACGTACTTTCAAATAAAAAAAAACACACACCAAATCGTTTTACCCATTACGGTGCTACGGTGCCCCTAAAAGACACAATAGACACACGTATACAATGGTCAAACTTATAACATCCCTTTTTTTGCGTCGGAAGTTAAAAAATAAGCGCGGACGAAGTTGCGGGAAAAACCCAGTTTACAGCCAAAATTATTTAACTTTGTAGATGTAGTTAGATAAGTGATTGTGCCATAGACTATCCACAGCTTAGGTATCTCTTCTATACCAATCTACTGCCAAGCTATGATCCACCGTAAGATGTATTTCTAAAAGTGGTAGCGTCAAGGCGTCAAATTCAATTAATCGATTTACCCTAATATACTTATGATATTGATAATCAAATAATATAAAATTTTACTAGCAGAACATTAGTTTACAAAACATGGCCTTCAGTAATATGGCAATTACTAGAGTCTGCGTGTTAATGGTCAAATGTTATTTATTGGTAATAAATATACAGGTCACTCTGTAATGACATTCAATACAGCTTCAATGTCAATAATTTACGTTAAAAACAAAGTAAAGACGTTGTCGAATCGAATCTGTTATTTGGTTTCTAGAAATTCTGGACAGGTCTTGGTCAGTAGCATACATGTAAACTATAAGTGTGCGAAATTGCATACTCCTTCGTCTGCTCAATTTACGTTAAAAGTCCTAGTATATAAGTTATCAGTGGAACATATTCCAGCTAAGTTTATCTGAAGTAAGTTCACCTGGCGTGTTCCTCCTGCAGCCGCTTGGCGGCGGCGCACGAGCGGCCGATCTCCACGTACGTCGCCAAGAATGCGGTGCGGTGATTCACGATCCACTCCAGCATCTGCGGACAGTCATTTACAGGTTTGTAATGTGTTTTCGAAGATTATGTCAACTTTTGTCAATATTTCCAAAAAAACTTACACCTTTTTTGTTTGTTAATAAATTTCCAATTTACAAGCTATATTGCTTGTTGTTTTAATCATTACATAATAGAAACCACACAATCAATGTAACCAAAATTTAGTTAAACTTGATGTATGAAAAAAAATCTTCTCCTTTATTTCTGACTAAACGACTCATAAGTATACATAGTCTAAGTGAAATAAATGCTCTGTTTACCTTCTCGCAGTCCTGCTCGAAGAGGCGGAGCTGGAAGCACTGGTCGAGCTGCATCTTCTTGTGCTGCCAGAGCTTGTGCGCGTGCGCGTGCGCCGAGCGCACGGCGGAGAGCTGCGCGCGCACGGCGCCGGGCGCGCCGCAGTGGAAGGCCGCGTCGCCGCCGCTGCCGCTCGCCTCCGCGCACGCCGCCTCCGCCGCCTCCAGCCGCTGCAGGACACGCTCGCCTGCACAAACAGAGTGTGTGTTCATGGTGTTACTTTACTTGCTATAGTACTAGGTGTTTTTGGGCTTGCACAACCCGCGCCGTTTTTATGAGTAAAATCATCTCCTAGCGGGTTATGCAAGACCAAAAACACCTAGTAAAGGTGTCAGTCAGTTTGTCTACCGCCACCGTCAAAATCACGTCGACGAGATGAAGGCAAGTTAGTGTGTATTACTTGGGTAACACACACTATACTATAAACTTATTATAATAAGGTTCATATTACGTTGCATTGAATGCGCAAATATTTCGCCAAGAGAAGAGGCACCATAAGATGAATCGTACACGCCTTTAAATTAACCTGACAGTTTAACAGATATTACTCTTTAAGTATTCAACTCTTATAAAAGGCTGATTCAAAAAGTTGTGGTTATTATTTTATCAACTCCTGCCGTTAATGTCTTTCGGCGAACACAGATGTCGGTCGAGGTGTTTCATTAACAAGAACTAGATTTTTTACACCTACGCGGGTTAACAAAACAGCTTAACTAATCAGCAGAGAATTCAGACCAAAATATTTGGGAGATCAGAATGTTGACTTGCAGTTAAATATATAAATCAGACATTGACCTGACAGTGGGCGAACTTAACTCATGGCAAACATACTTAAGACAAATCTATTGATAACATAGCAGTGGAAGTACCTAAATATTATTGTCTATTATAATAAGTCGGTCAGTGCAGTCGCAAATCAAGCAGAAACTAGTAATGACGGATGTTGTTCACCGCATCGAGCTCGAGGCGGAATAGTAAATGACTGAAAGTTACATTATGTACCAGCTACTATAGCTATTTATAAAACAGTACACAATCTTTCACATCACAACGTTTTTTAAGTAAATTGCGGGCACGCGTGCAGCTTAACACCTTTCATTAGTTAGAATTGCACAGTAAGAATGTTTTGAATGCAAAAACAATGCACAGAAAATTACCTTGCGAATGAAACTTTCTGTAATCGAACGAAATATGGAATAAGTGCACTAATTGTAAGACATTACACATGTAAATAGTTTATTATGACATGACTCTGTTTCAACACGTGAAATTAAGCAAGGAGGTGTATTAACATTGCTCCAGTTATCATTTAAATAGATCCAGTCTCTTTGCTGAAGATTTAAAAACTATCCGACAGGTTTTTAATGCCACTACTGACTGAATCAGAAGCCTGTGAGAGTGAATCCTACTATTAATTTAAGTTATTCAATCAACCATATATTAATAAAGGAAGCAATTATCTAAATAAGTAAAGACAAACAACACTGTCGTACCAGGCTGCTCAGGGCACCACAAACAATCGAAACACATCGCTAACACTAAGGTTCATAGCACGACACCCTTCAGCGTTCTGCTCGAGCGCGGCGCGTGCGCAGATCCGCGCTGAAACCTCGCGTTACACAACCTGACCGGCGCAGGTCTGCCCGCTGGTCAACCGTGACAAACGTTATATGAATCAAAAATAAATAGACAAGCAATTCCGCAATTTAACGTTTTCTAATGCACTTTAACTATTGTTATGTGCATACTTTAAACGTATATGGATACGCAGTTATGCGATCGACGGTTAGAAACGCATTTAACACTTCTACTAATTGATTATCAAGTTGTAATTACTCCGTTAAACATTACGTCTAAAGCTGAAAATTGAACAGGTAATCGTTGCGAAATTGAGAATTATTGTGGCAGGACTCGTAAATTATCAGCCTTATTTATATTGTTGGTTCGTGTTTATACAATTAATAACGCTAAAATTATCGGAATTTAAGCACCTTGTCCTTCCAGTTCGTCGACAGGCACCTTCGCGAGCCGTTTGCTGATGTCTGCGTGCGCGTCGATGGCTCTCCTCGCGCCCGTGACGTCATCCGCGAAGTCTGCTCGGGCGACGTCCTCCTGCAGGTCATCGAGCCTGTCCAGCAGCTCGCCAGCTTGCCACATTAGCTCCTCCAAAGCCTACAATTATACCATTCGTGTAAACTATATTCACGTGACAAAATTACTTCAGGACTAATTGAGTACACGTATAACCTGTAGGTACTGAGTATCGTCAGCAACGTGATTTACTTTCTAGGTACGACTTGTGCACTCTCCGAATAAGGGTATCCAACTAACAAAAGTCATACAACGCATTATTTACGTCCCGCTTACAAGTTCGGAGGAGTGGTGGCGAGTGGAAGGCACAGCTCGCCCGCCACTCGCCGGTACATAGCTCTAAACTGTTCTGCGAAACACATGTTGACTGTTTCTATCATTACAGCAGTTAGCGCATTCGTTTTACAGCTCCGCTAAATGTACCTACACGCCAGTGTTGGGCAAATTGTAATTAACTACAAATTAACAATTACAATTACAAATTGTAATTGGCGACTTCAATTACAAATTACTTGAAATTATTGAAAAGTAATTCAACTAACAATTACAATTTGTAATTGTAATTGTTATTTGCAATTACTCAATTACTTGTGTATATTATTTGATTTAAAGTTGAGGTAGTAAGTTTAATAAGACGTTGAATGATTCATCAAATGTGTTTATTTATTAAAAAAAAGTGATTTACTTTAAATTAGACTTTAACACTACTCTTTGTTCAAACATTTGATCAGAAAATTTGTGAGATTTTGGTATATTAATCATTGTGGCATATGAGAACAATCTCTCAACAGGGCCTGATGACGGCATTAATGTAAAATACTTAAGAAACACCTGCTTAATCTCAGGATTTATTTATTTATGAATACTTTATGCACAACGGTACATAGGCGGACTTTAATGAATGCCTATGTTTTGATGAATTGAGTTGAATTTTTTGTCGAGCAAAATGTTTGGCAGGATGTCTGTTTAGCACTGAAGTGTCTTTATCCGGATCAGCTACGTACTTGGACATAAGAAATCACACAACAATATAACACGAAGTAACAGCAAATAAGTACAGAGATGCGCGGGCGATATGTGTGTGAGCGAAATCACCGCTAAGGACACACTGACCGGCGTCGTTGCCGTTTCGTTTACCATCTCGTTCTATCCAATGTTATTTGTCGAACTACCGCACAATTTAGGTGGTTTTGTATGTTACCTGCAATGTTACCCCGTAAAAAGTAATTGGGTAATTTGAATTACAAATTAATGTAATTAGAATTACTTGTGACTAATTGTAATTGAATAACAGTAATTTCAATTATAAGTAATTTTAATTAAAGTAATTCAATTACTTTTCATTAATTTAGTAATTAAATTACAAAAGTTAATTAATTACGCCCAACACTGCTACACGCACACCTATAGATAAGTTCTTATTTTTCCAGGTTATGTACCTCGTAAATCGAGGAAATAATTATAATTTGTGTATTTATACACGCGCTCCGAATCAGTTTCACCAACGCGATGACGATGACGTCATCAGCGTCTGAGTGTGCGCCGGCGCACGTATGGCGCATACGGAAAGGTGTGGGCTATATGGAAGTACGATAGCATTACTCACAATCTTCTACAACGAATTCCTGTAATTGTAAAATTTAGAGTTCCGAATAATGTATGAATATGCTCACCAATCTTAGGTCGATCCATTGCGCGTGATCATACTGCAGTGTACCTTCTAAATCGGGTGTGAGTTGCGAAATATCTATCACTTTAGGCAGTGCTTCTAAACTAATCATGGTCGTCTGAAAGAGAAGATACATTATAATATAACGATAGAAACCATCTTCGTATTCACAAACAATGTCACATCAAGCTGTATGTAATATAAGCTGGGAAAAACTCCCCATACAATAAGTGGTTATTAATTTGAGAGGAATGTTAAATGAAGACTTACCTCAAACTTGTACTTATGTGCTCCTATGGTTGTGCGTTGCTTTTGCCAAAAATTGTCAGGTTTAACTACCAGTGCCTGATGGACGGATGAAGGGAAGTGTTCTTGCAGAACTTTTAGGATAGGTTTTATTGCTGCCCATGCTGAACCTCTCATATCAATCAGTATTGTGAAGCCATGTGATCTCACCGAATCACTACAACAATAAGATACAACAATCAGGGAACAGATCTGTTAATCTTAACTGCCTATGTGATTTGCAAATGAATTTCAACTAATCTGTATATATAAAAGAAAGTCGTGTTAGTTACACATTTTTTAACTCAAGAACAACAGAACCGATTTGGCTGTGGAGGTAGCTTAGGACCAGGGGACGGACATAAAATACTTTTAATCTTCTTTTTTCAAAAACCGAAAATCTGATATAACGCGGGTGAAACCGCGGGGGACAGCTAGTATTTTCTAAATATAATAATCACCTTGAGAAATATTTTCTTTATGGACAAAAAATTTAGGTAAGTACCAGTCAATTAAGCTGAATGGAATATTTACAAACCACAGGAAAGTTACCTTACCAGACGCAGTTTCTATGAAGTTGGTTAGTATATTGACATTCTATTGTTCGAGCTTCAGTCAATAAATGAAAAAGTACCCATTATAGGCCTCTACCAGGAAACGAAAAACAAACACACAACGAGTCTTGGAGCAATACCAAGATTTCCAGGTGTAACAAATTCACAACATTAGGATCCGATCAAATTGAATCTGAATTCCGAACCAAAATAAAATTTATTAGACCTTAATGACTGGCAGCATGCTCTACTGACCTATATTAAAATGGGTAGAAAGCATCAGACTTGTTAAACACTCCATTTTTAGCACAAAAATCTTAGGTATTATGTAGGTCAAACTGTTTTTGAGCTGTATTAAATCTGTATGTTTCAGAGTCCACATGGCCCATAATAATCATCTTGACGCACTGTTTTTAACAAGATGCTGTGTCAAACGATGTTAGGAGACTTAAACATAATATCGTACATAAAGATATTTACCTAGGTATACTGATTAAATAGTGCAGCAATCGCCTATAGTCATCTGGCGCGACTCGGTCTCGCCTGGAATTGGCCGGGAACCATATGATGGGCCCCCCGCGGCGGTCGCGGCCACCGGTCAGGGCCGCTACCCGCTCCTGGAGTAGCGGGAGCACGTCCAGGGCGCGCGCCCCAGCCTCCATCGCTGCCCCTACTCAGTGACCACTCTGAAGATGCCTGTGCAACAAGAAAACCTCTACTTAATTATTGAAATAAATGCAATATCAGATGATTGGTAACCAGTATCACTGTATCACTTAAACATAACACAGCATTTGGTTATAACTACATAAAGTCTTTAATATAATAATTAGTTATCACAAATTTAAATACCAATAAGCATTCTTACCTAACTCTAACAATATTTTACAATGACAACTAAACATATTTTACCACCAGACTAATTCAATGCATTTTTGATAACAGTTTTGATATCATATAACTTGGATAATTATCTAAATCAAAAGTAAAGAGCAATGGAATATCCAAAAAACCTAAATTTAATTAAACTAAAGGAAATAAGTGAGCTACCTGGATGGACGGATGGCATGCAAACCTTACTCTAACAAACAGTCAATGGGTCATTCAGGGGAAATGAATCTGTTTAGTCTTTGTGCATGTAGACTAAACATAACATAAGGAGGCTGAAGACCCTGTGTGCTGAGTGATGAGATGAACATATAATATTTTTAGATAGGGAAATGGTTCCAATTGGGTAGTTAACATGATTAGCCTATAAATGTTAGACACAATTTCTATAAAACCCATAGTCTTTCATACAAACTGAAAAGCACAGCTTGCACTGATAAGGGAATGAAGTCTTTACATTTATAAACAAATATGAAAAACACAAACATCCATACTAATATTATAAATGGGAAAAAGTGTCTGTCTGTCTGTCTGTCTTTCTTTCACGGCAAAACGGAGCGACGGATTGACGTGATTTTTTAAGTGGAGATAGTTGAAGGGATGGAGAGTAACATAGACCCTGTCCAGGACGGCGAATTCGCCGCGTAAACGACTCGCGCGAATTCACTCGCGCGTTGGCGAGATACTATGCACCAATACATCGCGTCCACAAGCATCGCGCGAATAATAAACTCGCGCGTAACACGCGTGCAATTCGCCGGACTCTCGACTCGCGCGTGACTCGCGCGTAATGCGCGCGAGTCGAGATACTAGGGCCGCCTTGTTGCGTCCAGAGTTCGCGCGAATTTCAGAGCGAGAGCACGTATAAAAAAGAAAGAGAAGGAAATACGACTCGCGCGTAGGTACGCTCTATACGCGTTGGCTCTGGACGCAACACTCACGCGCGAGAGAATCGCGGCGAATTCGCCCTCCTGGACAGGGTCATAGGCTACTTTTTGTCTCTTTCTAACGCGAGCGAAGCCGCGGGCAGAAGCTAGTATAATATAAATACAATAATAGCTAATGGAGAGGTGTCAAAGGAATTGCTGACTTTCTCATGTCCTTCTAAAATCTGTCAGGCAAGCATTAACTTGACCCCTACACATGCCACCGATTTATGATGTCAATGACCTTAAATCAATCACCTAGTGAGACACTGCTAATCACTTTTGATACAGACATAATACAATGAAGTAGGTACAAAACTTACTATAGGTATATATAAATGTTAAAGTATGATCATACTTGACAATGGACTAGCTCATGAGTACAAGATACTCAAAGCTTACTTAAAAGGAGTCAATGCTTTGTGTTTGTTATTCTTGAAACAAACTACATTGGCAACATAAGATTGACACTGTACATGCAAAGAATACAAGTAATAACTAAAATGAATATTCACTGCAGTTTTTTATTTATTTATTACTACTTAAGTAATGAAATACTTTTATTTTATTCTTGAATTACTTTAAACTTATACAATATAATCACTGCAATATTTGCTTGATAAATGGTAAAAAAAATATATTTAAGTTAATAAAACCTCAATAAATTAACATCCTCATGTACTTAATATTCAGTGTAACATACTGACCAATGTCAGTGTTGTATAATAGACGGAAGGTGAGCACTTAATTTATGATATAATATTGTAATTAAGATGCATTTCCATTCTATTAGCCTTACTTATCAGGAAGGAGCGATGGATTCCTAACAATTAATGTTTGTAAAAGTCTAATTGGCTTGATTACCCAACATTCTTATCAAATTAATTAGTAAAATTTAAATAGTTGACCTACAATGACTCATGGTCATGTTCTATGATAAGTGTTCCAAAATAATTGCTCACTTCCACTACTAGAATGAGTTTAATATTCAATGTTTTTTAACAAAAACAAAAGTTGGGAAATATAATTATCATCAAACTTGCACTTTTACTACTAATATTGTCAGCAATATTATAAACCAATACTGTTACTTCTTAGGTAAGAAACATTTAAGAAAACTAAACCACCTAAACACCATTATTTAATTTAAAAACATGGCTTTATATATCTTTAAAATAGTGGATATAACAATTGGGTTGAATATTCTTAAATTGTGTACTTGTGTGCATTAGTTTAAGGGATTGAAAATATGTATTACACAGGCTACTTTCATTAAGTTAATAATGGGTTTTATTTTGTTTATATTAATTGATTAACTCAAACTTTATCTACAGTTCAATATTCATTAATTTAAATGTTTATTTATCCTAAATAACACAAAAACAAAGAATAAACGTAATAAGAATTATAACTACCATGCTGGTCATACTAAATGAATAAAAACTTACAACAGTACAACATAAAGTGCAGAAGCATATTAATTTGAGTGAGCACAGCATCCAATAACATTAATTCTGTAATCAAACTATGTTTACTAGCAATATTTCTTCCAACTAGTCATTGATGACACTGAGATGTATCATATTACTTTGAGGTTCTTTCATACTTGAAACACAAACTTACACAAAAAGTTTTAAGACAGCAGCATAACTTATTAAACACAGGAATCTATCTCAAAACTCAATACTGAATAAAATTTACCTCATATTGCAGAATCACAAATGAAAAGAAAAAAACTTACGTTCTTTGTAAAGCTTACGTCCAACGCCAAGAAGGGTCGCGGTGCTTGTATTGTATTGTGTAAAATTATGAAAGAACATCATCCAATTTCCAATGAACTATGTTGAATAGTTTCGATTGTAGATAAATGCTGTATTACAATGTGTATTCAAACATTTACACGATAATTTTATTAAACGCTGATGACAAATTGTTGCAGATATTATATATCTAGCTATGTCACAACAAATAACCTCAGCCATCAATTTGTACTAACCGTGGTGACTCAAAGCTGCTCGTTAATCGGGTATAAAAGGTTCGGCACGCATTATTGTCACTGTTGTTTTTTGCAGTATAACATTCGTAAAAAATATATTCATTACTGTCCCTATTCTTATTAAAAACACACAAGCTGTACGAAAATGACAAACGAAGGAACAACCACCACCACAATGGCGCGCCAGGGCTGTTCAAACTTCAAAAAAACCGGTATAAAGTAACGGACTTGTACCAAATTTGAACTCGATTCACAATAATCGAATGAGTGTGTACCATGTGTGTTTATTTTATATTCCTGATTCGTATTTCAGTTATATCTTATAAAATGCAAGTGAAAAACGCATAATTAATTGATTCTAAAATTACTGAATGACGTCGTAAAACTTATTATAGCACTGGTAGCAGTTGTTAAATAAAGCTAAAATAAAATCTACAAAAAATGGGCATTAGATACCTAAAAATCCAAAAATATACAGTGTTATCTTATAACGTCATAAGCCGAACCCTTAGGCTGATAGTGCCTCTTCATCGCTTGCTCCGCGCTCTCGATTGAACGCTCGGCTCAGGCGGAACGTAACATTTTTTCGTGCGTGCAGCTAGCTTTCATTGATTTTGAAAACGTTATCACTTCATAAATCTTAGCTTTAGTTCCTTAGAGACATGAAGGTAATAATATCGCATAGCTGGTAGGATTTGCAGCACAATAAGAACATCAAGATAACATCTATAATATATGAATATATCATACTGATAGTGCTTACATTGGAATGATTTCCAAACATACTATGTTTGGAAATCATTCCAAAAAAAATTAAATCATCATCTCCCAGCCTTTTCCCAACTATCTTGGGGTCGGCTTTCTGCCTAACCAGATTCAGCTGGATATCAGTGTTTTACGTGGAGCGACTGCCTATCAGACCTCTCTAACTCAGTTACTGGGCGACACGTATACCCCTTGGTTAGACTGGTCAGACTTTCTGGCTCCGCAACGAGTAACGACTGCCAAAGTTCTAGGAATGACAACCGGGACCAACGACTTTACGAGCTTTCCGAGCACGGGATGTCATAGTGATGTCCAAGATAAACTTTAGAAAGTACATATGAATTGAAAAAGTCACATTGGTACTTGCCCGGATTCGAACCCGCAACGGGCAACCTCTTTCACGAGAGGCGGGGCGCCTTATCCACTGGGCCATCACGACATCCTGGACATAATTTAAATGATAAATAAAAAACTATTTTTGCCTACCACAATGGATCACCAAATTTTGTTAGGTTAGGTTAGTTCTCCGCTTGTGGCAGCTCGCACAGGGAGGCAGCGTTGCTAGCGACGGCTGCGGTCTCACAGGTTGTGAGCCGCATACGGCGCCTGGGCCTGGAGGTGGCTCTCAAGAAGTCGGAGGCCATGGTTTTTCATGGCCCCAGGCGTACGCCGACTCTTGGTTCTCACATCGTGGTCGACGGAGCCCGTATCGCTGTCGAGTCTCTACCATGAAGTATCTAGGATTGGCGCTCGACAGCCGCTGGGATTTTGGCCCCCACATCGGCGGCTGGCGCCCAAGCTGTTGGACGCGGCCGGTGCGCTGACAACACTGATTCCCATTCTGGGAGCACCGCCTGTAAGCGGTTGTACGTGGGGATCGTGCGATCAATGGCTCTGCATGGGGCCCCGATCTGGGCAGCTGACCTGACGGTGAGCACCATTACTGTTCTGCGGAGGCCGCAAGGGGTGATGGCCGTCAGAGTTATTAGGGGATATCGCGACGATCTCCTACGAGGCGACTTGTGCACTGGCCTGATCCCCGCCATGGGACCTGGATGCTAAGGTGCTCGCATCACTGTACCGGTGGCGCGAGGAGGCGCGAAGCCGAGGAGAGCGACCGATGCAACGATAGGAGATAGAGCTGCGTCGGTCGCAGCTTCGCGAGGTCCTGGTGGCGGAATGGCGGGACAGGCTTTCACGCCCTACCCTCATCACCATTGAAGCGATCCGACCAGTGCTCGACGATTGGCTCGGGAGAAAGCACGGCTTCCTGACGTTTCGGGTGACGCAGGTGCTCTCGGGGCATGGCTGCTTCGGGAGGTACCTGTGTCTCATTAGCAGGAAACCGGACCTGTCTTCGGCCGTAGTCAGTTCAATGGCCGGCAGCGCAGTGCGCAGTAGTAAGCTGCGAAAAGAGAGAGAGAGATTTCTACTTCTCTCCCAACCCGCAGCAGCAATCAAATCATTCTATATCACCTAGACACTGAGTTACAAATTGCAAAAATACGTAAGATAATTGGAATTTCGCGGGCTACCTTTAACATACACCTTAACTGCGAGCGCCCGGACGGCTATTTCAAGTCAAAAACAAGCGGCCATGCTCCGGGGCGAGACAGAATGGGAAGCCGTCGCCTCCTTCTGCGAAGCAGTTATGCTAGTGAAGGAAGCGCGTGAGAGGTAACATCGAGCCTTTCGCTCCGGACTTAAGACCCAGGCAAAGACGTCGAGAGTTGCAAGACGACTACCGGTCACCGTAGGCGCGGTTCTGCGGACGGCGAGCGATGGGTAGCTCGCCGCCCGGCTAGGACCAGTGTTCCACGCGCGCCTCAACAATAAAAATGTCAATAACAAGCGCCGAAAGTATAATAAAAGAAAAAAAAAACTTAATTGTTGATGACTATTTTTTCTTGCTTGAGCATACATATTTGCCGTAAGTAACAAGAAAAATAAGTTCAATGAAATATCCAAAAAATCAGCACTCAATAGGCGCCCCCGGGCGCTCCGCGCCCGGGTGCACCGCACCCCTTGCACCCCCTGGTAAAGACGGCCCTGGCGACTGCCTATCAGACCTCCACAACCCAGTAACTGGGCTTGTCGGATTTTCTGGCTTCTGAATACCCGTATCAACTTTTCCGTAACAAAGTTTCTTAGCATTATAATAAATAGCATGAACCGTATTCCATCGGTTTAGATAGTTAACTAAATGCAAACAATCTATACATGTATTTTTATTAAAAAAAACAGTGACCAACGCTGATTCTATTTAGTTTTTACCTAATGTTGGTTCAGAATAAAGCCGCATACGAAATTACTATACGTCATTTTTAAGTAAAAGTATGTTGAGATTTTTTACCTCTAGGGAATTACCTAAACCAATGATGTATAGTTTTATAAATGCACCACATATAAACGAACAAAAACCGTATAACTCTTCCTTAATCGAGTTTGAATACTCGTACTTTTTAGAATTTACGGTTAGAGCCCAAAATACCGATTCAGCAACCGCTTCACTAGTTCCCAGTGTTTATTGATTTTTTGACATTACTGCAAACTTGGTTTGAAATCCGTGAACCTGAAATTCCAAACGGTTTGGAATATCAAAATACAACTTCATTTGCTGAATAATGTTTGAAATAAACAGAATGCGGTTACTAGTGCGTCAGGTATATTTTAAAATATTATTTGTTGATTGTAAATAATAAATACAGTTGCATTACATACATAAATGGTTACCTACATAAGTAGCTAAATATTATTTTTTACACAGTGAACAAATATCAGCGAAAAGAGTGTATTAAAATTTTGTTTATTTCTGCTCAGAATATTGCGTTTAGAATATAGGTCGGCCCTTGCGAATTTAAGAAACAAAAATATTGCGTGCACATTTGCTGTAGATTAATCAATAGCCCACGACCTTTGGCAAATTACTGAATTAGTAACAATTGGTGGTGGGAAATAAATATTTAAAAGCATTAAATAATTTGACACAATTATAAAAAAACAGGAATGAAATTGTTTTATTTTGTGACTTGATTCAATGATTTTATACTTAATTTATCAATTATTCCAACCCTATAGCAGTCAGCTACAGCGATTACTCATCTGTATATTCAATGTTTTATTTAATGTATGTTTATTGTAATATTTGAGGCTGGCCATTCAAATGTTAGTATTACCGCTGAGCTTTATTAAATTGTAATGCGACTGTATACCACGTAGCAGTGACTGTAGCAGTTGATTTCAATATGATGCACCGTGGTGATTTGCAGAAGTAAAAGATACCACCATGGCTCTAAGGATGCAAGTGCCGGAGTTGAGATGTATGGAACCTGAGAACTACAAGAAATATTTTCGGGCACTATGTTGGAGTGGCACCAAGTAAGTGTATTTTATTTAAATTTGATCATTTACATTCTAGCTAGAGATATGGAAATAAGTATATTTATGATATTGAATGCCTAAACAAAATTATTTTATATTGGTGGTGAGCAGTGAAAAATATTATAAGTTTGAAAAATTATAAGCCAACAACATGTATCCACACATACCCTGCATTCAAACTCATACAGTGCAATAATCTGTTTGGGACTATCCTGCTAAGCCCCGTGGAATGTATGGATCCTCGATTTAACTGACCTGTCAGATCTGATGATATTTCATTGAGAACTTCCCATTAGCAGCTTGGAATAATTGTAGCTGTGACACTCCTATGTCTCAGAAAGAGTAAGCAGTCTTATGACAAATAAACATATTAACACACAGTAAGGCCATGGTAAGACGGTCCTGCTTGTTACAATTTTGATTCATTGTTGAAAGAATGGTTGACACCGACCCTGCCTTTGTTATTTTTATTTGAGGAATAGGGACCGCTTCTCGCATTATCATAGGGTATCATGATTCTAGCTTTAAATTTTTCCTTATAAGTGAGATCTCCCAATTTCAAAAAAGTTAATGGAATTGCGCGCACTGTCTCTAGCTAATACTCGTAGCTATGGCATATACACGTATCTTTTACCAGTATTTTCGTTAGAGTACTGATATTACACTTTAACTAATTAAAAAAAAATTACTAACTCACGAAACGATCTCTTGTAACACGAGGAAATGCTCCGGATATGAAGAAGTAACGGCGCCCACGCGTTGACTAAACATAAACAGGAAAGTAATCGGGAGGTCGGGAGTTTGTAATGCGGGGGCGCGCGGGGCGGGGATGCACGGATGGACTTGGTGGTCAGTGGAGGCTTCGAAGTCGGCCAGAACTTAAAGGACGAGCGGGAGTGATGGGTAGCTGACCGCGCGTGCCTTGCCAAGTGATAGGCTATTGATAGGTGATAGCGCGCGTGTCATCAATTTATATGTTTATATTTTATATTTTTTATATTTATATATATATATATTATAAAGCGGAAGAGTTTGTTTGTTTGTTTGTTTGTTTAAACGCGCTAATCTCAGGAACTACCGGTCCGATTTGAAAAAATCTTTTTTTGTTCGTTAGTCCATTTATAGAGGAAGGCTTTAGGCTATATAACATAACGCTAAGACACATAGGAGCAGAGCAGTAATGAAAAGTGTGACAAAAACAGGAAAAAAATATTCCTTATGAGACATTCCATTGCGTGCGCTGCGTAAATGGTTGAAGTTACGCAAAAAGTATATACTAAAGAATTGTTCCTCTTAAAAAGTTCTAAAAAAAAGTCCGCGACAGCATATGTCTAATATTTATAGTTCACTCAATATAACCATTTTTATGGCCACGAATTTAGTTCTAAAAATTAAAATTAAATTTAAATTAAATTAAATTTATTTGTTTATTCATGATTTGCCAGGGTGATTTCATCAATACAGTATTAATCCTTGTCAATTTATATGTTTACTAGCGACCCGCCTTAGCTTTGCTCGGGTGGGTGTTACAAATCTTTAAAAATCCCGGCTTTTCTCTACTATAATAACCATAGATTAAACTTAACAACCTTCCACTTGAATCACTGAATAAAAAGGATTTTTTTATTTAATTTTTTGGTACAGCGACTTTAAAAATATATACATTGTCAGTGAAAATTTTAACTTATGAGATACAGACAGATAGATGGATAGCGAAATCTCAGTAATACGGTACTCCGTTTTACACTTTCGGTACGGGACCCTAATAAATATTTATTTTACAATTTGATTAAATATAATATAGATTCACGTCATAATTGTTTATTTGCTTATTTTTTGCGAACAATGGGGTGGATGTTTTCTAGCTGACTGCTCTAAGAAGAAACATCTGAAACAAACTGAGAAGTCAAACCATGCAGGGACCAATTAGGTTGATGACCACGGTGCTCTCTTGATGAAAGAATCACACTTGAACCATATATATTAGAGAGAACCTGTCTGTGCTGTGCGAGTATTCGTCAGTAATCGTTTAGTTCATCTAAAAACGTAAGGAGCTTAACGTGAGCTGAACATGACGAAAAATACCAAAGAAAGGGCTTTTAGGTAGGCCTAATATAGGGTTCCATAGTTCACGTCTTCGAAGCCTCATAGTTTCGTCATGTCCGGTCGGTAGTGCTAGAAAGATGAGATTGTGCATGGACATGTATATTTACCACGTCGTCGATAAACTGCGAAATTAGAATCAAGAAAAAAAAATATTTTGGGTAGCTCCGTTTCCGTTTCGCTCAAAGTTTTTTTTCGCGTCTACTTCATACTGAAAATATTCCTTAGATTAAACTTTTAAAACTTCGGTTGCGGGTTGTGGTGGCGATTTATTTATTGAGGTTTAAGAGATATTCCACAATAAAGCGCATTTTTTTGTTAAAATACAGTGTCTCCACCGTCCGCCTGAAAGCTAAACGGCTGGCATCCTGGAGCCTATGAATATAACTAAGCGAGCACATTATCAACGTTGTCCATGTCATCCAGCTGGTCAATTAGCCTCTTCGCTTGTAGTCGTTGAACAACTACTAATAGCAAATGTGACAGGAGGCACCCTTGACAGACCTCTTCGTGTACTTCAATGTCGTCAGAGATTAAGCCACCATTCGTCACTTTACAAAAGTATTTCTTGTAAACGGATTTTAAGAAGTGTCGGATCTTAGGTGGGGCTGCAATTTCGACAAGTCGGAACCAGATACTGGACCATCGTACTGTATCGGAATCCTTCTCTAAATCTATGAAATTAATTATTACATTTATCAATTAATTTCACGAAATAATAAGTAAATGTGTAAAATCATAACAATTATCTTTTGGACATGATTTTATTTCAATTTGAATCCTTTAATATGAATAAATAAAATAAGGGGCTTTAAGAAATTTTCAACGGCACTCGATTAATGGCGTTGTGTTAATATCAAACCATGGTAATGGCACTTGGATTAAGAAAGAATTTTAAATCCACGTGCCATTGGGTGACTGCGGAACCCTAATGTATGCTTGGTCTGACACGCACTTTTTTAGGGTTCCTGACTTCAAGAGGAAAAAGCCTTTATCTGAAAAACGCGTGGAGGTATTGAATTAAAATTAAATCTGTATACTCAGGTCTGCGGTCTCATGAAGCTGTGAAAAAATCAAACTTCTAAGTTCAGTAAAAAGTTATGGCCGTTTATGTTGCAAAACTCGTAAATTAAGAGACTTTCAAAGGAATCAAAACTCATAGGATACTTACTTGCCGTTAACCAAGAACGTTGAACTAGAACTATGAAATTGGGCACAAAGCAATGACTTAAAGCACCAGTAAAGGAAAAATCTGAAAATATTGAATTACCTACTGTAACAAGATTTCTTTACCTACAAGTATGTACGGAACGCTTGGTGTGCGAGTCCAACTCGCACTTGGCCGTCTTTTTCTCTCGTTGAAAACCTGAACCGTATTTACCTGTCACGTGGAGCCGCGTGCTCGAAGTCTTAAAAACTTTTCTTTCAAACAAGTTCATAACTCCAACCACGTTTTTTAATTGTAATTGTTTTTCTTTTGAAAGGGCTCGCAGCTATTGTGTTACGAGAAATTTTATTTTCTGAAAAGGTTACCGACCTAGGTATAAAATACCAATAGGACTGTTAGCAGAATTTAAAATTGTGGAAAACATATTTTTCTTTCTCCTCCGCTGTTATTTTCTGATTAATTTCGTTGCGCGATCCAAGACTCTTGAATCATTACTCCAGGATTCGTTGTTCTTCATTGCTCGGCGCTTTTCTGGTGGACTCCACTGTTGATTTTGGCTTTCAGGAGTTGCAGTTGCAACTGATCCGAGCGAATCTACCCAATGGAGCTTTTAAAAAGTGGACATCTAAACCGCAATTCAAATATTATTCATAAGAACTTACACTGATATGATATGTTATAATACAACTAGCTGTCTACCTCGGTTTGGATACTGCTCTGCTCCCATGCGTCATAGCTTGAAGTTGTTGAACTACTCAACACTAAACAATTTTTTTCAATTTGGAACAGTAGTTACTATCGTTTATCTATCTACACTCATCTATATTTTAAACTAATATTATAAAAACGAAAGATTTGTGAAATTCTTTCACCAATCATAACAATTCTAAAACCACATTAACAGCGAGTAACTTAGGCCATAGAACATCATGCTGTGGCCAATAGGACCGGAGCATCAATGAAAAATGTAACTAGAGCGGCAAAAAAATTACGTATAAGGCATATCCTGCTGAGATCACAGAAACGGAACGGCGGGGTTATTACCTATGAAACAGCAATCAGCAATATTTGCGCAGTGATCGCGCGGTCACCGCGCGATTAATCGCTTAACGTAAAAAAAAATCGTATTACCTACCGAACCGATTGCTAATCGCTCGCTGATTGTTCTAATGCACTTATAGCTACGATGACGATAAAGTAGCAATCGCTGGAACTAATTAAATATCACCTTTAACAAAAAAAAACTTAACTTTGCTCTTAAAAACCATACTAAATAAACGAAACTATAAGAGTTAAAAATATGAAGCCATTATGTGTTTATATATTTTTTTGGTATATCATCAATCAAAATTGATTTTAGTTAGTCCAGGACAAATATTTCCAATAATAATATAATAATAATAATAATATAGTTTATTTATCCAAATAATACACACAGACAGACACAGTTCAAAATAGAGGCTAAATACAATATGGGGCATATTATTATAATTATGTGCAAAGATGATTTATGACGACAATTATAGGTCTATGCATACCAAAAGTTATGAACGCTGACTCTTAAACTAGGAGACCTGTATCTTAAGAGTCAGTGATCGGTCATGTTTGAGTTTAATAAAAGTGAAGTTCACTAGAGTGAAGATGTGTCGATGTAACATCTTAAATGCATTTTAAAAATGAGTACTTATTTATTAAATAATATGTGTGTGTTAAGTTGTGAGTTGTGTCTGAGAAGGAAGTGGGAGTGTGTATATGTATGTGTGTGTGCGTGTGTGTGTGCGCATGTGTGTGTGTGTGTGTGTGTGCATTTGTGTGGATAATTGTAGAGCTTGTAGTTTAGAGCGGCGATTGTATCAAGCGATGTTTGACAGTAAGGATTCTGTTTTAATATAGTCTTGCTCCATGAGCCAGTCGGAAGTTTTTTAATTTTACATTAAATTTGTTTAGGTTTATTATGTCTAGATCTTTCTGTATTTTTCTAAAAATTTGATTGCCTATTACATAGAATTGGCGTCTTGCGAATGAAGTTTTGTGCTGCACACCCGGGGGAACATAAGTACGTTTCTTTGGGTCAGATGGCGGTAAGCGGGCATGTATCCTCAGAACAGATTGGAGAACAAAGAGCTGCCGAACCGTCAAAACCTTACAATCAGCGTAAAGTTGCGTTGTGGGATATCGGTAGGGTTTCCTTAGCATAACTTTAAGCACAGCCCTTTGTGACCGTTCTGCTTTCAGAAGGTAGGTCTTTGCTGCTCCACCCCATACTGTTATACAGTATCCAATAATCGATTGGCATAATGTGTAGTATACCATTTTGAGGATGTCATTACCGGCGGATTCTCGGAGTGATTTGAATATATGAATGAGACAAAGCGTTCGAGTAGTTAGTGTATCGATTTGCTTGTCCCATTTTAGCCCATCGTCAATATGCACACCTAGGTATTTAACAGTCTCAGTTCTAGCTATGGAAGGGCATGAGCAGGATGTAAATTGATTCTGACAAGAGTGCGCCGTTATTGTAAACGTATTAGTGGGTTTCGTATTGCACCGGATTGCAAAGGGTATATAATAGGTTTTTTTAATGTTTAATGTTAGCAAGTTAATGTCAAGCCACCTCATTACAGAGGACAGTGCAGATTCCGCCTTTGTTTTAACATCGTCCCACGTGAGCCCGTCAACCAAGATCGCTGTGTCATCTGCGTATGCATAAATCTCACAACCTGGTAATGACATCCTACAAAGGTCATCTACGTATATTTGAAAAAGTGTGGGACCTAAAATGCTTCCTTGGGGGACACCGTACCACACAACCTGTTCATCACTATAGGCAGAGCCAATCTTTACCAGCTGAGTGCGATTTCTAAGGTAATCTTTGAAAATTTCCAATGCAATGCCACGCACACCCAAACATTCAAGCTTGGAGATAAGTTTGGGAACAGAGACTGTGTCAAAGGCTTTTGATAGGTCCAAGAATATTCCGAGGCACTTTTTCCTACCATCCAGTCTCTTAGCAATAGATTGCGTTAGATCTAGCACCGCATCTTCAGTGGAGACTCCTGATCGGAAGCCGTACTGATTATCCGCTATTATTTTGTATTTATCGAGAAAGCTTCTTAGGTTTTGGTTAAGAATCTTCTCGAGAATTTTGGAAAGCGACGAAAGTACTGATATCGGCCTATAGTCTTTGACACAGCCTCTGTTTCCGCCCTTGAAAATAGGATGGACAATGGCCTTTTTAAGAGAATTTGGAAAAACTCCTGTCTCAATGCAGAGATTGCAGATATATGTTATCGGCGATACCAGAACATGACGACATGTTTTAAGGAGCGAGGAAGAGATTCCATCCCAGCCAACGGCACAGTCATAGCGCATGTTTAATATTATGGTATCTATGTCACATTCGTCAACTTTTTGTATAACAAGTGAATTGACTGGATTCAGTGTCATGTTGGAACTGAGATGTATGGTCTCGCGGCTTAAGTGCGCTTTATTGGGATCGCCAATTATTTTTGCAGCCATGTTCTTTCCTATATTGCTGAAGAAAGAGCAGACATTATTGAAGGATGATGCAGGACTGTCGCATATTTGGAGCAGTTCAACCGGACTAGAGCATACTTTACCAGAATTGGTTATTTCCTTAATGGTTTTCCATAAAGCTTTGGGATTATTTTTTGATTTTTCAAGTTCACTCTTTTCATGAGTCCTCTTAAGTTTACGCAGTAGCATATTACAAAAATTGCGATATCGCGTATATGTTACATGTAGCATTAAATTTTGTGGTGACCTCTTGGATTTTACGTGCAGTTTGTCTCTATGTTTGATACATTTTAAAAGGCCTGGAGTAATCCATGGTTTTATAGTTCTTTGCTTTCTCGGTACATTGATGTGTGTTGTATGTTTGGTTATTAGTGTTGATATCTTTGTGATAAATGTTGTCATGGCAGTATTTGCGTCCTTTATTTTGTAAATATTTGTGAAGTCTGTATTTTCTAACTCAGTCTTGATGGATTCATGATTTATTCGCGACACAGTGAAACTTTTGTTCCGTGTTGGGTTGGTGTTATCGATTGAAAGGATAATCGGTTTGTGATCAGTTATATCTGATTCCAAAACTAACGTGGTGGCTATTAACTTTGTTTTTAATAAGGTGTGATCTAGACAATTTCCTATTCTAGTTGGTAGTAGATGGGTTGGTAATAGGCCGTGGGACGCGTTTAAGATTAGGTATTCTAGTGCGCGGTCACTTCTATTACCTAGCTTTATGTCTATGTTCAGATCACCTACCGTTGTAATATTGGGCAAGTTTGATATTTCATCATAAATATTATTCAGGCTAGTCAAAAAGGCGTCAAAGTGATCTTTAGTATTATTTGATGGAGAGCGATATACTGCTACTACCGTGAGCTTGTTAACAATTTGACACACAAGATTATTTGCGTAATTTATATTTGGTTCCCATACCTTTATGTTCAGCCCTATTTTTGTGTAGATTATGACCCCATCGTTTTGACTTGCATTATTTTTTGTTGAATGAGATTGGTAACCGTTTAGAACTGGGAGGTTAGTCACTTTACTTAGCCAACACTCAGTCAAGACAATTAAATCAAAATCGATATTAATTAGACACATCAGTGTTAGAAGGCTATCAAAATTTTTGTTGACGCTACGAATATTTATTTGTAATAACTTTATACTACTGTCAGCTTTTTTTATATATTTAATACACTCATTTGGGTCACATGAAAAAGAGTTTCCAAGGTTAAAATTATCAAGGTCCTGATTTATATTATTTATGTTAGCCATTTATGTATATGACGATAAAGAAAGAAACATTGAAAATAAAAGTCCGGGTATTTGACAGAGGCATCGCTTTGATGTATGTAAGAAATAGTGGTGGTGGGTATATGTGTGCTTAATATTAATTTCTAGTGTGTACGTAGTGTGTCCTGTGTATGAGATGTGTTTATGAGTGCATAGATTGGAACAAGCTGTATAGTTTAGAGGCGAAGTTAAGGAGATAATTAAAAAGCGATAAAAACATAAAATGAGATAGCATAAAGTCTTCAAGTAATGGCTGAACGCCGGATCATCTAGTCACTTGCTGATGGGATCTTGAAGACATTTCTCCAATTTTATAAGCAACTGTTTGTCACCCGTCTGCTTGCGAAGGAAGACGTTGCCATTGCTTACCCACAGTAAGTAAATTCATTTTTCTTCGCAAATTCCCGCGCCATGTAGAATAGGTGTTTGGTGGCAGAAGAAAGCTGTTCAGCAACATATACCGCTTGTCTTCTCCCCGGTATACCAATCAGCTCAGTATTTAATTTGTTCTCTTTTGTCTTTTTGCTGTTGTAAGAACGTATGGCAGACAATACATTCTGCTTTGTTTGCACTGTTGTAAACTCAGCTATAATTGGTCGTGTGGTGGGGGCCGTGGTGTCTTTAGTATTTTTTGCCGGGAGGCGATATATGTCGCGAAGTTCAGTTTCGGATATAGACATTCCAGCTAGTTTTCCTATGCTACAGACTGTTTTTATTAGGCCGGTTGTAGTTTCATTATCGGTGTGTGGAATATGTCTTATTTCAATTCCTGACGACCTAGACTTGTACTGGAGATCAGTAATCTTCTTCTCGAGACCTTCTATATAGCAACGCTGTTCCTGCCGCTCTTTTATAATATATTATAAATTATAATATAAATTAACTCCGTCTGTTACGCTTTCACGCCTAAACTACTCAACCGATTTAACCCTTCGAACGTACGTGATTCGAGACACAGCAGAAAAACAATAATTAGGTCGTCCAAAGGTTAAATTAAAAGTTAGCCCGAGAAAGGACATAGGGTATTTTTATTGCGAAATATAAGGGACGTGGGCGAAGCCGCAGGCGAAAACTAATAAAACATAATACCTACTCATTTACGGCAAAGTAAACGAAGGAAAGTACTGATTTTTCTCAACAGAACAAATAAAATAAAAGTCGTAATTATGAAAAGGCTAATTGTTACCCGAGTGAATGGAAAGTATTCAACATTTGTAGGTAGGCACGTGGAACCGCGTGCCACGGAAACCCTAAAACTTTTATTTAATCATTTTCTCAAAACTTCAACCACGCCTGTGAAGTTCTATTGTTTTACTCTTCAGAAGAATTCACAGTAATTGTGTTACGGTTTTTTTTTGGGATAGCATTGCGAATTGTCGTCATATATTGAGATAGACACCTAGCAGTAGGCCAGTAGTCCGGTAGGCACGGAGTCGTCCACACTGAACCAGATTTTCAGTTCACTGGATTGTAATTTATTCTTAGTCACTTTTTCGCAACTATGTGAGGGGTCGGTTTCCAGTCTCGTCTAGTGCAGCTGAATACCAGTGCTCAATGTGATCATCATGTGGCGATTGCCTCTTTACAGACGTCAACTAGCCAGGTACTGTGTAACAGTTTTCTGATTTCTGATTTTTGTTTACCGATGGGTAACCGAAAGCCCCGCAGTACGCCTACGGGATCCCTGTTTTCACAACTAGTCTAAAAAAGATCATAAAAAAAAGATGTCATGTTTGGGTATATCGATTTGCGTCCATCCTGCACACTTACTATGAGTTCGCTTTGTGGCCCCTGTTGCCGCAAGCCGTATAGTTGACGGCTTATACGGCCGTAGCTACGCCCTGTACCAAAAACCTAGAACCTATGGCTTCATCTGTTTTTGGAGGAGGGAGTGAATCAAACTTGGCTGCCGCTGAGGAATTTCTAATGGAATAAAAAACTTTTTCCAAAAAAAAGATAACCGACTTCAAAAACTAAAAGCTCAAAAATAACTATTTCGGAAGTCGGTGGCTTCTCTTCTGCCGGTCGAATTGTGTTGCCTTGCCACCGACTTCCGAAATAGTTATTTTTGAGCTTTTAGTTTTTGAAGTCGGTTATCTTTTTTTTGGAAGAAGTTTTTTATTTTTTACTTTTTAGGAGACCCAACTACGTTTTAGAGTAACTTTAAAAAAAACGTAAGTTTATTTATAAAAATTGAGGAGTTCCCTCGATTTCGGCATGATACCATCATCAGATCCTGGACCTGATGACAATGGGACCATTTGGGAAGTCTGCCCTTTCAAACAAAAAAAGAATTGTTCAAATCGGTTGGCAAACGACGGAGATATGCGCGAACAAACATAAAAAAAAAACATACAAACATCCGAATTGAAAACCTCTTTCTTTTTTTAGAAGTCGGTTAAATAACTGTAGTTCCTTCTCTAACCGGGAGTTTTCACGCTTTGAGACTCCTACGGCACAGTCAAGAAAAAAATTACCTAAATGTATTGATTGTGATTAACATTTTGATTGTCTATTCTTTATGCACAATCAGAGTCAAATAGTGAGTGACACTCAGGGTATTCAAAAATATAGACGCAACCAAATAGTTAACCATATCAAAGTTTTCATATTGTTGTCAATAATATGGTCGCTCTGAAGGTCGAGATGCTTGATATGTCATATAGATCGGTTCAGTCAAAACGCCCATAAATATGATTACAGCGTTGTCAATGGTATCCAAGCATTCGAAGTGTTAATAAAAATATTTTTCCAGTACTTTACCGTTTTACGGGATTTAACGCGCACGTACCTTTTTTATTTGTTTTATGCTTGAAAACAACAAAACAGTAAAACAGTAAAGTATTAATATGCAACGCGAAAGTTTAAAGTATAATATTTTTCCAGTAGTTTTTAGTTTTCGTTTTTATTTGTTCTTGATGAATTTTTCGAGAAGCATTGAACCGATCGCCACAAAGTTTATATGGAAATGGAACCACCTCTAAATCATAACTTATCAAACAAAAAAATAACCATCAAAATCTGTTTACAATTGTTTACAATTGACGGAGATATCGCGTAACAAACATACGAATTGAGAACGTCCTCCTTTTTGAAGTCGGTTAAAAATGACACACTTTTAAGGCGTGAGCAGACCAAATGCGTATGCGTAGACGCAAGCGTAAACGTGCGCGTACCACTGAGTTGTAATGTATGGAACTGTATAAGACAGGACACACCGCTTGCGTAACGTCATCACGTCCACGTGCACGGGTACGTCACGTTGACGCTTACGTCTACGCATACGCATTCGGTGTGCTCGAGCCTTAAAAGTGTGTCATTTTTAACCGACTTCAAAAAGGAGGACGTTTTCAATTCGTATGTTTGTTACGCGATATCTCCGTCAATTGTAAACAGATTTTGATGGTTATTTTAAAGGCTCGAGCACACCGAATGCGTATGCGTAGACGTAAGCGTCAACGTGACGTAAACGTGCGCGCACCACTGAGTTGTAATGTCCTGACCTGTATAAGACAGGACACACCGCTTGCGTGCACGTGGACGTGATGACGTTACGCGAGCGGTGTGTCCTGTCTTATACAGTTCCATACACTACAACTCAGAGGCACGCGCACGTTAACGCTTACGTCTACGCATACGCATTTGGTCTGCTCGAGCCTTTATTGATATTTTAGTTGCGTCTATTTATTTGAACACCTTAAGGGTTACTGACTATTTGACGCTGAGTTTTTAGTTTTCTTATGATGATTTTTAATAAAATATCTATTTTAGATTTGTTAGCGTGGCAGATGGTGTCAGTTAAAAATTTTGTACAAACGCACATGAGTTTATGTGAGTCAAGCATGGGCCTGTAAAGTAAATAAATCAATTTGATGTAGACCTGTTTCACTTTACCTCATATATCGAGTACAAACAAACCGTAATTGTGTTTGACAACTAAACCAATTAGGCGGTTTGAATATTTAATGGTCACATTATTTTTCATAAAAAGTTTTTTATTGATGTTAACATTTTCAAAGTTCAAGCAATTAAATATGTTACGAGCTTTGTTCAATAGTAGACTTAATTCGATTTATTCGAGATGACACAAAACGATACGTATACGAATGATACGGTAGATGTGAGAAATATTGAATGGTAATCACAATGCTCTTAAGCATAATGTGCATTCTAAATAGCAGCTTCAATCCCCTACTTCGTTCGCGTAAAAGTCAAGTATTCGGCAAATAAAAAGCTTTTTATCAACTGTTCGAATATAAAAATGCTTCTAGGAAAGAAAGACGATCGCACAAGAGAATTGGCAAGAAGGAGAAACTCCGGCGTCTAAAAGCAGCCAATGCACTGGCAGTGTGCTATGCGCCCGCACTCCTAGGCAATCCATCTCAGTTCGCGGTGTACGCCAGCGTGCGCCGGTCCATCCTGCTGCGCTGGCGCAACCTCCAGGGCAACGCGTCCGAGCAGTCTGACGACAGCGACAGCGAAGACTCCGCACCACCTCCTGCGAACAAACTACCTAAGGTATATTCTGGTTTTAGTACGTCTAGCGACGCGTCTAGGATACATACTCATTTCTGTGTTCCAAAGCTAAATATACCGCTAGGTCACCAATACTATGTTGCCTTTTTATTTATTTGTTTTTACAGTGTGATGAAGGGCCTGGACAGACGAGGGACAGCGGTGGACAAAATGTCTTCAGTACGCTCTAATTAGTTTTACAAGTTTGCACTTTGTCCGTGCACTTTACGTCACTAAGCAGTGTTAGCAGGGACAAAAAGCAACATAACAACTGTAAAAATAAGAGCACACTCCAGATACGTCCACCAATCACCCTCGATGGCGCAGGCCTTCAGCTTGATATTGCCTTAGATTCTCATGTTTTTGTGTTTCCCCACAGATTACAGGAATAGGCCTTAAGTCCGTCTTCTCCCTGATATCGCAGTCACGGTTCACAAATGCACAATTCTGTGAACTGGCTCTCTCTGCTCTACTGGACGTACTGCAGGGGCATGCGCCTGAAGAACTGGCGCAAGAGCCTACTGATGTAAGTACGATAGTGACGGTACCACATATTGAAGGATAATTTTGCTACCAAAGAAATAAATAGACAAAGCTGCATTGTGTAGTTAGTACTAGTTAGTATGTTTTTATCTTTCCCTAGCCTTTTCTCCAACCTTGTTGAGGTCAGCCTTCATCTTAACCGGATTTAGTTGGATACTAATCTCATACGTGACGCGACTGCCCATCAGACCTTATAACCCCGTCACAACGCGATATTCCTTGGTTAGACGCGATATCCCTTAGTTAGACTAGTCAGACTTTCTGGCTTCTGACTACTTGTAACTACTTAAAGTTTTACAAATGATATTTTTTTTCTGTATAGATTTGATAAATTTTGTGTATTTCAGATCATCTTAAACCTGCACACCATGCTGGTGGAGGTGGCCAGTGGTAGCGGGCCGGGCGGCACGGTAGAGCTACCGACCAACCTGACCGCGCTCAGTAGCTCGTGCCTCATAGCGCTGTCCGTGGCCAGGGGCGAGGCCGAGCTGATCCTCAACGCTGTGGCGTCCCTCATCATGTCACCCGCTGCACTCTCCGAACAAGACCTTCAGGTAATTAACTGGGATCAATATAGCATAGGACATAGGTTTAATAATGATTACAAAAGCTTGGCAATGGTTTTAACTGAAATAACGTTGCCAAAATTTTGACATTGTGATTTTTCCAGTTACTGCTTATTACACCGACGCTTCATTGCTATTTCATGGCATGCGAATCATGCCATGACGAAGCAATGAAAATCTGTCATGAAAGTCTGAATTACGAAAACGATATGTCTCACTCTACAACGCTAGGAAAAAGCTAGATGTAACAGTAGCGTCTTTGCCGATATTGTTTCGCTAGGAACTTTGAAATCGTCGCAACACAGAGGTAAACGTTTCGCTAGTGGTGTCTGTTCTCGGAACTGGGACGACAATCGGTAATGATGTCTACACCCGTTGCAGTCCACGAAAATTACGCTGCCATATCTTTGCAATACAATAACATTCCGTAGAGGTTTCGTTACCGCAATAGTTCCGCAGAGATTAGCCTCCGCATGCGATCACAGTCGGTGTAGTAAGAACGTTAGGGTGTAATCGTTGTTAAATAGTAACGTTTGTTCACAGATCCCATCCAACCTAATCACTCTCCAGCGGAGCGTCCAATCGGTGATACTCGGTTCTCCGTCCCGCAACCTCTGGTTGAACTATGGCGTCCCCCACCAGTGCCTGGTGACTAGCTTCCCCGTGGACCTGCCTGCGCAGCTCATCGGCGCCGGCGAGCTGGTGGTCCGCTCGCTGGTCTCCGACGGGTGCTTCCTCTACGTGTTCACGTCCAAAGGCCTGCTGAAGATCGGCTCAGGGTACGGCAGCTCTATAAGGCAGCATGTTTATTTGCACAAGCCAGACTTCTTCGCCAGCGATCGGCACGGCTGGCTAGGTTATTGTAAGGTGAGTTCATTTCTTCTCCACATTCAAAATTATATGATAATGTGGTGTGTACAAATTTTTGACTAACCTTGTTCTTGTTGCAGAATAAATTATATCTAAGGATAGGCAGGAAAAAGACTGAAGTTTATGAAATAGATAGAGAGACTTTGGAAGTGAGGAACATGATACGACTGGACCCCGGCCAGCCCGCCCCGGTGGAGGCCAAGTCAGCAGTTTTTACAGACGGAACACAATTAGGACTGATATTATTAACCAATTTTGTAAGTTGACTGTTTGTAAAACAGTATCACATCGCTACAATGTTCATCTTCTGCTTCTGTAAGATCCAGTTTTAAACTAAACTATGAAGAAGATTTGTCTCCATTTTTTTTCTAGCCTGTAAGGTCCTACTGCTGGACAAACTAATGTTCATTTTATGTTACATTTTTTATTTACTGTTATTTGTTAATTTAATGTGATTTGTAAATACCTATGAAATGACGTTTTTAATTGCATCTTTGTAGAAACGCTGATTATATAAATAAACCAAACACCAAAACGTAAATCTCACTCCGTTGTTCCAGGACAACCTTACAATCCGAATGTACGACGCTGACTCGCAGCCTGAACGGAACGAAGGCACGGCCACCACGACGCTGACGTCACAAAAAGAGATAAACGTACACCTGCTCAGGCGCAGGACTCTAGTCCTCGGCCGAAGTCCCTTCGACGACGGTGTCTCCCGTCGAGCAGTCGAACTTGATGCACCAGTTGCCATGCAACTAGATGACTGTGATGAAGACCCTTTGTTGAGCATATATGGAGGGCAGGACTTCGCCCTTCTTACTACTGCCTCTGGAAAGGTAACAGCGGATAGGTTTAGGAGTTTGAAATGTAATGCAACCGCGTAAAGCGTAACTTTGTAACGCAAAACCGCGTCAACATTTTTAGCATTTTAACCTTTTGACCGCCACGTCAAAACAGTAAAGTAGTGCCCTCAGCGCCAAGCTTTTTAATAGTCTTTAGAAAATTGTCACGGGATCGTAACCGTGGCGTGCTAGGCACATTTTGGTTTGTCATCAATACATAACTATAGCGGCCAAAAGGGTAATGCAAAATATCTAATTCTTATAGTTAAAAGTCTGACTGTGTTGTAGATCCGTTCTGATGGTTGCCTTCGGTTGTTGTACCATAAATTAGTATGTGATTGTTGTACTATTAATTAATATGTCCGTATTGTTGTCACATAGGTATATTACACTGGCAAAGGAGCTAGCCTAGGATACAAAGCGGCGTCACCTCAAACAGGTCGCTGGACGCTGATGAAGGAGACCATATTCTCCAGAAACGAAGCGCCTAATGTCAAGAGGTGCAAGGTTGTACAGGTAAGCATAAATTATTTTAGTATAATTTTCTGTCGTGAAACTTTTAAATGTTAAACACGGTTACAAAAATGGTTTTATTGCCTAACCTGGTTTATGATATTCGTGATTTCTTTATTTATTGTAAACCTGAAACTGAAATAATCTTACCTGTGATTGGTACTGCCGGCCATGGAAACTCAGTAATATATTATTCATTTGTAATTATTTAGCGACTTAAGGATAATAAAAACCGTTAATTTATTACAAATATGGTTTTAATTAAACTGGATTGGCCGTTCACTTAATTTTTGTCAATGATGTAACTAGCACTGGCTAGGCAAATACACCCACATAGTATTAAATACGGTATTAGGATTATTACTGGTCCATTGGTACGCCAGGTGGCAGTAGGTCACGAAGGCGTCCACGCAGTGTTGGTGCTAGACAACGGCTCCGCGCTGTTCACCGGCATTGCTCGCCGCGGCGAGGATGGCGATGCCATGAAACACCGCCGACAACCCAAGCCCACAAGACCCAAGAAGATATTCAAGGTAACTAAGTTCAGTCTCTATTAGCGTATGTTTATTCGTAAAAAGTGTTATTATATAATTCTAGCTGATCCGTGCCCACTTCGTTGAGCGGTAAACATCCGCCTGGCTAGACAAAAACTGAGATTGTTCGGCTAATATGCATGTTATCTTTATAATTTATGTATCTTATATTACCAGTGAAACGATTTTTAAAATTGGTTCAAAACATCCGGAGATTACTCCCTACATACAAACAAATTTTACCTTTTTATAATATTAGTATATATTATAACACTAGCTGTTCCTCCTGGTTTCACCCACGTTACATTAGGTTATTGGTTACTGCTTCGCTCCCGTGGGCCATTTATAATATTAGTATAGATTAGTAAAGATAGTATAGAAGTAAAGATAGTTCGGCATACGCGCGCTTCCTAAAATCAGTCTCACGTACACGGGCTTGTTAAAGCGTGTTCGCTCGAATGGGTATTGGTGACCCACTCGGTACAGCTCGCGGATACAAGCTTATAACTACACGCGCGTAAAACGCTAGCCAGACCTATTTAATGATTAAATGTGGACTTTGTTTTGACCAGCTTACTTAATACTTTGCAAGAATTCATTGATTTACCTAGATGCACAGTTTTGCACAAATCAAACACGATAATGAATGCAAGAAAAAATCATCATTATGATCTCTGCCTAAAGCTAAAAGCTTTAAAGCTAGTGGACTAAACGCACACTTTCAAATTGTGCGTGATCACTTTCTTTTTGTAACGTGTAACCAAATAACGCGCAACCATCCAAACAAGCAACTTGATTATTTCGTAGGCGGAAGGTCACTTCGTGATCTACGCGGCGTGTAACTACGGCTCCACTGCGCTGGTGACCCGCCAGGGACACCTCCTCATGTTCGGCAAGGACACCCAGCACTGCGACTCGGCGGGACAGGTGCTCGGGTTAAGACATGAGAGGATTGTTCAGGTACGGTTTATATAAGGAAAGGGAAAGAAATTTCACGACCTGTATGACAAATAAAATGTAATTTATAACAACAACAAAAATACTTTGTGCCCTACATGGCAGATTCGAAACACTATTGCCTAATATCCTCCACCAAATCGTTTGTTGGTAAATGTATAATATGTCGGAGCGTCAGCAGGATAAGCACTATCGTCAGACATCATGTAGGCGAACTAGGGTGCTCGAGTGATCGAGCAAATAAGAAACAGCGTAGACTTGTTAACTAATCACGTTTAATTCAATTACAACAAATCACACTAATTTGGTACAACTTAACGATTAAGAGTTCCTAGCGAAGAGGTACTGCACTCGACGACGGCCAGATAGCAAGTGAGTCGTCGTCGTCGTCACTAGGGATGAGACGTATTTACCAAACCAGGGCTTTGCTTCAAAGTACGGCGCCCTGGTACGAAGTAAAAAATACTTGCAAGTATGGAAGTATTTCCTTTGCTATCGGGCACCGGCAGAAATAGAAAATACTTTCATAGGAAATTGATCCATGTTACTTTTAACTATAAGGAGCACAATCGCATTTGCAAATAAAAATACCTTTGTATCAGTATACTATTTTTGAGGAGCCGATTATAATTCTAATTTTTGTTTTCTTGAAAGTTTGCTTCAAAGTACGGCGGCGCCCTGGTACGAAGTAAGAAAAACTTGCAAGTATGGATTTCCTATGCTATCGGGCACCGGCAGAGCTAGAAAATACTTTCATAGGACATTGATCCATGATGTTCTTAACTATAAGGAGCACAGTTGCATTTGCAAATAAAAATACTTTCTTATCTAAGTATATTATTTTTGAGGATAAGATTATAATTCTTATTTCTATTAGCATACGAATCAATTTCCTTTGGCAAAAGTGTTGGCGTTGCCAACCGCTAATGCCGTGACCGCGAGCCCTTTACTGCACTGAAATACGCATTTGGTATAAAATACTTTCAAGTATTTTAATACCTAGTTTCTGGCCCTGGTATTTGATCAAACTCGTACTTGCAAGCCCTGGTATTAATATTTGCAAGTATGTCTCATCCCTAGTCGTCACAGCGCTCCAACAGCTAGACTCAGTTGTGGCACGAAGTTAGTTAGGCATCGACGTCATTGCGACTGTGCTGCCATCTTGTTGAATTCATGCCGCGTTTCGTTTAGCGTCCGTACTATTGACCGTTCTCCGACATAGATGTTGTGGATACTAAACATTAAACCCGTCCATTACGAGTATAGTCTCGAAGAACTTTTTTGTTTCGCACGCGAAAAGGCGCGATATGCAGAGCTGACGGCTCATCTGTGGTAGTGGAGACGCACTACAAGAAGAAGATTACTACACACATCAACATGGTCTAGGGAAAAGTTAATAGAATTACATTTATTTAGATTTAATTGAAATATCCCTAGACCATGTTAATGTGTGTAGTAGCGTGTATGGGGACATAGAGGCATCGTTCAGTTCAGAGTCACTAGAAATAACTGACTAACAATTTTTCGCCGGGCTAATGTATCTCACTCAACTTTGTCTCGGCAGGTGGCCCTCGGCAAGGCTCATGCGGTTGCCCTGACTAACTTCGGCCAAGTGTACACATTTGGCATCAACAACAAAGGACAGTGTGGACGAGAATTTGGATACACCAAAGAGAGTAAGTACTAAACCGAAAACCGTTAAAAAGTTTCTAAGAATGACGATCTAAGGTACTTAAGAAAGATTGAGAAGGAGATTAGTGGCAGTTGTTAGGATTCGGAAATTGCTCCCCTATCTCATGCCATTCCTATAAAATGGCCAATTACTAAACACTTAGCGTCTTACTAATAATCGGTTATGACAGGTTTATACGTCAAAAAATTTATGGTTACACAGGCTTTATTCATGACATAACTTTACGCAGTGATTATTAGTAACCTGGCATTAGCATCTTGCTTTTATTCGCTGCGTTAAGTTATGACAGGTTTAAATGTCAAAAATTTAGTTATGGTTACTTAGGTATTATTCATGACATAATAATATGAATAAATTATTATTATTTATCTCATATAGCCTAACTTTATCTGCGGTTGACAAACGTGATCCCAGTCTAAACCCATGCCATGTCATGCAGCCTAAGCTATGTTTGACTGTATAAAGGTTTTTATACGATGCGCAAGCTCCACTTATTTAAAGTGTGGCAGTAACGCAGTGTCCTTCATGGGCGGATACAGCGCGATCATGAAGTGGCGCGAAAGAATAAACACATGTAGAGTTTCAACTGTTGGTTCCAACATCGCACCGCTTCGCGATTGCGTCAAATCGCCCACGTAGGATAGTGTAATAGTGTAAATCCTCTAATAGAACGGTTTTATTTAATCTTAGTAATTTCGCTTGTATAATCCCAGAGATGTACCCGCCCCGGCGTCGCAGCGAGAGCAAGGAGGAGTCGCGGCTGTGCAGCGCGTCGCACACGTGGACCACGGACTACTGCCGCGTGTGCGTGCTGTGCCGCGACTGCACCGGCTTCTCCAGCGCCTGCCACTGCTCGCACCTGCCCAACAGGGTGCCTGGCGAGTGAGTGAAGTTTAGTTGTTCTTGACTTTATATAGTCGTAGGGTATAAAGTGCATAGGCAGACAATCAAGTGAGAATCTGCCAAGCACAGATGTGCAATACATAGTGTTTAGATATGACTGAAAATGCAGCGCAAAAACTATTTTTTTTCTAACCTGGGGCAGAAACCTTTCCTTCGCACCCCTCCCTTTAAGATAACTTATTAAAAAAAAAAACGAATAATAAGAGTATTTTTTGTGAATGGGACAATAAGAATGTTTAAATAATAACTTGCAAATCGACACGATGACCCAACCTGAGAGCCTCGTTGGGTCTTGATGACTAGAGCAAGTTTTTGGCGCCTCTTAAATTGGCGCCCCTTCCACTTCCGAAAAGCGGAGCTATAGTGCTGACATAACAGATACTAGCCTTTTTGTTAACAATATTAACACCTCATACAGCAATACGATTTATTTTACCACATTTTGTTAATCTTACACTAAACAGAAAGTGTGGCTGCGGCGAAGGCGACAGCGGTTGCGCAGTGTGCGGCGTGTGCCGACGCTGTGCCGACGCGTTTGTGGTGGCCGGCCGACCCGAGCGACCCTCCACCGTCACCGTCACAGACCTCGACGATGACATAGGCGAAGCTTCGGCACGACCCGAGTCCAGAAATGGTTAGTGTTATAGAAATATCTGAATTAATCATGATCTTTATTTTAGTTCAGTGTGATAGCGTTGTTCTAATTAATTTCGTAAAATACTCGAGCATTATAGGTTTGCAAGCTTTAACGCTAGTCGGTCGTTTATGCGTACGCTTGCTTCTCTCGCACAGGACGTTGAATTGTTTACGCTTTGATTGTTAAAGAGGATAAGCTTTTTGAAATATTCCAATAATCTGCGCATTTCTGTAAATTTTTCTTCGAAGAAAATGTTTTGTAAACTACACTAAAACTAAAAAAGAAATGTTAAATAAAATCGATGTCATACTCAAGTTATCGCGTGGCCAAGGGCAATAAGGGTTCATATTTAAAATATATAGATAAGTGACGGAAAAAAATACAAATACCTACTGACAAGCATATTTGAAAATTCAATGGCACGACGCACCTAAAAGTTACTGAAGTTATAAATTAATTAAACCAAAAAAAACAATACAATAAATGAAATACAAAAGCAAACTCGTCCAAAAACCGTTAGACACACAGCACAAATAAAAATAAATTGCTAAATTCATACATTTATCAAAATCACGTTATAACGTAGTGGCACCGTAGCGCGACAGTCGAGCTGTCCCTAACGCATGTTTCGTCACTATACAGATCATCGCGACGACGCAGAAGCCTATGCTAAGCTCGACTCGAGGAGCGGTGAGCACTCTCTATGTTATGTAGACATAAAATGTAGTATACACGCGGTATTGCACAGGGGCACAGGCCATACAAATCGGACGTAAAAATACTGCAAGGATCATTCGTCGAATCGATTTAAAAAAGCGGCTACGGAATCTAAATGATGCACTTTAAAAAGGATAATGCAGCAATATACACACATCAAAAGTGTCTAGGGATATTTCAATTAAACCTAAATTACTAAAATTCTATTAACTTTTTGTTAAAACATGTACACATTAAAATAAACCTTGTTTAATAGACTATTTAATCTGATAATAAACTTTTAGATAAAGTTAAATTAAAAAAAAACTTAGAAGAAGAGGAAAAACTCAAACAAAATTTCAATCTTAACTTTATTTTTGAAACATCAAAACTTAAACAAAACAACAATTTTTTTTATAAAAATTCTTGAAAACTTAAAATTAATATTCCGTGGATCCACCTAAGACTCTCCTGACACATCTGCAGCGGTTCTGCATACTCAAAACAAGGGTGTCAATATCCTGTTGTGGAATACTGTCCCATAATTGCCGTTTCTGAAGCCATGAAGACCAGTCAGAGCGTTATATCCAGGCTTTGGTCATGTTATCGTGTCACGGAGGAAGTGGTGGAACGGCACCGAGGACCTCAACGCATTACAACACATGTACAGGACCGATTCTTAGTAAATGCTGCACGAAGTCAACTAAATGCAGCGGCGATGCAATTGGTTCAAAGGCTACAGAGAGAGTATGGTTTGCTGGTAAGCGGTCAAACTTTGAGAAGGCGACTGCATGAAGTCAATCTACGTCCTCGTAGGCCATTTTCGGTATCAGCACTAAGGAGAGGTAATCGAGGAAGAAGATTACAATGGGCTATTGCACACGAAAACTGGAACCATTCTCAATGGTCACTTGTGCTTTTCACTGATGAATCGAGGTTTGGATTTCATCCTGATTCGCGAAGAGTACGCGTTTGGAGAAAACCTGGATGTTGGAATCGACTGCAGCACCCACAACAAGTTCATGCATATTAAGGTGGCACGATTATGGTTTGGGCAGGAATTCGTCTTGGCGGTAGAACGGACCTCGTTTGGATACAAGGCAATATGACTGCTCATAAATACCGCGATGAGGTGCTAGAGCCTGTAATCTTGCCCCACAAACAGCAAATGGGACAAAATTTCCAGCTAATGCGAGACAATGCCCGTCCACATGCGGCGCGTATCGTTACAAGTTGGTTACAACAGCATGTTATTCAAGCTTTAGACCGGCCTGCACAATCCCCTGACTTAAATCCTATTAAGCATGCCTGGAATATGCTTCAGAGAAGAGCTCGTAGGAATTTTCCTGTTGATATTGTGCATCAAAACCAGCTTTTCTTGCATCTTAGCAGGATTTGGGACAGTACTCCACAACAGGATATTGACACCCTTGTTTTGAGTATGCAGAACCGCTCCAGATGTGTCAGGAGAGTCTTAGGTGGATCCACGAATTATTAATTTTAAGTTTTCAACAATTTTTATAAAAAAAAATTGTTTTGTTGTTTAGGTTTTGAAATTTCAAAAATAAAGTTAAATTGAAATTTTGTTGAGTTTTTCCTCTTCTTCTAAGTTTTTTTTTTAATTTAACTTTATCTAAAAGTTTATTATCAAATTAGATAGGCAATTAAACAAGGTTTATTTTAAAGTGTAGGTGTTTTAACAAAAAGTTAAAAGAATTTTAGTTATTTAGGTTTAATTAAAATATCCCTAGACACTTTTGATGTGTGTACATAGGAATGTAGGAAATGTAGTTTTGTATATGTAATAGCTATGAAATAAATACGATTGATTAAAAACATGTTGTTTACCGTAGGTCTCGATAACGCTTGTGGTGGCGCTTCCGCTAGAGCCGACAGGAAGAGCGGTAAGCATTCTTTATTTTAACTCCATCCATTAGAATTACAAGGAATCCAAAAATATGAGAATCCGAGATAACATTAAATAACAATCAGCACGTACCTATTAAACGAAACACCTTGCAATAAAAATCACCAAACGCACTCCGTCCATTATCGATCTGGGAAAAGAAAGAAAATAAGGTGGAAATGTTAAAAATAAAGTAATACCAGCCTATCATGCCCCCTTAGGCTATGACACATCGGCAGAGAAAAAAATCCTGAGAAATCATACACCTAAAATAACATTCAGTCAGTCTCCGAGATGAAAGTTCAAAGTAAATAATGACCCAGGCAACATTAAATTATAATAGGTTTGCTAATAAATCTAACTGTGGTAGTAAAACTGTTTCATCACTACCGCAGATCTTGATAACGCCTGCGGAGGAGCCTCCGCTAAAGTGGACAAAAAAAGCGGTGAGCATTCTCTGTTTATTACACCTAAGTTTTTACACGCAACACAAAGTTATTTGCACATTAGAACTGCTATTTTGTAAGGGGGGGGGGGTTACATAAATGGTACAGGAGGTCTATATCCAAATGCGGCCTTTCAATCTTGAGTTGGGATTGTTACACCAGCCTTATAAAAATATAGATTAGAGTGGCTGGTTGGCCTGGCAGTATAGTCTTATCGAACTCGTAACCTGATAGTTGAAATATTTACAAATAGGCAGGGAATGGTCCTAAACAAGCCTTCTGTCACAGATCTTGATGACATCGCTGAAGTCTTCGCTTTACTAGACTCGAGGAGTGGTGAGCTCTCTTATATGTTACGTAGACATACTAGGTGATTGTGTGGCTTCATTTATTTAACTGTACGAACGATTGATTAGGACGGTTTGGTACCCTACTTAGGTAGCTGTGCAAGAGCTTTGCTTGACCTTGAGATCTTCTGCCTGTATTAGAACGTTTTATTCGCATGGTACTCGGATTTAGATCGAATGTAGTACAAAATAGAATATGATATTGTTTGTCCGGGAGCGTTGTACCTCGCCTTAGGGAGACGCGGTGAGGAGGGGGAGGTAAAGAATGAGCCAGAGTTTATATCAGATCGATATTGTCGGACAGATTTTACGATATTTTGAATCAATAAAGATATCGCTTTGGATATATCTACCAAAGATTATATGTTAACAGCTTTATAATACAAAGCAATAAATAAGAACGATGTTTGTAAATATTTACTTTAAATAAAAAAATATAAAAGATCACGATGAATTGAAAAGGGGATTGGGCAAAAATGTATGGAGCTTGGTCCAAATTTCCACCACCAATAAGAACTATGGCATATGATGGAACACTGCGTACTGAATCATTATAAGAAGGCCGCATCCAAAAATATTTACTCAGTAAAAAGTTATGACCCCATGAAAACTTGCAATTTAAAACATTATTACGCTTCTTTATTTCACTATATCTATTAAACTACTCTATTGATTTAGGTGTATGACATTTCGTTGTAATTTACACGTTATTCATGTTGATATAAGCTATATGACATCAAAATAAAAACCTAGGAGGTACTTCACTGCGTCGAAAAAATCAAACCCTATCATGTGAAAGAAAATCTAACTATCATGATCAAATGAAAGGTCTTATACCTATAAAATATTTCACAATAGTTTTATATATTTATGTCTCACAGTGTGGGGTCTGTCCTTAAAAGAGTACATCTCATATGTTTTCATTCACAATAACATTATCCAGATTCGCAGCTGGAAGTAGAATTGTGGGTTCGTGTCTCGCCCATCCAAAATACCAAGTAATTACCATGACGTAGGCACAGCAACCCACAGTTCACATTCAAGAAAGATGAGAACTGTATGTAGTAGTACGAAATGATTTCGCGACTACGGATCATTACATACGCGCAGTATTCTAGTCTTGCACATGTGTGTCGGGATTGTATTCTTGCGTGTAGCAACATACTTAGCATTTTCAGGTTCAATGCAAAAATCAACTATTTCACTAAATGCATTCCATCTCTTGCTACTTCAATCTGATACACGTTACGCTAACGTTATCATTGTACACTTTGCAGACGATTTGAATGCATTACGGAACAGAGGGAATGCGTTTTTACTACTTTAAATATAGCTATGTGCGAAAATAATAAATGGTTAAATAATTAAAAGTCGTATTTTTAAAATAGTCATAACTTTTTTCTGAGTTAATATTTTTTTTTCGCCTAGTAATCAAAATTGTATGGTATTTAGCCGACTTTAAGCTTACATAGCCCCCAACAGTGGTGGAAATTTGGACCACTTCTGCTCATTGTCTTTTCCTTCGTTTTGTTGTCGGTTTAGAAGTTACGCGAATATTAAAAGCGTAGCGGATGTTTTATGATTCAAAGCTTTCCTTATTTGCAAATCTTTCGTAAAAAGGCCAACTCAAATATAATGTCTCGATATCACAGCATAATTCAAGCTCCAACTCTGGATACTTTATCTCATTGGCATTGACTGACAGAGCGGATCTGCTGTTCTGCAGTCGATAAGGCGCAGTACAGCACTATCGACCAAAGATTATCACAATAATTTTTCAGGTTTAATGTGTGTAACAGTACACCTCGTGGCAGGTATGTCGGTATATATTTGCTCACATATACCTTAACATAATGTAAATAATAATAAAACAATGCAAAATTGTTAAGAAAACCGTAATGAAATTATCGTAATAAGGCTCTGAAAGTCTTAAAAAAGACACAATTGCGCTTGCGGATGCATCGGGTCATTCTCCTATGATGAGAGTGTTGTATGTGTGATCTGTTATACACGTGTCAACAATTTATTTATTTTGCAAGTCTTTTATTCAAAAATTAACATTGTTTTATTTACATACTTAGAATGAGAATTGAACACTGAATAGCCTCCTTTAATATGTCCCTCGTCATAACTACCATGGTGTATAACGGTAAAAAAACACACTTCAGTTATTTTCATTTCTATTTCTATTACTAGAGAAGGAAAACGTCCGGTTCTCGGTGTACGAGCAGGCTTCGGGCTCGGAGCTGGACCGCGACGCCGGTATCAAGGTGTCGTGCCTACCGCCCGCGCGCGTCGCCGTGCCGGGCGGCCACCGCATCGTCGCCGTCGCTTGTGGCCTGCACCACACCGTCCTCTTGACTGAACATGGTAAGAGGACACTTGTGTAGCTGTAGATATTTTACAGGTATGAGGAGCAGAGTGTTAAGTTATTTATCCTACGGTGTAAAGGGAGGATCCTCTGATGAGACCTGTGTGGTCCGGTGGGCTACTTCCCGACAGTCTTGTCAGGATTTTGTGTGTATTAGCATGTGTTGCGTCAACTCTTATATCGCGATATAGAATGACAGGTGTAGTTGGCTATAGATGTCGCTATAATATCTTCTCCCTGGCCTTTCTCCTATTTGCGTTGGTTTCAAATCTAACCAGATTCAGCTGAATATAATTGTTTTAATAGCGACTGAATATCAGACCTCTACAATCCAGTAATTTGGCAACACGGTACCCCTTCGTTAGACTTATTATCAGACTTTTCCAACTTTCTTAGTAACCATTGATATCAACAGACAAATGCACAATTTCTGCACCCTTACTTACCCATACTTTTCTCAGGTGAGGTCCTAACATTCGGCTCGAACCAGTTCGGGCAGCTAGGTGCCGGCGACATCTCGGTGCACCACCGCATCGTGCGCGTGCGCGTGCCCAAGGCGTCCAGCGTGGCCGCGGGCAGCAACCACACCGCCGTGCTCACCAGGGAGGGGGAGCTGTTCACCTTCGGCAGCTACCAGGTTTGTACAGTGCAAGGGAGTTTTTATGGGATATTGAGAAAAAACTTAAGTCTATTGGCGAGATAAATAGGCGTTGTTTAGCACTGACTTTGGCTTAGCACTATACTGTCACTGTTACACAACTGTTGAACGTCAAGTGTACGATAGAAATGGGAATATGATGGAATGGGCATAGCCCACCAAGCCAGCAGTGTCGCAAACATCGCGACAAGCTAGTGAAAAGAAAGGGGATATGCAGACCGATAAGGATGGCTTTATTAAAGTAGAGAAGAAGAAGAAAAAGAAGCCACCTTGTCAGAACCAGTGCGGCACCGCGCTGGCAGGGCCCAACATGCTGCTGCGTCCAGCAATACCCACGACGCAGCTGTATGTTTCGAGACTACATCATTCCACGAAGGTTGAGGAGATCGTGGAATATGTACGAGTAAAGACCAGCTGGACTTTGAGAGTTGTGCAGTTGGAGTCGCGCCATAACACAAATTTTAAGTCGTTCGTGGTGCGGGTGCCGACTAATCATCTGGAGACCTTTCTCAAAGGAGAGTTTTGGCCGAAGGGTGTCGTGTATCGACGTTTTCGTGGAAAGATACCGACCTCGCAGGGAAACACGACGCCGTCACTTCGTGTGAAATAGTTTAAAAGGAGATGGCTAAATAGAAGTATGGACGACTGCCCCAGCAATGTATAAACTTGATACCTAGCAAAATGTAATGCTGAATAGCTGAATATTAGTATTTCGTATAAAAAAGGTTTCAGGAACTCTTCATATCTTTGCAATCCTGAAAATTAAATCGTGTAACTCCTACGTCAATTGTTATAAAAAACTTCACACAAATGACATTGCTATGAACTTTTACCTAGGCGTTTTGATGCATCTGCGATGATTTTAATAATTTTAGTATTGACTAGCGACCCACCCCGATCTCGCACGGTGGTACTTGAGTAAATATATGGGTAATTGCACCAAAAAACGTGATAAAACGTACATAAAACAAAAACAGTTTTCACAAACAACAAATAAATGGTTGAAATGATAAACGTATTTGAAAAGATAAAGATTTATATTAGCTGACCCAAACAACTCTAGATTTTTGTTATAGGTGCTAAACATTATTAAAACAAAATCTTGTTTTATGCAATGCATGCAAGATAAGGACTCAGGCGGCAGGATTTTTTTGACTTTACATTGGTTATTAAAATCTACACAAATACCTATGCCTTCCAGAAAATCCAAAATAAAAAGCACAACGAACAAGTAAACGGCAGAGCGTTCAAACGACGTCTGAAGTTTGTTTCAATAAGGTACTCTGTGGTTTGTTTTTCCATAGAGATGGGAATGAACTTCAAGTGCATCAGAATCGATAAAATAATCGAAAGTGTTGCAAGAAAAAAAATAGAATTTGTTGCTGTCGACCATTTTTCAGTTAATATTTAATAGGTATTAAGATTAAACGAAGATGTAATAAACGAAGATTCCAAACCTTTCAGCTATTTTTATTTGACTTCGATTTGGAACTCGATTCCAATGTATTCTAATAGAGAGAAAATAAATAGTTTTGATACCCAATACCAAAAATCGATATATAGTTATGATTTGACATTCTGATTTCTGGTGACCCCTCCCTAGCTTGCCCTTGAAGTTGTCATGTCAAACAAAGAGAAGATTGAAATACAATTAAAATACTTTTTTTATGTTTACAATTCACAAAAGTTCTAGGAAATTATTAAACACTTAATAATTAATGATTGAATATTTAAATTTTACGAGTTAATGTAAGATTTCAATACATGCTTGGGGCAGTCATTTAGCCATCTCCTTTGTTAATAGTTTTATTTTAAATATGTATTAGTTTATTTTAAGTAAGATTATTTGTGTATTTTTTCTATGGGCCTCAGTTGCCTGATAATAAAGATTTATTATTATTATTATTTTGTTTTTAATTCGTTTGAATTTCTCGGGACCCTGGGGTCCCGGACCTTTGGAAGGCGTGCGAGGGGCCAAAGCCAACTCGCAGAGGCCCCTTGGTCAAGATTTTATATTATTATGTAATGGGACACCGACCGACGATTATCTCCATATGCACTAACTATGTAAGTGCACCTAAAGACAATCCCCGGTTGGTGAAAAAAGACTATTGATGGTCATGAAAAATAAAAATATTGGGCTATGGGTTTGGGTTGTTAAGGTGGATTTGGTACCTAAGACTATTGAACGACTATGGCCCCTGCCTGATCAATGTTTGTATACATGGATAGAATGGCAGGGGGTGACTTGCACACTCAGTAAATGGGCCCCCGAAAACGGCCGCTAGCACATAGTGACGTAGCGACAAGGGGGCAACATATATCGAGGTGCTAGAGGAGTGGAGAGGTATTCCACGGCTATCAGGACAATCCCGGAAGTACGGTCAAGATCCCTACCAGCATCTTACTGGAACACTTCCTTCCCCCGAGCACGTTTGCTCTTGCGATTCTCCACTCAAACCAGCCAATTAAGGCAAGAGTGAGGTGGGAGCCTTGTTCCTCGTCAGTGCTCACTCTGGCCGGCCAGTTAAGGCAAGCCAGAGATGAAGAGCAAAGGGTCTCCCAGGAGGTCAGGTCCACGGGGTCGCTACTGCCCGACAGCTCGCCACAAGCTGCCCTGCGGGTTTATTATTATTATTATTATTATAGCTAAGCCAAAGTCAGTTCTTAGTAATATCTATTTATCTTGCAATATGTGTTTTCTAAAACTGAACGCGTTCTGTTTTCTATCGTTATTTGTCTGTCGTAATGCCTTTGTATATACGTCAAAATTCAACGTGGAGCTTCACTTGGTGTATTTGACAACATATGTGCCAATTCGATTCAACCCAATATGAACCCTATTTTAATATAGTTTGTATTACCAAAGTACCGCAAATGTTTTGCCAAATACAACAAGTGCGGTGCATATCTGTGTCATACCGCCAACATTCTTTTCTACTCACTTATATAACTATAGTGACATAATCCACTCGTTACTTCCGCATCAGAAAGGGTCTCTCGGACGCCCACGTTTGGAGGAGCCTCTAAGAACAGAACGAAGCCCTATTTGGTACGCGACTCCTGGCAGAGTCCCAAGACTAGGCCCCCGCCACTCCTGCAAGGCAGTGTGGGTGTCTGCCTCGGGAGACCAGACCTTCGTGCAGGTGTCGCAGGCACTGATCAAGACAGACACGCTGTTTAGTTCCACGATAACGTCTAACAATAATACTATTAGTAAGTATTGGACACCAAACAGTACAAGATTTAGGGCCTGTTTCTCATTCTTCAATTAAGTTTTGGTTAATACTACTGGATTATCATTTGATACAAATTCAGTTCCATATTTTAATCTATCGGGAAAATAGTGTCAATTGTTTTTTTATAGATGTTAATCATCAAATGACTTCTCCCGCGGGAGGGAGTGTGAGTGGAGTGAGGGAGCGGTAACTATTAGAACTATTCCGCAACCCCGGATAGTGTCTATTTTGTGGTCGTGAAACAGGCCCTAAACCAACACTATACTAAACTACTTTTTCTTCATTTGTTTTGCAGTAATCCTACCAAACCGGCCGGAACACACATTCAAGTGCATAACGATCAACAAAATAGACGGTTCATGCAACACCTGGACAGGATCCGAACAGGTGGACTTCGTGAACAGCCTCGCGTGCCTCGACCCGCTGTACGACGTGCTCTGGTGCTACCAGCCGCAGATGAGGGTCATGAAGTGCTACAACATCCTAGCTTTCGACTCACATAAACTTCAGAAATGTTGCAATGACCCTGACTCGTATTTCGGTGAAGGTGACTTTGAGTACCCCAACTATGGAAGTATGAAACGCTTGGAGGACTTCAAGAACTTGGAGAACTTTGACCTGTCGTGTCGAGATGAGGACAGGCCGACTGATAACGTGGCTTTATCGAATATGTCGGTGTTAAACCAGGAGCTGGCTATACCGTCCACGTCTGGATGTTCCGTTACCAGGATGCATGCTGCCTTGCATCTTTTAGGATGCTTAGATTCTTTGACGTATGCTCATGATATCAGGTATGTGAAACCCCTGAAAAAGTAGTTATACAAAATAATTTAAAAACGTAAAAACGTTACCGGTTGCTTTGTTGTGTTTCGGAAAGGTGAAGACCTTATTTAAGAGTGATATCATGTGTGGTAGAGATTGTGTACTCACATCCAATTATAATATTAAACACCTGATAACGATGTTATAATAGTTATGAGCCCTTTTTGATCTTTAAATATAGCAACATTTTTTGAAAACCCGCATGATGGACCGTGTTGGCAACGTATTTTTCCCTTATTGCAAAGACGTCGAAACTATTTTGTCAGCTCTATTTATCATAAAATCTCTTATAAACCAACGTCATAATTAATAATGTAATTTTCTTCCTCAGGTTAAACTCAGCGGACTCGAAGCGCGACAGCCTGGGCACGCCGATCCTGCCGGTGAAGGAGGACTACCTGACGGTGAACCGGTTCGACAGCAACGGCGGCGGCTGGGGCTACTCCGGCCACAGCGTCGAGGCCATCCGCTTCATGTGCGACACCGACATCATACTCAGTGAGTTAACTATCTACTTGTGTGTCTGTGTATCCACGTATCCATTAAACTATTTGTTAGAACTGTATGCGTACGCGCATGTATACAGTCGTTCGGTTATGGACCATTTAAAATGAAGACTGGAAAGTTTTTCCGGTGATAGTGAGGGTTGATCTTTTTCATCACCATCAGATGATGAGGTATGAATACGGGGATTACTTCTGGTAGAGAGATGACAATGATGACAATTTATCAGCTAAATATTTCACCAGGTGGGATCGGTCTGTACGGCGGGCGCGGTGACTACACGGCCAAGGTGAAGCTGTACGACATCGGCGCGGAGGGCGGCGACCAGGAGGGCGACGGAGAACTGCTCGCCGAGAGCGACGAGATCGTGTACGAGTGCCCGCCCCGCGACCGCTTCCCCGTCATGTTCGACAACCCCATACCTCTCGCGGTCAGTGGAAATATAATGGAAATATATAACAGAAGTACAAAATTGTTGCCGTATGGAATTCTCCGATCTGACCTCAGTCCCTTGAAGTTTACTTGTTCCTATCTCTGATAATAATAAGTTTACCTTTTTCTATACCAACCGTCGCTACCGTAACTACAGACGTCATTTCAAGTGACATGTTAGTTTGATTTCCGATGAATATTTGCATATTTATACTTACTTTGCAGGCTAACCGGTGGTACGTCGCATGGGCATGTATAAGCGGTCCATCCTCAGATTGCGGCTCCTCAGGCCAGGCGATGGTCATTAACGATGAAGTGGGCTTCCATTTCAAGACCTCGAAAAAGTCTAACAACGGGACTGACGTCAACGCGGGACAAATCCCGTGCTTTATTTACAACACCGTCAGTCCTGACCACTCGTTACCACTCAAAGTAGTCGAGTTTGGAGAACCGATCGTAGTTTTATCTAAAAACTTGTCCAGAAAAGTGACTGTGCCGTGTTTCAAGTCCCTCATAACCCTTCTACAATGGAGCTGGGACACCTTCAAGGAGAACATCCTAGAGACAAACGGCCTTGTTCCGATCAACTACCAGAAGTTGACCGTCATGAAGCATCAGAAGAGACTGGTATACGTGATAAGAGCATGCTTGAGACTTGTGCGGTCATACATCAATGAGATATACCCTCAGAACAACAGGAAGCGGAACTCCCACGAATACATGTCGTATTTTGAAGCTATAGCGGAGGTGCGGAACCTGATCCAGGCGATAATGGCGGACCAGACGCCGACGTGCTCCATGCTGCCGCGCAAGCCGGGCCGCAAGGCCAACCGCCTGTGCTACGTGCAGTTCGCGCTGGAGCTCACCACGTCCATACTCAAGGAGGCGCATGACACCATCACGGCTTGCTTCCATGCCTTCTTCCCCACGCCTACGCTCAAGTGGAACCATCTCTGCTCTATGTTGTATAATGTTAAGGTATGTCGAAATGAAACCACAAACATTAGATTAACGGGTTGTAAATAGATCTCATAGAGCATTGCGATTTCATCGTATTAAAACATTTTAAAATATTAACATCCATATTTGGCCAAAATGGGGTCCTCAGGCTTACGCATAAAAATTACATCGAGGACAATGGACCCTCCATTGTCTTCGAGGGAAGCCAGTTCCCGCCATGCTGATCAAAAATGGCCGTCAATCAGATGTACTCCCGTAAGCGGAGTAAATCTGACGATCGTTTGTCCGCTGTTGGCTCCTACAGTATAGTACACTTAGACCATGATAATCTGTACTTATGAGCTGTGTTTATAATAAAACTATGAGTTAACTAGTATAACTTTCATCCCATGAAACATTCTCAATTTAAAATGTTGTCGCAAAAATTATAAAAGCAATGTAATTAAGGCAGCCTGATTAAATACCAGTGCAAGACATATTATGCTTGGGTATTGTCTAAGGCCCGTATTAATAGACGTTACTCAATTCTGAGACGCTCTCAAGTTTATTGCTGTCCTTATTTTTTCCCTTTAGAATGACAAGGACAGCAAGAGACTTGAGAGCGTCTCAGAATTGAGTGACGTCTATTAATACGGACCTAATATTAATTGATAAAATAGAGCATGTGTTGCCAGGACGGCGTAGTGCCACCGTCCCAGATCCGCGAGCTGACGTCGACGTGCGCGGCGATGTGCGCGTCGCGGAGCCTGCGCGACGTGCTGCAGTACGTGGTGCCCGTCACGCAGAGCCACATCAACTCGCACGAGAACCGCCGCCCCGACAGCAAGGTACAACACTACTAATTAATGAGAGTTTTTGCATATGAAAAATCCGCTAGATGGCAATACGTAGGCGTGAGGTCCAACTGCAGCATGATTGGTGAATTTCGACATATCTGTCAATGTCATGTCATTGTCAGATATGTCAAAATTCACCAATCACGTAGCAGATAGACCACACGCCTACGTATCAAATTAATAAAAAAATACTAAGGTAATGAGTATTAAAATTTCGGAGTGGGGGTTTGTGACGTTACTGTCCAGTAAACGAAACGCGGTGTAAAACCGTCATTCGCTCACAGAAAAAAAACGTGTAATTTTTTTTATAATCATCCTGACGGACTAATTAGTTTTTGAAGTGAAAACTTCTTTAGCGGCGTTGAGCACTTTTTCTGTAATGGGTATAAAATCTTAAACTCGCGTCAGGACACGTGACCTGATCGAAAAAGCGTAGGACGGATGGATAGTAGACAGCTATAATAAAGTTTTCACTTCTGCCGGCACTCCCGGAGTGCAACCCGTCTTTTTTTTTGTGTCGTCTCGCCTATTGTGATTATCTGGATTTTACAACTATTTATAACGTCATCTTGCGTCATAAATTAATGTTTGTATAGGTAATCAAAGAGGTTCCGACGAAATCGGCGACCGTCCCTAGATCGTCGCACGCGCAGAAACCGCCGCCGATACCTCCGAGGGCTAACAATAGAGATACTCCAAAGGTAAATAAAGCTTTGATTGACTTTGTTGAATGCTCTAGGATGTAGATGTGTCATATAAGTGACCGAAATAAATATTGTAGTGTGTGTAAAATTAGTGATGGTTTAGATTTAACAACTTCAATATAATTGATCTATTTTTATGATCATCGTGGGAACAGATTTATTTTTGAAGTCACCTAGAGTATAGCTTGTTTTGGACCTTGTTGAGTGACTTTCTAGAATAGTATAAAGCCACTGTTTTGTACCTTCTGCTATTAGTATTATTAAATTAGCCGTATTGGTTATAATTTATTAAATATGTAGCCTAGTCTTAGCTATAAGAACACCGAACTAGTACTCAGTGCCAGATTTAGAGCAGAGAGTAGAGTCCCGTTTAAAAATATAGTCAGACAATGAGGGTTTTCTGAAATGATGCCCAACAGACGGCAGCGCTGAGGCGTAAGGTCCAAAAGCCATACAAAAATAAATATAGCACTCTGTCACTTTTGACAGCACGTGTCATAACGCCTACATTTCGTGTCGTCAGACCTCCCGCCACAGTGGCGCCAACTAAATTTCGTAAACACCCTCATTACAATAGACTTAGGCTGAATACTCAAGCGTCACTTAACTTTGAGACGCTGCCAAATCTGTTGTATCACAAAAAGTACCTATGGACTACTTTATCCCTTTATAGTGACAAAGACTGCAACAGTGACGTTTGAGAATTCGGTCATTATCGTGTAACCGTTGGTTCCGTGCATAGCCAGCCGAGCCGGCGGAAGGCGCGCCGAACCACACGGAGTGGCACCTGCTGGACGCGGTGCCGCGCATGCTGGACATCGTGCTGCTGCCCGTGAAGCAGCTCATGATGACGCGCCAGTGCGGCGCGCCGCACGACCACGGCGAGATCCGCCAGCACGAGCGCCTCGCCGAGTTCTGCTGCAAGCTCGCCGCGCGCATCGTCGCCGAGCTGTCCACCAGCGCCACCAGCGTGCGGGTGAGTAGCGCCACACAGCTGCACGAGCGCCTCGCCCAATTATTATTTATGATGGGAAAAACTGTGATATATCTACTCCCACTTTACCCATTGAAGTCCCTAGAATCAACTATTTTTAAATGTAATTTTTGCAATTTAAGTTCCAAAATGATAAGTTGTAATAGTATTGAAACAATGTGACTTTGATTCCATATGTCTTAGTACTAGCTGTCCCCCGCGGTTTTACCCGCGTTATATCAGATTTTTGGTTACTACTCCGCGCGAACTTTACTCGAAGCCACGTTTTATGTCGCGTTCCACTGATACAGGATAAAAAAGAAGATAAAATTCTCTGTCCGTCTCTTGGTCAAGCTACCTCCCCACCGATTTTCAGCCCAATCGGTTCTGCCGTTCTTGAGTTATATAATGTGTAACTAACACGACTTTCTTTTATTTATAAATAAATAAATAGATTTTTATACGACGTGAACTAACAAATATTAAAAAAAGTACATTATTTAACAATATGACTGAACACTGAAATTATGTTTACAGGAGGACACAGACTCCAACACGGTCAAGAACCTCGTCACCCCATCGCGGTTCATGCGCGTGAACCAGTCGCGCGCGTGGAACACTGGCAACGGCAGCCCCGACGCCATCTGCTTCACGGTGGACCGGCCCGGCATCACGCTGGCGGGCGTCAGCGTGTACGGCGGGCTCGGCAACTACGAGTACAGCCTCGAGCTGCTGCACGATGTACGGGTGAGAGCTATGCACACTACACACGCACTCTACAGTTCGTCTGCTTCACGTGGGCACACGCCATCCTTCTTGTAGTCCAATCTGCATGCCGCTAGCGATTTGATCTGTTAGAATTTGGTCGTTTAAGGAAGTGGATTTGCATGGCAAATATAATTGACAATCCCAATCGATTTTCGATTCTTTTGGCGTGATAATGCCGATTGGATCATGCTGATTGGACCTCGTATAGCGTTCCGATGAGTCAAAATATTTGTGTAAGTAAACTGTTTTTTTTTTCATTAACCACCAATTGCACTTTGACTAGACTTTGTTAGATTATTCTTTTTTTTTAGTTTCATTTTTACGAGTAAAATGTTCAAAGCGGTTGTCACAACGTCTGTGATATTGTCTGTATTACCTACACCTCGTTTCAAAGATATGACAATAAATATTGGAATACAATGGTGCGGATTCTCTTATTCACAAACTAACGTAAATTTTAGTTAAGTGCATCTTTTTTTTCCATTTAATTAAGAAAAGGACAAAAGATAAAATATACGTTAAGTCCTGTCAAATTTAGACACCCAATAGATAATTTAGACGCGATTTAAAAACATGGCGTCTAAATATACGTCAATTTTAATCGGGCGCTGTCTAATTTGACAGGATAAACTAAAATGTATCTTCTGTCCTTTTCTTTAAGAAATGGAAAGAGAAAGATGCATTTAACTTAAATTTAGTTAAGTTTGTGAACAAGAGAATCAGCACCTATGTTATCAGTTGTTTAAATGTTTAGGCCGTTTCTCCATCGTTGCCGTCACATCACGTCACCGAGAACACGATGATGGCGTCGATATATTTACTATAGGCACGTCACGTCACCTCGTATAAAACTCAGCTCGAAATTATCTTATCGGTGAAGTGGTGGTTACGGCGGTAGTTTACAAACGGCCTAGTTCAGTGAATCATCCCAGTACACTAACACGTAGTGTGTTAACAGTTGCGCGCATCAGCGGACGAGGCGAACCCGACGCACTGCTGGGTGAGCGTGGAGGTGGCGCACGGCGCGTACACCGCCGCCGAGCTGCAGCACGACACCGTGCAGCTCAAGTTCGACAGACCGGTGCCTCTGAAGGTGAAGTATCCTAGCTACTTATCATTTAGATGGTGTAACAGGTACAAGTAGTTTGGTTCAGTGCATCACCACTAGCGTAGATCTTTTCAACTGTGCTCGATTCGATTTCCAGCGAAACCTGATAAAGGTTACGACTAGTGTTTTACAAGGAGCAATTTCCTATCTGAACTCCAAAACCCCAGTAATACGTTACCGTTACTTGTTTTACTTTAATATTATTAGCACAAAGTGATCGAAGAGCTTTAAACAGATTTAAAAAATTGGCCTTTTAGTGTACAGCTCAGTTCTACAGTGTTTAGATGGCAAATAAGTTGACGGCTCACATGATAATAAGTGGTCTTCTTCACTTAGACCTGGCAGATGCTTTACCATCCCAATAATTTCATAGATTAAAATATGTTTTAAGACCCGTTATAACACCGAAAACCATATCTTTTAAACTAGAACTCATCGACTCTGCTTTGTGGAAATATTCGACGGTAGTTTTACACCAGTTGATTTCTTTCAAAAAGTACTACTTTTCTTAACTTTGCGGCACATTTTCACCATTAATGTTGTGTAGGAGGAGCTCCGCTACGCGATCCGTCTGTGCAACCACGGCGGGCGCACGTCGAACGGCGACTGCGGCCTGCCTTCGGTGAAGGGCCCCGACGGCACCACCTTCCGCTTCGCCTCCTGCTCGCTCAGCTTCAATGGAACTACGCTGGCCCGCGGACAGATACCCAGCCTCGTTTATTATGGGTATGGAGTTAATGTCCTGGAGAATTTTGATACCGACAAAATAATGAAACGCCCCTGTAAAATACAACTGATGTTAAACTGTTTACCAAATATGAATATTTTCTTACACAAAATCACCCTCTGAACTTGTATTTACTGAAATTTGTTCATTATTTTGACGACTTTCTTCAAATTAAATCTAGGGATCCGCTCGCGCCACAAATATGCGAGAAGCCATACAATCTAAATTGTAATACTCATTGCTCTGAGTGCTATAAGGAAGATAAAACAATAAAGGCAACAAACAATCGCGAAATTGTGTGACCGTTAATATAATTATATTGGGTATCAAATTCTTTTTCAATATTGTTTAAAAAGGCCGCAGGCATCGGGCCGCACCTAACTTCTTTAAGATAACAAGCTTTATGACCGAATACTCAAACGTTATTTAATATTTAAAATGTTATAAAATCTGTTGCTGTCCCTTTTTAGTTTACTTTATCCCTTTAGAGTGACAAAGACAGCAACATATTTGAAAGCGTATTACAAAATGTGACGTCTGAGTGTTCGGCGGTAAGCCGCACCTGCTATTATTAAGAGGCATTACAGAACAGGTTACAGGTATTTACGGAAAACCCAAATGCCTGTCTTTGTGACCACAATCTTCTATCCTCCAGGACATCAAAAACCCTATCCAACTCATCGGAATCAGCAGACAGTCTACTCTGCTCTTTGCGCTCCATCACTCTCCGCGTGGCGTCTCTAGTGCTGGAGCGAGCGGCAGAGCTGTTCTGCACACTGCGCAACGAGCTCACCGTGGAGGACCTGCGCCGCAACATCGCCGTGCTGCAGACCTCGCCCGCCATCAATATTCTTATACCCTACACGCTGGCCAATCTGGATGGTGTTGATGATTCTAAGGTGAGGATGGGTTTCTGTTGTCTATTAATCCAGTTAGAGATACTTTAGTTGGATTAAATTCTCGCATGACAGATTTAATCAAACCAAACCAAGTTAAATATTTTTTTGTTTTTTTTTGGTGTTTAGGTTTTACTGTTTAATTTAGACAGTTATACATTTGGCAATGTTGTTAAGTTAGTACTAGGAACTAATTACTATCTCAATTAGTCTAACCTACACTAAAACGCCTCTTTTAGAGCGTGATCAAGATCCTGGACATGGTGCACAACCTGCTTCCGCACGTGGGCGCCATGAACCTGATGATGCCCAGCTCGGACGAGAGCAAGAACACCACGGGCCACTACTACACCTGGCTCGAGAGCGAGCACCCCTACAAGCAGGCCACCGTCACCAACATGAGGTGAGAACATTGTGGTACCTTTTTTTTTGGTGAGTGGGAAATCATCAAATGACTGCTCCCGTCCTGGGCGCGGCGGGAGGGCGTGTCAGACTTTTACTGACTAAAACTCACTCATGTTCCTTCGGTTGCCCTTGTTCCGGGGTCACGGTAACTATTATAAACATTCCGCAACCAACATTGTCGTACCTAACAAATATGTTCTATAATGTAAGCCTAGTTAACGTAGTAAATTTTGTTAAACGTGGACACATTTGTGTTTTGTGTCGCATTTTAACTGTCAATTCTATAGAAGTAGTATGAAATTAGCCACTCCTTGCGCAGACGAAAACAACTTTTGTGTTCAGTTCCACTTTAAACATACTCGTTGAAGATGTGTGCCTTAAAGGTAACGAAAAATTTCTAAGTTTGTCATGTTACTTGGGTAGTTCCAGTAACTCTTAAGTAGATAGCTTTTTTAAATTTTGGTAATCCGACCCGAGTTGAATGGTCTTAACATTAGCCAAATCTGCTTAAAAACTCCGAAACATTGTCTGTACAGGGTCCTATTCCCAAACAACGTCTCCTGGGTGGTCCTAGAGATGGACCACCGCAGCATCACCGCGCAGCCGGAAGACTCGCTCACAGTGTACGCGGTGGCCGGCACGCCGAAACACCGCTGTCACTGCGCCAACGAGGTGCGGGTCTCAGACCCGCCTTTCAGAAAGGTATATAAGGTAGAACGTCGTCCATCACCCACGTCACTCATTATGGTGCTATTGCCTATTATGATTTGTACGGATCTTCCACAGTTTCCATGGAGACTTCACTGTTCGGGGTGTGACTATTTATTTCATCTGTTTATTACTATGAAGTGTATCAATGAAAGATATCTATTCACTTTGAAGAAAATATTGTGCTGCTGAATGTAATATTGTTAAGGGTAGTTTAAATGATTTTTAGCCAAATTGATCGGCGTGAACCGTGATTTAAAACTCTGCTAATAGAAGACGAACGGCACACTGTCACTATGTAAGTGAATTTCTCATGACTTACGCACACCATTATGTGAGTGGTGTTTACAAAAATATCTGCTCAGCTAATTTCATTCATTGTAGATCTCCTCCAGTTTACTGGTGTTCACCATTTCTAAGTAGATTTCTATCTTATCTTATAGTGTACTAGATGAATTAGCTCTTCCTCGAAATGCTTAAGAGAAATCTTCGCTCCTGACTCCTAAGGTAATATAAACTTGTGTCAGTGTTAGTGCCCCGTAGATTTTTGCCCTCTAGATTTGTTAACTCTTTGAGTGTCGTCCGACGTCCTGGGATCGACTCCCGGGTTGTGTAAAATACTGTCGGTAGCAGCCTGCAGCCAGGACTTTTTGTTACCGGTTGGTGATAAACATATTGTCCCCTATTGGATTCAATTTTCTATATTATAGAACTGTGTACTCAATGTGTACATACAAAGAGTACACAATAACAATATAATAATATATAAAATCCTAAGAAATATATCCGTGTCTTTTTTTTTATAAATATTTGTTAAAATAGAATTTTTAAATATTGACAGCCTTACAGAGTTAAAAGTTCCCTTGTTTTCACGGTTCCGTACCTCAAAAGGTAAAACTCTGGTAAAGCCAAAAAAAAGGCAAAAGGCATCATGTATTTCCATTACACCAGAAAGCCGCTTTGAATCGTCTTTTAGCCGAAGAAGAAACCTATTTCGAAACTTTGAAAGGATGCCAATGAATTCTAAATGTATGTGATTTTGATTGAATGGATAGAAGGTAGATACATGTTGGTTTGTCGGCACAGCGGCTGGTGCAGCTGACGAGCGAGGGCGAGGTGGAGGAGCTGGGCGACGAGCCGGACGGCGACGGCGTGTGCATGCACTACAACTGCTCCTACGTCAGCGTCACGCCGCGCCTCGCCAACAAGTTAGTACGGCCTGGTTTACAACTGCCAGCGTCACTGGACTCCGCCCCTGGATCTGCACTGCATCATTGTAAAGGCTGATTTATTACAGTAGCTGGCGCCAGCGTCACTGGATTCCGCCCCTGGATTAGCTCTGTATCACTCATGTAAACTTGTTTTGATTAATGCTGGCGCCAGCTACTGGGCAATGTAAATCAGCCTTTACAGAGAGATCTCATCAGTGCGTTGCGTTTGTACCGGTCCATTTTGAAAGAAAACTAAACAGAAAACACCGCTACGAGGGCGTGCATCTACTTCTTGTATTGCGACGTCGTGCGTTTTCAGAATGAGGCAGCATTTGTTGCGCTGAAGCAACGTATCCATATACCCTTGCAATGACGCTGCGACAACGCGACGTGATATTCACGGTGTAGTTTGAACGCAGAAATCAACGATGTTGAAATATTTTGAACATTCAGGAAAACCAATTTGCTTACAGTCACAGAGACTCATTTAAACAACCACTTAAATATTTTTTTTATAGTTTTTCTTTGTATTTTATTAGGTTGCTACTTTTTAGTAAGCAGTCTGCCATCTATTAAGATGTACCATCAAGAACTACAATTGTCCGTTTTATTGTAGCCCCAACGAGTGGCCGCAGAAGGCGCTGTTGGTGCCGGGGAACGAAGTTATATTTTCTCTGGAGACAGCGTCCGACTATTTGACCGAATTTAATAAATCTAACAAGTAAGTTGTAGTTAAGTACTCTCACTATAATATAATAAAGAACTAAGTACTCTGTTTTTGGTTATTAGGGTTCTAAACTTCCAAAAGTGAAAAGAAACACGTGGTCATCCATTTCCATCTCTCCTAAAGCTGTGTAAACAGCAAACTTATTAATCAACACAATCAAAATATATGTCCATACTTTTTTTGTCATGCATTACGGACGTTTCATGGTACACTAGAAATCAAGTGTATCACGGAACATCCCTGATGCCTGCTAAGTCTTGGACAGGAGCTAGTAGTTAAAAAATGTTTATTAATGCTGGCACACTTCAGACGTCCACCAAGCTAACATTATTTAATGGAATAAAACATATCGTATGACTAAAGATGAAATTATTTGTCATCTAAATAATAAATTTGAGTTTCCATGACGAAACCTTACACTTGGCGTCATAGTCGACATTAGCATTTAGCTTGTATTTTTAAAATTGACGTTCAGGATAATTACTAACTATACCTATGTTTTTTAATTTGCATAAATATACAAGAGTGTTATACTAGATTCCTATTTAACTGTTTTTAGAAGTCAAGAACAACGTCTACAAAGTCGCCCACGCTATTTGGCGCAGTCTTTGGTGCAGACTAATTGCTATAGGCAAACAACATAAAGCCACATAATGCATAAAAATACGAAGTAAATCAGGCTGACTTTCAAGGCTAAACTACTGAACGATTTTGATAAGGAGTAAACTTGAAACCTAGATGAATTTTATTATTACTTACCTAAACACAAGACATCTTAAGAATAAGTAGTACAAGAATACACATTTTTCCCTGTTACATAAACCATTCACCATAGCTTTGTTCTCAATAATATCAAACTTCCAGTGAAGACAACCGCTTCGGTTTCCGCTGCCTGTGCGTGGGGTACGAAGACACGCCACTAACAACCCAGCGCCAAGGTCTGGTGGCGCTGGAGATGGAGCTGGTGTACACCGGCGCCGCCTGCGCATCCAAACTCTTGGCGCCCGACATCGAGATACCGCCACTGTCGTTCTGTGAGTTTTTGCCTTAATAAAATATTTTTGGCGTAATGGTTGCTGAATCAAAGCTTAAACTCTTTATGAAAAAGGCAGACCTAAATAATGAGATATGCTAAGGTGTTTTTTCGTAAAATTCTAAGGATAATAGGCAATTAATGTGGTCCAAAAGTCGCCAAGGATGATTAATATACAATATGAAAGAATATAAAATACTGTACAAACATGCAAAAGGGCATCAAAATCTGTTTAAGAGATTTCGTAAAATTATTACTTACTTTACTCAGAAGATACAACCGACTTTTAGTTATTATATTGTTATCTTTCATACATTTTTGCCCACGATCATTTTACTTACGTCTTTCTAATCCAATATAGGATTGCATAAAACAACCGCATCAGAAATAGTAAGCAAGTAGAGGTTATAATCGCCAAACATGCGCAAACGCACGCTGCAGTTCAATGCTATTTTACGTGTCTTCAATCTGGTATATAGTTATAACATTAAAAAAAAACTTGTTCTGGCACATCTAATTCATTATACATCACATTATATTTTTAAACATGATTTACACAGATGTGTGAACCATTCAAGGCTAATATCTCGTTTTTTACCATTAAACTATACTATACATACGTTGAAGCATTAAAACGGAATCTTTACTACGATGATTCCATTTAATGGCTTCTTGTTTTAGCTGATAATGTCATGAATGAACCAATTATTCATTTGCGGTTAGATCACTAGCACCAACTAACTTATTTATAAATAGAAATAAATATAACAAAAGCTACTTGTTCTAATTTAATTACTCAGTTCCTGAAACAAAATATCCAAGTAATGGGATAATATTCCTTATGTTTCGATTTATAAGAAGTATTTTTGAATAACAGCACAGTTCTCAGATTTCCATTAGTAATTGCTTTATAAACAATAATTTTAGCTCAATTCATAAATATGTATGACTCTCCAAAGTTTTTGAACGTAAGGTTATATACTAGCATCATTTATAATCACAGTCAGTGGATATTCGTACAGATACATTTTTATTAATTCTAGTGTTATGACCTCGAGATAAGGTTGACATTGCTTAAAGCGTGGTGTCAAAATGTGGTTATCAGATAAATGATGTATTTTTAAGTAATTATATATTGTTTGTAATCGCGCCCTCGCGGGCCGTGACCAGAATATGTCGGTGCAGGTGCATGTTCCTATTGTGGTATCTTCACATCCTCGCTGGCATACTAATAAATGTGGCAATGGTGCTCCGAAGACATAGCATTCAGCCGTTCGATTTTGTGTAAAACGTTACAATATTTCCTTTGACTAACAAGGCTCTGATTTTTGCTTGAATCTGAGCTGTTTTTGAGGGAGCGTCTTCATTACATGAGTACGGACTGCACAAGCATTATTTTACGCTGTCTAAAATCTATACTAATATTATAAAGAGGAAAACTTTGTTTGTTTGATTGTAATGAATAGGCTCAAAAACTGGGCCGATTTAAAAAATTCTTTCACCATTTGAAAGCTACGAGTAATATAGGCTATATAATATCACACTATGTCCCACGGGAGCGAAGCAGTAACCAAAAACCTAATGTAACGTGGGTGAAACCGCGAGGAACAGCTAGTACCTGTATAAAATTGTAAACTGACAGACTATTTGTTGATTAACAACGCATAGCCCAAACCGCTGGTCCTAGAGACAAGACTTAGGGAGAATGTTCTTTGTAAAGAGCCCAAATAATAATCAGAAACGCAGGAAGGACATAGCTTGCAAAACAAAAGTGGCCTTCAGTCAATTAGTTAGTCGCCAATATACATTCTTTGCGCCCGTCCTATATAATAAAACTAGCGGCCCGTCCCAGCTTCGCACGGGTAGATATAAGATTACACAATAAAAACACAACAATAACAAAATAATAGATAACACAATGATAACAAAACTTTTTTTTAATTTGATCGCAGCGCTAACTGTCGGGACAGACTAAAATTAAAATTCAAATATTATTTAAAATTTCACACTGCGATGGTAGCACCGACATGTTAAGAAGTATTGCTACGCATTTTCTTATAGAACCTTTTTAATATCATTGTCTATGTTTATGACATCTGAAAGTGATTATTATTTAAAATTTGACACTGCGATGGTAGCGCCGTTTGTCGGATCCAATGTAAAACATTCCAAAATCAACAACTATAGTTCGCATCACGTAAGCTTGCCCCTCTGAAGTTAGGCTTTTGTGACGACCGCGCAGGTACAATCACGTAAAAAAGTATTACGTACGTGTTTTTTTTTTGTTTTATACAGAATTGAATTAAATTGTAAATATTGTGATTGTAAAGCTGCTTCTAAACGGGCAATATTTTACTGGAATTGTAATGCTGCAATACATTCGTATTCATATTATACGTAAACAGAAATAACTAGTTACAAAAATAATATATCTAAGAAATTACGTACAACTGATTACGCTCAAATGTTGTTACGAGTTTACGATCCATGTCTATGTGAGTGTCAGCGTAACTGCGTACGTAAAATAAAAGTTATATTTTTGTCCACGAAACTAGTTACACGATTATCAGCCTCGTAAGTAGTTACTGAAACCCATTACGTTAAATAACACCCACTTGTAGTTTTGTTATTATGTCATTAGAAACAACAGCGTTAATACTTAATTATAATAGCTGTTATTAGTTTGATTTATTTTGTGGCGGTGAAAATAAAATAATTATAAACAATAACCAAGTTGAACAGTTTTGGCAACAACAGTACTTTCGCATTGAGCAAGCAGGACAGAAGTAAGCATCAAACGTATGCGAGTGACAGAGACGCCATTACAGGCGCCATCTTAAGCGGGCCGCGCATGCGCGGTCGACGTTTGGTTGTAAAATCGACTACTGCGCAGCCAATTGCGACGAACTTCAGAGGGGCAAGCTTACGTGACGCGAACTATACTAATAAATTAATTGTGACTGTCAAATAATAACAGACAAATAATTAGCAATAAATTAAAATTGCGACTATAATTTGAGATTTAAACTATCCTATCTCTCAAGTTGGATCGAACTGCACATGGTGTGCGAATTTTATTATAATCGGTTAAGTGGTTTAGGAGTCCATTGAGGACAAACATTGTGACACGAGATTTATATATATTAAGATAAATAGACTTCTCAATATTTACCCAAAAACCTTCCGTGAGTGCAAAGTACTTATCGCCAAATGGTTGTCCACTCTCACATATGAAGAACTGGAGGACTTAGTGAAATGAAATTAAGAAGTTATTTTGCCTACCTTCTCTGTACATTACGTCATTACTTCTAAACTTTCTCATACATCCCTCACACACACACACACACACACACCCACACACACCCACTAACTAACCTTACTCTCCCATTTTGTCTAAATTTTTCTCTTTAAATTTCTATTACTTGGAACGCTGACGTTCCCAACCTCCTGGAGGTGGGCGCTAATAGCTACGACACAGTTCTCAACTAATGTAGCTATTATCGTACACAAGAAATTTGCATGTATTTTTTCTGTTCCAAATAAAGAAATTATAAAAAAAAAGAGCAAGTATCCACTAAGAAAGGATTTTTGGAAATTCCAATCCTAAAGGGGTAAAATAGTAAATGGAAATAACGACATTCACGCAGGCGAAACCTAGATAGAATATTAACTTAACATCATCGCCAGTCGCAGAAGCTATTGTATTCTAAGTTCGTATAATTATTGTTTAGCGACGCTAGTGGAGGTTCAAGTGCACGCTATGATGGGCGGCAGCCCCATCGGCGTGGAAGGCGAGCCCACGCAAGATGGCAGCGAGGCTCTGCTGCTGTCCAGAGGGCTGGAGCTGTCCTCCCCGCCTTCCATACACCATGTACTGGATGGACAGCCGCTGCTGCGGTAAGTGCCTTATTATGATCAATTATCGCACAGAGAAAACAAAAATAATTGTTAAAAATATTAGTCGTGGCTATTTTCAAAACATTTACACTTTTTGTCTTTGCCTGTACCATTCCATCATACCTAATATAATAATAAGCTACGCTTAACTAGAAATAATCTTAAGTACTTCATACTTCCTCATTCAAAGTACATAATAATATACATTCCACATAGTTGTGATTGTTTACAAACATAAACTAAAGTTATTATTACATCGCAAGGAATGTTAGCCAGTTACAATTATATGAAACAGTATTGTTTTTGTTTTCGATGTGCGATACATTGTTTTGATTTATTAATAAAGGTTAGATGCTTGTGCTTGAAGACGTCGACGATGGAAATTGTAGCTGACGAGGAATTGAAGAAATTGATTTCTATATTATTGCAAAGGTAGAGGTCGACAAAGGACTACTGTTGGTTCTCTTTTGTAATATCTATTTAAATTATCTTGAGGGTCAAACCACTAGATCAATGAAATATCTCTAACTTGGCTAGCCAACACAAATATTTTTTCTTTGGTTTATGATTACTTGATTGGCGCGTATTTATGATTTTAAACTAAAAAATAGACGCAGGGACTAGACACACAAGGCCAGCTTCTTATTTCGTAAATTGTACATACAGATGCAACAACACTATTTACTATTTAGATATGCAGGCACATACTATAATAGTCCCCATTGTTAGCTATATCTCTGGAGACGACGTCAAGGAATTCTCAACAATCTTCTCATACGGTAAGTATGTGATGCGAATGAAATGTGTATGTAACAGGTACCTACAGTATTTATCAGAAGGACGGTAAGTCAGTGAATAGTTATGACTATAACTCTAGACCACACATATCTATCAATACTATCATACAGACTAGTACATCATCTGCAGACGATACAGTGTCGTCATTATATGTGTTAGAGTCGGACCGTGCCCCTAATCACAAGGTAGATAAGTAACCCACTGCTCTGCGGCAGTAGGGCTGCTCACTACACGGTCTACACGTAACCCGGTACAAGTATTTGCGTAACTCTCAACCGTTCTACATTCCCCAATCGCGTCTGCTCGCCGCACAAAGACGCATTAAACTTTGTGCACAGGTTTGTTTACCCAAGAGGTACATGAGCTCATTGTTCAAATGGACAATAATGCAACCGTTGTGACGATAGAATTTATTTCTTCTCAACAATTGTTTGAAACCAGTAAACCAGTGTGTTCATACACTCTCCGGCGTCCACACTAAACAATTTTGTGCTCTCACACGTGCGCTCTAGGGTTCGATATAGATTAGCACCTCTCGCTTAAAACGCCTATAGGTCAAGTCGTAAAATGTCAAAAACGTGCACAAGTCGCTGAGCACGGCTTATACCTCTAGTAGGATAATACAATATTAGTGATAGAACAACCACACCTAGCGTTAGGTATGCATTGACTAGGTGAGCCGAGACTGGAGAACGGGTTATAACGTACAGCGCTATTATGTTGACGGAAAATGTCCCTCAGTTGACCTACTGTTACATTTAACAAGATGAAATAAATAACAGTGTATGAGGAACCGCTCGCTGCGCTGTTTACATTACTATTTGCATTAAATATAAAAGCAACAATTATGTGTTTTCATGTATAAGATGGTCGCTACAATAAAATAATTACAATAATACCTACGTAGTTAAGGAGTATTTGTGTTATTGTTCTCAGTTTAATGAATATAGTGTCCTTAGCAATATTACTTACATCCAAGTTTTACGCCAATAAGTAGGTCGCAAGTGCTCTGTAGTAACGCACGCAATTTTATAGTGAGTATAAACTGTAGGTCATTTCGTCACGTTCGCAAAGCAGTGCGTCATTAAATACTAACATTACAGTGTTACCTTCGCAATATTCGCTAAACATTCGCACAGCTGGCATCATCATCGCACGAGTCACAATAAAACACCGTATTCGTTGTACTTTTTATTAATCACAATAATTTAATGCTACAACAAAAACCTAATTAGTATCTTTTGCAACACCACATCGCGTAATACTGATTCGTGTAAAACTAAAGTTGGCACTTGTATCGAGACGCAGCGGTGAGGTGGAGCTCCATGCTGCCACAATTACGTGAGATCACACGATGCCGATGTAGAGCGACGCCGAGCGTCGGGTTGCGGTGTAAGATCGTTTGTTGTGAAAACCGCACAGCTAGACCCGTGGTGAGAACGTATTGTGGCGGCATCGAGCCCCTGAGGTAGAACTGTATCGCGCACATAACTCGCGGAACTAGCCATCTATTGTTTGTCACCAGATACACAATGACAGAGATCAATTGCTCTCGCAACACGAACCGATCATAAGTCAGTAGTCAGGAGCTCCGCTCTCTCTACCACTATATGAAACTCAGTTTCCCTGTAAGTCTTTCCATCTGGCATGACTATCTGCACTTTCTTCTTCTTTTCGTTTTCTCGTCTAACTATAAAGAATATGGCTATGGCTGCTAGTACTAACACTATAATGACACCTATGACTACAAATATCCAAAAGGTTTGTTTGAACGGGCCGCACCTACTGTCCACGTAGGTCGGCAGCGACACGAAGTAGCCCTCGAGCTCGTACCAGCAGGTGACGGTGCCGCCCTGCTCCTTCAGCACGTCGCGCCAGTTGTCAGCCAGCTCACACTCACAGGATGTGTTCAGGTTGAGGCCGTCCACTCTTAGAGTCAGACTCGTACGGTTGTACATTAATGAGGCCGGCGTCAGGTTCGTCACGGTGTTGTTGTCGATCAGCAACTCCTGCGGCCCCATGACCGACGCTACCTCCAAGTCCACAGTGAACCCAAAAAACGCGCCCTTTCTTAAATTGGTCACTGTATTATTTCTAAATGTAATTGGTCCTCTCGTAACTATGTGAAAGCCGTCTCCTTCTAACGTTTCTATGTTGTTACTCTCTATGAGGACCCTCTTTGGTGAATTGACAAGAAAAGTTAAACTATACAAATACTTAACAGTAACTCCTTCCATTCGCAACAGGTTGGTCACCTCCACGTCCGATAGAAACCTGCTCGGTAGCGTGTTTATCCTGCCGCCGCGCAGTATAAAATTCTCTACGGTGAATTTCTTAAAAGCTTGTATTTCGATATTTTCGAAGACATTGTCGGACAACTCAATGTTGTTGACTCCGGAGAGGCTGGAGAACGCGAATGGCTTCATGAGTTTTATTCTACTGTTGCTGATGACGACGTCGTTGACACGCCCTTGTATGGCGTGAGACGCAATCTCGTCTATCGTGCAGTTGTTTATCGAGATCCGTAGTCCTGGGTTCATCTCGTTCCGGTTGGAGAACGGAGACCAAGACAGGGCTCGCTCGTTAATGACTACGTGATCCACATTTCTTAGTTCTATATTGCGAAGTTGAATTAGATTTCGAACTGTGTCGGGCAGGAAGGTTACCCGGGAACAGTTGTCGATAATGATACCGGTGGCAGTTGATGGAACACTGTAAGCTCCGTCGGGCCGCAGGGTCACCTCCTGCAAAATACCGAAATAAACTTTGTTTAAAAAAATCTTCAGAGTGTTTCTGCTAGAGTGTTGAAACTTGTTGCAAATCACCTATTCGATAGGTGGTCAGGTATCTGTTACTATTTTATGATAATTAGATCATAAAGGTGATATGAGTCACTGGTGCTATATTAGATCATCGTTTAAATAGGGGATCTAGGCGGAGAAAAAGTTTATAGAAATTTTACTCACTGGATATTCTCTGGTGCACGTGCATATGACTCTGGTGAAGGGGTCGCAGCGACAGGCCTCCTCCTGGCACACGGTGGGCGAAGCCGCGAGTGAGCGCGCGTGCAGCGCCACCACCACCCACCACCACTTCGAGCAGCGCATGCTGGCCTCACGTCACCATCGCACTCTATTATTCACGCACTGAAAACAACCAACACATCTATAAGCATTGTGGCATCATCCCCACAATTACGCACACAACAAACGATTATTCACTTCACTGACATGAATTTCTATTATTTATTCCAATTAAAAGCAATGCAACGAATAGACCAACGTATTCACGGGCTAATGGAGTCAATCTGAGTCAGCTAGGTATCGGTCGTTATCGCGGCCACTGTTATCAGATACGTGGTAGGTACACCGGTGCGACTTACTAAACCTCAGATAACGAACAGTAATCGAACTCAACATTATTCTTATAACTAGCAATGGGGAGGACGGATTGGTAAAATTCGTTATACAGCGCACGGCCACTATGTACTAAGCGTATTACCGCCCCAGGCTGACCGACACCTATCAATTCGTTTGTTAGAGTGAGTGACGTGCCTGTAAGTGCGTTTAGTATGAAACTGAACTACTGTTCATTTCCCGGTACTGTGAGTTTGCGGGTTACTCAGCGTGGCGTTGCAAGTATGAATTTAGCAAGACTAACAGAGGAGATAGCGGACCCGATTAATAATGATAAAGCAAGATATGCCATTGTGTTTGTTTACGCGTCAACGGTACATGAAATACAGTCATGAAAATTTTATTGAAATCGATAATCTCTATAGCTCGGACAATGAAGAACAATAATTCAATAAAAACGCCAAGTTCGTAAACAAAACATGTTGTACGTAGGCGAGGTCTAGAAGTATTAGTCGTGCAGTAGGTAGTAGGTACGTCTGCTTGTTAGGAACCTAGTTCCATTCACGCGCTGTGAATGGGAGATGTGTCCGTTTACTGCAAACTTTCTATGAATGAGAGCGCTGCTTCATTGTTTTACTGACGTAAACTGTCATAAATTAAGGGTCTAACTTTTAAGTAACATCTGGTCTCGTAACTAAACTGGTGTCAAATGATTATAAAATAATATAATCCATTATTTTATGTATTACATTGGGATTAATGACATCCCCATTGTCATTATCTCTGACAGTTGATACGAGTAGTCAAAAGCCAGAATGTCAATATCCTACAAACGGTGTCGAGTTACCTAGTAACTGGGTGTGGAGGTCTGATAGGCAGTCGCTCCACATAGTACATTCATATTCAGCTCGATCCAGTTAGCCTGGAAGTCTACCTTTACATATTTGGGAAATGAAAGAGATGACGTTCAATGAATGTTGAACATGCAAATAATAAATAGGTCAGTTCGGGAGACAAAGGAAAACAAACAAACATAGTTGAATAACAGTGTTTTGCGCTTCAATGGCGTGTCGCCTTGATTTCTGGTACATTAGATAGGCTTTATAGATAACACGCAAGTTTATCTATAGCCTAGATCCATTGAATTTATTAAATTTTATAATTTTGGTTTGGTTTGGTAGTTTGGTGTGATTGGCAGTAGCACTGCCTATCGTGTGTGCGATTTCTACTGGAAATATTTTTTTTTCGAGCTTACAGGTGCGAAAATTCATGACAAATGGTTGTATTCCATATTGCATTCAAATTTAGCTTGAATTAATAAAAAAGTCTATTGAGACTTTGGAGTTTTTTTTAACATGACTGAGTGAATAGAAATAATATATTTTATTCATTCTTTGCGTTTGTGTGCACACTCACACACTGAAGTAAGAGTCAGCATTTGTGGACTATGTGGACTTTTATTTTCATAACATTGCGACTACAGGAATAGAGTACTCAATTCTCATGTTTCTTTCTACAAGTTTCCGTTCTCAACTGCCGACATTTTATAAATAGACAATGTGTCATCATAATCATTGGAGGAATTTTGGAAATTACTAAAATGCGTGACGCCACCTTTTTCTATTGTGTGAAATTGTGTATTGGTTTTGACTTTTGCCCCGACTTCCGATTTTACCAACGCTTGTGCAACCAATGTGGAAAATGAATAAATGAGTTCGTCTACTATTTACATAAAATGTTACTTGGAGTATAAATTATAATCAAATTTCACAAGACTGACGTTAGCCATCATAATATGAGCGTGATCTCAACACAAAGCGAAATACTCTCCGGTATGACGAGCTGGATTGATTGGGTTTCGATTTTGAATGAACCTTGTTTGAACTGGTGCGAATGTGTAATATATCGGCATGTTTCCGTGTCCGTGTACCTGTACAGAAACTAATTAAATCGCTCTGGTATTCACGTCGGCCGGCATCGCGCCGCTTTCGATCACGTGCCTGCACCCTCGCTCGGATTTGCTCATGACTTTACTTAAATATAGCAGTGTATGTAAGAATGTACATCTATAATGGCATTCCATCTTTACATCTGCTGGCTGGCTAATTACGATCCTTGAGTCGTTTTTTCGCTAAAATCGGCAATGAATTAAGCACGTGTTTGCTCTGAAATATGTCGTCCGTCTGTCTGTCTGCCCCGTTATAGCGACTCGAATCACTTGTTAGCCATATCTTTTCAATAGTGTTTTTCGAGTTACTCTTGAAAGCTTGTTCCTGCTTGATGTTCACGATGTTCTAGGAAAAGCCTGGATTTTTAATGATTCACAAAAATTGTTTGTAAGTACTTAGTAACTTCTGCCGTGCGAAATTTATGAATAATAGCTCTACGTACTTACGTTGGTTATGAGTTAGTTCACTGTAATTTCCGTCCGTAAACATTGCTATTTATCCACATCATAAACTTAATCACTGATAGGTTGGTATGCTTGTATTAATTATTTGTATTGTTTAAAATAATTATCCTATTAGATAAGCGTCTCCTGTCAGTTACAAATCTACTCAAAGAGATTTAAAGATGCAATCTAGTTGAATGTTTTGTCTGAGGTTTTTGAATGAACCACTACTCGGGTAGGGACACTGTGCCTATTGTACAACACCCGAGTGCTGACAATTAACTATGCCCTTGTTCATGTGGTCAACACATCATAATTGAACCCTGCTTACAACATAGGTGCCTACCTACACCATTGTCGCGATATATCGGTGAACGTTGCAATTGTTAGCCAGGTGCATAGTACATTATAATGAATCCATTTGGGAGCTTCCCAGCATCAAGTTCAGATTATTATTGTTTCTATTTCTGATACAAACAAACGACTGTTTGTCCGCTTTGACGTTAAACAAAACTGTGGGTGCTTCAGATTTGTGTCTATTATCCATGCGACGAATACATTACTTTTAGATTTAAAGTTAAAATAATTTAACTTGTTTCATTTGTTTTGTGACAGTCAGCTCAACTGCTGAATGCGAATTCTTGTATTTTATAGAGGCAATATATTTCTAAAACTTGTCAAAAATAAAGGTAGCCGTGTGCAAATATATAAACAAAACCCGCGTTTTATTTACGAGTTGGCTATTCCCGCCAGTGCCTCTACTAGAACGGATTTTTTTTGAACATGACGTGACGGCACACAGAGGCAACAGTTGACTGCCTTTACACATTTTACACAAGTGTTCCATGCCAACAATCATGCATAAGTAACAAATAATGGCGGCTGCTAGAACGTTCCACTTGCACCTTTGTTATCGCTGGTTTCAGGTTCCATATTAATCATAACAAGGCAACCTGACCACTGCTTTGTATATTTCTTTGTCAGAAAAGAATAAAAATTAATATTTACTATTGTGACTGGTTGACTTTAGTCTATAGTCTACCGTTATTAGCTCTAAAAGTAAGTATTATCAGTCACATTTAAATATATATGTAGATAGGTATAGGTTAGTCTGTGTAAGTAATTAAAAAGTCAGACAAAAATGATGTGCGGTTCTGTCTCTGCTTCAATTTTAATAAATTGAAACATTGTCTGCATGTGGTAGGTACTGTTTGACTTCAATTACTTGTGAACTCTGGGCAATATCTTTAGTAATATGTGTGTTTCCTTGTTGCCATCCGTCTTTGACATATCATTTGTTCGGCGAACATCCAACGTTCAATTTTACACTCGATTCGTTGATTTCATGGGCAAGTGCCGCTAGTTGTCCTACGTAGTATCAGTAACTAATAGAGTCGTAAACTAACGCATGTAGTGGCCAAGCCGTAACAAAACGGTTCCCATGTCCCATGCATGGACGTCCGAATATAATGAAAATACGAAATCCGTCATGCTGTCTTTATGTTGTAATGTTTATTTTATCATCAATACAATAACTAAGACGATTTGATTATTCACGATTACGTCATATTCTAACCGGGTTGTCCTTCAGAGCATGGATTACCTCAAGCTCCGTAGCGACTTCACGTTTACTTTACTTTAATATTTGATACGCGATAAATAAGAAACTATATTTAGGTTATCGTACCTACATCGTGCCTTCGGCAATTTAATTTAAACGCAGTACCTTTGCAAGGGTAATATTGCAAGGAGAGTTTAAGACACGAGAAAAAGATGAAATAGATAAATATCAATAACGTGAAGCAAAATTGCAAGTGCTACGCAATAAACTGTAGTTATAATATTCTTTATAAAGTATACGCACCCAACTAAGCTTCAGATATTGTACATAATGTGACAAGTGAAGATGTTTCAGTGCACCGAGTTTCTTGCGCCCCAAGGTCAATTTCGTTTCTCCGACAATTAAAAAACGTGGTATAGATACTGATCGTTCATTTGTTTTGTTAATTGCTTTTCTATAGTGGAAAATATGGCATTTTCTCATTATTGAAGTGCGCTACAATAATAAAGTTGATGTTGAAATGAAACGAGTCCCTGCTAGTTTATTGAAAGCAAATAAACATAATGCGGAACGCAAACTCGTGCGCACGTTCTGGTGCGAGTTTGCAGGAAGGAGAATTATTTTTAATATCTTCATAAAGCAGCCTATAAGTGTCTATAGAAACTCTACCAAGTAAATGTACGAGTGTCACACAATTTCGGTTGAAATCTTCTCACTAACTTCTAATTATACCTATAAATAAATACTCAAGCTTTTGCCGGCGACTTCGTCCGCGTAAAAGTCAAAAATGGTTCTAATAGGATTTTCAATTGGTTTTTTTAAATCACTCCTAAAACAACTTTCTACCCCCTTTTTAGGCGATGAGTTACAATAAAATATGAAACACGTCTTCTTTCAGTTCTTTTACAGAATGTTTATGAAAAATTTGAAGTTAATGAAGGAATCACATGATCCCATACAAACTTTGCACCCATTTTTCATCTCCTTGGAGCCATTATATTGGAAAATTACACACACCCCCTTAGTAACATGTCTCTACGATCATCAGTTTGTCACTCAGGACAACACATTTTATATGTATTCATATGTGTTTTTGTGTGGAACTCCTCGTAATCTCCTCTAATCGGAGGCTACGCTATTTTAAAGTTAATCGTACAAAGTCTAATACATTGTTAGCACGATGTTATTACATCTTGTGATTTTTCCACACGACAGGTAGTAAGTTGTTGAAGCTAATTGTCCCCGGTGACCTCATCATCTTGAAGGTCAATTGCCTGATAGACATGCGACCTGATTTGGCTAATAACGTAAACTTGGTATTATCCAGAACGTTAATTTTTGAAATCTAAGAATATCTTTAGTTGCTGCTTTACGCGTTGAGTTCTTTGGACATGGGTACTGGATTTAGGAAAAATGCCTTCAAGATATTTCTATTTATTGCAGGATCTTAGAAAAACAGTACTTATACATAATACATATTAATATTTAAACACTTTCCTGTTACCTCTTAACCAGTTATTGATATTATATTTGAATACTTACTAAAAAAGAAGCGACTACGCAGCACTTAACACTATTCATGTTCCTTATTAAAGGTAGTGCTAGACCAGTGCGCATTTATATAACAAAAATTGCACGATTTGTAGATCAATTAACAGCATGTTAACAAATATCACTACCGTAGCACGCACATGCACAAGAAGTTGTCATGCATTTGCAGTAAAACATATGTTATAGTTAAGTGTATTCATATAACTATTTCTTTATCGTCTGTCTGGCTTGTGATGTGAGCTGGACAATGGTCAGCGTCTCGCAAGCAGCCGTGAATGTCGAATGCTATCGACTTGAGTGAAATAGAGCAGCCCATTGAATCGCACGGAGGCGACTGAGGATAGTACCTGACGACTCTCTGGATATGACAACCCTAACTTAGCAATGACACTTACATTTCTATTATGCAGTTCATTCATATTTTTGAAGTTCTGGATTTTTAGCCCAACCACGGCGAATTTAATATAATAACTTAATAGAAAAATAAAATTGTGCATTTTGCTGTCCTGTGGTCATCGCATACCCTAGAAAAAGAGTATTAAAATACATCAGCGCGGTATAAATTCCACACTGCGGAAAGGATTAAAGTTTAAAAGTTTAAATCACCGAGTACAGTTCAGTCAATCTGACTTTATTGAATTAAGCCTTAACTGACAATTTCCCGGCTCCAATGAAGCTCGCCGCATTTAAGCAGTGCAGTGTTGCCCGTAAGTAGTTTAATAATGTTGTGCTACAATTCTTTGTATAAAAAACTTCAGCAAACCGCTGTAAGAGGAATTTGTAGTATTTTCATTTAATCAAACAATAGACATTTTCTTGATAAATTCCGATAACGCTTCCAGTGGCACCCGCGGGCAGGCGCACATTCTGATTGTTCCAATGCGATTATGTTCTATAATAGTTTCTATATTAGGTAGTTCTGTAATAATATATTTTTCAACACACTTGCTCGTAAAGTGGGTCTTATTACCTTGCATTTAGACCTGTTATTGAGTATATTACGCACGCGTGCGTTTCACTTTACATTATCGCACGCGTGCGGTAATCATAACACGACCAATTCTAATTTATTCAAGATTGCAAAGTAAAAGTATGTCCAGCACACATTCTTGAATTTGTCGCTTAATACACATTTTTTTTTAAAAACGTTTCGTTGCTAAGCAACGACTTTTTTTTTAACACGACTCTTTGACGCTGCCAAACAGCCTATTACTTACTGCTTACTTAAATATTAAAATAACAAAGGTATTTAAATAAAACAATAATAAAAAACTATAACTAAAACGAATTATTAAAAATTCACCTAAACTCGATTTTTTAAAGCTAAAATACATTTAGTTTTGAATTTTGTCTGTATTGAGAGTGTAGTATATTATCTGTGGCAGAGCGCGAAAAAAAAGTTACGCGTTGCGCGGCATTCTACATTTTTATTGTTTATCTAATTGATGATATTCTAAATTGATTGGTATATAAGTATTTAAATATGTCGAGTGAACGAGAAAATTTAGAAACTGTATTATTAACTCCGCCGGAAATAATTATGAAGGCGTAAAACGCGAGTAGTAATTTGTTGCCGCCAAAGTCAAAGGATGCGTACGAGAGTTTCATGCAGTGAAAAAGCGCAGTCATTTTCAAAAAATGTGTTTATTTTACTTACAAATGTGTTGAAAAACGTCGTATGATACTCGTGCGCTATTGTCATTACGTACTCTGCTTTCTTGTTGCGCTCGCCTGCGGCTCGCGCACAAATATCGCCTCGTATGTAATGACCAACACAGCGCTCTTGTATCATAATGTACTATTATTTTTGTGGGTATTGTTGCACACTCATTTTACCTTTTTTACTAATTCTAGCGACTTGAATGGGACTTGCATTTTGTGACGTTACTGATTGTTGTAATTGTTGAATGTAATAAAGTCGTACTTGTTTATCTGTGTACAATAAAGTCCTGCGTTTGTCGGTGTTCGTTTACACTATCGACAGTTCTTAAAACTCGGTGTCAGTTTGTTTACACTTAACAGCACTCGGTGGGACACGGGATGGATGGGTCGGCACTTTCGCCGCGCCGTACTTATGATGTACTATTCGTTCCACGAACCACTCATAGAATGTGGTTTATCAAAGTAGTTTGTAATCAGATAACGCTTTATGACGCATGCGAAATGTTAGGACGTGCTGAAGACATTTGTTTATAGAGATCGTCAACAACTCAAGGTATAAAAATACATTAAAAGAAGACTAACTTCATGGCTTTTACACTTTCGTATTATACAAATGATGACAACTTAATTTACATGCGCGAAACTCAACGTCAACTTTTTAATTAAATGGATCCCTTTCTCCAAAGTGACCGGTTGAAAAACTGCACGAATTCCTTAGGTCTCACGCGCAGGTCAGATGACTCACATTTCAGATGTAGCAAACAGATTCATAAATAAAATACATCATATTATCTCTAAGTAGGAAATATTATTGTTTGCACACACGTGATAAATGAATGAATTAGCTCCGCTTGATTTCCGTGTTCATACACTTGAAATTGGTGCACAACAACTACACTTGATATTTTAGCACGTGTACCTTCCAAACTTTGATCTCGAGCCAACTCTAATAACCAACATTTGGTCGTTAAAAAACAATAATAGTACCCACCTCATGAGAGCAGTTCAATGATTAGCACAACAACTGATTATAGGTAAACAAAACGAAAAATCACTGTTACACACGCGCGACAAACATTTCGATAAGAGGCGCAGTTTTAAACGATGTTGAGGAATTGTTATGTGTACTGCTTCAGTAAATGACAAGATTATTCAGGAATCAAAATGGATAAATAGTGCAGAATGCGCAACACCGCGCGCGTCAGTAGTGCTCAGTTCCCGCGCAAGCGACTGATTGAGACTTGAAGCGAGCCGAGAGGTGCGCCTGCGCGCCTCGTGTGACCTTCGCTGTAGGTGCGCCTTTAATTCACAGCGTGCTAATGCTCTAACGTCTTTAGGTAAAGCGTTTGTTAAAGAAATTGACACTGGACACAACCACTACATCATCTCAAAAGTAAATACTGATTAACATCCATTTAGAGTCCTTATATTTTCGCATTTAAGAAAAACTGGTGATTATCTAGGGAGATAATGATTACAAGTATCAAGTACTAGACGCTTTAATTTCCAATATTCGCTTCACTGGGCGTTTCATCTGAAGAGCTCGGACTAATTGGACAAGCTTTATCATTTAAATCACAAATTACATTAATTGCTCTATTCTATGTCCTCTGCGCTGGTCCAGGTGGCGTACTTTTCATTCAAAACAGACTTAATGTAATTTGAACCAGATTCTGAATGGTACACATCAATGTTTCACGTAACGTTCCAAATATCGGCGGTGGTTCGTAACTTTTGAGAATTTTACTTTCCCCATGTGAACGGTATTCACTTCTGATTTCCTCGTCTTACTTTTTTGGTTACAGTTCCATTACAAGTAGTTTTTTTATACTGCACTAGCTGTCCTCGCGGTTTCATCCGCATTATATTAGATTTTTGGTTACTAAAAAAGAAGATAAAAAGTACTCTAGGTCCGTCCCCTGGTCCTTAGCTACCTCCCCACCAATTTTCAGCCAAATCGGTTCTGCTGTTCTTGAGTTATAAAATGTGTAACTAACACGACTTTCTTTTATTTATATAGATTGCTACGTCATTCTCTTTTCTTAATTTGTGGAAGATGCTTCTTTTTCTCAATTTATTGTGCATTACATCCTTTCGTAGAGCTGTAAACTATACCTATACAAAAAAACACCGTATATAGAGCTCTCACTTTCCATTATTAGGACGCATGTTTTACCCCCGAAATCTCAAATGTCACTTAATTTTAACACGCTTTCAAATCTATTGCTGTCCTTAGTTCATGCCTTTAGAGTGAAAATGACAGCAACAGATTACAGAACGTCTTTAAACTTAGTGACGTTTGAGTATTCGGCCATTAAACTTACTTATTTCATTGTAAAAGTTAGCTTCTACCTTTGAAATTGTCTTTCGCAGATTTTACGGAATGATTATAATTATAATGATTGTAGCTAAATAGTTTTTCAAATTAAGCCGTGTACTAAGTATATTCAATTGTGGGCACAACTGGCTGTAACGTGACACTTGCTGAAATGACCTCGGCTTTTGTGGCTTTTATTTTGTACTGTAACACAAGCCGTGTGTTAACATTCAATATTATACCTGTATGTTATATTTTTCGTCAATTTTGCGGTTTGTGCTGAGAACCTGCTTGGAACAAAATCCTGGAACCATTTAGAACGTTAACTCGTTAGTATACTTAAATAAGTTAATTTGTTTATGTTCTTGCGGTTGGCGCTGGCGCCAACTATTTAGCAAATACAGGTTCTTCCCAAAAAATGTTCTTCGTAGAAATAAAGCTAGAGGTTAACGTGACGTGACGACAAGTTACATGTTTTTATGTGAGCTGGCAAATGTACCGTAGTTCGTTTTTCTAGAACACCTATGTCTCGTATATATTAGAATTGTGGCACAGGTGGCACTGACTGGTTGAGTCTCAATCGTGACATGATGTCTCACTCAATCAGTTGAGATGGTGCCTATCTTGCAGGCTGTGCAATGTTCTGCTCGAAAAGTAGTTTGCAATATATTGCAGTATGATCATAATGAAATGTTGCGAATTTCAAATCTAGATCAATATTCGCCTCCAAAAAGCAGCTCCTGTTTTTGAACACTATTTGTGTTCCTTTATTATTAATCCTTGTCAATTTGAAATTCGAAGTTAAACGGCGTGTTACATAGATGAATGCAAATGAACGTGCATAAAGTTTTATTGCAGCGAATTCAGATAGTTCTGAAATTCAAACAGTAAATTAATTTAACTTTGTGTGAGTTACCTTTGTTGGTAACAGTTTTATTGTCGGAAGGAGTGCACAAACGATAAGTTGTGAGTAGGGATTAAACATCAAGTGGCGAGTACTTACTGACCCACTCTACCTGCTCAAAGGAACTGCCTCAAAAAGTATTGCTGGGTTGGATTAATGTTCGTACTCAGTGCGATGTAAGTTTACTCAATTGTGCCAGCGTTGTCTCAGCTACTGTGAATTGTGATCATCTTTATAATGTCAGCGTGTCACGATTTACTTGTTCTTGCAACTATTTCGAAATCCTACTTACGGCAATTTGTATCGTCCATGTTCTACTCTGACGTAGTTGTTATGTTTTTCTTTGCTTCAAAGATAGTTTTTGGTCTTGGTTTGATAATGTAACAGTAAGAGATCGTTTTGTTAAAAAGGCATTTGTTTATCTTCATACAAAGGTCCTTTCAATTGAGTATTTCCTGGTCCTGTCATGGCGACCTATAAAGTATTCTCACAATAAACCCGGCAAACAAAGAGCAATGCATTATTTGTTATTTGACCGGCCATAGAAATTTAATATTGCACGACCAAGCATATTGCTTGATTCGCTGGATGGCATCTTACAAATATTTCTGCAAAATATTCTGTAGTTTAAAGAGTAACTTTTATTCGTGAATCAATTGGAGAATAATCTATATTTATAAAATGCAAAACTGACTGATTGACTGACTGTTGATAATTATATTAACGCACAGCCAAAACCGCTGGATCTAGAGACATGAAACTTGGAAGATGGGTTCTTTATGAAGAGTAAGAATCCACTGAGAAAGGATAGGATTTTAAGAAATTCGACCCCTAAAGGAATTAAATAGGGAATGGAAATTTTGACACGCGGGCGAAGCCGTAGCCGCGGGCAAAACTAGCCAATTTATAATAATCGGTTGCAACGTGACTGTGATAAGGTATTGCTTTCAAATGTTTATAAGTTGCACATTGTACGTACAATGATGCACTTACACTAATTACCTTAGGATGTAGTCATGTTATCGCAGTTGATTTATTATACATGTCGGATAACCCGGGGTTAGTATGGGATAATCTCGGTTCCGCAAGCACATCAAAGTGCATCGCTACCCTTGCCGACAGGTCACTGCCACTGGGTTATCTCTTAACCAAACATTTTTATCTCAATCATCCGCTTGGAAATTTTCAAGGTGAATTCTGTGATGACCTTTGTGCTAGGGTCAAGATTGACAGTTTTATGATGGAAACGTTTCAACTGCTATTATTGTTGTCTTTTATTTTACTTTATTATCTAGAATTTTAAATAATGTTTGTTATTTCTGTTGATAAATGATGCCCCAATGGATATTTTCATTTGGTACGCTATATCTTGTGCAATTATATTAGACCGATGTTTATAAGTTCTCTACAGTGTAACTGGTACAGTTTATTTTTAGATAACGATTTAAAATATTTTGAGAAACTTACTGTCAAACATTCGAGCTGCCACCATCTATGTATCTATCCTATGTATCTATTCATTCCTCTGCTGTGGGTAAAAGTGTTGATCATTGTGTTTAAATTCTAATAATGAACTATTAAAATCAGAACCAGCCGGAGAAACCTAAACATAGGTTGTAAATAATAAATATTGAAATACTTCCATGTTGCTTTAATTAATTTCCTCTTTATATTTTACACTAGCTGCTGCCTGCGACGTTGTCTGCGTGAAGGCTTCAGCTCCGCCGCCTTAGGTGATAGCGTGATCATACATAGCTTATAATTATGTTGACCTGACCTCTTAGTAATATTCATGCAAAATTTTAAGTAAATCCATGCAGTCCTTTTAGAGATTAGCCCGGACATACATACAGACAAACAAACAACAAAAGATATTTAACGTTCAAGCGTTTTTTTTTTTGTCAAAATAGTCTCCCTCCTCTCTCAATTTTAAACGGTTGGTTCGAAAAAAAAAACATGATGGTAGTCCTTGGATTGAACCTTAAAAGAAAGCTAAGTATAACGGCTCAGATGAAATCGTTGTTAAATTGTTAATGCGATGAGTTTCGTTATGGAATCCTAGTCTATGCGTGACCTGACACGCGCTTGACCAATTTTTTCTACATTCCACGATATAAAAAAATATTAACGATTGTGAATTGTTACAAAACTTCTCTGTAAACTACGTTTGTAGTTTTGCTCTCAGCAGCCAAAATATACAGAGAATCAGGACTCGTGACGCGGGAGCAAGCGACGTACAGCTGCCCGTGTGAGAAGCAGCTCGTTCTTAGGTCGACACCCGCAGCCTTCAGCGTCTGCCCCTGCGACTTGTTGATAGTCATGGCGAACTCACTCACTCACAGGGAACTGCACGCGCTTGAATTAGAAGGGAGTTTAGGAATTGTACGGGATAATGTGTGGAGTGTTTATGGACGTATAAACTACTTCGTTTCCCTCAATTTCCGAGAGAATGCGTTCGTTGATGGCTGCAGCTTGATCATTTTTGGGTGTTAAAATGGCTCGCTGTTACACCCAAGAATTCTGTTGGTTTGGTATTCGACAGATGTCCCCATGCACACAACAAATGAGTTCTTCTAAGGAGGCCACCACTCTACCAAGGGACTCTGGGAGCACCACCTGTTCACCTCTTTCCTAGAGTGGTGGAGTGCCTTCGCCGAGACTTAGAAGGACATCTGAGAATTTTTGAGCACGTGGATTGCCACCGAGCTGAGCTCACATATTGATGGTCAAGCGCAGCCTATGAATTTGTGACCACAACGAAGATCGTTTCAACGAAGCATTCGCCTCGTCAGCCCTAGACCCCCGCGTCACCACAGGGAGTGTTTGCCGGAAATCACCACTGAACAGAACTGTAACACCACCCATCAAGTGTTCATTCCTGCGGTTGTCCTGCAGAGTTCTTTCTGTTCACGGCCTCCACTGCTTTCCTATTAGCCATCGTGCACTCATCCCATACGATCAGAGAGCGATCCCTGAGCACATGTCCCTTGTCACTGTTACGGGGTACGCCACAAACAGACATTTCGGCGCTTTCTAAATCTATGGGTATTTTGAACTTGGCATGCGCTGTTTTGCCACCAGAAAGCAGCGTTGCAGCGATTCCTGACGATGCTACAGCAATGGCAATTTTGCCTTGCGTCCTGACCTCTGCAAGGATACCAGTGATAATGAATGTTTTCCCTGTTCCATCAGGAGCATCCAGGAAAAACATTTTACCCTGGTCGAGCCCAATGCTTTCCAGAACAGTGTCATATATTTGTTTTAGCTCTGAGGTGAACCTGACGTGACGTGGTCATTTCGGATAGTGGTCATTAAACCCGAATCGTAATTGGTTTCGGCGGTGTACTCCCTTGATTTCCACGGTCTTGATGTGGTAATGATCTGAGAGCTCGCAACCCGTACTCTACCAGTGGTTTACCGCCGATTGAAATGACCACATCTTGAAGTGAACTGAGACAGGTGTTCAGCATGCGTTTATCAGTTGCTTCGATTTCACCTTCAGAAGCACGCCACAAAGCTCGTAAAAAGTCCTCGAACAGAAGGTGGCAGTACTTCTCCCACAAAGCTACCGGGTTCGCAACTCCACAAAACACCAAAATGACGGCGAACAGATGACGCATGCGACTGGGACTGTCATCATCATCATCATAATTAGGTTTACAACTACATGAACATTTATATTACTTACAAAGCAATTAATCACACAGATAAATACCGAACAAAAGTATTAACAGTCAATGTTTATTCAGTACTAAAAACATGAAATTGATGAAGAAATGATCATCATCATTGAACCGACTTTAAAAAAAGTAGGTTCTCTGTTCGACCTGTTTGTATGGGTGTTTGGCTGAGCCGATTTTGATGCGATTTTCAGTAAAGTGTTCGTTACACTCTGGGGAATATAATACTAATGAAAATAACCGACTTAAAAAAAGTAGGTTCTCTGTTCGACCTGTTTGTATGCATGTTTCTCCGCCTTCATCGAGTGGTACCTCCACTCGATGAAGGCTGCTCCCGGAAAATGTGTGGAAAATGAAGCTCCCAGCTTAAGTTATTTTATACATTGAAATCAGTGATAGCTTTGATTGCCACATCAGATCTTTCGAACCTTCGATCTTATAAACCAGAAATGCCTGTCAGACCGAACAACTTTGCTAAGACGTCATTCTTATTTAATGTGTTATGGTGTAGTTGGGTGCTTGGAGTTCTACATTAGGTGTTGGTTCTAGGTCTTCAATATTATGCATCAACAGAGAGTGCTCATCAGGCTGAACAACTCTTGCTAAGACGTCATTCTTATATATGTTCGGTATAGTGTACGTAGCTGGGCTCATGGAAGTCCACAACAGGTGTTCCAGATCTTCAATTTGTATACGGCAACAGAAAGTGCTCATCAAGCTGAACAACTCCTGCTAAGACGTCATACTTATATATGTTATAGTTTAGCTGGGCTCATGGAGTTCCACCTCAGTTGTTCCAGATCTTCATATTTATTCTTTCAACAGAAACTGCTTATCACGTGAAGCAATTTTTGCTATGATACCATTTTTGTATCTCTTATAGTTTAGCTGGTCTGTTGCGGTCCTGCACCAGAAGTTCAAGTTTCCAGGATAAGTTATAGCCTATATGACGCCCAGACTTAATACCTATACAACAAAAAATATCATTGAAATCCGTTGAGTAATTCCAAAGATAGCTGCTGCCCGAGACGTCGTAAGCGTGAAGGCTCCAGCTCCTCCCCCGTAGGTGATAGCGTGATAATTTGTAGCCTATGTTTTGACCCGACCTCTTAGTAATATCCCTGCAAAATTTGAACTAAATCCTTGCAGTACTTTTTGAGTTTATCCCGGACATACATACAGACAAACAAACAAACAAACAGACAAACAGACAAAAATTCTAAAAACTATATTTATGGCTTCGGTATCGATTGTAGATCACGCCTCAAGTATTCTTTTAAAAAAATATTCAATGTACAGTTTTGACTTTCCTACGATTTTATTATATGTATAGATATAGATTTTGACATGAAATGTCAGCATTAAGGTAACGTTGACACATAATTGAGTCTATACTATCCGTATTGGACTTTTTTCCTTATGTAGGTAGCCTTTTCTGAAAAGGTTACTAAACACTAAAATTAATTCGGCTAGCTTTAGGAATGCAATTTTTATATGTTATCAATGACATACATAGCATATAATAACCCTACGTATGTATTCACCATGCCTACACGAAGAAGGTCGATGCAGATATTTAAATGCACATTAAATGGGAGTGTTTGCATGTGTTAACTATGGACTAACGTACTCGTCAGTTTTCATCCGGTGTCATAATTCGATACTATGCCAGTTAAGATACTTAGTTTTTTTAGTTTTAGTTTCGCTGGGCTTGTCCGCACTTAGCCTCATAATTGGGCCATTGTGCGTGAGTGACTTGTCGCCTATTCCAACCATCCCACACTTTCCCAGAATCGTAGCAGGCTTTTCAGTCTGCCAAAGATTTCTGGTAGTGACCCAGGGTGTTGGAGTAGTTCTGCCCGTTGTTCGGCCACACTACTGCACTCCATGAGGACGTGTTGTGGCGTTTCTTCTGCCTCTAAGCATCCTCTGCATAGAGGGCTGTCTGTTACTCCTATTGTGAATAGGTGCTTGTTTAAGGGACAGTGACCTGTTATGGTTTCTATAACTGTTTTGATTTTATCCCTATTTAGTTTGATAAGTTTTCGAGCAAACTTCTTGGTCATGGCTGGGATGGCGTTTTTTGTTTGCCTGCAGCTGTTGCTGTTACACCATTCTTCGAGATGGGTTTCCTTTGTTTTTTCCTTTAGCCAGGATTTTATTTGGGTTGGGGGTATGGGTAGCAGTGGTGTTGGTCCATAGACCGTACTGCTTGACCCCCTTTTGGCAAGTTCGTCCGCTGCGTCATTTCCCAGCGAGTTGCTGTGTCCTTTTATCCATTGCAGTGTTACCGTGTTACCTTCTGCAATGGTTTGGAGGGCATTGTGACATTCCATTATCAGGGCTGAGTGGATTGTGTTGTTTCTTAGGGCTTGAAGGACAGAGGTGCTGTCCGAGATGATTTTCACTCGGATGTCCCTGATACCTCTAGCTTGTGTTGCCTGTGCCGCCTTGGTAATTGCTAGACATTCTGCTTGAAAAATCGAGTTCAGCTTGTCAAGAGTGGTTGATATGCTGATATTGAGGTCGTTTGAGAATACACCTGCTCCGGTGCCGTCTTTGGTTTTGGAGCCGTCTGTGTATATTCTGACTTCCTTGGTGTCAGAGCTGTCTTTTAGTTCTTCTTTGAGTTGTATTTCGTATTTCCTATCAAAGACGTATACACAAGGTATTTTGTCTATGGGGGCCTGAAGGAGTGGGATTTCCTTTAGGCTCCTTGTAAGGATTTTGGTATGAGGGGTTTCGTAGTTGTGTTTCCATAGCCCGTGTGATTTTAGTCTTAAGGCTGTTGCTTTCGCCTCTTCTTGAATGACTAGATCTAGAGGTCTCAGGTCTAAGAGATACTCTAGTGCGGCTGATGGAGTGGTTCTCATACATCCAGTAGTTGCCAAGGTCGCAAGCCGTTGTAGGCTTTGGAGCTTAGATTTTACTGTGATGAGTTGGGTTCTGGGCCACCATACGACCGATCCGTAGGTTAGCGAAGGTCTGATAACTGAGGTGTATAGCCATAGTGTGATTTTAGGGTTGAGGCCCCATTTTTTGCCCACGATCCTTCTACACTGATTGAAAGCTATACATGCCTTTTTTGTTTTTGCTTCAATGTGTCTCGCCCAGTTCAGTTTTTCGTCTAGGATTACTCCTAGATATTTGACTTGTTGTACTAGGGAGAGCTTGGTCTTGAATAAGCTTGGTAGTACTAATTCTGGTAGTTTTCTTTTGTTGGTGAAGAGTATGAGTTCCGTTTTTCTCGGGTTTACTGAGAGTTGATGCTCGTTGCACCATGTCTCCACTATTTGGAGAGCGGAGTGCATCTCTTTGCATAGCATACTTTCAGCGCTGCCGTTGATCAGGATTGCTAGGTCATCTGCATAGCCAATAGTAGTGTAGCCCCTATTGTTAAGTGCTCTAAGGAGGCTGTCAACCACTATGTTCCATAAGAGCGGCGATAGGACCCCTCCTTGTGGGTATCCCCTAACCACCTTTGCTCTCGTTATGGTGTTCAATGATATCTGAACCGCCCTTTTGCTTACCAATTCTGTGATCCATGCACTGAGGACTGGTTCTACGTTAAATTTTCGCAGGGCGTGGCTTATGCTGTTGTGAATTGTTTTGTCAAAAGCGCCTTCTATGTCAATGAAGGCTGCTAGTGTTGAGTTCTTGTTTGTAGTCGCCGTTTCTATCTTATTTACTAGTAAGTGTAGGGCTGACTCTGTTGATCTGCCTTTCCTGTAGGCGTGTTGTTGTGGATGTAGCGGCTTTTTGTTTAGCACTTCATCCCTGAGGTATCTATCTACCAGTCTTTCTAGTGTTTTTAGAAGAAATGATGTTAGACTGATTGGTCTGAAGGATTTGGCTTGTGTGTAGTCTTCCTTGCCGGGTTTTGGTAAGAATATGACTTTTGCCTCTCTCCATGGTTTTGGTATATATTTGTAACTTAAGCAGGCCCTGTATATGGGCAGCAGGTGTTTGATTGTTTGATCGGTTTGCCATTGAAGGAGTCCTGGGAAGATTCCGTCCAGGCCCGCAGATTTGAATGGTTTGAAGCTGCTTAGTGCCCACTTCAATCTATCTTCTGTTACTATTTTATTGGCAATTTCTCGATCATTTGTGTTGGGGGTGGCGTGTTGTTCACATGGCCACTGGAGGTCACTTACGATTTGACTACCTGGAAAGTGTGTTTCCAGCAGTACCGCGTTGTTGTAAGTTAAGATACTTGTTTACTGTCGAGTATGAGAATGGCTAATATTTCTTGTCTTTTATTGACTTAGTTTAGTCATTAGTAATAATTATAGCTATACCTTTTGCTCGCGGCTTCGCTCGCGTTAGAAAGAGACAAAAAGTAGCCTATGTTGCTCTCCATCCCTTCAACTCCACTTAAAAAATCACGTCAATTCGTCGCTCCGTTTTGCCGTGAAAGAAAGACAAACATACAGACAGACACACTTTCCCATTTATAATATTAGTATGGAATACATATTCATGTATAGCTGTTACGATGACGTCTGCGACCACTGAATACCTAAACAGATCTGCTTCAACTTTTACTCAACCGAATTTTGAAAATAATAACAAAGTAATAAATATTATTCTGCCTTTTGACTGACCTTTAAGTTAAAGCTAGTAAATCAATACTTGCACCAATAAACAGAATACTAACTAAAGTAACAGAGAGGAAATAATTGGATGAAGTCGATCGCCCTGTGCCAGAGAGTTACGCCTCTATCACGGTTTAAAAAAACTGACGTGAAAAATTGTTCCCTCATATCGAATTTAGGATCATGTCACGTCAAAGGAATCTGCAATCTATATTGGTCGAAGCATAATACACAAACATACTCATATTTTTACATGACATTTTACCTGTTTAGAGTTTTCATCTTTGTGGCCAATCGAATGTTTTTATTTATTTAAAGTTATTGTCAGATTTACGAATTGAGATACCTAAGTAATAAAACATACTAATGTTGTTGAGTAATAGAGGCTCCAGGTTTTTAATATCTGTAGTCGGTAGATACATAATTGTTATTTTATAGGACCGGTTCTACAACGTTCGTTACTAACGACCGGCTTAAACTATGAAAGTAGGTATTTTCCGTACCGATATTCAGTTGCTAAATATTCACTGCGCAACTTAGTAGCTTTTCCGTGCCAGTAATGTTAGTTTCCAAAGACACGAGGCTCAGTAACATGAGGAATTGATTTTTTGTTTTCCTATTGTATATCTATTATCGTGTGAGTATACCGGACAATACCGGTGTACCGGCGAACTTTACATTGCTCTGACAGTGGTCTCGGGTTACATCGCCTAGGAACTATTTATTGTTTGGTGCAGATAGAAGCACGCTAGTTCAACACATCTACTATATAAAAATAAGTCGGGTTTTCTTTCCTGACGCTATAACTCCAGAACGCACAAACCGATTTCCACGGTTTTGCATTTGTTGGAAAGGTCTCGGACTCCGTGAGGTTTATAGCAAAGTTTTTCATAAAACGAAGCCATCTGGTGGCGAAACGGAGTTCGCCGGGTTTGCTAGTATCTTATACAATCTTTCACACCTCAATCCAAGTTTATTAACACTTTCTTCCACAAACAAGTATGGCGTGTAGCACACACAGTCACGCACGTAACTAACCGCATTTAAATTAATTGACCGCAAAAATAAACACGTTTATCTTTCCAAAACAAAACTATGGTTGACCACCTTTATATTGAAAGCAGTAGAGTTGAAAGTTGAACGTGATGATTGGCGATATTTTTGTTCAAAAAGCATAATAGAGACACTGTGCAGGCTTCCGATAGAACGTAAGTTTGTTTGAATGCTGTCCGTGAGTTTACGTAACCATCGTATGAGTGTTTGTTTATATGATTTCCATTCACGCACCGCTTGTGATTGTGAACGTTTAGTTCTCCGCACTCTTCTAAACTTGCCAGCTTCCTCCCGCCTTCCTAGAGAGAACTTTGACATCAACCTTCAAACTATTCAGCTGAAGAACAAGTTTCATTTAAGCGCAATCTAAGTTTTTCAAGATATTTCTGTCTGTTCACGACGTTGCGGTTGTAAGATAATTTTAATGAGAAGGTTAGTAAGTAGAATTGTAAACGTTAGCATGTTGTTTAGTTGACCTCAAAAGTTCTTACTTTGCGCTCCTTGTGCTTTTGATTTGTTTTTTTTTTCGATATTAACTTTGCTATCGAAACACTGGTAGTGTACTTGAGACGTTACATCCCTTTTGTAGCTTTGAATGAACAATGCAACTAGTTTCATTTCCTACTACTTGTTGTGAATGACGTTTCATATAAACATTTTACCTTGATACAGGTCAGGTACCTGCTAATAACAACAATAGGAAACCTTAATTTAGTTTTATAAACACCAATTGTTTATGAGCTTACTCTGATTACCTATTGATTGGACTAGCTAATTGGAAAAGGTTGATCCAATGACAACGGTTTTAGCGATCTATGGACATGACGTGCTTACAGCTTTGATGTCCATTAGGTAAATGTAGTTAATAATTTTATATTTGTGAGTGATATGAAAGCTTGAACAGTTACCTATTTATGTTTAAGGCTAAAGAGTTTTCTTTGAGGCACTAATTTCAGGAACTAAAGGGCCGTTAAGAAAAATCCTTGTGCCACTCAGGTTTCAGAGCAGTGTTTGTGAAACGTTGTAGTAAAGCAATATGTTAATAAACCATGACCTAAACTATAGTGAGTATTCATGCCATTAACGGACCATTCACGTTATGGGAAATTGCACCTTGATTGCCGCCCTTGCAATGAGATGGAAGTACAGATTGTATCCCAATAGCTTATTTATTTGGCTGTTGGTAGCTATCAAAACATGCTTGTTATTAGTAAACAATATTTTTAAAACTTTTAGACGTGCGCACTGCAGAATATCTATAACACCATGCCTGTCGGGTGCGTTTCAGTTTAATAATAGTTTTAGTAAAGATTTATAAAGCCATTGAGCTCGGAAACTCTTAACAGCCAATGATAAAGTTATCGGTTTAATTGGCGTCTTCTTGTCGACAGATAGCACAAGTTTGCTAACAACTAACAAGCTGTTACAATTGAATAGGAATTGCTTTTTAATCGACTTCAGAAAAGAGGAGGTAACTGACTTCAGACAGACCGGAAGGGATGAAGTATCGACCTCCCTGTTATTTTTTAATGCATCATTACCCTTTGTCGACCAAGCGACAGCCGGCTGTCGCGCTGTTATTGTCTTTTTATTGTGTCTCGAATCACGTGTGTTCGAAGGTTTAAAACAGTTTTCAATTGGCTTGTAATGATTATGATTGCTGGTTAGTTTCCTGTTCGCTGTAAACATTTATAGCCAAGACACTGGAAAAGGAGTGTCTTGTGATCTAAAGCTTTCTAAATAAATAACCGACTACCACCTAGAGTGAAACAAAAACTTATTTTGCAAGCCGGTGGCAAGCAAAACGACAAGAAGAACGTAACTCGCCGATTTTTTTGCATTTTATTTTTATGTAATATTGAAAGAACATGCTGCATCGCGTTTGCGTTTTATAGTAACAAAAAGCATACTCCGGGATTCTTAGTGAGAAGTCTGCAGGAAACATACACTGTTTGTTTGCGTTCCATCGTATTTGCCTCTAGTAAGCAAAGTTATCTGTCATCAGACTCATCAGCGTTGTTTTTCGGTGGTTTAATATACATTCTCCTAGCAGCGGTTCCGTACGTGTTATGAGCGAACAGGCCGTCTGTCTATCGTCAGAAAATGATGATCCATAAATCATAGCGGTATTAAAATATGTATTGACGCTGATGCTATTCATCATCCAAGTTTGAGTTTAAACCTTTGAACACATGAGATTCGAGACACAATAGAAAGACAAAAGCCGTGCGACAGCCGGCTGTCGCTTGGTCGACGGAAGGTTAAATATCTGATAATGAAAATTGCATGGCTTTCTTATGACCGGAATACATCCGTTACTTAATATTATAAATGCGAAAGTAACTCTGTCTGTCTGTTTCTTCTTCACGCCTAAACCACTGAACCGATGTGAATGAAATTTGGTACAGATATAGTCTGGGACCCGAGAAAGGACATAGGTTAGTTTTCATCCCGGAAATCCCCCGGGAACGGGAACTATTATTTCACGCAGACGAAGTCGCGGGCAAAAGCTAGTACGGTATACAGGGCTGCCGTAAGCACTACGAATAATCTAAGGTCATGTATTCGATCTTAAATTTGGGGATAGTGTTCTTGGTGTTCTTTTTTGTATTCTCCTTCCAGTTCGAAGTCAGTTCATACTAATGTCTGGCCTCGATCGTGTCAGTAGAATAAGGCTAGAGAGAATGTAACGTACTTCTTCTTCTTTATCGATCACCCTCTGGGAGGCTGGTATTCGCGCTTAATCCACACAGACTTAGACCATTGTACGTAATGTACCTAATGTACTAATATATAAATAATTAAAAAAAAACACAATTGTTTCAACAATAATATTTCCTGCCCTCTTTGATAGTCTCTATAGATTTTGGCCGCTGCCTGTAAACTAAATTAAATTGAGAGGATGAAATACAGGTAAAATAGGTTGCAGTGTTCAAAACTAGGTCTTATTTTATACAATAGCTGATTAGGAATTGATTGTGCAGCGAACAAGTACGTATTAAACACAAATAAAAGAGTGCTTGTGATAAACAGTGATAAGATAAACGAAATGAAATATTTACTTTATCTTTTGGGAAACATTCAATGTTTTGAACTACATTGTGAATATGAGTTGCGTATAGAAATTAATTGCAAAGTACGTTTGTATATATTTAAAAATAAATTATTGTGTTCTTGTTTCCCTGTTCTGTCCCATTCCTGGACAATGACCTCCCACCATTCCTTCCATCATTGGTCGCGATGTTGTGCTTGTATCGAATTATCTTAAGCAAAACATTAATAATTTCTTTATTTCAATCCTCTATATCTTGGGCTAGGACCCACACGGTCACAGTGACCCTTTTGCTTAGACAGAAACAAGAAAAAAGCATACCACGTTCAACTTTAAATTTATTTATTATTGGAACATATAATGGAATAACATAACTTCTTCCTTCACGAAGTCCTTGTAATCTACTTCAGAATAACATCTTTTTTTTTCATTTTCGCATCAAAGTACACATAATGTATAGATAATGACTGTTTTATTTTATGGCAAAAGTAATATTCAGTGAGACATCAATATTTTGATTAAAATCTTTAAAACTATTTCTTATTTACACTATCTTCTATATATTAACATTTAGGTATATATAGGACAGATTCAGGACTAAAATAAATAGGATCTTTTATAAACATCTTAAATATGGCCTAGTTGACAATAAAAATTGATACTTTGAGCTCAGTACATTTGGGTTAATTTCATAGAAAGTGAAAACGTAATAATTTGTATACATACATCACTCTGAAATATACGTTTTCATAGAAATATATAAATATACAGAAATATATAAAAAGTTCACTAAAAAGGATTCACTAACCTTTGGGACGACAGCTGGGGATTGTTATTAATTAGACAATATTAACTACAACGTATACCATTAGTCAATGATTCAGATAGCTAATAAAAGTAAAGTCGAAATTTGTTAAGCTATGCTATAATAAATGCGGTTAAATGTTACTTCTGAATTATTTAAAATACACATTTGGATTTGTTAAAACTTTTTGTTTTAAGTTGTAATCACTTGCAACTACTTCTACAATTGTCTTTTAACATATAGATGAATGTCTAAGTCTATTATGTTTTAAAAATATATCAGATTAATCAGTTGTTCGTTTTTCATAGCCAAGGTTCGTCAGGGAAATCATTGTACGATAACATCAAATGTTGCGACTTTACATTCTTATTAAAAAGCATCAATATATAAAGCATTGTTAAACAAGAAACGAACCCAATACAGGCTCTTACAATATCAATACATCACGCCGTTGTTCGGCTCAACATTAAGCATTAATGACAACTCATAAATTATTTACAAATAAACATACAACAGTGTCTGGCACGACACATCACTCAAAAGTAATTACAAATTAAAATAAACAACATTAATATCACAGCAAAGAAATGTTTAAGCATCATCTCGATTGTCGCGTCGTGTTCACTCGCCCGTTTAGCTGGTCACGCAGGGATCCAGCTCCATGTAGAAGTCCTTACCACGCTGTCCGGGCGACGACTGCGGTCGGCGATGCGATTCTTTGCGAGGGCTTGCCTCCCAAGCCCTGTCGCTGAGCGCTGGCGCCGGCCGCGCATGGGCTGACCCTCAACCGAGCCGCAGCGACGTGCCCTCGCCCGGGTCCAGCGTGCTGGGCTTCTCCGGCAGGGGGCGGTTGAGCATCTTGGCCGATGTGTTAGACGAGGTCGACTTAATGGAGGACATGCCGGGGGAGCCGCTGGTGTTGTGCAATGACTTGGCCAATGGGTGAGCTGGGGAACCTGAGTTAGAGTTCTGCTTTTCGCGCACGGCTCGCAGGTAGGGGCCGCGAGGCACAGCCTGTTCCCCAACAACATCAGGCATGTTTCCCAGAAGCGTCCTCTTTTCTTTTTCGTTATTCGCTATTTCAGCATATAGGTGGACAGCAAAATCTTTTGGCTCGAAATACTCATGAGCCAGGGCAGTTTGTCTGTTATACGGTGATAGAGGCATCAACTTGTCAAGGGAAGGGGTCCGAGTTCCAATGCTAATCATCTGTTTTTTGTTCTTTCCTATACGAGGGGTGGTGTTTTGAAACGGCAATTCATAGATGTTTTCTTCCACATTGTTAAATTTCGGTGCAAAAGCATTGCGGTTTTCTTCTAGTTTGGTCAGTACATATAAGTGTTCGATAGTCTCACGAGCTTCAGTGTAATTTTCAGGATTTTCCAGCCTCTCTTTTAGATTTTCGAGTAGTTCTTTAGTCAACTCTTCAGGTAAGGTTTGAGTAGTTTTGTCTTCCGTCGGTACAAGTTCATCGTGTATAGGCGATTCTTGCATCATGTCCTGCACACGAGTTGGTTCGTTCAAACAATGCCGCTCAGAATATTCGTTTACTGAAAGTCGAGAAATCGATCTTGCATTGTCCAAACCGTTAACTGCCCTACACGGGCAGAGCCGTTCGCAAAATGAGCCACACGATGAGTTCGAAGAGATAATTAAATTCTTCACATTGATACAGTAGCCTTTGCGGCGCATCCATCTTATCAAGCTGATTATCATCACTATAACCACGCAGCCTAAGCACGTTACTATTACAATTCCAATCACTTTCTTATCGCGGTCACTGATTAATTGCTCGTGCTTGTTCTTATGGGGAAATCTAGGATTTTTAATTTCTGTAGAACTTCCATCTGCTTTTCGTATGTAAGATTCACAATGAAAAGTAAGCGAATCTTCTTTACATACTCCATCAAGGAACTTGTTAAATAAAACGTTCTGTTCGGGTTCGTTAAAACAGCGTGCCAAAAACTCATCAACTGTACAATAACTTTCTGTTTTATAAGGTTCTTCTGTGTCAGAGCCTACGACTTCATCCAGCCAGTTACTTATATTGCAGTAGCAAGTTTTTCCGAAATAGTTGTTTTTATATATCATTGAATAAGCTGCGTGATTTTGAGCTTGGCCTATAAATTTAAGACTATTAGGATGAGCTGTCTCTATTTCGTTCTCTATAAAAGTTAGATGATGTCCAGATTGTTCGTGTGTCACTGTATCCATTGCAACTATGGCATTTGGTACAAGTTCATCAAATGAGTTCCTTTCCATGTGAAGTTTATTCCATGAAGATAGTTCAATACTTCGCTCCATCAGTTGGTTGAATTCGGTGTCTTGGATGACAACGGAAGCTACCGTTATGTTTATTGCTCCGGTGTCCATATTTTCGATCCTGAAAAGATAAATATCGTAAGTTAGTTGATTATCTAGTTATTTATGACAATCGGCCATACCTTACTACTTTACTGATTAAATTGCGAAACGGTGTTTTATCTGTGTATGGCTCATCATTATCATTACTAACCACAAACTACTACTGCTTACTACTGTACTAGTGCACATAGCTGTGCTAATCCTTAAATTTCTGAGTCAACTTCAGCTATGTTGTACCCACAGTCTGCCCATACAGCAGTTCAGGTAACTTAAGAATGAATAATGGGCTGTCTAATTAATACTCACAAAGTGTACGAAATGTTGAGGTTTCCGACGGCCGACTGAACCGCTCTTGAAGCGATTTGCTGGATTTTGCAACCGAAGAAATACAGGTTGTTGATCAGAGACCGCTGTGAGAAGGCATCTTCATCGATGTTCTGCACCGAGGAGTTGAGCGCCATCACAATGTTGTACGTGTTGGCAGAGAATGCTCCTGCGAAGATCTCGTTTATCTTGACGTTGTCCAGGATTATTTCAGCTGCAGAAGATCCGAACGTTTGTGCCGGGATGGCGGGCACTGTTATGTTTTTCATCTTGATCTGTAATATAAAAATGTTAACTATGAGAATTGTTGTTAGGCCCCCAATGTTGGAGTTTCGTATTCGCATCTGCAGTTAAATCTTTCGCTAAGTGCTTAATTTGCATCGTAGTTGGCTGAATTGATGTTATACTGACCGACATCCCGGGACCATGCTCGCCAACGTTGCTGGCAGAGGGGTCCAGGGTAAACGAGCCGGGTCCAAGTTGCAGGGTAGTCACGTTAATTATATTCATGTTAAGCAGCCATGAGAAAGCCTGGCCCTCCGTCGACACAGTCTCGCAATTTTCGATCGTTACGGAAAGTGGACCTGGAACCAACAAAAACATTGTTTTTGTTAATATATTCTTAGCTAACATCTATTTCTCCGTAACACCTTGACACAACGTATTACAATTAGTAGGTCTCAAGCTGTATAGATTCACGGAATTCCGTCGAAAAGGTTCCCATAATATTGCTAATTGCTCTTGGTGACATAATAGCTTAAGTGTTCGTTTCGACGTTGTTGTAGGTCATAATAGGTGAGCAGGACACAGTTTCTATTGTCTAAGTGTTAGTAATAATGCGAAAGCTTTCATGATACACTGTCCTGTCTCATGAGTCATTTATCCTTTGGCACACTAACATCGAGTCGGGGAAATAGAGTATTTTTAGATGGCAATCCGCAGACCGGCGGGATGGCGCTCCTCTACTGTCCATCCATCGACTACGAAGGTGTCCTCGATTTGGACTTATTACCACACTGTCATCTTCGCTATTTATGTTATTTTCACCTCAACATATTTGTGTTTGATGCTCAGATTTTTAAAAGGAAGACGTTAATTCGCAGTTTTATTATATTATCGTTTCCTGTCGAAGCCACGCTTACGTACCGTACACTTTATTATAACACAGTAGTGACATTTTCAATAAACGCTTTCACAATGCAATACTTATATTAACAAGTGAATAAAACTCGTATAACGGTGCTTAAGTTCAGTTGAATGAGTACATCGAAGCCGACCAGCCTACAAGACCCCACAATACTTGCTGCCGAGAGAGCTAAGTAAAACCATCGGTTATTTCAAGAGCTCTTACTAAGTGGCTGCGACATCAATCGAGAAAAGATTGCATTGGAACTGGTTTCCAGAAACCTACGTCAAGTAGAAGAAAATACTTATTTTCCTTTTTGGATATTGGACAATATCTAGGTTTTGTTCGTTGCTTTAGCAAACAATTAAGGTGCAAAGAATAACGCAAAAGCACACTTTAAACTCATACCTTCAAAGTACGTTGCAATTCGCTGTTCTGGCATTGTTTTGCGTTTTAGTAAATTTACATCATTATGAACCAGTTTAGTCAGGTAAAGTTGCTTCTTAGTAGTTGGCTACGCTACATGAGCTACTATAAATAATTCTGAAAAGGGTTATCAACGATTTGTTATGTGAGGTTAGTAGCCATACATCTTAAGAGTGATTGTAGGGTGTCCTTTACACGATCTGTTCGAATTGGGTCGCATTTTGCGCATCGAGATGAGGATTTATGACCTCCTGCATTTACCCACGTCAGGCGGTCGTACGTATTGGAGACGATGACGAATTTCATCATGTGTGCGTTTACCCATGTATAGAAGTTGCCAGTTTTACGGGAGAGATGGGCGTTATAGTCCATGAAAATAAAGCAGGCGATATAGGTTGGGCATGAGGATTTACTCTAGGCCATCTGTTATACTTACATGACAGAATTTCTTGCTGTCAAATCGTAGTTTTTTAACAATTAAACTCCACTGCACGCAACAGCACATAGATCTCAGAACTTCGCCTGGTTTCAAATATCTATTCGGACAAAAACCCATATCAAATGAAGGCAAACTTAAACAAAAAGGATATTTCGTTATTGTTATCGCTATTAACAGTTAGTCCTACGTACAATGGTCCTACCTAAGAGGACTAAGTGCGGAAACCAAACCTCCCAGAGGGAGGTCCATGATGAAGATGAAGAACAGTTAGTCCTTCTGAAACTACCGGTAACTCTAATCAGTTACTAAGAAGGACGTAAAACGATGCTTTTCACAACACCGTACAGATGTTAAGCACATAATTAAGCGTCGAGTTATTCGACAGTAATGCAATGCAAACACATTAATACACACACGCATAAGTAGGTCTTTATGAACGGCGGGGACACAGAAATAGTCCAGAATTAGTCATCCAGCCGCGCGCAGGCCACGTTGTGTGTAATGGAAGCGAAACTTGCGAAATATACTTTATTGTTTGAATAACATGTTTCTTTTACACTTTGTAGAACTTTAATACGAGTAGATATGTTCTTAGCTGCTATAACTTGTCCGTAGGTATGTGTGCACAGGTTAGTAGTGAACAAAATACTCGCATCGCGGCATTTGCACACAGTTGGAGCATTTAGTTTGATCACCAGTGTAACTACAGATGTAGTGTTCGGGCGTCCGTCGTGAATTGCATTCACCAATTTTTTTTCGACCCAAATGGACAGGACTTCATTAATCCGACAGGATTAATTAAATACTTACAAACATGATTCTCGACACAATAGAGAGACGATAGCAGCGCGACAGCCAGCTGTCGCTTGGTCGCCGAAAGGTTAATGCCGACTGTTTAAAGGTATGGTCATTTTGGCTGGAAGATATAAGATAATTTGGCATATTTACCACACAAAAGTGGTGACTTACAAGGAATATAAGGGAAAAATTGCCCTAATTTGTACCAATACTAAGTACCTCCACTTATTTTGTGAAGGACAAATCAGTCACGGGTATTTTTGTTTACACTAGATGACTAGACAAGTTGATTTAATGACCTTTGTGTAACTATATTCGATAAGTTTCCAGTCGACTTGAGTTTTGTTACCGACCTGTGTCTAGACATAGGAGAATATTCCTGAGGTACTCCTAATTGCTGATATATTTACTCTATGTCCCGCACCTGATTTGTGGATCATTTTAACGCCGGTTTATTTCGAGAGGCCGCAAACATTTCCCGTGTTGCCAAGCAACTGTGGTGGACACGCACCGTTACCACCAACCTGGAAGCCGCGATGTGGTATATTTGTTTAGGGACATCGCTGCTCCTTGCACGATTTATATCTACTGCCTAGGAGAACGTCTCTACGTAGAGTTTAATCATTTTTTTCCCTGCAATTTTAGCTGGGATGTTTTTTTCATTTTACTTCTCACTTGAAACTTCAGGTTCGACTTTCGAGCAACCTAGAACCACTAGAACGGAGCAGTCTATTGCATCGTAACTATGCTCCATGCTAATAAAAATACCTGGCAAACTTCTCGGAAATTGTTAACTTATTGAAATATTTCACCTGTTCGTATGAACTAATTGATTTTTAAAAACTTCTGTAAATTTGATCGCTGATTTAATGGCTCAGTGTTATCTATCTTTGGCGTGTATGTATGCTGTGAGCATATTGTACATTTTTGTGTTTGAGTTATGGCGATGCGGCGCGGCATGTCATGTGCGTCAGTGCACAGCTTCTGTCCACATGTTGCCATGTTGCGACATCAGTTTTAATGACAGATCGAACTTGTGTGCATTACAGGAAATAATGGAGCACTGCATATTCGTCCTTATGATGTGGTGCTCTGTGAACACGTCAATACGCTACGTAATATACTGAGATGGCTTCAATTAAGTTAATACAACGCTACGCAGCAGAGACAATGGGAAATCTATTGTCACCTGTTCTGCCATATAGCTCTATGTATTGATAGATAAATAATTATAGATTGCTAGCACGTTGGCGTAGCATAAAGACTAAAGAGGGGAAGCTGGAGGCTTTAGATAATATGTTGTTTCTGCCTACATTCCACACAATAATTATATTTAGCCCATATTACGCTCCATTGTAAGTGTAATATGTTTCGTGCAGCAGGTAGATAGAAATGGCAATGGAGCATAGTTTAATTTGTTGACATGGATCTGTCGGAACTTTAAAACTTGGCTATTAAAACATTGAAGTTCTGAATATAGACAACTTCTTTCGCTGTAACTTCTCGATCAGACGTTACTCGGAACTCGCTAACTATGCATCGATTAAACTGAGTATCTACTTACTTATGAATAAGTTTTAAAACTAACTACGCAAGCAGAATAATGACCAGTCTTGTAAACAGTGAGACGATAAGTATGCCACAGCAGTTTTTATAAATCAAAGATTCTTGTTGATTGTATAATTGTTGCTAATTAATTCTACTGCTACTGGGCACATTAAGGCGGAAATGGGTAAATAAATCCGCTTTTTATCCGACTTCAGAAAGGATAAATAACTGGAATATAATACACATTCAGGCAAAGTTTGACATTAAAAAATCAATGCTTTTTCGTAAAAAAAATAATAACTGCCTTAAAAAATAAAAACAAAATACTTAACACCCTGAAGTTGGTAGCAATTAATATAGAACCTAGAACCGTAAAAAGAACGGGAGACTTTTGAATTTTAAGTTATAATTTATTTTAGTTATTGAAGGGGGTTATTTTGTAAAGCTTTTTAATAATTACGTCCGCCAATACGTATTTACCTAGGTGGTTCATTGAATGAAAGCGCTGTAGAGCGCCATGCGGGTGGGACAATAAGAGCGGGTTCGTCAGCGCTAATGCGTCGGCAAGTGTTTGTGCTGTCAACCTTCGATGGGGGATGACACGTGATGTGATAGAACAATACTTCAATTATGTCTCCGTTTATTAATAGCATTGACTAGCCCGACCCTAGTCCCTAGATAATGTACGAGCTATTATGTTTCTAACATTGACGGACATTATAATAATTTGTCCACAATCTTGGTTGATTCAAATACACGATTGTAATGTGTTTGCTCTTCGTTACCTGGCCTTACAGTTAGATTGTTTTGTACTACCTATTCATAGATAATAAAAAAGTGTTTCAAAAACTTTATTTCGACATTATTGTAAGAACAAAAAAGGTTGATGTTTAGTTTGTTTTATTTAAAAAATGTCGTATTCTGAAAATAGCAACCAGCTCGGCAGTATATTTTCTACTATGTTTTCTTATACGCATTTAAATAATTTCAATTGAAGAAAATGAAGCAATTTAAAGAAATAGCATAAAACAATTTCTACAGGATCACGAGTACTACGTTCAATAAACGTAGTATCGCGGAATATCTATGGCAGTATAATTTGAGTGATCATCAAATTACATTCATTCAGATCAGACAATTATTTAATTAGGGCTATACAGCCAGTGTCCCTGTGGGCTAGTGGTATTGGTATTATGGCAGGCACAGATGCGTAGAGGTACTTCACGGGATAAATATGATAATTATAGTTATGCTCTTGCTCAAATTCACGTCTTGTGTTACCGGCCGCTGTTGCACGAATGGGCAATTGTGCGATACCTGAACCTCGCTGTGCGCCGGTGGTCCATATATCTACAAGTCTGTGCTAGTAATTGTGTTCAAGGTATTCATAAACGTCGTTAATTATACTAAATTTGATACGAGAATATCTTTAAAAGTATAAAAAATATGTTTGTTAAATGTGGCCCTGTCTTGCTAACTTAATAATTTTAATAACATCTGCAGTCAAACCTCGTTACTTTAATGCCAGTTTATAATTAGAATCACTATCTCAAGAGTTTCAGTGTAAGTAGACATGGCCTACGTTAAGTAGTAATAAAAGCGACATTTAAGTGAAACGCTAACGTGTAGAGCATTGATATGTGCATTCTGTCCACATCTCAAGACTTCAAGCACAATCAGTACAATAAAATAATGAACGTCGTCCATCTAGTTGAATATTGGCCGACGACCTGATAATCGGAGCCATCCGGCGGCTCGCCACTATCGGGCCACCGACCCAAACCGGCGCAATCTGAGCTGCTACATAATCGCATTTACATTGCCGCATCACATCTTGCCAGCGAAAGTGTCCCCTCGAAAAATGCACCAATCTCTGTCGACCCATAATCGAATCTCGAAACCGTTTAACATGACAGCCACTTTACCACATTGAAATAGACACACATAAATGTAACGAAGTGGAAAACAGATACCAGAGGTCAATTTGGCTCCAATAGAGCTTCAATTTACAACAGAGGTTTTTTGGTCGATACTGTGACTACATGGGGACTCGAAATTCTAGACATAGCAGTGAAGGAATATACATATATGTATGTATTATGATGGCTAACGGAGAAAGCTATCCCTTTTACCTAATTGAAGTACATTAGCTGTGAGCTATCTACGTGGACCTTGCACGCATAGCGCGTTTAAAAATATGTATAGAAAAAGGGAAGGAAATAACAACAAAGTTGTTGTTGAATTAATTGACAGAATTTTTATTCAATCCTAATGGACCTTTTCACCAACATGACATTTCAATTATGATTACTTACATTGAGAAATATCGCGACTTCGTCACAACTACAATTTTCAACTCGCAACAGTAATTTATGGCTTGATCGCTAGTACGTAATTCTACAAATTTACCTATAAATCTGCACTCACGGCTCACCGATAGCAAATTTATTATATGAAGCTATACAGTCAAACAAAATCGCTGCGCAGATTATCGATACGTTAAGACACGGAACTGACTGAATATGTCATCACGTCAATAAGAATATACTATGACTTAGCGGAGCTACATCGATCGCAAAAGGCAGCATCAATCGCATTGCATTAGATTTGAGTGTAATGCACTAACCTTTGATGTTTATGAAGGCCTTCTCCTCCAAGCGCAGCACATCGCTGTTCACCACGGTCAGGTGCAGGTTCACCACGTCCAGGTTGGAGGCCGCGTACGACCTCATGAACACTATCTCGGCGCCGCTGATGAGGATGCGCCGGGCATCCTTCAGCTTCGACAGCGAGTTGGCGCCGAACATGAGAACCCCGGCGCCGCTCACTATCAGGTCCGTCGTGGTTTCTGGTAGATCCCCCTCAAATATATCCAGTTTCTGCAAACCACAAACATAGTTTTCAAATCCGCTCAATGACTGACCGCAGTAGTTTGGAGTATTATGACAAACACTTGACGTCATATTGCTATGAGTTTAAAAACATCTGTTGCGCTAAATTTTGTCATGCTTTTTCTAAGCAAATGGGTTTTAGAACTATTTTGCAAGGTTTAATGACTAATACAAGCAAGTCGACTGGCGCGAGTAGGGTTCCAAACTGAACTTTACTGAGAAGTCTGTGCTAATTGTGAAACAAACCTGCACATGAGTGTACATTTACATGACAAGCTGTCAAGAAGAGGAATTATTTGCTTGAGCAAATCTTTATTTATGAGAGATTTTTATATTGCAGATTTAAGAACCCCTTTGTAAGTAACCAGTTTTGTGGATAATTTACGTTCCCTTATTATTATAATTTGCAAAAGACTGTAACTTTATATAATCAAATAACTCACCCGGGAATTCTATACCCCATTCGGTTTCTAACAATTTAGTAAAAATACAATGTAACCTTTTTATTTATTTATTTTTTATTTAATACTTGGTACGTAGTGTACAGGCGGACTTAATGCCGTAGGCATTCTCTGCCAGTCTACCTTCAGGTGGTGCAGAAAAATTATGAGGTAGATGCACTAAAAGTGTGAAAGTATAAAGTAACAAATAATAAACATACTCATATACTTATTTATATATACTGTACTTGAATTTATTCCTACCTACCTTACCTATTACCTTTTTTTTTATTCCTACGATCAAATTGAGCCGTCAAAACATCCAAAATACATTTTATTTTAGTTTTTACTGATGCGATATAATGCGCGTTATCAAGATCTGACATTGTGCCAAAACTAAAATTCCTACATTGCGTAGAACTCGAACAAAATCCCATTCAGACAGACCAAACATGGTTTTTCTTTAGAGATTGAACTTTAAAACCTAAATATGACTATTATATTATTATTATGAAATCAAGTCATGTTTATGTAAAACGTGAACCTGTGAGTGTAAGACAATACTAAGTGGCTCATAACCAATGCTTTGTTTTTACCGATAACAATGTTTTTCTACTCGTGTTTATTGTGTTTCACACTAATGATGTTAAACGATCTTTACACTATTACAGGCATTTGCGATCAAATAATCAGGTTTCAATATAGCACTGAAATATTTTAGTTTATCAACATATTCTATATCATACCTACATTACCTACCCAATGAATACAATATACATTCCGATACAATACGTTATACTAAAACACAAACAAGATAAATGATTCCGATGCAGCGGTGGTCCTTAAGCAGAGGGGTTCATAGGATACGGGCTGCTGATTAAATTACGCACGATGTGGGGAAAGTGAACGAGTGGCCGGGACCACCAGCGCCACCAGCGCCCCACGGCAGCCCTTCACCAAACACTCGCTACTGGCACTCATTAGCACCAATTGGTTCGGTCAAACATTTCCAGCAATCCCTATTCTACGCCGTATTATCGACTGATACAGTCTTCTTGTACATGAATATCTGTTATCGAGGCGCTGGCATTCATTCCTACTAACGTAGATAACAAATATGAGTCATCGCGCAAGATAGTCGAACAATGCACGTTTCGAAAAATTCATAACTGTTACGTATTTGTTCTAGTGAGCCCTGTTAATTTTGGCGGCTGTAAAATTTTCGAATACCACCCGAAGTTGCCGCTTCTTCGGACTTAAACTATGTAACTACAAAGAAACGAATAGATGACACGTCCGCTCTCACATGCGCGCAGCTAAATAAAAATAAACACACACACAAACTCAAACTGACACCAATCGGAGTTCTCGTCAGTGCACAGTGCCGGCTGTTTGAATGTTATCCCTTTATCTTCAAGTTTGTACTCATTATTTAATGATTATTGTGTCATTTGCAAATCACCCTTTGTCATAAATACCTTTACTGTGATAAAACTGCTCTGTAAAACTACTAATTAGCATTTTCGCAATAATTTGCATATGTATACCGCAGCCGTGGCATATGCCGAGAAGTGTTACATTAATGAATACACAAACAGATCTATTCTAAACGCCTGAGATTATCGGTTTAAATATAGTTCGCATTACATGCCGTGTGGTACACTTCTCAATGTTAAAACTCCTGGGTTAATAAATAAGACGTCATGGTCGTCATGTCATGCTAAAAAGTATCTCCGATTTACTGGTTTCATTCACTGAAAGTCGATAAAGCTTGAATATGTGTCCCAGTGTTTCGTCAATCAGCGTGAGTCACAGTCGAGCCTGTGTAAGAGTTGCCATGTACGGCGCTCCGAGATGGACGCGAGATACTCAACTACTGGCCGCTGCCAGTTTTCAACCACTTCACACTCTGATACTTGTGTACACACACGTTACTTGGGACATTAATTTATTTTATAGCCAGAAGTAGCTATCATTCGCATTGTTCACGCAGCAGACTGTATCAAGAGCCGTCAGTGACATTGCTCTATTAAAGTCTTGTAAAACCTGAACCGTGTTTATTTTTGCACTGTTTGATATGTTTACCAGCGAGAAATTGTTAGCTTCGACTTCAACGCGCGGTCATATTAAAGCTACTCTTTAAAAGCCATTAAAACAAGGAATTTGCGTTAAACTTAGAAGGGAATGAAAATAATAAAGATAAATAATGATCTATGTTGTAGACATAATGTTGTGGTCGACGAATTAAGTCGGTAGTCGGGTCTGTTGCGTGCGAAACCTGTTAGTTGGGTGAGCCATACGGCGCGGGTCGCAAGTAGTCAGAGCACAGCGTGACTCGTGTCTTATAATGCGGGTCGCAATTACAGATACTTGCTGCTTTACAGCGGCAAATTGAAAGCCCATGACGAACTAGCATAGGTCGTGTTCTAGTTTTGCACAACTAGGTGGATTCGACGGAAGACGAACACAATGCCCGGAGACTTTTGGTCTGATGGGGCATAAGTCAATTGAAACAATAGATGGGTGCGATCTCGATATTAGTGCGCTCGAGTATTTACAATCTCGGCACGTGTGCTCGCTAATAATACGTTCTGGATATGTCCTGTCTGTACCATTTGGAGAATCTATCATCTCGTATCAACAGTACGCTGTTAAGCCGAGAGTTAGTGCACATAATACCATTACTCATTGAGATGGTGACCTGCCTGCCAGACCGGGTGTTCACCTTTTTCATTGGGCGTCAATTAGCCAGATTTGCGTCGCAAAGAGCCAACATGTCTCAACACATGCAGGTGCGCCGTAAAATGAACTCTACTCCAGTGATGTAATGTTACAATTAGCTTGGACATCGAAAAGCTACTACACTGTACGGTTCAAGAGTAACTGAGTCATTTGAGTCACTACAGAAACTAGTTGGCGCTGATTTCCAATTACAGACAATTTACTCAAGATTTTACAAATGTCACAGAGTATTGCTCAGTTTATTGGAGACCATCGATTGCGTATTATACTGTCTTGTACTACCCGTGAAGAAAATATATCATGATCTCAGATTCCACTTCCGTCCAAATATTTTAAAAACTTGTAATAACGTTCAGGGCCTGTGGTACTGCCACTGTGTTAGAACGTACAGGGAATTAGAATTACATTACGAAGGTATACGTAATTGGTGTTACAATAGTTTTCTGTAGCGACCTTGTTTGCTAACAATGAAACCGCTTCATGTATTAAAACATACTGACAACGTATCTCGTTGACAGTGTGGTTAAAATTATCAAGGGGAAAGCATACATTTTATTTTAATATTAGAAAGAAAGAAAAACAGTTTATTCGTGCTTCACAAGTTTACATTGAAAAACACAAACTTAAATAAAAATAAAATATTACACACGTAAAAAAAAAGCGTTGTACCGGTGCGGGACACATAAATAAAATTATAAACAATAAAATTACATTAATAAAAAATTAAGATTTAAAAGAGGACGAGACAGTGAGTAGAGAACATACTACTATATAAAATAACAAAATATATTAATTTAGACAATCGGATTTGTTGTGGGCTAAGTATATGAAAAGTTTGTATTTAAAATTTTTGAGCCGTAAATACTTTGCTAATGTAAAGCATAATAACCATGAAAATAAGCTTATTAAATGTGTTTACTGAGTATTAGATACACCTCCAAACGTTATGTCTAATAATATTATTGTACTTGAACATAATAAGTGGAGGATAATAGCCAACGAGGTCTAGTGCCCCTTCATACTTTTTGCGACTAATTCTCAAAACTACGTATTGTTTAGATTGGGTATAATGTGGGTGTATCCTTAGCACTTGTCCAAATGGCGACCAATTTTGAAACATTTTCACTAGAAATTGGCGCTCCAGAAATAGAGTTGCCGCTGTCGCAAATGTAAAAAAAAATTGCCATCCAACATCACAGGTCTTCGAAAGTACAAACACAGCGTTTCGGCTTTTGTTTAGCAATCCGGACGTTTCGATACTTTGTTCATAGCGTAGAACAATAGATTTAGGGAAAGTCGCAGAGAGCTCAATTTTATAGCACATGTTGCATAACGTGAGGATTATAAAACAGCAGTTTCCGTTTCAGGGCAATCAGGTTTCAGTTCCGTCACCGAATTGTTCTATATATGTTGATAGCAAATTAAAAGTTTAAAGGTCTACAGACACCGCTTTTCGGATCCATTATGGTTTGCAAATTGAAATAAGGACAGGCATTCACAAACGGCTAGAAGTAGACGGCAATACTTAGCGGCTGACAGTAACACACATCGCGACTCGACAGACATCGCGTAAAGTGCAAGCTGGTGTATCGGCTCATTTCATTTTATTAATAGACGAAATTCCTGCAATATGGAGGACTCGCTCCGAACACGCCTATTACTCTAATAATTATGATTTCTCAGAAATACTATTCATATAAAACCGTTTAAGAATACCATTCATTCTAGTATCCCAGGCCTCATAAAGTTAATTTTGAAAAATCTTATGTGTCATTTCTATTTATCTCGCCTCACATGGTATTCATTCGCAGGGATACCATTCTCCTTTGCGTCTCATACATCCTTCATTGACAAAAAGTATAGTACTTTTTCTGTACGCGTTTACTTGCGACAATTTTTTTTATCTTGAAGAAACTGAAAGAGTACTAAAAAGAGAATATTTAATTACGATAATACCGCACCCTGTTCTCAAAAAATATTAAAGACATACAGAAGAAAACAGAATTATTCCAGTTTGTTGCGCTTGAAATAGACGTAATAAAACTTCATGTCATTTTTGAATGATAGTTTTATAATATAGACACAAGTTTTGCTAACTGAAAGCTTTTTTCCGACTCTCACCGCCATTGTAATAAGTTCAATAATCCATATTTAATCTTATCATTTACTAGATAGTTGTCAACAGTTATTATTAGATAAAAAAAATATTTGCTTTACATTTTATTACTCACGAAGAACAATGGCACCCTACTAGGTACTGCATAATGAGAATCAACATACTAATGCGAGGACTGTTTTATTATATAAAGTGGTTATTTGTTTATTGGTGTAATTAATAACGACAATACATGTAACTGTAATTATTTTCTTATAAATCTCTCTTTTTCGGCCCCTTTACCGCGAGTAATGATGACTCCATGCAATAAGAGAAAGTAGGTGCGTTACGTTATGTAATATAGTTTTGTACTAAAGCTTGCTTTTATAACATTATATGTATATGAGAGGTGGCAATGAAAACAAAAAACTGTAGATTTAATTAAAGTTCCTATGAATAATTGTGTTATAAAAAAGCTTGAGCTTTTTCTGAGACCTCTGTATGAAAACTTAAACATTTCGTGACCAAAAATAATCCAGTTGAATATACCTGATAGAATTTCACAGAACTACAAAATCGATACTTAAATTATTTGCAAGGAATATGCGAACAGTTGTTGTTAGATTAAAGCTGATTGAGCCTCTGTCGAAATCAATACATCTTATATCTATACTTATAATAAAACTATAGAGAGGTCAATTCTGTACATTGAATATACAGGGCGTCCCACGGGTATGCCACATGGAGGGAAAGTATATACCTTAAATATTGTAGACAAATTAGTTATTAAAAACAAAAAGTGATTATTTTTTCTCGTGAAACAAGTTCGATTCCCGGCCCGACCATTTAATTATTTAAATATCTATGAATGCAGTTTAAATTGTTTTTAAAATTAATTCAAATAATGTCTTCTTTCAGTAAAATGTTCTATCTTTAATATTAAAGGTACTTTTCCTCCATGTGGCATAGCCGTGGGACACCCTGTATATTCAAAATTAATATTGGAGGATGATTGGTGATCGATGCTGATGCCAAAAATGCAATTAGTAAATGACAATGAGCAGAAGTGGTCCAAATTTCCACCACTGTTGGGGGCTATGTAAGCTTAAAGACGGCTTAATACCATACAATTTTGAGTACTAGCCGAAAAAAAAATATTTACTCAGAAAAAAGTTATGACTGTTTTAAAAATACAACTTTTAATTATTTAACCGTTTATTCTTTTCGCACAAAGCCATATTTAAAGTAGTAAAAACGCATTCCCTCTGACCTGTAATGCGTTTAAATCGTCTGCAAAGTGTACAATGATAACGTCAGCGTAGCGTGTATCAGATTGAAGTAGCAAGAGATGAAGCATTTAGTGAAATAGTTGATTTTGGCATTGAACCTGAAAATGTTATGTTGTTACACGCAAGAATACAATCCCGACACACATGTGCAAGATTAGAATACTACGCGTATGTAATGATCCGTAGTCGTGAAATCATTTCGTACTACTACAGTTCTTGTCAGTGTGTGTACAGTGTGTCGTGATGGCCCAGTGGATAGGGCGCCCGCCTCGTGTGTAAGAGGTTGTGGGTTCGAATCCGGGCAAGTACCTATGTGACTTTTTCAATTCATATGTACTTTCTAAAGTTTATCTTGGACATCACTGACATCCCGTGCATCGGAAAGCACGTAAAGCCGTTGGTCCCGGTTGCCATTCGTAGAACTTAGACAGTCGTTACTGGTTAGCCAGAAACTCTGACCAGTCTAACCAAGAGGTATCGGGTGGCCCAGTTACTGAGTTGTGAAGGTCAGATAGGCAGTCGCTCCACGTAAAACACCGGTATCTAGCTGAATCCGGTTAGGCTGGCAGCCGACCCCAACACGGTTGGGAAAAAGGCTAGGGAGATGATGATGACAGTTCTTGTCTTTCTAGAATGCGAACAGTGGGTTGCTGTGGATGGGCGAGACATTACCCCACAGTTCTACTTTCAGCTGCGAATCTGGATAATGTTATTGTGGATGAAAACATTTGAGATGTACTCTTTTTAGGACCGACCCCACACTGATACGTAAATAAATAAAACTATTGTGAAATATTTTATAGGTATAAGACCTTTCCTTTGATCATGATAGAGTTAGACTTCGTTCACATGATAGGGTTTGATTTTTAAGACGCAACGAAGTACCTACTAGGTTTTTATTTTGACGTCTTATAGCTTAAATCAACTAGAATAACGTGTGAATTACAACGAAATGTCATGCACCCAAATAAATAGAGTAGTTATAGTGTAATAAATATAGATATAGTGAAATAAAGAAGCGTAATAAGGTTTTAAATTGCAAGTTTTCATGGGGTCATAACTTTTTACTGAGTAAATATTTTTGGTTGCTGTCTTCTTATAATGATTCAGTACGCAGTGTTCCATCATATGCCATAGTTCTTTTTGGTGGTGGAAATTTGGACCAAGCTCCATACATTTTTGCCCAATCTCCTTTGTTGTCTGTTTGTCTGTATGTGCACGCATGGGTTAAAACCACTTCAGGGATTTTAATCAAACTTGTTACGATTGTAATCCATACTCCTGGGTAGGTTATAGGCTATATAACATAACGCTAAGACACATTATAGGAGACGAGCAGTAATGAAAAGTGTGACAAAAACGGAAAAAAAACCATTTCAGACATTCCGTTGCGTGCGCTGCGTAAATGGTTCAAGTTACGCAAAAATTATGAAGAATTGTTCCTCTTAAAAAGTTCTCAAAAAAAGTCTGGGACAGCATATATGTCTAATATTTATAGTTCACTCACTGTAACCATTTTAATGCAATGAAATTACTTTTAAAATAATTCGTTATTTGCCAGGGTGTTTTCATGAATATATTATTAATCCTTATTAATATAAATACGTTACCCAATACAAGTTTTTAATTTTGTACAAAATTGCCGTTTGCATCATTTAATTTCAATAAACATTTTCGGAGATATCACAGTTTTTAAATTACTCCGCAGCAATATGACGGTATACCGCCGTTTACCCGAATTTTATTTGCCATAATAGTCAACAGCCATAATATCATACGACATAATACTCATTTGCCCTACTCTCATTTGCCATATTAGTCACGTGCCAGAATCATTGTTTCCCATAAAGTCACTTACCATAACATCATTTGCCATAATCATTGTAAGCCATAATTATCACATGTCCTAATTATCACATGCCATAATTATGATATGCCATAACATAATTTGCCATCGACATCGGGTGTATAACGATTGTTTATATCAAGAGAAATTGGATGCAATTGGGACTTTAGGGCACCCCGACTCGGACAGGTTAGGTTAGAAGGGGATGGCGGGGTCGTGTGAGCGAGCGAAGCGAGCGAATAGACCCCGCCATCCCCTTTGTGGTTATTTTTTTATAAACCACACAGAAGTAGGAGCCCCGCGAAGCGGGGCTCCGTCGACCTAGCCCACCATCAACCATGCACAGAAAAAAAAACCATTACGGGGCTTAAATATTTGTCTAATACTTGTTATGCCATTTAAATATTATGTCTAATAATTATTATGGCACATAAAAATATGGGAAACAATACTTATGGCATTCGTATCTTATGGTATCTAAAATTCGGGCAATTAAAAGTATGTCATATTTCTTTTAGGGCAAATGAAACATTCGGGCAAATGAAAATCGGGTAAATGAAATTCGGGAAAATGATGATTATGGCATATAATCTTCGGGCAAACAATAGACAACCCAATATGACTAATGTTACGTCGGGCGATGGCATTGCTAGATATTCGTAGCTTATACATCAGATTTACACATAATCAGTAACCAAAAACCCAACATAACGCGGGTACGCAGGGATCGTGCGGTCCATGGCCCTCTACGGGGCCGCCCAAACTGGCTATGGCTCGATCTACCAGCTACCAAACTCCTGTAGGCGTCGAAAGTCTCAAGTCGACTACCGGCCACCGTAGGCCTGCGGACTGCGAGCGATGGGTAGCTCGCCGTCCATTAAGGACCAGGTCTCTGTCGACGGCGCGTTAGTGTTCCACGCGCGACTCAAAGAGCAGTCAGCACGAGACCTCACGGGCTAATACCTGCCGGGGTTGCGGGATAGTTCTAATAGTTGCCGCAGCCCCGGAACATAAAGGGCAACCGAAGGAACTAGGAAGGGTTTTAGTCAGTAAAAGTCTGACACTCCCTCATGTCATGAAAAAAAATACATAACGCGGGTGTTATCGCGGTAGATATTATTATATAATAATATTAAACTCACTGACTGATATATCAACGGGTTTGTTGTTATTTAACTAAATATTGACATACAACTTATAGTACATATGGTTTAATGTATGTAAAGAGTAAATAGCCACGAAGGAAGGATTTTTTTTATTCAACCCCTAGAGGGTTAAAATTAAGGATAGAAGTTCAACATCCACGTGGGCGAAGCCGCGTGCGAAAGCTAGTCTGTAATATGGATAAACTGCGAATTTTACAAAAAACATAATTTCGGTTGTGCAACAGAGTCCGGATTTCCACGTAATTGTAAGTAATTTCAAAAGTGGCGATTCCGGGAAGACTCAGGGATGTAAACAGACTTTCATATCCGAGTAAATAACACTAGTCAGAGCTTTTCAATGTTTATTTTGCGTATATTTCATGTAGTAAGTTTCCTATAAGCACAATGTAAACAGTTAATCTACTCGAAAAATAAATATTTGTGGTTCCAGCCGAATGCTACCTCAATGCGATTTGCGCACATCGATTTGAAAGGGTCAGAGCCCGTACGTCCCCTAAGATTCGCACCCTGTGCCCATTCGTCCCCTGGAACTTTTGAGGGGCCTATTCGCCCCCTGAAGAATATTTATTTTAATTCATTCTTCTAATATAAGTACATGTATATAGTACTGGTACAGTCGCGCAGAAAAGGGTAAAATAAAAATATAATAATTCCTTAAATATCATGTTTAAGTATTTCAAATAAGATTAAGTTTAATAAAATGCCTCTAGGCTCTAGGCATAAAGTCAGTCTTCAAAATAATTAATCGATTCGTCGATCGATCGTTTTCTATTTACCACTTCACGTTACTGCGCGCCTAGTACTTTGCATTGATTAAGGTGATCTTGTGAGAAAATTAAGGAATACAGTGAATTTTAAATTTTCGTACATGACTACTTCACGTTACTGCGCGCCTAGTACTTTGAATTGATTAAGGTGATCTTGTGAGAAAATTAAAAACACAGTGAATTTTAGATTTTCGTACATGACTACTTCACGTTACTGCGCGCCTAGTACTTTTGTTCTCTTAAGTTTTCAAGCATTAATACCCGTTTTTTAACAAGCCATTCGTAAAGAGATAATATTACATCGTAAGCCTATCGACAGGTTACATTATTATCATGACGGATTATCATTCATCGTAGCTCTTTTTTCAATGATCTGTTATGATTTATTAAATTAATTGCGTTAATAAACTGTTCACAAGTGTACTATGTTAACCGTTTTTAGGTAAAATATAGGTGATTTTATCTCAGGGGACCAATAGGCACCTGAATAGGTGCCGAATCTTTAACTTATATTGTGTATACATTAGAGGAGACGAACGGGTACCTTAAAAATAATATTTTTATTAAAATATTAATTGGTCCCCTACCAGGAGACCAACGGGCACCTATATAGGGGCCGAATCCACAACTTTTATGCTGGGGGACAAATCTTAGGGGACGTACGGGCTCTGACCCATTTGAAATAACATTAATTACATTATCTCAAAAAAGAAGTTTGTATAATTTTCCATTCACTGCACCATTTATTTATAAGAATTACTACGTATTAATGTAGCTTTCTAAATGAAGAGCTTCGTCTTATTGTTAGTTTCCATATTTCCAGGTATTGCTAAATGTGACTTAGGCGCACAAGCACAATGCCGCATTCGCAAATTGATATAATTATAGAAATTTCTAAAAATGTCATATTCTTAAATTGCCGTATTCGTACGCCACATCGCAAAACGTCACAAAATAGTAAAATACATTTTTCGCAAAATCTCTATTCGCTAAATGCCATTTTAGCATTACGATCCATTTCTTGTCATTCTCGAATTATCTTACTTTTTGGGAATATGACATTTCGAGAAAAGACTTGCGAATCTGGCATTTTGCGTTAATTAATATGTCATTCTGCGAATGTGGCATTTTGCGCCTAATCCTTATTCAAATGCCTCGCTATTTAAAATCATATAAATGTTTGTTGCAACAGGCCCTAAAAGTCATTAGAACTTTTACGAGGATTTTTAAATAAGATTCATCACTGTGTTCTACTGCTTAATAAAATAGTTTTAAGATGTTGCAGCGCTCCGCGATGACGTTAAAAATAACGAAATATGTATTAGAATACGTTACACGCCTTTTAAATCTTCTCCATTTCGGAATTGACATTAGTTACGTTACGATTGTTTTGATGACAAGTGGTTCCTAGACTTTTAAATTTGATGTAATGTTTGGAGTATCTGTGTTTCTGTGCGATTTAATTTTTTGCAAAAGGTTTTTTTTTTAACATGTTTACCATAGTTTTTGTTACTGTACATCTATATTCAAATCACAGAACAAATTTTCGTTTCTCTCTTGGATTTAAAATGAGTTCGGCGGCGAGTTCATAAAATCACGTAAAACTTAACTAATGTCCGATGCGGAGTTTGTATCAGAATATCGTGGTGGAGACCGCGGCCGTCGCAGGAAGCGATCTCTCATTACGTTTTTTTATGGTTTGTCCGATGCTCCCGCCCGGCGCTGCGCTCGCGATGCGTGCTGAGACCGGCTCATATCATTACTTTTATTTATTTTTTCTACAATAGATTGGATTATTTTTAGTGGGCCGACGTATCTTAACATAAATAACTGAAACGGAATGCAAAATTGATCAAAGCATAGTTTCGTTCCATTGAAATTGTTTGTTTTATTCCACAATTTGGAAAAGGTAAAGGTTATCAGACTACGTCTTACTTAACTTTATTTATGATAACGTATCTATTAATATTCTGTAAATATAGTGTACTATTGTGATTTAATGTCACTGCAGAGTTAATAACGAAATTAATTAGATACACCTAATAAAAAATGGTAAGTAGTTAACAAAGAAATTAATAGCATGCATACCGTGCCTGTTTTGTCTGCAGTGTTGATTATGCGTGTGTCGTACATTTGTCGGCATGTCTGGAGTGGAGCCACCCTCTGTACGTCTCGGAGGATCCCCCCGCGGCTCCTCGAGCAACAGGTGTAAGCGTGGAGCGAGGAGCTTTTTACGACGCTTCACTACGATATAAATTCCCACACACCGATCTCGACCTAACAAGCACGTGTACGCGATGCGTATTTACACCTCATTCTTGACATATTACAATGTCAACACAATATCATATATATTCATAACCAAACTACACAATATTATAAATTCTCTACATTTTATTATAAAAGTCCTTGAATAGTTCCATACCCATCTAAAGTTTACGCATGATGACCGATTTCATTATTTTGCTAACTTTAATTAGCGTCCACCATCACTCTTCCATTTAAAAGCGTATGTTTGCATTCACAAGTCCAGAATGACAATTCTGAATTCTTACGCCTAATTAAACCACTGTTCATCATTTAGTCCCCTCATATTTTTTATAATTGACTATTTGGAGTAGGTCTATTTTTTATTTTCAGTGACTATGTCCTCGTAGGGTCCAGCAGTTCGGATACAAATTGATTGTATCATTGTGTAGCAATTATACTAAACTATAACGACCTGTAATTGTCCCGCAACAGGAAAAGGCCACTTCCCAAACTGAGGATGGTCGAGGATTCATTCCTGCTCTTGGCCAGTGAGTAGCCGATTTCAAAGCATTTAAACGTCGTGGCTCACAAGACTTTTATTATAATGTCAGTCAATAATGTTATTTAACTAAATAGTTGGTACAGCGCATCTTCACAGTTGCATTAGTTCTTAACGAGTGTGATTTTGTAACCTCCTGCTTTAGTACCGGATCTCTTAACCTCTTGACCATTACCACATTCATTAAATACAACTAAGTTACGTATCTCATTGGTCACCGTTCAGTCTGCCAATCAGCGCAAATCAAGCCGTTACTTGATAGTTAATAACAGAGCTGCCTGGCGGCAATACTGCGTTCCTGATTGTTCGATGCCATTCACTATTTGAGAATCAACAGTTGATTCTCACGGAAATAATTATGCGTTTTCGTATGTCCGTTTCAATTTATTTATTTGATTCTGTGTTACATTAAATCGCTTTATTTGTGAACGACGCCTATACCCTGCCTACCCTTAAAGTGTGACTTTAACCTTAGTAGAGCTGGTTCCCTTCTGTGCTGCTAATCTCGCTATTAAGTTTATTAGATCTCGAGTTTAATTTTTTTAAGAAATCCAGTCCACAAGTCGTCACCAGATATGTAAAACCAAGTTGTTTAGATCCACTGACGAATGATATTTGCTTTTAGTTATACGGACCGAAACACTTTCGTTTTGATCTTTTTCAATATCCGATTTTGGAGCAGATGCTCTAACTTCATTTGTGTAGTTTCCTGTGCGGACAGTTCTACGAAAATGTATTTAATAGTGCTGCTACAATGCCATCCAGAGTTTTCAGGTAAAGGTATAATAAACTGTGAGCTTTCCGTCATAACTTTGTTCGTCGTAGCCGAATGTATCTACTTTGTGTACTTAAGTTGGTTTCATTTAAGCTCATTGGGCATTATTTTTATTTATAAGTTAATTGCTATCGCGGTATAATCCCATTCTAGTGTGCATAATATTACATTCAATAAAAATAGGTGTTATAGAGCGGCCGGCTGTAGTTAGAACATCGCTTGCATGCAGATGGTGCCTCGGCCGGTAGACAATGGCTCCGCGAGGGCAACTGCGACAGTAATTAACTTCCTGTTTTATTCGGTGCCACAAGCGCTGGTCAGCACCGTCGGCGTGGGCTAACTCACACGTATCAATTTGTCCAAATGTACCGTTACTTTTATGAAATAACCCCGGTGTTTGTTTTGAAGCGCAATGTGTTTTAAAATGATTCACATCCAATCATTAATATTTTTAGCCTTTCTAAGAATTCCCGTCTTTACTTCCTCGCGGTTATTGTGCTATCTATCAGTTTTCCCTGTTTACGTTTTTGGTACATCTGTTTTGTGTTTTTTTTTTGTATTATGACGGAGTTATTTTGTTATAAATGGTCTAATTCTAATATACCTACCTATGCGTGTGCGTTAGTTAATATGTGAAACTATTACAGACATCATTGCTGTAGCGGTCAGTGACATATATTCCTATATTTCGTTCAGGTTTTTGAACCGTGTCCAATATTTCGCTGAGCGTTGTATGTTTGACATTGTTCCGGTGCGCGGCGCCGGTTTCCTCCATACGAAATAATATTTTAATTTAGAATATCTGAGACTCAGTCTATTTGGGCGCTTGTTGAACTAGACTTGAATTTAGCGAGTGCGCCGGCCGCAAATAGCCGAGTCAGGGGAGCGCCGGCCACTGCAGACCAAGTCTTGGCGTCCCACCGCCTGCCCAGCTTGTATTTACAAAGTTATTGTCGCCGGAGACCTGTTACTCTCAAACACGCTTTACCTTTGTCATCCGTTCCTTTACCACTCATAAAATATCTAATTAACTCATAGCAGAAGCTTTACATCCATTCGATTGGGCATTATTTCCAAGCGAACAGATAAATCAAGTTTAAAACAACACGGTATTTAAATATTGACATATCCGTTAAGATAATATTATTTTAATGTTAGAAATCTCGAGCCAAGTACCTAATGGCGTCGACTTATTAACAAAGACGACGATTGTCCATTTAATTTAGCATTCGTAGTGTGTATGAGTAATGAGATCATTACGGTAGTTACAGCTCGATCAAGTGTAATATTAGAGTGACGCATAAAAGAAAAAAATATGTGTTAAAGCCGTGTTAACTTACTGTATGTACGTTGCATATTGTAATTGATGTGTGGCACTGGCAGTAGTATCGATGCACGCTCCTTGTCGCGAGTGCAGACAATGCGTCGAGCGGTCGCCAGTTCGGGCCTCAGGTAGACTTCTTTTTATTTACAACTTTTTGTTGCAGCCACTCTTTTTTGTCCCTGTCGCTATCATATGGTTTGTTTATAAATTGTACTGTAGCTGTTTTGAGTCATAAGCTAAAAACTTGCTAAAAAGTTTATAAAGTTCTCGCTGTCACAAAAACGGGAAATAAAGTTTCGAGCATTCAGTTTTGCTATTGTCTTTTATATAATAGGAGGTAGATATTTACAGAATTCTGATATTCAACTGCATCTAAAGTTAATTCATTCACGTAGCGTAGGATAGAATAGAATAGAATAGAATTTTATTTTGCAAATATGGGTAGTACATAATAGTTCTTAAAATAACAATAGCTCAGCCACATTTTACCAGTTGGCATGCAAACATTTGAAATTATAAATTATAACATTATTATTATACTTATTTAGAACAATTTATAAATTACTATTATAACAATTTAAATCATCAACGTATATTATATCATGTCATTACTGTTACAAATATCATATCTACCATTATCATTACATTATTTAATATGTCAATATTACATTTTGCCCCCGATTTCGTCTGTCAAGCCTAAATGAGGAATCAGAACTATCTATGTCAAAATTATTAGAAAATCAAATACTTAAAAAGTCAACAATAATTAAAATGACAATACAATGAAAATGTCCAAATAATTAAAATATCAAAAATAATTAAAATGTCAAAATAATTAAAATGTCTAAATAAATAAAATGTCAAAATAATAAAATGTAAATATAATAGGTAAATTGGGATGATTCAAAACTAAACAATTTCCATTTGAGATGTCGGTGTTAGCTTGGTGCTATTTTTGAAATGCTACTCTACATTAAATTAGTACCGTGTAGCATGCCGTTTTGTTCATTTTAAAACAACACGAACTCCATAGTTTTTGTCCTAATGTGTCCTGAACAAGTCTCGACGTGCAGAGAATGAGAATAGAATTGCTTCCGTTGTTTATCGTTTCCTTCTATCAAGGGCTGCTTATCATTATGTTTGATTTACATTAGCAATAATTAAACTGGTCACCGATTTGTGGACGCACCGCCGCGCCGCACAAAGGAGTGCGCTCAACAAACTTCGAAGATAAATATCTGAACTAACTTTTCTGACAGTTTGTATTCCTTGAAATAAGTTAATGTCCGAATAACTGAGGGCGTCTGACCGTACATCTGGCAAAGCACGTTCACTTATTTGTTTGTTTGAATCATACGAGAGTGGAGACGTACCTGATCGTGCCGGAGCGTGCAGTTGACGATCTGCCATGACGGGTGGGTGTCCGGGGTGCACTCGCAATAGTCCAGTTTACAAACTCCTATTAGATGTTCAGCACTTAAGAGAGGAGTGAGCGTCGCGAGCGCAAGTACCGCCGTGAGAGGCGACATGGTGCCGCGCTGGGGCGCTGGGGCGCGAGGGACCGCGCGCGCCGAGCGTCATGCACAGACTGGCGCTCCGCCGCCACTCGCGAGCGACTAGTGATGCCGCACACGCCCGCCCCTGCCTATTATACATATCGATGATGCGAGTTCATTTGAATTATTAACACTCAAAACAATATTTAGTTATCACCATTAGAATGTTCAATGTTAGAACGTGATGGCTGTAATGAAATGATAATTATGATAAATTAAAATTAATTATTAACCTTGTATTAGCTGAGCATTGTAGAATTTCGGTTAGTTTTTACTTTTATCTGTCGTTCTACTGGAAAGAAACAGGGAAAGTTTTTTAAGTTTAATAAATAAACTCCCGGCCAACTTATAAGGTATAATAAGGTATAATGTTGAAGTTGAGGCAAACAACTTGTTGCTAAGCTTGAAGCCGAGTTCCGAGCGGTCGCTTCAGCCATCTTAACAGACGCAACGGTTACTTCTGTATTTTTGGAACACAAATACCTATAGGTGTATAATGTTATTTTGTTTAGCTTTTGTGCTATTCACTTTTGTCATTCCAACTAAAAGTAAGCAATGATATGATTTCGTCTTCGAATGTTTACGTTGGTCTAAAATTCTATATTTCACTAGCGATGTAAAGGAGAAACAGGTTTTTCTTTTTTTAAACATTAAATATCTTATGAATTTTAAGTTATAAATGTGTTTTATTTTAACTAAACTCTATTTCTCAAAAAGTATAATTCTGCAAATAGGTGCTTCAAATAAGTATAGATAGCATCATCAACTCGTTGTACAATATTTTTATATAATAAAATACAAAATCAACAACTTCATCGAATTATGTATATCGATAAAATATAACACAATAACACACGCAATTTAATAACTCCATCGATAAAATGGTCGTTGCCCATGCCTACGCGTCGAGATACAGAGGTCGCCGGGTGGCCGCAGTTGGCTGGCGACCCTGTGTGTGCATTCACTACGTAACCCATGCACTCCGCACTCCTCAGAGTCCAGTGCGTAATTAATTACCTGATCACTGCACTACTCCTCACAAACGAGCCTGGACCCTCTGCCCGCCCAATTTTAGCGGCTCTATTTTATCTCTCGAATTTAATATTTGCCTAGCTCTATCATACCACACTAAATAAGGTTTTCTTGTTAGTCAAGCTTGAAATACTAAGAAATATATTATAGTCGATGAATATTCGACTAAATAAACTTCAATCAGAATTAATGATTGACTATTAAGTGACATCTTGGTAGTTGGTTGGGTCGCGCGTTCGGGCCCGGGCTGGCTAAAATAAAATTATTAATTAAAAGTAAACTGAATTATTATTATGGTTACGTTTTTTTTACGGTCGAATTAGCCTCGCCCGCCAAACACGAAGTGCTCGCACCTACACATCAGTATACACTGGCAATGGCAGCCTCAAGCTGTTGACTGATCCTGCCGGGGTTGCGGAATAGTTCTAATAGTTACCGTGGCCCTGGAACGTAAAGGGCAACCGAAGGAACATGAGTGGGTTTTAGACAGTAAAAGTCTGACATGCGTCCCGCCCCGCCCAGGGTGGGAGATCATAATCATAATCATAAATCATTTATTTGCATAATACGTGTTTGTAAGGGTGTTATACAAGTATGATACATGTTTGTAAGATGGGGTTGTGAGATGTCACTTGATGATATTCCCAGTCACCAAAAAAAAGCAGTTGACTGATTACTGCTTAAGCAGTTATCAATGGCAGCCTCAAGCTGTTGACTCTTGACTGCAAGAGCGGTCCGTGTATGTTGATGTATAGGTGACTGCTCGAGCAGTAGGTGTATGGCGGGCCCTAGGGTTATTTTAGATTTTCATTTCATTACATTATTATGATATGTTTTATGATGATAAAAGATATGGTGAATGAGGGACAGAAACCGGTGGAGGCAGATCATCCGCTCCAGAACAAACCGTAATGCCAACCATGAGAACCACATAAGGAACCGACTAGAGAGAGAGAGAGATGATAAAACAATTAATACCGTGCATAAGTACCTGCGACAAATCTCTTGATGAACACAATGAGGGTGATTTGCTTTATACACACTACCATTGCTAATTATCTAGGGTATACATTGCAACCAATTGATCAGATAGCCTAATTATCCTAATTAGAAAGCCTATAATGGATGAATGATACATAAATTGAAATTCGGGTACAGAGCTACAATCAGGTATTCATTTCGAAGTCAAAATATTCGTCATTTAGGATTAACGGAATGAAGTAATGCATTCTAGGAATGTGTCGGACACATCCATTAGAGATAACGTCAAAGGTCAACTTTTACTAGCTGCATGAAGGTTATCTGTTTCCCAGATGCTTTTAGGGCTAGTAGTTCCAGAACTGAAAATTGGCGATCGGATCAATATCTTTAAGGGCCTTTCACATATATACTAGTACTTTTTTTTTACATATTTGTACATTCGATTATGAGTTTCCTTGACATTTTTTTTGGTGAGTGGGAAATCATCATATTACTTCTCCCGTCCTGGGTGCGGCGGGAGGTCGTGTCAGACTTTTACTGACTAAAACCCACTCATGTTCCTTCGGTTGCCCTTTATTTTCCGGGGTCACGGTAACTATTATAAACATTCCGCAATAGCCACCATTCTTGTAATCGGCTTCTAATTTGAGTCTATTTTAAAGACGCAACACAAATCTTCAATAAATGCGATGTTAGCTTTTGATTGCGCTCCTGTGGTTGGACCGTGCTTTAAATAACTTGAAAAACTCGGATACCCTCGTAAACTGTAGCATTATGAAAGTAGTCCACCGTTTTAGAAGTTATAATGTTTTATTGTTTACGTAACTCCGCCGTGAACCGTGATCTCGAGCTCATTTACTTCGTATGCGAACTGGGCTCTACAAATTTACACAAATGACTGGTATTTGTATAGCTTTTGCGCGACCTATCCACGAGCAATTAATTAGCAATGAAATTCTCTTTGAAGTAAATGCGCTTATTGATTCCATTCCATCGGAGATCACAAATAGAAAATTAAGTGTCAATGAAAAGCATGAAATTATTTTCAGAATATTATAAAGCTCTGTCATTAAATTACCTGTAACTATCAATGTAGCAGATAGTAGATAATTTTCCAAGAAAACTAACTTTCTTCTTTCCGCATTTTGCCTCGGTAATATGATGCGTTTGTGATATTATGTACAATAGTTATTGAAGTAACAGTTGCTTATGAAGTGCATCAATACAATTAGATCAATAACAGTAACGTACTCTCTGTACAAGCAAACCACCACCACGGAGTTTGAGTATTCAGCATTGCTGATTAAAAAAAAAATACAGTCGTATTGATAACCTCCTCTTTTTTTGAAGTCGGTTAATTACAAATAGATCATATTTAGTCACACGTAAGCTCTCATAATTAAAGGCGTGAGGTATCGTGAAATTTTCCACTTTTTCTTAGAAATTTAAATGATTATTGTTCTAATCTTTTACACTATCAAAGACAACGAACAATTAAATTAGAATGCTATTTGATTTCTGCCAACTCATAAATTACCAGTATTAAAATATGGCGATTGAAATCAGTCAGACTCCGTTCCTATCCGCGTTCGTACCTAGATATCGCTGTACAACCTTTAAACTTTTCAACGTTTTTTCGCTGAGCTCTAACTGTGTGTGGGCAGCGTTTCTGACGTTTTGTTAATTAACTCGTACGTCAAAAATCGACAAACCGTTTTGCACTTTGTAGTACTTTAACTTTGTTGCATTTATTGATATTTAAAATTAAATTCAGTGGCTTGTTTTTGAACTGTAGAACTGGTTAGAATTTATATTACATTCCAAGTTATTTCATTATTTCTAGTGGTTTACAACATAGTTTTGATGAAGTATTTGGCATATATCTATTTTAGAAGGTACTGCTTAATTTAAATAGGCAGCTTGGTCAGTGGGTAGTCTTAGGGGGCTTGCAATACGTAATAGTCTAAGTTAAACATTTGTCACCAGGTGTGTGTCGACGGAGCGCCAGTTCCTGACAGACTTCGTGGCTGGTGCGGAGAGCACCGCGGGCGGCCGGCTGGCGCGCTGGCTGGCGCCCACGTCCCGCGTGGAGCCCTCCAAGTGCGAGCTGAAGACTCCAGCGCAGCCCGTGCGCCCCTCCACCAGGGTCACGCTGCCTATACTCGTCCGTGACCAGTACGGTGAAAATGTGTCTTCACCGGCCCTGAAAGTTGAGGTAAGACAAATCTTCAACCACTCTAAAATTTACCTTCTATTAATTTTTACAAACTTGTCTCAACTATCGACACAAACAATCCTGACAAGTTCGCGGTGCTTCCTTCATCGACGGCGTACAGATCGAATTCATACAGGCATTATAGGCCTCTTACATAACCGCTGCATTTTGCTATTATTGCAAATATCGAAAATTTTACTAAACTGTATCACAATAGCAATAGTTATTAGTTCTATGCAGAGTACAACAAGTCCTGAATTCCTGTTATAAAAGTTACAATACATTGTTAGGACTAAAAACTGAAATCGCTTCAAACTGTGTATGGTTTAAAGGAAACTGGCAGCATTTTTGTCAGTCCACTTTTGCTAACTTTTAAATTTTCGCGTTTCATGTTAACAAACAACATATTATTAAAACGGGAACGGTTTAACAAATCAGCGATAGCAGAACACCTGCTCCAGGCTGGTACTAATCACTGGATGGAATTCCACCGATCGCCACTACTATACAAGACTTGTGCGTGAAGCGGTTGACATAAAGAAATGCCCAAATAATTTCAATCGGAAGGACGGTTTTAAATTGTCATCGACGTGGAATCCAGGGATTCGCATAACACAACCTCGCTTTTCTACAAAGTCGGTTAACTCATCTGTAGATACGGTCAGCGTAGTGTGTAGACGGCCTAATATGGTAGAAAATAAAAATAAGGGGGTAGATGAAGATTCGTCGCCCGAATGCAGGGAGCTGTGACATCGCATCCTCAGTCTGCTTGCGACCACGACCTGTGCAACCAGGTCGAAACGTCAAGCCTTCCAAGGTTGGGCACGCCGTAATAGCGGCGGTAAGACCCCTCTTTGAGGAGTGGCTGGAGAGGCGCCGTGGCGCTCTCACGTTTCGCCTGACACAGGTCCTCACCGGACACGGTCAGTTCGGGAGGTTCCTGTGTCGGATTCAGGCGGAAGCGACGCCTGGGTGTCACCACTGCAGCAACGGTCGCCTGGAGGACACGGTCGAGCACACGGTGGAGGTGTGCCGCGCATGGGCGGACCATAGACGTGTCCTCGTAGAGGCGATCGGCGGCGGTGACCTCTCGCGCCCAGCGCTGGTTCAGGCCATGCTGCGGGGCGAGACGGAATGGGATGCCGTCGCCTCCTTCTGCGAAGCAGTTATGCTAGTGAAGGAAGCGGCGGCGCGCGAGAGGCAACGACGAGCCTCTCCCCCCGGACAAAGACCCAGGCGAAGACGTCGAGAGTCGCAAGACGACTACCGGCCACCGTAGGCGCGGTTCTGCGGATGGCGAGCGATGGGTAGCTCGCCGCCCGGCTAGGACCAGGACCACGTCGACGCCGCGACGGCGCGTTAGTGTTCCACGCGCGCCTCAAAGAGAAGGAGTCAGCACAGGAAGGGGCCTAACAGGGCCAACGCCTGCCGGGGTTGCGGAATGTGTATAGTAGTCATCGTGACCCTGGAACGTAAAGGGCAATCGAAGGAACATGAGTGGGTTTTAGTCAGTAAGAGTCTGATACGCCCTCCCGCCGCACCCAGGACGGGAGCAGTCACTGGATGATTTCCCACTCACCAAAAAAAAAAAAAAAAGCCATCCAAGGTATTTAAATTATTACTTTTCGCGTTAATACCCGTTTTAATAATATGTAATCCAATTTTGATTGGATCTGGTATTGGAAAACTTTACTAACAACAATCCAACAAACATTCACACAGGTTTCTTCGATGTACTTATATTCGTGTTTTATATGCTGTTACCGCAAAGCATGGACCTCTAGCATGCTATGACTTGTTGGAGGGTAACTTCACTGCTAAATTTGGATTTAAGAGTCCTGGATTCAAACCTAGCTTGTGATGCTATTCGTCACTAGCTGTTGTTGACGAGTTCGCCTTCATTACAATACGTATTACTCGTAATCATTCGTATTTACCGCTCTCTTGAACCTAAACCTGTACCGAATATTAAGACAGTATTCATTAGTTAGGCAATTAATGAATCTTCTTCTTCCTGCCCTTTTCCCATTTTACTTGGGGCAATTAATGAGGGTCAGAGCCCATTCGTCTCCTAAGATTCGCACCCTGTGCCCATTCGTCCCCTGGAACTTTTGAGGGGCCTATTCGTCCCCTGAAGAATATTTATTTTAATTCATTCTTCTAATATAAGTACATGTATATGTGTATACTGCAGCTTGGTAGTCCTGGTACAGTCGCGCAGAAAAGGGTAAAATAAAAATATAATAATTCCCTAAATATGATGTTTAAGTATTTCAAATAAGATTAAGTTTAATAAAATGCCTCTAGGATCTAGGCATTACGTCAGTCTTCAAAATAATTAATCGATTCGTCGATCGATCGTTTTCTATTTACCACTTCACGTTACTGCGCGCCTAGTACTTTGGATTGATTAAGGTGATCTTGTGAGATAATTAAGAATACAGTGAATTTTAAATTTTCGTACATGACTACTTCACGTTACTGCGAGCCTAGTACTTTGGATTGATTAAGGTGATCTTGTGAGAAAATTAAAAATACAGTGAATTTTAGATTTTCGTACATGACTACTTCACGTTACTGCGCGCCTAGTACTTTTGTTCTCTTAAGTTTTCAATAATTAATACCCGTTTTTTTAACAAGCCATTCGTAAAGAGACAATTTTACATTGTAAGCCTATCGACAGGTTATATTATTATCATGACGGATTATCATTCATCATAGCTCTTTTTTCAATGATTTGTTATGATTTATTAAATTAATTGCGTTAATAAACTGTTCACAAGTGTACTATGTTAACCGTTTCTTAGGTAAAATATAGCTAATTTTATCTCAGGGGACCAATAGGCACCTGAAAAGGTGCCGAATCTTTAACTTATATTGTGTATATATTAGAGGAGACGAATGGGTACCTTAAAATAATATTTTTTATTAAAATATTAATTGGTCCCCTACCAGGAGACCAATGGGCACCTATATAGGGGCCGAATCCACAACTTTTATGCTGGGGGACAAACTTTAGGGGGCGTATGGTCTCTGACCCATTAATGAATACTGTCTGATAATAGTTCATTAATTACTGCAATTTTATTCACTTCCAAAAACAATTGCCAATAAAAGGACGAACCAAAATAACAAGTATTTTTAATACAACTACGCCTTAGTATAAGTACATGTACTGGCTAACCTGGCTTCTTTCAGCTGCAGAGCCTTTATCAATATTACTAGTTTAAATAGACTTCGACAAACAAAACATATCTACCAACTCTCAAATTGTATTTAAAACGTTTATATTTTGTGCCTTTATGATCTCGAAATTTCACATTTTAACCTACATCAGTTGATTGCATTGAACGCGCCACGCTCCCTATTAGATAGTTCCGACAATAGTTTCTAACATACAATAAGTACAACTTATTCATATTTTGCTTTGCTTGTTTTTTTTTTGTATCGGCATTCAACTGATTTATTGAAAACAATCAGGTCAGAGCGTTTACACAATAATAATGTTTTCAGCTTAATTACTAGCTTTCGCCCGCGGCTTGGCCCGCGCAAAAGTCGAAACTTATGTCCCCTATTCAATCTATTTTAACCTCTTTAGGGTTGGAATTTCAAAAATCCTTAGTGGAAACTTACTCTTTACAAAGAACATACCCTCCAAGTTTCATGTCTAGGACCAGCGATTTGGACTGTGCGTTATCTACAATCAGTTTTAATCATTTTACCATTTATTATAGACTAGCTTTTGCCCGCGGCTTCGCTCGCGTTTGTTACTCTCCATCCCTTCAACTATTTCCACTTAAAAAATCACGTCAATTCGTCGCTCCGTTTTGCCGTGAAAGAAAGACAAACATATATACAGACAGACAGACAGACACACTTTCCCATTTATAATATTAGTATGGATAATTAAATAAAAAATGTCAAAAGAGAGAAATTGCGTTCAAAATTACAAGTACCGCGTGGTTTTTTACTATTTGTGTGAGGTTTATGTTTCACTTTTAATTATCATTAAAGTTTTCTGAATATCTGATATGAAAGTTGGTAGTAGGTACATAGTAATATTACAAACTTTTAATAAGTCTTTCAATTACAACAACACACTGTGGGCGTGCCTGTTGTCAGTGATACTGACTGCCAAGCCGGAGGTCGTGGGTTCGATTCCCACCCAGGGCAAACCTTGTGTAATGAGCATGGTTGTTTGTTTTTGTGTGGTTAGGTGTAATATAACATTAAAATATAAGTACGTTTATCAGTTTGTTCGGCTTAGTTAAGATCAGATGGCCGTGTGTGAATTGTAACTGGATATTTAGTTTTTTTTATTAAGTTTTTAATGCCTCCACTGTTATAAGATGCGTCAACAAATTAATGATTTGTTTACAAAGCTGTTATTAGATACATAGCACCCATTGTGACTCCTGTGTCTGCCTTATCCACGTTGTTATGCTCCTGCTGATTTCCTCAGTAATAGGTTATTTCTGCTTGACATAGATTTTGCATGTTACTCTAGAATTCCATATTTACTGTGTTTACCATTTACAACACTGCTTGGCTAGGTGCAAATTTTAAAATCAAAATGTTATTCGCTTCGAAACACATTTAACACAAAGGACAAAGATGGAGTTATAGGTATTGCTTTTAGTATCATCCATCTTTATAGATTGAAATGGATTTTATTCACCGAAGAGACGAGGGGTAATTTTATACTTTTAAACACGATCACATTCTAATCATTGTTCTAATCTATTTTAATTATCAAATATCTCTAATTTGCCAACAACTTTTCATAAGTTTTTGACACTGAATATCTTTAAGATAAGTTAGCGACTAGATTTCGAACTTTTTCAATTACAGTAACTTTCTTCAGGTATTGCTATTCTATGTATGAGCCGGCTTTTATACATAATTACATACATTAAACGTGGTGCATTGTACACAACACGTGTAGTTCAATATGCATTATAATCGCGTCCGAATTTTGATTGTCTGTAATTGATTTCATGAACATAGATTCGGTTCGATCTCTAGCTTGTGAGCAGTCCTCGAGGGTTGCCAGTCGACTGCAGTTTATCTACGGCCAGTCGAACAAGCCACTAAGGCCAAGTTATTTGTGTCGTATCTACATCCAGTGACGTTACCAGCCAGCCATTTTCGATATTAGATTGTATTTGTAACTGAATCGATAAATCGTTTGCAGCTATTATCGTTTGACAAACTGACTTCGCTGGCGGTCTTTCAGGCTACAAGGGCGGCGATCTGAGGCGGTAAAAGTTCTCTTGAAATATTTGTTTCATGTTACCTACGAAAAACACGAACGACTTATTAAAAACTAGCTTCTGCCCGCGACTTCGTCCGCGTGGTATAATAGTTCCCGTTCATGGGGGATTTCTAGGATGAAAACTATCCTACGTCCTTGCTCGGGTTCCAGACTATATCTGTTCCAAATTTCATTCAAATCGGTTCAGTGGTTTAGACGTGAAGAAGAGACAGACAGACAGAGTTACTTTCGCATTTATAATATTAGTACGGATAAACAGCGTATTTATTATTATCTCAATGCTATCTATGTATCAAATCTATCTATATAAACTGGTTAACTGACTGACTAATGGGCGAAAGCTAGTCTGTTTTACTTCGAAAAAAACAATGAATTAAATCGGAAATTGTATTATTACTTAGTCTCATACTTTAATAAAATTCTCGTAGTATTCGTTATTGTAGTAAGTAGTTATGAGTATCGCACAAATTCAATCTGTGTTGCTCAGTGAGCCGGTAACAATAGCGGGTGCAATAACTACGTCACACACCAATTAGCCCTTAAAAAGGTTAACTATACAGTAACAGGAAATTCTACTAAAGACAAGAGAGTATGTAGGGCAACATATCTGCTCTCAATTGTTAAATATTGTTATTTTTTTCGCAGTACCCCGTGTTAATTGTGAAACTTTCTGATTTCGAAGATGTTACGTATATAAAAAGTTTCAAAATGTCAACATTTCATCTTTGTATATACTTTTTTTTTATCATTCATTCACAGAAAGTTGAAGCTAGTTGCTTGTTTTAAAAAAGGTTGGTCTCTATGGAGAAGAACAAGCAAAAAACTCCATGGACACTCTTTTCAAAATATTGAGTTTTCCAAAATTTTTTTCCAACGTTGGTTACATTCATCTTGTTTGCTTCTATATGTGAAAACAATGAAGCTAAGAAGCAATATCATGTAATATACCCAAAAAATCAAGTATACAGTCAATAGTAATAGTAGGAGAGCTAGCGGTCAATCCGAGTAACTTGTTTGACACAAGGCTAGAAATTTGTAAAATAATGTTTTAGTATTGGTTAACTAAGAAAATACCGTTCTGGCAGGCATCTCGCGGTTGCGTCATCATCCCCTAAATTTTTGAAAATGTTAAAAAAATAGTAAAAAAAATCTGCTTTTACAAGGCTAAAATTTTAATATGTTTTAATTTACATATGTTTAAAGGTAAAAAAAAATTGACAGTCGATTTTGTCGGTTGCAAGTACGTGCCAACCCATAATAAAGTTGTTATGGGGATAGCAATTCATAACTTGCTTTTACAAGGCTGTAATTTTGAGAAAATATTCTTTAAACAATTTTATAAATATATTTAAAAAGCCAGACTATTCTGGTGGTTGCAAGTGTCTACTAAGTTAATATATAACGGTCGCGACGCTTCGTGAGGTGCGAGCGTAATAGGCTTATACGGGTCTCTGTGTCAGAAATTATTGTAAAAATTAAAATATACAATTTCTAAAAATTTTCTCGTTGAAAATTGTTAATATATGATGAACGATTATTGTAATAAAAGAAAAACAGAGTTATATGTAAAATATAAATTTTTATTTTTTTAACATATTTTTTTTTATTAGTATCTTATTCGTCTTCACTCAGTATTTCATCTTCTGAGTCAAAATGATAGCCATCGATCGCTGTTTCGTTTTCTGGAAAAAAAAATATAAATTTTTATTGATAAAATGAAATGTAGGCAAAAATACCATATGCACATATTTGTTAAGTTAAATTTCAATGTTATATTGACCCCATAATTTACCATAAAAGAAATAAAATTTTAAAAATATAGTTGTTTAACAAATATCAATATAAGAAAATACTAGCATTTTTTTATTTAATTTATTTAAATCGCATTTTAATACATAGTATTAAGTACATAGTTGTGAAATATATTTACCTTGTAATGGTGTTTCCAAATATTTGCTCATTACCGCCACAAAATTTTTGTAGCATTTAACGTGATATCCGTCTATATTATTTACATCTTCAGGCAGAACAATATTATTATATTTTAGATTATGAAGTTTTCTAATTTTTAAAATTTCATGACACTTTGCCAAAGTCTTGGATGTAAATTTAATTGTTTTTTCGCAGATATCACGTCTGCATATGACACAAATAATGTTCATTGTTTCCATAATTAACACCAGTATTAAAACTTATACTTTACGCTAATAGTTCTATAACTTACACTGATAATAAACACTAGAACTTAATAAAAAATAAAATAATTACACACAAACACGAAATCAGTAAAGAATTTTAAAATGTGTATAGAAAATATTGACTGTAACGATCTGAACTCTGCACTACTCAGCGTTATAACTGACAAATCTCAACAGAATTTCCCTTCAGATCATGCACAAGGCACGTGCACTCTACACACAATAGATGTACTCTCCCTTTCTGACACAGAGACCCGTATAAATAAGCCTATTACGCTCGCACCTCACGAAGCGTCGCGACCGTTATATATTAACTTAGTAGACACTTGCAACCACCAGAATAGTCTGGCTTTTTAAATATATTTATAAAATTGTTTAAAGAATATTTTCTCAAAATTACAGCCTTGTAAAAGCAAGTTATGAATTGCTATCCCCATAACAACTTTATTATGGGTTGGCACGTACTTGCAACCGACAAAATCGACTGTCAATTTTTTTTTACCTTTAAACATATGTAAATTAAAACATATTAAAATTTTAGCCTTGTAAAAGCAGATTTTTTTTACTATTTTTTTAACATTTTCAAAAATTTAGGGGATGATGACGCAACCGCGAGATGCCTGCCAGAACGGTATTTTCTTAGTTAACCAATACTAAAACATTATTTTACAAATTTCTAGCCTTGTGTCAAACAAGTTACTCGGATTGACCGCTAGCTCTTAGACTATAATGCATACATATACACTTTATAAACCTACAGCAGTGCTATTCCGTAAGAAATCGCGTGCGAATTCGATTTCGATCTCATTCCCGATTTCTTTTGAAACTCACCTGAAGTGAAAAATATTTAGTATTCAATGTCAAATTGGACAATTTTTCTTTAAAAATTTACCTACGTTCTCATTGAGTGGCGCTAGCGTAGTTTTTATTGGGTTATAGTACTACCTAATATAGTTTTCACCGCGGAATCAGAAGTGAGATCTTACAGAATAGGCCGGCTGCTTCGTACGTAACACGCACGCACATGAAAGCTCACCGACTTTAAATACTAAAATAAACTTTCAGCTATCTAAACACCTTGTCACAAGTCTGAACCGACAGAAATCCTAGCACTCATGGACTTTTAAACTTCAAGTTTTAAGAGAGTAGCCACAAGTATGGTGGTCGCAGAAATGCACTCTATAAAAATTATTGACAGCCCTTTTAATGGCATAGGTGGTAGTCGTAAGTCGCTGAAGAAAATGAAATTAGGGGAAATTGTTTTTAGATCTACAGCTGCATATTTGTATTTTTGTACCACCTTATGCTTAGTTTATGCGAAAGCCGAAACACTTGTCTAAGATTTTTATGTAAAGAATCTATGTACAAACTTTAACCCTGTTTCATGAAAAATCACCTCATTGTCAAAAAAATATATAATCGGGTTTCGCATAAACAAAACCTAACCGTGTATAAGTATATGAAATATATTTACTAAATAGCTAGCGATGCTTTGAACACGTCCCATAAGTGCAAAGTTTTATGTACTATAAATTACATTACAAAAGTACTAGTTCATACACCTACAGAATTATTGAATTTCTGGAAGCTCTAATATTTACGTAAAGTTTCAATATAACTACATTTTTCTGGTACGATTTTATTAAAGTGCATGCACCCGATATACATTTAATTAACAATGTGTGGAAGCTCAATTTGAAAATTCACTTGACATGAATTCCCCGCTTCCTGAAAAGCAATTAATGTTCTTGACAATAAAATTTTGCAATTGATAACAAGATAAGCACAGGTTGAGCACACTGCTGCGCTGTTTCGATTCCCAGAAGGTAAAGCGAGACAAAAAGCTATTTGTTCCATGCAAGACAAATTCCCAGTCTGCTTCAACGTCACGAGTAAGCTATGTCAATACACACCAGCATTTTCTAAGATTAAATTCCAGTGTTAATTGTAAAAAGAAAATTATTTTACCCCTATTCAAGTTGTCTGAAATAACGCATAACCTTTTAAACGAAGGTCTTCATGAGATCGATAGCGGCCTATTATTGCACCGAACTTCAAGGAAATATCTAGGATCGATTTTAATTTATTAAAGCTACGTTTGAACTGCAGTTCGTAACAATTAACACCTAAACTAAATGTTATCTCTTCCTTTACGAAGTTTGTTATTTATTTAATAATAATAATACCAGCCTGTAACTGTCCCAACGCAGAGCTAAGGCCTCATCCCATACAGAGAAGGCACGAGCATTGATCACCTCGCTTGCTCCTGGCCAGTCCTGGTGTACTCACGATGTTTTCGTTCACCGATGTCAGTAATGTCAAAGATAAACCTTTAGAAAGTACATATTGATTCAAAATGTCACTGTTACTTGCACGGATTCGAACCCCACAACTTTAACCACTAGACCATCATGACATGCGCATGTTACTTTTTACTATTTTTTTTTTATACGTTGTACACAAAAACTGATTCTGCATGCGATTTCGTATTATCAACACAGTGAGGGGCTTATAATATTTCAATAGGGATTAATAGATTTTTAATGTGATATCGAAAATAAATATTCGTAAGTTTTAGTGTTTATTAATTCCGTTTGCATTTTTTTTATTAATATCAATTTCAAATAATTTAAACCGTTTTTTAATTTTTTTTATATAACTTATGGGCTTGCTCTTGGTCCCAGACTAGCCCGAGGGCATAGACGGGGCCTACGATGGAGCGAGCTCACCCAAAAGATGCCTATGCACTCTTCTCTTGAATACATCCGGGTTATATGCTTTTGGAAACACAGACGCCGGCAGAGAATTCCAGTCATTTGCGGTGCGCATAATAAAGGATTTCGAAAAACGCTGCGTGCGTGTAAAATTTATTTGAAGGATTAAAATAAATTTATAATAATACATTATAACATTAAATTTCGAGTTAAATCCGAGTTCCATGAATTGGACATTCCGTGTTGGATAACCGTGCCGGCTTGAATATCGGACACGTTGGTATGCTTGTGAACATATTTTCAGCAATTGTTTTCTGTCCACAACTCTATGATTTCAAATAACATATTCATAGAATCCATACTAATATTATAAATGGGAAAGTGTGTCTGTCTGTCTGTCTGTCTGTTTGTCTTTCTTTCACGGCAAAACGGAGCGACGAATTGACGTGATTTATTAAGTGGAGATAGTTGAAGGGATGGAGAGTAACATAGGCTACTTTTTGTCCCTTTCTAACGCGAGCGAAGCCGCGGGCAAAAGCTAGTAATGCATACATATGCGCTTACTAATAATCACTGTGTAAAGTTATGTCATGAATAAAGCCTGTGTAACCGTACATTTTTTCATGATGAATCCTGTATTAGTCGCTTAAATAGTGAACTTATGTTCACTATTTACGTTGCAGCGCAATTGGTCTGATTGTGTCAACTAATTGTTAAAGACAGCTTGGATGTACCTAAGCTTGTGGAAACGATCGAGGCAGGACCGTGGGTGTCCTTAAGGAATATAAATAAATGAACGTCGATCTTCGCAACAGCTAGCAGCTTTAATAACTGCACTTTGTCTTCTCCAAAGAAAACGGTTTAAGCTGTACTTTCACTACCTACAAGGCTGTATCGGGGGATTTATAGTGAAACAAAAGTATGGAAATTACAGGACTACTACAGGACATTTTCATTAGGGGTTCTTTGCATCGTCCCATTCGCATTAGGTCTCATTCACACTTGGTCCCATTCGCAATTGATCCATTTCAATTCGCACTTAGTCATATTCGCACTGTGTCCCATTTGCACTTTGTCCTATACGAACTCAGTCTCATTCGCACTTAGTATCTAAGATGATTCACTAAGACACCAGAGCACTATAAAAGTGTTTAATTATGAATGACAGGTTCATTATTAGTATCGTTTGTTTCATTTGAATTAAAAATAGAAATATTAATGAATATTGATTTAAATTACAAGGCGACGTTTCCCGATTGTTATTATATGACAGTTAAAAGGTGTCAACGAATAGGTCAATCTTCAGCATCTTTTTATATCCGGTTGATCTCAGTTGGATCTCAGACATACCTTTTAGTTTTAAGCAACCTCTTCAAAGGTTAGGCGTAGGACACGATTAGACGATGCACTGATAGCGTGTAAAATATAATCACATTTCACTAACTGAAGGCTTTATAATTATGAATATTGTGACAATAAGCGAAGAGAGTCGTTTCTTTCACAACTACTTTCTGATGAGTTACACAAAAAGGGTTTAAGGCATTTGTATTTTTTTTTCAAGTAACCAGCACTTGTTTTGTTATTTACAGAAACTTATAGCATTACTTTTAGCGTTTTATTGTGTCCTTTGCTGCTCTTCAATGTTCCCCATAAAATAAATATCTACTATTATAACATTTTATGTAAAGAAGAACGACTGAACTGAAGATTTTAGTCTAAGTTTACTATTGTTGAAGCGATCATCGCGTATTATTTACAAAATAATCTTTGTAAATAAAACACGATGCCGTAACAACGCAGAATATGCACTTCTCGCGTAGTATACGCGAGAGTAATAGTATTGCGAACCTATATTAATTTCATTATAATTGTAAACATAAGTACCTGATAACAGGTTGAATATAAAGATAGGAAAATAAAAACACTTAGCTTTGGGGTCCACAATAGTCATGGACACAGACAGTGGAGGCTGAACATAGGATAAATCTGTTTGAAAATACGAGAGTCTTAGATTTTTACCTTGTTAGCTGACTTGGACGTAACTGAACGCTTTAGGATAATATTTCCATGGCAACAGTAAGCATGAGAGACTTTGTTGCGGTAGAAACATCGGACGATGTAAATCTACAGACCTAACTAGCCTCCACACTGCCAGAACGTTTCGTTGCCTTTAAGAAAATCTCGTTGGCCCAGTGGTTAAAGTCAAGTTATCTCGTCATTAGTTTTAGAAAAGGTCGAGCCGTTCTTAAGTTAATCTTGGATATCGCGTGGTGGGTTTTTACACTGAACAGATGAAAGAGGTTAGAAAGGAAAAAGTTCCGGCTTTGTATTAGAACGACTGTCGCCGTTTGTCTCCCAATCTTTATTCTTTATCTGTGTTGTGGGTTTACACTACGACACAAATTGCGATGTAAATTGCAGGCATTAATTTTTGTAGTGATTTGCAATTAATGTGCGCACTGCGGTATGTCTGAGAGAGAAGTTGCGACACTAATTATCGTGTCGCAATAACACTCGAGTTAACACATAGACACTCGGTGTGTTTGAGTTCTAGTGTCGGAAGTGTCAGCCGGCCTTAACGTCCTGTGTCTCACCCCGTGTAGCACGGATTCACGGTTGTTAGAAGCCAGAAAGCCTGGCCAGTCTAATAAAGGGATACCGTGTCACCCAGTGATTAGGTTGTGGTTGTCTGATAGCCTGACTAAAACTTTGGCATTCAGCTGAATCCGGTTAAAATGTAAGCCGACCTCAATTGAGAAAAGGAGATAATGTGTCCATTTTTTTGCTACTAAGGAGCATCTGTTTAAATTGCATGCTTTTTAGAACGAAATAACGTTTAAAATGTTATTATTAAAATACATTTGACATCATGCCATACTTTATGAAACGGGAATAAACGGATACCCAATAGGGTATTACACTGTATAAGAGAAGAAATCTAAAAATATATTATTGAGGTAGCTTATGCAAAAAGCAGCCGAACAGTGTTAGTTTTAGTTCATAAAACTAGAAAATATTTTTTTAAATTCAATTCAAAGTTTTCAGTTTTTTTTATCTGTTCTTGAACACACCGAAATACAGACCACAGACAGTGACAGCTGTCGACTGCCAACAGTGTCAACTACAAGTCACTATTTGTTTTATTTATAACCTCCTAATACGATCTTTATTATAAAAATATACTTTTTCATGGAAGTTATTGTGAAAGATATTTTAGATGGCTAAAGCACATAGGTACTTACATCAAAGTGATATTTACTAAAGTACAAACGGGTTTTTATGGTGTAATAGTTGGAGTACTCTTCCCACAACTTTTAACTAAGTTTTTCTTAAATTTGAATCAGTTAACACTAGAATTCACAATTATTCCGATGTTTCACACTTGTGTTCTTGCATTCCGGAACGCACACCAACGGTAAGTCGAACAGTAACTAGTTTTTTAGATAAAAACAATAATAATGATGTAAAATATCACAGCGCATTTGTTTATTTACACGACGTGAGGACGTCATATCGCCAAAGCAAAACCACGCCCACAGCGTTTTCCGTTTTTGGAAATTTCCGCGCGAAATTTGCAAATACAATTTTTAAAAGCGTTTTTAGGGTACTTAGCGTTTTAATTAAAAATTTAGGATTTTTTTTAGTGGTTTCTTAGTACTGTAGGAGTTAATTGAACAACTTTAAAAAAAAGAGTGTAATACCCTATTCTCGCCTACAAGCATTTTGAAGCAATTATAAGTTATCATTATGGTGACAGCTTTTTTAACCGACTTCTAAAAAAAGGAGGTTCTCAATTCGGATGTTTGTATGTTTTTTTAGGGTTCCGTAGTCAACTAGGAACCCTTATAGTTTCGCCATGTCTGTCCGTCCGTCCTCGCTTAATCTCTGTAACCGTTAGCACTAGAAAGCTGAAATTTGGTACCAATATGTATATCAATCACGCCGACAAAGTGCAAAAATAAAAATTGGAAAAAATCGTTTTATTAGGGTAGCCCCCCTATATGTAAATAGGGAAGTGGTTTTTTTTTAATTACAACCCTGACGTGTGATATATTGTTGGATAGGTATTTAAAAATGAATAGGGGTTTACTAAAATCATTTTTTGATAATGTCAATAATTTCGGAAATAATCGCTCCAAAAGGAAAAATCAAAGCGTCCCCCCCCTCTAACTTTTGACCCGTAGGTTTAAAAAATATGGAAAAAATCTGGAAAGTTGAACTTTATAAGGACTTTCTAGGAAAATTATTTTGAACTTGATAGAAAGAACAGTTTTTGTACAAAAAAGACAAAAAGGTTGTACAAAATAATTTTTGCGTACTTAGTATGTCAACGTAACAAATAGCCTTTTTTTAAACTTATAAGTAGGTACACTTATTGTGACGGACGGGAAACTACGGAACCCTACATTGAGCGTGGCCCAACACGCTCTTGGCCGGTTTTTTTTTATGTTTGTTCGCGCATATCTCCGTCGTTTGCCAACCGATTTGAACAATTCTTTTTTTGTTTGAAAGGGTAGACTTCCCAAATGGTCCCATTGTCACCAGGTCCAGGATCTGATGATGGTATCATGCCGAAATCGAGGGAACTCCTCAAATTTTATAGAAAAACGTAATTTTTTTTAAAGCTACTCTAAAACGTAGTTGGGACTCTAACTAAAAAGTAAAAAATTTTACTTAAATGTTGTGCCTAATCCCACCCACCCTAATTAACGATAATTATACGGCTTTTACAAGAATTAGTTTTTGGTAGTAGATATTATGTTAAGCTACATTTACCATGCAAAAAAAGTATATGTGTATAGCAGATAATTTATTGATTGTTACTGCCTAACAATCCATAAATTCCTAGTTAATTACTATATGGCCATACCTAATTATTAACTTTTAAGTGATTTAAACCTTGACCTCTTTAGTACTTAAACATGACAGTTTGTTTACATACTTGAAATGAGTCATTATAATACCTCGTACAAAGAAGAATGTAATTAAATAAGTAGGTAATTATCTCTTCTACGAAATGTGTACAGTGCGAATTATTTAATTCTACCTTGTTATTAACTGCGGTTCAACGCCTACGAGGAAAACAATATTCTTATGTAATTGTTAGCAAGTGGAGCTAGTGGTAAACACCTGAATTATATGAAGCAAATAAGAACATTTAGAATGTATTTGTCAAGCACAATTTTGTGATTTCTGTACGATTCGGAAGTGGGCTTTGGTTCGATGTGTAGCCTATTTCTGCGTACCGCTACATACATCCATTAGCCGGTGACAGACCCGCCGCAAGGCTGGTCACTAACTGGACGGCCAAACGAGTACGTGGAAACGCTGTCAATTGTTTCAGAATAACTGTATTGACTCTACGTTGGATTCGTAGATATTTTGAATAATTACATTCTCACAATTTAGGTTCATAGAATTCTGATAACTTTATTTCTGTAACTTATAAAGGCAGCAAAATAATAAAAGATAGGGATTTTGTAAAAAAAATAAAAGAGTATCTTTGTAGTTTCTTGCCTGTTCTTCTCCATAGTGACCTGCGTTTCTATACAAGCAACTTGCTTTAACTTTCTAACTAACTGACCGACTCTTTGACAGTTCATTAGTGTCAGTAAATGGTCTAAGTTGCCTTTGAAATTATTTAGTTAGTTTTGTCTGTATTTTGTTTTCAAAGTAAACATGCAGTCCCATACTTTTCTTACATGAAAAGTTTTACAGGACGTACTTGTTACTATTGATGATCATAATAATTTCTTTTGTGCAAGGTAGCGGCGTGTGTTCATGCCAAGTGGGGGGAAGGTTGTGCTATGTGAATCTTGTCGGCTGCATGTTCGTTATAGGTTCTGACCGACAACCCTCCAACATTTAGTTGACAGACAACAACAAACAGCCCGAGGCTAACTGATATTGGAATGTCAGAGTAGCGAATACGCGTATCACCTATCGAAATAGTTTTACAAATTGAACCTTCCAGATATGAGAAAATTAGTAATTTTTCCAACTTTTTCAGTAGCATCGACCTTCAGTATATGTGAAGTTGGTTAACGAAATAGTGAATATTTTTCAAATGAATCTATCACGAAACTTGGGTCGGTTGAACGTCATCGATTCGGAAAAAAGCAACGTTTTAATGGTGTACTTCATTTGAGTTGTAAAGATTTTTCTTATGTTTTTATTGGATGAAGTTAAAATTAAAATTATGAACTGATATATGAGATTAGGTAATATGTAGTTAGGTAGGTACATAATTTATAAGCTTATGAGTAACGACAACTGAAATATCAACCTAAGGTTATGTTACCTATGTATTAGTTCTCAAAAATTCAACCATACTGAAACGATGTGGGTTTGGTGTCACTGGTATCTTGTATCATATTTCTTATTTAATTTTAGTTAAAGAGCATGGTAGTTTTAAGTCGTTAGTACAAATCAAACAATACTAATGTTCAAAGTTAATTTCTTACAACTTACCCTCGGAACTTTGACAGGTTTCTGTTCACCCTCTGTTTCCATTGAAATATTTAGCTACTTAGAAACTTTGTAGATTTTTTTATTACAACGACTCAACATTACGTAAGGCGTCTTTTAATGAAGCAATCAAAACAAATACCTCGATTATAATACTGCTATGAAATCTTAAGTCACCAATTTAAAGAAATAGCTTTTTTTATAAAGTTGTTCCACATTACTGATTTATCTTGTATCTGGGTGCGTTTACAATCATGAAAACATACTTATACTCAAACAACGGTATCCTGACTCGAAGTAAATACCTGTAGGAAATATAACAATATGTGCCGAACGGAAATTGATCCCGCGACACGCAACTGATGCAGCGCAACCGCCAAGCGCTCAACTAAAGCGCCAAGTAGGTTCGAATCCGATGTAGTAAATTCAATGTGTTCTCATTGATTTTACTAGATCTTAAAAGTGGGTGTACTAAAATGTGGTTCTTTTTATCAACCCACCCAAGTTATCAATTTTATCGCAAATTTTACTTGTGCAACAATAGATAAAGAATAGATACCTACTTGTTAAAAATGTTAACTCAAAGAAAGTAACTTGTAAATGCGGTATCATATACAATTGAGACTATTGATTGAGATTATTTGTTTTTTGGTAAATATTTGAAACAATAAAGGCTTATAAGAAAAAGATTAAGTCGTATGTTTAGCCACAATTAGCTGTCTAGGTCGTAAGTCTTTCGTAATTTAGTCCTAATTTAACTAAAAGTCAAGTCAAGTGACTGTATTGTCGAGATCTGATTCTGATATGCAGTCGTTACATTCAAAATACAGGTATTCAGATAGATAAGTAAACCGAACCATCCATAACATAGTTTACAAAGGCCAACGAAACGATGACTCACTTTAAAAAGTGAAGAGTGTACGTAAGCGCTACAAGTTAAACATTACCGCTGATCGTACAGAACGGACTTATGCAGCCAGTCTGTTATAACTTGGACTAAGTTCTGAGTATACCGAAAGGAAATGAGAGCTTATAATGCAAGCACAAAGATCCGACTGAGTTACAAACTTGCTTGCATCGGAAAAAGGTCCATGAAATATTTACTCGTGCTCGACAATACTCGAAAAGCTTTATCGCTTTATCCACTAGATATGGCTTTGTAGAGGACACTTGCTTCAAACGAAAAACGTCGCTTGAAGTCGTTCACGTGTTGTACGCGTACATACCATCCCGTATCGCACCCAAAGAGTAATCTGTACCTAAAGGGTGCCAAACCGAGGGTCCTTTTAAAATTCTCCTCTCTGTAGATTTGTTCTTTAACATTTATAAGCCTTAATCTCTACACTACGAGTGCGATTTTATAGATCAGTAATCTTATCAAAGTTATCAGCTTATCAAAGGTTAATTTGACGCTGGCACCTCTTGAGCTGTTCCTACAAAAAATAAAGTAATGGTAGCTCTATTTTTATTTACCAAATCATTGTAATGAGAACAATGCGTGCTTTCAGAACAATTAATACAAAACCTTTATTTGTCTTTTTTTATTTTAGATTTGAATTCAAACGGTATTTGCGAAATATACCAGTGTTCTAGTAGGTACACAAAAACTAGAAAATGGAAATGTAAAAATAAAGTTTTTCGGGTTGTCACTTGCACTGGCAATTCTAGGAATCGGTATTTTTTACAAAATAAAGACCGTTTTGCAGTTTGCTGATTGGATACATGTAAACTTAGGCGCACCCAGCAGTTGAGGTCAGAACAAATTGCTTGTTAAAAACAAATATTTTTGTTTGACTTTCTCTTTTTTTAGCACACCTTAGTTTTAACTATATTTTGAACTAGTAGTAACGTCGAAACTAACCGCTTTTGTAAGTGAAGTTAGTAAGCTCCAATTACGCTCTAAATACGTTCATAATTATATTGCAATCTCATATCGGCGACATTGAACGGCACTAATGTTTAGGTACATTAGGATGCGATTCATCGTGTCACTAGTAAAAGTCTGTGGAATTTTGTGAAAGGTTTTCGGCATAAACTGTAGGATGCCCTTTTTTACATTTTCACCAATAATTAACTTATTCTAGGTATAACCTCTAATTGCCCCTGTATTACGGTAACAAGCCGGTTGAGACCTAAATTACACTACAAACGTTCCCAAAAGCTAGTAGATTATCTAACTGGTGTTGACTAAGCTACTAGCGTGATGTGTTTGTTTGTCCCGCAGGTAGTGGTCCAACGGCTGAACTCCGGCGCCGGACCCTCGTCGAACGCCGACAACCAGCGAAACCAGATCCCTGATGTGCCCTACCAACCCACCGTAAGAGAAACCATGTGCTTCCATGCCATTACTATGATGAAGGTAATTATTGTGGTATCCACGGCTCTACGAACCACGGAACAGGGCGCTCGGCATGGCGCACGTGTTTCTCTCATACAGATTCGCACTGGCATGGTAGGCAGCGGTCTACTTGACGCATTGTACCTGTCATTTACTATTTGTTAGTATAGCAATGTATGTCGGGCCACCCGCACACGCACCCTCGTGCCTGCCACTAGGGCTCACGCACACGTATTGAGAAGCTGTCACTGACCACTTCGGTGATCACCGGAGGCCCATGTGCGAGTGCCCTTAATATCTTGATAATGTCACCTACCCTGCGTCCCTACACCACCCTCTGAAACTTTTGAGCACATATGATAACCAGTCTTGGCACTTTTGACGTATTAGTGTTTTGCTTCATAAATTCTTGATCTACGTATCTCCTGTCCAATACTGACCAAATAAAGAGCTCATTAAATAATACATCATAAGAAATTGCATGTAGGAGTACGTTTTAGGATCGAGTTACATATATACAACTTTCTTCATTATTAGACACGACAGGTAAGGTTACTCCGTCATAACAAAGACACTCTAAAATCGATACTGTAAGTTAATCTTCTACTGAAGCTATATTACGAACAGGGTTGTAAGAAGGAAGATGGGCAAAATTACCTGGTAGTGCTTCCTATTTTAATGCAAAAGCTTTTGTGCCTTTGCAGTTGAAAATTAAATTCGTTTCGTAGAAGCTCAGGTGATGAAATAAGCTGACTATAGCTGAGCTATACTCATCTTGGCTTCTTGTATACGGTGCATCCAATATTGATTAGAGTCAACAATGGAAATATTATAATTTTCGCGAATTTATATTTTTTTTTATTTGAATAATATAATTTTTTAGCAGCGACCTACTTTGTGTTGCGATTTCATAGAATACTTGAAGACGTTGGCAAGTTGAAGTGGCCAGGTTGTTCATTGTTCACGGGGTTTATTGTCGGTGCAGTCGACTGGCACTCGTTAAAGATCGTGGCTGCATCTTACTGTAAAGGATGCTAGTTGTTGTTGTATTTTCTGTTAAATAAAATTGCTTTATTAATCATTTATTCTTGTTATTCAACTTCATCAAAAACATATTAAAATGAAGGAACAAAAGTGTATTAAATAATTGCGAGCATTTAGAAGAACTGATTTGGCGTTGAACCAGGCCACTCCACCTTGACGGTGTGTAATTGAAATAATACTCAGTTCCTGGTAGTTTATGAACAGTGCTATATTAAAAGATAATTATTTCGTTTCAGCGACAACTCTACATCTTCTTTTTATAATAACAATCTCTTTTGAACAGACAATATGTTTTTCCTGGGAAAGTGGTTGTTCCAGAGAATCTTTAGTTGGCCCGTTGCAAAGCATTAATAATAAAAGTGACACGGATATGTTTTGCTGTGATCACTGGGGTGTCCGTTTCCGACATTATCGGCAAAAAACTAAAAAAAAAACAGTTTGGGGCCCTCTTAAGGCGCTGTCCATAGCAAACACCTTGTAAAAGTCTAGATTTTCGTCGCAAAGTTAGCCGTATCTATACATACCACAAGCCAGAAAAAAATACAGTGTATAGTCTAATATATAAAGAACTTAAGACTTACACAAAAACAATTCACAAAAATGGTGTAGTACTACGAAAAAAAATGTTCAAAAAGACCTCGAAAAAAAGTTATCGTCTCGAAATTCTCAATTTTTTCAGCGACAATTTCATTTCATCATATTTTTTATATCTATAACAAAGAAAATTATATAAACTAAAGACAAATACCTAAAAATTTAAAAACACAGAACTGTATTTATTTAAATATTCAAATAAAACTGCAAAATTACTTTCATTTTTGCGGTTTGCTAAAATATTTTCGACCTTATTTCTATTAATTCGATGCACCACCGCGAATAGCTACTTACCGCGCCTTAATCATTCACTTTATTCTGATTTTGAGTATTTATTGTAATAACGGCAACAGAAATACATCATCAGTGCAAATATCCGCACTCTAACTCTCACGGTTCATGACATACAGCTTGGTAAGAGACAGACGGACTGACAGAGAGCGAAGTCTGATAATAGGGTCCCGTGTGTCTACAGTAGATCTGCTCTTCCGCGTTAATAAAGAATTAGTAACTAAGCGAAACAGTGAAAACCGTTATTCGACAGTTCCGCTTAGTACTGTAGATGTAATCTACTGTACCGGGTATCGATTGTAATGGTTGGACAATATTTCTGGAAATATTATTTTTCTGATAATATTAATAAGATTTTAATTTGAATGTTTTTCATATTATTTTGATGCAAATGCTTGGCAGCCTGAACCAAGTCTTTCGTTATGTTTTTTTTAATAACATTTGTCTATATTAGACAAAATATATCAAAATACAGTTTTAATTCTGCGAAAATAGCCAAAGTCCCTTAGTAATCGTTAGCCCGCGGTTTCGCTTGAGTTGAGTCCAACCCGAGTAGACTTGCCATGGCATGACTTTGCAGTGCGTCCATACTTACGATTATTATGATACGATCGCAGACCTGTTTTAAGACCAAGTTCCAGATCCTTAATCTAACTAGCTTTCACCCGCGGCTTCGCCTGCATGGAGGTCGAGCATCCATTCTCTTCAGGGCTGGAATTTTCAATGATTTATTGAAAATTCCTTCATTTCTTACTGGATACTTACTCTTCACAAAGAACACACTCCAAGTTTCATGTTTCAAGGACGAGTCAGTCAGTTAGTTCACCATTTTATATAAATAGATTAAATAGGCAAAAACGAAGCACTTATAATAGGTAGGACTGGCGTCCACAATATGAATTTTCTCAAGTTAATTCTACATTGCAATAAAAGCACATTGAAATGTAAAACATTTTATGGCATGCCAGCCATGTGCGCAGTTTCTCATGGCGATATCTCCAAAACGGTGTCTTGTAAAACTATTTATGGAATGTTATGTTGAAACTTGGTGTCCAGTTTTATACTTCTAAATAAATATTAAAGTTCTAGTATCCATGACACGAGCATTATTACGAACTAGACCACATGCTATTTAAAATACTATATATGACTTTTTTAGAGGAAATAAATACAAATAGAATTTTGTTATTATAACGACTTAGTTAAGTCTCGCAGAGAACCTTTGGATACAGGCGGCAAAGAAATGCTTACACTAAAGTTGGGAGAGGCCTATATTCCACGCCTATTGACTGATGAATTGTTAATATTTGTACCTAAATTATACCAGAGTGGTTATAGCAAGCGGCCTTACCTCTTCTTTAAATGACATCACACAACTGATAGTTATCTTAGATTTATAAAATACTTCTTAATAAAAATAATATACTAAAAAAATATACTGAATACCGTATACCACAAGAGATGTGGCTCGCACTCTATGCAACAACCTTTTACCAAATTATTCATTTACATTTAAATCGCCTCGGGTGTGTCGTGATGGCTCAGTGGATAAGGCGCCCGCCTCGTGTGTAAGAGGTTGTGGGTTCGAATCCGGGCAAGTACCAATGTGACTTTTTCAATTCATATGTACTTTCTAAAGTTTATCTTAGACATCACTGACATCCCGTGCCTCGGAAAGCACGTAAAGTCGTTGGTCCCGGTTGTCATTCGTAGAACTTTGACAGTCGTTACTGGTTAGCCAGAAACTCTGACCAGTCTAACCAAGAGGTATCGGGTCGCCCAGTTACTGGGTTGTGGAGGTCAGATAGGCAGTCGCTCCACGTAAAACACCGGTATCCAGCTAAATCCGGTTAGGCTGGCAGCCGACCCCAATACGGTTGGGAAAAGGCTAGGGAGATGATGATGATTTAAACCGCCTCACCGCGCCGTAGTTCCGGTTATCAACGGACCAACCAAAATAAACAATAAATTAATCACCTTATAATAAGACATCGGAAATATATAATTAATTATTGTTAAGCTGTAAAACGAAATGGTAATACGTAAATGTGCCCGTAGGTAGCGTTTTCATACCTGTAACACAAAATTCACTGCTTAGAATCTGAGTTCATTCCATATACGGAAATGCATAACATTTCAGCTACAAATATCACCTACTTATTATTTTATATCCGCTTTTGAGGATTACACGGCATTACCTGCGTCCTGCATGACTATGAAAGCTGGATTTAAACCTGTAACAGCTCCATTTATATATACTGAATACTTTGATGTACTTCTAGCTTCACTTGTGGAAATAATGAAGTCTTTCTACCACCGAAGCAAATCGGTGTATCGTGGTGTAAACTTTTAAGTCCTTATGAAAATTTACACTTGAATTCCGTGAAAGATTCCTTGATTGGATGATTGAAGATGTAGGAATGCTATGCTTGATGTCCTAAAACGCTACTGTGTTGATGTTGCCAGATGATCATAATGTATTCGTATGATATTCATTTATGTTTTCTTCACAGGCCTATCAAGACTTTTCGTTCGAAGAGCTTCGCTTGGCGAGCGAATCGTGGAGTGACGGCGGCGCCATTGGCGGCGCTTTCGTTAATGGTGGCAGGATACCAGCAGAGAGGCTGCCGGTTCGAGAGAACCCTGATGGGTCGTATGTAGCTACATGGGTCCCGAGGACTCCTGGAGGTTATATCTTCAGGTGCACGCTAGACGATCATCCAGCGTCTGAGGTTAGACAATTTTAAACTTAATATCACAATAGGGTAGACGACAAAAAAACTATTTCGTCCGTCAGTTAGATTATGAAAGAATTTTGAACACACATTTTTGATTTTTTGTCGTAATCGAAAAAATACGAAGTTACAGTGCGTTGAAGTTTTGGGTGACATGACGGCACGTCTAGGTACAAGTTTACAGTGACATGACAAACCCCCTCTCCGGAACTTTGATGCTTTCTTTACCATTGTATTTTTTTATTAACTTGATTAAGCGAAAACTATGTGTCCAGTATTCTTGGACGGTCTAACAGACTGACTAAACAGAATGCCATCTTTTATGTAGTCTTTATTCTTATTTAGGTACTAGTTACTTACAAGTTATAGTAAGAACAAGTAACTTGTATATAATTCGTTTCTTACAAGTACCTTGGCCGAAAATAGTCAGCTACGTATAACTACAGGAGGTGACAATAGAAGTGGCGGAGAGTACAGTGGAGCCGGCGGAGCGCGCGGTGCAGGCCGGCGGGACGCTGCCCCCCGCGCAGCCCTCGCGTCTGCGCCGCTTCATCTCCAAGTTCACCGCAGGGCTCCGCGTGCGCACCAGCCCCAGTTTGCAGGCCGAGGAGATCGGACAGATACCGCCCGGCACCAACATCGGGTTCATTGAAGAAGTAAGGCTACCATATTAAATAAATACGAGAACACGAGTGAAACAACGCACGGCTTGCTTGTAACGCACTTACTTTATTGCACGTAGGTACACGCACACATACTTAACTATATTATTTATACTGTATAGTGGACTGATACTATTTCGGAGTAGATTGGCAAAGTTTCCAGCCGGGGATTGCGTAAGCCGCATAAGCTCTCGCAGTCCTCGGCGTAGGTGGGGGAGAAGGAACATAGGGGTGGTTTTTGGTCAGAACAGTCGTAAAGATTTTCACCTCGTACCAAAATAAGAGGCTAACAGTTTAACAGCTTGTTTGTATTTCAGAATAATTTAAGTAATTTGCATTACTTTTCGCAAGCGAGAGTGTTAATACTTTGGTATTACGAAAATTACAATAATCCTTATTCAAATCAGTTACTCTCAACATAATGGTTAGCAGTACGACTATGTTAGTAAACACTGACAAATAACAATACAAAAATAAAACCAAACAAATGACCGTGAGTCACTAAGCCGCAACCCACGTGAGATGCACAAGATACTATTGCAGTGGCTCCACACCAGGGAAGCACACCTTTTATGTATGATCTCGGGAAAGCAATCTAAAAACCCGTCCATCTATATGGGTGATAGTGCGTGGACGTCCACAAGCGTCCTAAAAACGACGAGAAGCTCATTTGAACTATTGACTTGGTTTCGGTACAAAATTATTTGAGTTATGGGAATAAGTTGAGATGCTCTAATTACTCCATAATATTTCATATGAAAACATATATCAATCTTCGCTTCGTACAGTACGTAAGACAACATTACGATAGATTTAGTTGTTGCGCTGTTTCGTTAGGACACCAACACACTACGGTAGAATTTGACGAATACTGATCATGCATAATATCCTGCAATATATTCCTTATTTCCCAGGTAGTAAACAAAGACGGCACGTGGGTGCGCCTGAGCAAGGATGCCTTGAACACGTACACCGAGGGCATGACCAAGGACGCGTGGTGTCTTCAGCACCACCGACACTTTGACAGGGCACTGCTGGTGCCCGTAGAGCCCACCACACCGCCACAGGTATCTATAAAAAAAAACAGCCTATGAAGGTTCAAAGGAAAGGCAACCTTTGGGGCTTTCATTCATTCGGGAGTCTTTGTCTTAGGTTAAAGATTCTAAGGTCGCTCGGAAGGGTTTTCCTTTTGAAGTCTGATAAATTGAAAATATTTTTCTTATTGATGTCTGGGAAATTACTTAACCGCTTAAGTCTCCGAGAAAGAGTTTCCAAATATTGAAATTTATGTCTGGTGTCGGCAACTACACACAAATATTGCATGTTTGAAAACTAGGACTTCTCAAACATGCTACATTTTTGTGTTTACCGCCCAATATCTCATCTATAAATGATCTGAATGTTTGGTTGTAGCCTGAATGTGCGGGCGAGTGGGGCGGCTACAGCGACGCTCAGGCAGACATGCAGTCATGGTCGCAGGACGACGACGACGCTCTATTAACTGGTTAGTTTTGACGTGCTGTGCTACCCAGTGAATGCTGCTACCATTCTAAATTCAATGTCATTTACATTGCATTTGGTCTGTTGTTACAGAAATAACCTGTATCGACGACAGAAGCTACCCCTATGGACAGATACAGGTGATTATGTTTAACCTATTACTTCTCTTCTCTTGATTAGTTATTGGAATTGAGCGGGACGGAGGAAGGCCTCATTGCAGCCCGGCTAGGGTGTCACATTAGGTATGACCAGAGTAACTCTTCATGCCTACTCTGCGCAGTGCAGTTTAATTTACCAAACTCAACCATGGTCTGCCGGATTTTGTTACATATATTTGATGAATTTCCACCATAATTTTTAGGTAACTCGTCTACAGTAATTATTTCTAACCTACTCAGGACCCCATTCTAAAAGCTGTTGTGGTTTAACTTTGACTCAATCTTGGTCTGTTTTCTTGCCGCATTCAGCCTGACGGCAGTGCACTGCTGGGTGCTGGTTCATCAGAGCCCAGCAAGCGGAACCGGATACTTCGCGGAGAACTGAGCTCCACGTCCTCGGCTGCATCTTCACCCAAGTACGTTTTGAGATGGTTTTACTATTCATTTGTTGTTTCTATATCGTGGAATTGAAATAGCCCATTGTAACCGAACATCGTATTCACACTTTACTGTAGATAAAAGTGGTTGTTTTTGCTAGTTCAAATAAGGAGCTGTCGTAGCCAATTTAAATATACGTATGGAGGTATTTATTTGTGTACACTTCCTTGGGAATGCTTCTTTTCTATTAGCTCATCGTCATCTCACTAACTGAAGAACAGTGGTGCTAATGCCTTAGGCTTAAAGAAAACATATTTTTATTTATCTGAAGTGTTTATCATGATGTTGCTAAGGTTGAAAACAAATGTTTTATTTAACTAAAGTGTTTATCGTGTTGTTGCAGACGCGCTCAGCGGCGCAGCAACGGCAACAGCGACGAGTGGTGGTCGCCCATCAAACAACGCTTTGGCGACAACGGGGACGCCAATATTATACAAGAGGTTGGTACACAATGATAATAAAACACCTGATTTTCCTTTGAGTCAGGAAGCGAAGTAGAACTATCGCGAAGTAGAAGCGAAATATCCCTTCTTTGACAATTGCAGTTATTCCATGGAGTCGAAGCCAGAAAGTAAACATTCAACTTAGTACTAAGTTGCGGCAATCGTTCCAAGTCACACTCTAAATCAGCATTTTAGAAGACTCCGTAAAAAAACTTTTTATTAGCAAATAGCTCCCTTAGTTTCGCTGGCCTCGTGATTGGGCTCTTGTGCGATGGCTCCTTTAATATAGAAAGGACTGAGCTGTGTCCGATCTATTTATCCACTGACCGAAATTATGTTTCGAGTTTTTTAACACTTTACAATCGTTGTTTTCAATTGGTTCATATTAAAAAAAAATTGAAAAATCTAAACTTTTTAAAAGACCACTTAGTCATAAATCTTTAGATAGTTCTCATGATTTGATTCTTATTATTATTTCTCTTATCTCTATTACTTAATTACGTAATCCATACTAATATTATAAATGGGAAAGTGTGTCTGTCTGTCTGTCTGTCTGTCTGTCTGTTTGTCTTTCTTTCACGGCAAAACGGAGCGACGGATTGACGTGATTTTTTAAGTGGAGATAGTTGAAGGGATGGAGAGTAACATAGGCATCTTTTTGTCTCTTTCTAACGCGAGCGAAGCCGCGGGCAGAAGCTAGTCGTGAATATAGACGTCCTCAGGTAAACTATAGGTTATTATGAATGTGAACAGTAGGTAGGTAAAGTTTCCTCAAGGCAATAATAAAACTATCGAGACCACTACTATTTATTGTTATTATTACTTTCTGGGGCTTTTTGAATGATTTCCAGGAAAAAAATTGTGGCTATATTAGGTAAACTGTAAAACACTATATTTATAAAGTATGTCCAAACAAGGACTATGAACATGCTTCCTGCTCGTACATACGATACATATTTTCCTAAAATTTCTCTAATAAATTAATATAATTCAAATCAAATGCCATTTGTTTTGGGAGTCAATTTCACTCTTTAATTGTTCTATTTAGAAGTCAATGTCATGGCGAATAAACCACTGATTCTTAGAAATACAAGTGATTCATAACGTCAGTCCAGCTGATGAATAATCATGCGTTAGCGCAGCATCCATCGTCGTAGACGATCAAACGTATCGTATTAAACTAGCTATCTCACAATTGGGCAGTTTATTTTGCCACAACACAACTACCTTATCAAGTTCTCCCAAATACCTTACTACAATGTGTTTTATTACAATTAAATATTTCTACACACAACTGATAAAATAATAAATATAATAAATAAATAATATAATAAATATAAATAATATAAATTAGTCAATTGCGTTGACACAAAAGTTAACAACATAAAACTGTGGTAATATCACGGTTGCTTTTCGTTGTTTACAAAATCTGAACGAATCGCACTCTTCGGTTTTAAGGTTTAAGAATATCTTTATTTCTCTTAAGAATTAAATTATTCACTTACAGAGAAATAATGACTAAAACTAAATTAAATGTAGGAGCGTACAGATTTGCGTATAACAAAAAAAAAATGTGGGTTTTGACAGATGTATGGTGTCTTTGACCCACTAGATGTACTAGATTAAGAGCAGCAGGTCGTAATTTTTATAAGAACAGTTAAAAATGGCAGAGTTGTCCTGCCTAATTCTTCTTTAGAATTAGGCAGGACAACTCTCAAAAAAAAGGGCCCTCTAGGGGCAATGCTTGCCGGGGTTGCGGAATTGTTCGAAAGAGTTACCGTGGCCCTGGAACATAAAGGGCATGTCATTTTGTCAGTAAAAGTCTGACACTCCCTTCCGCTCTGCCTAGGGTGGGAAAAGTAATTTGATGATTTCCTATTCACAAAAAGAAAAATAACAATACTTGTTGTCAGACCGAGATAGAGCCGGAGCCGACGATACGCGACGAGGTGCGCAGCAAGGTGGCGCAGACGGGCACGCAGACCTCGCCCGAGCGCAGCGACAGCGCCGCGCTGTCCGCGCTGCAGATCTACAGCGGCGCCAAGGTAACCAGCAACTACAGCTGAACTGCTCACCAAGTCCTAATGACACCGGGGTTGCGGAATAGTTCTAATAGTAGCCGTGGCCCCGGTATATAAAAGGCAACCGAAAAAACATGGGTGGGTTTTAGTCAGTAAAAGTCTGACACTCCCGCTCCGCCCAGAGCGTGAGGAGTCAGTTGATGATGTCTCACCAAAAAAAATCAAGGTTACGGTATAAGATACTCCTTTCTAAGCGGAGCAAAACCCTCTGCGATATTGTATGATGTATTTGATCGAGAATTTGAGATAGTATTGCTTCCTATGGGTATTTGTTTAACTGTTATCTCTGTTTGACTCATCATAGCTTGGGGAAAAATCAAAGACCATTCGTATTTTGTAATTATGACGTAACGGTAGTTTGAATTCCTTCTTATATGGCCTGTTTATGTTCCTTTAATGATATTTTAATTCATGTTATATACTCGAATAGGAAAAAATTGTGATCATTTTTCGGTATGAGTTAAATAACAGGAAACAATGAATGCGGAAATAAGAATATTTTTATTATGTATGTTATTTAGTAAGGTTTATATGTAACGATTCCGATTAACCTATTTTGATCTTAAAAGATCAATGATAATGAAGAAAGGTTTTGTAAGCGTGGTTATCGCGATGTGATAGCACTTTCGTGATGTGGATGTAGTGTAATTTTAGGAGCGAAGCAATAAGTATTTTTGATAAATCAACATCTCGGCTGTGATAAATAGCCCTGCAGTCCATCAGCAGTTACCACAGCCTATGCTATGCATCACCAGGAGCATTCATGTGAGCATTGAATTTGAAAAAGTTTTAAACGATAAACGTGTCAACGCCACAAGAGGCGTCACAAACTCACAAGCCTAAAGCTTAGGCCGTGCCTCTTTATCGTTTGTTGTAAGCTTTCGCTTGCACGATCGATTAAGGTGGAACGTGACACTTTTTCGTGTGTGCACCCGGTGTTCATCCACCTATCAAAAGGCTATCATGTCAAAACTGTATGTATAATCCGTACTTTCTCTGGGAATGGGACACGAGAAAGGACATAGAATAGTTTTCATCCTGGAAATTCTCCGTGAACGGGAACTTTTAATCCACGCGGACGGAGTCGCGGGCAAAAGCTAGTATAGTATTAATAAAGCAGTTGTTGTATTGGCAGGAGGTGACCGGCCGCCTCAGCCCGAAGTCCATAGCGCGCGAGAGGCTCGCGAGCCGCGCGCGCGCCTACAAGCGCAACACGTCGCCGCCGCCGCTGCCGTCCCGCGCCGCGCCCGCGCCGCCGCCGCCGCGCAAACACGCGCTCAGCCCTGCACAGGCGGAGTGTTTGAGAGCGGTCTTTGCTGCTCTGTTGTGGCATGAAGGTACAGTAACATAATCTATAACGATGATGATTTTATTCTTGCGGCATTAGGTCCGCCTGTGTACCTGTGCATAAAGTGTAAATAAATAAATGATCCGCCGGGCTCAGTCTGAATTTCATTGTCCGCAAGAGGAGTAGTCCGCGCAGTACGCGCTTAGCCCTGCTCCCTCCACCTTGTGGAGGTGTCTTTGCTACGCCCGCCGTTGTGGTATGAAGGTACAGGTGATGATCTAACCGGGCGGTTCAGTCCGAAGTCCGTAGTCCGCGAGCCACTCGCTTGAAACACAATTTGAGGAGGAACTAAGACCAACTTGAACCCTAGGACAAAGTGAAATATCCCCTATACAACTGAATTTTGTTGGTGGCGTAACCCGGGTTGCCTAACCACGGTATCCTAATTAAATATTGCACTTACTTGTTCATTTAAGCCTTGAAAAACAGTAAAAATAAACAATTAGTCAACTGGCATATTTAAGAAATGACGTTTCAGTATCCGAGTTTATCCTTCAATTTAAAATAGAAATAACCATTACACACCACTACCGATGGTTGACTGGTAGAGAATGCCTAAGGCATTAAGTCTGCCTATGTACATGAATTTTGTGCATAAAGTGTAAATAAATAAACTACAATTAACCTAACCCAACTCATTACTGCTGCAAGACAAAAGTATTTTCTGTTGCAGAAACACATGAATAATAATTTCCTCCTTTAGATGGCCAATTCAGATCAATAACTTTATTTACGAGAGAGGGTATAAATTACTGGGCTGTGGGAGTATGTTTCTAAATAAGTTCAGATGACCCAGTAATTCAAATATAAACATAGTTTTCTATCGAACTGCGTGGGGGCTACTGCGTAATATGATTAATTTGTTAAAAATATTTTAATGGTCAATTACTCATTATTAACAAGAATTTTATACATTGTGATATATTTAAACATTAGTTAATTTCTAAGAAATAGCAAATGATTTTGGCACAGATTTTTTTGTTGAGGCTGGTTTGGGCCCATCTATTGAGCATCAATTATGTTCTATGGGTAAAATAAATATATTTGTAGGTTAAATTAGATGAAAAACAGAATTAAACCTAAGAAAAAAACATTCTGCTTTACTATTTCATTGCGACAGTTACTTTATGATTCTGTTTTGTACGCGAGACTGCCAAAAAAAATCACAATACGTCATCAATACCTAATTTTCTTATAACTGTATCTCATGCCGTCCAATCAAAGTGAACTGGTCAGCAGTGAACTATGTAGAAGTCAAATTTAAAATATCTATATTAATTAGACTTTTGTCAAACACATTCTAATAGGTGTTAGTAAAGATTTGAATTTAGTAGTTCGTCCCAAAACGTGGTTTGTCGGTCATAAGTTCACAAATTAGGTACAAATACTCCTTAAGCTTTCCGAAATCGCCCATCCGCTTTGGGTAAACGTCGTTATCAATGTTCGTCGCCTTCTCGGTATGAGAAGAGGCCCTGGCAGTGCAGTGGGGCAATAATCAGCTAGTATTATTGTCTATAGGCATAGTTCACGACGCGATCGCGTGCGCCGCCTTCCTAAAGTTCCACCCTCAGCTGCCGAAACAGGGCGCGCGCGTGGTGACGCGGCCCGCGCATGACGTCACGCCTGCGAGACACCAGCGGCATTCTGTGGAGGTCTCCAACGCTGGTAAGTTATTTTAAGACCCTAAAAACTGATATCCCTCATAAACTTGCGCACAACGTGTGCGTCTTTACAAATCAAAATGTATTGGGGAAACCGTTGTTTCAATTGGTTTTTCACTGTCTAAAAATGACTTTTCCTTAACTTACACTTTACAACTCTGTTGAGATTGTGTAATAGTGTGTAAATAAGAAAAAACTTGTCCTGTAGAAACGAAAATTGGAACATCATTTATAACAATTTATCTTTCCGTATCAATTTATAAGTTAGAACCAATATCCTATTAAAATTATTTACAAAATTTCCATGACTGTACTTGCCTTATATTCCGCCAGGTCTGTACCTACGCATGCACCCTCGTATGATGGAGTCACTGACGCGCTCCGGCGTGGAGGCCAGCACCAGTCGCATGCGCAAGGTCGACTTCGACATGCCCATACGGGAAGAAGACAATGTACCTGGAACCAGCACTGAACCAGGTTACTACTCATTTTATTATAAGGGTTCTTTTCATTAGCCTCTTTGGCATCCTTTGATTTCCCCAGGGTAAGCTTTTTTGAATTTGTCAGAGTTGATACAAGACTGAAAGAAAAATCAATCAATTAAATTTTTATTTGTGAACGTAAGTATTACAATAAAAGTCTTATGTGTGTTTGTTTCCTAAAGTTTGCCATGTAAGCTGGATTTGCTATCATAAAAAGGTTTACATACATACTTTTTCGGCCTCTATTAGCATATCGGTGACTAATGCAGCAAAATCAATTTATCTCAAAGTCGGTTATCAAAATAACGAATTTCCGAGCATACTTGACAAAACATATCTTTTGTTCGTTGTCAATATTGTATTGAGTTCGACTGGTAATATTTGGCCAGCTGTTTTGTTTCACTGCAACATGTAACGTTACAGCGGGCTCCTCCCGGCACGTGGTGAACGTGTTGCCGCCGGCGTTGCGCGCGCTCGTGGCGCTGTGGGACGCGCTCTACGACGCCGACCAGCTCACCTCCGCCACTGACAAGTAAGAGCGTGTAACACTGCAACGTGTAACGTTACAGCGACACTGAATGCTCTGTGGGACGCGCTCTACGACGCCGACCAGCTCACCTCCGCCACTGACAAGTAAGAGCGTGTAACACTGCAACGTGTAACGTTACAGCGACACTGAATGCTCTGTGGGACGCGCTCTACGACGCCGACCAGCTCACCTCCGCCACTGACAAGTAAGAGCGTGTAACACTGCAACGTGTAACGTTACAGCGACACTGAATGCTCTGTGGGACGCGCTCTACGACGCCGACCAGCTCACCTCCGCCACTGACAAGTAAGAGCGTGTAACACTGCAACGTGTAACGTTACAGCGACACTGAATGCTCTGTGGGACGCGCTCTACGACGCCGACCAGCTCACCTCCGCCACTGACAAGTAAGAGCGTGTAACACTGCAACGTGTAACGTTACAGCGACACTGAATGCTCTGTGGGACGCGCTCTACGACGCCGACCAGCTCACCTCCGCCACTGACAAGTAAGAGCGTGTAACACTGCAACGTGTAACGTTACAGCGACACTGAATGCTCTGTGGGTCGCGCTCTACGACGCGGACGAGCTCACCTCCGCCACCGACAAGTAAGAGCATGTGACAGTGCAACGTGTAACGTTACAGCGACACTGGGCGCGCTGTGGGACGCGCTCTACGACGCGGACCAGCTCACCTCCACCACCGACAAGTAAGATCATGTGACACTGCAACGTGTAACGTTACAGCGACACTGGGTGCGCAGTGGGTCGCGCTCTACGACGCGGACCAGCTCACCTCCACCACCGACAAGTAAGATCATATGACACTGCAACGTGTAACGTTACAGCGACACTGGGTGCGCAGTGGGTCGCGCTCTACGACGCGGACCAGCTCACCTCCACCACCGACAAGTAAGATCATGTGACACTGCAACGTGTAACGTTACAGCGACACTGGGTGCGCAGTGGGTCGCGCTCTACGACGCGGACCAGCTCACCTCCACCACCGACAAGTAAGATCATGTGACACTGCAACGTGTAACGTTACAGCGACACTGGGTGCGCAGTGGGTCGCGCTCTACGACGCGGACCAGCTCACCTCCGCCACCGACAAGTAAGATCATGTGACACTGCAACGTGTAACGTTACAGCGACACTGGGTGCGCAGTGGGTCGCGCTCTACGACGCGGACCAGCTCACCTCCGCCACCGACAAGTAAGATCATGTGACACTGCAACGTGTAACGTTACAGCGACACTGGGTGCGCAGTGGGTCGCGCTCTACGACGCAGACCAGCTCACCTCCGCCACCGACAAGTAAGAGCGTGTAACACGGCAACGTGTAACGTTACAGCGTCACTGGGTGCGCAGTGGGTCGCGCTCTACGACGCAGACCAGCTCACCTCCGCCACCGACAAGTAAGAGCGTGTAACACCGCAACGTGTAACGTTACAGCGACACTGGGTGCGCTGTGGGTCGCGCTCTACGATGCGGACCAGCTCGCCTCCGCCACCGACAATTAAGAGCATGTGACACTGCAACGTGTAACGTTACAGCGATACTGAGCGCTATGTGGGACGTGACTAACCAAAGACTTTTCTAGAAATACCAAACATGTTTGTTTCTTTCTTGCAACGAATACACTGTTACTATTTATTTCTAAAAAATAATTTTCTTTTGGTAATAGGCTGAAAAATGTTGAGAAAAATGAAAACGAGGAGCCAAGATCGCAAAGCGGTATACGAAAAAAGAGGGAATGGAACACAAGGACTGGAAAGACTCCGTACTCAGGTAATGGTTTGTCGTTATTCATTCGTTGTAAAATGATTCGTACTCTATTGTGGTTTCACATGCTCAGTAAGGCACAGCGCCCATCGCTGGAGCCGCTGCGGAGAGGAATTGAATATAAACTTTAATTTACTTCATATACGGTCCATAATGGCTTGTTTTTAACCATTACTGTATGTGTATCGAGACGACCTTTCATAGTCTTGTAAATCGTTGTGTATTTATGATGATATCAGTCAAGTTTGAAATCAAAATATCTGCATTTCCATATAGAATTTAGGAAGCCTGTATTTTTTTTTTGTTTAAGTTTCAGACACGGCCTGTTATAGATTACTATCACAGTATAAAATCATATGGTAGAACGATGATGATTTTTAGACTGTGCTATTATTTTAAGATGTTATATTTTTGCCATATAATATTGTTCACAGTGCAATGCGAGTTGTGCGGCGGTTCGAGCGTGCCGCCGCCGCTGGCCGCGCACATGCGCACAGCTCACCCGGGCTGCAAGGCTTCCACCAGCAAGGGCTTCGACCGCACCGGGACCTACCAGCAGGTGGACCCTCAGCCCGGCCACGAGGACCTCTGCCCCAGCGCCTACTGCGGCCAGATGACGCAGGGTAAGGCTGTTACCTAAGCTGGGACGAGCGCGCTAGAGAAATAAAATATCTTTTTCGATTTTATGTGTAATTTAATTCTACACCAATCTTGTCTAATAAAGTAATATTAGACAATATTTTTATAAGAGTTTATAGATCTTTGTTTATTTTTTCGAAAAGCTAAATCACTGTTATATTGCTCAATGAATTCGTTATCATCTATTAATATTATGTCTAAACTGCATTTCTAATACAAATACTTTCTTCCACAGCCGTCCAACTCTGGTACATGTTCTGCGAGAAGTGCTACGACAAGGCGATAAAAGCCGCCCCCTCCATCCGACAAGGCAAGGCCAAGAGCCGCGCCGAGATGGTGGTGTACGACCGCGTGGAGACGCCCTTCAGCATCGACCACAACACCATCAGAGAGAACGCCGTGTTCCTGCTCGACCTGGCGCCGCTCACCACGCCAGGTATTTATTTATTTAGTAGCTGCTCCCGCGGTTTCACCCGCGTTAAAAATGTTATGGGTGAACAACCCTTATCACTTAGTGTACGAACTGAGTGAAGAGCGTTCAGCGGAGCGTGCAGCGTTGCGTGCAAGTTGTTCTCGCGCCGCTCGGACGCCACTCAGGACCCTCGATTTGAGCGGGAACTCCGGCCCTACACTTAGGGGTATGAAAAATAGATAGTAGCCGATTCTCAGACCTACTAAATATGCATATAAAATTTGGTAAAAAATGGTTTCGGAGGAGTAAGGTAACTAACATTGTGACACAGGAATTTTACGAGTATATATAAGATTAAAACGTTATCTATATATATAAAACAAAGACGGGTTTGTTACAACACTTATAACTCGAGATCGGCTAGACCAATTTTCATGGTTTTTGGTTCGTTGGATTTGTCCCCGCCCCGATTAGCAGAATACATCTTAAAAATAATGAAAACTCGACGAGAACATAATTATAAAAGATGAATCATTTTCCCTTAATGTTACTTGGTTTCGTACCGGTCAAACATTTGTTGTCCGTCCCAATGATATTATAAGTAAAAAGGTGTAGATAGGTTACCCAAACGAAATTCTATCTTCAAAAACGGCACACTAACGCACACATACATTACGTCAAAGTAGGATGACATGAATGAAGTAATGCGAGTGAAAAAGAGATAAACGTCAAATGTCAACGCGATACTCAGTACCATGTTTGTCAATTGGCAAACTTTTAATGTGCCACTTTTTGACTGCATATAACCTATCTACACTTTTTCACTTATAACATCATTGGTCCGTCCTGTCAAATACTATAAGTAATGGTTGACATGCGTTCAGAAATAATGACAAAATGCATTCTTTACCACCAACTATCCAATTGAATTTTTAAACTCCTTGGATGTGCCTGGCTTACCAGCAAGATTGGTTCCGTAGTAATCATGCTTCGAAACTTACCAAAAAAAACTGTGCAACGGAACACGTTTGGTGGTAAGTAAATTAATGAACAATTTGATTTCCGCCACAATACTTAAAGGAAAATTCAAAGGTAAGGAAGTTCTTATTCCGAGAATCCCCATGATTCCAACCGACATGACATTCGAGTTTAAACTGTAAATAAATCACAAGGCCAGTCCTTAAAAGTTTGTGGTCTTAATTTAGAACATCTATGTTTTTCCCATGGTCAATTATATGTGGCATGTTCACGGGTCAGAAAACCTTCTGCATTATTTGTTTTCGCGCCTGATAAAAAAACGAAAAATGTCGTTGATCACAAGGTGCTACACTGACGGCGAGTGATGGGTAGCTCGCCGCTCGGTTAGGATCAGGCCCGCGTCGACCACGCGTTAGTGTTCCTCGCGCGCCTCAAAGAGAAGTCAGCATGAGAAGTAGCCCAACAGGGGCAACGCCTGCCGAGCTTGCGGAGTGTTTATAATCACCGATCGCCATTAAATTTATATGGGACCATCGGGTCTATGTTTTTTTCGTGACAACATTTTTGTTCTATTTTTAAGACAGCATGTCTCTGCAACAATGGATAGGGAGTCTATAGCTGAGCGCTCTCTGCGGCTCGCTAGCCAAACTGTGAGAACATCGCAAGCCCGTGCTCAGGAATTTAGCGCTGAACGTGCGCAGCATCTTTCTGATATGCAATAAAAACAAAACCCTCCTTTTGGTAGTCAAGAGGTAATTCATAGCACAGTATAGAGCCGAACCACACTCATAATTTCATCACAAGTTAAAATGTTTACCGCCCAACGAAGTGGGCACGGGTCGGCTAGTGCACAAATAAAACCATTGCACAACGGCGGACTATACGGTACTACACTACGGTATGTGGCTCGTCAATAGTTTTTTAGCTTAGACATATTATTATGCAAATGCCTAGAACTCTGTTAGAAATACAGAGATCAATTTATAATGTGCATTCATTAGAATGTGTAAAAAATATCGTAGATTAGCCATAGCGTCACGGTCTTGTTGCTTCTTACTGAATGCAATAGTTGCATACCACATCTTAAGATTCAATCAATTGATCCAAAGACTGATTTAAAATGGCTCTTTGGGAGACGTCTAAATTAAGATTAAAATTAATCACAGTTGCATGACTGACAAACTTTTATAAAGCCTTTTTCAATATCTCAGCCGATGAATAGGCAGTATTAAGAATGCGCTCTATCCCCTAAACATATCCTTCTACAAGCTGACCCATTCCTACTATCATACAGAACCGATCAGCACATCATCGTGGGCGGAAGTTCTGTTCCGGTCGCCGCCCACGCCGTCAGGCAGCGTGTGGAAGCCGGCGCCGCCCTTCCAGGTCCTCGCCGCGTATGGAGTAGCCCCCAGGAGCACCAACGAGGCTGCTCGGTTCCACTCCCTGGGTAGAGCCATGCCCACTGGGTTCGCACCTTTGGTTAGTAGAATGATTTTAGTTATTGGTATAGTGTAAACTGTTGTTTTATAGCATTATTATCTTTTGACCGCTTTTTTTGTCTCAAATTATCTCACCCGATTACCATGTCTTCTCATAAACTTGTACGTGTAAGATTAGTGAAAAAATAAAATCGATATTTATTTGGTAAATTGGTAAAATGTAACACTTTAACTCGTCAATATTGTTTGTGCTTGTTTTAAACGAACGATGTGATTGGTGTTTTACTAGCTGATTACTCTGAGTAGCAAACAAGTTCAGAAGTATATTTTAAAACAAGTTCAGAAGTAAGAATATTTTACATACAATAGTATTAGTATCAAGAGAGAACTATTTAGGTTAATGTCTGGGGTGCTCTCTTGATAAGAAAAAGACCTACCCAGACACGTAAGATTAGAAATTAGATACGATTTGAATTAAATACCTAAGAAATTATTGTATCATGCTTTACTTATTTTCAAAATATACACTTTTATTATTCACTAGCTGTCCCCTGCTGTTTCACCCGCGTAGTTCCCCTTTCCGTGCAATTTTCGGGATCATAGTTTTGATCGATTTTAATAAAATTTGGTAATAGTCGATAGACTATTACCAAATTTTATTGAAATCGTTTCGGTAGTTTTGACGTGAAAGTGAGACAAAATGTCAGAGTTACAGTATGGATTAGAGAATGCAGGCAGTGGTGTTAACAATGTCATGATTGACAGACATCAGGCTTCAGCGGTGTAGAGGGCGGCAGCGGCACGCAGTGGCCGCGCGTGCACCGCTCGGTGTCGATGGGGCAGGCGGACGCGCGCGACCTCGCCGACGCCGCGCGCGCGCCGCTGCCGCGCGACACGCCCATGGACCAGGACACGCTCAGCGGTAACTGTGCTACGTCTTACTGTACATAATACACCATAAGCATTTTGATTAATTAAGAACTAGTTACGAGTTAAAGGTGTAGAAAAGTACGACAACAATAGTCTACGAACGCTTTACTAATATCAATAAAAGAAAAAAAAAACCGTTCACATAATAATTTATAATGAGTCTACAAGTACAAGGTCAAAAACAATGTCACAACTTATGCACCCCAAGATCGAGTTCTGATCAATGCTGCAAGGGCGCACATGAGCATTAGATATAGAATTAAACTAATGTGGAATTATTCAAGCACTTCGACACTGTCACCGCTGCTACGTGATTTTGACATATACATTCTTCTCTTCATACTTAACAATGTACAAATAATATTGTAACAACATTTATTTCATAGGAATCAAGTTTTTGGAATGGGCAACTAGATTAATTTTTCTTTGTTTTTGACGTTCTAAAGTGCCTTTATAATAATATAAATGGTCTATTAGAGAAAAATGATTTGAGTTTGAGTAAAATATTATTTTATTAGATTTTGCTATTCCCTAGATTTTGCTTTACACTATATCTTGTTGTGAACTAAAAATTATTAAAATCAGTTAATTACTTAAACCGATGTTAGGTAATATACTTAATTAACAAAAAATTATAATCTTGGTATAACTTTTAAACGATTTTCTTTACATAAAACGAGATGTCAAGATTGTTTACCTTTGGTTAAATATCTACACAAATAGGATATAGGATTATTCACAAGCGTTATACTTTACTTTTTGTGAGGAGAAATAAACGATTTATTTATTTATTTATTACTTAGCATCATAACCAATAACTAATTCTTGAACAGGCGCCGGATCCTCCCTACTAGCCCAGCCCAGCGACTCCCTCCGTCGTCTCATCGGCGGAGGTGACCTATCAGCAGGCGGGTCCCTCTCGGCCTTCGAAGCCCCCCGGGTGGACTCGGACTCCCTGATGAACAGCCCCGTCATGGCCTTCATCCTGGCCAAGAGAGACCTACATGCGCACAGGCAGAAGATGGACGCGGCAGTACGAATTAATACTGTTAGACAGTATGCTTTTGAGGTGAGGAAACTAAATAACTATAAATAATGAAGGGTGAGGAAACTCTATTTTAATTGGAAAAAGTTTTTTTTATATGAAGAGTGTCAAATGACTGACTTTGATATTTTGAAGCCGTTCCCAGTGACTTTGCCCTCGTAGTTATGCTTTGAATAGTACGGATATTTATCCAAAGTTACATTCCAGATCTTATCCCTTTACGGGTTGTTTTTATTATTCTTTTTATTTCACAACTATATCATCTAAAGAACGTTTGTATAAAATTTCATGCTTTTAGAAACAGGTAAAATATCAAGCAAGACCCCAAGCACATAACAGCAATCTCAGTTTTGCAGTTCAATTTGTGTAGCCCTCATTCCTCCCTAAGCAACTGTGTAACACGCAACGTATGCGTGATTAGCAACTGCGTAACACGCAACGTAAGCGTTTGACAAAAATGTATGGGTGTGCGCAGGCACTGAACTGGCTGCTGCGGTCTGCGACGCAGCCGACGTGCGTGCACGACGTCATGTGGTGGTTCTGTAACGCGCTCGACAAGTTCGCGCGCATCGTGCCGCCGCCCAGCCTCGCCCTCGACGACAACAAGGAGGTAACCGACTTTACTATTCTGCTGCTTGTTTAGTTAGTATGACGAGGTAAAGGTGAATTTATGATAAATTAGAATAAAAGATTATAAAGATAGCTGTATATTTTAGAACATTTAAGAAGAGAATTGCTACATAGCGGTTTTAATTCTCCAAGACTCAAATCCGGAACATGTTCCAAATCTACACTAATATTATTACGAGGAAAACTTTGTTTGTTTGTTTGTTTGATTGTAATGAATAGGCTCAAAAACTACTGGACCGATTTTAAAAATTCTTTCACTATTCGAAAGCTACATTGTCAACGAGTAACACAGGCTACATAATATCAAGCTATGTCCCACGTGAGCGAAGCAGTAACCAAATACCTAACGTAATGCGGGTGAAACCGCGAGGAACAGCTAGTAGTCAATAAAGAGGTCCCCAGGAAAGATCGTTCTTACTGCTTTTTACTATGATTGGGGAAAATACTTTGAAAATCAATTAAACAAGTTATTTACCAGATTCCTGATTTTTTTAGTGCAATCTACTCTTAGTGCAAAACTTCCACATGCAGTAAGAATGAAAAAAATAACCTTTTTCTACATCAGCAGAACGCAGCAAACGAGAGTCCTCGCGGCGCGATCCCCACAGCATCAGCATCCGCGATCTGCCCAGGCGCACGATCCGCACGCGGTGCAAGGGCAGCGTTCCACGCGTTCCTGGGCTCAGTCAGCTCTCTAGCACCATCGCTTCCACCGGCCAGTGCTGCTGGGCTGCAAGCTGTGAGATGCTGGGCGCTGCACTACTCGCCACATGACCGGACCTTCTTGCATAGGTAGGATATTGTTACATTGTGAACAGGTTTTGCAGGTGGCGGAGATCGAGGATCACGGCGCAGAATCACTGATTGGTTATTTTACATTATTACCCAATAAACATATCACGGTTTAGATGAGATAAAATCTATAGGAGTTAGTCTTGACAGCTGATAAAAAGTACATCAGTTGACGATCGTGTAAAAGTCCGTACTTCAGAACCAAGAATATTCTGCAGTGGCAACTGTGTTTAGGCAAACAGAGGATCCTGACGACTGGGTAAGAATGGTATGCTATTGTAGTCATCTTAAACTTTATTTCTATACTCGTATTATGATGATAAAACTGTCTAACCCCCACCACAACCACTGAACTAACCGCATTGCGAACTGTTAACGCTGCTGGGATCAGATCGCAAGTGTTCAGTGTGATCAGCAAGATCCTCTCGCACTCGGAGGACGGCGCCTACGAGGAGGGTATGCTGGGGGCCATCCAGGAGAGCTTCCATAGCTACCTCAATAAGGTATAGTCTTGGTTGTTTAGCGGCAAATTGAGCTATGTTGGAAAAATATACGACAGTACAACGTTAATCATATTATTATGATTGTATCATATTCTCTTCCAGAAATAATAAAAACAGTAAAAATAAGTCAATATTTTGTAAAGCGAAAACTAAAAAAAGAACTAGTTTTTTTTTTCAAAATCTTGTGAACGCTTATTTGCCGAGAATCAAAACGTGTTGTAGTTTGTTGGTGTGGTAATTGCAAAAAGAAACACTTATCTGTATACTATAGTAGCCAAATCAAGTTTGAAAAAATAATAAAGTGCCAAATAAAAATAGGGTCAAACAGTGTCCAAAACTCGGAGGTCAAAGTCTTCTAGTCGCTGACAATTTAACGGATAATAAATAAAATAACGGATCTTTGACAAATAATAGCAAAGAAAGAACATTCGGGTAGACTGTATTTAAGTACGGTCGCGGTCTGAAAAGGGTTACCAATTTTGAAAGTACATTCTATATCACACTTTTTTCATTAAAATCTAAAATGCCATATCATGTTACTTGTTACCTTTTAGAAGTTATTGTGCAAAATGACACAACGAGAACAACAAAGACGTTACTAAGCAACGGCTTCGGCTTAGCCATGTTTCGTCTCTATCGTGCACTTGACGTTTGGCAGTTGTGTAACAGTGACAGGTATAGTGCCAAAGTCAGTGCTTAGTAACGTCTATTTATCTCGCCATAAGTGATGACGTAACTCTTTTCTTAATTTGTGGAATTGACATTTGTCAAAAAATATCGTTTGAACGTCGTTTAGACAAGAGTAAAATTTTACGAAATATTTTTATTCAAATCGAAATAAAATGGCAAGTTTAACCCTGGAGCAAGGAGCAATCTTTGAAAATGGACATAGTTTTATATCATTAGTGCCTTATCACGAAAATTCATTAAAACTATTGTGATTTACTGTGAGGTTATATTAGATCATGGAAATTATTCAGGAAGAAGTGATGCTGTCTACTACGTAGTGTATCCTGCAACAGAATTCTTTCACATTAATTACGTTCAAGATAATGCACGGATACACCCAGCTTGTGCTACTATGGCGTGGTTCATTCTGCACCGTGAAATTATTCATCTCATTCAATAGCCCGCTCGGTCTGCTGATTTAAACTCAATAAAAATTGTGAGGGCTTATGGATCAGCGCTGAAACTGACAAAATGAAAGAAATCCTCATAGATCTCGCTGTGCTCGAGTGATACCAGAAAATGATACCAGAAATACTGATATATGCGCGTATCTTGTTGCATCTATGCACTAGTCGTAACTGCGGAGTAATGTTATACTAGATATTGAATAAAGATTTTTTAAGATTTGATTGTTTATTTCCTTATTCTTATTTAAAAAAAACTATTATACTACTATTATAATTGCGAAAGTAACTATCTGTCTGTTGTCTTGCTTTTGCGCCAAAACTACCGAAACGGGTACACAGATAGTCTATAGCCTAAGCAATGGGCATAGGAAAGTTTTTTATTTAATTCCAAGGGAACGGGAACTACGCGGGTAAAACCGCGGGGGACAGATAGTATTTAATAAAGATTTTGTTCAGTGTTTTTTCATTATTTCTTTATATTCATATTCAAAAAACTAAATTAGTCATAGCTGCAAAGTGATGTTATACCAAATATTGAATAAAGTTTTTTTTAAACTTTTATTTATATTATGTCTTCATATTCTTATTTAAAAAAATAATTGTTTTTAAAAGTAGGTTTTCTGTATATCAAACCTTTATAGTAGTCAGTCCATCACCTATAGCGGTTGATTGTCATATCATTAGAGAAAATAATCTGTGATCAATCAAATTATCATGAAATAGACATTTAGAACTTGTTGCCTCAATGTGTGCATGCAATTGTGATCCTTATGGTGGTAAAAACTTTCAGACCGTGACCGTACTTAAACTTTGACCTGAATGGTCAATGAAAATAATCCTGCATTCTTCACACTAAGGCAATCTGACTGTTATCTGTCAACCGAAATCCTTCCTCCTTTCAACGGTTGCCATAAATATATATTTCAGGAGAATTACGTATGGAACTGTCCCGACGTGACGGGCTGGTGCGACATCAGCGTGTCTTCCCGCCAGGGCATGGCGGGAGCCCTCACTGACGGTAGTACTGAGACCTTCTGGGAGTCCGGCGACGAGGACCGGAACAAGGCCAAGTGGATCCAGATGGCCTACCCTGGAGGGACCCCGGACGACCGCCCGCATATACTGTGCGTGCATCTCGACAATACTAGGGATACTGTGGTAAGTCATAGAAACAAAACGATTTTTCACCAACCAATGGGTTATGGTGCGACATTATTTGGTGAATTTGGTCACATGTTTGCGTATTTTTGCGTCCTTGGTCTCCCTTATATTACGAGTTTAAAGCAAATAGATCAGTCGACCTTGCGTACATTGAAAATATTAAAATTAATGGTGAGCACACCACCGGTATCGAAGAAACAACGGAAGTGCTACTTAATACTCTTATACCTGATGACTCGCCTGTACACGACAGCGACTATCATCAGCAGATCAAAACGTGGGCTTCTGTGCCGCCTGAATCACCATCGTCAGATCTACCATCCACTGACGAATTCATAAACGTTGTCAGAAAGCTACCGGTCAACAAATCTTCAGGTGAAGACAAAATATCTAACAGAATGATTAAAGAAGCGTGTAAAACAGCGGCCGACGCGATCTTAACTGTTTTTAACCGATGTATTGCTGAAGGCGTTTTTCCTCGTAACTGGCGACGTGGTTTTGTACGAATAATTCCTAAGAGTGGCGACAAGCCCCCGGACGACCCTAAGTCATACCGGCCCATTACACTTCTACCATCCTTAGGAAAACTCCTGGAACGCCTTATCGTTCCACGTTTGTTACCGAACGGACCTAAATTTCATAATAATCAATTCGGTTTTACTATAGGTAAATCTACAGTCGACGCGGCACTTTCTGTTAGAAAAATCGTTAATTTATCAGAGCACAAATACGTAATTGGGATCTTTCTGGATATTTCTGGGGCTTTTGATAACGCATGGTGGCCCATGCTATTACTAAAAATGAAAATTCGTGGTTGCTACAAAAACATATATAATCTAATTTACTCTTACTTTTTTAATGGTTCTGCAAAACTTAAGCTTGGACATTATTCTATGACTAAAGCACTAACCATGGGATGTCCTCAAGGTTCAGTTATCGGTCCTTATCTTTGGAATCTAGGTTTTGATGATTTTCTCGCGATTCCGCTTCCAAGCGGCTGTTCACTAACAGGTTATGCGGACGATGGCCTGCTGCTCATTCAGTCTAGTACTCGAGCTGGTCTTGAGAACTTGGCTGACGCTAGCCTACGTTTAATATCTCAGTGGGGTACTCGCAATCGTCTCACCTTCGCACCACAAAAAACCTATCAACTTATATTAAAAGGTATTCTCAAATCGTGGCCCAGTATAAAATTTAATAACGTCCCGGTTAAAAAACAACAATCAGTATGCTACCTTGGTCTGGTGTTAGAAAAGAACTTTTCATTTATTGAGCATATTAAAACAGTAGGCGAGAAAGCTAAAAGAAACTTTTATGCCTTGACGAGGATATCTAAATCTACTTGGGGTCTTTCATTCTTAACCCTCAAAACTATTTATGGGGCTACCTACTTGGGTTGTTTGTGTTACGGTGCACCTGTTTGGGCCGATAGAGCTACTATAGGGGCGGCACGTCGAAATTGCTTCAAAGTCAACGTTTGGCTTTGATATTTTTATGCAAAGCGTATAGGACGGTTAGTACTGAGGCCCTACCGGTACTTGCAGGTGTGCTTCCAGTAGATCTTGAGGTGCAGCGACGTGCTGCAATGTACTACTCCGCGCGGGAGGCCATGGACACTAACTTTGTAACACAGCGTGACCTTAATAGAATTTCTAGATTACTTAAACCGCAGACTGAAGTCTGGGAGGAACTTTTATCCGAATGGCAGAGTAGGTGGGATAATTCCACTAAGGGCCGACACCTCCATCTGTTCTTTCCATCCGTTCGTGAGCGGCTGGCTAGGACTTGGCTGGAGGTGGATCACTGTGTTGCCCAATTTCTCACAGGTCATGGCAATTTTAAGAGTAAATTATATTCCTTTAAACTAGTTGCTTCACCTTTGTGTCAATGTTCTGCATTGGGCTGTGAATACGAACAATCTGCACATCACATCTTATGGGAGTGTGTTCTTTGGGAGAATGAGCGCAATATAATGTTGGATAGTATACAGGTTACATCTGGTGTCGTTTACTATGCGGACCTTGTGGAAACTAAAACCAATTTCCGTGCGTTCAAGCGCTTTTGCCATACCTATTATTGGAATCAATTGTAACAGCTCACAGGTTTAGGACCCAGTAATTTTACTACAAACTGTATTCCGTGGTGCTAGACAATCTGGGCTTCTCCCAGTTGTGATTGCCCCTTTGTGCCTATTGGCCTAGTTCTGTTCTGTCTCCTGCTTGTTATGGAGGGAAGTGGAAATATTTATTTTTCTTACTCCTCCGCAGTTCTTTCTGATTAATTTCGTTGCGGGATCCAAGACAGTTGAATCGTTTCTCCGGGACTCGTCGAGCTTCATTGTTTCGGCGCTTTTCTGGCGGACTCCACTGTTGATTCTGGCTTTCAGGAGTTGCAGTGGTTGGGAATAGAGTGGTGGGATTGTCCCAAAAAAAAAAAAAAAAATGTTTGCGTATTTGATGCAACGCAATATAAATTTTATTTCAACAAGTATAGTTTGTGTTACCCGAATAACGCCAAATTTTGCCAAATATGCCAAGTGAAGTTGCACTGTTACGTTTCTTACCGTGTACAAAAAAAAATATTATGTAGGTATTTGGTTGGTACAATAAAAACATAGTGTTTGTAACAGTGTAACTAATAGACCACACTCTATAGTGGCCTTGTCTCGAGAAAACTTTCTGAGTTTAAGCAATTTTTGCGGTTTGATTCCATGTAGAGTTTATTTATTAATTTAGGAGGTGAATTATTAGAATTGTGTATTTTAGTAGGGGAGTAGTAATTGTTAATAATAATTTAAAAATGTGCTTACTCCAGAACAAGACGCTGCTGGTGTCGTTTCTGTACAGCGGCGGCTCCAGCGAGATGTTCCACATGCAGGACGTGGAGGTAGACCCCAAGACCGCCACCTGGCTCTGCTACACCATGCCCAGTGAGTAATGGATCATGTTCACGGCGTAACGGTATAATTAACAAAAGAAAAGCTGTCTTATGTTGATATAGGATAGAGTCAAAACAGGCGTGCAAGAGTTTTTTGAGTCTTTTGTGAGGCGAATCGATCGTGCAGCGAAGTAAACATTTAGGTTTTTTTTATTATAATACGGTATTTGTTGTCATCGTCGATTGACGTACTTTTAATGAGGAATCACAACGCGAATCTCCACCCGTTTTTGTATAGCAGTGTCACTTTAAGAATGACGTCACAAAAAAATTAAAATCAATTTGAAAATAAATTGAAAATAAACTGGATTTATAGGGCTTGTCAAATACCGTATTAGGTGAGATCGAATTAAACGAATAGTACGCCTTTTTTCATCCTGTTTGTCAACGAAACATGATCCATGCATTCATTAACTCTAAAATAATCCGTTTCTGCAAGCAGTCAAAATTTTTTTTTCATCCCGCCTATTCGAAAAAGACGACTTTGTTCCCCTTGAAGTAAGCCCAAAGTTGGTGTTTTCAATAAGAAACTTTCAGCGGGCAATGATGACGCTCCAAATTCAAAAAGTGCGCCTAAAAATAACTTTTAATCGCACTTTTTGAATTTGGAGCGTCTTTGCATGTTTTATAGAAAACACCAACTTTGGGCGTACTCAAAGGGGAACAAAGTCGTCTTTTTCGATTATGTGGGATGAAATAGTAGATTTTATTACAAGGACGCAAAGTAATATTTTTACGGGCGAGGGCGTTTTTTGAATCCAGAGCGAAGTAGAAATAGAATCCCGAACATAGCGAGGGATTCAAAGTACGTCACCCGAGCCAAAAATATATTTTGCGCCCGAGTGATACACTCTACCTTTCATCACCCCCTATGAGAAAATAAAAGGCGCTTCATACTTTATTGTAAAATTATTATTGTAGCTGTTATTATTCTCAAGCTATTTGCTGCAAAACAATCCGTGAAAATTTTTACGAGAACTCGGGCTGTAGTTTGTGACTATGGTATTGGCCGTCGTTGTACCAGCCATTCATTATTTGCGTTCGATTCCCTTGGCGCTGAGCATTTAGACGTTCCAAATTCAAAGAGTTTTTATGCGCACTTATAACAGGGCGTAAAACATGCAAAGACGCTCTAAATTCAAAAAGTGCAATTAAAAGTTACTTTTAGGCGCACTTTTTGAATTTGGAGCGTCATTATTGCGCGCTGAAAGTTTCTTATTGAAATCACCAACTTTGGGCGTACTTAAAGGGGAATAAAGTCGTCTTTTTCGATAGGTGGGATGAAAAATATATTTTTGGCTCGGGTGACGTACTTTGAATCCCTCGCTACGTTCGGGATTCTATTTAAGAATCCCTCGCGAAGCTCGGGATTCTACTCTAGAATCCCTCACTTCGCTCTGGATTCAAAAAACGCCCTCGCCGTAAAAATATTACTTTGCGTCCTTGTAATACAATCTACTATTTTATGTGTAACAGAAGACCTTTGCCTATAGCTGTAGTAGCCCCACCAAGTTAACAAGCTAATCCTCCCAGGAGGCTGCAGCGGGTCGGTGCGCGTGCGCTGCGAGCTGCGCGGGCCGGAGCCGGCGGTGCGCGTGCGGCAGGTGCGCGTGCTGGGCGTGCCCGCGCCGCTCGCCGCCGCCGCCACGCCCGCGCACGTGCTGCACCACCTGTCCGAGACCGACACCTTGAGGGTGTTCCGGCTGCTCACGTCACAGGTTAGTGTGTGGTGGAGAGGTTCTGATCGGTTTGTTGGGTAATAGCTCGATGTGACCAGACAATTTAGATATAGAAGCAGCGGTGAAATTAAACAAATCAATCAATCAACATCTTTGGGTCATCTCCACGAGCGACAAATTTGCGGCAGAACCGCGCTTTTATTGTCGGGTCATTTCTCCTAACATATCGGCGCAACTCGTGGCGGTATCGCCGCTTAACCGCGATGACTTGTGAAGGAAATGCCGCTTTACCGCGACGAGTCGATGATCAATTGTTTTTACTCGCACTCAGCCAATCGGCGTATCGTCGCAATATAATCGCCGTATGTGGACACGTTCTAAGAGAGTGTGTATACGAGACACAACAATAATATCGCCACGATTCTCTTACTCTTGGAGATGGTCACTTTTTTCGAGTGACAGCATACCTTAATTTCAAAATAAATTGTTGTTTGCATTGGCATTAGAGTTTAATGCGCAAGTAAATAGAATTACAAAAATATACTCATTTGTATTTTTATAATTCTGCTTATTTAATTCAAGATTGATTTGTGTCTAGGCCGTCACTGTGAACCAACGAGCTCTGGGACGGAAGACACTTCATAAGAATGTATGATAATGTTCACTTATATGTCGGCAGGTGTTCGGCAAGCTGCTGGAGTGGGACCGCAGCGGCAGCGAGTCGGGCACGGAGGCGGGCGGCGCCGCCGACGACGCCGCCGCCGCCAACGACAGCGACCTGCGCGAGCACGTCGTCGGCATCCTGTTCGCGGGACACAAGCTCACCTCGCTGCAGAGCCAGGTATTATATTACGGCTGACTCTCTTTCCAGAATTAATTTATTAATTAACACTTTTTAACCGACTTCAAAAAAGGAGGAGGTTCTCAATTCGTCTGTATGTTCTTTTTTTTTTTTTTTTTTTTTGTATGTTTGTTACGCGATATCTCCATCAATTGTAAACGGATTTTGATGGTTCTTTTTTTGTTTGATAAGTCATGATTCAGGGGTGGTCCCATATAAATTTTGTGGCGATCGGTTCAGTGGTTCTCGAAAAATTCACCAAGAACAAAAAAAATTGACGAAATATTCATAGACGATGTGTGTTTTTTCTTCAAGTTTCTATATCTACATTGGGAGTCGACACTAAAAAGTAATAAATAAAAACTTTTTTCAAAAAAATAATAACCGCCTTCAAAAACTAAAAACCCAAAAATAACTAAAATTTCGGAAGTCGGTGGCTTCTGTTCTGCCAGTCAATTTGTGTTGCCACCGACTTCCGAAATTTTAGTTATTTTTGGGTTTTTAGTTTTTGAAGGCGGTTATTATTTTTTTGAAAAAAGTTTTTTTTAAGTCTCTCAAATGCGGATTTTCTATGGATTTTGAGATGCTGTTAACGTTGTATCCAATTCAATCTGATAAGTCCGGACATTTAGATCTTTCAATATTTTTAATCGTATTTTTTTTTCAATTGTTAATGGCGCGACTTCACTTGGTGTATTTGGCAAATTATTTGCGTTACTTGGATAATACAAACTATATTCTAGACTTAAAATAGGGTTACATCGAATAGGCGCATACGCCAGTTGAAGTAGCATCATAAGACTTGTAATGTATTTTGCAATGAGGGTTTTTGCGTATGAGAAATCCGCTAGATGGCAATACGTAGGTGTGAGGTCCAGCTGCAGCATGATTGGTTTTTTCGACATGAAATTGTCAGATATATCAAAATTCAGCAATCACGTAGCGGATAGACCACAAGCCTACGTATTGCCATCTAGTGGATTTCTCATACGCAAAAACCCTCATTCTTATAGTGTAAACAAATTTTTGAAACAAAGAACAATTCCGAGCCAATTCATACCACACGTTGCACGATACAAATGTTACACGTTACACAGGTGATGTCGCACATCGTGTCGGCGATCGGCTGCGAGGCGGCGCGCGTACGAGACGACTGGGAGACGGCGCTGCTGTGCGCCGAGGCGGCCGAGCGCGTCGACTGCGCGGAGCTGCCCGCGCGCGCGCCGCCGCTCGTGCAGGACAACTACTGCTTCGAGATGCTGTCGCTGGTAACTATGTCTTACTGTTGGGATTCAGTACGTATCGTAGAGTACATTAGGTTGATTATGTCCGGGAGACGGCTCTGCTGTGTGCGGGCTAGTAGAGCGCGCGGATTGAGCCGAAATGCCTGTTCGCGCATCGTACGCGAAAATCGTAGCTACGATGATTAGTCTGCCGATTGAGGGATTATTACATTACACATATTCAACTAGCTGTCCCTGCAGTTTTACCCACGTAGTTCCCGATTCCGAGGGGTTTTCGGGACACATACTATCCTATATCCTTTCTCGGGCTATGGACTATCTCTGTACCAAATTTCAACTAATTCGGTTTAAACTCTTGAGGGCCTTACGAACACGGTTTATACATAAGCGTACACACCTCAAGCGCCTTGCGCTCGAGAGGCAACTTTTACTTTTGGCGTGAAATGAGGGGTTTTTGCGTATCGACATGACATTATCAGATATGTCAAAATTCACCAATCATGCTGCAGTTGGACCTCACGCCTACGTATTGTCATGTAGCGGATTTCTCATACGCAAAAACCCTCATTGAGTCAAACAGACATGCAGAGTTACCTTCTCATTTGTAATATTAGTATGGACGTAGCCACACACTTTTGTCGTGGTCCATTTTAATTTTGTCTCCTGATTATTATCACACGTTTTTTTTTCAATTCCTGCAAGATCAGTAATAGATTAGTCAGTCTGCTCTGCTATTAGCTCGGGCGAGGCAAATCGGATTTTTAGGCTGGATGTCTGAACCCGTTTTAGTTCAGGGAGGGGGGGAAGCAAGACTTATTTTTAAACTGGCTCTCGGACCCAACTTTTGGAGAAGGAAAGATACCATAAGCCGGAGTAAAAAAAGATGAAAGCCGAGTGAAGGAGCACTTGCGTGCGTTGTGTTGCTGTTGTTGGAATTGAATTTGGAGCATATCCCCTCCCCTGCCTCTATCTGTATAAGCTCATGTCAGTCTATAATATATTATAATAAGTAACATTGTGATGTGCAGTTGCTGGCGCTGAGCGGCAGCGCAGTGGGTCGCGCGCACCTGGCACAGCGCACGGAACTGCTGGCCGACCTGCTGGCGCTGCTGCACACGGGCAGCGAGCGCGTGCAGCGACAGGTAAACACATATAGGTACACCCTTGTGTGGAACCAGGGTTTCAGTCAGGTCGTCTTTCTAGCCTTTTACTTTGCTTTGGGGTTGGCGACCAGCATAGCAGGAATTGGGTGGATACTACGATTTCTAGTCATAAACGACCTCAAACACATACTTGTGATAACGTAGAAATTGTACCGTGAACGTCCGCAATGTTTTGCTTTACATAGTGCTCAAAGGATGTGAAAAATGTCATTCTTAAATAATTTTTCAACAAATTTCAATTTTTTTTTCAACGTGATATTAAAGTTCCTATTAAGCTCTCCAATAATCTCGAAATACTGAGTCATTAATTGTCCCTTTAAAAATTCGCCGTACACTTTCAGACGATGTTTACTTCCGATTTCAGGTGATATCACTGCTCAGACGCATGATAACAGAGATACCTCCGCAGAAGATGTTGGCGGCAGTCAATTACGGCAGTGAAGTTAATACAAGGTAACTAAACTCCTATCCTATCCTTATTCTGTTTGTTTTTGTGACAGTTTTACCAGTATTGCCTTGTATTAGCTAGAGTGGGTCGTGAAGGTCAAAGAGACGTTCGTCCTTACGAGCACCCAACTACATCCGTTTATTCTTTATTCCGTCAATATTGCCTATTATTTAGGACAATTTTACAGTTCAATTTTATTTGTATTGAGCTTAAGTAGTATAGGTGTACCAGTAACTCATGACAAAAAAAAAGTAAAACAAAAAATGATTTTTATATGGTATTGTTGTCATGTCATCTGTCAAGTGACATTACGTTTGTTTGTTTACATTTGTTATTTTCATGAAATCTTTAGTAAAAAGTGAAAGAATGACTAAGAAACCACCACGGTCACAATCCAGAAGCACTGTTTATAATGTGGACTAATAAATCTGTAAAGAAGAAGGTGTAGCTTACACGCAATTTTCGATTTTAGACCGCGTGCTTGCGTTGACTGGTTAGTATGACTCGACAAAGTTGATACTTTGTTTCATATCCATTTATATGAATTATTATCATATGTATATATTGCGTAACATATAACTTTGGCTTATTACATGGGGCGTGTACTAATAATATGCGACGAATTATTGCAGAAGGCAGATGAAGAAGTCAGTAGCCTTGGTGTCAGATTCACATGAGCCGCCTAAAGACGTTTAACCTGCGTTATGTGACGATCTCTACCATAGTCTATGCCCTAAACAAACTAGGATACCAATCACAAAGCGAAAAACCATTTCTTTCATTTTTGTTGTGTAAATAAAGCACTTATACGTGGGACACTCAGAAAGTTTTGAGAAATTAAAAAACTAAGTTCCATAGAAAAAATATTTTGACTGAATCTTTTCAAAGGACTCTCCACTAGCTTCTATACAAAGTTTCATGCGTCTGAACCAATTTTCAAAATATTTTTTCCAGTCCGCCGCAGACACCTCTTTTACGGCTTTCTCGAAGGCTGCTAGCGCGTCTTCCGACGATGAAAATTGTATTTCTTTTAGCAGATATTTTATTTTAGAGAATAAAAAAGGAGTCACACGGTGTCAGATAAGGACTGTAAAGAGGTTGCCCCAAGACTCCAACCTCTGTGGTGTCCAGGAAGTACCTCGTTTTGATCGCTGAGTGCGCGGGCGCGTAGTCACGATGAAACAGAATCCCGCGGAGTCCGGTGTTTGGTCGCTTATTGCTCATTGCAGACAAAAGTTCTGGCAGGCATTTTGTGGTACACCATTCGTCTTTGATGCTGCTTTAGTCTCATAATAAATTTGCAATCTGATACCCCATCAAAGTGAAGAAACTAGCAATCAAAATGTTTCCTGCGCTTCTTGATTGTTTCATTTTCGTAGGCGAAGGTTAATTTTGAAACAGCCTAACTGTCGACTGACCCTTTGTTTCTGGATTGTATTAATAAATCCAGAATTCTTCATCTGTCACAATGTCGTAAACGCGCCGAGACGAGCCTGCTACAAATTTTTAGATCATATCACGGCACCCATCCACACGGGCCTCCTTCTGAGTTTGGGTGAGATTTTGCGGCACCCAGCGGCACACTATCCTCCGCACCGGAAGATCCTCGTGTAGAATCTTGTTAAGGCTTCCCGATCCAATCTGCAGTGTATGCTGAACCTCATCGTATGCATTTCGCTTGTTTTCTTGAATTATTTTTTTTACTGCCATCACTCTTTCTTCCGTGACTGCCGTTTAGGACGGCCACTTCTTTGTGTAATCCTCAAAATAAAGCGAACGTATTGAACTTGCTATTACAATGGTAAATGGTTGCTTTTGAAGGTCCTCCATCCATAAAAGCAATTTGAAGACGGTCGAATGGCTCATAATTTTGTAAGCCACATTTAAAGTCGCAGAAAATCATCGAACAAAAATGTTCTTGATGCAGATCCATTTTTTCAAGAGACACGATATTTTGATTAGGCTCTCAAAAAAAATGTGGAGGGAAATTCAAAATTCGAACGATGGTATTTTTGCTTTTTAATAACCAAAGTTTTCAAAATAATTACAAATAGCCAGTGCCTAATACATAAATATGTTTTTTCTCAAAACTTTCTGAGTGACCTGTTATTATAGTGATTGGGTTATCTTAAATCTTAATTTATTTTATACTAGCTTTTGCCCGCGACTTCATTCCCGTTCCCTGGGAATTTCTGGGACGAAAACTACCTTATGTCCTTTTTTGGGTCCCAGACTATATCTGTACCGAATCTTATTCATATCGGTTCAGTGGCTTAGGAGTCAAAAAGAGGCGGACAGACAGTTATTTTCGCATTTATAATATTAGAATGGATTAACCAGATATATACCTTGCTATATATCTCACTCTTTTTTAAAAACATCTTTATTTTGGTCACTCATTTATTTATTTGATTTACACGGCCGAATACCAGTTACATAAATCAACATGGTTATGGGTTTAAATTAATGCATCAAGCCTTTTTAGCTTTATCCAGAGTAGGCTGCAAGTAGGTAGGTCCCCATCGTCTCATCGGCTCATAGAAAAATACAACTAAACAAACACCACTGTTGAATAAACTGCACAAATTATCACCTATGTCTTATTCTGATATGTAATAACTAATAAAACATAGGTGATAATTTATTCTGAAAATTTTCTGTAAATTTTCATCAAAATCCGTTCAGTAGTTGATGCGTGAAAGAGTAACAAACAAAAATACATACAAATCTTTACTCTTTATAATATTAGTATTATTAATAAACAATAAGTGTAATAAATTTTTAAGGGAAAAATACAAGTATCAAAACATTTTAATCCTTTTTCCCCAGTGTTGCTCTCATCATATTTTATTTACCATTTTTGTCATCAGTTACTGGTACACCTATACTATTTAATTAATTAATTTATTTAAGCTATATAAATACTTATTTGTTGAGGAAACCTAACGTTGCTCTTGATATACTGTTGCAAATTTTTGATACATTTATGATTGTGTTTTGACTAATCGTGCTCCTGAAAAACCGTTTCTTTAAAAAAATTGATAATATTTATTTAAAAAGAGCAACCGCATATTTAGGTACATTTCTCTAACTTTATTTAAATATTCAAAGTGCATTTGTAATAATAATATCAGTGACAGTAATCAACTCACATATTATTTCCCAAGGGTGACGCTCCTAGACCACCTGGTGAGCTACCTGGGCAAGGCGATCACGGTGCAGGTGAAGGTCAAGGGCGCGAGCGGCGCCAGCCCCGTGTCCGTGATGATGGGCTCCAGCGTCAGCCTGTCCGCCCCCACCACCTGGTTCATGAGGGGGGAGACCACCAAGAAACATGCGCATTTAGTCGCCAAGCTGTTGTCTGATATGGCTGAGGTATGTTTTTTGTTATTGAAGACTTATTATGTAATTGATACGTTTAAAATATATAAGAACATTATGTGTAAAGAATGCTTAAGATACGTATTAAATGTGGTCAAAACATGCCACCTTCCAGGACTATCATCACTTCAATTTAATACGTAATCCGATTTACATAATTTTAGCAAAAATTTTGCTTAATCGGAAATCGTGAAAGTGTGTCATATTTTATTCGCAAAATTTGTTATCAGACCGACATAGAGACAGCTGAAGTGTCTAAAATATTGTTTAGTAAACCTTTTCTATACTTTGGAAATGTGTTTTAAAATATACAGTACTAGCTGTCCCCCGCGGCTTCGTCCGCGTTATATCAGATTTTTGGTTACAAAAGTTTTCTATGTCCGTCCCCAGGTCCTAAGCTACCTCCCCACCAATTTTCAGCCAAATCGGTTCTACCATTTTTGAGTTATAAAATGTGTTATTATCACGTTAGAATTGCTAAATATACTAAATCATATAACATGATCTTTGATAGGTCGATTACACCTGCCGAGTAGAGTGGCGAGACAGTGCCTTCGGCCGAGTACTCGGTATTTGTAAACACATTGCCGAGTACTCGGCCGAGCGCTCGGCCTAGCAACCGGCCGAGACAATCACTCGGACCCAGTTCTATTTACTAGGGCGAGTACCCACCTCCCCGCTTCCCCGCGCTGTCTCGCTCGGTCACTCGGTGAATCTAAACAGCACTCGGCCACCACTCTCCACTCGGAATAAACGATTTCCGATCCATGTTAGCCTCAGTTGTCCTTGAACTTCTTCTAATAACTGAACTGTCTCGCCACAATATCGAAAATACGTGTGAACACTTACTCGGCTACGACACTGTCTCGTCCGAGTTACATTTTACTGTCTCGCCACTCTACTCGGTAGGTGTAATCAAGCCATAAGGGTTCTTTCAATTTATGCGTTTTGTGTCGTACGTCTACAGCTTCGCAGCGGCGTACGTTTGTATATTTTCAGACAAGACGCTAAACATCAAGAATATTTCAGGACAAGGTGTCAGGCGCGTGGGGCCTGGAGACGCGGTCGGCGCTGGCGACGTACGTGTCGGCGCTCGCGCAGCTGTCGGAGGCGGAGCGGCGGCCGGCGCGCTGCGTGGCGCTGCCCACCGCGTGGCTGGCGCTCGCCGCGCTCTGCGTCACCGAGCAGTCGCACGTGGAGCTGTGAGTACACAACACTGCTGACAGACTGCTGCTCTTACAGTGGACACGTGTGGGCCGCCCGCATGCGAGAACGATCACTCAGTATTTTAGCTTCTTATGCACCGTTCGACTCCCGCACACCTGTGAAACCAGTCCCAGACCACGGCCTAATTGTCCATTTTTGATAAAAGAAAACCAAAGCGCAATCTATTTTTAATCGACTTCAAATAGTAGGAAGTTCTCAATTCAATTGTTCTTATTTAGTTCATTTGGACGCTTGAAAATTTCAACACAAGTTTTCAAAGATAAATCACTTTACTTTAGTCTCGACGACCCGATTTTATAAACTGAGCTATCGACACTTTGATAAAATATCTGTCGACACCAATTGCAAGCTCGGTGACCGTTAACGACAGTCGTCGCTGCGCCAACGGCTGCAGTTATCTGTGCCGTTGACAACATGCAAGAACCCTAACTAACATTTTTCAATATCTGTAGATTGTCAGATACCTGAACCTTTTAAGAGAAATTGATAAGAATCGATTTATATAACAAAAATTGATATGTAATATTCTCTGTCCCCAGTATCAACAGCTCAAGCGACACGCGGTCGCCTCGTCGCGGCGAGGCGGAGGGGCGGCCTCTGTGCGCCAACCACGACGACGGCTCCACCGCCGCCGTCATCGACTGCCGCAGCTGTGGCCCTCTGTGTGCGGAGTGCGACCGCTTCCTGCACCTCAACAGAGCCGCCCGGACACACCACAGACAGGTAGCTGTGAGCCCTCTGTGTAAACTACATGTAGTATGATATCGACTGCCGCTGTGCGCCGAGAGCGACCGCTTCCTGCACCTCAACAGAGCCTCCCCGACACACCACAGACAGGTCTATATAGCTTAAAATTATGGTAGCTAAGTAGTCTGTCATAAAAATAATTTTCATACTTATTATGCCGGCGGCTACTCACATCATTCTGACCAGAGCGGCAACTTCGATTTATCGCAAAGATGATTGACAAAATAGAAATATACTTTGAATAACAAAATTGCCTTAGATGCAAATAGGCAAGGCTTTTTATACGTTTTTGTATGACCAAATTGTGTTCCTGAACATTCCAAACACAATTTTTCATTCTGAAATTTCTGTTCCATAAAAACAATATTTTATTTCACAGATATGCAAAGAAGAAGAAAGCGCGATCCGCATCGACATCCACGAGGGTTGTGGGCGAGCCAAGTTATTCTGGCTACTCCTCCTCGTAGACCGGCGGACTTTCAAGGGTCTGGCGGAGTTCCGCGGCATGGAGAGCGGGCTGTGCGACGCTAGTGCCGGGGAGAGCTCCGCTATGCCCGGTCCGCCAGGACTTGCTGGCACGTGTCGGTTCTGTGGCACCAGGGGAAATGCTGGCCTGTTGGCTATCGGCAACGTGTGTGCTGATCAGCAGTGTCAGGTAATTGGTGTTTTTGTGTCTATTTGTACTGTCTTGTTGGTGGGTAAAAGTCTCTCTTCATTGTTTTATTGTTTTTCTATAATTACTTCTCTGACCAATGTCCCATAAACGACTGTAAATTGTCCCAGGTTCTGAGGCTTAAAACAGATAGTATTAGTAATTGATCAATGAATGTTTTAACGATATTCATCTGCTATGGTGCTTGGTATATAATGATTATGCATAACACACTACGACAACATTGCCTTTGTTCGAATTTAAGACGAGATCCTTATGGCGATAATTCCACTACGGTTTTCTTTGTGATTTTATATTATTTTCATTTTTAGGGTTCCGTACCTCAAAATGTAAAAACGGAACCCATATAACCCTTTTTCTCAGAAACGCGTCGAGATATCAAGCTGAAATTAATATCACATACTCAGGTCTGCTATCTCTCGAAGCAGTAAAAAAATAAAGTTTTTAAATCAATGCTATAAAAAGATACGGCGGTTTATATTGCATTTAGACATTTGCGAGGGATTCAAAACTTATAGGGTACTTTCCGTTGACCAAGAATCATGAAATTGGGCAAGGAGCAAGGTCATGTATCACAAGTAAAGGAAAAACTCCGAAAACCGTAAATTTGTAGTTATTTCATAAAAAAAATAACGGAACCCTCGTTGCGCGAGTCCAACTCGCACTTGACCGGATTTATTATTACTCATATGTGAGTATTTATATTATCGCGTCCTTAAATATGTCCCTCGACTTACCTAACACGGTGTGTATCTATCCTCTAGGAGCACGGCAAGGAGGCATGCAGCCGCGTGCTCCCGTGCAACCACCTGTGCGGCGGCGTGCGCGCCGAGCGCTCGTGCCTGCCGTGCCTGTTCGGGTGCGCGGGCGCCGCCGACGCCGCGCCGCTGCGCCAGGACGCCGACGACATGTGCATGATCTGCTTCACCGACCCGCTGCAGGCTGCGCCCGCGCTGCAGGTATGTAGGAGCTAGAGAACTGGCCTTAGAGAATGTCAGGTGTTAGAGATGCGTCTTGAGACCGTGTCAGGCATGCACACAGATTTAACGGCCAATTTTGTAACTGTTATGGTTTTGATTATTACTCCGCCGTAGATCGTAGCGTGATGTTATGTAGCCTATATCTTATTCTTATTTATAAGCCATAATAATGTAAAATTTCATCAAAATCCGTTTAGTAGTTTTTGCGTTAAAGTGTAACAAACATCCACACACATACACACAAAGTTTTACATTTATAACATTAGTGGGATCATCTCAGACACAAGTTTAGTAAAAATAATGTCTATAATAATAATAATAATACTTTTATTTCAGACCATAGTATCCATTTTGTTAGTAACAATGTTCTTATAGACTAATGTTAGTAAAACTTTAAAAACTACCCAAAACAATTACTTAAGAAAATACAACAATCAATCACTGCCGCACCATCCCATGACAAATGGCGGAGCAGTGATTGATGTACAAACAGTCTAGCCGACTAGCGATCATGCTAAGGATGCTGTTGGCGCTACCCCGCACTCTATGCACCAGGGATGCGCATCTTTTACGCATTATGGCGTAAAAACAATCCACGCGATGCTCCGCAAACATCCCTGATGCACTACAGAATCGCCGTAGCCCCATCAGCACCCTAAACGCATTATTAAATTGGACTCGGAGGGCACCGTAAGACTTTTGGGTATAGTCCGCCCACAGGCTGCACGTGTAGAATGAGGTACAGTAGGACCTAAAAAGTGTAATTTTGACGGCTGTCGAACAACGTGCAAACCTACGGGCAATCATGTTCGCCCGCACTGCCAGTGCCCTCCGTTCCCTCTCAATGTCATCATTGTCCCTGAGGTCAGAGGTCAGCAGATGTCCCAAGTATTTAACTTTAGACACCCTTTTCAAAACTGTACCGTTAAGCGTAACATCTGGAAATACGTCACTTTACTGGGTCCTCTGGCCTCAAAGACCATGACCTCACTTTTGATAGGATTGTATGTTAAGCCGTGTTCCTTGGCATAAGCTTCACAGATGGTCAGCAGTTTCTTAATTCCACAAACCGAAGCACTCAGCAGCGCCATGTCATCAGCATAGCTTATGTTATTGACATTAATTCCGTCTATGTGACAACCTACCCGCGTGCTACTGAGTGCCACAATCAGATCATTCACATACAGGTTGAAAAGGGTTGGCGAGGACAATCCCCCCTGCCTTACGCCGCACTCTAACCTGTACGATTGCGACATGGTTCCTGACCAACGCACACAATTGACCTGGTTTCTGTACCAGAACTTAAAGATGTTGATAAGTTCTATTGGTAGACTGGTATTTTCCAACTTTTTCCAAAGAATATCATAAGAAACCAGGTCAAAAGCCTTCGAACATAGATTTATCAGCATTTATAATTATAGATGTAATCTAAGATTACAATGCTAAAAACTTACTGGAATATGTTCTTATGTGTATCTATAATAATAATAGTAGTATGTAGTACAAATCTTGACTAGTAGTATGAATCAGTGTAGATTTAGAAGTTTGTTTTAAGGTCAAGATTCGTACTACTACTACTATTATTTTGTGAAAGGGTAGTTTTTATTTTGTCCGTAGGGCTAATAGTAAATAATAAAATTGTAATGAAAAGAATCTAAAAAAAAAACAATAGAGAACTACATTTCGGGAGTCTATTCCACTCCCGCTATAAAATTCACGAGACACGGATAAGATTCACGGCAAAGTCATGAACAAAAGCTCAAATAATTATCGAAAGTTAAACTCATAAAAAGTACTGTATTCATTTATGTTCTGATAATCCAAGTCATCGGTTATAAAATGAGAGTAATGCCATCTGATCATGAATTGACAAAGTGTTAAGTGTCGTTCAAACTGAAAGCATGGCGGCAACATGACGAGCACAATTTATTGATATTGATCCACTTTACCGACCGTCACCAGTGCTAAATTGAAATACTTTTACGGAACTACTGCGATTTTTAACTTGTATTCTAACCATTCGTAAGCGAATTTATAGAATGACTGCTAAGCCAGAGTTCGTGGGTTTGATTCCTACCCAACTTTGTGTCGTTAGCATGATTGCTTGTTATGGGTCTTGGTGTAATTTAAATTTAATTTAATATGGAAACAATACTGCTGTGTTCATCTTTAGAAACCAATGCTACCTTTATTTTATTTGAATTTTGAAATATTTTATCTAAAAAGATGGTAACAATATAAACTGTTTTGTTTGTAGTTGAAATGCGGCCACGTGTTCCATCTGCACTGCTGCAAGAAAGTGCTCGCCAACAAGTGGATCGGCCCTAGGATTACTTTCTCGTTCTCACAATGCCCCATCTGCAAGGTAAGTGGACCGTCTTTATAATCAACTAGCTTTTGCCCGCGACTTCGTCCGTGTGGAATTTCCCGTTTCCGGGATGAAAACTATCCTATGTCCTTTCTCGGGTCCCAGACTATGTATGTAACAAATTTCATTCAAAATTGGTTTAGTAGTTTAGGCGTGAAGAAGAGACAGACAGACACACAGACTGGCAGAGTTACTTTCGCATTTATAATATTAGTACGGATTAACTGTGGAACTGAAAGAACTACAATGACCATGGTAAAAGCTTCCAAAACATATCCAATGGCGTTTTTTTTTTGTTGATGGATAGGAAATCATCAAATGACTTCTCCCGCCCCTGAAGAGGGAAGGAGGGTCAGACTTTTACTGACTAAAATACAATAATGTCCCTTCGGTTACCCTTATATATTCCGGGGCCGCGGTAACTATTAGAAGCATCGACACGCCGTCGACACGGGTCTGGTCCTAGTCGGGCGGCGAGCTACCTACCGCTCGCCTTCCGCAGGCCCACGCCTCCAGTGGCCATCATCTTGCGACTCTCGACAACTAAGCCTGGGTCTCTGTCCGGGGCGTGAAGCTTGACGCTGCCTCACGCGCCCCACCGCTTTCGTCTCCAGCTTGTCTGCTTCGCAGGAGGCGACGGCTTCCTATTCAGTCTCGCCCCGAAGCATGGCCTGAACCAGCGCCGATCGCCTCTGCAACGACACGGTGGTGGTTCGCCCAAGCGAGGCCTACCTCCACCGTATGCTACACCGTGTCACGCAGGCGTCACTTCCGCCCGAATCCGACATAGGAACCTCCCGAAATGTCCGTGTGCGGTGAGGAGGATCATCATCTCCCTAGCCTTTTCCCAACTATGTTGGGGTCGGCTTACAGCCGAACCGGATTCAGCTGGATACCATAGTGTTTTACGTGAAGCGTCTGCCTATCAGACCTCCACAACCCAGTAACTGGGCGACGATACCCTTTGGTTCGACTGGTCAGACTTTCAGGCTTCTGAATACCCCTAGCGTCAAAGTTCTACGAATGACAACCGGGGCTTAACATGCTTTCCGAGGCACGGGATGTCAGTGATGTCCAAGATAAACTATAGAAAGTACATATGAATTGAAAAAGTCACAAGTACTTGCCCGGATTCGAACCCGTAACCTCTTACACGTGCCTTTATGACGACCCAGATGTGTTATTCTGATGTATAAGCTACGAATATCTTGCAAAGCCATCGGCCAATATTCTTTATTGTACACCAATAGGACAAAAACAGTAAAGGACAATACAAACAAATATGCATGAGTACAATAGGCGGCCTTTTTTCGCTAAAAAGCAGTTTCTATTACATACTATCATTTATATTGCTTGCTGCGGAGTAATTTTAAAACTGTGAATATCTTCAAAGGTATTTTTTGAAATTATAAATGACTTCCGCACAATGAAAATTACGCTAGGGGCAATTAGCGCTTTAGTAATTTTATATTATCTCCGGAACTATATGACCAATTGACATACTGTAAATGGCAAATCTTATCTGTATAATGTCCTTGTGATACTGAAATAATTTATTGTAATAAGAATTAATATTTTGTTGCTCAAATAATCAACCAAACGTAAGTATGCCGAAAAATCATCTTTTTAATGCATTATAAGAAGTATAAAAGATAAAATATAAAAGACAGAGATATGCTATCGCGGACTTTTTTGTAGAAATAATTAAGACAAACCAAGTTGCCATACATTGTTTTTAATTTTAAGCAACTGTTTAGGCAGCGCACGCATTTAATTCTGTTTTATGAGGTAATTTTTTCCGACTTGCTAGACAAAAGTTGCAATAGCTCGGTTAATATACATGTTATAAAAATAATTTATAGCCTATAGCACTCAGGAATAATGTAGCTTTCAGCCAGTGAAAAAAATTTTGTAATTGGTTCATTAGTTCCAGAGATTACCCCAAACATACAAACTTACAAACATACAAACTTACAAATTTTACCTCTTTATAATATTAGTATAGATCACTCGCAATAATAACTGAAACATTATTATCTCCCCTATCTTTTTCCCGTCTTTATCGACTTCCAGTCTAACCAGCATTTTACGTGAAGCGACTGCCTATCAGACCTTCACCACCCAGTTACTGGGCGACACGATACCCCTTGGTTGGATTGGTCAGACTTTCTGGCTTCTGACGGCCATAACGACTGTCAAAGTTCTGCGAATGACAACCAGGACCAATGGTTTTACGTGCTTTCCGAGACATGGGATGTCAGTGATGTCCAAGATAAACTTTCACTGTCAAGGAAACAACTGTCTCAGAAAAAGTCACATAGGTACATGCCTGGATTCGAACCCAAAACATCCTTTTACATTAGAGGCGGGTTCCTTAACCACTGGGCCATTACAACATTATAATAACAGAAACACACAATTTCTCTAAAAATAACAACACCATATTTAACCATGAAAACCTAATTAATTTCCAAGTTATTTTGAAATCATTAGAGTTGGCAAACAGGTGACGTGCCGGCGTCCTATTACCATACTCTATGTATGGGGGGATCGCGTTTTGAGAGCTCATAAAAAGCATGTGAATTGATTGGTCGTGTCGGTTCGTACACCCGAATTACTTCACTTTTGACTTACAGGGCAATAACTGCCATATAAGAGACACGTTAAAATTGGCCTGTCCTGTCCTTGAAATGATTGACGTAAACGGGTTAAATGTAATAAAAATTAAGAAACTGATGTTTTTTTTTAATTTTATTTTATGTCTTAAGAAAACTAACAGCTAGGATACAGATAGTTGACAGTTAGTGATAAAAGGCTAATTAAAAGTTTTCACTGAAAATATTAGTACAGTACAAGAATCAGTAGACAGGCAAGCTAAAGCAAGACTAAGTAAGCACTCGAGAAAATATTGTTTTAGTGGTTGAAGTACAACACTTTTAGAATTCGGTATTGTTTCTTGCTTGTTATAAGCAAACGATGGGGTCGGTGTTTCTTAACTGACTTCTCTGATAAGAAACATCCAAAACAAACTCAAAGTTTTTTGAGGGAACTCTTGTAGCCTCTCCCCATTATTTTGGGGTCGGTTTCCAGCCTAAACGAGGAAGAAGCCTAAGAAGCTACTGCTTGTCAGATTACCACAACCAGTTACTGAGTGACACGATAGCCCTTAGACTGGTCAAACTTTCTGACTTCTGACTACCCATAACGGCTGACAAAGTTTTACGAATGACAACCGGCACCAACTGCTTTACGTGCTTTCCGAGGCTCGGGATGTCATTGAGGAACTAACCCCTGAATACTCAAACGTTATTTAGTTTTAAGACGCTGTTAAATCTATTGCTGTCCTTAGTATATGCCTTTAGATTGACAAAGACAGCAACAGAATTGAGAGCGTCTTAACATTAAGTGACGTTTGAGTATTTGATCATAAATGATATATTTTTAAATCTCACACACTATCTTAACAGGATCATCCCAATAAAATAGTAGTTTACAACCAAACACGAAATAAATGATTTCGGTCTCGTGTCTCCCCCCGTCGGCTCCCCTCGGGGAGACATCAGGATTTTTTAAATCTTATTGTCTCCTCTAGGCGATGGAGACATCAGAACTTGCTAATAAATTATATTTTAAGTACTCGTATATCCCCTGTCAAGCTTTACATAATAACGTAAGGGGAGACACGAGACTGAAATCAAATAAATGATGTGTATAAAAATACTCATAGGAGAACATGAACCACTGGACACTCGAGGAGCTGCTGGCGCCGATCCGCGCGCTGTACGAGGAAGTGAAGCGCAAGGCGCTGATGCGGCTGGAGTACGAGGGCTGCGCGGTGCCGGGCGCGGCGCGCGGCAAGCGCCTGCACGACCCCGCCACCTACGCCATGGAGAGATACGCGTATTATGTGTGCCATAAGTGCGGGAAGGTAAGTCAAACTGCCATTACATTTTATTTACTTATGTTTGTAGTTTTCATTTATCTACAAAATTTCTATCTTTTTGACATGATATTTTTGGCAATATTTCATAGGAGTTTGCACTATAAGTACACCAAAATATTTGTATCAATTAGATCTCAAGTGTAATATAGATCTTAAGAATAACTTACAATTACTCTCAGGGCGAGATCAATAAACGTACCTTAGCTAAGCACTATGCCTGTCACTGTTACACAACTGACAAGCCTCAAGTGCACGATAGAGACGAAACTTAGCTAAGTCAAAGTCGGTGTTTAGTAACGTCTTTTTATTCAATCACAGGCCAAGCTTGTGACTGGATATATAAGAAACATGTAGAAAAATAAACAAACTGTTAAATCAAAATATATACGGCAAAGTTAATCTAAAACTAGGATTGATTTACTAGTTAATCTTACAGATTCATTATGTTTCGAGGCCGTAGATTGGTCAATGTTAATTCAACAATCTAGTTTGATTGTTATGTGAACTTTGCCATAATCAATTCCAATAATGACGTCTAAATTGGCGTGGCACACTGCTCTGATTATTTTTGTAAGACCTGTTTTTGATCTATTTTTTTTGGAATGACAAGGTCATCAATTATTATAGCAGACAAGATAAAAATGTTTGACTCAACAGAGCCTAGTTTCTGTATCTCTAACGATACAAGATATTTTATTGCAAAAAAAACCGACTTCCCTCGATTTCGGCATGACACCATCATCAGATCCTGGACCTGATGACAATGGGACCATTTGGGAAGACTACCCCTTCAAACAAAAAAAGAATTATTCAAATCGGTTGGTAAACGACGGAGATATGCGCGAACAAACATAAAAAAAAATACAAATCCGAATTGAGATCCACCTCCTTTTTTTAGAAGTCGGTTAAAAAGGGAATATGTTTGGGCATCAAATGTTTTCTGTTTGAGCGATTAATCTGAATGTATAAAATGGTAAACTGACTGACTAATTGATATAACAACGCACACCCCAAACCAATGGTCCTAGAGACATAAAACTTAAAGGGTGTATTGTGAAGATTAATCTACTAAGACAAGATTTTTGGAAATTGACCCCTAGAGGGGTACAATAAAGGATGGAAGTCTGTTATCCACGCGGGAGAAAGGAAGTTTGTATTAAAATATTAGGATCTTATAAAAACGAGCATTCTCATAACATTAATTGAATGAATAACTCAGGCATATTTTGGCGGGCTGGCGCGCTGCGAGGCGGAGACGAGCGGCTGGTGGGAGCCGGCCGAGCTGGTGTGCGGCGCCTGCAGCGACGTCGCCGGCGCCCGCACCTGCCCCAAGCACGGCGCCGACTTCCTCGAGTACAAGTGCCGATACTGCTGCTCTGTAAGTGCTGTATTATTTGAATAGTAACTAGACTGGTCAACTATGCTCAGGTCAACGGACACTGCGCTAGGTATATAACTTTGTTTGTGCCACACCTACCTAAAGGTGTCGTACAAATAAAAGTATAAGTTAAACAATCAGGTATTTTTTTTTTATTATAAAATAATTATAAATGTTATGCAAGAGGCTGCCAGTACTCAATACGGTCGACCTTCTTTAGTAGTCGTTACATTAGACTCATCTTCAATGTGCCAAAGTTTGTTTATTAGGACCTTTATTAGAAGTTAACTATTCATGAAAAAGTTCTAAACTACGTAAATGTAAATAAAACATATAAGGACCAAAGTGATTTGATTAGGGTATATTCCTGATTTATTCATTTTATTTTATTCGCTCCAAGACTAACGTTGTTTTATTGAGAAGACGTGCAGTGCGTAATGTTAGTTTTAAAAAACCTACTGATTCATATAATTAGATGATGCTTGTATCGCAGGTGGCCGTGTTCTTCTGTTTCGGCACGTCGCACTTCTGCAACTCGTGTCACGACGACTTCCAGCGCGTCACCAGCATCCCCAAACACATGCTGCCGCAGTGCCCCGCCGGTACGTAACACCACGTAACTACGCAACCTGTACCACGTACCGTGTAACCGTGTAACGTGTAATACAGTATTTTACACCAACATTAATTGACGTTCTTATTGTGAGCTGTCAAAACGCAATTCTCACATAGATTTTGTATGGTAATGTCACCTGATGACGTCACTAAGTAAACAAATCAATTACCTAATTATTTTTTTATTACAAAGCATCTAAAAATCAGATTTTACAGTAAATTAAAAATTTGAGGGTTTTTTTTGCATGATATGAGAATCCGCTAAATGGCAATACGTAGGCGTCAGGTCCAACTGCAGCACGATTGGTGAATTTTTGACATATTTGTCAATGTCATGCCGTTTTACTGACAAATTATGTCAAAATCCACCAATCACGCCGCAGCCAGACCCGACGCCTACGTGCTGCAAAAAAACCCTCATTATGAGAGGTTTTATAGAAATTACGTCGTGCATGTAAAATAGCCAATAGTACGCGAGTGTTTATCGGCAGGTCCTAAAGGCGAGCAGTTGCCCGGCACGTCGGACGAGTGTCCCCTGCACGTGCAGCACCCGGAGACCGGCGAGGAGTTCGCGCTCGGCTGCGGCGTGTGTCGCCACGCGCAGGGCTTCTGAATAAGGGAGTGCGCCATAAGCGATCACAGGGCACCAGGGTACTATCGCTTTGGCCAATAAACATTACAACAACGTCACTCTACGAACTATAACAACAATACCTGGTGAACACATTTGACTATTCCATAGTCGAGTGTCAATTAATTCCACTAAACAATACTGATATCAGAACAATAATACGGACTAATTCAACACTATAAAACCAATGTCACACATAAAATATTACTCCAGATCAAATCTTGTGTTGTATTTTGTATCGGCGATATTATGACAGAAATGCGACATTTTAACTCGAAATAACATTACGAATAAGCGGCACAGATGTAACAACTCTTGTAATGTGTATCGTGCAACCAGATAAAATAATTATACCGAACAAAATACCGATAAAAATGACCCACGTGAGGACTGCCTTACAGAACGAATTGTCTACATTCAGGCGTTCACATGATGCTCGTTACATGATTCTCATAATGCGAATGTGTTGTAGAATGATTATAAGTTATCGTTTTATCATTAAAAATCGATATTGTGTCTAATAATAATAAATGTTTCAACAATAATCTCAGTGTTATCAACAGTAAAAAATTGTGTCATTTTATCTCTGGTTACGTGTCTATGAATTAAATTATAGTACAGATATTGATGATTGTAAACGTTAGCTCAATAGATATTGTCTGTTCGACGTCCATGTGTAATTGTAACTGCAGTCTGCAGAGAGTTCTCTTCACTTGGCAGAGCCTAGTCCATATCTTTAGGGTGTCTAATGCTATCCTTAGACTGACATAATTAAAGTCAGTTTTCTGGCTGTTATTGTAGGTAGAGAAACTTAGTATAAGTCCGTAAATCACTGTGTAATATTTTATGCAGTTATCAAATCCCTGGCCTCAGTCAAACTGCAGACTAATGCTCGCTTCCAGAATGCTTGAACTTATTTGCGTGATATTTAACGAAATACGAGGAATTTATTTACACTGCTCATTTAAAGGTTCTGAGCTTTCTAACGATGTGATTGAATTTTTGATACCCGTTTATGTGCAATCTGCGTGACCTGTGTCATGGCTAGATTCTTATTAGGTGGTGTCATTTATGAACTCGCAACCAAAATTGATATTGCCTAAATCCTAGGTTTTTTAAGTCATAGTTCAGATTCGTAAATTTATAAAGTAATAAAAATATCTGTGCTTGCGGCTTCGCCCACTTACATCGTTTCACATGGGTCCTAAATAATCTGGTGCTTATTTTGCTCCAAATCCTCTATTTAACTTAACTGCCAACAAATGAATTCCTAAAAATATTTATGAAAAATAAATATACACTATCGTTCCATGGTCAATTAAATCCAAAGAATGTCCTTGTTAATGTACCATTTGGTTACGAGTACGCAAGTGACACTACCTAAATCCGATCTCTTGTAATAAATACATCTTGACGTCCAAACGATACAAGCCATTTCGTACTCGCGACGGTCTAAATTTGATCTTACTCATTTAACAATAACTACACAAGCAAGGCTTCCGTTTTATTAAAAAATAACATTAAATATTTTATGAAATACTTCGCATTTACTCAAACTGTCGTAGGAATAGCAGAGTTTTATTGTTGTTGTACAAATAATTGAATGTAAAATGACTTATCATGACAACATAATTATTAATAGCATAACATTACCTATGAACTGTCTCCCCGAGTGTATGCGTGTTGCGACAGAAGCTGCGCGGGCGCCACGTAATGATAAATCTGCCATTACAACCATCATTTAGTTTTGGCAACAGATTGTTGAAATAACAATCGCGCTTGCTTTGCTTTCCCAATTTTACTGCATCGTTTCTGGGTATTGAAACATAATGAGAAAGAAAACTCTCACAGTATCTGTCGGATCTTCCGTAAACTTTGTAACAGAACAGGAATCTTATAGTATATAAGACTGTATTTGAAGACTTGATAGTGGAATTTCGAACAAAGATTGACAAAAATGTTTATTGGGTCAAAATATGAAATTCGATCAGGGCGTTGTTGAGAAGTGTTGGAGAAGACAGAACGGCGCTTGCGCCTCGTTGGGGCTTCAGCTCTAGAGCCCCAAGTATTTAAAATACTAATACAAGTAAAAGTATAAAGAACTTGAGAAGTATGATCATTATTATTGTATTTTCAACCTTAGTGGTCTAATTATAAGAGTATAATTTTAATGAAACAATTGATTTATTAGATAGAAACTATCGAATACTCTTTTTGATGATGATTTTACAATGTTACATCGTGATTAACCTCATTTTTGATTATTTTATTTGGTTATTTATATCGCGTTATTATTAGTTAAAAGTTGAAAATACGTGTTTAATTTATTTTGGAAATGTGATCATCATTGTGATAATTGATGATAGTCAACGAATAAATGAATGGGAAGTGATTGTAAAGTCGTACGTTTTAATAAAAACGGCAGTGGGTGGATACCTGCTACCCTTGAACTTCACTCACCAATGCTCTTTTACTCCTAATGACATTTCTAAATACAGCGGTTCCTTACTGTTAGTTTTATTAAAACATAGATTGAACATATTGTTGTTTATTATTGTACAATCGACCAAATGTAATCATGACCCACCATAAGCTTATTTTCCTACAGGCATTCAAATACAATTAGGTCGATAATAGCGTAAATATGTATTAAAAATGTCACACGTCTAGTCTTATTATTTTGACAGCTTCAAACAATTTGTCGTCGAAATGGGTCATGATTCAATTTTGTCAATAGTACCTACTTTATTGACAGTTTACACAAAACAATAACTTTAAGTTATCAACCTTGCACCTTAGATCCTACTTTGATGTAGTTAATTAATATAGTGTTGTTAAGATAATTATTTTACAATAAAGCTTAAAATCTATGTTTTGTCTTTTATTGTCCTTGTTTACCCTTAGGCTTCACAATTACACAATTCTAAATCTAATATTAGCACAAACATAATCAATAGTCAAAAATAGGTTATTAGGAAAATTTATTACATTTTCCTAGACTCTTCTAAAAACTTTGGTTTGGATATAAACAAATATTACCAAGCGTAATTTTGGAAATGTCGCCTTATTTATTTATTTAAACCGTCCACTTACTGGCTTACAGTGAGTACCAAGACGCCAGTAAGCTAGTTAATTAAGATAAACACAACATTAATAATATAAGAACAAATCTGAAAGAATAAAAACGAACAAATAAGAAAAAAAAATGTCAAAAAAATAATAATAATACAATGCAACAATAAGGTCAAATAAATTAATGTCAAATATTTGTAATACATGTCAAAATACTTAAAATCTAGGATATTATAAAGTAAAATCAAGAAATAAAAAGAATCTACATGTCAATATCTCTACAATAGGAAAAGCTATGGAAAGCATAAATATTTAAGAAAAAACCAATCATATTCACGAACATTAAGACACAGATTTAGGTCCAAAGTACATCATTATTAAATTACATTAAATAATTATTGACAAATGTTTCGGTTTTAGCACATAGCTTTTTAAAGTGGTCAGCAAATATGTCGATATCATTGTCATGAGAGATCATATCCTCAACAAGGCCCAGTGCCCGAACAGTCGGTGCATGTGACGCATAGTTGGTGCGCGTCTGAGGCCACCACAAAAGGCTTATATATCCTATACTACCCGTGCGAGCTAACATGGCACCTGGCTCGAAAACAAACCTCTCCCCGCGACCCCGCGCGCGCCCCGCTCTCGTGTTACCAGGAGCGTTAGCATCACTATTACATTATACGGCACAAGTTTTACTAAAATGGCGGATGTGCAGAATGAGATTTTCTTGCGTGCACGTAATTTTTTTTACTACTTTGTTACTACGTATTTTGTAAAAAAAATTAAAACTTAACGTAACGTAAACGTAGTAGTTTGTAAAACAAATACAAAAAAAAATTTAAAGCCGCAATTTTTTACTTTAAATTAGTTTGTTAGTATTTTTATGAGTCTCCTATTTTTTTTTTATTTTTTAATTGGTGTTAGCGTATACCTGTCATTGTGTTAGCACAAAATCGAACATCTCCTTTTTTGCTAAATGTCATTCATTCGAGCCAGGTGCCATGTTATCTCGCACGGACAGTACTGTGGCCTAAAAATAAAAATGTTTTATCAAATTAATAAGAAGTTTACTAGCTAACAGCAGTTTTCAAAAGTGCCACATATTGCCTTATCCGTACTAATATTATAAATGTGAAAGTAACTCTGTCTGTCTGTCTCTTCTTCACGCCTAAACCACTGAACCGATTTGAATGAAATTTGGTACAGATATAGTCTGGGACCCCCGAAAGGACATAGGATAGTTTTCATCCCGGAAATCCTCCGGGAACGGGAACCATTATTCCACGCGGACGAATTTGCGGGCAAAAGCTTTTAAAATATCTGGAGGAATCGCGTCTTCACGATGGTGTAGCACAAGAAAGATTTTACGGCCAAGAGTACTGATCGGTCATAAAACAGGAGTATGCTAATTGATTAGGTAGTAAATACGAAATAATATGATTATTCCATCTTACCAATACTACCGAAAAGAGGCCTTATAATCATAAAAAAATATAATAATCATTATTTACAAACGAAAACATTAAACTATTTTACACCAAGAGTTTTATTTCGTAACAACCAATTCACCGACATAATTGTTGATCCATTTGATGTGCGGTTTGGTCCAGGTGACGATGTCCATGAACCGCCCGTACTTGTGTAACTCGGAGCACAGTTGCACATTGTTGAGGCTCATGGTGCTGACTCCTATGACCCCTGAGTAGTGCAGGAGAGGTCCGCCGGCATCCACGTCACACACACCTGTGGCCGACGTCAGCACACAGCGCCTCGACACGCACTTCGTCGGCGGAGGCTCATACCCCTCGTCATACCGCACTACAAGCAGCTTCATCAACATCAGCGACGACTTGTCCAACGAAATCTTCTTCTTTTCTATTTTCAAATATGCGGACATGTTAGTGTAGCCAGCAAGACTCAAAGTATGCCCACCTAAAGTGCTGATGTCGATTGAGCTTATGGTAGCGAACTTGTTCAGTCGAATCACTTCAGTTCTCAGCAAGCCAATGTCACTCTGTATCTTTAAAATAGGATCGTTGTAGCTAGGGTGGAACACACTCGATATCACGAGGGCCACTTTGATAGACGCATATCGTATAATGGTCTGTATCTTCAGGTTGTTAAAGTCGTCGTTGACGGGGCCGGCGCTCTCGATGCAGTGGCCCGCAGTCAGCACCCACGTCGGACTCACGGCGACGCAAGTACAGATATGAATATTATTCTCAGATAGAATTCTATCTTGATATAATAGAACTACTCGACTCTGTAATCTCACTATGTATGGATATTCATAATTCTTAGCCTTTCGTACACTTTCAATTTTGAAACCTGAAGGCTCGCAACATTTTATAATAAAACACGTTAAAAATAATATGTACACAATGCATTGCATTTTATATTGAAATGCATGTTTGTTGATATTGGCATTCATTTACGACCGTGTTATAAAAATGTAATGTCGTAATAAAAATATTAGAAACCTGAAACAAACCATACAGTACGACTTTAATAAATACACGAAGAAAGGATTTATCGGAATATTGTGCCATTGTTACAAACACCCCGCGTTTACAGGGAACATTACAGATGAATTGAATTAATGTTAGTCAACATTGCATATATATGCTGGAGCAAAATAAAATGGAGTAAAGTAAATTTTACGTCTCCCGTTCGGACTTAACGATAACGTAATTATTTAAATTAAAAAAAGTAATCTATCTACCGGGGCCACTGCAAATTAGGTTGGGACTAGATTTAAAATGCACTGCTTGGTTAGTTCAATTTTTTATTGACACAAAATTATAAATGTACAATAGGTAAGTATGTGAATATAGCGAAAATAATAATTTTTGTACCAAGGCGCGCTGAACGCATAGTATGTTATTATTCCAGCAAACCATAATTCAATAGAATGGTTACACTACTTAATAATGTAAAGAAATATATATTTATTAAACATTGATATTTTATAATCTATGTGCCTAATTATTTTATTTTTCCTTATCGTTCTATAACCTGCTTGGCGGCCTATACTAATTTTTTTTCACTACCTATCGTTAATAGCAATTAGAGCATAGTTAACCCAATAATAATAATAGCACAGTAATCTAATTATCGATGACTTTGTGTTCTTGTGTGACCCCGACAATGGTGTCGACCAGGTATGGACCTGCTTGCAGCAGGAGAGCTATGAAGACATCTCTGCTGGCTGCTCGCTCTCTGTAATCAATCAGTGCAGGATGAGGTAACTTCTCCATCAATGCGACAACATTTTTAAACATCTCAAACATTTGCAGGGCGTCTGGCGACATTTAATTTACAAATGCTGTTATGTTAGTAAAATATCTTAAATCAGACATTACAAAAGTCTATAGACAGATGCATGCATTATTTTGAAATGCTGAATATAAAATAGTGCAAGTTTTGAAGGCTATCCATACACACTTGTCTGTGATAAACACTAAAATAGAAAAGTTGGCGAAATGCGCCACACGGCAACGTATCGTAGAGGTCATGTATCAGCTATGTGCACATAATTGTTTAAAAAACACTGTAATATCATAGCTTTAGCAACAAAGCAACAGCAGGCTGAATTGCTTGGTGCGTGATAGAATGTATTTATTTCTATAGGTACTAGTACTACTTTCTTAGCTTCAATAATTATAATTTTATTCACTTGCCCGGGGTGACAAATCCGGTCTTTGTACGACATAGATAATAAAATATCCTTACGGGGCGTACATGGAGGGTGTATAAAGGTTAATATAATGAAATTATATAAAACAGCTTTCTTGAATTTTAAAATTAAGTAAAGATCACATTTAGGTCTTACGACCTAAGCAATTCATACTTTATTGCAGTTCATAATATGCATCTTTGCGTGGTTGATATAAAGTCGGTTGAAAAGTAAGAGGCGTGGCAAGGTTTTTCCAAGGGCTAGGGAAAGATGTCGATTACACAAAATATGTGTCATGGGTGTCGTTTTTTTTTTGGGGCTCAGACGCCGATAATAAGACCATACATGAAATAAGCTGACGAGAAGAGTAACACGTTATTTAAAAATCGGAATGCCAATAATTCCAATCAGTATTTCTTACTTAAATTCTCTAAAACCTTGCATTGGCATTCAGTTGACAGTCACCAATAGCTAATAAAATACCATCAAAGACGAGTTTATGTTGTACTTATTTATTCGCAAAATACCTCGCATGCTCAATAATTTCTTAATTATTTTCAAACGTGTATAATTACCAGATGGCCTATGTTAAGCCATGACTAGCATAGCCCAGGGCTAGATATTTTCTGCTGTGGGGGGTCATACTTTAGTAGATAGTGGTTTCTTTTGTCACGGTTCACAAGTAACATTATTAACTCATTTGTCTGTTTACAACCCTAGCAATTTTTGTGTACTCTGCGCTCTAGATCGTTAGTGGTCGTCAAACTGTTGCTCATAGCTAAATTATGAGCACTACGCAACATAGCATTTTTTATTGATAAATAGGGAACGTCAAAGAAACTTTAAAGATAAGAAGACAATTAAAAGTTTCACAATTAAAATCACACAGTAATAATTATCGACCTAGCCGAGTCATCTTCAGGTTCGTTGAGAAAGTAACTTGTAAATAGGTATACCTACCTACTTACAAGGTAAAAGTTGTGCATTTTAGAGCAAAGCTCTCAATACCCTGTGGATGCGTTGAATAAAAAATGTTGGGAAGCCATAACCAATAAGCCATATATATAGGTTTTTTTTCCTCTATGGCCACGAAGATGCCACATGGCAACAACTATGCACTAATAGCAGCCCATTACCATACTTTATTGTGAGGGAGTGGTGCCTAAACAACTAGTTGGCGTAAATAGCGGTTTTATGTCCATATGCAAATTGAAATCCAATCAAAGAAGATCAGAATCTAGCTCGGAGCGTTAATCACCCGTCCTTGACTTTTGATGCATTCGTGTACTATCAAATACTAATTCTATCACCTAATATTACCTATTTGATATGGACATACCTATTTAAGCTTCATCGCGATTGACATTGATTTAAAGCTTCTGAAAACTATCATAAGTATAGATTTTAAATTTCTTCAGAAAGAAAATGTCACTGGTAATTCAGGTAAGTAAGTATTTAAGTTCGTTTAACAAATATCTCTCTTTCGAATCTGAATGAAACAACAATTAAACCATGGCTTCCAAAAAACTTAAATAAGATTAAGTTGTCCTAACAATTACACAAAAAAACGAGAGCGAAAGGTTTTAGTGAATTTAAAAACTGCAGGCCCAAAAATATAAAACCTTGTTTACTTATAAAGTGTTATAGTTTTCTTATAACTTACCTACGACTGCTGGGTATTTTCTCACAGCTTACAATCAACCATTTTGCAGACACTTGTCTCAAAAAACAGCACAAGTTCACATAGTAAATACAAAAAGTTTTGCAAACAACACATAGTGATATATATATTGAATAAGTGGGCTGGATGTGAGGATCTCATTTTTTTTTATTAAAAAAAAATTAGTTATTTGGTCTAAGCGGTTAGCAGTAAAATATTAAAAGGTACTTAAATTATTTTAGTTAACAATAGAAGAATTATGAATCCCAACAAACTCCTAAGCCTACTCGCGAATATTTTTTTTACTTTACGATTACTGGAAATCTTATAAGAAGTCAATTCTTCAATACTGTGTAAAAAACACACATGTTCTCCCACACAGTACAACCACACTTGTATAAAATTGTTATTGTTTGTGTGAAATGTTAAATATTGTTCTGTTGGTACGGAACACATGGCGTGTGAGTTCGATTCACTCTTGGCTGGTTTTTCAACAGAATATCGTTACCTGGTAAGTACCTGATACTTGAAAAAGGGCTCAGCATTGAAACTAGCAAGCACCTACGCATACCTTAAGGAATTTTATATCTCTCTTTTCTCTTTTTTACCCGACTACGGCGAAGCCAAAAGGAAGAATTATGTTTAAACTTCTTTTTACAGGACTTTGGCAAAGTCAGAGAAAGTGGGTATTTTTTTATTATTTTCCTTAAATGAAGAGTCTACTTTTAGGATTTAAGCAACTGAATCATTGGTCGAGTGTCTTGCTGACCATGACCAAATGGAATCATGACCCACAATAAGCTTATTTTCCTACAGACATTCAAACACAATTAGGTCGACGATCGCGTAAACATGTATTAAAAATGTCACACGTCTAGTCTTATTATTTTGACAGCCTCAAACGATTTGTCGTCGAAATGGGTCATGATTCAATTTTGTCGATAGTACCTACTACTGGTTTAACCGCATATAAATTTTCGTTTACAATATTTACAGCGAAATCATTATATGACATCATCTTTTTCTTGCACACCAATTTATAATCAAACTGAGTACCTACAGTTGAAGTATTTCTGGCACCAGAATCGATAGTGGTTATAATAGGTTTCTTTTTCAAAATACCCTCGGAAATTATGGGTATTAATATTCCCGGTTATTTTATATTCCATTGTAGATCTCGGTATTTTCGATGCTGTATGACAAATTCTACAAAACTCGATTTTATTAGTACTGGGGATCTCCAATTTCTTTCAAGTTAACCTTCAATTTAATTAAAAATCTATTGAATATCATAATGGCATAAAAGTCATAATAGTAGTAGTATAAATGGGTTAAAAAATTAGATTTGTAAAAAAACTAACTACCGGCCATTGATTTTAAAACTAATATGGCCGATAAATTGCAACTTTAGCATAGCAAGCATAACACTTTCCTTAGCTCACAGAATGACCTTAAACTTATGAACTAGCCGACCCGTGAATGTCCACATCTTGACCCGGTAACTGGGACAGTAAGATGCACTGATTGAAAAGTTTAGTGTTTAACCATAGAGTAAACCAGGTCGAGTAGAATCTAAATTTTCACCACGTTTTCTTCCCCGATTGATTTGCCCGAGGACAGCGTAAAAAAACGTTTTTTTTTGTTCGTGAGGTTTGGGTCCTGGAATTTTCCGGGAATGGGAATAATATTGACATTGTATACTTAGCCCAAAAGCTATAAAGCTTCGTTATGTTTTAAAGCAATTGTACATAATTATGTAATTTACAGTTCAACATAGTATTTACTTGTGCAGGAGCACACTTTATGTAACTAAACCAATAGATGAGTTAATTTTATGCTTTGTTTTTTATTCCAGAGGCCTCTTAAACAGGACCGAAGTTAATAATTAAACATAAATACTTAGAACCAGTAAGTAAATCTGTAAATAACTCAATAGAGGTCCACAAAGACGTGTTTGACAACTATGATAAGTTTTGCGCAAGACATATTTGATGTTTTATTAAAATGAACTTTATCAGCGTGGGTCACAAAAGACATGTTTACCTGGTCTACCTAGGAGCTGAATAGACTAGTTTCACAAACTTTTAATTGACAAACAAACAAACTTTGCATCACCACAGTTTTTTTGCAATTCATATTAAAAAGAAAACAGTGGCTAAAAACGATTGGGCCGTCTGTTTAAGGCGCCACCGAGAGGAATGTTCTCGAGCCACACAAAGGAAAACACGCGTAAATAAAATAAAAAGTTAAAAGTTAGCGCATACCTTACATACCTAGCAGGCATCTGAGTTCCTTGTTGTTGCCAAACTACTTGAACCCTGGGTGAATCTCCGCGAATCATACGATTTCGTTTACTCAGACATCTGAAATTGTTTTATTATTCTGAGCATGAATTGTTATGGGTACTAGCTTTGTAAACAACTTTTTAAACTGGATTCTTGTAGCATTATGTTGGGTATAAAATGTTGATTTATTTTAAAACATTTTTAATGTTAACCTAATATGTATTGTCTTGATTATTTTGTAAAAAGAAGAAAGTGTACAGTTAAACGAAAAATGCTTTTCACAAACATGCTTGAAATTCGTTCAGTACTGTAACAACCGTGTTAGGAACAGTCGAGGTTGTCGCATTATTGTTAATTATGCATAAAAATCTTTAGTTGGCAGGGAAATTCATAGCTGTTATTTAAAACTGCGACGAACTTAACTTGAGAACTGGCACAATGTACTGAGTGCGATGAACAAGGAAGAAAGGGAAAAAAGAACAAACGATCGTAACAAGGCGATCAAGGAATAACCTGTCAAAGTAATTAAAAGAAAAATCACTCAAGATCTAATCCAGGACACTGAAGAAAAGCCAACAAAAATTATTTTGTATGTACTCTTTTATTTTTATTTCCGACTTCCTTTCCTTCGCTTTCTCGGATTATGGGGATGCTTTGCTTAGTAGTGGGGCAGTGTATGCTAGAAAAAATCCTCGCATCATTTGAGAAAAGCACTATACTATATTTGGCAGTAACTAGGTCTTCACGTATACTGCTGTGTTTCGGCAAAAATTTCACTTCGTCCATCAATGCCAGTTTTGCTGGCTGTTGCAGTTATCATACTTATTCGATAGCTTGCAGAATGCTCTTCTGGCCTGATTTCGTTATTATAATTCGGAGAAATGTAAAAAAATATCAAATATGTTTTGAAAATCCTACATATTTCTGAAACATTGCAATAATTTTCTTTCTTAGTCAACAGAAGAAAATTTAAATTAATACATTAACGATGACACTGTAAAATCTGTCGACTGCATTCTTCATAAATACATATAAAACTTATCTTATGTCTAAGCTAATTAACGTGTTTGAAAATTTGTTATTTGATTTACTTACTTTTTATTATTTAGAGTTTTATTTACATTAAAACTTAATTACCTATGTTGTATATGTTTGTCTTTATTCAGTACACGTCTGATTACAATAATAAAAATTATTCTTTCTCTGACAGAAAGCCATAGGGCGTGTTGAATGGTATCCTCCCAGTTGTCGGTATGCTAGTCTTAGTTTTATCGCGTCCCTAATGGCGCTATGGATGCTTTTCTCTCTGATTTGATTATAGAGAAAATAGTCTTGGTTCTCTGTATAAAACACCGCTTCCTTTGTGAGTTTACGAGCAAAATTTATTTTATACCTAGATGACTGCGATGCAATCAGAGCATATTATACGACTTTGAATAACGTTATTAAAACAACGAGGTGCCCTTTATTCAAAACGAAATTCCTAGATTTGCGATAATATGACTTAATATTTGTTTGCCTGCACAACCTGCCTTGCCTAAGGCACAATTAAAGAATTGAGACCGACGCATGGAATAATAGGAAATTATTCTCCATTATAATTCTTTACAATTAAATACTTTTGTCAAGTTTGTTACTAAGTTGTACTTGATTGTAGCGACAAAGATTTTTTAAAGTTTACGCATTTTACAAGGAAGTCAGCTAATACATTATATTACGCACAGAATACACAATTACCTACCTATTGCGTTTTACTAAAGACATTTTTTTCTTGTATTTTATATTTTTATTTACAGATGGTTTCTATCGTTGTCGCATTTCCGGAACATTGCGTCACACACAATGACATCTTTTGTGGAATGATTGTTAAGGGTTATCTAATCGCGAGTGTCAAACAACTCCCAAAATTTCTATAAATAATAAATTACATCTTCTAGGTTTAGTTTTCTCACGACAATGAGGGTTAACTGCCACTAAAAAGGTTCATCTCAGAATGCACAATGAGCGCGTTGATGTCTTCCGTAGCACCGCGTAGCTCGCCTATGAGCTTTATTTTGATCATTGAATATTGTACTTGTATGTATGTGTAACTTGTGTTATGACCATATTATACAACTATTGTTCATCAAATGTCAAAGTACTTCGCTTCACGTCATGCCACTTAGAGCCGTACATGTAAAGGCTGTATCCCTAAAGTTCCATGAGCAATGAAGGAGCTGGGCTGTTCTCGTGGTGGAGTGGTGGTGAGCAGGGTGGTGGTGCCCGGGGTGACAGGAGGCTGTGAGGGTGAGCGCGCGGCGGCTGGTGGGCGCGCGGCTATAAGTACAAGGTGCGCGCGCGCCGGCGAAGTTAGTCGCCGAACGGCAGCGCGTCGCCAGCGGTGTCACCCGCTCCCCCCTCCGGTGCGTTCCACCCCTACCCGCTCCCCCACACGCATTCGCCTTTCTCACACGATCACCGGCGATTCTCACTTGCGCAACAAGAGTCGAAACCCAAAGGTCGCCGCTATTGGCATTTAAGCGCTCTCTGACATTAGCGTTGCATTTAAATGTGCGATGCAGCTTCCTCGTTGAGCTTCACTGTCGCAACTTGTGTCGCTTGGGAAAGGCGCGTGTGCTGACGTGAGTCTCTGTTGCAGCAGCAGCCCGAGCAGCCGGGCCGCAGCCTCCCGCTCACCATGACCGCCAGGATAGCGCTGTGAGTACTCCGCCTCCACGCAACCATTGCACGGCTGTTGTTCAAGTGATCATTATTGCGTTTTACATCTCCATCCTCGCGACCACTTTCTAACATCAAAGCCGATAATTGTTGTGTGAAGACGTGTTTATAAAACTATAAATGGACGCGGTCGCAGCATCTCCGCCTGCTGCCGCGTCACTTTCATCTCGTATTTGCTTGCTAGGATGACTTTCAGTTATCGCCAAGTTTGAAATTATGATAACTCATTGATCGATATGACTAAAATTCAATCTGATTTCTCGTGTGGAAATCAGGTTTTCATTGCTCAACGGCAGCCAACTGACATCACGAATGAGGGCGCGTATTTCTCAATAAAGGCTGCGAAACTTTGCTTTTAAAATATGCACGACTTTGTGCGCATATTGTCTCCCCGGCAGGCGCCCGCGCCCGCTCCACGCCAGCTGTCAAACCTTCTTATTTTATTTTAGTCATATTTGTGTATTCCATTTTATATTCTATAAATTATGCATGATTGAACCCACGTTTTCACGTGGTCTCTTGACAAGACGTGTTGCAAAGAAACCGCAAATGTCGTTGTGTTTAGTCGTTCCTGTAGTAAGACAATAAGTACTGCCGGTACTTGCGGCAGCTTTATGCTAAGTGCTAGGCGTATTGCCAGAGTTTCGTTACGCGTCGGTTTCTCCGTTTCATGGTTTTCTCTAAGCACACCAGTTGACATAGTCGTAGGCGCGTAAAAGCTTTATAGTCGAGCGTTCCACAGAGATTCATTACAAAAGAAAAGAGTTTAACTACGTTAGGCTTATTGAGTTTTGAAATTAACACTTCGTTATCGGTTAGGTGATTACAAAACAAGCATTATGACATTAGCTGACCAGTGTTCACACTCACGGCATCACATAGAGAAAATATTTGAGTCATGTCACCAAATAATAAAATAGCTGTCATATTGACGGTTTCGTGTTGTAAACATCGCTAAGTGATGATAAAAGTCCTGTAATACTTTTAGATAAGTGACGTATGAGGTGCGATATGTGTGATCTAACGCAGACCATTGTCAAAGCTCTCTCTAGTTGCAACACAATGTTAAATGGCGTCGCGCATGCGCACTCGGCGGCGTCCTGTCCACCTGCACATCACTCGACACATCATTACTGTACTTTACATGCGGCAGTGGTGCGTGTGGTATATGAAAGCGTTTCTAACTTCCTGTGATCATACGTAAAGCTGTTAAACTTTGATTTGCGTGTACTTCTCTAAACTTTAGCTCGATGTTTCGATTAATGAAATAACAGTATTTTGAACACTAACTAAAACTTCTATACTTTATAAAAGTACAGAAGTTAAAGTTCACAAATTCCTTTTTGAAAAGTAACTAAAACTTTTGTTAAAAAATAAGCATTTTATACACAAGGTAAAGCGTGTCTTGATCGAATAGTTTCCTCGAACAAATCAGGGGTTTTATTCTGATCAAAATTATCAGAATGTGATCAAGGTTCCGCGCTTGTCGTAACAATATCGATGTTTTTGGTGTTGTTCGATATGACCTTAGTTTCGTTGAGCACCTACTTCTGATTAAGCGTCCGTTTAAAGTTATCCTCGACCGACAGCTTTACATTCTAGGAATAGGTACCTAATTCTATTTTTATTTTATATTTACGTAAATACCTAGAATTGGATTGTTTTTGTCTGTTCTGGTTTCTTTGAACGACTCAACATCTATCAAAGTTTTTTTACCTAGTACCTAGTAAATAAACAGTTTGTTCTTTTAAAGTAACTGAATACTTTTTTATGAGATTTTTTAGAGCAACAAAGTTCTATAACCTTGGTCAAAGCTTCGTTTTAAATAAGTTTTATACATATGTAGGTACTTAAATATTGAATGCGGATAAAGAAAAAATGAAACCAAAAATATAACTTGGGTTTCAAATTACAGAGACGTATGTGGTCAAAACTTCAAAAGAGATTGAGTGGAGCTTAGGGTCCCATATTTGGGCAAGAAGGGTCGTGCGTTGACCCTTTTCCCGTGCATTTCATTAGGTACCTGCTCATAAAGAAATATTATTTATACAAATTTTGTAAAGACGCTTTAATATAGTGCTAATTATAGATAATATGTTATTTCACTGCATAACTGGACTATAGTTTTCAATTAACAATCGAATGATATAAATCAATATTTTTACCGTATTAGGTTGATTAATGCCTTTAACATAATTTTTCTCAACTAAAAGCAAGGTCGTGCAAGTCGTAAAGTTCTTGTATTGCGTTTTAAGTGATCACGAAATATTTTTATTGCGTAGATATCGAAAGTGAGACAAAACATTAAGCGGTTATGAATAGTTAAAAGTTTTATTTGTGTTCGAAGTGTATTAAACATAATCTCCATAAATAAGGTGGGCAGCGATACATTAACGCACATTATTATACAAATGCGATAAATAACAGAACACAAGCTGATCACATCATTCTACCTATTTAAACATTTAAAATGGAGTTTTAAAAAAATGTTCTCGCACATTAAAATTCCTAGTTACGGTTTAACGTAACTTCTTACGTTTATATGTGTACACAACAATCGTCATTACTGTTTACGCAACAACAAATGATAATCTAACGTGCATTTAATGATTTATATAATAGTTTTACATTTTAATTGTAGGTACGTACACATAAAAGTCATTGTTTTAAGGAAAGCCATTTGAAACTTTTAAGCCCGTCTGCGTGTCCCAAGTTACGTGTTCGGTGAGACAATCGCTTTATTATATGCCACCGTTTCCTAATTAGGTAGTATAAAGCATTCCTAGATTGCTTTCTCTATTAAAAACTAACGTAACATATCGTATCCAATGCAAAATTCGTTTAGTTAGGCGTCTTACTGAATACGAATTAGAATGGGAATTTCTCCTTACTGAGATATTTTCGATACGTTGAGTGGTCGATGTGTTAAAAGAAAGTGTTAAGAACGTGACGATCGCTGTTTACGTCGCGATCGGTTATGTCCGTTACATTTCAATAGGTAATCATTTGTGCGATGGCCTGCGAACCGCGACTTGTATAGGCAATTGTAAACAAGCTTCTCCCAGTGATTTTTCATCCTCTTTACGAAGTTTCAAGACTGTTTGAAACGTATATAGGATTGTATTTGCATACCAGCTTTTGCCCGTGACTTCGTCCGCGTGGAATAATAGTTCCCGTTATCCTATGTCCTTTCTGGACTATATCTATACCAAATTTCATTCAAATCAGTTCAGTGGTTTAGGCGTAAAGAAGAGACAGACAGACAGACAGAGTTACTTTCGCATTTATAGTATGGATTTTGACATTAATCCTTCGAACACACGTGATTTGAGACACAATAGAAAGACAATAGCAGCCCGACAGCCGGCTGTCGGTTGGTAGTTGAAAGCGTGGTTTGGTTCATTTCATTCTAAAGCAAAATTTCTCCAAAAATATTCAGTATTGTGATAGTAAACATAGATTGCGTGATAGCTCATTAATTATGTATTTTGTTGGCCTTCACATTAGTATGGATTTAGTGAAGATAGCACCAAGAAGCTTTTGTTTCGATTGACTCATCGACACCCAGGCAGCGTCGCCCACACCCAACCTAGACCTAATTATGCAATTAATTAGTAATTTTTGTTATATTTAGAATGTATATTTACATACCTTCTATAATAGATTCGAAATCGAATCCAAAAGTTGCAAATGATCCTGAAAGTTTAACTTAATTTCGATCACTGAAAGATATTTTAAACGTATATTACTGTAAAATCGATTACACTACCAAAACTTCGTTTTAGATTATTTTTCTTCTATTTAAACCGCCCATGTTCAAAGAAAATAGTAACTTTGTAGCTAGGTTCGCCCTTTGTCGATAGTAGAAAGAAACAATAAATTTATTTTGAAATAATATACTTAAGGTTTCAAAGATGAAATCTTGAAAAAAAAAACACATTTATAAAATACTTAAAGATAAGCTATAGCGAAATAAAAGGTAACCTACCTCATACTTACTCTGATAGTCTGCTAGGTTACCTAAACGAAATTCTATCTTCAAAAATGGCACACTAACGCACACATACATTACACGTCTAAGTAGTATGGCATGATTGAAGTAGTGCGAGTAAAAAAGAGATAAACGTCAAATGTCAACGCGATACTCAGTATCATGTTGGTCAAATAGCAAACTTTTAAAGTGCCACTTTTTGACTGCATGTAACCTATTTACATCTTTTTACTTATAATATCATCTTCATCTTCATCATGGACCTCCCTTTGAGAGGTTTGGTTTCCGCACTTCACCTCTAAGGTAGGACCATTGTACGTGATACTTATAATATCATTGCTGATAGTAATAATCAGAGATTTGAAATATTAAGTTATAAGTGTAACCTATGTAAGTAATTACACGAGAATAATAAGTGAGAATATTCCCAGAATTTATTTAGATTAAAAAAAAACATTTTTTTCGAGACAAAAAGTACTTGCGGTTTCGTTCTTGCGTGAAATATAATATTACCTTACAAGGTTACAATGTGTCAGTCGCAATTTTTTTGTAACTTTCGTAGCTTTAAAAACCCTAATTACCATGATAAACATTTCGTTGCAAGTAAAAATCAGACTAAAGTGAATATCTCGTGTTAATATAATAATAACACACCATTGTTCATTGCAAATCAGCCTACAGTAAGACTTGCCATGCGGTTGACTCGTAACCTGACTGACATTACTCTATATATAATAACCATAATTATACATGAGTAACCCTTTCATCACAGTGTTGTCAAAATGTACAACAACATTGTTTAGTATATGCCTATTGTCTCTAGCCATGCTCTCATGGTCCAGCGAGTTGCTCAATGTGTAATTTGTCTATGGCTATTGGCACTAGGAACTATATTCATTCGTATTACTTGTTTGTTTCTTAAAATAAAGTTATCTACATATAGGTGGGAAGTGTTAACGTGTGTTTTGGATTAGTGACAATCTTAACTTTGACTTAACTCAAGTTAGAATCACGTGGATAAAGTCTTATATTACTCTGCCCATAATTTGCAAATTAAGGTGACGTTAATAAACGTTTTTTTTTAGTTCATTGCATATTTTATCCTTTCCTAAAATAATTGTTTTTTTTTATAATACCTTAAATGTGCGATTGACGCGTACGTGTTAATCAAATAAAAATAATTGCTAATGTTTCCTGAAGAAACCAACCGTTTAATTATTTAATAACATTATATTTAAATTTAATTATCTGTCATGTGCTCTTTATAGTGATATATCGTTTACAATTATAATACGATATGACTGATTGATTTACGAACAATTAATTAAATAATAAGTTACTTCCACTAGCTAATTGAGTTAAGTATAATAAATTAACAAATAATAAATTGAGAATGTGCAGGAAATCAATCATTAAACAATATGAGGACTTATATTTACAAGGGGACATCTCAGCGATAACATCAGCAATACTTTCAGGAACTCATTTACTTGTAACTAGCACTCGCTTTCAGTTGCCTACCACTGAGAAATCAATTTATTACGCACTCCGACCGGTTCAGCTAACACTTGATAGGTAGATGCAGGTTAATTAATAATATTGAAGTTAGATGGTTACATTTATTTGAGGACGATTTATAATACTTTGACAGTCGTTACGGATAGTCAGAAGCCAGAAGTTCTGACCAGGGTCTGAAAGGCAGTCTCTTCGCTTAAACCACTGGTACCAAGCTGAATCCGATTAGATTGGAAGTTGACCCCAACATAGTTGGGAAAAAGAATGAAGAGATGATGATGATTTATAATGCTGCAGTTTGATCCGAGCCGGTCATCAACAGACATGGTCGAGACACGTGGACTTAGAGAATGTTAAAACTTCATTTGTGGCACCCACATTACATAGTCTCAAGTTCTCAACATAACAAAGTGATCCGGCCCCACTCCGGACGCATAGCCGGAACCGAGCCCCGCACGGGTCGGACAGTCGGTCTACATTCATCCTGCTCCCCTATTTCGCCACGCCCGTTCTATATGCACATACAAATGCGATGCTAGTGAAGTGTCTGCTTATGCACGCCGTCCGGACGTCCGGGCGTCCGGCGTCCGCGTCTGGGCTAGTTTCCCCGGACGAAGCTAAAATGTAACGTCCGCCAGACGCAGACATTTGTCGACTATCGTGCGACAAAAGTGACCGATTAAACTTAAGTTACGATCATTGTATAGCTCGGAATGTTGGTTTACCTCGCGAACTAAGTACGGTACGGTACGTATCTAATGGGTTTGTCATTCAAATTTTTGACGCTGCACAAATAAATGAGCTCCAGATTTGGATGGTAACGCATTGAGAATTCATTGGATTCGTTTACATCATTTCTTTTTAATTCATTATAATTTAGTTTTGTCGTAAGTAATTTTGTTGACTTAGAGAAGATGGTATTTATGAAGGAAAAATTGAGCAACCTCTGTTTAATATTAATGTGGGTGTTTCAAAATGTTGGTGACACGGAGTCCGCGGCGCCGGCGCACTCCGTCTCGCGCCGACCTTCACTTTCGCTTTTTATGTGTGAATCTCGCTAAAGCCCATCGCACACACCTCGCTTACGTAACTCGCGACAAATGCGATTGTTTCACACGATGTCCTTTTGTACAGTCGGGATAAACATTGATTGTTCAGTCGCACCTACCATTACCTAACTACTCTAACATGGCAAATTGTACACAACACTAAACAACAAAGATAGTTATATTTATTTAATGACCGCGACGTTGCCACAGTTAATTGCCACAGGCTGGCTGTACCGTTGCGGACCGGTTAGAAATTAGCAAATTAAATTAGTCGGCTACAATTTTTATTGATTTGGCTGGTTGCGCACGTGTTATAAGAATTATTAGCAAAAATTATAGAACAAAAAATTAGCATTCATTCTTATATAAGAACAAAAATATGTCTAGAATTTTTTTTTCAGAAAAATATCTCTATATTCTATGTCTAGTTAGAAGGTACGTGTAAACAAGTTTGCAATCAACTTGTCACCAGCAAACGTAAATGTAGGCGTGACGTTGTGGAGCTGCGCCCGCGCATCACTCATCCGGCAACTTTCGCCTTCGCATTCAAATGAAAACAAAATCTTCGCTCGTTCACATGTACACTGGATCAGTTTCAACGTAGCTCAATGAAGCCTGACATAAGAAAAAAAACGCACACTATTACATTGATGTTCTGGCACGTTAGCACATTCTTTAAAAGTCAAATAATAATAATTATAATAGTTACATACGCAATTAGCACTTGGGTAGTATCGTTATTTTTATTATTGACTTTCTCTATGGCAAAACAAATAGTCTCGTTACATAACAGGCCAAAATATACTTCGCACGATGTGAGATGAGCGGCCCATGATTAATTAATTAAATAATTTACGAAAAATTTATTAATTATCTACTTTGAGTGTACAATGTTTATATGGGGGTGTCAGTACTTTATTATATCAGCATGACCCTAATATTTACTCACTTCATTTCATAAAATATTTAAGAAGTTTCAAATTATAACTGACCTTTTTACAAGGCTTTGAATCCTATATTGTTTTTTCCTGGAAAAACCGCAAACAGTCAATGTGTGTAATCTAACTAGATTTGATTTTAAACACTACTTTGAAATGCAAACCGTGATGTCGAGATGTGAATTCGCGAAAAGCAAACGAATAAGTTAAGTATCTTCCGACTCAAGTGCGGTCATTAAAAGCCGTCAGTTTCAAGGCTAAGCTCGTCTCATGGCGAGTCTAACTGTCTAAGCTAATGTTCCTTCTTTGGCGGTCGTTACGAGATAAAGCAGCTCTAATGAATACCACATAACGATGTAAATGCTGGCCGGCTGGCCGCGTGGGACGTGACATTGACAGACGTTATTACATTTTCTAGGTAAGGTATGGCCGGTCGAGTTTAATGTAGAGTTTTAGATCTTCTCGCTAAAGTTCTGTACATCATGTTGACGACTCTGTGTGTCCATATGATGAAAATGTTGCCTTTCCCACTTCGAGTATCTGAACCGTCTAGAGCTTTTATCCGTCAATCTGCTTAGACAACAGCTGGATTGTTTTCTACAGCAATCTGCGAAAGTGACAATACTTATCCAGCTCCATCAGTAATTCTCAACTTGACCTAACACTATTAGCCAACATTCTTTGTGTTACATTCAACGTTATTAACCAGTTTGCAAACAATATCTCGGGTCCGAGCAATCGTGTTTGATGCTTTATACTTTCTATGAATCGATATGTCAAGGGCAGCTGGTTAGCCGATCTGGTCACGACCTAGCAGCCAATCTGGTCCGCTCAGGGAGGCTGGAGATGCACGCTGATCTACATCCGTTACTAAATAACATTGCTTGTTAGAAACCCAACATTTTTAATGCTAATTCCCGCAAATTACTTACTTGGAACAAAAGTTTCCGGTTAATTGATTACGATGTCGACATGTTTATCCAGTCGAAACAAATACCATCTTTCTTTCACTGTCCATTTTATTAGTTACGGCTAGAGATTGATTGCGATCGGAATGTGTGTAGACTTGGCAATGTGTGGTAATGCAGTCGAGTTGGTAATAACTTGCAGACGATGTGAGTTATGTCTGAGTGTGTGTTGTGTGCATCGAATGCAATTGGTTACTTTTATCTTTTCGAAATTGCTGGTTTTAGTTTCTTTCATTTGTCGGCTAGAAATAATTTCATTCGCAACTGCAAGTTGACTTTCTCAGCCCGATAGAAAAGGCCTCAGGTGTTTATTTGATTTATACCATGTCCCAACTATACACTGCTATCAGTGGAGCACGTGCTTCGAACGCAAGACCCTTACTGCAACCTACTGCTCGCCCGAGAACCGGCTCGGCAACTATATTTGTTGAGTCCATTTGACGCAACGCTTAATTTTAATAGTTTCAGGGCGGTGAGGCTTGTAGCGATAAATTGCGGCAGCATTTTTCTCGGCACGTGCACCTCCCTAACATTCGTTGCGGCTAAAATGATAGAATCAATGGCGTGTGGCAACTGCGAGCAGGCATCGATGCGCCAAAAATGCGGTCAAGTCGATGTCAGAACATAACCAGCTGACTGCGCCTGGAGCGCTCCGCGTGGAGCTTCGCATTACATCACAATGCCTTAGGATATTCAACAGCTCAGAAAAACCGGTTCGATAATCGGTACGAAATATTGTTAGCAGTACGTTGTACCTATGGAAATTATCTCTTTCTTACATTTCACTGCACCATCAGCAACCCGTACATATTTACTTGCTTGTCGTGACTAGCGTCTATTAGAAAACGAATGTTTTAATATCGACGTCACGTTGGACTTTTGCGCCGGAAAGCCAAAGGGAAGCGGTTAATTGGTGAGGGAAATAACAGTTGATTGTCTGTTCGTGTTTCATAACTGTTTTAGGGACTGATACGTATCAACGTTTTGAGTCATGAAGTTACCATTTTAGTAAGTCACTAGTCACTTATTTCCGCCTAACTACAGTCACGACGCAGAAAAAAGCTCGTTTTGAGTAAACAGTTGTTGAGCCTTAATTTTCGAAGCAACCTGTTTTCAGCGAAGCTAGCGATTGTCGATGTAGGCTAATTTGACTTGTCCACGCGTTCTCTTGAAACAACAAGCTATTCAAATACTAATGCCATTCATTTTATGACATTTCCACATTAGGCATGATATTTATTGCCAGTTTTATAAATTGCCAAATTTTTTATTAACACATGTCATGTTCCTAGACATTTTAATACAAAATGCTAATAGGTAACTCTTTTATATTTAGCACTTAGTAATACATTATGCATATTATTTCTGTCGATGCGTTGGAACTTGGAAGTATCTAACTCAATATTTAGCATCGGCATATGTTTATACAGGTGTAAGTTCAGCATTGGTGGTTATGATAGGTAAAAATATTTGCGCAAATACTGCATAATCTTATATCATAGGTTTCGTCAGATCAGTTTGCGCATCATTTGCGGAGAAAACGCTAAAAGCGTGTCATAATACAGTGACATTGGATTAACATCATTGCATCAGTCACGTTAAGTGCGCCCCGGACGGCCGGACAGCCGGACATTGTCCGCGCGGACATAATCTGATATTTATGTGCGTCTTCGGATTTTGTAAGCATCACTTTCGGCTTCAACCAGTTTCACTTTCCTGCCGATGACCTTTCTTGGAATGCGAAGTGAGATAACGGATGAATAAAACATCAATTCGATTAGTTATAGCTGCTTATCGGCGTCCCGTAATATCGGCAGGGCCTATGTGCACACGCACCGTGTTGTTTGAGGCGGATGCAACATCTACACTTTCTAGGCAAATCGCTGTAGCAACTCGTGCGATTTAACCTTTATTTATTGCTTAGTGATGTTTCGTAAGACGATCGGAGCCGGCGGGAGATTCCCAGTAATGAGTGAGGACGTGGCTACGGCAGTGACGTGCTGCCGGTCGGCGCCACTGCTCGATTGGAACGCAGTTTTTTGACCTTGTCTCTGCATGTCCATGATCTGCGTTACGAAACATGAGCACGAGCGGCGCCGGCGCAGCGCCCGCAGCAGCAGGCGAGCGCGTAGCCGTTGACCATCATCATTTATTCTGAACACGTTCGAGACGAAGCCACCATTACGGTCAGCTGTTGACCCCACGAGTACCGCTGATTATCCGCTGGTCGCGTGTTAATTGACAGCTGCAATAAATAAGGTTCGACTTTAATTAGGAAGCGAAGCGAACCGTGCAACTTGAGTACACTGCGGCCTGGTCGCTGTTCTATTTGAAGATGATTTACATTTAAAACATTCGATATTTTTTGTGTTATTTAACATAAAGGGTGCGCCGTCAGTCACGTACCTGCGCATGAGTGGTTCCTGTTTACGAAACATGTTTTATGGCCAGCATTGTGGTAAAAGTTGATTTTCTGCTTGGGAAGCGTAGGTATTTAGTAAGAAATAGACCTTGATATGCGGTTTCCAGCCCCCGACGTCATCGACCTGGTAATTTACGCTGAAGGCTTTTTCGTTCGTCCAGTTTTAGCTGTCGGAGCTAGTGTTGATGAGTCAGAGTGGATTACACATTCTCGTGCGGTGTGCGGGCAATAATTCGTTGTCAGCTCATACCGCACTTGGCAATTCCGCGCATGCGCCGCTCCGTCGGCGTCGTGACACTGCTCACAAGTGCTCGCCGCTCACTTAAACCAAGCTTTATTTATAAATCTCTAGGCGTACTTCATTTTTATGCAAAATTCCAATTCTTAATTTACATTGTTGACTGGACGCATTAAAATGCGCTCTAACTAGTAGTCAATACAGGTGCGTTTTATATCAATTAATTAGTTGTCTAAAACAGCAATGCTGTAAACTGTAGCGCACGCTCGGTGTTTTGAAGGTCGTGCTGACTCCTAGAGGACTGATCCACAAGACACTCTGCTGACCCAATGACATTTTTATCGCCAAAACTCCAACGTTATGTGACTTTTAACTTTGATAGACATTTAGGTATATATTAAATCGTTAGAATTTCACAAACTGTATATTTTTGCTTAGCAATAAGTCACAGTTGCAACGCTACGATTTATGAGTCGAAACAAAAATTCTTCATTCTTCTTCATAAATTAACAGTGACCCAAAGCTGATTGAGTTATGATGAAACTGCGTCCAACGAGGATAACTCGCTGTTATATTAGATAACGTCTAATTTTAATTACATTAGCTCGAGTATGCTACGACTTTCAGCAAACCAAACTATGAAACATTTGAAAGTTACAAAATTACCCGTAATAACTCGTGTCTACTTACAAAAACTGTATTCATAATGCTAACACGCCTTGTTATAACATTTTTTAATGTAATTCGTTATACCATTGTATCGCCGATCTCCATCAAGATTCACACTTCCCTGCTGGCCTATCAGTTCAGAAATTACGTTAAAATTGCCTTGTGTTTGTTCCATTGTCTATAACAATCGTAGTCACGTATCTGCGTTCATTGTCTCCATCGATTGTTTGGATAATCTAGCGAGCGAGCCGCAGCTGTCCCGCGCCGCCGCCGCCACGCACCTCTCACGCAGCTCTGGCTTAGCGTTCAGTCCACCAACGTGTTAATTTGTACGTGATCGCAATCCGCCTAGGGTTGACGAACCACAGTACCGTTCAACACGAGGTACTCGCCGGCTAATTGTCATTATATGCGCATCAATCTGTGACAGCCGCGGAATATTATTAGCCGTTACCAGTCGCCAGCGAATGTCAATTGTATAGTAATAAAATTGCCAAAAATATGACATTATTCGTGTCCAGTTAACCTTTACGTTCTTTGTATACGAGTCTATTCGATGAGTCAGTCAATCAAGTAGGTACCACTTTATAGTCGATCTTTGAAGACGCTTTTAGAATAACTACTCCGTTGTGGAATTTTATTGCGTATTTCTTAGAGCAGATTGGTAATAGATCATCTCGATAATTCGATCGTTACACTTGGTCGATGTCTGTTATTTTCTCTTCTCGATGTTTATCGTTGTTACGTTGTCAACTGGCTTACTCATTGGCATATCAACACTGGTGTGACTTCGTGATTGTCCGATTTGAAAGTAGTAGGTACCAACATGTTACCCTTTCGATTTCTTTTCACATTCACGTGTGATCCGTCACGTTCAGCGTCTATCTCATGTTAATGGTTTGATGGCGGCGCAGTAAATGTCGAAGACCGCGGATCGTGATTCATCAAACTTTGTGAGTACCGTGTTGAATTAGTTTGTAGATAAATGTTGCATCTCTGTCGGTCAGTCGAGGAGTAAGAGAGCGAGCATGAGTAATAAATAGGCAATTGATTACGCGCACATATTTGCCCCCGCGGCTACGTTCACCGGTGACCTCGAGGTGCTCGAGAGACAGACCAGACCTCGTGCCGGGACGCGGGAGTGTCACGAGTGTCGCGAGTGTCGCCAGGCGTCACCGGTGTCGCGCGGCTTTCAGGAAGTTCAGGCGTGCTCTTGAAAAATGAATGCACTGTGATTCAGTGCGCTCCCTCCAATTTTCTGTGTAGAAGGTTCGCTTTCCGTGTTTTGATATGTAATTTGGTTTCGTTTCCTTGAAACTTCTATCCGTTCATTAGCAATAATGAACCGTTTTATATAAGAACCATTAAAAAAGCGTAAATTGAAAATACTTGAATGAAGACAACTTCGTAGAATATGGAATAGGAAGAACAAAATGGGTTTAAATTTGCAAAAATACAAAATCTAATTATAAATAATGTTATTTTGAAGTAACTTCACTCGAAATTATATTTAGGGGAGTCAAAGTACTCCTCCGCATCAACATTCTTCAAAAAAATAATTATGTAGATACAATTTTACTTTCATAAACTCTATTTCAATGTTAAATTTATGAAATTGCTTCAATTACTCGAAATTTTAGTTGCATTATAGAACAACGCACAATGCGTAACCGGGCTATAACAAATGTCGAGCAACAAGAGCTTGCAAAATCTACTAAATATTTTGGGCAAGCCTTTCTCAATAATATAAAATTTGCGTTTTTGTAACCCTGAGTTCCGCGATCTACCGATACTGATAATAAATTAGTTAACCGTTCGCACAATACTTTCTACGTGTACAGATATTATTCGTAATATTGTAATACTTTATATAAACGAGTTAGTACTGTTATCAGTAGTTCCTCAGAGCACTACTCCGAGCAGAGACGCATCTTCGCAATAGTCTAGCAACATCTACTTTAAATACAATGAAAATCGATTGCGTGTCAAATGACAAATATTACTTAACGGACGTTTAATGACAACCTGTTTGTTATGTCACGCGTCCGTATCGAGGAAATATTATTATTATTCAGATCCGGGTTTCTCTGACGTAGTCTTCAAATAAATGTGACATTTAACAAACGCTTTTGGGCCAGTTTAGGAGACATTTTGATAATATAACATGTGTGGCCGACCATGTGGCCATTTCGAATGTTCAAACGTGTTTTAAATGACATAAAGATTAGCATAAAACGCACAAATAATTATAATATTACAACATGCTTAACAACTAACAGCTATGTAAAATATGCACGTTCCGCTAACTTTATGGTATTCATATAAATTGCTCATTTAAAGTGTTAATTTTGGCAGTGTTTGGGCCGGCTTGTGTTCACGTGCCGTGTAGTCTTGAAATAATCATAATAGAATAATGAAAGGTGGTTAACTAAGCGAATTAAAAAACAGTCCAGCAATTACAGTTCATAGAATTAGAAATACTTAATCAAAAATGGATGCTACGAGGTGTGCTACGAGAACCGTTCGTAGCACTCACTGTTCGTAGCAGTGCACTAAATTAAATGGGGCTGATTGTTTTTTAATTTATGTCATTTTTTGCTGAATCATCTTGAATGTTTTCTTGTAGACATTCCACAGGGCGCTATATTATGTGCATATAAGAGTATATACTTTAAATTTCTTTTGAAAAAAAAATTGTTTGTTTCAAAGCCAATATAAGTGCTCTTTTATAATTCCCCCATGGTCACTCAGTAAAGTTAATTCCCAATTCAACATAAAGGTCAAAAATCTAGTCATAACATTATCTCAACGACAATCAGTGTCAAAAACTTGTCAATGTTGATATTAAATTAAGTTCAACTTCTAAACAAATCACCGAACTTTTACAGCTAGTAAAAGACTGTTGATTTTTTTTGCCAGTTCAGTCCAGTCAATTAGAAGACTTTTATTTCAGCAAACTTTGATGAAACTCACCAGTCAAGTTGTTTTTAATTGATTGAGAAATATTCCCAAAACTTTTGATAATCGCTAGATTGAAAACAATTGTTTTGGTGATATCGTCGGTTCTGAGTATGTTTTGATTTTAATCGCCACCCAGCCTGCGTTATCCAAGTCACCCAGTTTCTGAGTACAATCGACCAAATGGAATCATGACCCACCATAAGCTTATTTTCCTACAGACATTCAAATACAATTAGGTTGACAATCGCGAAAACGCGTATTAAAAATGTCACACGTCTAGTCTTATTATTTTGACAGCTTTAAACGATTTGTCGTCGAAATGGGTCATGATTAAATTTTGTCGATAGTACATATGTACGTAGTTAGTAGTCACATATTATACTTAAAGTTGACGATTGAATCGATTCCGGCAGCACGAATATTGTTCATATCCGTTTGCACAAGGTATCGATTTCATCGCGCGGTATTTATTACTTGCTCTGGCACAACGGCTGACGAAATGAACTCAAGTTATTAGCCCTCGTTATAACTCAGTTACAACAAACGTTATGTAGCGGTGAAAAGAGAAAACTATTTCAATAATTTATTTTAAACTATTCTAGAAAATTCTAGTCGAATAATTTTCTACGATAGTTCTTTTGTAACTTGTTATTTAAGATTCAAATTTGTGATAATGTTAAGGCGTTATTGGCCTAGGGTTTGGTGGGTCGCGCTATAAGACTTTTACTGATTGTGTGGTATATTCATTTATTTATTCATCAGATACCTATATACTTACAGCATAGCTAACACTAAATCACTTATATCAATGCTAAATTAAATAAATTAATATTAATAAATATTAAACCTTCTAAAAATAAAAAAGACAAAACGCAGTACCTGAATTTTTAAAAGTAAAACACTATCAAACATAAATATTTTGAACTATCCAATCTTAACACTTCTTCCAACTTAAATAAATATACATGTTTTAAAAATGTTTTTTGAGAGTGTGTATCTTCACATACCATCGAGACTGGGTGATATATCGGCACCGGGCAGAGTATCGTATGGTGACAGGTTGGGTATACCTATATGCCAAATCATCATCCAAGTTTTCCTCTTTAAACATAAATATAAAACAACAAAGATTGTAACTTAAATTGACTGATTATAATTTTTTCCAAAATTAAGAACTCTTTTTTGTGAGCCCTCAGCCTTTCTTTCCAAGCTTTTAAATGATTATATACAAAAACTAGATACTAAAAATTTCTGATAATTCCATACTAATATTATAAATGGGAAAGTGTGTCTGTCTGTCTGTATGTTTGTCTTTCTTTCACGGCAAACGGAGCTACGAATTGACGTGATTTTTTAAGTGGAGATAGTTGAAGGGATGGAGAGTAACATAGGCTACTTTTTATCTCTTTTTAACGTGAGCGAAGTCGCGGGCAAAAGCTAGTATCATCATAATTTACGACTATAGGACATTCGTTGTAAAAGCCACCAATCCGGAGAAATAATCATCAATTGACATGTCACTTATTACGTGTGTTTTATTTGGATCTTTAACCTATCACCTTTACATACCTACTAGATCTTTAATGTCATCAGGTTATATAACTAGGCTCGGTATTTACATCTCGCTATAAACCTATATAAACTCCTTTTCTTGGAATACTTATAGTTATTACTTATGTCACTAATGCCAACCAACATTATGTATTACCACTATTTAAATAACCTTTTCAGAATCACAGTGTCTTTTCATTTTCTCTTTCACCGACTTAAAAAAAGGAGATTCTTTGTGTGACTTGTATGTATGTCTATTTGTTTGCGATTATCTCGCGTTATGCTGAGCCGATTTTGTAGCGGTTTTCTGAAAAGTATTTCTTACATTTAGGAGAAGGTTTTAGTATCTAGTTTGATTGACTTAAAGTAAGTTCTTAGGATAAAACGCACTTAAAACTAAAATACAAGCTTTTTAAAAAAACAACTGCTTAACTAAAAACAGAAAAATAACATAGCAACCATTTCGGAAGTCGGTGGTAATGTAAAACAAGAAACAGAATTCGTTCTGTTTCTTGTTGCCATTAACTTCCGAAATTTTTCTTTTAGTTTTAATTACCGGTCCTATTTTTCAATTTCCGTTTGTTTATCTGTGGACATGTGAGACATGTGGAGAAACAAAAACCTGAAGAAAATAAAAAAGGGCCAAATAGCCCATCTTATCATACAATCATGGGTGCACTTATCTATGCTATGTCTCCTACAGAATGCCAGCATATAAAACGTTTAGTATTCGATGCCCTCCCCGCCCTGCGCCCGCGCAGTGTGTTAGCTCAACTTGTCAGAGTTCTCAGACCTCGCACGTGCTCAGCCTAACATTTAAATATAGTTAGTATTATGTATGAATTACTTGGTGCCTTGATGCCAATCGGTATTTTTATTGAGAGGTTTTGACATCGATTTAGTGTATGACGGTATTGGTGGACAATGTTGTGCTTATGCATACCTGCAGATTCAGCTGGATACCAGTGTTATTGGTGAAGCGACTGCCTATCATACTTCCACAACCCAGTTACTGAGCGACACGGTACCCCTTGGTAAGACTGGTCAGACTTTTGTCTTCTAACTGCTCGTTACGACTGTCAAAGTTCAACGGCTATACGTACTTTTCGAGGCACGGAGTGTCAATGACGTCCAAGATAAACTTTAGAAAGTACATAAGAATTGAAATAGTTACATTATACTTGCCCGGATTCAAACCCACAACCTCTTAACACTCGGCCATCACGACATGCACAATCACCGAGTACAAGTAAATAAAAATAAAGAATATCCTCTAAATATTGACCCCAAAAATAAAACCCTAATTGGGGCACGTTTCTCTACAAAGCAAAACCATTTACTTAATAATGTAGAACAACTTTTGTCAATTCAAGGTGAGACAGGCGACACTCATTTATTATGTAGACAAAGAAAGAATGATTTAAGTAAACACCGATTATAATACAATTTGGCCCGACCTAATGTTACATGTTACATAACCGGTTGCAATCGAAATTGCAGCGAGATGTTCCACTCTTGCGCACCTATGCAAACATCTTGTAATATGTGACTTGTGAGCTAACTGCACACGCTAATGTCAAACTGACGTATTTAATAATACCATGTTGGGTTACTTATGCAATCTAAATTGTTGGTATCATCTGCAGATTGATGCTTCAGTAAAAACTAAGTTAAGTCGGAACGTAAGTAAATTCCGGGAGCCCGTGAAGAACTCACACACGGCACGATTCCAATCTGAGCAGAGCTTGTACTATGGTAACAAGACAATTGATAGACATACTTATATCATTTAAAATAACATACATATTTAAAGATAAATTACACCCAGACACTGAAACTATCATGCTCATCACACAAAGTTGGTCCTGGGTGGGAATCGAACCCACGACCTCCGGCTTAGCTGTCAGGGTCAGTAACCACAAGACCAACAGGCCCGTTGAAGAATGACGTTGAAGTTAATAGGATTCTGTCATACATTCCAATGATTTGACAAATTACTATATTCATGTCAATAGTAAATAGATTTACTCAGGCGAACTTACCAACTTTAAAACACTCCAGGATAAATGAGACGTAAATACCTGACATATATACTTAGACCGGGTTTTAGTGTCACAGTCTGTTATTAAGTTATTAATTAATGTGGATAGGAAATTAGCATTTACAGTGATATCCTCTTTCAAGATGGTTTATGCAAATTGAGAGTTGCTAAAGCTGTTTTCGAAACTGACAGGCATAGTTTGACCTATAAGAGTCTGCGTTTAGCCTTCAACCTTCTGCGTAATATAATCTCGCAGTACTAAAGCCAGGTAACCTTGGAAATCTATCTAGATATGTAAATAAAATGGTAAACTTACAACCCAAACCACTAGTCCGACAGACATGAAACTTGCTCTTTGTAAATAGTAGGTAGCCACTAAAGAAGAATTTTTGGAAATTCCACGCCTAAAGCGATAAAATAGTGGATGAAACTATCTAACATTCAACCAAGCTATGTATGATAAAATCGAAGTGAATACTTGTGTAACTTTACTTCGAGTTTTAATTCCCTTATTAAGCCCGAGTGTAAGTGCGACAAAACTGAACTTATTTTGTCAAATAATGCCGTTTTGTTGTACGTCGCCTTTGTATGGGGAACGTAAAGTCAATATGATGAATGTGTGGGAACCAGCCCGTCCTTGACCCCCCACCCTGCCCCCCTCTGCGCAGGCGGAGCTCCCACGGATAACAATCACCACTGCTGGCCAAGTACCCAAGTACCTGAGTGCCAAAGTTGCAGTTTCGCAGGTTTTCCTAAAACCAGTTTTCCACCGGCATTCTGTCGCCTCATTCAATAATAAACTGCCAACTGCTAGTTAATGTGACCACTTTTATTTCTGAAATGTGGATAAATGTGAAACGATTGCTCGTCCATGTTATGATGTTATGTTATGTCACATAGTACTTAAGTATTTATAACTCCGGATGTACTCGATGTTGTAAATCTTACTGCAAAAAGATTTTGTTTCCATTTTTTTTTTAATTTTAACAAAGTATTTTAAGTCAATGCACCCGTAGAGACTAGCAATAAACAATTGTTTATTATTCAAACACTTATTATTACAGTATATTAACACACATGCAACTGCAGTAAATATTAGCTATTAACATTTTGAAATTTATATGTGAACAGGCGTTTGGCGTGTATGCACGATAAAAATACAATAAAAAGAATATTTAATTTTGTTTGTATAAACGATTTTCGACGGTTTCATGGCCAATGCAACAATGGCCAAGTAGCCGCGCAGAGGCACTTTACTGTATACTTAACTACTCATAGTACAGAAACATAATTAAAATATATGAGTATAGCCTTGCATGTACCATCCAGCGCGGTTGGCCAACGACTATGTGGTGTAAGTTTATATACAATAACTTAAATTATCTTACATATTTGTTATCTTAATGATAAAGTTCACACGATCATTAAAAACCTTCTGGTATGTATGTTTGTAATTATAAAGTGACATTGCATAATACGATTTGTTAGATATTTTGCGTAACTGTGGCCGACATTCGTATTAGACGTAGCTTGTTCGTGATCTTGAGATTCTTGACATCTATTTAAACCGCTGTTACAATTTCATTTTTGACTAAGAACTGTAGAGCATGTGAAACGCATCCTTTACTAGGACAATTTCGAAAATCTGCGCAGAAAGCAAAACAATTTAGAAGAACAAGTTACAAACAAGCAAGAGGAGCATAGACAACGAAACTCGTTTTTACCGCGGAGAGAGTTAACCTTTACCACTGTGGTGCTATTTAATCAAAAGATGGTAATATTGCGCATGCGATGAGCAGTGAAAGAGTCAGCCGGCAATACTTTCTTGTCACGGATCTAAGTTTCCCGGGAGATAGTGCGGCGCTTCCTCGGCGAGGGGCGGCGCTCCCGCGCGCGGTTGCCGAACCCAGATGTAATCGAGTCACGAGCGCTGACTTGGCACATCCACACTAATAACAATGCGCCCACGCAGCCGCTCGCTCGTTACGTCTAACATTTTTAATTGTAACGTTTTATCTTACTAGAAATTCTTCCCTCGGCGAATACCTTATCATCGTACCTACTTAGAATTAAAATTCTTTGCCAGTACGGTGCTAGTTTGACATGCATCACTCGATGTTACGAAAGAGAATTTCTTTTCTTATATTCTATCACGTAAATATCCAACCACTAAAGGTGCACGCGACAAAAATAAATATTGTGTAAAGCTGTAGGTAGGTAGATCGCAATTTGTCACGCCACTTAGAAAGGCCGATTGATCTATTTTAGAATAGCCTTTGTGATCTGTTGCTGTTACATAGATAAGCAAAGGCATTTAAAAGATAATAATACTCCTACACTTTCTTCCATTTTCATTCTTCAATGTCGGTTGTTAGAACTCATTCCGTATTCGTCTAGATGTGGTAAGACTACATTCTAAACTAACTATATTCACGTGTCTCAAATCCGAACGGTACAAATAAACGGTGGCCTGCGCCTGACACGCCTTGAACTTTTCGAGCCCTCGGATGCATGTTGATGGCGCAATAGGCGCCACGTGGGGTTTAAAGAGCAGACAGTGCCTTCATTCTTATTTATGGAGATCCTGTGTAACTTATACCATCTAAAACATTCCTATAGATAATAAAAGCAAATCAAATGGTCATTGTAGGTAGGTAATTTAGTTAGTTTTCTTGTGGACTGTAAACAAGCCCGCTCGCAGCACTAAGGCTGCCTAGTGCCACAGTATCAGCGCAGTATCACGTGTTTGTGTGCTGTCCTGCGCCACGCTCACCTAGCCTTGCGGCGCGACCTTACATCTAGTGAAATTGAACCGGTACAAACGTACTGGTCTTGTTACACTCCAGCACGCAATTGAGGCTGCATTCATTATCTCAATGATTTTCCATAATATTTATGTAAGATTAATTTAGCTCAACGACGTCAAATGGAGATACAGGAAATTACGTATTGTTTTTATGGAAAGCGGATATTCAAGTACAAGTTTTACTTGACGCTGTACACCTTTTCCACTTTTTAAGATTTTCTTACTTTTAAGTCACTTCTAAACATTCAGAACAATGTAAACTAATTGTTTTTGGTAGAGGTAATCGTCTAAAGAACAGACCAGTTTACAAAAATTATTTCAGAGATTGAATGCAAAATTCTTGTCGAATGTCGTAGGTTACGGTTTTACGGTATACTTGAGCTCTACATTGCCAAAGTCGCAAACAGACACCATTAGCAAAATACGGTAATGGTTCATTTGCATTAGGGCGGTTAAAAGACTTAATTTTCAGCATTGCATAAAATGAAGGTTAGCACAAGTCCGGTTATCTGGAAGAACAATGCATCGGTAATGTAGGTTTTATTGTCCACTCGGTATTCACAATAACCTTCGCAAGTAAAGCGGCGCTGCATGGAGCCAGTCACGGCCGGCGACACATTCACCGTGCGTGCCGCTGCTGCCGCACACTTCCTCGCACGCAGTCAAATGAAGGTGGCCTAATGCGATCCGATGGACTTAATTCCAGTACACCGCCAGTTGCCAGTTATCCCTCAATCACCTTCCGTGTGCGACGAGGCTCACAAGAAATTGCACGGAAGCTCGAACACTTCCGACTCCGATAATTGGATTTGCGATTTGATATAGTAGCCGTGTATGATTCATTGCACTTTTTGTCGCCAACTCGCCACCAACAAAGTTCCAAAAGAAAAATTTACGACATGATGTGCCAATGTTTGTAATGCAAAAATTTTTCTCTCGAGTGTGATCTTAACAGCCGGTTATTAATGTTTACAGCCAGTCGGTTGAGCAACAGCAAAATCATCTTCGATGGCGAAAAATTGCAAAATTCTTAACCCACCACTAGCATAAAACACTGCAGCACGCTGCAACACTCGTAACAGCTCTTACGTATTGATAATTTTAATGACAGGCTGATCAATTATTAAGTGCCATAAATTCTGTAATGTATTGTAGTGGCCGCAGCCGGGCTGTGCGCGTCTCGTGCGAGACTCACTCCAGAGGCGAAAGTGATCGTCAACGTCATGCCGAGTTGCTTCATCGATCGGCTTGCACTTGCGCGGAATCGAAATGCGTAATACACCCACGCTCCGATTTTCGCCGCCATTTCTCACGACATCACTCTTGCACCACTGCAATGTTCGACAATGCTTGTTTTGTAGTCATCTAGATGAATTCTCACACAACTTCTTTGCTCCCCATCGTGCAATTTGTGCCAACAACATCGATAGCTATGCAAATCGATAGTTGTTATGAAACCAATCAAAGTACAAAAAGTGTTCTAGTAAACCGTGCACAAGCGTGACATTATACGTCAGTTCAGACATGCCCATTAAATGCTCATGTAACAGTGGTGTTGGTAGATAAACAATACCTCGGGAATGCGGTGATGAAATGAGTAGGTGACTCAGAGTTCCTTGTGCAGGGTCGCAAGCTTTTGGCTCGTAGGCGCAGCTGCCAGATGTCATCTTGCTGAGTCACGGAGCACTGACTCCTATTCTGTAATGTAACGAACTTTCGTAACTTGCCATGCTGATGGAGATATCACAAATTCCGTCTCTTTGTTACAGATGCTTGTTAGTGTGCACGATCTACTCGGCGCACGCCGAAGTAGATATCATCACGGAGCCTCGCCCCGGTGAAGAGTACGTGCTGGTCAGTTCAGGCCAACAAACTCCATTAAGAAACTTTGAAACATCACACAAAATTCCTGATAAGCACCCTCATCACAGAAACTTCAAACAAGATGACAGTGAAAAAATTGTCAAGAAACTGCACAGCGGGAAGGTCAAACACCCTACCGAGGGCATTGTCGCCATCGAAGAGGACAAGAAAGCTTTGTTCAAAAAGGGATTAAAGAGTAAAGCGTCGGAATCAATTGAAGTTGATATCCCCGTATCAAAATTAGAAGATATTAAAATTCGGGAAAATGTCAGGAATGTTGAAACCAATCCTAAAATGGCCGTTGCTTTAGAAGCATTTTCAGAGTCCGGAAAATTGAGTAACACTGCTGGTACAACTACTCAGAAGCCTATCCTAACCACAGCCCCGCCTGCTACCGCTACCCAGCAGTACGACTACATCCCTATTAACTTCGATACTATCGACGACATCAACACCGGGCTATTGTCGTCCAATGTTAATTTGGAAACAGCGGGCTCGGAACAGAAGCCCCAATCAAGAATTCAAATTAAGAAAGGTCCTAATGGACAAGACTACGAGTATGAGTACATCTATTATTACTATGACGAAGATGAAGAAGGTAACAAAAAAGGAAAAGAAAAGGGTTCATCGACTGCCGCTACACCTGTCCACACGAACGCGCACGATGGTCCAGAGAAAATCGAAAGTGAGAACCACATAGCTATTGAAAGTAAAACTAAAAACAAGTACAGTTCTATTGACAGAACAAGCACTGCGACTCCCGAAATACAAAATGAAGTTGTTCCAGCATCGACGAGAGGGCGCGGCCGCAGCCGCACCGTCGCGCCTGCACCCGTCTCCGAGGATGAAGAAGAGGACATCAGGTATTCTACGTTTGTAGTAAATATTGTACACCCCATAGTTCATTCAGTTAAGCCCCATGTAATATACTGGTATTAAGCTTATTTGGTTAAACTGGAAATCAACCCCTATTAATAGTTAAATAAGATTTGGCGGATAATGATTAGACTCAATAATTCAACACCGTATTTTTTTACTTTGATCTATATTAATAATTTTTCTTGATATTTAAAGCGTAAGGTTGCCATCAAGCACACGGTTCCCGCCTCGAGGTCGTAACTTAGGATCATCTACATCTACCACTTACGTACCAGAAGTATCTTCTGAAACAGTTAGACAGCGCGGACGGTCACAGAGCGACAATGTTGCTGATGAGTCCATCGGCCAGACGAGGAGCAGGACCCGAGCGCACATCAGGTAACGTGCTATACAACTACCGCTCTATCAGAATGTACAAACAAGATAAACATTATTTATTTAATGAGTTTTTATCTTTACAGGCGCCCCAGCTCCGAATTAGTAGATCTGGACAGTTTCAAGACTCATTCTGGAGACATTCCGTCCCCATCTCAATACAAAGAGCCACCAACTAGATATTCCTCAGAAAGCCGCACCACTACAGAAGAAGTGCCCGAAACGACATTCATTGCCAAAGAACCTACTTATGCCAAAGAGTCTGCCAGGGAAGGTCACAGCCTGTCGTCGGGCATCAGATTCCAAGAGATTCTCGATGACTCAAAGCTCCCCTCCGACTATAAGCAGACCACTCCTTACGAGCAGGACACCACTGAGTACACCACTATGACCGCGATGGAGAAGGTGGCACTGGACCTGTACGCGTATTTAGCTGGAGAGAACTTGAACAATGACATCAACCCGACTAATGAGATCAACTTCGATGGAACGACGACTATTGAGGACGATATTTGGACAACGACTGAGTTCCTGAGTACCACGGAGGAGGCGACGACGCCGACCACCACGACGACCACAACCACGACCACGACGACCACTACCACCACACCGGCGCCGACCACCACCACAGCAGCGCCCACCAGGCCGTCCAGGTTCAAGAGCCGTGGAGGCGCGCGCACGCGCGTGGCCGCCACCAGCGCGGCGTCCAGCGCGGCCACGGAGGCACCGCTGGAGACCTCCACCAGAGTGCGAGGTAAGCTCCCGCTCCCAAATACTTGCACTCTAACATTCTAACTGCTTCACCATCAACTACATTATTAACCGCAGTTCCAGATTCTCAACGCGATGGCGAAAGTCCACTACGTGCTATTATAATTTAAACTAATTCATTAATTATATCCGCCGAGTGAGTTCTACATATTCAAGGCATATTCTCTTGGGGATATGGGTGTTAGTTTCTCTAAATTATATTTTTATGATCATAAGGTGTCGAAAAGTTATGTAAGAAATTGACATTTACAAAGACTGAGAGCAAACTTTTAATTTGAATTCTTACTGATATGATGAACTTCGTCAGGCGTTATTTAAATGTTAGACACCTTCTGCTTTTATACACTTACTGTTTGCGTTAGTCAAGCAAGATTGTAATTTTAATTGCTAGTAAAATATTGTACATTATCTGAAACGAAGAAGATTGTTATTGATGCACATCCCTCCATAAAATTCCTTATTCACGTGTGATATCGTAGTGGACTGGTAACCATCGTCATTTCCCAAGCATGCTGCTCACTACCAAGTTATTTATGCAGTAGCCGTTACACCTGCGAAAGTTATATTTTAATTATTCAGTTGTTGCTTTGCGATTGTTTTTGTTGCGAATATGCATTTAATGCGAATGTAGTATGGCCTTATACACACGCTCTACACATTGTGAACAACTCATTGTCTTTACTTGTCACGAATGTTTAGTGCGTGGAAGGCGTTGAGATGTGTTGTTTGTTTGTTCAAGTATTCATAAGATGGGTTTGGGAAAATGTATGTATATGTCCCTTACGTGAGATTAGTTTATTTTATCACCGCATGACTACATAGCTCCACGCGGCACTGTTTGTCGGTCGATATCAGATAAGCTAGTTTTGTTACAATGATAACAATAGATACTGTTTCATTTTGAGATACATAGTTATTTTCGATGTTGAATGAAAAAAATACTTTTTTTTTCTTATTGCGGAATATTATAGTACTTTAGGAATGTGTTATTTTTATTATTTTTCCATTGAAATGATAATGTTTTCTGATGGATTCTTCAAATTATTAAATTACTGTATTCTTAAACAGCCTTTTTTAAACTTTATGTTACAAGTTTGAATAATGAATAGTTTCCAAAAAATAAATCCTAAAAACAATAATCTCTGTTAATAAAACATAAATAAAAATACCTTGAACTTCACTGCGAGAATCGTGTTATCGTTTCTACCGCCTGTGATAAGAGCAGTCTTAATCAATTATTATCAAAAACTATTATTTTTCCATTGCTTGTTGCTATGGAAGATTGGGAACAATATTATTGTAGAAGTACAAAAATAAGTAATTATGGAGTTTCTTGCCCATTCTTCTCAATACGAAACTACATTTTGGGATGGGCAACTAGATACATTTATTGTTTTGTAAATGACGTTCAAAAGTGTCTTGGGCCCGTATTAATAGACGTCACTCAATTCTGAGACGCTCTCAAGTCTCTTGCTGTCCTTGTCATGTTAACGGGAAAAAATAAGGACAGCAATAGATTTGAGAGCGTCTCAGAATTGAGTGACGTCTATTAATACGGGCCTTGGTCTCGTGGAAATAGACGATTTGAGTTTGAGTTTTAACACTGTCACACTTTGACCAAGTATCTATTTCACTTCTTACACATAATAGACCTTGGGAAATGCTTGAAATTGTTTAAACCTTCACATTTCTATTTTGGGTTTGCTCAGATAGTTTTAACTTCAGACCGAGATATTTGAAGACTGAATTCAATATTCTACAATAGTACATTTACGGGGGTGGCCGCAGACTTGCGTTCATGCTCGGTCTAAAGATAAAGCTAAGGAGCTATTTCTCTCTCTATCTCACCTTTTACATTTAACAGCTGTATGATAGTGACAGAAATAGTGCTTAGAAGCTAAGTAATGTTTATTTATATCGCCCTTGGTTATATTCAAAACTTAATACATTTAATAACTAAACAACCAAATATGGGATAACAACAATTAGTAGGTACATTGATACACAGATTGTTCAATTAGATAAGCACCCCTTATCTCACAGTACGTAATACATAATATTTGGCTTCATAGCTATCAGTGTAAATGATAAATAGCGGTCAAAAAAATAGTAAGTACTCGAAAATGATAGTGACATAAGTCTATAGATGAGATTTTCTCGCATTTTCTATTTTGACATTAGGCTTTAAAAGTTGTTTTTATAAACTTTAAAAGATCCTAAAAATAAATTCAAATAAATGTTCACCATTAAAAAAACCAGATATTAATATATGGTTATTAAGAGGAATAATTTATTATGTAATTTATTATGTGTATAAGATATAATCAACATTTGTATTTTATTATAAAGGAAATTTCCTATTATAAAGTTTTTGCTAGACCGTTTTCTTTAAACTTTTTATTGTACAGAGTAATGTTTTTGAAATAGCTTCTTTAACTGCCGGGTTCTGTATTTTTTTTGTCTCTATATTTATGTTATCTTGTTTGTTTATATAACACACAAACCAAGTAATGAACTCTGAAGTACTCCACGTAATATTAACATAATGTAAGTACTAAAAAAGACATTGACGTAATTTCGTTAGGAATTCTAACAAGTTGAGGTAGTTGGCCATGACGCGAGTAGCTATGTATACTATATTGACAACTAATGTACAGATATACCTATATGTACTAGGCTGACCGACATAGCGGTGTATTAGCAAGTATAGAGACACTAGACTTTTGTTGAAATCGCTTTGTTGAAATCGAACGTTCTATGAAAATGGTTTTTTATGACAATCATTATCTCTTTAATCAGTCAAGTCTTGACTAATGATGAGATACGGCTAATAGTGTATTGTTGCACGACCTCAGGGGGCCAAATTAATAAGCCACAATGAAGTTTTACACCAGTAATAAATCGACCGACAACATTCGCTGCTAAACATCTTGCTCTCTCTACACCTTTAGACAATGTAGTATTAAATATCAATACCTGAAGCGACAAGGTTGTAGTTTCAGTATGAATAGGTAAGCATTCAATGTGTGTTTGTTCACCAGGTCGCTTTGGAAAGCCCAGTATAGGCGGGCGGAAGACCACAGCAGGCAGCACCGCTGCTGCCGCTGCCGACTCCACGACCCCCGCCCCAGCTGAGAAACCAGTCACACAGCCCAAGGTCTGCATACATATTAATAGACCCCTTACTGTACATATATACTAGCTTATAATCTATCTATCTGTAAGAGCGACTGTACTGCTTTGCATTGCGAATTTTGTGCCAGCTAAATACAGAGGATAAGACCACGTTACGAAACATTTAATTATTTTGATAAGTTGTAAATTTTAATTACTAGGCTCGACTTGTTTTATTCTGGTTAGTAGATGAAATCGTATGTATCTTTGTGGTTGAATCAACAGGGTGTAATGTAGTGGTAATACGAATTATTACTTGTTGCAACTGACACACAAAGAAGAAGGAACTAAATATCATGATATGATGAAGGTACAATATTTTAATAGCTGTACAGTTTAAAAAATCTTAAAAGAAATCAACTACGTACGGAAGTACCAAAACACAAAGACAATTGCACCGAATTTTGCACAAAAGAATATGCAAACCTTATTTGCGTATATAATTACTTAAGGCATAGAAGCATGTTTGAGGAGGTTTCGTATTTCACGAAGGTGTTCCTTGTTGCAGGCGTTCGGTCGTCGGGGCCTGTTTGCGGGCCGTACCAGGCCTGCGGCCACCACAGCGGCTCCCGCTTCGGATGTTGCCGGCAGCGAAGCGGCTTCCAGTGAAGCACCAGCAGCCGCAGCCGCCCCGGCAGCACCAGCACCCAGGTGAGAAAATAGTCCCTCCTAATATCTAAAATCTACCAAATCTCCGAATATCTACCAAAGTATGCTACGATTTGATGCGGTTCACATCTTAAATCTAGCTAAGTTAGAATTTTCAAAGTGGACCTGATAGGCAACAAAATATCTTTTACATTAGCATAATTAGTGACTGCTCTCTAAACGAAGGAAAATATTGCGAGGAAACCGGTTCGTCCTAGAACCAAACACTCGAAGCCATGTGACCACCACCGCGCAGACTCGCCCATTGCCCCACATGATCAGGCGGTCTATGAGCAGTGGATAGTAGCTACAATTCTACATATATTAGGACTGCTTTCACAATGTTCAGCTGTGTTGACTTCAGCAAAAGACAGTTCACTTATTTCCTACAGGTGCGAAATCTGTCCAACCAAAATATGTAATTCATGGAGGAAATTCGGCTGACAATTATTCAAACAAAGCAGTCGCTCCATGTCAAAACAGTAGTATTTCTGCATCCGGTTACACTGGAAGTCGACCTCAACATGGATGGGAAAAGCGAGGCAGATAATGAGTTGAGAGTAATTAATGTTCCATTGTGTTCTGCATGAAGTTTGACTGATTGTAAGAGGGGACTGACATGAAGTAAAGATAAATTCAGTTGATTAATCTCAGCTTACACGACAACTTGGGACATTTATTTTTCGTTTGAGAAACCTATGATTAAAATGTTAGTTAGTTGCCTTCAGCAGATTTCTATCAAATTCGTACTCTAGCTAAGCATGTTCTAAGATCTCGTGGTACTCTTCCAGACCTAGGCTTCGTCCAGGCTTGAGGAGAGGTCCGTCGAGCACCAGCACGACTGCAGCAGCCTCCAGCTCCTCTGCAGAGGACAGCACGTCTCCCAGCGCAGGATCAGGAGAAGTCGCTGAGACCACACCCACACCTTCAAGAACTATTGGGTTCGTATTACCTACCAATTTTTCTTCTCAGTATTCATCTTTTCGTTAGTTAGCAGCAGGAAGCCTGGCAGTTTTAGTCGAAAAGATTCTGTTAAGTAACAAATCTAGAAAACATTTGATTACAAAAGCTTGACAAAAACAATGTAAAGAAATAGCTAATTTGACAGTCGACATAAAAAAATTAAAATGTTTGGGCCAAGTCCCGAATATTTGCTATTTTGAAATTTGTTGCAGTAGCTTTCGCAATATCGGATCAAGAAATACGGATCCTCAAATTAGTTACTTTTTCCCTCTCAATATGTTACTTTTACTAATATTATGACAGATATTTAAAATCTTCCATATATTATTTATTGTGTTAATTTAATGTAACATACTACATGAGAGCTGTGATAAATGGACGAAATATGTTAACTAATTTAATTTTCTAGCCGTGGCCGACCTGGCCTCCGGCCAGCGTCCCTCCGCCCCGGGCCCAGGCTGAACCTGCGCCCCAACCCTCGCCTACGAGGAGGCGTGAGCACGGCCCCTGAAGCAGCTTCGGAAACCCCCGGCGAGACTTCGGCCCCTGAATCACTTTCTACTGATGCGGATGCCGAGGCAAATATAAAACTAGATAAAATAGAAAACAAATGCAGTTTATTTTATATATTGCTTAGTTATATTGTTATATTAAAAAGGAAAAAAAAAAACTTGCAACAGCAGGAGCTCCTGTATCAACCATATTAGTATAATTTCTTATACTTACTGTCTTTGTAACAGGCCTCATCCCCCACTCCTGCTCCTGACGCACCTCGCAGTGGCCTGAGGGTGCGCAACAGGCTGCAGGTCTCCCCCTCGCCCAAACCTCGCGCCTCAGCCGCCCCACCAGCACGACGTGTTAACCCACTGCTTAAGAGGAAGCAGGCAGCCTCTACTGAGGTAAATTTTAGTAAAGCTGCCTTTCTGTACTCAATGTTACGACAACGATGACTTTCATCGAAATCTTTTCATCTTGTTATTTTTGCTGACTTTTCTTTGTATCTTTTTTTGCCGGAGGTCGTGGGTTCGATTCCCACCCAGAACAAACTTTGTGTGATGAGCATGATCGTTTATTCTGTGTCTGGGTGTAATTTATCTATAATATGTATGTATTTATAAATTATATAAGTATGTATATCAGTTGTCTGGTTACCAAAACACAAGCTCTAAGCAGAGCTTAGCTTGGGATCAGATGACCGTGTGTGAGTTGTCCCAGTACTTATATTTATTTATTTATTTATATCACAGGCCACTACAGAAGCGCCTAAGAAGTCAACAGAGGTGACAGAAGAGAGCACCAGTGCAGAACAAAATAGTGAAACAGATACAGAGCCGACGCCGGTGGAGACCACGGCGGCGCCTCTGCGTGGTCTGGATGCGCTTATCGCCAAGAGACGTGCGGCCGGCGGCATCGGCGGCAGGCCCGCGCGACCAGCCCGGGGCATCTACCATCCCAAATAACCACCAACAACATCCTAATCACCTCTGGTTACACACACAATGACATTTAAATGCTGAAACTTATGCGTCTATCTACATCATCTTCAGTTCAAGTGACTCCGTCACTCGACAACTTTTCACACGTCTTTTATTTAAAAGTTCGTTTTAAGGTTTACATTAGGAATTTTCAGCTAAGTTCAGCATTTATGACGTGTCATTAATCTTAGTCAATTCACTCCAGAAACTACTTAGGTGTTAGTGTCTCGTCTGCGTACTGTCTGACTCATGTCAATATTTTTTCTACATTAGGTTAATGTGTCTTTAGTTTAAGATCTAATATCTTCATGCCTAGAAACGTACCCACGGGTACTCTCCACTTAGTACTATTCTTTTTATATTACAAGTGTTATGTACATATTAGCAGTAGATATTGTTACGAGTAAGTCCGGGATTCCACGTATAAGGAAATCGCCCGAAAAATTTAATATAAACCAAATCAATATCACTTTACCATCTATTATAAAAATAGTGTTTTTCGACATCAAAAGTCCAACTTCTTTGATATTTCGCAGCTTCTCTCTTTTGATCAATTTCTTTTGTATTGTATAACGTAGATTTCAGTAACTTTATATCGTATTTATGTATCTATAGTGGTTATTATGTAAAACCGAGATAACAGTGAAGCCTTAGTACAACATGGCAACTATTTGTCTGTTATATCCAAAACAACTTTAGACATAACTCTCATATTTGTCTAAATATTATATTTATTATATCATGTTTTTGTAGATATTGAAATTGAAATTTTTCGTCGTCAATGGCTACTTATTTTCTTGTGTATTTATTATTGACTATTGATTGTTGATAAGGATGTACCACCCAGGTGGTCACGTATCTGCAATCAGGATCACCTCGATATTTTATCTACACGTCTGCTGAAGCACTGACTGTTAGTGCCATCGTGATATGTTTTTGTATCTTTCGTAAGTGTGATAATAAAATTAATAATTAAGATTATAACGTTTGGATGTTTGCGTTTTTATTTATCTGTCCCTAGTTTGATGTTATTTGGCATAGTTACAGGGTAGAAAATCGATACTTAAATTACCCACTTCGACAAGGAAAATTATGATAATCTACACTAGACTGAATATACTCGAATTAACAGTAGTCGTACAGAATTAAGAATTCAGCTTATAACTGCTTAGGTCCTGCGACTTTTATATTTGAATAAGTACCCGTACTGCATATTGATATAAATATTAAAAATGGCTGACTAGGATAAAATTGACAGCTCTGGAATCTTGACTCGAAAGCGAAATCTTCACTCATCATCATTTTGCCAATGCCTAACCCTATTTAGGGTCAATACAGTGAAGATGGAACGTCACTTAATTACACGACTGCCCAAAAAAAGGAGTGTTATGTTTTCAAGATTCATGTATGTATGTATGTATGTATGTATGTGAGTTTCTTTATTCCACCATAACTTCTTAATGCCTGAACCGATTTAGATGTATGATGTATCGTTACAATCCGTACATAGTTCCGAGTAACATAGGCTAGTAAAAATTTGGAAATTCAACCCCTATGTGTGTAAAATAGGGGATGAAAGTTTGAACGAAAATCTGTCGTTATTGATTGAAGTAAGTTACTGGAAACTGGTGTTTACCATTTTGGACGGAGATAGAAATTTAGAAATTCTTTTTGCCTTTTAGTCTTTTTTGTCATGGCAGTCGTGTTTTTTTTAATTTTTTTAATTATATACAGCTTGTTTATATTGACATTGAAAAAGGCTAAAGAACAGATGGGTTTACTAATTGATTGGGTGACAGAAATATTTGATTGATTTTGGAAAAACTTAGAATGCGGTTATTCTGAGTTCTAAGTTTTTCTAGAACTTCGATTCTTCAGAAGCAAGTCACGAAACAGCACCAATTTTTGGACATTTTGTGATAAGGTTATTTCTAAATTTAAGTTAAAAGTATATAGTAAATCTCACTTTCTTTCTTTCTTTCTTTTTTTTGGTTATAACAATAGGGTGACTGATCAAAATAATAAAAAAATACAAAGAACAAGCAACAAAATTCTGGAGTGGGTGTTTTTGACGTCACCGTAATGCAAAAATTGTATCAGATCGTGACGTCACGCACAACTTCAACGCACTGTATCGTCGTCATTTTTCGTTTACGAGAAAAAATAAAAAATACGTGTCTAAATTTTTTTAATAATCTCAATAAGGGACTAATTACTTTTTTTTCGTCGTCTCGCCTATTAGTGTACGATACAAAAACACGTGATTGTGCTCATGATAACCAACAACTAGTACTAAACAGCTAATATTTTTTTCGGATTGCGGCTTTGTTTCCACAATAAAAATAATTGTTTCTTATCACGAACCATAACTAATATACAACGAATAAAGCCAACAACATAGTTATGGGTTACTGGAAAACCTGATACTTAAGACCTAGGTAATCCCTTTAATTGCTAGTCTGACTTCTTCTTGGCTAGCTTCTCAACAATAAGTATTCTTGAAACTACACTGGTTTTGAAAGTCTCATAATAAAATGAGTGTACGACTAAACAGGACAAAGTTTGTGTGATGAGCATGAATGTTTGTTCTGTGTCTGTGTGGGTGTAATTTATTTATAATATTATGTATGTTTTTAAAAATTAGCTTGTGGCCGTGTGTGAGTTGTCCCAAGATATATATACTTATAAACGCAGACTACGACTACGCAGACAGACTGAACGCGTGTCCTGTCGAAGTGTCGACGAAGTTCGTCGCAGTAAAGTGTTGTCGGCGATGGCTTTCTATAATAAAACGCTAATGAATCTTTTTAAAAAAACGTTCTTTTTATGACACCAGTAGGGCATATCGTGTGCGCGTTACATTATTTATACCTATGGTCTTATCTTACATGCTCCACAGTACACACATCGTTATAGCGTCCCGAAAGAGGTACATTGCAGGGAACAATTTTCCTCCTCTTTTCGGACAAAGAATATAACGCTGAATTACATTATATTTTTTTAACACAACAGTTATTGCTTTATGTGTAATTCAATACCTAATGTAAGTTCCTATGGGTACTAAGATGATCTTTATCAAGTTTTACAAAATCTATGTAAAAACCAAAATATATGTGTGATAATAGGTAAAGGGGAAAAAGAAATTATTTCAGGTTATGTCCATAGCTATTTGTTAGTAACGATGTTCTTCGTCTAGTATTAGTGAAAAATAAAATAGAATTTAGATCAGTCAGACGGTCTCGTGTGTGAAAAGCAGTCTATTAAGCACCTTTAACAATGTATTTGGAACTAAGAGCGAAAACTGAGAATAAATATTTATAGGGATAAGTCACACACGGCCATCTTGATCACAAACTAGACAGAGCCAGTAATTTGGTAATCAGATAACTAATATACGATATTGTATAGTTTATAAATATCTACTTATACTACCCACATCATCATCTCCCTAGCCTTTTCCCAACTACGTTGGGGTCGGTCCAGAGTATCCGGATTCAGCTGGATACCAGTGTTTTACGTGAAGCGACTGCCTATCAGACCCTCACAACCCAGGGCGACTCGATACCATTTGGTTAGACTGGTCAGACTTTCTGGCTTCTGAATACCCTAACGACTGTCAAAGTTCTACGAATGACAACCGGGACCAACGGCTTAACGTGCTTTCCGAGGCACGGGATGTCAGTATGTCCAAGATAAACTTTAGAAAGTACTTATGAACTGAAAAAGTCACATTGGTACTTGCCCGGATTCGAACCCGCAACCTCTTACACGAGAGGCGGGCGCCTTATCCACTGGGTCATTACGACACTATAAATACCCACAAGGTGTAAATAAATTACACTACAAATAATCACGCCCAACATACAAAGCCTTTCCTGGGAACACTCACGATCAACGGCTTAGTCAGGGCCACCAACCACTTGACAAAGTTAAAGTCAAAGTTGAAATCAATTTATTTAACAGCCATCCAATCGATCCAGCATTGCCATTCAGAGCGACGAAAGATTATTTTTCAGCCTAAAAGTAACAGCAGCGTCCTAGTAACTTTTTTGCTGACACTCGTGAGGTAAGTGTCAACGTGCAGACTCAAATCATTGACGTCGGAGATCGGGAATATCTGTGCCACCAATGGTAACCGGCGGAATCGCTAAACCAATAAGCCTTCGTAAGCCTTAAGAAAATCAATAAACATCAAATTTGCAAAAACATTTTTGCCCCTCTTCTGTTCTTCGTATAAATTTTTGAGTAATGATAGTCCAAAAAAAAACTTTTTCCAAAAAAATTAATAATAACCGCCTTCAAAAATTAAAACACAAAAATAACTAAAATTTCGTAAGTCTGTGGCAACACAAATTGATTGGCAGAAGAGAAGCCACCGACTAAATTTAGTCTCTTGATTTTCATTGATTAACGCATCATCATGACGAGTAGGTAGTTAATGTCCTATGTTAAACTTCAATGCTGTAAATCGTTGAGAAATTTCCTCGACTGTATATGGTTTCCATCATCAGATCTACTGCAGACCTTCATTACAACCTATATGGGTGCAAAGTACTCATCAATTTAAATGAATTGTCCAAACACATGGTACTCGTAGCTACTGTAAACTGTTGAAGAGTTCCCTAAACTATCCTTCGTCTTCATCATCAGACCCCTAATACAGTCACAACCCATCTAGGTGTAAAGTTCTTATCAATACAATAATCAAGCTCAAACACAAGGTAGCTGCTGTGCATTATTGAGGAGTTCCCTCGACTGTCTCTCGGCTCCATCATCAGATCTACTCCAGACCGTTATTAAATTGTAGTGCTTTAAAATACTTAATGGAAAACATTACAAACGCACTAGTCGCCCCTACGATTTTTGAAAGTTTCGCTCGATTTCTCTGGTCTGCCATCACCAAACCCAATTTTTTTATCAAAGGACCACTTTGGAAATGTCTTCTTTCCAACGAAAAAATAATCATCAATATCGGTTCATAAATGACGGAGTTATCCGCGAACAAACATAAAAAAAGCATACATACGGTCGAATTGAGAAACCTCCTCCTTTTTTTGAAGTCAGTTAAAAAATAACTATAATTTCGGGAGTCGGTGGCAACACAAATTGACTGGCAGAAGAGAAGCCACCGACCTCCGAAATTTTAGTTATTTTTGGGTTTTTAGTTTTGGAAGGCGGTTATTATTTTTTTGGAAAAAGTTTTTTATTTTTTACTTTTTAGTGTCGACTCCCAATGTCTGACTGTGTATAACAATATCTTTCAAAGTAATATATTTTTCAATAATTTTCAAAAAAAACTACTAACAATCTTTTAAAACGAAAATAGAAACTTGAAGAAACACACAAATCGTCAATGTATATTTCGACGATTTTTTTCGTTCTTGATGAATTTATCAAGAAGCACTGAATCGACCGCCACAAAATTTATATGGGACTACCACTGAATCATGACTTATCAAACAAAAAAAGAACCATCAAAATCCGTTTACAATTGACGGAGATATCACGTAACAGACATACAAAAAGAGAAAAATACAGACGAATTAAGAACCTCCTCCTTTTTGAAGTCGGTTAAAAATAATAATGAACATTTTTTGATACAATTTCATATTATTTTCAAATCCGGATTTGGTAGTTTAATAAAACTGTGCGGATACCCGGATTTTCGGATTACGGTTAGGTAATCCGGAATGTAGTGTAGACGGTGCTCTTACGTTTTGCATACATTTTGTGAAGATGCTTTCTTTATTAGCCATGTAAATGGGCAATCATTCCCGGTCCTATGTAAAATATTTTTCTGTTGGGCTGCCGTCAAATTTAAATTTCATGAGAAATAAACCTAAAGGTTCATACCATTTATTTTCTACTCAGGGACTTGAAAACGAAATGAATTTCGTTCCGTTATCATTAATGTTATCATATAACGTTCCAAAATTTGTAACGATACTAAAACTTAAAAATACCAATAACGTTACAAGAAAGAAACGTTAAAGAATATCATTTTCGTAGAACAAATTGTAAGTAACGTTACAGGTATCAGTAACATTAAGCTTATCCGCTTGTAATAACGTTACAGGTGAAACGTTACAGATTCATTTGTAACGTTATTCTTAAGAACTTTTCTCGCTGACTACCGCTCCGTCGTCGCCCGGTAGCCTCGGCACAAGCCACCACTGTATTCGTTCGAGAGTGCGCATCTTTCTATATATTTATGTGATTTATTGTTGAGAATGAAACAGGAAGAAAGGAAATATAAACTAAACAAAACTTAATTTGTTAATTTTCACTATCGAAAATCCCTAATAACTTCTAAACGGATTACTCTATTTACCCAATTTATTTTGCCCTATCGGATTGAGATCTAAACCTATTAAATGACACTAAAAACAACAAAATATAACAATAAATCATGTTTTCAACTTACGTACTTAATATTTGTTGGCGTGAATTTAACAAAAAAGTTACTTCGTTTATACTGATTCAAAATAGGAAACTATTATATAAATCGAGCTTAGATAGCTTTTTTGTTGCTCAATTTTTGCACTTCACAGACGCGTGTCTCAAGCGGATGGCACTCGCAATAGTTTTTTGTGCATAAGCCAAAGTTGACAATCCTAGCGCGACCGCCGAGGTAGGTATGAAAAGTGAAGTACAGACGCCAGCACATCAAGTTACTACAATCTGTCAAATTTCTTTAATAGATTTTCCTACATCTTTCATCTATCAATAATATTAATAAGTAGGTAGTAATATAAGATTTTACTTACCCTAAAGGTGCTCCTAAACGGGCAATTTTTTACTGCAATTGTGTTGCTGCAATACATTGCCGGCATTGCCCGGCAATATTTTCGAACTCTCTGCAATATTGCCGGTATTGCCGGGCAACACTTTTTGTATGACAAAAAATTTTCGTCGCTCCTACACGAGCAATATTTTCCGGCAATTAGTTGCTGCAATATATTTTTTGAGGGTCCAGCCACACTAAAATGATGTTATTAAATTAACAATGTAAGTCCTTAGTGTGGCGGCACTGCTTTGGCAAGTATTGCTGCAATTTTTTTGGATTCGACCCCCTGTCGATATCATGGGAAATATTGCCGGCCCGGTAGTGCAGATTTTGATAGGAAATTTTTATATAGCTTTCTTTAGAGTTTTGGGGTTGTCATGTACTTCGAAGATGCTGGGTTCTTCATGGATATTTCTCATCGGTGATTACCAGTCACTCTTTTTTAGATAAGGTTATACTCATACAATCTTCATTATAGAGAGTTCGATTTCAAAGCTCAATAGAGCGGTTATGAAAATTTTCTAAATATACGTTTTGGGTGACATTCATTATAGTATTTAAAAAATACTATAATGAATGTCACACAAGATGGCGGCTGAGAGATGTTTTGATCTGCACCTTGGCCTCACGTTTTGTGGTTTTCGAAGGCGCTGAAGCAGAAAATGAGGTCCATTTAAAACCCAAGATTGTGGTGGGTTTTCAAAATATTGGTTATGGGTACGTATCCGAGGTTTCTGGGGACACTGATGCCGAAAATAAGGGTCATTTCAGAATCCAAGATGGAGACTATTTTTTTTTCAAAATATCGGTCATGGGTATCGTTTCCGTGGTTTACAGGGATACTGTTTTTTTTTTTTTTAATTATTATGGGCTTGCTCTTGGTCCCAGACTAGCCCGAGGGCATAGACGGGGCCTACGATGGAGCGAGCTTACCCAATAGATGCCTATGCACTCGTTTTTTAAATACTTCCGGGTTATATGAATTTGGAAACACAGACGCCGGCAGGGAATTCCATTCCTTCGCGGTGCGCATTATAAACGATTTTGAGAAGCGCTGCGTGCGGATATGAGGAATATCAACCAAGAAAGGGTGGTATCATGCCGTACGTCTGGATGTCCGGTGGTAAAAAGGAGATGAGGGAATAAGCTCGTGTAGCTCATGAGCACACTCACCGAAGTGCAATCTGTAAAATACCGCCAGGCAGGCAACTTTTCGCCGATGTGCTAGTGGTTGTAGTAGGGCCACCAGCTTCTTTTCGCCAATCAACCTTCTGGCTCTGCGATCTACCGAATCCAATGCGGCCCGTTGGTATTTGGCTGAGCCATCCCATAGGTGACTGCAATACTCCATACACGATCGGACTTGAGCTTTATAAAGTGTTAGAAGCTGTCCCGGCGTGAAGTATCGCTTAACCTTGTTAAGGATGCCCAGCTTTTTCGCCGCAGTCTGTGCTTTGGACTCGATGAAAGTGCCGAAGTTGAGGTCAGAACTCAACTCCATGCCAAGGAGTTCAAGGCAGCCGGTTACATTTACAGATGCACCTCGGAAAGTAGGAGCCAGGTCAATTGGGCTCCGTTTGGCGGAGAACAGACACGCTTGGGTTTTGGCGGCATTGAACTGCACTAGATTGTCATCGCCCCATTGGGACACACGACTCAAGGCAAAGTTCACTCGCTCGACCATGGTCTCTCTCTGTGAACGAATATCGTCCCTACTGTCTTTTGCGCTGGCCAGATATCTCTCTACAACAGTACTGTCATCTGCGTAACCGACTATGCTAGGATTTAGCATATCGTTTATATGAAGCAGGAATAGGGTTGCAGAGAGAACAGACCCTTCAGGAACACCGGCATCGATGGCCATTAGGTCCGAAGAGCAGCCGTCGACGACCACTCTGATCGACCGTTCCGTCAAGAAGTCCGATACCCAGCTACAAAAGTCAGCCAGTATGCCATAAGCAGGAAGCTTGCTAAGGAGACTTGCGTGTCAAACCCTGTCAAAAGCCTTTGAGATGTCGAGCGAAACGGCAAGGGCTTCGCCGTTTTTCTCAATGGCTTCACCACAGCAATGTGTAACATACACTAGAAGATCCCCAGTAGACCGACCACGGCGAAAGCCATATTGCTGGTCATTGAGTAGATTGTTGTCTTCTAGGTATGCCAACAATTTGCTATTTAGTACCCTTTCCATGACTTTACAGAGCACGGAGGTGATGGCGATTGGTCAATAGTTACAGGGATCGGCACGGCTGCCCTTTTTGGGCACTGGCTGCACATTAGCAAGCTTCCAGGATTTTGGCACCGTTCTAGTTTGGAGAGAGAGCCGGTATAGACGTGTCAATACAGGCGACAACTCAGGCGCACAGTGTTTAAGTACTCGCGCAGGTATTCCATCTGGTCCGCTGGCTTTATTCACGTCTAAATTCAGCAGAACCTTCCGTACCTCTTTTTAGTGAACAGAAATATCCTTCATTGAGGAATCGCAATGAGGTATAGTAGGTGGTTGATGGAGGCCTGCATCAAGACGAGAGTTGCTCGCGAGAGTTGCTCGCAAATAGGGAAGCAAACAAGTTCGCTTTCTCTATCGCGGAGTGGGCCAGCGTACCGTCAGGTTTCTGCAACGGTGGAAATGTGGGACGGCAGAAGTTGGATTCGACCGCTTTGGATAGGGACCAAAACTGCTTGCTACCAGAAGGGTAGGACGTGAGTCTGGCCCCTATTCGACTGATATGGTCAAATCGAGCCTTCCGAATCACCCTTTTGCAGGACTTGGTGGCATCGTTATAGGCTTTCTTCTTCCTGCAAACCCTCCAGGCCCTTGCTTTGGTGTCGCGGGCTTGCACCCAAGCCAGATATGCTGACTGTTTAAGGGCTTCAGCTCGAGCACAATCCGCATTGAACCATGCTTGAGTTCTGTGATCGAGCGAGACGTCGCAGAACGGAATATAATATTCCATTCCCTGCCGAATCACATCCACGACAGCCTCAGCAGAGTACGAGGGATCACCGGAAGAAAAACAGACCGACCGCCAAGGGAAAGATGCAAAGAATTGCCGCATCTCATCCCAATCTGCTGACTCGTATCGCCACACTCTCCTCGTGCCCTTTGGGCTGCGATCCGGAGGGGAGCAGACCGATACGGATTTCACCAGACAGTGATCTGACGAGCCCAGCGGAGCTGAGACCGAGACAGAGTGCCGATCCGGATCTGTTGTCAGTAGAAGGTCCAAGCAATTGGGTGTGTGGTCAGCAACATCCGGTACCCGCGTCGCAACGTTCACCAGCTGGGTGAGGTTTAGCGACAGCGCAAATTTGCGTGCTTCCTTGCCAGCGTGGCAGGTTTTCTCGAACGGGGGCAGCCACTCCTTGTGGTGGGCGTTGAAGTCTCAGTGAGGTGGTCAAATAGCCTGGTTGTCTCCTGGTCTCCGACGTGCGATCGGTAAACACACGCATATAGGGTCTTCTGGGACCCTGTGTCTACGATGACCCATAGAGTAGAAAACCCGGAAGTCTCAATGCAACGAAGACGCTTGCAGCAGATGTCGTCGCGGACGTACACACAGACCCCAGCTTTCTCTTTGAACTTATGTTCTAGTGAGTAGCCTGGGTAGTTGAGGTACGCCACGTCCGCTGGGGTTTTAATTTGCGTCTCCGTCAAGAAGAACAGGTGCGGCTTTTCAGTCTCGAGGTGGTGGTGGACTGCGTCGAGATTTGAGTGCAACCCTCGTATATTTGATAGGTGCACTTTCAACGGGAGGAAGTGCCGCCGGTGGTCGACCTTATTCTTCTTTTTCGTATTCATTTAATTTTTTTGAGTAGTGCGGGTTGGGGGACTTTTGGATGTCGAGGTGCCGCTTTCGCCAAGTGGATTGCACGAGTGGAACCAAACAATGAGAAGCTCACTTGGAGACTGCGGGGACGCCCGAGCCCCCCCGAAATAGCCACCGGGTCCTCCCACTCCACTCTCACTCACTCCCACTGATGCCGAAAATAAGAGTCATTTCACAATCCAAGATGGCGACTAACATTTTTTTTCAAAATATCCTTTTCGTGGGTTTTGGGGACACTGTTGCCGAAAATGAGGTTTGTTTCAGAATCCAAGATGGCGACTATTTTTTTTTTCAAAATATCGGTTATGGGTATCGTTTCCGTGGTTATCGGGTCCATTTCAAAATTCAAGATTAAGGCAATGAAGGTCTTTGTATTAACGAAGTTTTTCGTGGCACTGTTATCAAAAACTTCTATAACTAACTCTGGTTGGAGTAAAAACTCTTCCTATACATTTTCTATAAACATGTTAATTAGGATTTCAATCTTTTCAGCAGTGCAATTCCGTAAGAAATTACGTGCGAATACGATTTCGATCTCATTCCCGATTTCATTTCATAACTCACCTGAATTAAAAAATATTTGGTATTCAATGTCAAATTGGACAACTTTTCACTTAAAAATTCACCTACGTTCTTATTCAGTGGCGCTAGCATAGTTTTCATTGGGTTATAGAATACCTAATACAGTTTTCACCGCGGATTCAGAAGTGAGAACTGAAGCGAGATCTTACAGATTAGCATTGCAGTATTTCAACTATGCTTGGTCAAAATAAGTTTTTTATAAATATTAGTAAGTGGAATGATGTAAAATACAAATACAACAATAACACATGACCGATATTTTGAAAAAAAAATAGTCGCCATCTTGGATTCTGAAATGAACCTCATTTTCGGCATCAGTGTCCCCGAAAACCACAGAAACGATACCCATGACCGATATTTTGAAAAAAAAATAGTCGCCATCTTGGATTCTGAAATGAACCTCATTTTCGGCATCAGTGTCCCCGAAAACCACGGGAACGATACCCATGACCGATATTTTGAAAAAAAAAATAGTCGCCATCTTGGATTCTGAAATAAACCTTCTTTTCGGCATCAATGTCCCCGAAAACCACGGAAACGATACCCATAACCAATGTTTTGAAAAATGTTAACCGCCATCTTGGATTCTGAAATGGACCTCATTTTCGGCATCAGTGTCCCCAGAAACCTCGGATACGATACCCATGACCAATATTTTGAAAACATTTAACCACAATCTTGGGTTTTAAATGGACCTCATTTTCGGCTTCCGCGCTTCCGAAAACCACAAAACGTAAGGCCAAGGCGCATATCAAAAAATCTCTTAGCCGCCATGTTGATTTAAAGACATAATCAAAGATTTCCCTTGTTTGGAGTTTATAATACAGGCAGCCAAACTATAACTGTAGTGTAAATGAAAAAATTGCTGCAATATATGGCCGAGCAACACCGGCAATATTGCCGGAGTTGCCGGGCCATGCTCAAAAAATTGCTGCAATAAAATTGCAGCAATTATGTTGCCCGTTTAGGAGCGCCTTTAGAGTTTTATTACAACCCGGAACACCACATTTCGACGACTGTTTGTCGTCGCTCAATGAAAAATATCTGTAAACAAAGTTCTTCTTCTTACGGCCCATGATTTATTAAAGAAACTGTCAAAACTCAATTTTTTGATTTTTTTCATTATTTGATTTTTTCGATTTCAATTCGTATAGTTTGAGACTCAAACTATACGAATTGAAATCAAATAATGTAAATAAAAATAAACACAGCGAAATGCTACGTTGCCGTATTGCGCTCGAGAAATAAGTACCTACCTACTACTAGACGACGACGGCGACGACGCGTTTCGTATGCGTGGCCGCACCGCACACAGCATGGTCATGAAGCTGGCAACGTTGCGTATCGAAAGAATGAATAACGTTATTATATCGTTATACTAATAACGATATATTGATAATATTGTTAGTGAACACTTGAGGATTTCGTTCCGTTTGTCAGTATCGTTATAGCCTAGGTATTAATTTTGTTACGATCCTGGTGGAACGGTACAAGTTATCGGTACTGGAACTACGTGTAACGTTATTTTGAGTAACGTTTCAAGTCCCTGTTTTCTACACTTGATTTTAATTTAGGTCGTTCAGCGTAAAAATGTGATTAAACACAGAATAAAATAAACTCACATGAAGTAATAAAATACATAACTATGCCAAATAAACCAGTCGTTAATATTACACGCTCCCTTTCGATTTCTGATACATTATCGTATTATGAAATAATGGGTATGTAATCGAAAGCGAGTTCGAATGCGATAAACATGTTTACGCAAACAAAGCACCAGACGCAATACTGTCCTCCACTAACATCACGAACAAGAACAATGTTGTTTGTCATTAATTAACAGCGAAAACAATATGTTCAAATGTAGCTCTGAACAATAGAACAATTTAGCTAATGTAAATAGATCCGACACTAGTTCTACAGTTAGCGTGAAAGAATGCAGATCTGACGATAAGTTTTGTCCTTATCGTATACCAGTTACGCTTACTAGTAGCGATAATTAAATAGTTTATAGGAATACATCATTATCAAATATTGTTCTGCTTGCACCAAAAGTCCCTAATAGCAATCTTAAAATGCACACGGAGTCTGCAGACGACGCGAGGTAGCGTGTGGACCGCGGCTGATAGGGATCGAGTGCAAACTTAGGCGTACATAACGGCAGAGCAGACGACGACGGTGACGTTCGCTCATTGGCCGCTGACGAAGATAAGTGGCGCACGCGCATGACCGCACTCGCTCCTCGCTGCCCCGAGCCGCTCAGTTGTTGTGCCGCCACCCAGCTACGCATACAGGACCCCAAATCTCTTCAACGTGAGTCTCACTTCTATCATTATCTATTAAAAGTACAAAAAATACTTTCCGAATATCATTTTTACTAAACACTACATATCTTGACCGAATGTATTCAACGCTCCGTGTTTCAACTAGGCCGTAATTGACCTTGATAAAAATTATTCTCTTCTCCGCTAATATTTTGCTGTGCAATTTAGTATTAACACTAATAACACGTATGACTTTGCATGTTTAGCAGTAGGTCATTGTGTCCTATTAACAAAATTAATTATCAAAGCTGTGTAGTGGGTATACTTTTAGAAAAATGTAAAACCGGTTACTCCCTATAGAAACGCAAAATATTCGAGTAATGTGTGTTGAATTGCAAATCATGAGGGACGGCCGTACCAATATGTAATTAATTGGTTTTGGTATGGTCTGGTTGAGATTTGACAATAATTAAGTATTTTATTATTTTTTCCTCAGTTTCGAAATGGTCGTGCCAATCAAGTCAGTGTTAGTGGTCGATGGTGTTGGTGCTAACTGCACGGAGATCCTCAACTCACATGGAATCAGTGTCATCAATCAAGCGAAGATCACCAAACAGGAACTGCTACAAGAAATACCGGTAAGGGCTCCCTAGGCCAACAATAAAATATGTAACTCTATTCATTTTTATTAATACTTATCTTTGAGTATTCTTAAAGACAAGAGGTTGTTGCACTTTGGGTGCGATGAGTGTGTGTTTAATAAGTTATCTCTAAACTTTTTATGTCATTCAACAGTTGAATATATTGGATCAGCTACTGCATTAATAAAAATAAGATTATGATCTTCGTTTTCTTAACATCAGTTAGATGCAATATCCTTTTATTTTTTTCCTTCTAAGTTAACTTCGCTATGCAGTGAATTAATTCAAGTAATTCAAAATAATGTTTTCCTCAATCTCAAGCTGCATCTAGTAGCTATCTTGCATGTACCTACTTCAAGCTTGAACTACAATTAGTTAATAAGATTCTCCTCCACTCTTGTTTTTATTTCGTTATCGATGAGTGAAGTTTAAAAACCAATGAGTTCTATTTTGAAGAAGAAAACGAAGAAATAGAACTAAAATTACCTATAGATGATACAAAAGATGATGAAGAAAAATATAAGAACAAATTCTTGTTTGTTAACAGAAATACGACGCTCTGGTGGTAAGATCAGCGTCACAAGTCACCAAGGAGGTTCTGGAAGCCGGCAGAAACCTGAAGGTCGTCGGTCGTGCTGGTGCCGGAGTAGACAACATCGACGTCAGTGCTGCTGGCCAGCTAGGAATAGGAGTCATCAAGTAAGTCGTAGTCCAATGGGATTTTTCATGAGAATTTGGGTTAGATACCAATTCAACTAATGTAAAGTTAATCTGGGTCACTTTATCAACTTTCAAAGTCAATTGTTTCTCTTAACTTATTGCTTCTCTTTTATATGATTTTGCATTATTCGCTTTCTGCCTTATAAATCTCAATTTCATTCTTTTGCAGTGCCCCAGGTGCTAACGCCCTAAGCGCGTGCGAGCTCACCTGCAGTCTGATTCTGAATCTCTCGAGGCACGTGGTGCCGGCTGCCGCAGCCCTGCGCGCCGGTCGCTGGGACCGCGCCCTCTACACCGGCACTGAGCTCAACGGCAAGACCCTAGCCATCCTCGGCCTCGGAAGGGTCGGCAGAGAGGTCGCCGTACGCATGCACGCCTTTGGAATGAAGGTATGTCATCTCTATTCCTCCTAGGTCTGTGCGAAACCAGCTGCGAATAATATCTACCTTCAAGCTAATTTTGATGGCGTGTTTGGCCGTCATAGCGACATTTTTGTCTTAAATAATGTCACTTTGACAGCAGACTACTACATCTAAAACTAACACCGTTATGGGTAGCACATTGGATCGCTGTATTAACTACAGTTCACCTTGATATAAATAATCTTAATTGCGTTTTTGTACACTTAACATAGAACTCGTATAGATGAAAGTCTAAGAAATAACTATGACTGAACTATTGACTCCTGACCAGACCTGATGAAACAAATGACGGTAAATTAAAATTCCACTGAGACCGAGAACGCGAGAGTAAATTGCTGATAAGATAAGGGAGCAATAGCTTGTAATGAGTAATTTACTGGGATTTTTCTGATGAAATAACGTGATGCAAATTTTAGCTTTTAACCTACTGATAAGGACATTTTCCGTTTGTTTAGTTGTTTATACCTTTAAACTGTGCGCATGCTAGCTATGTATTATTACGTTTGCTTGCGCGCGAATTTTCAGCGAGCGAATTTTGATCATTTTTTTAAGCATTGTAACAGCGAATGTATTACAATTTTCTTCAATCTAACAACCGGTCTGCTTGCACAGATCATTGGTTACGACCCGTTCGTCACCGCGGAGGACTGTGCATCATTCCATGCGACGAAGATGGAGCTGGAACAGATCTGGCCACTCGCCGATTACATCACTCTGCACACGCCACTCATTGAGTCTACTAAGAGTAAGTTAGCTTTTTTCTTTAATTTTGTGACGATATCTTGGTAGTCGAGACATTCATTTGGACTTCATAATCATCTTAGCTTAAAGTCGTTTCCTTTCTTTATCTTTTTTTTTACTTTTTTATTGAATATGGACTCTCCTACTGGATCACCTCTCCTGTTGATGAAATGTAATAGGACTGTTTACAAAATCAATCCTTCAAGGTCGTTATAGTTGAAGGTTCTTAAAATATTTAATTGACGCTGCTACTCTTTCACTAGATTAATCTAGTTCTAGTATATTTCTCTTTTCTCTTACACCATAAAGGAAAGTATAGACTATTTCTCTTACATACATGAAGTAATTTTGTTTCAGGTCGTTTTAGTTCACAATTTGAATTTCTTTTTAATATTTTTTTCATTTGAAAATAAGAAAGATAAAGTGGTTGTGTCAGCAACTTGGTGGTTTTTATACCATTCCATTGTTTTACACATTTAATATATTATTCCAAAATATTTGTTTTCATATTTTTATGTATAAACATACCGAGTCGAAAGACCTATAATTTAGGAACAAATAACTGTAATAAAAAGTCTTGATTATTCTAAAACAATTGGTTTCGTCCGACTTACTGTTTAAATGAGTTGAATATTCATAAGATTGCTGTCTAATTGAAGCGCTGTGCAGGTATAGACATTGGAAAGGTTAATCGGTAACCTATATTTATACCATTTGTTTGAAATATTTGTTATCAACCTTTATTTTCTACGTTGTTAAAAGTATTTAAGTGAGTCAGAAAACTAAGAGATTAAATCGGGTGTTTTCCCTCTTCATCGAAGTATTTAATTATCAAAAATAATCATAATTAGAATTAGCAAGTTTTAATGTCGCAGAAATGGCAATATTTGCATTTTTCTGCTGAGATTTAAACTAGGCAAAAAATAAAATGCCACAAAAACAATTTTTTACACACTAGAAGTTTATAATAAAGTACCCGTGTGTTTTCTTGCTTGTTCTTTTCCATAGATTTACCTACGTTTTAAGAAGAATCAAGAACTGACGGGTTATTCCGATCTGTCACCCCGTTTTGTCCCCATGGGTTGGTAAAATACTGAAAATACTGAGATACTTAGTATTTAAATCAATCAAAAGTACTAGGCGCGCAGTAGCGTGAAGAGGTTAATAGAAAATGTGTTCCACACATTCCTAACTGGGGGACAAATTGAACTTTTTTTTCCTATCTGTCACCCGTGGGGACAAAACGGGGTGACAGATCGGAATAATCCGAACTGACTCGGTTTTGGCTTCACCGTTAACTTTATTTGATTTCTTAATTATTTTTCAGACTTCATCAACGCGAGTGTGCTGGGTCAGTGCAAGAAAGGCATCAAGATCGTGAACGTGGGTCGTGGAGGTCTCATCCAGGAGCGCGACTTGCTCGATGGTCTTAACTCTGGACAGGTAATATTTTACCTCTTTCTTTCGTCTACAGATATACTTTACTTTGCTTGTATTGGTTTTTACCAATGATTTAATGAAACTTGAAATAGAATTGGTAATACGTTACTAGGTTATTGAGATAACTTTCATGCAAGCATTTTTGAATAATAATAACTGATTATAAGTAAAAAGAAAATCAACCATATCATTGGTTTTTCTTATGTAGGTGGATTTTAGGCTACATAATAGCTTAGTGATCCCAATACTTATATATTTTGTTAGTTAAAGTAGTTTTAATTATGTAGGTCCTTTTTTAAACAGCTATAAATAATTCATAAGTCCTTAAATAGATCGTTTACTCGTATTTTTCTTTATGTGAACTCCTTTTAAATCGATAATTTTCTTTTTTGTGACCTCCTTAAATAGAAATTAAATATTTCTAATAATTTCGTCAAATATTCGTCTCAATGAAGAAATTTTTTACCATTTATCTACATTCATTTTATGTGGCAGGTCGGAGGAGCTGCCCTGGATGTGTTCGAGCAGGAGCCACCCACCGACCCCTTGACCCTGGAGATCATTCAGCACAAGTCCGTCATTGCCACTCCACATTTAGGTATGTTTGTTAAGAACTTCCATATTTTCTCTTTTGTATCCTGCTTTTAATAGTTAGTCATCGTGAGCCCCTTGGGTGGGCTTTCAAATAGGCAGTTTTAGATCTTGAGTAACCCTTTCAATATCATTTAATACTACCAGCATAGTATTTTATATTACTAGCTGACTTCAACAGACCTTGTATGGTTTTGATGTATTGATATGTTAATATGTTTTAATTTCATTGATTTTTGCTGAACTGGACCTATTTGTCGCAGCCACGAGACACGCAGTGTCTTTTTTTGTTTTTATTTTTTGTTTAACATGTGGTTTTCTGCACTGTGTGTGTCTATGTGTTAAGTAAATGTTATTTTTCAGTAAAAGTTATTGATTTTAACCCAAAACAAAAATCAGGAGAATTAGTTAGTTCGAAGAAAAGGCTTGCAAATTCATGACCACGCTTGCTCAAGGCGAATTGACGATTTTGGACTTAAATAATTTATAGGCCTTTATGCCTGTGACATTGTAGACAAAAGCATCAGTATTTAATAGATTTTATGAATCTGTATCAATACAATATACAAAATTCTTTGTTGACTTCGTGCTCAATTCAATTAAATGTAAGGAATAATCGTAGGTAAATATTTGACCATGAAGTATATTTTATACTTCTTGGCTTTGATCTAATACTCTAAAAATGTGAAACAGTACCTACTTCAAATAGGTATAATTTTCAACAGAAATTACTTATAATTATTTTCCTTTATAATGTTGCTATGGAAAACGTGTATGACGATTTAAGGTTGTTTTATTGTAATCTATGATTCAATCTATTTGTTTTTTTTTTCTTTTTGTTTGGCGTACCTCATGAATAATTATTGATCTGTTGTATCAGCAGTCTTTTGTTTTAATTTCTGTTTTATTATCTTGAGACAACTCTCACAAGGCCATCTGATCCAAACCAGTATGGTAACCAGGTAACTGTTATACATGCCTAAATAATTTATAAATACATATTATAGATAATTTTCACCCAGTCACAGAACAAACAATCATGCTTATCACTTAGTTTGTCCGGGTGGGAATCGCTCCCGCGACCTCCGGCTTAGTAGAGAGTAGAGTGTCAAAGAATTCAGAAGTGAAGGATGATCAATGAATTGTTTTTAGTTGAACTTGCCTCAACCCTGATGATAGGGGTCGAATAGCAATATTACACCAGCCTACCACCTTTAATAGTGTATGACAATAGCTGGCTTCTAATTTAAAAACTACTTTCTAAGATACGTTCACCAAGTGGAAAAAATATATTTTTCTTACTCCTCCGCTGTTCTTTTCTGATTAATTTCGTTGCAGGATCCAAGACAGTTGAATCGTTTCTCCGGGTCTCGTCGAGCTTCATTGCTCGGCGCTTTTCTGGCGGACTCCACTGTTGATTCTGGCTTTCAGGACTTGCAGTGGTGGGGAATAGTGTGGTGGGATTGTCCCCATAAAGATACGTTCACCTCATTTAGATTTAGATACACTCATAAATTTTCAATAATTATAATTGGCAACTTTTATTTTATAAATAATATGTGCAAAATTAACGCACTAAACAACGAATCTAAAACAGCGACTTCTCGACGAAATCTCTTAAGAAAAACCTCCTTCGCACCACTGTCGGCCCAAGAGGCTTTTTTTATTTGGGGAGTGGGAAATCATCAAATGACTTCTCCCGCCCTGGGCGGGGCGGGAGTACGTGTCAGAATTTTAATTAAACCAAGTGTCCAGGCCCAAGAGGCTCCTCGGGCCAACTTTTATTATTTATCTACAAGATGTCTAGTTGGTGGGATATTAAAGTTGATGTCCTTCTTTTCTTCTCTGTCTATTTATCAGCATCAACTCCACATTATGTGCCCAGTAAGAAGTAATCCTAACCAATGCGTGAATATTCCAGGTGCATCCACAAAAGAGGCTCAAGTGCGAGTCGGTCAGGAGATCGCCGAGCAGCTGGTGAACCTCGCCAAGCCGGGCACATACAAGACTCCTCTCGCCGAGGTCACTCGCGTCCTCAACAAGTAGACAGCTAAAAATATATTCCTTATCATCGTGGATATTTGAAATAGAACTTGGAGGAATTTTTGCTTCCAATGAACTCAGTGAAGCGATGTTCGCATTTTCGTCATCATTCTTTTAATTAAGCTATTTTTATTATCTATTATTCTTTTTATTGATTAAGTTACTTTTGTATTTTTATTAACTTTCTCTAGGATTCCTTTCAAGAAGATAAAATTTACATTTGTTATTTGTACTTAGGTATTATTGAACTTAACGTCTCGACCTAATTCTGCTTGTGAAGTAAGTTACTTTAAAAGTTTTTGTTGCAGCTGTCAAGTGCCATATCAGACTTCGATAGTCATATGTTTAATCAATTTTTACCTAGGTATTTGAAATTGTTATAAAATTAAAATATTATTATTTTTCAACTAAGTATTAAGGTTCAACATCACGTGGAGAAAGTATTGTTGATCACTCAATTTGTAACAAAATAAAAGACAATACAAAATTTAAAATTATTTTATTTAAAAATTACTTACACTTACAATTTACACAAGTATAAAAAATGTATTCTAGTTCGTCTAATGTGATGAACTTTGAATCTAAAAGGGTTCTTTGTAGCTTTGTTTGACTGCTTAGAACATATTTGCTCGGTGGAATGGCCTAAAAATTTTGACGTACTATTGAAGTCATTAATTGCATCTAAATTACATTTAAAGTGTTCCAGATCATTTCACAATATCACAGGGAGAGCTGCCGCACCGTCACACAAATATGTTCTGGGTAGCCAGCACTGAGTGTTAAACTATAGTTCCCAGATTAAATTGGATTAAGGGGGGAGTGGAGGGATGGTAAGGGAGGGGGAGTATTGTGGGAGGAGTATTCTTGGGGATTTAGTTGCCGCCTCGCCTGAATGTCCTGCCGGACCTCGCGGGAGCTGCGTCATTCTGGGGCTCCTCATCTTCCTGCACTGACCTAGTTGCTGCTGACACCAAATATTATTAGTTTCATAATATTAGTCGTAATAGTTTTTTTTTCATTAGTCATTTTTTTGGTGCTCGAACTAGCCGACTTTCAAAATAGAAATCAAGTTTTTGTTCTTTAGATTTAATTAGTGGTTGAATTTACTCAGTCACCAAGACACAGTTGGTACCTTGGATATCAATATCGACTGCTTTATAAATATCGATTTAATGTAAACAACAATACATTCACCGGAACCGCATGAAGGGCGATCACGCTTGACAACAAGGCTACGCAATCGCCACAAATAGTTCAGCTACTTATAACTACTATCTCGAGTTGCGGAAATATTGTACTTAACCATTCACAAGTTAATACTATGGAGCCTATTTGGAATCACGGTTAAAATAATTCATCCAAATCCATTTGCTAATTGAATAGTTGTCAAGAAGTAACTGTAACCATTTAGTTTAATTTAATAATTAATTTGAGTTTGAGGTCAGCTTGAAAGGTAAGGCGAAATAAATCCTTAACCAACATTATTAAGACGTAAAAGTCTTTGTTAGTAAACGAAGGTCTAACACTGTCACTAATAATCCTAAACTACGACTTTTTATGGTTGGTGGTATCTGGCAGGTTCTTAATTTATATTTTCGAACTTACGTTTGCCAAATCGACCTCTGCTTGGCTTAGAAGCAGGGGCAGGCGCTGGCGCCTCCTCGTTGGATGCCTCCCTGGTCACCGGAGCACTGTTGAAACGCTTTTTGCTCTTGTTATCTGTAGCAGAAAGAGTATTCTTAGTTTTTGAGCATGGCAACGCTGCCTGCCCTAAGACACAGGACAGGCAGCTTTAAAGATGTAACAAAAGTAATGGTGATGAGAAAATATAAGAAAAACCCTGTCACCCAAATGATCATGCCAATGGTAACGTGTGCATATGCATGGTGATATGTGCAAACCAAAAAGTGTCAGTCCATCAGTATTAAGTAATACTACTAACTGTATGTAATTTTGGTGGGATCTAGAGAATCCTGCGCAGACGATGAGGTGGGTGTTGATGGTGGAGCGTTCAATTTGGCTGGAAATACAAAGTGAAGTTAATTGTCAATGTTCTTTTTCTTACTTTCTGTTTCTTTCTCTGCTCGTCGATAGCTGCAAGGCGCAATTCGCGGATGATATGATTTGCATGAATGATAGAAAAGATTAATAGGATAGATCTCTACGCTAGAAGCATCCTGAAAAACAATTTTTTTACCTATCAGTCTTGCTTAGCGATAGAATTGAAAAACGATTGAAGTTTGGCAGATTGTAGTAGGTACCTACTTACCTCTTGAGATTTTGCTGTAATCTATAAGAAACTCTATTTCAAAATCAGTAATTTTCAATTATTGCCAAAATATCTTAGCCATATTTCAATTCTAAATTAAGAATAATTTTCCATTTACTGACTTCAATTGTCATAAGTTGTGGACTCGTTTCGGTAAGCATAACTACTGACCTTCAGCAGCCTGAGCCCTCTTCCTCTTCAGCAGCTCGAGCAGTTCCGTGTTACTCCTGAAGGGCCTGACGCCGCTTCCCACCAGCTTCTTGCCTTCAGTCGTGGAGGAGGGTGCCTCGGTGGAGGCCTCTTGCTGCTCGCCCTCAGCCGGGTAGTCACCATCGTCCTCGTATTCTACTTCCTCCTGGAAACAAAATGACGTATGCTTTAGAATCCGTTACATGAAAATAAATACCTCTTACTTCTAGTTCTATATATATCTATAAGTTTATATTTGATGTTTCATGAATTAGAGCTGTGACAGACAAATAACAAAGACCATTAGTTATGTCATAAATTCACAAACATTCATGCATATTAATATTATTGTGTTGTAATACCTAATTGGAAATCGACCGGAAGCCAATTTATCTCGATTTTATTCTGATGGAAGATTAACAGTCTGCGATACTCCGACTGATTTGCCAACCGATTGACCCGCCATTGACCCAATAAAACAGGTCCAATAAACGCGGTATAAAAACGCAGAAATTCCGAATAGGGTCTACAACTGAAATATTTAGCATATTTAGCAACTGACTCAATAAATAACCTAAATATCTTGTCACCGTCGCGTCGTGGAGGAATGCGTATTTAAAATTAATACGGACCTACGCAACTGTCAATGCAATTAATGTAATTAATATGTTGTTCAAGTTTTGTACTGATTACGTACTGAAAGCCTGTGAAGGTTTTGAACATTAAGTACAGTACTTATTAGAAATTTTAATACCAAGATCACCTCTGTAGTGAGTAACTCAGCTGCAACTCGCGTGCATCCATCCTTAACCTTTGTCAGAAGTCCAGTTACAAAACTAACTATGCATTATTTGCAAGTAGACTGCCAAAAACCGGACCCAATTATTCAAACATCATCAACAAAATGTATGCATGAATTTTCCGCATAAAAGCACAGATCGCGGTTGCCGAGGGACGTCGCACATTTCCTTGGGAAACCAGTTTGGTGTCGGCGACAGCCGAAACATGCAGGTAGAAATTCTTCAAAGGAAAGGGAGGTCTCGCAAAGGTCATACGCGAAGGTGACCTGATCATTGGACGCTCGTCCCACTCGCCTTGAACTAGATGGACCTCTGCGACATCCTTTGCGACACTCTGGTGCATCGTGACGTCAAAACCAATATAAGTATTTTTAGACAATACCTTCGCCCTTCATTGCTGGGCTGTCACATCTTCATAATCATCAAATACAGCATTTACTTGCCAATCGACTTGACTTCAAGAGGATCGTTAAATACTTATAATAGCTTATTCATCTAACTGTTAGTCAAGGTTTTCGATTGTGCATTCTTCAGAAAAGCTTATTATTAACACGAAGCTTTAGTCACGATCTTTGTGGTTTTTGTTATTATAATTGCAAATAAATATATTTTGGGACAGGTGTTTTTTATATACACAGAAAAATAAATACATTTTTTTCCTCGTTTTTTGATGGCATCAAGTGGGGTCACGGCAAACAACCTAAACTGGACTTGAAGGGCAACCAAATGTCAATTTGCACCATGCACTAAATGTTATTTTCTTTATTTAAATTTAATGGTGCTTATCATTCTACGCCAGCACTTAAAATTATATTGTTCATTTACATATGTCGATGCTTTAGACAAAAAATATATTGATTAAATTATAATAAGTTTTGGGAGGAGTATTGCGTTTAAAAATATATTATTTTTAAACGCAATACTTCTTCCCAAACTAAAACAATTTGATGACCTGTATTCTCTGTCAGTTTCTATTATAAAATTATGCAAGTAGGTACCACGACACTTCCTCTTATGTCTCGTCATTACAAAAAGAAACGCTTTCCAATACATAATTCGGTATTGTTAGCTTTAATTGAGCGTGAAGTCGCATGAACTTCCACCTTTTGGCGGCGAGTGGCTGCTCAGGCGCGTCATCGAGTCGCGAGTTCACACAACACAACACAACATGTAACTTACTGCGTCTGACTACATATTTACACAATTAACGCTCACTCTTGGCCAAACAATCATTTGCATTGACTGAGATTCGTTGCGAAATTACTCTAAGAGTCTTGGACTTTCTACAAGCCCACATCAATATATCGATAAGTGCAATTTCTTTCTAAGACGGAGATGTAGCCAATATAGTCGTTTTACATGTTCATGTAGACATATGCGGCTCTCTTGTGTAACCGCAGCGCTGTAACCGGCGCCGGCGCAGGTAATCAAATAACGTTTTACCCAAAATAGACAATCTAGTGACCGGACCTGAATTTCTGCTGATTTTGTTATGTATACTTTGAATAAAACGAAATTGTAGTTCCGCCGTTCCCACATAGGTTAAAGAATACTAAATGTGAGTCCGCATGACGGTATATCACCATCTGTCCCAATCTTTTTTTTAGATCTTGGGCTAAAATCTGCTATTGTAATCGTGTCTCAACTTCAACTTCACTCTTAATCAGTAATTAAGAGTGAAGTTGCAGTCGAAGTCGAAGAAATTGTAGAAAAGGCACCACAATTCTGCCCATAACACGTAAACGTTGATAATAAACCATCAAACCAATCGTGTCTCAATAACCAGTCATTGACCGGATATTTGACATCTCAGACAGTTTTTGTAAGGAAAATGTGTCAAAAGTTTCACGTCAAACATCTTCATTGAAAACCTCCTGCAATTCAGACTAGAGCTCCTGGTGACAAGGCTACCACTTATATGACTAGGAAGGAGATTCAAATTATTTAAAGGCCACCGTGTGTTACCTGTGGTGCTGGTGTGGTGGTGGTGGTGGCCTTTCCCTTGGCGATCCCACCACGCTTGAGCAGGCCCCTGGACGGCGCCGGCCTCTCGTCGTCCTGCGCCCACGCAGAGCACGCGATGCTCGCCACCAGGATAAACCTGGAACACAAACACGACTCACTTGAAGTATTGTACACATTACAAAAGAAATTACTTATTACATGATAGCTAATGGCGATAGGGTTCCTATGCTCGACAAGGACAAACGCAGATGAAAGATTTTTCTCTAACATTTGGTCTCAAAAATCATTTATCTGCGTTTCGTTTTTCAAACTAAGAGCCTGTTTCACAATCTCACAATATACTCTAAATACCAGATATTATCAAAAAAGGTACAGAATTTGTATGAAATTATCTGCCAATTATTTTATTTAGAACTTATCAGAATAATGTGAAACATGCCTTTAAGTATGTTGCGAACGGCTTCCAGTCTAAACGGGTGCAAAGCCAATGCTTCTTGTGGAGAGACAGCCCAATGCCCAGACCTTCACTATACCGGTACTAACACGAAATCCGTGTCTCACAATGAACTTTATTTATTTAAGTGGGTAAAATTCCATACATTAAATATTTAAGTATTAATATTTCAACAGGCAAGTCGGTTGCTAGACCACATATTTGCAAGGGGCAACATAAACGGGACTGTAACAGTAACACATTTGTGTAACTAACAGGTTTGTTATATCATTATTAGTGAGCTAGTAAATAAGTTCCACCTAATCTTATCATGTAGATAAACATTCATAGTACTGTATCACCACAGGCATTCGACTATTACGTAGGTTGGTTTTCAAAAAACCAGTAGAACAGTTACCACACTGTTATTTTCTACTAAATCTCCTAAAAAACTGGATCATAATATACGTATTTACCGGGGTACAAAACTAAGTTGCTTGCATCTAGATAATACAAGGAAATCCGTAGTTATTACAACGCTTGTATAGCTAATGTAAATCAATATGACAGTTGAATATTATTCAGTGTTGAAATAACTGACACTTTATGCAGCGAGGCGTCTGCGATCGGCGCGAGCGCAATCGTATCGAAACTACAATACCGAGACGTTTGATGACTGCGACTGGGCATACATTAAAACATTATGTGGTAGGTAATACTATAGGAAGACGAAGCTTGTTTTAGCACCACTGGCTCATAAATCGCAGACAATTTATAAAGCAGCTTTTTACTAGCAGTCAATAGTTGTGTCCGCTTGACTCGCATGGACCTGTCGCGGAAATAAGTATTGCATAATACACACTAGACACCCACAGCACAGCTATGCGTGATAGTATATAAAAAAACTGAACAGGTCAATTCCGAATATTAATGCATAATTGTAACTGTTTGTGTTCAGTAGTATGATGTCAGGTTACAGCATACTTTGGTCAGTTACTATGTTCACAAGGTGTGTAGATTCTTTTTTTGTAAGTTACCCAAAAGTAAAGGCGCTCATAGATGATAGGTGTATAGGTAAATCTTTATTCTAACACGACTCGTATCCCTTCCAAGTTAAAGCCTTGTCGGACTAAATTAATACAACCCTGACTTTGTTGTTATCTAGTTCGCAAACGGATCATTAACTAAAATTCTAACCAGACGTATCGCTGCAACTTGTTCCAGTAGGCACCAAGTATTAACTAACTTGTTAACTGTTCAATATTTCGTTAAATATTCACGATACAATCACTATAAATGTTAGGGAGAAATAATTTACTAGTTTTGACGCTGTTCTCATTATAATAGTCTATCGCTTTATGACATGCATTTAAATATACTTGCATATGCTTACTTTATATGCATGGTGCATATTATTACACACATCAATATGCAAAAAATAAGTAAAAGACATTTTTAAAATGCATATTGCTTAATCGATTGTGAATTAGAGACTGTAATGAAGCTAATCACGACAGTGTCGAGAATTTTCTGAAGTAAAATGTCAGGGATATCTTACTTACCTAGCACATAGTCAAGTACAATAATTAGTGGTTTGATATTCGCAATTTATAATACCTACGAATTTGTAATAGTATACAAAGACGAATGATTCGTCGAACCCGTAATGTCATGTGTCAGGCGCGACATGAGCGCGGTGTAATTTGCGTTGTCCTTGTGCAATCAATTGAACGCTCATGAGACGCAACATTATATAAATATTTATAATAAAATATACCCGAACTATGTAACCAGCACTTCTATAATTGTCGCAAACATATTTTTTACATAACCCCTAATAGAATATATACCTGTCTATTATGAAGTTACGTATTAACGAATCACGTAACAGAAAATAACATTTCAACATGTTAGAAGTGGCCATACAAAAAGGTCAGTTAATTTTAAGTTCAAGGGGGCACAGTATCTGATAGTCGTTATCACATCGTCGATATGCGTTTTGGGAACAAAGCTTTAAGCACCGTGCCTAAGTACTGACACCTGTTACACCTAACGCTGCACATGGCAACAGTCGGCCACCTAGCAACATCACGTGTGATTAACAGGTTGCGGAATGAGTTTTGAGAGTATCGTGTGCTATAGATACATAGGTCAAGGCGTTAAATGTCAAACACTAGGTATGGCACGCCGAGGCTGGGTGAATGTCGTGTTGCAGCCGCAGCACCTCCGGCTCGGAGCCGCAGAGGCTCCTCTGGCGCCGCATCGCCACAAAGGTCAACACGTCGCTCCACTACTAGATAGTTGTACAACGGGTCCTCGCACAGGGTCGACTCAGGTGGACCGACTTCGATTCCGTGTCCGCTTCCGACATCAGCTTCCCTTTGCTTTCTCTGTTTTATGTAATTCACGATCGAACAGCGCCTACACGCACGCGTCGTCGGATCACTAATGTTATTCGCCATCACGAGTGCTGCGAACACGATCCGCAATCATCGCAATTGTTATTTTACAGATGTATTCTGTCGCGCCTCAGCAAGCGTGCCGCTGCATTTTGTGAAAGGGACTCCGCACCTTTTATTAGTAGGTAATTTGTCTGGTAGTACGAACCATATAAGTGATTGCAATTCAAGTCACGTCGGAAAAAGTGCAGCTTTCTATACTAGGCAATGTGATTTACTATGTCGCACGTGTAGCCGCTCTGAATGTGTAAATTTAACCTCAAATCACGTCAAGGTCAGTCGGCCAGAAACCAGAAGTGGTAAAAAGTAGGCTGACCTCGCACTGCAATGCGGCAGACAGCAGTGCTCTGCCCCGCGGCGCTGCCGCTTGCCCACACATGACAGAGTTACGAACTTTTGACGGGAACCCCAGGCCATGATAACCTTCTCGCCATTCAAAAAACCAATTGCACCACAGTGTTCCCACGAACTTGGACAATCAGAATAACAATAACGCTCAAAAAATTATAATTGGAATAAAATTAATGATTGCACTTGATGCAGATCTAAAGTTAGTCCGATGAATTGAGAAACAATGAGAGCTTTAGCGCGCTAATCTCTCACAGTAAATGTGAGCTCCACAACAGTTGAGCAACGAGCTCGTGTTCGCCAACTACTGCGAAAGCTTTCCGTATGACGAGTCTCGGAATTAGGGAGATGCTACATCTTCATATTTTTTATGATGCAACACGAAGCGGGCGGGAAAGATACTTTGAAACACTGAATGCTTACGGGTCCCTCGGTTTAATAGGCAAATGTCAATCGTCTGGTTGGGCAACTTTGTTTATTACCAAATGTCTTATGTGCGCAGCAGGTAATGTCGGCGTTGGGTAAGTACTAATACCTAAGTGTTTTTGAGCGCATATCTACATCTAGTCATGCCTTTGTCTTACAGATCTTGGATCTTTATTATGACCTGAATACTAGCTCTCGTAGCTAAAAATGTAAATCTTGATATGGGATGTGCAATGAAGCCCACAGAGTGCCTATCGTCCTCCCACGTGTTCCATTGTCTAATATAAGCAAATACCGATGATTAAGCATGGTCATGGTGACTCTCCAAAATTGATCAACAGGGTAGAAACTGCACTAAAACTGAAGCAGAATTTTAATACATTATAATCTATATTAATTGAGGCCAGCCAGTGGAAGTGGTTGCATTCATTATAATCAAATAGTTACCTACCGACGTTGCAAAATGTAGAAACACCAATTCTTATACCTTGTTTCAATTATCCAGACATAATATTTGCCGTTTAGTGTTTTAGAGGCTTTTCAAACTAGCTCCGTGTTGCAAATTGTTCAAATCAAATGCAGTCGTATTTGAAAGTTTGTGATACAATGAATTCTAAAAAGTAAGACAATTGCTGCAATTCGTAATCGCGATTTTCGAAATACGTTACGACAGTGTATGTTAATCTTCATATTTATAAAATTATAAACTCACTCACAAAGGATCAGTTCACGGCAAAACTTTGAATTTGGCTAGAAAATATATGGAATATGTAAAATAAGATCAATATATTATAAGTTGAGTAAGTGTTGCTGAACATTAAGTTGAAAAGCAACACACGTGCAGCGTGAGTGATTTGTAAACCTTTTTACGAGAATTTAATGCAAGATATTTTCTGAATAAATACGTGATTCTGAATATATGTATTTTGAACTCTAAACCATTCCAAAGGCCGACAAAATACGATCAAGGACCGCGACATGCATATTTATGGAGTAAATGCGTTTGTTACTTGTGAATCTAATTCAGTTTGTTGAATTTAATTAAACTATGCTTGACTTTTTAATATTTTTTTATTCGGTAATCTTGTTTTTTAAGGAAGAAGGTCTAACTTGCTAAATTATGCGATCACAGAGAAGCAATTGAAAGATTTGAGTAGAACCCCTTCTACTCACACCTTCAGTCACAACTGAAATGATGTTTAAGAGGTGTCCGAAAGGACAGGAGGATGATGAGTATCTCTCTAGTAAAGTTAGACAATATATGAGCACTGAAATGGACAGTAGAGGCTTAACCACGTTCAATGAACTCTACATGAATTTGGATAATGTTGTGACATATCGCAGTCTCACAAAAGGCAGATGCGTTTAGACAAAGCACACCCACACATGTGCACATAAGAAGATGCAGAGACGCTTTACATAACAATGACACCGTCGAGTAAATGCCGAGGCTCGGGAGCCTAGGCAGCGTCTGCCACATCCTACATAACGATACATTGCTTAATCGTAGGTCGCGGGACCAACTTTCAACATGGGACCGACTCATTCATACAACCGGTTCTTGGTTTCGCTCAATTAATTTGAAAATTAATTACTTTGTTACGCCGGGTCAGTCCGCGGGCTATAATGAGGTTTATAAGTCAACAAATTATGAAAGAATAGTTACGAACACCCCATACTAATTGCGAGTAGGACGATGTGTTAAACGTTATTAAAATAATGTAGTAACGATACAACCGCGGGCTCGTAGGCGGCATATATTACGGTGCCCGCAAGCTGTCAGTTGCACTAAGTACAAGGGTGCGTAGCTATTACGTTTGACCATTGAGAATGATATTAGAAAGGCAACACACGCCGTAAACATTCCTAAGCTTATATTGTATTTATGATTACGTTTTTATGTTTCGTCATACGTTATAAAGCAATCTACTCGACACTTAGTTAATCACCATAATATCAATCAATGGGGAACCCAATCAATTGTGCACTTATCCAAATTATATCGCCGTGCGTAATCCCCAATCAGTGTTAATGCTGTTTTTGTAGGAGAAGGTTTCAAATAAACTTTCCCCATAGATCACTTGAGAACGATAATAAGTTAGTAACTAAGTGTTAAGTTATCAGATAAAGAGACATCGCAAAAGCAATCGCACAGCTGCAACTGTAGCTTGGATAAGCACTCCTTAACAGAAAAGTACGGTGGAACTGACGGGAATACAAAGTAAAGGGGCAGAACTACAATAAATGAAATAAATAAAAGATATGTGGTTACTCACAGGGGTAGTATCTTCATGTCGGTGTGGTGCAGCTGGCGATGTCGCAAGCACTAGAGTCGATCCTTTCTCCGCGGCACGGCTTTGTGCAGGTCTACAATCGACGGAGGCCACGCTTGATCTGGCGTTCAAAGTCGAACACCTCCGGTACACTCCAGCGACGTCGCCCGCGCGCCGCCGCCGCCCGCCCGGCGCATTCGCCACCACTAGCCTGATTTATATTCGTGAGGCGCGCGCGCAACCACATGCCGAACATTGTCTAAATACTCACTTTAACTCAATTGTCGGAGCTTAACTTGAGCAAATCCTGTTGACGATGCACCATATCGTGACATGCTTACTAAAATTCGTTTTGGAAACTTTTCTAACGGCGCTTCAGAAAGAGGCTACACCGGCAGTTGTCTTAATAGCTGTGTAGGTATATTAAAACTTCTTTATTGACCTTTCTACCCGACTTCCTGTTGAGCGCATCTTGAACTTTTACATTTTAGATATGTCAACTGAATTTTTAAGTTAGGTACCTATGTAACTGGTAACTTAGCTGCTTTTGAGAAAGCAGAAGGATACTAAAATATCGTAAGTTGCATTTTAAGTGCTTTTAAGTAAGATATAGCAGGGATGTCATGGAGCTCCGTAACCGGAACTGAAACTTTCGGATATCCAAAATAAATAAATATACGTAAACGTTACCGAACCCGATTAAAATTACTGATAAATTTGGATAGAAGCTGAGCCTTAAAATGATACATGATAGGGTAAGTTCGCCTGTTCGCGTCCATAGACCAATTCGCGTCCATTTTACGGATCTCCTTCAAAAAATCCTCGAAATTAAGAAAACTTACACACCAGTCAAACGAATAGTCATTTCCGGTAATACCTCAATGTATAAGAGACACGCACATAAGGTCAAAAGGTCTGTGCGACAAACCAATCCTGTTTAAAAAAATATTTAGTCCCGGCTGTTTAACAAGGAAGCGCGAAAGCGCGGTTTTTTAGATAAAAAATAGTGTGCAGTGGTGCGTTCGATGATAAGTTTAATATTGTTTTATGTGAATTTTAGGATTAATAGCTGTTTCTAGACTTTGATAATGAAAAAAGGAATAATGTTAATCATGAATTTGCTTAGGTTTTTTACATTTAATGATTGAAATAAGGTGGACGCGAATTACTACATCGAATTTGCAAAACTTCCACTTTGCGTCCGCAACGGACGCAAACTGTACCTACAGTAGATAATAATAAATCCAATTGCGTCCACTAACTATTTTAGTTAAATACAATTGTCTTCACGTTCCCGGGGGTTTCCGGAATGAAAACTATCTATCCTATGTCCTTTCTCAGGTCCCAGACTATATCTGTACCAAATTTCATTCAAATCGGTTCAGTGGTTTAGGCGTAAAGGAGAGACAGACAGACAAACGGATTATTATCAAGACTGATATTTAGCAAAAAGAACCGAACTGTTTACTGTTTATTGTAAAACGTGCAATCATTATTTATGTACTACTTACAAACAATGTTGAGATGAAATATATTTATTTTTGTAAAGTAATTTTTTAATGAAAATAATGTAATTTTTTAGGGTTCCGTACTTCCGTTCCTAGTAAAGGTAAAAACGGAACTCTTAATTAATGATCACTTTGCTGTCCGTTCGTCCACCCATCTGTCAAGACCCTTTTTCTCAGAAAGGCGTAGTGATATCAAGCTGAAATTAATATCACATACATAGGTCTGCTAACTCTCAAAGCAGTGAAAAAATCAAACTTCTAAATCAACGCAACAAAAATGTATGGCTGTTTACTTTCCATTTATATTGCACATTTGCTCGTGTTTAAACACCGCCCAAAAAAGTACCAATTTTACTACCAAAAAGTTCTAAACGGTCACCAAATAACGCTTCTTAAAATATTATGAACTAAATCTAATTTGGTTTTTTTATGAATTTGACTGAAAACTGAAACTTTATATGAATCACGTTGTGTGGTCACAGTTCTAACCTAACTTAACACAATTTGGTGACCATTAATCCATTTTGGTAGCCAAAAAGATTTTTTTGTTGATCATTTAAATTATATCCTTGCACATTTAGACATTTGCAAAGGAATCAAAACCTATAGGGTACTTCCAATTGACCTAGAATCATTAAATTTAGCAAGAAGCATTTTCATGTGGCATAAGTAAAGGAAAAGCTCCGAAAACCGTAAATTTGAATGTATTTTACAAAAATAAAATAATAACGGAACGGAAGAATAACGGACTCGTCGTTGCACGAGTCCGACTCGCACCTGACCATTTTTTTTTATAAATAAATAGAGTTTATTTTGTAATTCAGCTTTTTTTTTACAAACTATATCACCCCTTTATTCCTTTTCTAAGTGGTTGGACGCAAAATGGTCCACGGGTGGACGCAATTTGGATTTTTTGGACGCAAACTGGGTAAAACGCCTATTTCTGAAACTTTACTATTTAAAAAAAAACACTAAATGTTTCGAACAAAACTGCAAGTAAATCTTAAAATAGACTAATATTACTAACACATCACACATTTTTTTCATAAAAAATAGTTGTAGAACAATTTTATTATCGCCGTCAAAGTTGCCAACTGCACTAAATGGACGCAAACAGGCGAAATGACCCTATGTAATTTTTACAAGCTTTTATTTAACTTGCAATGTTTGTCCCGGTGGAATCTTACTACTCAATTTTAAGGCACTTTCCCTCAATCAATTGAGCTGATATTTGGTATGCACTTTCAGTTCGGATGACAATGCACGATTAAAAATTTTTTTAGTATAAAATAAAATTAAGGTAAAAAAACCTTTTTAAAAACAAACTTTTATTTAAATGCGCTAAAAAGAAAAAAATAAACTTTACACTAAAACTTTTACTGTTAACTAATAACGTCATTTTAAATTTAACACATTTGACATAATTTATACGTTTTTTAAAAGCTTGTCACGAGATATAAGTACTCGTATTTTCTTAGTTTGAAAAATTTAATAGGCAGCAATTAAATTTTACAGACTTTTACTGACTAAAACCCACTATGTTCCTTCGGTTGCCCTTTATGTTCCAGGGTCACGGTAACTATTATAAACATTCCGCAACCCCAGCATTTCATATCCTATCCTAGATTCTAAATCCGTATACATTTCCGAAATCACATATCCGTAACAACTCTATCAGAAATATGTTATATGCGCAGACGCATATTAGAACGATTGATAGCAGCCGCGATGGTAACAAGTGCGTCGTCAGTTCTCTGGCCACTTTCATTGGGGTCATAGGTGAGGTGATTCTCAGGAATTTTATTACATAACAGATGTGATTGGATGCTGGTCCTATCAAATTATAATTAACTTAGCGTTCTTTAATTTCGGTTACATTTTGCGCTTTCTCTGATCTTTCATGAGGTATATTTATGTTTTTTTAAGCCTTTTTTTTTTTTTTTTTTTTTTTTGTTTTTTTTTTTTTGGTGAGTGGGAAATCATCAAATGACTTCTCCCGCCATAGGGCGGCGGGAGGGCGTGTCAGACTTTTACTGACTAAAACCCACTCATGTTCCTTCGGTTGCCCCTTATGTTCCGGGGTCACGGTAACCATTATATGCATTCCGCAACCCCGGCAGGCGTTGGCCCCGTTGGGCCCCTTCCCAGGCTGACTCTCCTTGGGGCGCGCGAACACTAACGCGCCGCCGCAATGGGGCCATTACTGGCACTCCATTGCGGCCTCGGTAGTCGCGGCGGCAGCGGCGGACGCGGCAGCAGCGGGGGCGGCGGGGGCCTCGGCAGCAGCGGGAGCGGGAGCGGCGGCAGCAGCGGGAGCGGCGGCAGAGGGCTTTCCTCCCTTTCCTCTGGTCCTGGCGGGCGGGGCGCAAGCCCTGCCCCCAGCCCGGTGATCGGCCGGCTTGCCAGCTGCCGCACATGCGGAGCAGTGCGGCGCGGCGGTGCACGAGCCGGCCTTGTGACCGGGCTGACCGCAGCGGAAGCATGCTGCAGATCTGCTGAACCGCAGATCTACGCGAGACACAATTTTCTTTTAAATCTTTAAGGCGCTGTCCATAGAGTACCTTGTAAGACGTCTAGATTTTCGTCGCAAAGTAAGCCGTATCATACATATCACAAGCCAGAAAAAATACAGTGTATAGTCAAATGTATAAAGAAAAGACTTAAACAAAAACAATTTGCAAATGTTAGTACTACGAAAAAAAAATGTTTAAAAAGACCACGAAAAAAAGTTATCGTCTCGAAATTCTCAATTTTTTTCAGCGACAATCATCATATTTTTTATATCTATAACAAAGAAAATTTAATAAACTAAAGACATATCAAAAAAATTTAAAACACAGAACTGTATTTTTTTTAATATTCAATTAAAACTGCAAAATGACTTACATTTTTGCGGACATGCCAAAATATTTTGACGACCCGAATGATGCAATGGCTGAGCGTTTGGTTTCTGCGCAGCGTGTCGGTTCGATTCCCGCAAGGGACAAATATTTGTATGATCTACAGGTATTTGTTTCGAGTCTGGATGTATGTGTATTCGAGTTTATGTGTTTGTAAACACTCCCACGACAAAAGAGAGATTCCTAGTGTGAGGCATTGGTGCCGATTCTCTTGTGCACAAACTAACGTAAATTTAAGTTAGGTGCATCTTTCTCTTTCCTTTTAATTAAGAAAAGGACAGAAGATCAAATATCAGTTAAGTCCTGTCAAATTTAGACACTCCATAGATAATTTAGACGCAATTTAAAAACATGGCGTCTAAATATACGTCAATTTTCATCAGGCGCTGTCTAATTTGACAGGATTAAACTAAAATGTATCTTCTGTGTTTTTCTTTAAGAAATGAAAAGAGAAAGATGCACTTAACTTAAATTTACTTTAGGTTGTGCACAAGAGAATCGGCACCAATGTATTTTCAAACTAATAAATACAAATACAAAATCTTTATTGCAACAACAAGTGAATACATTTCTGCCCTTACTTAAAATCACTGTGTAAAGTTATGCAATGAATAAAGCTTGTGTAACCATACATTTTTTGACGTATAAACCTGTCATAACTTTATGCAGCGTTTATTAGTAAGGCGCTTCATGTGCAAGCTATGTTTCCCAAACTAGTGTGAGCTGTATGTTGGGAATCAGTTCCTTCCAATTGAATAGGTTAAGCTAAAGTGTTACAATCATATTCTGTAATCTGTTTTAATTTGAACTAAATATAAATTTATATGTTGATGTATACTAATATACTGTTTGTTTTGGTTGAACGCGCTAATCTCAGAAACTACTGTTCCGAGTTGAAAGAGTGTCCGTGGAGTTTCTGCCTGTTCTTCTCCATAGAGATCTACGTTTTGGAACAGGCAATTCTTATGTACCTGTAAATGGTCTAAGTGAAATAAATGCTTTGACTTTTAAAACGATTTTTTTTTAAAACCTCTTTCTAATAATAATTGTCATGGATTTTTGTAAAGTAACGGCAGATTTTAAAACTTCGATTTAAAAATATTTAAAAAACTAACATGCAAACTCTGTAAATGTCAACGAGTATAATACTAGTTATTGGTTAGTTAAATATTACCAAATTTTTATCATTCGAAGTTTTCAAACGAAATTATTTTTTTTGCAAACATTACGTTGTCAAATAGGAACCTTTACCTACAGTTTCGCCATGTCTGTCTGTCTGTCCGTCCTCGCTTAATCTCTGTGACCGTTAGTACTAGAAATATAATAGTACTAGAAGTATATCAATCACGCCGACCTCTAGGTCGGCGGTAAAATAAAAATTGGAAAAAAATGTTTGGGTAAAAAAATATTAGGGTAGCCCAGCCCAATATTTAGTATATGTAAAGTGCGAAGTGTTTATTTTTTAAAGTTCAACCCTAACATGTGATGTATTGTTGGAAAGGTATTTAAAAATGAATAAGGGTTTACTAAAATCATTTTTGGATAATGTCTAATATGAATTGTATTTTTCTTACTACACCGTTGTTCTTTTCTGATTAATTTCTTTCTTTTAGTTTTTATTACACATAAAATTAAATAATAACATAAAAACAAATAGAATGCAATAAAATGTATAAAATACCTGTAGGTAAAAAAAAATATCGTTTCTCCGGGACTTTTTGAGCTTTATTGCTCGGTGCTTTTTTGTTGTACTCCAATGTTGGTTTTGACTTTCAGGAGTTGCAGTGGTTGGGAATAGTGTGGAGGGAGTGTCTCAAATATTCTAAGCCCAATTAGGTACCTGTGACAAACTAAACATGAAATTGATAAAAGTGGAGAAAGTTTGTTATTGCACGCGAGGTGGATTTTGCCCGAGCGTGCCCGAGCCGCAGGCGAGAGGGTGTTATGGAGCCGAGCGCTGCAGTGACAAAATCTTCACATTATTATCTAGTTGTCCCTCGCGCAAAGGCGGATTTAAGAGTCGAAAGCGCCCTAGGCAATGGTGGCCCTAGGCAAATTCATCATCGGCTCGGCGCCCCTCTGACCCCGTTTTTTTTTTGCTACCCAATTTTTTTTTGCTGGTGGGAAATCATCAAACGACTTCTCCCGCCCTAGGCGGGGTGAAAGGGCGTGTCAGACTTTTTTCAATACACTTCAGAGAAAATAATATAAATGTACATATACTAATATTATACTAATGCGAAAGTAACTCTGTCTTTCTATCTGTCTGTCTGTCTGTCTCTTCTTCAAGCTTAAACCACTGAACCGATTTGAATGAAATTTGGTACAGATGTAGTCTGCATGGGACCCGAGAAAGGACATAGGATAGTTTTCATCCCGGAAATACCCCAGGAACAGAACCTATTATTCCACGCGGACGAAGACGCGGGCAAAAGCTAGTAAAATAATGTTTATGGATTCCGTTTTCTTTTTTCCTCCGCTTTTTCTTCGCAGGTTGAAGAAGAAGCAAAGGTATGAAGCCGTTATACAGCCTAATATAATAAATAAGAAATTCAATTATTTTTGAATTAAATTGTGGACAAAGGAAAATTATTGTAATAATAATCATGTTTATTTTTGATTTTTGCTCATTAACATAATTAAATTTTTCATTTATTATTATTAAGACTAAAAAACAAGCACCTTTTTGCTTCGAAATGCTGGGATTTTGACGTTTTCGTATTGCTATCCGTGCAGATAGGCCTTTTTCCTACACTAGAGCGGATAAATTAAAAAAAAGAAACGAGGGTGATATAGCCTATGAGAGTGGAAAAGTCAGTTTTCGAGGACTTAAGTGCATTGAAAATAAATATTATATTATATAGAGTTCTATTCTATTTTACTAATTGAATCAATGCCAAAACCAACTATTTCACTAAATGCTCCACCTCTTGCTACTTCAATCTGATACACGCTACGCTAACTTTATCATTGTACACTTTGCAGACGATTTGAACGCATTACAGAACAGGGGGAATGCGTTTTTACTGCTTTAAATATCAAAGAACTAGCTTCTGCCCACAGCTTCGCTCGCGTTAGAAAAAGACAAAAAGTAGCCTATGTTACTCTCCATCCCATCAACTATCTCCACTTAAAAAATCACGTCAATACGTCGCTCCGTTTTGCTGTGAAAGAAAGACAAACAGACAGACAGACACACTTTCCCATTTATAATATTAAAGTAAAAAGTAAAAAAGTAAAAAATGTTTATTTCTCCACATAAATCATAACCAGATACATACATTGTTTTTGTTACAAAAATGGAGTGGACTGGAGCCTAAACTAGGGCAACCCTGTATTTCAGGACTCCAGGTCTTCCTCCCGCAGCGAGTGAGTTGGTTGTGCTATGTGTATGATTGCCGTGCGTTTGATTGTGTGGTGCATGTGCGTGTGATGTGTGTGTGTATGGGAGAGAAGGTGCATGTGTTGGCGGTTATGAGTGAGTGTGTTTTGATTGTTCTGCAGTTAATAAACAGCTGAGGCTACAGAAAAATGTTAGTTGGATATCATTAGTAGTGCTTCCGTTTCGTCATAATTTAAATTATAGAGGTATTTTTGGAGGATGAGTTTACACTCTTTGATGAGTTTTGGGAATATGTTTAATCGGGAGTTTAATTTATTATATAAGTAGGGACCAAGGAAGCAGGAATATCTTCTAAAGAAGGCCGTATTGTGTTTAGTTGCCTTGCATATTCTGTTATTTCTTCGTGCAGGATAAGAAACCTTAGAATCGTAGGATAGTTCTTTGTGTTTGCGAAGTGTAGTGTGAAGGATGAATAGTTGTCTTACAGTCATGATTTTGCAATCCTTGTATAGGCACATTGTTGGATATCGAAATGGTTTTCTAAGCATTACTTTTAGCAAAGACCTTTGCGCTCGTTCAACTTTCATAATTTTGGTCTTGCAGGCTCCACCCCAAACCGGAATGCAATAACCCAATATTGATTGGACCAGAGCAAAATAAACTGTCTTTAGCATTTCCAGCTTGAGTACATTTCGAAGTTTCTTAAAGATCCAGATCATTTTGCGTGTACGCGCTGACAGAATATCTAGTTGTGCATGCCATGAAAGGGTATCATCTATTTGAGTGCCGAGGTATCTGATATTTTTAGTGTTTACTAGTGGTACGCAGGAGCAAGTCAAGGAATGGATACTGTGTTACAATTGTGTGCTTTTAAAGTGTAGTAATAATAATATTAGTATGGATAAACGGTTAAATAATTAAAAGTACATAACTTTTTCTGAGTAAATATTTTTGTTTGCGGTCTTCTTAATAATGATTCAGTACGCGGTGTTCCATCATATGCTATTATAGTTCTTATTGGTGTTGGAAATTTGGTTCAAGCTCCATTAATTTTTGCCCAATCCCCTTTAAGTTAAATGCATCTTTCTCTTGCCATTTCTTAAAGAAAAGGACAGAAGATACGTTTTAGTTTAATCCTGTCAAATTAGACAGCGCGAAAATTGACGTACATTTCAACGCCATGTTTTTAAATCGCGTCTAAATTATCTATGGAGTGCCTAAAGACTAATATTTTATCTTCTGACCTTTTCTTAATTAAATAGAAAGAGAAAGATGCACATAACTTAAATTTACGTTAGTTTGTGAAAAAGAGAATCGGCACCAATGTCAAAGTAAATTTGATTTTGAATATTTTTTTTCTAGTTTTGAGTAAGGCAAACACATGCTTTTAGCACAGATCTATTGTTTTAACTTTTACTGATATTTTTAATTAAAAAAAACTAGTGTTACAGTGTTACATTATTTGCAGTTAAGCGGGTAACCTACTTTCAGTACTTCAGTGAATGACTATGATATCAATGACATTCATCTATACTAATATTATAAAGAGGTAAAATTTGTAAGTTTGTAAGTTTGTAGGTTTGTAAGTTTGTATGTAGGGGGTAATCTCTGGAACTACTGGTTCGATTTGAAAAATTCTTTCAGTGTTAGATAGCCCATTTATCGAGGAATGCTATAGGCTATATACTATCACGCTACGACCCGCGGGAGCGGAGCAGTAACGAAAAATGCGGGTGAAACCGCAGGGGACAGCTAGTTACTCATAACGTGGTTTTGCCGGAACATAATGCAGGCAACGGCCCTGTGTATCCAAATTACTTACTTTTAATTATTAAGTACATAAGTATACTGTATATGGACTCAAAAGGATTAATCGAACGATTATTTTTGGTAACGACACTTCCGCATTGATCGAATAGCAGTAAGCCAATGCCCTTGCTACTACACACACAAACCAGGCTCGTATTTTTTCTGCATGCACTTCAGTCTAGACTTTGTCCATTAGTATTGTAAACACAGTTATTTCAAGGCCATAAAAGCCATATTTTTAGCTTTTGGATAAAATATTTAGTATGTATAGGCAGCTACCGTTATTGCATCACCACTCTAAGTCTTATTAAATGCTTTGAAGAAAACAAACAATTCAAACATTTCACACATCTCAATGAAAAACTGATTTATTGAGTTTACAAAATAGTAATGTAAAAACTATACCTGTTTTATCCACGAAGAAAAGGCTCCTTGAAAGAATATTCTAAGTAGGTGAGGTGCAAACGAGATTTTAGAATTTTATAGCGACACTTAACATTTTTATGTGTTCTCAAATTTGCATCATAATATTTAGCATATTACTGAATAGTAATCAGTTATAAAGTTAATTTTACATAATAATATGAACTATTCATTTGTTGGTTTTAAATGTGAGACGGTTTGACCTTTCGCATTAGCCATTGCGTTAACTCTGCAGGTTGTGACCTAGTGGCTGTACCGCTAGACTAACACGATTCACTACTGTAAGAACTATACACGAAAGGGAACCGTAAGAAATGTTACTTACTGTCTAATTTCGCCGGCTTCACCTGCGTTGTTGTCAAAACTTCCATCTTATTTTGTCCCTCGAGGGTTGGAATTTCCAAAAAATATCCTTTCTATGTGGTTACCTACTCTTTACAAAGAACATACCATACCATCCAAGGTTTAAGTCTCTAGAACTAACGGTTTGGATCATGCGTTGATACATCACCCAAGTCAATCAGACAGTCAGGCAGTCAGTTAGTTTACCCTTTCTTTTGTATTATATAGGTACTAACTGGCCCGTGCCCACTCCGTTGGGCGCCAAACATTTTAACTTAAAACTCGAAAACATGCGCTTCCCCAGACATAAGACTGAGCTAGATCGATTTCTCGTCCCCGAAAACCCCCACATATCAAATTTCAGCGAAATCGTTAGGGTCGTTTCCCGTATCACATGCTTTTTCAAGCAATTAGCGCCATCTGCCAGGCTGATTTGTGAATCTAAACCATCCAGGGCGCCACTCAAACGCATACAGAAAAATTCATTTAAATCGGTCAAGCCTTTTAGGAGGAGTTCAATGACATACACACGCACAGCAGAATTATATTTATAAAGATAAAGAAGACTAGGAATCGAACAGTGTACTACTAACTAATCTTACTAACCCAGGTGTATAAAATGTTACGAACTTAAGAAAATACGCACTTAACACACTGAGTAAGAACAGTATGTTCGCAGAATAACAACGTACAAACTAGAAATACAGTAAGATATGTACGATGTTGTAAAAGCCATAAGAAATACAATCGTCACATTTTACTTCTATCTGTCACCTTCCGCTCTTGGAGATTAAAAAACGGAAAAAACCTAAGGAAATATTTTTTAAGTGTTAGAAAACTTAACTACGCGTTCAGACATAGCGGTTTGTATCGAACATTGACCATCTGCTTTTTCTATTACTATTCTCTTCAGAAGAGTTTATTCGATTTACAAGTCTTAATTAATAAATGTACATTTAAAAACTTACTAAACTAAAATAACGACAAAAATTAAAATGGCATCAAAAAACTCCGCATCACTGTTAACCAAAGTGCCCAAGAGGCTGGCAGTATTGCCACGTAGGATGGCTTAACCTCTGGCCTCTGGTAAAAGCCAGCCCTGGGACACGGGAAGAGTCAACTAGCCTTTTAGGCAGGTCCTTGAAAAGAAGATGGCACTCCTACCCCACGGTCCGTAGGTTTCAACTGAAGTTATGAACTATATGGCATAACAAAAATAACGGGATCGTCAGACCACTCTGTCTGGTGAAATCCGTATCGGTCTGCTCCTCTCCGGATCTCAGCCCAAACGGCACGAGGAGAGTGTGGCGATACGAGTCAGCAGATTGGGATGACATGCGGCAATTCTTTAAGTACTTACAATTTTGTTACATTCGTCCTGCTTAAGTTAAAAATGCTAATGAGCAGTTACATACATAACAATACTAACGTTTCGTTTAATTATTTATAATGACTCCGTCAACTTAAAAAATAATGAAATAAAAATATGTACATTTCACGGATTTGGAATATAATTATGCACATATTATTATTTAATTTACATTTATTAATTCGAAAGGATTTTGCAATCGATTTATGCACAACCTTTTATTTTTCAACAAAATATTAGCATTTTATGCATTACTTTACTAAATAAATAACTTGGATAAATGTCCGGTAAAATATAAGCAGTAAAATATTATTTTTGCAACGAGTACAACATGATTATTTGATTAATCATAGCAGTAACGAAAACTAACTGTTAACGCTTAAAATAACACGCGCGCACTAATTCTTGCTAATCGCTTCATGTCAGGCGCTTGATAATTGCGCCATCTCATCTTCCTAGGTCCGCGTGTTGTGCTGGGTGGCAGCTGCTGCAAGTGCAGAAAACCTCAAACGGCGCAAATATGATAACCTAATTGGGAATTATACATTTGAGCCGTTTGAGGTTAAAACACTGGGGCCACGGGGTCCGAGTGCTCCTCTTGTTTTTCAAGATATAGCCAAGCGGCTGATTGACCCTTTCTTGGGACAAAGAATTAGCATTGCCATACAACTTGCAAGGTAAGATGGTTATAACCTCGAGAAACTCATTGTGACCGGTAAAGTGAGGCGAAAAGACCTCGTGGACGCAGCCCAATACGCTGGTCTGACCAGATCCGCACCACCCTTGACTCCACCGTCCACGACGTCCTTCACACCGCCAGAGACAGAGTTAGATGGAAGAAAATCGTCAGTGAAAAAGTGATGGAGAAGGGAGGTCACGACCCTCAGCACTGAGGAATACGATGCAAGGAGGAGGACAACGTGGCAATGCTGCCAGCCTTTTGGCACCTGTCCTGTCGACTGCGATGCGGACGAGTTTTTTGATGCCCTGTGAGCCCTTATTTTTATAACTTGTATATTGCTTGTATATATTACTTTTAGTATTATTTATAAGTTTTGTACATATTATGTTTAATTTATTTAATTAATTTAGTTAAGATTAATTTATTTGAAATTAGAAATAAATATTTAGTATTAAAAAAATTCGCATTTAGGACCAAACTATAATTATAGATCAATGGTTTTGACTTTGACGTGACACTGACAGATGACAGCCATGACGTATTGCAGAAAAATGAGAATTTCATTTTTTTCAGTCATTCATTCAAAGAGTCATTTAAATTGAGGCAGGAGTAGTGGTCTCGTCATTTATTTTTTATTTTGTTATTCCATGTGTTATATTTCTTTTATTTTTTGAGAATATTTGCGATGCCGCATTGAACAATTTTTAGTAAATTATAACAAATATGTTTTAACAGTATTTACCAAAGTGTTGTGTAATTTAACCTTAGAAATGATTCCTTTTTTGTTATTTATTGTATGTAGTACAAGTATAACATTCGCTGACGTAAACGTTAAATATGCCGCGATTATATTCAGGCATGGTGATAGGACTCCTGTTGATATGTACCCTACAGACCCTTGGCGGAACGAATCCTTTTGGCCCGTGAGATTTGGAGAGCTTACCAACACTGGGAAAAGGCAGCATTATGCTCTGGGGAAATGGTTCAGGAAAAGATATTCGGTAAGACGTTACAGCACATTAATTTATTGTTGATAGCATTCATGAATAAGTTAATTACCTATAAATGGCTTCTGATAGTAACAATGCGTTTCTTGAATTTACGTATTAGAATGCTTATTTATTTATTTATTTATTTATTAACACTTCATGCACATAAAAAAAAAATGTACAATGGCGGACTTAATGCCTTAGGCATTCTCTACCAGTCTACCCAGGGAGGTGCAGAGATAACATGGCAGGTGCAATATAAAAAAGGAAAAAAAAAAGAAACAGATCGGAAGAATACAACTAAAATTACAAAAAAAATACACATATATAATTACCTACTTATATATATATAATAAAGTATATAAAATATACTATATATGAATATATATACATACATACATACATACATATATATACAACAGAGAGTGTAGTGATTGGTCAAAAGACTCTGCTCAAATGTTTCGAAAATGAATCCTCAATTTCCGCTTGAACCCATAACGGCTAGTGGCCGTCCTGATATCGAGAGGAAGCGCATTCCAGAGAAGAATGGATTGAATCCGAAAGGAAGAATGAACTAAATCCGAAGTATGAGAAGGGCAAAGTAAAAGAAGATTGTTGGAAGATCGTAGGTTTCTAGAGTGCGAAGAACACAAATATTAGCGTTAGCTTAGCGTTTTGAAATCACAATTAAATAGAAGCCTTCGCGACACTAATGTGATCATGATAAATTGTAAACAGTTAATAAAGTTCATTCTGCTGTAAAAAGAAAGGAAACTAATCATTATTTAGTGGGTGAATGGTTTGTTACCACAACACTTGAAGGTTGACTGGTAAAAAAAATGCCTAACTTATTATTAAGTCTGCCTTGGTATTCTAGTTTGCATACTATTAATTTACATCAATTAGAAACTAGAGATGCATACCTTAGGTGCATGTATTGTTTCTAAAGAATATTATCAACTGCATTTACTGCACAATGTATAAAGGTCACAAAAATATATGTGACATTTAATGCTTCTATCACACATGATTCGAGACACAATAGCAAGACAATAGCAGCTCAACAGCCGGCTGTCGCTTGGTCGTTGAAAGGTTTAAATTGGAAGGCTTAAGAGAATTCCTATGATTGAATGTTTATTAATTTTGGTGACACATCATTTGTAACTAATAAATTTATTTCAACAGATCCATAAATCACGAAATAATATATCTATGTTAAATGCGGCTTTTAAATGATTTTATCAAAATAATTATATTTATTGATGGGAAATTAAACATTTCAGCATTTACTCTCAGATGAATTTGATCCCACTGAAATTTATATACGGTCAACAGATGTGGACCGTACTCTTATGTCTGCCCAGGCAAATTTAGCAGGTGACATTTTTTTAGCATTACTCATTTAGTTATCAGGTTGCACAGCCAATGTTATGTATATTTTGTTTACTTTTGATTATTTAGCTTTTCAATTATTCTATATCTATTCTACTTGCCGTGCCCTACAGGGCCCACAATGTACCTAGTCAATAATTATATAACACCTGTATAACATGTGGAGTGCAATAAAGATTTGAGTATTGAGTATATTAATTACTGCATGTATGTATGCTAAAATAATATTTTAACAACAGGGTTATATCCTCCAAACAACAAATCAGCGTGGAATAATAAAATAAACTGGCAACCGATACCCGTCCACACAGTACCAGAAGTAGAGGATGAAATACTTGCTATGAAGAGACCGTGCCCTGCTTTTGAGAAGGAATTGGAGAGGCTGACACACTCCAAGCCATATAAAGAAAGACTGAGTAAATACCAGCATCTGATGGAGTAAGTCATTCTTGTTATTTCATAATTAATATAAAACTAACAACACAATTTAAATGTTTAGTTTAGTTTAGTTTTGCTGGGCTTGTCTGCACTTAGCCTCATAATTGCGTCATAGTGCGTGTGTGGCTTGTCGCCTATTCCAACCATCCCACACTTTCCCAGAATCGTAGAAGACTTTTCAGTCTGCCAAAGATTTCTGGAAGTGACCCGGGGTGTTGGAGTAGTTTTGCCCGTTGTTCGGCCACACTGTTACATTCCATGAGGATGTGTTGTGGCGTTTCTTCTGCCTTAATTTAAATGTTATTAGCTAACTGGTTCAGTTCTATGTACAAACAGTATATACTTTAGAAATCCTGGTCTAGTCATATTGAAGTGTTTTAAGTAATGTAGTGTAGGAAACAGTACTAAGACAAAGATGAATATATGTTACTTAGTACATACTTTCATTAAGTGATTCTCCTGGTAAGACATTAATATTGCTTAGTGGAAAAACTTATAATTGTGTTTGCTGTGTTATAAATAATTATTTATTTGAAACTTGCATAGCAACATTTATTTATGTTGCCCTACATATTCGAATTGTTTATCACTAAGTAATTAAATACTTTGAAGTTTTGTAGATACAATAATGGCCCTAGTATCTAGGCTTGTGGTTAGCTATCTGTCAAATTCCTAGGAAACTTGATATCCCACAGCACAAGAGTTAATTATTTCTATAAATTTTATCTCATGTAATTTGATTAACCACAAAAGTAGACATTTGGTGTCCTTATCTGTTTATTGAATTTAATGAACCATTATACTACTAAATAGTACATGAAATTATGAGAGTTTTTAAAAAGACAAAAATAGATAGAGCCGAAAGGCTTATCTTTCTCTTTCTAATTTCACATTTTACAGCAAATTGTGCAGTTGAATTATCAACACAAGTTTTATTTATTTGGATTAGTAATTTAAAATGGTACATTTAATTTACACATCTTTTTGTTTTTCAGTTATCTATCAGCGTATACTGGTATGAAAGTAAAAGACTACTATGATATAGATGATATTTATTCTACTTTGTATATTGAAACACTGTATAACTTTACACTACCAAACTGGACGCAATCTGTGTACCCAGATAAATTGAGGGAGCCAGCGTGTTACAGGTATATTTCTTTTATTATCGGCATGTGACGATGCACAGCATCCTGTGAGAGTGCGTTGTATACTTCCCTTTAAGTTTCCACCAATCACAGCTCGTTTCCGGTGACATTACGTCAAATCACGCCATCTTTGGTAACTGTCACGAGAGGTGGTCGATGGTCGACTTTCCCTCATAGCGTCGTTACTTCTCGAACGAGTAACATCTCTTAGTAAAAATTTTTGAATTTTTGTTCTTATGCCTTACTATAATTATTATAATAATATAATAATAAAATTTTATCAAGTGAAAATGAGTGATGTTGATTCGGATAACGCGCCGTGCTCCGAGCACGAAGAATACGCGGAGGGCGCCCGGTGCAGCCCGTCGGTACCGTCGCGTTGTGCTAGTGCCTCCAAACGCCGCCGGCGCGACTCCGGTTCGCAGTTTCCAGATCACTCGGACGGTGAGGTAAAAAGGACGAGACGCGGTGAGTCCAATCCAGATTATAATACATTGGTGAACAAAATTGAGATTTTAACAAATGTACTACTCCAAAATGTGATTCTACCCTCACCTGTGACACAAATAACTGAAAATTTTTCATATGTAACTGCACCTCCTGCATTACGTAATGAGACGTGTAGCGTCATCGCGGCACCTGAAATCGAACGCCACCAGGACTTAGCGCCGAATACTACGACATTAGAAATTAACCTGCAGCGCCCCGAGCCTGCTATTGCTACCCACCCGGTTGAACCGCGGTTTTTAAATCCTAGCTTTGTTTACACGTCGCTTAAAGAACCTAAGGTACCTCGAGCGTATCCTGGCCATCTTAAGTTTCTTGAAACCTTGCAAAAGTTCGGCGATGCTTCTTGGAAAGACGTTAGGTATACTGATGCCTCAAAAATTCATAATGCTAACCCGGGTTTCGTAGACCTCGAGGTTAACGATGAGTTGAGACAAAACGTTAAAGGCAAAGATTATACGGCCAATTCCCGCGGCTATTTGTAACGGTTTATTACACAGCGGGAGCTTTTAAACAAAAACCTACAGGATTTTGTAAACTGGACAGCCGTCCCTGACACAATTTTATCGAGTGAAAGCATTTATAATAAAATAACTGAATTATTTCAACCTGCTTTGAAATTTCACAAAGTGAGTTAAGAAATCATGCAAATGGTTTGCGGTAAGAGAGTCGAGTATATTGAAAATCGCTGGGAGCGTATCCTTTGCGAGCTGGCCAATAAGAACCTTCGTGAGGGTTTGCGTAAAATCCCACCTAGTTCTAAACGCCTTTTCGATGAAACACAGCTACGCGCTTATATCTAAAGTACGGGCGGGATAGATAAATGGATACGACCGTGGTTCCACACGCCGAAGGCAGCTCATAGTAAGCCAGACCCAAAAAAACTAATCCCGCCCCCAAGCAAACTTAACAAGGTAGAACGAAAAACTTTGTCAGAAAATCCAATAAAAAGCAAGCCGGTAAATGACTATCAACAACCACATTCTAAATTTTACGGAGGCTGCCTTCGAGCGTATCGGAGGCAGTGGCAGACGCTGGGGGCTCCGCAGGCCCTTCTCAGCATGATTACGAGAATGCGTCTGCCATTTACCTCCAAACCTCTGCTGGTCAATCCATCACAGAGGGTTCTTCATGCATTCAAAACTGCATACTCCGAGGACATGTCACAGCAAATAGACCAACTATTAGACCAGGGTGTGCTGGAGAAGGTAGAACAACAGCAAGCGGGACCCAGCTTCTTCTCCACAATGTTCCTGACGAAGAAGAACGATGGATCGTTCAGACCCATATTCAATCTAAAGCGATTGAATCAGTTCATTGTTCCGAAACCGTTCAAGCTGATCTCGCACTTCCAAATCCCTCAATTTCTGCAGAAGGGCGACAGGATGGTAAAGCTAGACCTCTCTTTAGCTTACTTTCACGTGCCTATCTCGGAGACTCATCGCAGGTTTCTGCGCTTGATTTACGATCACGAAATCCTCCAGATGACCTGCCTAAGTGCCTATATACCCTTCGGCTTGTCATGCGCTCCGAAGAACTTCGCTGCATTAACCAACGGGGGGGCCCATTACCTTCGGTCTCAAGGTATTCGTGTAATAGTTTACCTCAACGATTTATTTTTTTTTTTTAATCGCGATGCTTTCGCTAACCTTGCTGCAGGAACACGTAAGTACATCAATAGATATTTTGATAAGACTCGGATGGACCATCAACTTTGCCAGGTCAATCATTCAACCGGTACAAGAGATAGTTTCTAGGCCTTCTCTGGAACACCAAGTGCTGTCTCAAGTCCCTGCCGAAACAAAAAGCAAGGACAGTACGAGAATTATCACAAAAAGCCGTAAGCAAAGAGAAGTTGACCCTAAAAGAAACACAGGTGATACTAGGAACTCTAAATTTTGCAAATTTTGTCACCCCCAGAGGAAGACTGCATTGTCGCCAATTGCAACTACACACGAGTATTCACCTCGTGCGCAATCGTGCATTCCAACAAGAGCCCTGAAAGATCTTCAGTGGTGGACGGATGCCATACATCACGGACAGACACAGTCAGCCTTACACCCAAAACAAATTCACCACTTCCTAATAACCGATGCTGCCGATTACGGGTGGGGGGCCCAAAGGGACGACCGTGCAGTGTCGGGGAGATGGAAACCCAATCAATCCCAATGGCATTGCAATCGCAAAGAAATGTTGTGACCCATTTCAGACATTAACTTCACGGTCGCCACGTTGTCGTACAATCCGACAACCGTAAGGTAATTGCTTACATTCGAAAAGAAGGCGGGACGCGGTCAACGGCAGTCCTGAGTCTGACATATCAGTTGATGCATCTACTTGACAAGTGGAACATCACAGCGGAATACCTGCCAGGAAAATTCAACGACATTGCGGACAGGTTATCTCTGGGAAAGAGACCGGCCGAATGGCATCTGCGGAGTCCAGCTCTGAGGGAAATATTCCAGCATTTCGGTGTTCCTCAAATAGACCTGTTTGCTACCAAACAAACGAGAGTTGTGGAGAAATACGTCAGCAAGGACTGCCGCGATCGGTCAGCTCAATTTTGCAACGCCTTCAGCCGGGTCTGGAGATCCGGTTAGTGTGGGTATTTCCGCCACAGAGTCTGCTTCCTCGGTTCTGCACCACCTGAACTCGGCGCACGGATAGATCGTAGCACCGTGGTGGGAGAACGCGTTTTGGTTTCCAGACCTTCGTCAACACACACACTGCAAACCGATCCAAATCAAGGAACTGGAGCGGGTCCTAGTAGATCACAGCCAGGTCTTCCACCACCGCACGTTCAGGAACTTTATGTCTGGAAGATTGTGGGTGGAGCGACATCACGGGAAGCTGGTCCGAAGCCGAAAGAGATTTACTGAAATCTAGTTGGAGACAGTAGACACTAAGAACTTACAAACCAGCATGGACAAGATGGGTAAAATGGTGTACAGACAATAATTTCGACTATAAAATTCCAAACGATATAAGTTTATCTAGATTTCTAGCTTTCTTGTGCCTTGAAGAGAGGTTAGCTTATCCAACAATATTGTTGAACAAATCAGTGGTTTTAACTTTTGGTTGAACTGAAAATAATGAAAAATTATCATCTAACTTTTTTGTGAAACAAATCTTAAAAGCTATCTCTCTTCAAACCCCAAGAGCAGAGAAACCGCCAATCTGGGATCCTAGTGACCTCGTCACCTGGTTGCAGAATAATCCTCCGCGCAACGAGACGTTTTTCGAGGCTTCACGCAGGTTGGCTTGTATTCTTTTATTAGCTTCCGGCTGAAGAGTCCACGATCTCACATGGTTAAGAACTGATGCGACTCACTGATGGTGGAAATCATATTATTTTGATGCCAGCATTTGGTTCGAAAACAGACACTGCGTCATATCGACAATCAGGTTGGAAGCTAATTAAACATGACAATTGTAACATTTGCCCTGTTTACTGGATTAAGAAGGTAATTCAATTATGTTCATAATTAGGTTCAGAAAAACGAACAACTGAATGTAGCGCCCTCTTTGTTACATTGAAAGAGCCCACAAAAGCTGCTTCACGCACTGTGATAGGTAATTGGGTTAAAACTGTCTTAAGAAATGCGGGCATAGCTGCATCCGCGGGATCTTTGCGCTCAGCTGTTGCATCTTTAAATTGGTATGAAAATTATTCGTTAGAAGACTAAGTCGTGGCAACTGGCGCAGTGAAAACACATTTGCGAGGCACTACTGTAGACAAATAATAGGTAGTTCTCAGTCCCAAAATAACCTTGCCAGTAATTTTGAACCTATTTAATCTGATTACTGTTTAGTTTTTGATTGGGTATGTGATTAAATAAGATACACGTACATATTGTAACTTTGGTAAAGATTATGTTATGATTGTTTTCCATCACATGATTCTTAACATATTTCTTAATTGTACCTAATGAGAAAATGTTATAATTGATACAAACTAAATTAACAATATGATATTTTAATTTTCTTGTATTCTCGTTACTATTTCACATAGCGTCGTTTGCTGTCACCAGGAGTTATAAACACGTCTCTCACAGGATGCTGTGCATCGTCACATGCCGATAATAGTGCAAGTTTTACATTAAAATAAAACTTGTATTATTGAGCAGAGACGATGCACAGCATCCCATTAAGGGCTCCTGGTGAGAGACTTCTATGAGGGAAAGTCGACCATCGACCACCTCTCGTGACAGTTACCAAAGATGGCGTGATTTGACGTAATGTCACCGGAAACGAGCTGTGATTGGTGGAAACTTAAAGGGAAGTATACAACGCACTCTCACAGGATGCTGTGCATCGTCTCTGCTCAATAATACAAGTTTTATTTTAATGTAAAACTTGCACTATTATGTTTACTGGATATTTTAAATTTAAATAGAATCGCTATAAGCTTTTCCACTTGTGACTCTAACGCAAATAGTCTCTGCTTTATCATAATAAGTCAGAAAAAATGAAAAATTAAACTTAAGTAGATTCAAGCTTAGGCTTTTTGTTAATCGACATCCACGTAGGCGCAGCCGGGGGGGGGGGGGGGGGGGGACCGCGACCGCTATAGGTTATAGTTATATAAATCAGAATAACACAAAGACTACTTTTTGTCGCGAAAACCAACATCACCCGGTCGCAGCCCCGTGCGACCGCTAGTTCTAACATATAGTCAATAATTATTCCAGATACAAAAGGTTGTCTAGGTCAGACTTTGTTGTGCACTAAGATAAAACATAAGATTTGCTGATGATATGAATAAATTAATAAATATCAGGGTCAACTTACACATGGTCATCTGATCGCAAACTGGGCTTAGCCTGTACTATGGTAACCAGAGAAATGATATCCATACTTATATAATTATAATTTATAAATACAATAAATTACACCCAGATTCAGAACAATCAATCATGCTAATTTCACAATGTTTGCCTTGGATTGGAATTAAACCCACATTCTGGCTTTGCAGAAAGGACCACTAGACCAACAGGCCCTCCATGTGCCAGACCATGAGTCATTATTATTAAAAATAAGTATATTTGTACCCATTATTAAAATTTTATTAGATAAAACATCAAATGTACAAATCTCCAGGAACTCGGAGGCGTATGCATATTATTTATTAACATAATGTTTCAAGTCAATGACCTTAAATCGGTCTACCTACTCTGATCACTGATTATAAACAATACAAAACTTGTGAGAGTATGAATATTTTTTTGGACACATACATAGCCCGGTTATTAGCTGTCCCCCACTGTCTCACCCACAGTTTTCCCTACTAGCCTATGGCCCGGTATCCACCCAAGCTCAAAGGATTATGTCTCTTAAGGGGACAAGGCAGTATAGTATTATGGGAATTCATTCCGTAGAAATGGTGGGAGAGTGTCCAGTCTGGGACGAGCTCTACAGGACCGTGAGGTGGAGGGGCGCGGTCCCTTCCCCTTCGGGGGAAGCCTTCATCACTAATGTTTATATTTAGGAAAATCGAAATTTTTATCAACCTAGGGTAGGCTAGAAACAGTCACATGTTAATCCTCCGAACACACGTGATTTTAGACACAATAGAAAGACAATAGCAGCCCGACAGCCGGCTATCGGTTGGTCGTTGAAAAGTTAACCAATAGGATATTATATTATGCTGAAGCTTAGCGCTGGGCTATCGAAACGACGCTAGCTGATTTGGTTGTATGAGAAGCCTCTTAAGCAGGACCATTGTACGTGAACTATATGAGCTATACAACACAAAAATAGTTTAATAAAAGCGGGACCTGTGGTTTTTGAAATTAGCGCGTTAACTAAACAAACAAACTCGCTTCCTCATATTGCGTATAAATAAATACCTATATCGGACTACTCGTTAACTATAAAGCAACTCAAACACATAGTATAATTAATAATTTGAGAAAAATGGAAGTGCAATTAATAAGTCATTAATTTCGTCTAGATGTAAAGAAATACAAACTGTTTAGTGTTCAGTCTACTGACGATATTTCCTATCGACCTTGTTTTAATGCAAGGTAACATTAAAAAACACGTCCTTTATTTACTCCTACCTGCAATTACTTTTATTTATTTCGTTTTGTTGACTGTTCCAATGTGTTCTGTATAAGTCTAATCAAGTATATTGGTTTTTACCAATATTTTCCTGTAGTCTCAAGTTGAATGTTTTTGTAAATTTTTCCTGTTTCCTCAATAGCCAAAACTACAGTCTAAATTGTCTTGTTTACAGCTTTACAACACATACCAACACACCTCTACTTGCAAGACTGAAGGTTGGTCCCCTACTGAAGCATATAACGGATCAATTGCGGGAGGCTGCGTCCCCTACCTCTAAGAGTCGTCGCAAGTTGGTCATGTACAGTGGACATGACATGACGGTGGGCAGCGTGCTTAATGCCCTGGGCTTGTACGACGGAAACTGTCCCTCCTATACCGCTACCATACTCTTAGAACTGTTGAAAAGTGAGTATAAATGAAATATCTACATACGAATAAATATCTTGGGATACGGCTGATCCTGAACTAAGGCCTGACCTATGGTTATTTTTATCAGACAACTGAGAACTCTTACATAGCCAGCTGAACCTAAACTGAACAGAGCCTGTCTTTTGGTTATCAGACGACTGATATACGTACTTACATAATTTATAAATATGTACTACGTACATCTATAAATTACACCCAGACAACACAAAAATAATCAAAGTTAAAAATAATTAAAGTTTTATCCTGGGAATTAGGATTCGATCCCACAATAACTGGCTTAAGGGAGAAGCCACACGGTGTGTTGCGGTCGCGGCGCGGCGCCGCACGGTGGGCTGAAAATCGGCTTTCATAGACTTAGGGATTTCAATTTGCAAGTGCTTGTTTTTATGCCGGATATCGCTTCTATTAGTCATTACTATGTACAAAAATGACACCCGAGTTAATTCTACCCAAAAACGAAGGAAATATAATTTTTTTACGAAAAATTTGTATGAAGCTAGTATGAAAAATCGAATTATCTCCTAAACGGCATGTTTAACCGTAATATCCTTGGAGATGGTCATAGTGCTAATTATTTATGATTTTTTGGTTGGCAATTGGACGAAAAATTTAATGCCGTTTTTTTTTAAAAATCGTCAAAATATTTTTATTTGTTTTTACGTATGAAACGATTCCTTTTGGTGTTTATGTTGAAGAACACGGACTTTTAACTACACATAACATAAAATAGCATCACTCCTATATTTCCGAAGGAGTTGGCAGAGGTTTATAGTACACCCACACGTAGCCAACTATGTTTGAGCTAGATATTTATCAGCACAAAATGAGTTTTAAAACTTTTCATACAACCAAATTACCAATTGTCTTCTAATGAGTCCAAAAAGAAGTGATTAAGTAACTACACTGATTAGGTCTTCTAATGAGTCTTAATAGGTGATTTAATGATTTTCAATATCTCACGACAATGGATTATATTTAACATTTCCTGATAAGTAAGCTAATTTGTTAATTAGCAGTGCTATGAGTTCTAAGAATAGTTAGTGACAATTATAGATTTTCATTAGCTAATGAGGAGATAACTAATGAGGGTAGTTACCTAATTATTGTCGTTTTGCAATAAAAGGGCTAAAGTTTTGTTTTATAATTTAATTTGTTCACAACTGTGTAACTGCTAACACTAAATCTGCGACTATAAAATCTTAAAATGGAAAGTTTAATCACCAATTTAGACTTGTTTGTTCTTCTACGAAGTGAGAGTACTTCATTTGATCATGAAGTATTGTTTAGTGCAGTTGTATCCCGCATAGGCGATTGCCTGTCTGACGAAGATTATGTTGTTCTCAAAGAATTTTGTCGGAGATTTACGCGAGCCGCTTTACAAAGGTGGGGGAAATCCAACCGAATCCTTGATAATTTCAGGAGAAAGTACGAGAATTGGTTGGGAGCAAATATTGATTGGCCGAGTTTTGTGCAAACTTTAGTTAATCAAGAACCAAGTGTTGATGAGATACCAAGAGCGCCCTCAGTCTCTCCAGAACCGTCGACATCAACGTCCATTGGAACAATGACGAAAAGATCCCGTAAACCATTCGAAGACCTGGGAAGTAAACAAAAAAAGAGAAGATCTGATGAACACACAGGCGAAGGTTCCAGTGAATTGGCATATGCAGCTGCAGCACGTTTAAAAGAAGAAGGGCATGGAGATATCGCCTCTGTCATCGAATACATGATGAAAAATCCTGAAGCAGCCGCTAAATTAAATGAAACGCTTAAGAAACCAGCGAAAACAATCATATTTACGCCAGAAAAGGCGCTTGGATTGCTTCTTTCGCTAAAACTCTCAAAGTGGCAATATGTTACGTTGCGTGAGGCTGCCATTCGAGAAGGTGCTAAAGATATTTATCCATCTTACTATAAAGTGCAACAAACTAAGCTTGATTGCTACCCTCCGAAGCAATCAGTGACAGTTACTGATTCATCGGCTAGGATTACACTTCAAGCTTTACTTGATATCACGGTTACAAGAATCCTTCAAAGCCTTTCTAACGAAGAGCATAACAAGCAGTTGAAGCTGATATCCAAGTGGGGATTTGACGGTGCTTCTAACCAAAGCCGATACAAGCAGAAAATTGAGGGTGAGGAAGATGATTCAAGCATTTTCATGACCTCCTTGGTGCCACTAAAACTGACAGATGGAGACAACATTTTATGGACGAACCCAAAACCATGCTCAGTTTTGTATTGTCGTCCAGTTCAGTTTACTTTTGTAAAGGAGAGTGAAACAGTTGTCCTTGGGCTGAAAAAACAAATGGATGAATAAATTGAGGCCCTTATCCCCACAGAGTGCAATAATAATAATAGGGTGACTCATCAACTAATGATGACGATGATCGACGCTAAAGTCTGTACTTACCTTTCTGAAGCTAGATCAAATGCATCGTGCTACCTGTGCTTAGCAAAGCCTACAGAAATGAACCGCTTAGATGCTGTTACATCAAAAATTGTGTGTTCGGACCTGTATGAGTTTGGCTTGTCATCCCTACACGCCCGTATAAATTGTATGGAATGTCTGTTACACATTGCATACAAACTGGACTTCAAACGGTGGGCAGCGAGAAGTGATGAGCACAAAGAAATGCTACAGACAAGAAAGAAAATAATTCAAAATAAATTCAAAGATGAGCTCAATCTGTTGATTGATATAGTAAAACAAGGCTCGGGAACCACCAATGACGGGAATACTGCAAGAAAATTCTTTGAGTTTTCTAATAAAACCGCAGCTATAACCGGTTTGGATGAAGACCTCATCAAAAGATTTGCTGTAAATTTACAAGCAATTACATCTGGAGAGCAGATCGATATAATAAAATTTAGAGATTATGCTCGCAAAACAGCAGAAAAGTACGTATTACTATACGACTGGTTCTACATGTCGTCAACCGTTCATAAGCTACTAATCCATGGGGCTGACATAATCGAGAAAAATAATATTGTGCCGATTGGGACTCTCTCGGAAGAAGCCTCAGAGTCTCGAAACAAAGATTTTAGGAGGTTTCGAGAACATCATTCGCGGAAAAGAAGCAGGCAGGATTCCAATCAAGACATTTTAAATATGCTTGTTGTTTCTTCGGACCCTTTGCTAAGTGCACAAAGGCCTAAGTTAGATGCCAAGAAAAAGCAGAGCTTTTTTGCTGAAACTCTCGACTTAATTCAATTTCAGGAAACTGAGTTCGAATTTTTGGATATATCCAATCTGGATGCTGACTCAGAATTGGAGTCTGACAACGAGAGTGATAAGGAAAATTTGTAAAAAAGATATATATGTACATATTTGTAATTTTGTATTTGAGTGTGTTTGGGTTTTTTTGTAATATTTAATGATATGTTTTATTTTTTTTATTTATTTTACTTTATTTTACGAATGCTTAGTATTAATTCCTTAAATTAACTTATTTTGTATAAAATATAACTTCATAATGTTACTTCAATATAAATCTTTTTTTATTTAAATTAATATAAATGTGTCAAAAACAGCAATTTTTTTATTTTGTTTTTCTTGTTTCGTGTGTTCTTAATATTTGGGTTAATAACATATCGAACTTTTTAACTTAGACACTAAAAGGGATCGTTTTACATGTAAAAATAAATAAAAATATTTTGACGATTTTTTTAAAAAAAACGGCATTAAATTTTTCGTCCTATCGCCAACCAAAAAATCATAAATAATTAGCACTATGACCATCTCCAAGCATATTACGGTTAAACATGCCGTTTAGGAGATAATTCGATTTTTCATACTAGCTTCATACAAATTTTTCGTAAAAAAATTATATTTCCTTCGTTTTTGGGTAGAATTAACTCGGGTGTCATTTTTGTACATAGTAATGACTAATAGAAGCGATATCCGGCATAAAAACAAGCACTTGCAAATTGAAATCCCTAAGTCTATGAAAGCCGATTTTCAGCCCACCGTGCGCCGGAGCGATGTCGCTGCGGTATCCTGCATATAAAAATCAATGATATGCCAGACGGTGCGTTCCGGCGCCGCACCGTAGGCACACCGCACTTCGATACCCCGCTCCGCATACTTCGGCGGTGCCACAACGGTGCCATATTGCGGCGCCGCATACCACATGTGTACAGTGATGCGGCAAAATGTTTGCGGTTGCTTCTCCCTAAGCCAGTATAGTTCTAAAATTGGTTTATTTTCCAACAATCCCCTCTGTCTGTTTGTATTAAGTAATTGTATGAGGTTTGAAGCCGAAAGTAATTTTTTTATCAGCGATTTCGCATGCGTTCTTATTTAATAAAATTCACGGGGACAAAGTCTATTTATGCTTGTAAAGCAATAATATTTACAACTAGCTGACCAAAAAAGACCATGTTCTAAAGCTTTGGTTACATACAAAATTCTATAGAAGAATAAACATTAAGTTTTTCTTTTGCCACATAATCTTTCAATTTTTTTCCTGCAACCTTCCTTCATCTGCAACAAATATTTGATAGAAGAAAATTGCCGAATTGTTGGTAGTCTACTATATAAAAATAAGTCGGGTTTTCCTTCCTAACGCTATAACTCCAGAACGCACGAACCGATTTCCACGGTTTTGCATTCGTTGGAAAGGTCTCGGGATCCGTGACGTTTATAGCAAAGAAAATTCAGGAAAAATCCACGCAGACTAAGTCGCGGGCAGAAGCTAGTAGTCAATAATTTTAATTTATATAGATAAACATATTATTTTCCTTGGCTTTAGTTACTACCAACAACAATGACTAATACTACAAACAGGCAATAAACAATGAGGTATATTGATAAAGTATTATCTGTATGTTTCAGGCAACAGTACTACAGGCAAATATGATTTGAGAATATCATACAGGAATTCAATAGACATTGTTGAGCCAAAAGTCCTCAGTATACCATACTGTGGGGAAGTGTGTCCTTTAGAAAGATTCCAGAAGCTTTACGAAAACCTACTTACCGTTAACTGGAAAAAAGAATGCAAGAAAGAGGTAATAAATTGTACTTATTAACCGTTTAACCGCCACATCAATGTAGAAAAAAAAACAGCAAATTCGAGCGCTCACCGCTAACGCTAAGTTATGAATTCATCCTTTATTACGTACATAATGTAGTAACTTCAAAACCATATCGAAAAAGCACTTCCTAAGTATTATTTTTTTACCGTTATGGTATGTTTATACTTTATAATAAAAGTAGTAAGCCTTTTTACCGTAAATATATAGAACTTTTATTTCACTCTGTTTTGTCCTTTATGGCAGAAATAATAATATGTGGCCCAGTTTCGGCGTTAAATCCCCCATCCAAAACAAAAATAAGTCAGCACCATGCATGACAGCACTTAGTTAAATCATGACGTACATTCGTGTCACTATATGATGACAGTGTTTGTTCGCTTGGGCACTAAAGGTGCGATATTTATTAATGATATCGAAATAATAATTATAATATATAACTCAAATTGATATTAGTTTTTGACGCCTTTAAGTAAGAAATGTAAAGCAAAAACTTCAGCTAATATTAGTATTAGGCAATGAACATAATCAGCAAATATTAACGTATAAAAGTTTGTCCGGGGGTCGTGACCGTTCTGGGCACATTTTGTTTCGTCATTCATACATGACTGTGGTGGTCAAATTGCTAAAATAGTTGCATAATAATAATTGTTAATACTAAATCGGATACCATACCTAAAGAATGTCAACAACTGTTTCTTAGTCTTTGATGTCTGTCCTTCTCGTCCTTAGTGGGCAGTATCGCATAAACCATTTTAGGTAGAGTTGAAATTTTCATAGTGTGTGTTTCTTTTGCCGCTGTAACTACAAATATGAGAGGAAGCCTTTGTGTGCTACGCAAAATCGCATTAAACTATACTTACTTCTTTATAATTTATCAATTATTAACGAGAGAGGTGTCTAACAAAATAAAAGTTGTAAGACACCAGATAATTATACTTGATAATAGATTTCATAGCAAAATTATTAACAATTCACAGCGTAAGAAGATAATATTAGTTGCCAGTGTTGCCACTACTACCGAAAAAATTCACACAAATGCTTAATAATTTTGAGTCAATATCAGAAGATCTTTTGGTGTCCATATAGGTACATAAATCGTGTTTGTTCAGTATTTTAGAAGTAGTTCTGCGGTCGACGACCTTCTGGCGGGGAGGGGCACGTAGTAACGAAATTATTTATTGGCAGGGCGCGCTTGTAGAATAATTTGGTAATAGTAATCTATGTAGATAGATATTATAGGTGATATCTGGGCGTGAATTTAAGTTTTACTAATAGGTATATCGATATAGGTCGATCACTAATGTAGACTAATTTAGTAGTGGTTTGTTTTTTATTGAAATTTTACAGGGCTGTTTGTAAAATACTAATGGCCCTAGTACTGACAATTTAAATTAACAACATATTTTGTTTTATGACTTTGTATGTCTCGACAAAATGTACAGTCATTCACTGTACATTTATGGTAAACAATGTAGATATCGAAAAATAACATGCACACGCATAAACTGTGGCGAATCTCTTGCACAAAATGTGAATTGCAACTGACATGTCTATATCTCTCAATTGACTTTACATTTGTCATAGACAACACCCATATCTGATTGGAGGATCCTCCCTTATCAATGGAGGATGAGAATCTTGCCACTGTTAAAGTTAACTGATAAAGCAACCAAAAATATAATTTTATAGTAAACTAGCTTTTGTCCGCGGCTTCGCTCGCGTTAGAAATAGACAATAAGTAGCCTATGTTACTCTCCATCTCTTCAACTATCTCCACTTAAAAAATCACGTCAATTCGTCGCTCCGTTTAGCCGAGAAAGAAAGACAAACATACAGACAGACACACTTTCCCGTTTGTAATATTAGTATGGATTGATAATTAACCAGATTTTCAGGGCTAATATTTAGTGAGGTTTTATAAGAATTTTGTCTGGCATTAATGATGTGAAATACCCAATTATGTTACAACGTTGCGCTGCCTGGTTTACGGTGTAGCAGCTGTAAACTACTTTAATTTAAATATTCTTATATAAATCTAAATAATGTTAATAATCTACTTTCCAGTTTCCCGCACTACTTGGTGGTTCATTCATCGTCGGTCTCGGTCTATTCATAACAATCTATGTGGCCCACAAAATACATTTTGCCCGCGTTTATAAACAGTACAGGTCAGTATTTACAATGTTTACTTAGGTATCTCGTTATCAACTGACTCACTTAGTTTCGAGTGTAGCAGCTTGATATCCAAGTATTTTTGCAGGATATTATCTATATTTATAAATAGATGAAGAGTTGGTTAATATATTTCGTTGAACGCGCTAAACTCAGGAACTACTAGTTCGAATGAAAAGCTATTCCTATTTTGCGTAGCCCTTTCATAGAGGAAGGCTAACTAGCATCACGCTACGACCTACGAGAGCGGGGTAGTTACCAAAGAATCGGGTGAAACCGCGGGGACAGCTAGTATTATAGATATTCCTTAAGTAAGAGGTTTCTGTTTGAAGTAGACAAAGTATTCTTGACTCTTGGACCATAACTTATCGTATATCAAGTGTTACTGCTGTACGCTGGATCAAATCGTAACAATTATCTAATCTAATCTAATAACATAATTTGTATTTATTTTCAGGAAAAATATGGCATACTCAAGTGTTGATACCGATACTGCTGCTGCGACTCCAAGCAAGACTTTTGTGGCTTAACCCCTCTAAATTTATGATGATCTCCTTAAACTTGAGTCAAATCCTTGAAGAATATTTAATAGCAAACAATTTTTAAAAATAAAAAAATGTACGTAAAAATATCTTATGGTAACTTTTTAAATGTCTCATTGTATTTTTGATATTGCTAGTCGAACCAAAATCGAACAATGTAGCATGTATCATGGAACACGCAACAAATGTATAAATGTGTGTTGTGTTTGTTGTTAAAAATTCTTTAACAAATTTAAAGATTGTTATGCTTTTTATGTGATCTTTTTAAAAACAACATAAAATTGAGTAGTATTTTAGATACGTGGGACACTCAGAAAGTTTTGAGAAACTAAAAAACTAAGTTCCAATGATAAAATATTTTGACTGAATCTTTTCAAAGGACTCTCCACTAGCTTCTATACAAAGTTTCATGCGTCTGAACCAATTTTCAAAATATTTTTTCCATTTCGCCGCAGACACCTCTTTTACGGCTTTCTCGATGGCTGCTAGCGCGTCTTCCGGCGATGAAAATTGTATTTCTTTTAGCAGATATTTTATTATAGAGAATAAAAAAGGAGTCACACGGTGCCAGATAAGGACTGTAAAGAGGTTGCTTCAAGACTCCAACCTCTGTGGTGTCCAGGAAGTCCCTCGTTTTGATCGCTGAGTGAGCGGGCGCGTAGTCACGGTGAAACAGAATCCCGCGGAGTCCGGTGTTTGGTCGCTTATTTGCTCATTGCAGACAAAAGTTCTGGCAGGCATTTTGTGGTACACCATTCATCTTTGATACTGCTTTAGTCTCATAATAAAATTGCGATCTGATATCCCATCAAAGTGAAGAAACTAGCAATCAAAATGTTTCCTGCGCTTCTTGATTGTTTCATTTTCGTAGGCGAAGGTTAATTTTGAAACAGCCTAACTGTCGACAGACCCTTTGTTTCTGGATTATATTAATTAATTCAGAATTCTTCATCTGTCACAATGTCGTAAACGCGCCGAGACGAACCTGCTACAAATTTTTGGATCATATCACGGCACCCATCCAGACGGGCCTGCTTCTGAGTTTGGGTGAGATTTTGCGGCACCCAGCGGCACACTATCCTCCGCACCGGAAGATCCTCGTGTAGAATATTGTTAAGGCTTCCCGATCCAATCTGCAGTATATGCTGAACCTCATCGTATGCATTTCGCTAATTTTATTGAATTATTTTTTTTACTGCCATCACACTTTCTTCCGTGACTGCCGTTTAGGACGGCCACTTCTTTGTGTAATCCTCAAAATAAAGCGAACGCACTTGAACTTGCTATTACAATGGTAAATGGTTGCTTTTGAAGGTCCTCCATCCATAAAAGCAATTTGAAGACGGTCGAATGGCTCATAATTTTGTTAGCCACATTTAAAGTTGCAGAAAATCATCGAACAAAAATGTTCTTGATGCAGATCCATTTTTCCAAGAGACACGATATTTTGATTTGGCTCTCAAAAAAATGAGGAGGGAAATTCAAAATTCGAACGATGGTATTTTTACTTTTTAATGACCAAAGTTTTCAAAATAATTACAAATAGCCAGTGCCTAATACATAAAAATGTTTTTTCTCAAAACTTTCTGAGTGACCTGGTATATGTAGCTGTTTTAATACTGTTGTAAGGCTGAACCTAATAAGGATTCAGACAAAAAAAAGGGTGAAAAATGTAAAGAAGCTAATTGTTTTTCTTATTGCAGACACATTTTTGTACTAAACTTTATTTTTTTTGTTCTTTTAACATTTTTATATACTGCAACAACTATAACTAAGTTCATTGTATACATTTTTAAACACAATACTTTTACGTATGTGTCATACATCAAAATTGGTTACTTCTTCATTCCTTAGCGATAAATTTTGCTCAAAGTTACTTATTCCGTCTCAATTAACAGCTATCTGATGTGTTTTTATACCCTGTATATCTATATGCTGAATTAAAATTATTATATGTAGAAGTAAGGCTGCAGCTAGCGACATTTAGTGAGTACGTAATTAAATTTATGCAATTTTGATTCACATTATTTTAGAAACTAAATTCGAAAAAACGGGATCTATTGTCCATTTTAGTTATTTTGATCTATTTAAAATTGGTATTATGGTTATGACATTTTATGTTATCTAAACCCAAGAAGGGCATTGTTTGAATGACTCAACATTATAGTTTGTTTTGTCCTGTTAGCTGATTACAATGTAGGTAAAAGGAAATTAATAAAACAAATGACTCATTACATAATTATTGTTTAAAGCGCCACAGGAATGACGCCTCTCTCTAAATAAACAACTTTTGAGCTTGCCTATAGTTAGTCAACATCAAAAATATTGTAAGTGTAAGCATATGCACTGTTCTTTAAAATATCTGTCCCTAGTAACGAAATCTCAAAAAACATTAAAAGGTAAAGTTAACTGTATGTGAGACCGTACACGTTTCTCTTTGTCTTTGTATAGTCAGCCGACTAAACATATGTGGTTTGTGCGGGCTCCAAAGCTCACTACACTTAGGCCTAAAACATACTCAAGCGACGTAAGGCAGCAGGCGTGGAACAGGCGTGGCGCTGCGTCGCTGGCAACGAAACGGCGTGTCTGCGCCGCGTCGCTTCAGTATAATTCAAAAACGTCGCCTGCATACATTTTGTATGAAATCGTTTTGAAGCGGCGCACGCCTGCGCCACGCCTGTTCCACGCCTGCTGCCTTACGTCTCTTGTGTATGTTTTAGGCCTTATAGCGAGACAATTAGACGTTACTAAGTACTGACTTTGGCTTAACACCTTACCTGTCACTGTTACACAACTGCCAAACAAGTGTACGATAGAGACGGGAATATGGCTATGCCAAAGCCAGTGCTTAGTAAAGTCTATTTATCTTGCCATAGATCATAACAAAATCAATAGTTATTTACGCGTACTTTTGCTTAACTATGTTCTCTTTTGTTTCTTGTATTTATAGTTTGTGCGTGCAAGAGCAAGGTCTACCTACAGTACCGGTAGGCAATTTTATTTAAGTTCAAATTGAAATTAAACTGAATCGTAGGCGGCAGCCTTAGCTTCATACTATACGTTATATACATCAGTAACATTGTTAATTATAGAAAAACTAAATAGTTTATAGAAAAATGTCAAAGTACGTTAGCACCTACTTATACAGAATTTGAGGCTACATATTGTAACGAAAAAATATTTGAGGTGGTTTTAGAATAGTATTTCTTACTTTTATTTTTGGTGAGTATTAGGAGTATTATTATGAATTATTGTCTTTATTAGTGAGAAATTTTTGTATGTATTTGTGTTTTTTCTGATGAAAAGCATTTATAAACAGACCAGGCGGATTTTGTCGAAGGTTCAACGTCGACAGAGCAATAATACGTTGTAATTAATTATTTCGACGTCTTTACTAGTTAAAAAATCTAGCGACCTCTGAATCAAAATATCCGTAATTACAACGAATTATTTTTATATTATGCTCTGTTTCGGAGACCCTAATAAACATGCAGTTATTTGACTGAGTTTTGACATAACTAACGACTCTAGACAAACGATCAAAGTAGCTATATGTGTACTGACCATAAAGTGCGTTTTCACATCTGCTAATTTTCTCGCCGCAAGCTTGGCAGTGCCGGTTATTAGCTACTTGGTTGCCCAGCCAAAGTTTACACGCAAGCAACTCTTATGAAAAAAAAGTGTGTCTTATCTCCTTTACGTTACGTTTTTTTTACTTATTTTTGTACCTACTTTATGAAAATTGCTAAACATATTAAAATTTATTTTATAAGAACGTATTTTATAAATTTATATGAATGTATTCTTGTATCCAATTTTTACCTGAATGTTTAATAAAAAAGTATGAAAATACTTTTGTTTTATTTATTTTCAACTGCCTACAGTAAGCCATGCCACAGTATAAGCCATGCTAACCAGTGCACGTGATGACATGGATGCTCTCCAATCTGACCAGTCACGTTTACACGATTACTGCATGATGGATAAGTTGGACTTGAATCCTGATAAGTGCTCCGTAATCGCTTACAGCAGGAAACGCGCCCCAATACCAAATAAGCTCAAAGGGCAGATGTTACAAAGATGCAGTGAGGTGCGGGGCTTGGGAGTTTAACACGATTCCAAGCTTTTATTCAATCTTCATATTGATCATATAGTGACCAAAGCTTCGAAGTCGTTTGGCTTTACTATGAGACTCGCAGGGTGCTTCAAGAAGGCTTAAGCTCTCAAGATTTTATATTGCTCATTTGTTAGAAGTCACCTTCAATATATGCGTCACAAATTTGGAACCCGTGCTATAATAATACATTGATCGCATTGAACATGTTCAAAAGAGATTTATCCGTTTTCTATGCTATCGCATCCGTATTCATTACCTGTAAAAGATCACCTGCAGCCAGTAATAAATCGCCGCAGGATGGCTGACTGCACATACCTACCTCCTAAAAATTATATCTAACAAAATCGGCAGTTCTGATCTTCTGCGTAAACTGCATAATGTTCCTCAGAGACTCAGAGATCAGTTAGATTTAATTTAAACCACCTTTATCAATTCCCTCTTCTTCATCTAACTACAGGCAGAATTCCTACTTAGTGCGAGCGAGTAAGGATTTCAACTTACTGAGTAAAGAGTTTTCATTGGACATGTTTATTAAGTACCAAAAGCCCATCAATCAGTTCATAAGCAGCTTAACCTTGACTTTTTCAAAACCGAATAGTTATTATAGTGTCATGGACTAGTTTCCTTTTGAAGTCCATCAACGTAAGCATTATTTTTAGTTTTCATGCTTTTCTAATAGGCGAGACGACGAAAAATAAGTACATAATTAGTCCGTCAGTTCAAAAAATTTTGCTTTAAAGTTTCGCGTGACGTCACCATCTTGTAAAAATCCGGAACTTTGTTGTTTCTCATCATCTTTGTATTTTTTATTAATTTGAATATAATTTGCAAAAAAATACGTGTCCCGTATTTTTAGCCGCCGGTCTAACAGACGGACTAAACTCACTAAACCCTCTGACTCAGGAATTCTACCGAATGCCATTTTTAGGGTTCCGTAGTCAACTAGGAACCCTTATAGTTTCGCCATGTCTGTCCGTCCGTCCTCGCTTAATCTCTGTAACCGTTAGCACTAGAAAGCTGAAATTTGGTACCAATATGTATATCAATCACGCCGACAAAGTGCAAAAATAAAAATTGGAAAAAATCGTTTTATTAGGGTAGTCCCCTATATGTAAATAGGGAAGTGGTTTTTTTTTTAATTACAACCCTGACGTGTGATATATTGTTGGATAGGTATTTAAAAATGAATAGGGGTTTACTAAAATCATTTTTTGATAATGGTGCCGATTCTCTTGTGCACAAACTATCGTAAATTTAAGTTAAGTGCATCTTTCTCTTTTCATTTCTTAAAGAAAAGGACAGAAGATACATTTTAGTTTAATCCTGTCAAATTAGACAGCGCCTGATGAAAATTGACGTATATTTAAACGCCATGTTTTTAAATTGCGTCTAAATTATCTATGGAGTGTCTAAATTTGACAGGACTTAACTAATATTTGATCTTCTGTCCTTTTCTTAATTAAAAGGAAAGAGAAAGATGCACCTAACTTAAATTTACGATAGTTTGTGCACAAGAGAATCGGCACCATTGTCAATAATTTCGGAAATAATCGCTCCAAAAGGAAAAATCAAAGCGTCCCCCCCCTCTAACTTTTGACCCGTAGGTTTAAAAAATATGAAAAAAATCTGGAAAGTTGAACTTTATAAGGACTTTCTAGGAAAATTATTTTGAACTTGATAGATAGAACAGTTTTTGTACAAAAAAGACAAAAAGGTTGTACAAAATAATTTTTGCGTACTTAGTATGTCAACGTAACAAATAGCCTTTTTTTAAACTTATAAGTAGGTACACTTATTGTGACGGACGGGAAACTACGGAACCCTACATTGAGCGTGGCCCGACACGCTCTTGGCCGGTTTTTTTTTTATGTTGTCGTCATCCCTATTGTGTATAATATTTTAACCGTGAAAACCTGTAATTGGCTTTATGTTATTATTTCTCTTTATCCGTCTTTAAAGCCTCATCTCGCCTTCAAAAAATACTGGGCTATATTAAAGTGGTTGGTTAGTGATTCAGACGATACTTATTTTCAGCTAATTTTGTAGTTCATTGAAATTTTATATTATCGCCGTACAATATTATGAAGTGCAACTCATCACTTTAATGTTTCGAATCATTATTATTTCATTTTTAAGGTAATAACAACTATTATTATTATCAAATTATAATTTTGAGTAGTAGACACGGATAGACTCGAGAATAATTTTAGTTGCGTATCCGAACATTTACTATGTCGACCATCATGCATGATGTTATTATTTACTTGTCTGTGGATTTTAGTTGTCAAATGAAAATGAAGTGTTTCAAGCAGGGGATTATTACAAAACTCAATAATTACTCGTGAAAATTGTTTTTAAAGTACCGTAGTATTCTACACAGACTCGATAGTATTTTTTTGTGATGGAACGTTTTGTTTTATGAACAAGTGCAGTGTGTGTTATTGATGTGTTTACGGTCTGTTTCGTAGTTATTTGGTCACGTCTTTCGTATCCTTGTGTGGAGCCTCGCGTAGTCTTGGAAAAAATGCTACAGTTTCATTGTGATCTTATTATTAATTTAAACTGTAATTAAAAGCCCTCTGTTACTATAAAGTTAATTTAGGAGACGATAAGTTTTACTTTGCATTCTGCTTAAACTTTCGAACTGTGCAATGTACTATCTACTTGAAGTAATACATTTATCAAATAGTTGCTCAATAAAAATAATTCTTACGTATTTTTTAAGGATATAATCGTATATGACAGGTAGACATAGAGTGAGGGAGTTTGAAAATTTATTTTGTCATGAAATTTGGTGACTAACAGGTGGGTAGGAAAAGTAAAACTTCTTTACTTTACGTACACACAGTTATCAAGTCATCACCAGCTTCACATTACTGTAAGTACTACTAATAGTTGTTAATATTATTAAAGGTTAAATGAATTTTATTGTGAAAACAACACCCTTCAAACGATTTGTGTAGGTAGATCAAGTACTTTAAATTTTCCTATTTTAAACTGTTTAATCATAACAGTTCTCCCTATTATTAGTCTTTACTCCTGTTTTAGTCATATCATTTGGCTTTGGTTATCACTCTTTGCACGGCTAAACTAGGATTTACTGAATGAAGCAAGCAATTACTTGTATAGTCTTTCATTTAATTGCATAAGTAATAAAAGGCATCATGGATCTTGAAAGAGATAGCACTTAACAATTTTTGACGTGACAACGTCTTAAATTAGGTTGCGGCTGGGAGTCACTTATGAAAAAGTGTAACGCTCGGTAACGTTACGATGAGTCACCGAACGAGAGAGAGGCCCGCCGAATGCCTTGCGTCTCTCTCCCACTCAACTATGATCGGTAAAAGACGTTGTCACGTAAAATCTTCGCCCGTAAAACCGACTTTACAGGCAACCATTTTTTTTAATTATTGATGAGATCATTAAGTATAAGGCACTTAAAACATTAATTGTTTAGTAGCTGCACCTAATAATGGTATTAACGAGAAACTGGATAAACCTATCTATAATAAGAAAACTGATTGAGTAACAACTTTTAAAATGTTCATAAATGACATCTTCACCTCATTAGTATCCAATATGAAGAAAACCATAAAATAAAGAAAAAGTGGTTACCTATTTGAAAATATATCATTTTTAAAGTACAGCCCTGCAACGAGGCTGTCGTCCATTGATTGCTTGCCTCCATGCCTGAGATAAAGTATTCTGGGAGATGGAAGTAAGTTTGTACATTTAATCCTTCGATCACACGTAATTTGAGACACAATAGAAAGACATTGGCAGCCCGACAGCCGGCTGTCGGTTGGTTGGTAAAGGTTAAAAAAGCAGTTTACAGTACCCTCAATGTTTATCGACAAATATAATAAATGCATGTGGGTACATGAAAATTGCATACTGATAAAATTTGAACTTTATCCACAATCAGTGGGGAAAATTGTAATAAGAATACTTATATGGTAATGACCTTTAATTCAATAAGAGAATGTTTGGCCAGTGTTAACTGAATACTAAGGTGTATTCAGTTAACTTTAAGTGAAATTCTCATATGAAGGTTTTACATTCAGAAATTTCCTTTTGTGTCCATCTTTGAAAATCATCTCACTATAACTATCGTCATTGTCTCCTTAGCCACTTCCCTACTATATTGGGGTCTAACCCCGATGCAGCTGAATACCACTGACCTGTATCAGCATATGACCTCCAAACCTAGTATGTGATAAAATGGTACCCCTCACATACACATCTAGCCTTAACCCTCCGTGTGGAATCCAAGCCTCCCAAAGGAGGCTATAGAAAAAGAAGGATAGGATACCCTTCATTGGACTAAAATGGTGCCGATTCTCTTAGTCACAAACTAACGTAAATTTAAGTTAGTGCATCTTTCTCTTTCCATTTAATTAAGAAAAGGACAAGAGATAAAATATTAGTTAAGTCCTGTCAAATTTAGACACTCCATAGATAATTTAGACGCGATTTAAAAACATGGCGTCTAAATATACATACGTCAATTTTCTTCAGGCACTGTCTAATTTGACAGAATTAAACTAAAATGTATCTTCTGTCCTTTTCTTTAAGAAATGGAAAGAGAAAGATGCACTTAACTTAAATTTAGTTACGTTTGTGAACAAGAGAATCAGCACCATTATATGCCACTTGGATGACAATCTTCCATCGCCTTTTTTAACCCTTTTGAGGTACAATTTCCAAAAAGCCTTTTCTTAGTGGATACTTACTCTTCACAAATAACATACACTCTAAGTTTCATGACTCTAGGTCCTGCGGGTTGAGCTGTGTGTTGATATATCAATAGGAAGTCGGTTAGTTTACCATTCTATGAACAGCTTAAATTTCGTAGAAATGTAATTGTTTTCACATGTATTTTTTAATATAATTGATAGCTAATGTACTTGTTTCCTTAGGCATAACATCTAGTAGATAGTATGATACTAAGCATGCCTGAGCATGAACACTTTAGAAGCAGACTTCTTATTTTTTTGTTTTTTAATTAAAGGTAGAATTGTAGGACCTTTAGACGTTAGCTACAGACTAGGTATATTAAGAACTAAGCAAAAATAAACAGTCACATTAACTATATCATTTGGATGATTAGTATATAAGACAGTAATTCTACCTTCTACTTACTGTCTCCTGTTGTTTTACCCTCACTGAGTTTCACTGTTTATTACTGCTCATTACTTATTCTGAAGCTTTATAGCATACAAGCTTCTGCCCGCGGCTTCGCTCGCGTTAGAAAGAGACATAAAGTAGCCTATGTTACTCTCCATGCCTTCAACTATCTACACTTAAAAAATCACGTCAATTCGTCGCTCCGTTTTGCCGTGAAAGAAAGACAAACAGACAGACAGATACACTTTCCCATTTATAATATTAGTATGGATGCTATTCCTCATAATTCAGACTGTCACACAAATGAATGTACAAAAATATTTTACCAATAAGACAGGACAGGTAGTTCCTGGGATTAGTGAAAAATAAACAAAAGCTTTATTATACCTATTGCCACATAAGTATTTATTTATTTATTTACACTTAATGCACAAAGGTACTGGTCTTATTGCCCTAGGTATTTTCTGGCAGTCAAGCAAGTATAGTCAGGAAAAATTACTATAACTCAAAAAAGTAGCTGCTTCACTGGAAGTAGCACTTCACCTACATTTATTCCTTCACCGAATCTGTTCATAGTCCAAAGGACTAATCGCAAGATGAAATTACAAAAAAAAAAAAACCAGTCAAGCAAGGGTGGTGGTAACAAGGCAGTTGAATTTAAAACAAAACATTTATATGCACACAGTCAAAAATAGTCATAACTGATTATAGCAAAGTAAGGAAAATGTTAACTTTATCAGTTACAAAATTTTCATGTCACTATAACTATTACAAATAAATATAATATTGTGAATTAAATTACCATATGTTAATATGTAAAGTTAAAAACAGCAACATGAAAATGTAGATGTTGTGGTTTACTCTGAAACAGCAAATGAATTGAAAATTTTGAGATATGAGTTTTGTACCTGAAATAAAATTTAATTGGTATATAAAAACAACACTTATACATGTAAACTGCATGTCATCCATACTAATATTATAAATGGGAAAGTGTGTCTGTCTGTCTGTCTGTCTGTTTGTCTTTCTTTCACGGCAAAACGGAGCGACGGATTGACGTGATTTTTTAAGTGGAGATAGTTGAAGGGATGGAGAGTAACATAGGTTACTTTTTGTCTCTTTCTAACGCGAGCGAAGCCGTGGGCAGAAGCTAGTATGATAATAAACAGAAGTTGATAGACAAACAGTGTGGTAAAGCCTCAATTCAGCATAATAATCACCATAAGGTAGTAGTGTTAAGTACATTATTTAAAACTGGTTGCACTTAAGGGAGATTTATCATTAAAAACTGCAAAATTTAAAAATGCAGTGACATCAATGAAAATTACTCTAAATTACATAAAGGTAAAATTATTGTTTTAACATTATATCTGTCTAATAACTACAGTCCCATTTATACACTGCTCTCCCATAAAAAGCGTTAAACCTAAATGGTCGAGTTCATAGATTTTTGTTAAATACCTAACTAAATAGAAATATCGTACAAACACTGTCGGTGATGTTGTACAAAATTCGTCTAAAGGATATTGACCATTTCTTTTCATTTTATTTAGTTTACTTAAACAATGACTCAAATCGATCGTTTACTGAAATATACTTTACAATACGTGCGAATTTAATAATAAAACGGAACAGGATAAAGTTACGTTACCTACGCGAACCACTTCCATACGGCTCTGTTTCTCATTTAACTGCATGATTGTGTCTGAGAGTTACGATTTATTACGCTAAAGACAATGCGTGTAACAAGTAAATTAACGCCTGTGAAAATGTACAAAGCTTCAAGTGTTGTGAAGACCCATAGGCCATATGACGTCATTGCGTGCGCGCATCACATGCGATTAGCCGGACCTACACGGCGCGACCTCGCGAAGCGTCTGTTATCGTTTGCGCGAAGCATCGAGTTTTTAATCTGCCTCGCCTTGGCTTTGTTACTATTACTCAGTTTAAAGGCAAGGCAGCTGAGAATTCGCGATAACTTGCGAAAATATCCCTTAGTTATGGTTTATTAATACGATTCAATTCGATATTACAGCGGTTTAGGCCGTGCCAGCAGGTCCTAGATTATTTATCCGTTCGATACGATCTCGCCTCGCTACTGGATCTAGGACATGTAATCAATGTCAACTGTTGAAATACCAGTGACACCAACGCTAAGTAAACGTTTCTTGGCTGAGATATTTTTAAAATATTTGGGTTGATAAGATAAACTTTGTTCCATTTTTTTTTTGTGAAATTACTTATAGATTATTTATATAGGTGAATAAGGAACCGGTTACAGTGATCTAATAACGAAGACAAGGGTTCTGTTCGTAATGACTTTGATAAGATAAACACGTAATCTGATTTAGAAAAGGCTAGAACCATAGAAGTCACACAACACGGCTGATAACAAGTCCCACACATAGAAAAACCTACCTAGCTAACATTGGCTTCACTTGTAGCGTTCACTTATTTACATAATCATAGTACTGTGCATAATTATGTATTTTATATTACTTATGATAGATTTGCTTGCTCGTTCAAATACTTCAAACTAATCTTAGCTCTTAGATATACATACTAACTGGTTGGTAAATTATTACGTAAAGGTGGATTTATCTTGTCGCGAGAGACGTGTGGTGGAGTATTATTGATGAAGGTCGCACACGAGACCCTTTACCTGTCGCTTTTAGCCCTTTTGCCTCTCAGAGAAGTACGGTTGACACTTAGCTTAACCTTCCGACGTCCAAGCGACAGCCGGCTGTCGCGCTTGTGTGTTTTAAAACATTACTTATCAACTGAACGAAAATCAGCGCGTATTATGACGTAAAGTACGCAGGCACAAATACCAGGTTTCTTCTTCTTCATGGACCTCCCTCTGGGAGGTTTGGTTTCTGCGGAAACCAAACCTCCCAGAGGGAGGTCCATTTAGTCCTCTTGATGGTAGGACCATTGTACGTAAAAAACCAGTGACCAGGGTTTATATGTCGTTAGACTAACATCTAAATACACACTTGAGTGTCCAAATTTCATAAAAAACAACACTAATTGATGATTACATAATACATTATGTGTATTTTAAGCAAGCTTGTTTGTTTTTGTTGTAGCGCCGATTGTTGTTGTATTTAAACAGTTGGATTTATCTATTTTTAGAAGATGATGTTGTTAAGATTTGGCAGTAGCAAAATGTTTTAGGCGCTTGCCATTTCTCATTGTTTGTTACTCTATTTATTCGGCGTGCGTTGTGCTTACGTTACGTCAAAGCTAAAGTTATGATGCGTCAAAACATTTCTCATGCGATGTTGACGCTGACCAGTGACCATCATTTTGGTGTCTTCATTGTTCCAAATTGGAATTCACGACCATTTTGCAAGTTACTTGTGAGGCTCATTTTATGGATTTAGGATTATAATTTTGTTTACAAACGATATGTAGTATTTAAAAAAAATAGAGGGATATCCAACTGCCCTCAAAAAATAGCGTAGCGTAGTGGCTTAGATTATATATACATTGTAATATCTTATTTAACCAGTTTACTATGCACATTACATTAGTTTAAAAAAAAACCACAGCGAATCAAAAATCGAGAGAAAATACATTATTATAGATCTATTTGTTTGAAGAATGCTGTACGCTTGTGTATTCCGTTCAAACATTGATCAAACTGGGGAAAAACCTGTAATGGTTTTTTCTACCTGCTACCATTAGAATTGTTGTTACATTCGAAGCTAAATGTACACTGTTTATACTTTAGTCTCATTTACTGTACTGTACTGTGATGAGGCAATTAAGTATAATAGTGTCTTTAGTAGAACCATCAAAACATCAGCATAACTATCCTATTATTAAGTATCGCCCTCAATCGATCTCGGAAAAATCTATTAAACTGTTATTCCCTGTGATCAATGTTTATTATGATGGTAGCTATTAATAGGTACTTGGGTTTGTTTCGACTGGTCTTCGAATCGTTCACTGTACAAACATGCCATGGTCAATAAAAACGACAGAAGTTGATATTTTAATGAGCACCTCTATCGTATTGTGAGCAAGTGTCGCAGTGATCAAGAGACTGTAGAAGAATCTAATAGATTTTAATAGAAACAAATCTATTTTCATGTGGGCTCGTATGTATTGTATTCGATAACAAACACGAGATCATGAGCAACGGGATGACTGAACAAATTGACTATTTCTTTCAGTTCTTCTCAGAGTTAATTTTAGATGTTTGGTTGGAATACCGACAAAGCTGATAGCTAAATGGTCTATCGATGACTAGCTGCATCCGCTGTCGTAGCCAATAGCATGCGATCCTGTAGGAAACGACCTATTTACGAAACTGCATAACCTCTTTTAAAAAATGGACGTTGAGAATATTGTCACGTGTAGTTACTCAATGCAATTGACCCACAGCCCTGCGAATTAATTGAAACGTATCTTGTTATGTACGTAATTGAATGTGCATATCATTTTATATTTGTATGTTTATTGCGTTATGTAATAACACTTTGGTCCTTGCTAGATTGAAGTTATAGATTAAATATTTAATTAGTTTTCCATATTGAATCTAGTTAGGTTCAAATCATGCCTATAGTTATGAAACTTAGCAAATTGTGGCACACATAGTGCAAATTATGTCTGGGGTAGTAGTTAGAGTTCCGAATATACGAACAATTCAACGCAAAAGAGATCAAACAATTTGGAACTGGAATCACTGGCCGTTTGGCTCAAAAAAATTGTCATTTCATAATCATGCTGACTTAAATGCACAACACCCAGATGGACACTTAAATACGAGATATTGGAGCATAAAACTCAGTGGCCCTTTTGTTCTGACTGCCCATCATCAACAATAAATCCTTTTTGTTTACGGTCGCGGGCATCAGGTTCTAGCCATTGTCCGTTTCTATTCAGCGCACTGTCTGACAAAATAACCACGACTTACGACTTGGCTGCTTCCTACTCCGTTATTTAATATAGTGGCGCTCGTAGTCATTGCCCCTAATAAATATAATGTTACGAAGCTATAAAATGCCAAGTACTCTTCAACTTTAATATATTGGTTGACATTATATTTGCTTATAAGTGTATACAGGCAGCCTGATCCATTGTAGAAAATGGCCTTTCCTTGGGAATGCAGTATAGTTTTTCCACGTCATCTGGATAGTTCACGTAGTCATTTGCTGTGGTTTTATTCCGACAGTTACGGTTGTTTTATGCTGTAACTCCTCCAGAATGCGAAGGCTGGGCTATACATGTGTATCCCAGTTTCATATAACCTTGAGTAGTTTTCAACTGCGGAGATTTGGTGCTGTCTTTTTTCTCTAGTGTGAAAAGGGAGGTAGGTAGATGAAAAGATCCTTATTGTTTTATTTGCTCTTCTTAATTTTTCGCACGTCGTTGCAAGATGCACTAAATGTCCGATCTAGGGCATCCAGTATCGGAAGGTTTTCAATTCCGGAGTTAATTTACGATATTGGGCTCTCAACTCCGGAATTCCGGAATTCCGGAACTGGATTCGAAATTATTAAAAAAAATACCTTAAGTAACTTTTAATCATTTTTAACATCAGTCTTTAACTCAGTCTTGATACGACATTGCCAATTAACTTTGAGTAAGCCAGTTACCAATATTATTAAAATTAGGAAAGTCTAAACTTTTTAAAAACTTAAAAATTAACAATTTGAGAACCTTAAAATATTAGTAAAAATAACATAATTAAATTAATACAAGAAATATCACGCTTTAGAGTAGTTAAGTTAAGACATTACTAGGTAGTTAAAATCAAAATATTAAAATAAGCAATTAAGTCTCTCCTCAGATTTATCATGTTTAACAACAATCTTGACATGACTTACTTGACGTAAGCGAAAATTTAAAATTTGAAATTATATTTTCATTTGTTTATCCTCGAAATGAATCACTATTTTGAGACAAATGTGCGTCTACAGTTGGAGAACATTTCACGTTCAAAAACTAAAAATTTGCGTTTATCTTTAACGTTTTTGTTTTTAATTTGTTTACTGTGACGACGTCTGAAAAAAGTTTTATTTTCTAAAACATATGGATACTTCGCCCACAGAAGCCGCCCAAGTAGTGGCATTGCTGGATTCTGGACTTAGTCAGCGTGTTGTGGCTCGAACATTGCATCTAAGCCTGTCATCTGTTTATAGAGTCTACAACCGCTATCGAGAGACAGGTATGTTCACGCGCCGTTCTGGATCTGGCAGGAATCGGGTCACTTCACACTTCTGAGAGAGATGATCAATTTATTGTAACAACTTCTTTGCGAAACCGGCGCCTTAATGCATTTCAACTGCAGCAGCAGCTTCAAGTTGTACGAAGGGTCGCTGTAAGTGACTCTACAATTAGAAGAAGGTTGAAGGAACGTGGACTGGTAAGTACAAGGTGCAAGCCAGCAAATGGACCGAAATTAACTGCAGACCATCGAAGAGCGCGCCTTGATTTTGCACGCGAGCGCCTAAATTGGTCAAACCTCCAATGGAGCAAAGTTCTATTCTCTGATGAATGTAAAATCATGCTCTATGGTAACGACGGAAGGAACAAGGTCTACAGAAGAGATGGAGAACGCTTTGCACAATGCTGCATTGAAGAAAGGGTCAGTTACGGTGGTGGTTCGTGGACGGTTTGGGGAGGAATCAGCGCCGACGGTAAGACAGAGCTTGCCTTCGTGTCTGGGCCAAGTCTACCTGATTTGAACTGTCATCGGTACGTGGAATAGTGCCTAGAGCCTCACGTGATGCCCTATGCACACTTTATCGGCAACGGGTTCACATTTATGCACGACAACGCCAGAGCCCACACCGCGAGCGTCGTACGTGATTACCTTACCGAAGTCGGTATCTCCATAATGGAATGGCCAGCAAGGATTCATGTCCGGGCATGAATCCAATTGAACATCTCTGGGATCAACTAAAGAGGCAAATCCGAGCGAAAGATCCTGCCCCAGACTCACTTGACCAGCTGATAAGTGCCATTCAGGAAGAATGGGACAACATCCCACAGCATGTCATAGTAACTCTCATCCGATCGATGAAAAACCGAATGGAAGCGGTGATAAGAGCTCGAGGAGGGAACACTAGTTATTAAACGATATTTAATAAAAGTTTTTCAGTTTTTGTTTTACCTACGTGTGTTGTTTCATACTTTGCCTTCGTTCTCCATACAAAATAAAAATGATTCATTAAAGAAAACACGAAACCTATGAAAATTTAATTTGAATTTAGAACAATAAAATTAGAATTTGAAAACCTCATAAAACTCACTAACGATGAGTTGAAAAATTAAACTAAACACATTTTTAAATAAAAAATAATGAATATCGCAATACGATTAATTGAGCCCAATTCCGGAGTTGAAATATCGGAAAAACTATCCGGAATTCCGGAGTTGCGAAATTCCGGAATTCCGGAATGGATGCCCTAGTCCGATCCAAATGAATTTCAGTGTTTAAAATACTGGCAATTTGTGCTCAAATATCCAGCAAACAACTTCTATTTACGCACAAAGTAAGATAAATTAGAACATTATTTTGATTTATTTTTGCTACTGTACGGTTTGGTATTTTGTCTCATGAAATTGTAGAATGAGAAATCAAGTCGTTACATAGACGTACTTACTGTAAGTCACGCATCGTGTCGCTGTTCAAATTGATTGTAAGATAAAATGATTGACGCAAATGTTTATTATATTGTACTACCCTTTACGCGTGATTTTGTTCACGTGAATGTCAGTTATCGCAAATGCATGCCATTATAGACTAAGTACTGCATAGCAAGTTTCATAAAAGTCGGTTCATTGATTACTTACATCGTGATTCGTGAACGTGTTACATACAAATGGTCAAGTTACTTTCGAATTTATGATGTTGCTCGGGATGGATTTTACATTTATGTAGGACACCCCAAGTACAAAGGAAAATATTATGTGGCAAATTGCCAAGACCGTGTATGCTGTAATTGATTATTGGTGATTCAACCAATTGCAACAGTTGACGCGCGAACAACAGTGACATTAATTTTTCGATCGACACACCGTAGGTTATCATCGTTACATTCCTCAACTGGTACCAATTAAAATTTTACCAGGCGTTGCTAGGGGTGTTTATTGTCAATCAATTTTTATTGAAGATGAATGTCGTCGTTGATTCGTTGTTTCATGCTAGGAACTCAACGACACGTCTATGCTTCAACTTTGTGACAAACAAATTTAACTAAAACTGTGATTATTATACATAATGGTTTGTACTATTATGTCCTTTAGTACAGCAATGATGGATGATAGCGAAATGACGTAATTTCTATGCTCGTCGTATACATTGCGTATGGTTGTTTGTTTAAATTCTATTGTCTGAATATTTATTATGGTAAAGTATACCTTATTATATAGGAAATGTGTTTCATAGCCAATAGTCGAGGTTACGAGCTCACTATGTAGAACAAAAGTTGGAAATCACATCGATATGAAAGTTTTTATTCTAGTTGAGCTCTTTGAAGATTTTAATGATGTACATAGATACCCATCAGTCTTGAGTCTTTTCCCGTCTTTTTGTAGCTCTTAGAGTGAAGTTTATTGATACATGGGTTTGATCAGGATAATCATTCTTGTTTTTACCATAATATGACTGCTGATACTGCTGACTGTCTTGTATTTTGCTAAGCTATCCCTTGTCTTGTCTAAGATTTTCAGTATCTTTGGAGATTCTAAAAATCTTAACAACAATAATAATTCTGCATAAATTGTTCATTAAGTGTCTAGTTTAAGCTGGCCTCCTAAATTCTGTATAGATTGTATCTCCATTGAAGTTACCTAGGCATTGCATTGAGTACTTGCCTATCTAGTTGTTATGCACTTTGTGGCGGCGTCCTTGCGCGCCAGTGCATTAGCATCCATCGTTCATTAATCCAAGACTTGACTAGCTAAATTAATAATCTCCGAGAACTCATTTTCTTATACAAACAGGGCTCGCAATTATTTAAATCCGTTCTATTATGCAGATATGTAATTGATCGTATTTAAATATTGATTGAGTTGCAAAGGTATCTTAGAATGCAGGTTAGCTCAGCAGCCTATTTTTAACATTTTGAGAGTGATTACTTTGTCTGAAATTATTATGTTTGGCTGTATCCCGTTAATAATATCACTCGGCCAAGGAATATTATGCCGGCGCTTAGCACTCATTGTTTCCCTGCACAGCGGTTCGCCTGTTAATTAGCAAGCAGTATACAATCCATTTATAGCGTGGCTCAAGGTTGATAGGATCTCAATATTGTGCCATTCGTCGTGAAGCAGTATTTTTGGAAGTGTGCGTAGGAGTTCTTGTGCATAGAGAAGCACTGCGAAGCCCGTATGGCCATAGTGTTGGTTAGCTGGCCCTGCTAATCAAATGAAGAGGTTCACTCTACAGACAATAGCATTGTTACAAAGTAGGAAGGTACTTACTTCTGGGACTATTTTTTATTCGGTACACGGCTATTCATCGTGCGTCTATTAACACTGAACGATGTATGTCATGTGATGATTTTTTCATCTCGTCAATTACATGGATGCTGTGCCTCTGTTCTGTATGTCTGCGGTGTTTGTGTACTTTGTTCTTGTTTGACATTATCAGTGTAGTGGGCCGCGATATATGTAGAACAACTATTTTGAGCGTTCACAAATTTACTTCCGTTATTATTGATCGATTGTTGAGAGAAAATCTAGTTTGAAAAGTTGAATATTATTATGCGGTGGGAGTTCGTTATGGAGGTGCGGTATTGTTTTAAGTACAAGAAAGGTTTAGGTGTGAACTGACTAAGTAGAATGTGGGTAGAGACGATGTTTGTCCCAGAACCATATACTTAGATTTATATATTCTTAAATAAGTAATATATAAAAAAAAAACTTTACAATTGATAATTGAATTAGGAACTTTCTGTAGCCCATTCAGTAAATGGCATTCCAAATATTTTTGTTTTTGGTATAAAAAGGCTTCTTTCAATAAATTGATATCTAGGTATTAAACATATACACAAAGTTAAAAATAGACAAACAAATATTAATACTAGGTACCTACTTATTTAGTATTTTAGAATCATCATGAGATCATCTCATACACAATGAAATACATAACGTATCGATGACGTTATTTTATTTGTTTGGAGATTTTACAAATCATTCGTTGCTTACGTAAACTTCGTTGCTAGGATTACTGAAGAGATAACACGGAGAATAAGCCTCTCTTTCAACCCTTTTTTAATTTAAACCTTCGAACACACGTGATTCGAGACACAATAGAAAGACAATAGCAGCGCGACAGCAGGCTGTTGCTTGGTCGTCGAAAGGTTAAATGACGAACCCTATCGGAGCATCACGTTTTTCTCTTCCATCTTTTCTCCAAGGTATCCGGCCAACCAACATTCATTCTCTCCTTTCTCCTTCATTATCATTCTTCTCGGGCCTTCTCCTTCTCCATCCCTCCACATTCATAATCATACTCTCCAGTTTCCTAGACATAGGTACAGGTTCCATCTTTTTCTTTATTAGGTATGCCAAGGCACTGGTTTCTCATTCAATTCTTCTTTCACTGGCCACAAACTTTCTCTTAGTTGTATACTTACTTATCGCTAATCACTGCTAACAACCATCTCCATATTCCCATTTCCGGTACTTACATACAATCTTTTTACAATCATTCTACAAGGCCCAAATTTGAAATCCTTGCTGTACGAAAGGTTTTTCGAATTAGGTAGTTTGAGAATAAGCCTTTACAATCAACAAAAGCTATAAAAAGAAAACCCCTGTTTAAATTACATAGTACGAATCATACATAATACAGCTGTACATAATGTAGGTAGGTCACACATGTGTTGCATTTCATTTTTCTTTTATATGGTGTTGACCTTGAGCTAATATTAGTCAAAACATCACGTTGCTATAGGTTGTGGAAATATGTCAATACCTACTATTGCTGTTCACTCAGGTATTCATGAGGTCTTTCCCTGAAAACAAAGTCTAAGCAGTTAAATTCTTAGTAAACTTTTCAGCGTTTTGTTTGTATTTGTTTAAAAACAAGTTTTTTGACAAAAAATATCCATTTCCAAGACTACGCGGCTAGTACCTACAAAAACATTATAAGCATTACATTGTAAAACTTTAACATTTTAAGAAAAGACATAACCTTGTAACAAATTTCCATTCCAGATTCGTAAAATGTTCCCTGGACATAGTTTGGAATCACACAACAGCACCATGCCCTATGTTCGGTGACGGAAGCCACGAAACTTGTTACGATATTACTTAATTTGTGACATTATATTGTACTATCATGTGACTTTTTGTGAATTAAACTGTGTAAAGTTATTAAGTGCCTTAAGTAATTTGCCGCTTTTATAAATCGTAGATTTGGCCAAAAAACAAAGGCACATGCTGTTCAATGGATACCGAAAAAAAAGCAACCTCAAACGTAAAAGCAAAGAAGAGCGGACGTAAAAATGAGAAGAAGAAAAAAGCCGAGGCACAAGATACAGACGTCACATTAGCAGAAGTATGTCAGCAGATAAGCAAGCTGGCGGACGACGACGGCGGCGGCAGCGTCTCCGCCAGCTCCACTGACAGCGAGGACTTAGTCAACGCTATAAACTACAACACCATCACATCACTCGCCGCTCTCAAGGATATAATCCAAGGCGATAACAATGATACTCCAGAGACAGATAGTTTCTTCCAGCACTACTTTATGAATCACTGCAACAGTCTTTCAAGTAGAAACTCTAATTCACCTTTTCCGTTTCCGGAGCGAAGGAGATTATCACAATGCCGGGAGGAAGACGAGGAAGATGGCGATTTACTTCCCGCCCATTTGTGGGACGAAGTTAGTCCCAAATTAGTTTCTAAGAGTAGAAATATAGCTAAAAAACACATCACAACTGAAGCAGAAGATCAGAATGCAAATGTTGTCAGCGAGCAGGCATCTAGTGATGACCAAGTCGCCGCTGATGGACAGGAACCTCCGAAGAGGACTGTTATGGGAGCTCGTCACAAGTTCCTGGTGACCACGATGCCGCCGGCCGCGGCCCCCGCCCCGGCGGCGCCGCCCGCCGTCGAGCGAGCTCTGCGCACGCACGTGCATAATGCGCACACTGTTCATTTTGGGACCAAAGGCGCCGAGGAACTGCGGCCAAATGTTCGCTCCATATTCGCAGGACAGAATCTCCACCTTGATAAACATTATTTTGATAGTAGTTTAATCGAAATTAGATCTACCGTTGATGGAGTAGCCGCTAGTTCTGAGGACATTTGGGTTAAGAGGACCGAAGAAAAAGTAAGTATATCTAGCAATACATAATAACATAACAATACAAGCAGTAGAAATACATTTAGAGGTATTTTAATTAATTACAGGCCCCCAAGGAGGAGCCCTCTGCCAAAGCCGAACCATTGAAGACAAACGAGAATGTAGCAAAGGTGCCTGAGAAGAAAGCTAAAACGGTTGTGAAGAATGCAGAAGAAGCCAGAGCACGTTCTGGAACCTGGGGAGCTCCTACCGGGACCAAACAAAAGGAACCTTCAAAGAAGACCCCGGTTAAGAAAGAAAAAGAAGTTCGGCGCAGCAGTGACGAACGGAGACAGAAACGAGGTGAGGAATTTATTGTCATTATAAATGTTTTGAAGTTGCTACAGGTCGAGTACAGATCACGTGGTCACAATATCGTGGCTTTCATAAGATCTGTTTGTTAGCTGAATTGCAAGCGCGGTATCTAGTGGCATAGGTCCAGCACGCGACATGACATCATTAAGACTAGCGGGCGTGGTGTCGCGGTGCATCGCTCAGATTACTGTTTTATTTTTATTGTTACAATTCGCGATGTCAAGGTCTCATACCCAAGTGTTGATGCTAAATGTTGACAAATAAACGGAAACTTATGTAATTCACAGTTTGTAAATATAGATTTATTATCGACGGAGTGTGTAGTGGATCCCGCAATGTTTGCCAGAGTGCGCCTACATATTTGAGTCGCCGCGTGCTGGCTCGCCGCCAAACGTCTAGTCGTAAGGGTCGATGTTATCGCGAGACTTACCGAGATTAGCTTTATATTGTTTGCGGCTATTTATTATCGTAAGTTATTGTCTGCTGAAAATCTCACCTCGCACAATAACTTCTAAGCAGCTGAGCTATCTTTCATAAATGATGCATGCACCAGCTGTTTATGTTGGAAATAAACATTATACTGAAAAGAGTAAATTTCTGTTCATTGAAGATATTTATGAAAGGCCATTCAGCTTGTCTGCTAGATAAATTGAGCAGGCCAAGATATTGTATGCGCACTGAATACTGCTGTAATTATTTTTGTCCGAACTGTAAAGGTGCCCGGCGAGTACAGAATACAGTATAACATTACTAACAAAATGTATTATTTTAGCCATACGAAAATAACTGGTAGCTGTACCTAGTACCTACGTAGAACGAGTAAATATAAATAATAATACAAACTTCACTCTAACTGTTCTTTTAGAAAAATCACGACACTAAATAATACAGACGTAATAAATCCCAGTGTCAATAAAAAATTAAAAGTAAAATGAATGTTCACTACGCAGATTCAACAATATAAATCTGTTACACTTACATGCAAAATAGCATGCGGACGGCCTTGAGTTAGCTGTGGTTATAGCATAAGTAGCCAACATTATCATACTGATGTTTGTCTACGCCTAACAAAAACAATTTTACTTTATTTTAGACATGATTTATTAGTTCTGCGATCCGTTGTAGATGAAAGCCGAATGGACGTTAGTCCCGGTGCTGATATACCTAATTAACAGCTAGAACAGTTTCAGGTGTTGAACAGTGATAGTTTAATGAATTTGCGTTGCGTTATGGATGTGTAAGTATCACGGAATATGCCGCACGCAGCACGCACAATACATAATGCATAACGTTTCTATGCTCACTTTTAAATACAAATGTAGCCCCGGGCGCCGCCATTAAATTGTTCTGTTTTTAAACTCAATACAGCCCATAAACAAATTCTGTGTGACATTGACTAGGAACTATTTAGAGACATGGATTGACTGACACTTTTCTAATAAAATATATGTCGATAAACACTAATGACGCTGTCTGTTTGAGAATCATTGCTGTAATCTTGTTTACGACGTCTGTGTTGCGTAGGGTCGTTTGATAGATACAAAAGCGTCTTCATTCAGAGATATGCTAAGTATTTGTTTGACCGATATATAGGTTTGAGACGTTATGTAACTCTGTGGTTTTATTTGAAGGTAGATCGAAAACAAGTTAATAAAATTGTAAAAGTTATTTAAATTGACGCTTCTGCCTTATAAGGGTTTGATCCTGTTAAAATTTTACGTGAATGATTGCTATTAGTCTAGTAAGTCTTTAGACATTATTTAGGTACTGGTTACTCTGTTATTTGTTTTCTCTCACTGTTTTATATAGAGCTGCTTTACAAGACAGACGAAAAGGGTACATAGCAGATTGTGATGGATGTCAAGTGCCATAATTCCATTACAAAAATCCATGTAAGCAAAGCAGTGCTTAAAACTAGTTTCCCTAAACACACACTTTCTTTGTGTCACGCTGCATCTGCAGTGATCGCGTGGTTATTCGCGAGAAGTGCGTAAATTCTATTAGCGTAACAAAGCCGGTTGTCAGCGACCTTTAGAAGGCTTAGCGGTACCATATTCAATTAGGCGTCAGCTACCGTACTGACGTGTTGACAAGCAAAAGAAAATATCGATCATTTTATGCACCTATCAAAATAATTAGTTTTTAGTACCTACAAGTCATCTAAAATGCACAAAATTACTATTCGGAGGTAGGCTTGCACGCCCATGATTTTACGAGCAGTAATGTGGTATCGGTTTGTAGACTCCTTTAGATTATAGATGCTCAGTGGCTCACGATGCTTTTGCAGATTTACCCTAACTGTTACTGGTACTTTCCTTAGGGTAGCCCGGATGTTAGTGTGCATGGTTGCACATAAATATTGAATATTATATAAAAATATGACAAGTAAAAGTGACATTGACTAGGAACTATTTAGAGACATGGATTGACACTGTTCTATTGCATAATAAACAATTTCTTTTCATTTCATTTATTTTTCAAACTAATCGAATTAACATTTCAACATTTCTTGTTCAATAACTTCGTAACCCCTATTTGTAAGTAGTTTTAAAACATAGTGTTAAATACATATCTTCAATGTTGGTAAGAAACAAAGGGTAGATAGAATCGCTGATGTTTTGAAATGTTACTTCATTGATGAATTGTTTCGCATGACCCGTAACTACCTTCAATTTCTTGTAATGCACGTCAATTATTTTTTCTTTTTTTCTATAAGTGACGTGTTTAGCATGTTTGGTTTTTTACGTAAGTAGTACTTTAAAGTGGCTTTTGTTTGTGTGTGTGTGTATGCTTTTAATCTTTCAATAATGACCAAAGTGCAATCGAAGTAAGTTGCGTGATTTAAATTGAAGGTCCCTGGTTAGGTACTATCATATTAAATTAGTAAATTACTCTATAATATGGTTATGGTTATACTAAAATTGCTCTGGATGGAAATGGATGAAAAAAGACTGCATGTAGCAGAGATGAGAATGTTGAGATGGATGTGTGGAGTGACCAGAATGGATAAAGTGAGAAATGGGCATATTAGATGAAGCTTAAAAGTAGCACTAGTCACAGATAAGTTAAAAGGAGGAGGAATGAGACGCATATAGTTAGGACAGTTATAAACATGAATGTAGAGGGTTGGAAGGGGAGAAGAAGACATTTTTTCTTCGAATTCGTATTCTTATGATATGAAGAAGAAAGGAGTAAGTAGCATGACGGGTGACAGGTTGGTATGAAAGAAAAAAAAACATGTTGCGCCGATAAGAAGTAAAATGGGATGATGGGAATAAGGACAAAATTTGCTCTCAAATACCATTATTTTAGTTGAAATATTGTAGAAAAAATATTATTTTACCAGTTAATGTCAAAATTTGAGTGTTAGGTAATTCCTTGCAAAAATATCGAATAGTTAAATGTTTGTTCTATGCAATATTGCAGTCATCTTTCTGTATGCTGTTCATTAAGGAAAATGAGCATGATTATCTAGTTATGAGCTCATTACAAGATAAAAATTATCGTTAATATGTCTATTCTATGTACAAAACCAATAAAATGAATGCCTTGTAGATGCATTATTTTAAAGATGATTTATCATGACATTTATACAACATGTCCCGGAATAAACGCACGCCACCAGACACCCCAATTAGAATATTATGTTATAATCATAATACATACACTGCATTTTTATTATTAGGTTTAAAACACTGTTTTTTTATAAATTAGTTGTACAGATTGTGGGAGAAAATTATAGTCACATTACAAATCTACGCATGCACTATAGTCGCCATTAGTCGCACTTGCATAAGGATCTAGCGTAGTAGGTATTTCATCCATTTTAGTTTGTTTTGACTGGACAGCGGAAGTGTGACAGCAGTTTACGTAGTTTTAATTATTTTTGGGATAAAATATTACCTATATTAAAAATTACAAACATCGATTTAGTATACGATTCTGAACAAACTATTTTCTCAAAGTGCATTAATTCAGTTACACATTGTATAAGACATTGGATGAAACCGTGGAAGGTTGGTTGATGCTTAGCTGAGGTAGGCAAATTCTAAGTGTCGATAGGCAAACCGATTTGGATTCGTTTTTTTTATTTGAAAGAAAGGAAGGTTCTTAGCCATGTTTGCGGGTTAATACTAAATAAGGGGCGGTTTTTTTTAACCTAAAGTTTCTTTTCAATTTACACTTGTTATTAATTTATTTACTTAGCTGGCTAACTACGTTTTTTTCTCAGTTGAACATTCAAAAAACCGATATAATCGATTAACACTAACGTGCTAGGATCCTAGACCTGTTACTAGTTGACGCCATTTTATTGCATTCTAACTCTAGTAATCATGATGACATACTAATAGTGTCATGATTGACGGGCATCAATGGAAACTGTTTTATGACGTAACCGCGTGACCGCAGCCGATAATTATGTAGATCCTGACACAGATACGCACACACTGCGTTATTGTTTAATCACCTTCCTTCGGGCTCATTATGATTATGATTTACTAGTTGGGGACCACGGAGTTACCCGCTTAAGGGTGCAGTTCCATTGAGGCGGAACGGAGCAGAGCGGAGAAGAGCTGTGCCGCGATTCACCAATCACATGGCTTGAAATCCACATCTCTTAGGAGAAGATTCCATGTGATTGGTGAATAGCGGCACAGCTCTTCTCCGCTCTGCTCCGCTCCGCCTCAATGGAACTGCACCCTAAGGCTGCTTGTCTATAGGAGCGGACCCAGGCAGCGGAGCGCTGAGCGAGCGGGGATTTTATGCAATTCTATTGGCAGGATTTCGACTTGCTCGACGATCTGTTGCTTCGCGCTACACTTCTGTGGAAAAAAAAATGTTTATTTCATCAACTTAAATTTTACATAAAATGTGTGTGGAACCACCTTTTAACAAGTCAATCAACCAATTTCACAAAGAGTCATAAGTGAGGTCTTTGGTTGAAGTTCCGCCGACTTCCGCCCCTGTTATTTATGCATAGCTTATGCCTATTCCTTAATACCTGACCTATTATAACATTAAATATGTGAAAACACTCTTCTGTTACGGTTTTACATTATGAAATTGATGGGGATGATGATGATGAAACGATATCAGACAATTTTGTTACAATGTTGGTCCAAAACAAATTGTGCGGCCATTATTCCCAGTGACTAGGTCACACATACAGTAAACCAAGTTACTATAGGCTTACGCCTTTTACGGTTTTTTTCTTAGTAGTAATAAAATGTAAGATACTTACATTTTTTTAACATTGCTTTCTCAATTTAGCCGCTTTAAAGAAAAGGCAGTTACGAGGTTAAATTCTGTTGGGAATAATTTTAGGCCTGGTCGCGCAATATTTTTTTGGTCCATAATGCCTGTAACCCTTAAAAAAGAGTAAACTGGACTCCTAGAAAGGATATGGGCTACCTTTTAATTCGCTTCGTATGTATCCACTGATGAAGTCAGGGTCATGGGGTATGTTTAATCTGTGACCCTAAGTTACCATCAACTAGTAATTCCTTGACCGCACGTTATACGTTTAATTTGAAAATTACATTCTGAGAAAAGTATAAAGAAAGGTGTTGTGCTGAGTCATGATAACAGTGATATTTTCTTCTTCAAATGTATGTTTACAGTAACTTTGTACAATGAAACCTCCATGTACTCATAAAGAATCTTGTATGTTTCAGAGCAACGCCTGGATGCTGCGATCACTCGCAGCACTCAGTCAGTGGGCGAGCGCAGACGTCGAACCTCCAGCGATGATGGCCAGGCACACCCGATGTACCAACAGACCATACACGGTAAGTCAACAAGATAATAACCTCGATGAATCGACAGCCGGCTGTCGGGCTGCTATTGTCTTTCGATTGGGTCTCGAATCACGTGTGTGAAGGTTTCATTTGCAAGCACGTAAGGGATTCTGCACACTATGATTTTAAAACGCACCGTCGTCGCACGTCTTAAAAACGTGTTGCTACGGCGCGTTTTTATCGTACAGAGCAGTTTATTGTTTGTTTGAATCGATACAGTGGGATGCTGACGCTTGTGTGTATCATTAAAAAAGACGTGTCGATTGCACGTTTAAAAAACTTGGGGTGTGCAGGCCCTAAGACCGTTGGTGGTTCTTATTGTAGCTGGTAAAAAGAAAGGCTGGTAAAAGGTATCATATAATATAATATACTAGCTTCTGCCCGCGGCTTCGCTCGCGTTAGAAAGAGACAAAAAGTAGCCTATGTTACTCTCCATCCCTTCAACTATCTCCACTTAAAAAATCACGTCAAACCGTCGCTCCGTTTTGCCGTGAAAGAAAGACAAACAGACAGACAGACACACACACTTTGCCGTTTATAATATTAGTATGGATACATGTAATCCAGTAACTGGGTTGTGAAGGTCTGATAAGTAGTAGCTCTATATAAAACACTGGTTCAGCTTCACCCAGTAATACTGGACGCTGACTTGAAGGGCATATTTCATTAGGTTGCGCTACTTGGTTGCCACCAACATAATGTACAGATAAATAGACGTTACTGAGCACTGATTTTGGCTTAGCCATGTTCTCGTCTCTATCGTACACTTGACGCTTGACAGTTGTGTAATAGTGACAGGTATAGTGCTAAGCCAAAGGCAGTGCTTAGTAACGTCTAATAGGGAAGATGCAATATTTTTATATTTGTTTTGATTTTAAAGAATTCCATGTAAAATAGACCACTAATATATTAAAAAGTTAAAATGTTGTAATTTATTGTAAAAAAAGCGGGTTTAAGTTGACAGTTTAAACTTCCGCGCGAGAACGGACCAATAGTTCCGATGACGTCACTGCAGTGACACTGTATCTCTGGTTGTATTGTTCTTCTCTAATTTTTCTAACTTTTTATTATTTTTCGCCATTCCAGATACTTTTATTGCTAAAATTTGAAAATAAACTATCAATCAACATCATGTGGTCATAATAATACCGCATGAAAGCATGTATGCAATGCTTTTTTATGCAAAAAAGCATGTTGACTCATGTTGATATCTCCAACACTAGACGGGGTTACAAACTTTGTATCAGATAGTTTTAGTGGCTGAACTCCTGATTTTAAAAAATTGATGAATTTGGATTTATGGAATCTTTACCTCCTGTCTGGACCTTGTATCATGGCAAACAGAGGCTTCAAGCATATCGAATGTGTGTGTTATTTCAGTTGATTAGACAGACCATTAGTGAACAACACTAAGAAAAGTTCAAAAGATGAAGTACTACAGTCGAAGAAAATTGCATGCCTTCTAAATCATAATTAAAGAGTCATTAGAAGACTTTTGCTTTTCTAAAGATAATTTTATTCCTACAAAACTATTTCTGTTACTTCATTGAGTTATAATGTACTACGTACGTGTTTACTTTGACAACTAACTGCGGGGGTGCGTTCCAAAAAGGGTAAGAATTACACGGAGTAGCGCGAAAGTTACTCTAAAGAGTTCCTATTACCTATGAAACAGCAATCAGCAATATTTGCTATAGTTTCTATATTTCTGTCTCCTGCTTGTTATGGAGGGAAGTGAAAATATTTATTTTTCTTACTCCTCCGCAGTTCTTTCTGATTAATTTCGTTGCGGGATCCAAGACAGTTGAATCGTTTCTCCGGGACTCGTCGAGCTTCATTGCTTCGGCACTTTTCTGGCGGACTCCACTGTTGATTCTGGCTTTCAGGAGTTGCAGTGGTTGGGAAAAGTGTGGTGGGATTGTCCCAATAAAAAAAAAATCAGCAATATTTGCGCAGTGATCGCGCGATTAATCGCTTAACGTCAATAAAAATCGTATTATGTATGAATCGATTGCTAATCGCTCGCTGATTGTTCTAATGCACTTATTGCTACGATGACGATAAAGTAGCAATCGCAGACATTTAGTCATGCTTTGATATAATATTGAATACATACCATCTTAAATATCATATCTTATATCATTCTGTTATTGGCTTACCAGTTACTCTTCTATTATTATTCTAGATGTATTTAGCTGTAGGTTTTCCATGCTCTAAATAAATAAATAAATAAATAAAACAATTTTAGAAATCTGGACCTAACCAAAAACAAATAATATAACAGTGTTTTATGTAACATTAAATTACCTACCGTGTATGTCTTCTATTTAATAACCGTAAATTACATGTAATATTTTTTATATTATCAAAGGTAATTTGATATTGAATTTAAAAAATCTCGATTAAGATTTCATTGTAAAAACTCGATTGTATCACATCACTATTTATTTGGAACTAAAAACCTGCAACACTGGAAAATCATCACATTTTTCTGACTCGAATTAAAAATCGTACTATAACCTCTTTTTAATTTTCGAGTGAATTCCTCGCACGTTTTGGAACGTGCCAGTGACGTCATTCCAGTCGCTTAACGCTGATTGGTGTTTCAAATTACGTTTCATTTCATGTAATTTTATATTCATATTTTATTGATAAAAATTAACATTATGCAAAAAAAAAAGTTGCAGAGGCCCTTCATTTACATTTTTTCAACATTTTATTAATAAATTTTCAATAAATACTATGTTTGCATCTTCCCTATTGTCTCGCCATTAGTGTTTTATAATTATACAATGTTACTTGTAGATTTTAAACTGACAGATGTTATTTAATATTTTCTAGGAACAACCGGGGTGAGTCGCCGGCCTGCCGTGTTCGACATCTTGAAGTCGAAGCCGCGGACCGACTCCAAGAAGCAGCCGTCCATCATGCAGCAGGTCATGACTGCCATGCAGGTCGGTACCCTGACTTATATTACACTAGCTTTCGCTCGCAACTTCGTCTGCGTGATGCAGATGAAAAAGTAGGTCATGGCCATGGCCTTTCTTGAGCTTGCACCAAGCTTAATCCGTTATTTAATTTAATTTAATTTATTTATTTAACCATGTACAACTATCATCATCACAGGTGAACCTAAAAAATAGTGTAAGACTTAAAAAATATATTCTGTAACTACAAATTAAAAACATCTAAGTATAAATAATTGCACAATCCTCTAAGTTGCAATAGTCAGCCCGTGTGGATACACTCAGAGTACAGCTAAAGATGTTGATTTGTTGTGTGTTTTATTAGATTCATAGATTATAACCGTGAAAACGAAAGAGACATAGAAAGTTAATTTTGCAGTTTTTTAAATAATTTTTACTTTATTATGATTAGCATGGATAAAATCCATACTAATATTATAAATGAGAAAGTGTGTCTGTCTGTCTGTCTGTCTCTGTTTGTCTTTCTTTCACGGCAAAACGGAGCGACGGATTGACGTGATTTTTTAAGTGGAGATAGTTGAAGGGATGGAGAGTAACATAGGCTACTTTTTGTCTCTTTCTAACGCGAGCGAAGCCGCGGGCAGAAGCTAGTAGGACATACATCCGAAATCGTCAATCCGCCTGCAGTAAGCGTGGTCATGTGAGGTCTTTGCCGTCATTATTTCATTTTACTACCTGTATAAAATGGGAAATTGACTGACTGTTATTATAACAACACACAGTCCAAACTGCTAGTCCTAGTGTTCTTTGCGCAGTAGGTATCTACTATGAAAGGATTTATGTTTTTTTTCGTCTTAAAGGAGTATTCAGTGGAAGTAAGTGCGACAATCACGTGGGCGAAGCCAGAAATTGCCAATCCAGTAGTGGTTACGATCAATGTTCTTTGTGCTTCGTTGTATGTTAGGAGACCATTAACTTGCAGCGGGTCAATAATAGGCTGATATTATTAATTACGAAGTCAAAATAAGACAGGAATGAGTGTGTTGTGATGAAAACTCATGCCTTTTCTCTAGGTAATGTACAATCTGATACCAGAAACTTGGAAAGTTACTAATTATTATCCATACTAATATTATAAATGCGAAAGTAACTCTGTCTGTCTGTCTGTCTCTTCTTCACGCCTAAACCACAGAACGGATTTAAATGAAATTCGGTACAGATATAGTCTGGGACCCGAGAAAGGACATAGGATAGTTTTCATCCCGGAATTCCCCCGGGAACGGAAACTATTAATCCAAGCGGACGAAGTCGCGGGCAAAAGCTATTACATCCAAAGGGTAATTTCGCCCCGAAGGAAGTAAAATAATAAGTTGTAAAAAAGTCAGTCATTTGTATGTCCACGCGACAACAACTAAAATATAAACGTCCATTGGTGGATGTTTTCCAAGATTTATTGATAAAGATAAATATGCAGGTAATTTATATAGTAAGATGGCAGACCGTACAATTAACTGTTTTCCTCGTGATTGTCAAGATGCAGTGATGTCACCAGCAAAATTTATTTGAAGTACATAAGTACTTAATACTTACTGATTGTGATGCTCTATTAAACTTCTGTTATCAATACTTAAGTGCATGTAACAGTTATTGTATTTTCTTATTACAATCGCTGGAATAATGTTGTTTTTATAAGCTGTGTAGGTAAGTCACTTCTTTTTTATTTATCTTGAAGTTTGAGCAATGTGTGTGCTATAGAAGTGTTGGTTATGACATGAATTGATAAAAATATAGGAGTATTACTTACTCAGGTATTATAAAAAATATACAGGTGATACTAATAAGAGCGTGTTAGGGATTAAGTAAAATTTGTTTAAAAAACGCGGCGTTTTTGGTTCGTTTATCACCGGAATTTCCGATACCTTGGTTTTTGAATGAGTAACTAAGCTTTTAAAGCGGCTTACCGAATCCTTGACAATGTGTAAATGCCGGGAAATGATTGAATTCAATACTTAAACAAGAATTACCGCTATCGCGATACTGTTTGTAAGTTTTCCTAGTACTACAATATTTTTTTAATATTTTCAGAACATGACCAAGTCGAGCACTCCTGCCAAAGAGCCTGCTAAGCTGGAGTCTCCGAAGGTGGACGCGGTCACCAGGCCCGTGGTGAAGGCCAGGGACGGCTCCGCACACCCTCACCCTGGTAGCGACACCAATGTAAGTGCCTAGGGGTTGATTATAATGGTAATGGTGAAGACATCTTGAAAACGGTTTTAGACCCAAGAGAGCTAATTTTTTTGCTGGTTATTAAAAATTTGCACAGAAGTTACAGATAATTTTCAACAACAACAAAACCTAAAAAATATCTCCTGTATATTTGTAATGTGATAGACTGATAGTCGTTGTTTGTAATGTTATTACAAAAAAAAAACATATTAGTGAAGGAAAAACTGCTCGTCGTTTTGTCGTTTTTTTAAGGGGTGCCTGGAAGAGTGTAAATCTACAAACAATCGGTTCGAATCAGATTGAATAGGCTCACAAATTACCCATTGCTGTGTCAGCCATGAGAATAAATAAATAGAGAAAAAACTAATAGAATGATAGTCCCGAGTTAACCTATATCTTCCAATTGACACCTATAACTAACGGGTGATTTTTTAATAATTTGTTTTATTTATAGTTATTTATTATTGTTTTATTTAAATTCCTTTGTTATTTTAATATTTAAGTAAGCAGTAAGTAATAGGCTGTTAGCAGCGTCAAAGAGTCGTGTTAAAAAAAAAGTCGTTGCTTAGCAACGAAACGTTTTTAAAAAAAATGTGTATTAAGCGACAAATTTAAGAATGCGTACTGGACATAATTTTACTTTGCAATCTTGAATAAATTTGAATTGGTCGTGTTAAGATTACCGCACGCGTGCGATAATGTAAAGTGAAACGCACGCGTGCGTAATATACTCAATAACGGGTCTAAATGCAAGGTAATAAGACCCACTTTACGAGCAAGTGTGTTGAAAATAATATTACTGTATTACTCTTCTCGTTATTCGTGATGGCCTTAAGGGTGAACTCACACCGAAAGAGCGGAGTAGGGCAGCGAAGCGCGGAGTCCCGCGCTCCGTTTATGAAATTCGTCGGAATTCCCGCGGCGTCTTGGGCAACCGAGCGACTCGTTCGAGTTTCTCATGCGATAATAAGTATAATATTATGGCAATAAAGTTAAAACTCATTTGACACTGAAACTGCGTTCCGCTTTGCTACCCTTCGCCGCTCTTTCGGTGTTAGTTGACCCTAAAGCACCCACCTCTCATGCAAGAGGTTGTCCCGGGCAAGTAACAATGTGACTTTTTCAATTGATATGTACTTTCTAAAGATTATCTTGGACATCACAGACGTGAAGGAAGACATCGTGAGGAAACCTGGACTTACAGTTAATGTAAGTCTGAAATCGCCAGTCCGCCTTGAGCAAGCGTGGTGATCAATGCTTGTGCCTTCTCTGTATAAGAATAGCCCTTAGCCCTGCAGTGGGACAGTTATAGGCTGGTATTATATGATATTACTCTTCTCATACAGAGAAGACACGAGCATTGATCGTCACGCCTGACAGAGGCGGATTAGAGATTTTAGAGTAAGTGCCTGTATCACATTCTTCAGATAAGTTCTGATTAAAATATCTGGCAGATAAATTCATACAAAATCTGTTCCATTTTTGCATTTATTTTGTAGCTAAGGCCTATTTCGAGGTTGTGAAACAGGCTTTTATATTCATTAAGTTTCGTCACTGTATTTCCCTTCAACGATGTCTGTGATGATCAAAATATACTTTAGAATCGATGATAGTACCGAGTCCGAATTCCAGCCGATAGACCCAATTACAATGCACATTAACTTTTGTATTAACCTTTCGACGACCAAGCGACAGCCGGCTGTGGCGTTGCTATTGTCTTTCTATTGTGTCTCGAATCACGTGTGTTCGAAGGTTTAATTAACTCTTGTATTAATCTTTCGCGCAGGAGTTGTTGCCGTTCTCAAGTTTATGCGCACACTGACGCGCATTCTTTCGCAGTATGAACCTTATTGTAATAATTCTAGAGTAGAGTTTGAATTACCCGAGTATCGCGAATGTTTTGTCTAATATGTCCAATGTCACAAGTGACATTAGATTCGGACGCCACGACTGAGATATGTCTGGGGGCCCTAGTCTGCTATTACAATCGTGTCTCAATGACCAGTCATCGGCCAGATATTTGACAACTTCGACAGTTTTTGTATGGGAAATGTGTCAAAAGTTTGACGTTACACGTCAAAAATCGATCATTGAGATATGATTGTAATAGCAGACTTGGCCCCGGGATGAGATCCGACGCACAACAACGTCCTGGCGTGCGTCTTGAGGCATGAGGTGTGCACTCAGAAACTTCTAATGGAATAACTTTGCCCATCCTGAGTATCAAAACCAGAATCCCAGTAGTTGCGTTTGCGATCTAAGACTAATAGACCAGTTTATAGTTATTGTTATCTCCAAAACTAAAAGGCTCTTTTCCCCAACAGTACTACCACACTATAACCGCTGCGTCCAGTCGCCGCCCGTCTGCTATGGCGAAGGTGATGGAAATGTTCCGCGGCCGCGCTTCCGTGCCCGGACAGAGCCTGCCGATAGAGGGCGCTGACAAGAGGAAGGCGGTAAGTCAAGCTAATGTCTACTTTAGTGTGGTGGGTGTTGTGTTGGTTTCAGAATGGTAGGGGAAAGCTGGAAGTTCAGATCTTTATGAGGTAAAGTTAATTAACTTTATGAGGTAAAAAAGTCTGAAAAATTAATTTAGTAATTAAATACAATGATAATGTAGGACACTATTATTGATGGTTAAATTGTCCTTGGGATTCGGAACTGCATTCTTAGATCGAAACTATTTATAGATGGTTTTTTATATATATTTTTTATAATAATACACAAAGGGCGATATTTAATCAATAAGAATAAAAAATATGTTTAAGATAAATATTACGTGCATAATGTAGAACGAAATACATAAAACTATTAATTTATAGACTACTAATAGATGCGCCCGCGGTTATGCTCAGGTGGACGATAAAAACGAAAAAATACGTGCTTAAATTTTTTTGATAATCAAACTGACTTTTCCAAGCGTGACTTTTCCAAGCGTGACTTTTCCAAGCGTGACTTTTCCAGGCGTGACTTTTCCAAGCGTGACTTTTCCAAGCGTGACTTTTCCAAGCGTGACTTTTCCAAGCGTGACTTTTCCAAGCGTGACTTTTCCAAGCGTGACTTTTCCAAGCGTGACTTTTCCAAGCGTGACTTTTCCAAACGTGACTTTTTTTAGTCATCTAGCCTATTACCTATGTTTTAGGGTTTCAAGTGAATCGTATAATTATCTGCCTTTCAGTCAGACTATCTGACAGCTGGTTTTATCTCATGAACTGTTAAAGCGTTAAAAATTTTAGAATGTTTATTTCTATTATCTCTACAAAAACAACAAATAAATAAATTATCTTGTCCTTTTGCAGTTACGTTCCACGAAAACTATTTGACAATAATGTATGTTGCTTTTTTTGGTGTTGTTATTTATAGAACTTATTTTAAAATGTGAATACTCTCAAATTCGCCGCAATGTTTGTATTCATTGCGGCGAATTTCCTTACTCTTACCAGGGGAAGTAAAGGCCATCCTTGACATAATTTTTATACCGTTTCTTCTCAATCTATACTAATGTTATAAAGAGGTAAAATTTGTAAGTTTGTAGGTTTGTAAGTTTGTATGTAGGGGGTAATCTCTGGAACTACTGGTCCGATTTGAAAAATTCTTTCGGTGTTAGATAACCCATTTATCGAGGAATGCTATAGGCTATACAATCACGCTACGACCCACGGGAGCCGAACAGTAACGAAAAATGCGCGTGAAACCGCAGGGGACAGCTAGTTTAATTATAAAAAACCGTGCCCTGCTAAGAAAGAACAAAATATAAAGAATTGATTTTATTTTCTTTTCTCCTGTAACGTGAGAATAACATCCCTTTTATGCACTGAAATAAGTTGATATGCAAGTTTTATGGCAGAATACTCAAACGTTACTTCATTTTAAGGCGCTCTCAAGTCTGTTGCTGTCTTTGTCTCTCTAAAGGGATAGGGTAGGGGCAGTAACAGATTTTGAGAGCGTCCTAAAATGAGGGTTTTTGCGTATGAGAAATCCGCTAGATGGCCATACGTAGGCGTGAGGTCCAACTGCAGCATGATTGGTTTTTTTCGACACGACATTGTCAGATGTGTCAAAATTCACCAATCACGTAGCACATAGACCACAAGCCTACGTAATGCCATCTAGCGGATTTATAATACGCAAAAACCCTCATTAAGTGACTTTTGAGTATTCGACCAAAAGTCTGTTTTTCTTTTATGCTGTGTTGATGGTCAGTTTTTGTGCCACCATCATATTGCTTGAGAGGCGCGGAAGATGACGAAGAATTTGACGGGCCTGTTGGTCTAGTGGTTAGTAACCCTGACTGCTAAGCCGCAGGTCGTGGGTCCGATTCCCACCCAGGACAAACTTTGTGTGATGAGCATGATTGTTTGTTCTGTGTCTGGGTGTAATTTATCTTTAAAAGTATATAAGTATGTATATCAGTTGTCTGGTTACCATAACACAAGCTCTGCTTAGCTTGGGATCAGATGACCGTGTGTGAGCTGTCCTAAGATATTTATATTTATTTTATTTATTTATTTAATTAATTTGAAATGTTAATCTTGAAATGATATTTTTCTAGGGCATAGGCCATGTGAAGGTAAAGCAAGATCGATATTTTTTTTTATCAAGGACCCCCTTTTTTTTGTGTAATTACATTTTCTTACTACCAATCAATTGACGTATTTTTTAACAGCTTTCAAAGCGTAATTTCTATTCATCTCAGTACACTTAAAAATCAAATGACAAATTAATTTATTGAAAATGTATCAAGTCGGGACTGTTGCTTTTTTCTTGAAACGTTCTTTTTTGGAATAATTATTCACAAATAGTAAGAAAGACACAATTTTGCGTGTCTTACAAATATAATCCAAAAGGTTTTATGCGTTTTTCAATTTCCAAATCTAAAATGTACAAGAGTATATTTAAAGTAAGAATTTTTCATTAGCGCGTTCGTGCAAAACCTACCGTACTTATATTAAATGTTATAATTGTCCTAATTCAATTAAATTTGTTTATTTAGTTGCAAATTTTGCTACTTTACTGTTCCTAGTTTAATCTAGTCGATACTTGTTCTAATGCTTATAGCCTTAGGTTTTCAATTTTAAAATATATGTAGGTATATTTTTCGATAGGAATCACTATTTAACTGTGTTAGGTGTAATTTTCTGCCGGGGTTGCGGATTGTTATGTTTATAACAGTTACCGTGACCCTGGAACATAAAGGGCAATCGAAGGAACATGAGTGGGTTTTAGTCAGTAAGAGTCTGACACGCCCTCCCGCCGCACCCAGGACGGGAGCAGTCATTGGATGATTTCCCACTCATAAAAAAAAAGGGGTAATTTTAGGAAATTATTATGCAGTTTTTGTATCCATAAACTGACAAAAGTCAATATTTTATTTTTCGGTTAAGGTTGCTAGGTTTAAAATAAAAGTTTGATGAAATTTCCTTTAAATTGAAAATAAAGATATTATTTATGTATTAAGTTATCAATCACTCTTAATAAAAATAACCATTAGTGTGAGTGGCAGATTTATTGTTTTGTTTGCTACAAACAAAATGATAATTTGTGGTCTTTCCCATTACTTGCCTGTATAAAAGGCCTTTCGATATAATTTTATTGCTTTACTTCCATTCCTAATCATTTATCTAGGTACGAATTTGTCAACTGAGGACCTAGACAAGTGGCATTGTAGAATAGATAGCGAAAACGAATAGATTGTCAAATATATGGAATTGACATAAGCTTTCGCTAAACAATTTGACATCTCCATACATTTGACAATCTATTCGTTTTCGCTATTTATTCTACAACTAGCTTTTGCCCGCGGCTTCGCTCGCGTTAGAAAGAGACAAAAAGTAGCCTATGTTACTCTCCATCCCTTCAACTATCTCCACTTAAAAAATCACGTCAATTCGTCACTCCGTTTTGCCGTGAAAGAAAGACAAACATACAGACAGACACACTTTCCCATTTATAATATTAGTATGGATGCCACTTGTCTAGGGGGGCTGGAGATAGAATTTTAAGAAGCTTATGTTAAATATCTGTCTTTTTTAACCTAAACCAAAGACATAGGTTTCCTATACACAACTTGCAATCAGAATATTGTATTCTGGTTGCAAGTCCTGAGACCAACTAGCGAAAAAGAAGTTTTAAGCATGATAACTGAAGCTCCTACCTCTTATTAAAGCGAATAAATAAATAAATATCCTGGGACAACTCACACACGGTCATTTGATACCAAACTAAGCAGAGCTTGTACTATGGTAACCAGATAACTGATATACATACTTAAATAATTTATAAATACATACATATTATAGATAAATTACACCGAAACACAGAACAAACAATCATACTAATCACACAAAGTTTGTCCTGGGTGGGAATCGAATCCAGGGCCTCTAGATTAGCAGTCAGAGTCACTAACCACTAGACGAACAGGCCCGTTGAATGTAGAGTATATTTATTTAAGTACATTCCCATGTCTATACATTTACATTTCTAAGTTCTGTCTTCCCTTTGGTGCAGGATTTCTTGATATTGTTATTTTTTTGACGCCAAAGAAGTCGATAGTTAATTGTACAGTCAGCAGTGAGCAGAGTAGATAAGTATGCAGGGTCGTCAGATACAGTTTAAGTTTTCTCTAAAACCAACAGATATTTTCTAATAAAAAATTAAACTATAGTAGAAAATGACTAGTTTTTCAGTTAGGTTAGATTTATAGATACATAGAATACATTTATTGGTATTCAAGAAAACCTCAATTGTAGAGGTAGGCCCTGCATACCTATCTACTTTGCTGACCGTACATTACTGCAGCGATAACGAAATTAGGCATATATAGACGAAGGTGGAAACCTAGGTTAATTTGTATAGTACTTTTACTCAAATGATGCGAGGAAATTATAATCAAAAGAGAAATTATAAATTAATTTTATAAGACCTGTCTACCTATCAAGATAATTTGTTGTTTTTTTCTTTTCTTCCAATGTTTTGTCTTGTTATCGTTCTGAGTGCATTGTGCTAATTATGAAGTATTTATTTAAATAAAAACAAATTTGCAAATACAAAACATCCTCCCAGTTGTAAATAACACGACAGTTATGGGTTTTCAACATAATGAATGAGCCTGCCGGGGTTGCGGAATGTTTATAATAGTTACCGTGACCCTGGAACATAAAGGGCAATCGAAGGAACATGAGTGGGTTTTAGTCAGTAAGAGTCTGACACGCCCTCCCACCGCACCCAGGATGGGAGCAGTCATTTGATAATTTCCTACTCACAAAAAAAAAACATAATGAATAAATTTCCGAGCAAATTTGAGAAAGGTATTTTGGAGTACTTTCTTTTGGAAGATATAAAGGAAGTTTAGCTAAAATAACAATCAAGACAGTTAAAAAACTTAGAAACTCTCTTCTCTTAGTTTGAGAAAACTCTTGTCTTGTAACCCATCTATTATAGTATCCTATCTAAATGAGCTACAGACACATTTCAACCCTTTGATGTGCGAGTGAGCAGTTAGAACATAATTCTGTCGGCTATAAAGATAAATTACTACTTATGAAATATCTTAATAGCTTCTTTATATTAAACCGTTAAATTTTCTTTGATGTCGCTTGAAGACCATTTGTCAGTATAAACAGATTGTTAATTTAGTTGGGAATGATCAGTGATCGGAATAGGTAGAGCTATTTAGGTTCATTGACCGCAAACATTGATGTTAATATGGATATTCCACGGGATTCCGACTGATACTACGGGATTTTATTGAATTTCGAATATTCGATTCGAATAATTTGTATGGTAATATGTTTTTGTACAACTTCCGAATAAAAATGTTTATATGATTGTTGATTCTTGAATAAGAAATTGTTACATAAAAAATATATGTGGTCTAATGAATCAAATTTATTTATTTCTTATACTATCCTTAATCCCGCCCTTCTTATATTTACCCGTCAGAAAGGAAGTGTGATTTTTCATTAATCCCGAAGGCATGAATCGTTTTTTTTATGATTTTACTACCTAATTAAAAACCAAATGTCGGGACTCGGGGAATTTCCATATTATTCTGACCTATTGCAAGTACATAAAACAGCTTTACCTATTCCGATCTATGGTAATGATGTTAATATCTATATCTATATCTATATCTTCGGACAACTTACACACGGCTATCTGATCCCAAGCTAAGCAGAGCTTGTGTTATGGTAACCAGACAACTGATATACATACTAATATAATTTGTAAATACATACATATTATAGATAAATTACACCCAGACACAGAACAAACAATCATGCTCATCACACAAAGTTTGTCCTGGGTGGGAATCGAACCCACGACCTCCGGTATAGCAGTCAGGGTCACTAACCACTAGACCAACAGGCCCGTTAATGAATTATAATTGGCTAACTTGTTATTGCTTAACCTGGAGAGACCTTTAGGGCGAGATAAACAGACGTTACTAAGCTCTGACTTTGGCTTAGCACAATACCTGTCACTGTTACACAACTGCTAAACGTCAAGTGTACGATAGAGACGGCAACATGGCTGAGCCAAAGTCAGTGCTCAGTAACGTCTATTTATATCGCCATTAGGTCCGTCGTTAATGCAAGTCCTTATTTTGTCCTGACCTAACTCAATGGAGACTTCCAAAGTGGACATATACTATAGTCCAAGAGTACCCAATGCTTTTTAACCCGCGGCGCAGTCACTAATATTTTGTCACGCCGTAACTATTTGGCATAAACGTTAGTCGAACTCAGCACCCCACTAATGACGGTCAGTATCTAGTAGGTTAAATTAGGAACCAAGGTGCTATTGCATCAACTTTTTGCAGTAAATTGGGTAGTTTCCACCATTAACCTATAAATGTTAGACACAATTCCTATAAATCCTCTATTAATTTCAGCCTAATAAATTCGGTTCATTTGCTTTAAAATTTGATTTTTAGTTGTTTTGAAATCAATAAATAGATAGTCAACTGAGTTGTTATTTTAGTGACGTCATAAATCGCCATTGCCATACAAAATCTATTGGAGAATGGCGTTTTGACAGCTCATAAAAAGTACGTCAATTGATAATGGTGGAAACTACCATATTCAGACCAAGCAATGACGTTGTACCGTCAATTCAGTAATCTTAACGTGTCCTCGGTCCCCTCCCCTCTGCTCTTCAGTAGTAGTAAAGTACTATTAACACGCCTCACCTAATGTGCTGTTGAATGAGTATTGGTGTGAAACTAACTTAAGAAGGTAGCCCTAAAACACGGGTCAAGGACTCTCATGAATCTCAGGGTTCTATTTGACATCGATTTGCGCAAAATGTAAAAAGTTGCATTTCATTTAATTTATTGAATAATTAATTAAAGATTCTAAATCTGAGACAGATATATTTAAATTAATTGATTTGTTTTTTTTATTGTTTATTTAGGATATATCATTCAAGTATTAAAAATTCTAAGTGCGAGCTGTTTAAAACTGTCTAACAGTCTATTTAAATTTAGTACTTATACCCTATAGTATGACAACAACATGCAACGTGCATTTATACAGCTGGTTTCAACCGTTTATCCTTAAATTGATCTGATTACATCACCTAGTCTTTTGTGTACGGTCGTGTGTTTACAAGTTAACGAGGCACATTCGTGATTACACGGTTGGTCATAAACGTGCAGCCGGCGCACCGCCTAGGACCTACACCGTCCTCACCGCGCAGACACTCCTGCGCAATACTCTCTCGGGTAGTAAACATGACAAACGCGACAATGACACTGTAATCGTCCGCGATAAATAATGAGTAAACAAGAAAATGACAACACTACGTTGTTATTGTGCAGTACGTTGAAAATACGCTGTCCAAATTACGATATCACGTCTCACCAGTATACCTCTGTGTAAGTGTTAAATTGTCAACTGTTGTGACAGCGAGCGAACATTTGGGCGGTGTGTGCGTGCGCGGCAACTGTGAGATTAGCGGCGCGGTCCATCTCCCGCATCGATTTCCCTGTTTCGCTGCGGAACCGGGCTGCCGCTGCTTATATCGGTCACTTACACACTCCGCGGTTGCATAACAATAACGTCTCGTGACGGCAAGCGTTATCTCTCAGTACTTACAGAGATGCCTTCGCGGTCAAACCTCCGCGGTTACTCTGAAACGTGTGAACTGTAACCAGTCGCGTGCGCCGACATGTACGTACTAGTGTAAGTGTTTGTGACAGTCAATGGGCCGATATGTCGAACTATTTTAGATGGAAAAAAGGCAAAAGAGACGAAGATGTGTTCTACTCGGAGAAGCCTCGTAGTCGGTCTCTAGACCCTCGGTCCTTGGAGTTGAGTGGTATCAGACTTGTAGCGCAGTACCATCAGCAGAAACAGGCGGCACAAGAACACCAACAGGTAATAATCGACGACTTTCAGCAACTAATGCATAGAAAAAAATAGATTACCTTTATAGTTCGATAACCTCTAAGTGCATTAAATCTTCCGCACCCGTAGTTGATTGATTGCGTAGTATTTATTTGATTTAGAATAACCTTATACTCAATTTTTATTAATTTGATACATTGCCAATTGGCGTAGACACTTCAAAAATTAAATGTTTGATTGATAAAACATGTCTGTTATCGTAATTGGAACATAAATTATGTCACTTTTATCGCTGTATAATGTTGCTGTGATACAAAACAGACTGGTTTGTGTTATGTTTTTGTAATCCCTAATAAACTGGCATTAGCATTGAGTCCTTACTGTCTGCCTACGCGCTCCTGTTTAGAAAAAGTTAGTAACACGACACAGCAGACGAGGCCAGTGTTTTATGATAAGTGCTGGCGTACATTAATTTTTATTTACGAGATGATCCATCATAAGCATACGTAAAGCGTTCCCACACTGCCACCACAATGATGCGCTAAAATTGATAATGCAAGCTAAATCCCGCGCAATTGGCGGCTGCAATCTGTTCACAAATTGAATGTGTCGATAGGCGACAACAGGACGCTGCCAATTTGCAGTGGGTTTTAATGCCTCGCCATTGCTTATTATGAAGCTAATGCAAACCGCGCTCGTATTGATAATATTATTAGTGATACTCTACTGATTATACCAAGTATGTTTGTGAGTACTGAGCAGTATTAGGTAGGTATTATGAAACATGACACACTTACAACTTTTTGGGAAGCGTGACGACTCTTTGTCTCGCATTGTCTGTGTGTGACCTCTGTTTAAAAAGGAGGTTGAACCTGGCAATCCCGAAACAACGAATTTAGCATACACACGTCACGAAATAGATATTGTAAAAAAACCCTATTGTCGAGTGAGGAAAACTTCGACAGGCGTGGAAAATATATGGAGGATTAATGAGTTTACGCTATGCCCCAGAAAGTTTTGATGTCTGTGGAGAATACGTTGAATCATTTTACATATTTTTGTCGTGAGAACTGACGGGTGTATTTCACGCCTAAAAAAGTTTACTATCTGTAATTGAATTTAAAATCTTTGGTCGTACCGGTACTCATACCTTTAGAGCAGAAAAAGCAGATTTTTGATGATCACTACGGCGTAGAAAATTACGTCGTAGTATCGGAAAATCGATACTGTAACTTCAGTTGAACGTACAGGCAATATTTTAAGATATATTACTGGTATTATTTCCGTACTATTTTCTAGTTTTCTCAACGAGATTGTTAGGTCAGGGACATAAACTCGAACATGCAAATTATATGTGTGATACATGATATACACATTAAGAGCTGTATATGTCAGGTGTCGTGCCAGGGTTAGTTTACGATGCTAATACGTTTTTAATGTCTAAGAGTAAAATGTTCCACGTGAGATTCGATCGAGTCATTTCGGCGGAAAATACACTGAAATTATCTCCTGCCCCTCTCAGCTTATCATGATTGACGATCAATTTGTCAGTAATAAAGCTTAGCCTTAGTTTGAGATTTAAATCGCAGTTTTAAATCTCAAACTAAGGCTAAGCTTCGGATTCTTTATTATGCGCACCGCAAAGGAATGGAGTTCTCTGCCGGCGTCTGTGTTTCCAAAAGCATATAACCCGGATGTATTCAAGAGAAGAGTGCATAGGCATCTTTTGGGTGAGCTCGCTCCATCGTAGGCCCCGTCTTTGCCCTCGGACTAGTCTGGGACCAAGAGCAAGCCCATAAGTTATAAAAAAAAAACGATCACAGCGACTGTTTACTTTGTGGCGAATTATATCAGTTTCTTTGTTTCGATGTAGTGGGAACGGAGAATATAATTTCATTGTCACTTTCGCCTCATCATACTTATCGGAAAGTAAACATGACGTCATTCTCTGAATAATGGAGGCGGAATATTTATTGTCGTCGTTTATATGTTATCATTTCCTATAGATATCGCTTACCTGGAAGTTACTGGGTTTATTTTATTACTTGTAAGTCTGTATAGTATAGGTATACAATGGAAAAACTGAGTGACAGATTGCCTGACTGTTGATATATCAATGCACAGCCCAAACCGCTGGTCTCAGAGACATGAAACTTGCAGGATGTGTCCTTTGAGAAGAGTTAATTTCTAAATGAAGGGCTTTCTAAGGGGGTATAATATTTATATACTTACTAAGGGGGAGGTAAGGGATCTTCCGCAAAAACAATGCCGAAGACCGTCCGTAACCGATTCGAAGAAATTTCATATCCTTAACCGTTTCCGAACCGATATAATATTATTCCTATATTACAGATATATAATAATCTGTATTCATATCCTTAACATCTCCCGTGTAAATTATACTTATACAAACAATAGCCCTTCCCTGCCGTTTCACCTGCATATTAGGTTGTTGCTCTCTGCTCCACTCCTGTGGGCCATAGCGTGATGTTATAGCCAATGACATTCACAAATAATGTGGTTTTCTATGGGTAAAAAAAATTCCAAATTGGTTTAGTAACTCCAAGAGATTACCCCCTACAACCTCTGATTCGCCCCTTAGTAAGGATGTTCAGATAAAATAATTAGCCATATGTTCGGGTCCTAAGCCGTGATGAAAAAGAAAGAAATGATGATAAAAAAAAGAGTTTTGTTAACTTAGTTACATTACTTATTAAACACAAGTAACTCGTGACCATTGTTCAGTAAGTTTATTTACACAATTACATACTTACTTGCATATTTATAAGCTATATTTATGTTGTCATAGTCACAGCAATTTATATTTCACGTACTACCAATATACTTAGATACCTAGATCTGATGTACAGTCACGAGCATAAACATGTATACACTACGCAAATACTAAAATTAATTTTGTCTTAAATTAGCGATAACTTTCAATTAAAACATTTTAAAATAAAAATTATACTACTTATAGTCTACCATAAAATGTGTCCTTAAACCTTCGAACACAAGTGATTTATGACACAATAGAAAGACAATAGCAGCGCGACAGCCGGCGGTCGCTTGGTCTTTGTAAGGTTAAACTAAATTTTCCAATAGTTATCCTAGGAGAAAATTGATTGTAATGCATTTGTTTTGGAGAGTGGGAAATCATCAAATGACTGCTCCCGCCCGTCCTGGGTGCGGCGGGAGGGCGTGTCAGACTTTTACTGACTAAAACCTACTCATGTTCCTTCGGTTGCCCTTTATGTTCCAAGGTCACGGTAACTATAATAAACATTCCGCAACCCCTGATTGTAATGCTTGCGAAGCGTATACATGTTCAAGCTCGTGACTGTACTTTCGCTATAGATATCTAGATGACTAGGTTTTCAGTTAAAATTAGACAATATAGCAAAGTGCAGATCGTGACGCAGAAAGTCCTTAGAGACGATGCATCTGTTCCTTCTTCAAACAGCCACTTGCCCACGCGCAGCTTTATGAATACACGATGCAGGTCAAGTTTAATTAAATCCACAAATCAAGTAGATTGTCTATGAGAGTTATTGAATGATGCAAGAATTATTTATTGGCAATATTGCTGGCGTAAAGGCTGAGCGATTGGTTGCTTTGCTGCGTGAGTTCGACTCCAGCGCGAAACTAATTTCTGTACAGCCTACAGGTTATTTTCTTTCGCTCGTTTGGGGTGATTCTAAACTCACCCTCGATACAGAGAAATTTAGTAATTTCGCTAAACACTAGCTAGCCGTGCCATCTGTCATGTATACAAAGCCTTATATCCCACTTCCAAAACAAATCTGATAAGTACTTTGTTTACAATTGTGTCCATTATCATTTGATACGGAGCGTGTGCCCTCAAATCCGGCGTGAACATGTAAAATCTACGGTTTATTCTGGTCCGTTATCAGTTAGGAATGAAGACCCTAATATTATCTTTGTCTTACATTGACACGTTTTACGAACAATGTTGGTTTAGCGAGGCAACTATAATCGGTTGTTGACACTACGTATTGTTGCCGAAATTGATTTATGTACAAGATTGAGATTATCTAGATGTAGATGTAGGGTTATTTTAGAAGCGAAGTAGGCTAGTAAATGCTTTACGGCGCTGAGTTTTATTGCACTAGTTAGATAGTTGTTTTATGTAAATGGCTTGTTTATCCAGCTCTAGATTCGTCCTGAAATACGCGAATGTTGAATAAGGTAGGTTTACGGGGTCTTAAACACACATTACTTGGCCATTAACTTCATGTCGTCCATCAAACTAAGTAACATTGAGTATAAAGTTGTTGGGAACGGTTTTTTTGGTTATATATACCTACTTATATACCCAGTATGTGTATAGTTTGTGTCACGCAATGTCACATACGCAATACTTAAATTACTAGTGCTACCAACAATACTGGATTTGTTGGTATATTTAAAGTTCAGCTATAACATTGAAAAGAAGGATAAAATCTGGAATTTTAGATCGTCTTAGTTCTATTAACCAGAAGATAACGTCAAAAAACTAATAAAAGGAAGAACATGCAACTTTCACTCCTTATACCAACCAATATCGTTCTGTTGAGATGTGACGGTCATTGAATGAGACCTCGCCCCCGGCTGACCGCTAGCTGTCAATTTTAATATTATTGAACTTGCCCATACAGCCGTACCCTCGTGGCTCTCACGACATGCGTTTTAGTTTTTATTAGCCCGCATACCGTTTCCGTATTTGAGTTTCCGCATCAAAAAATTATGGAATGGCCCAGTGATGACTTCCTCTTCTCATCCATGAGATTGCGAGTTTAAAACTTTTTTATTATGTTTTACTTTTTAACTTTTCAACGACGAAGCGACAGCCGGCTGTCGGGCTTCTATTGTCTTTCTATTGGGTCTCTAATCACGTGTGTTCGAAGGATTAAGTGTATTAAAGACATCACTGACAAACCGTGCCTCGGAAAGATCGTCGGTCCCGGTTGTCATCTTGTAGATCTTTGACATTTGTTACGGAGAGTCAGAAGCCAGAAAGTCTGAAAATCTGTCTGAGAGCACAGATTACTAAATAGCTAAGAGTGTTTTGTTACCTAGTAAATGGGTTGTGAAGGCTTGGGGCTTAAGTCTGCTATTGCAATAGTGGTTTAATGAACGATTTCTTGACGTGTAACGTCAAGAAATCGATCAATCTTTTGACTCATTTCCCATACAAAAACTGTCAAATATCCGATCGATGAGTGGTCATTGAGACACGATTGCAATAGCAGACTTATGCCCCTGGTAGGCAGTCGCTGATAGAAAATATTGGTATTCAGCTGAACCCTGAGGTTGGATGCCGAGAACAGAGATGATGACGATGTTTCGTTTGCGATTAAGTGCGAAGTGCGTATCAAGATTACTGTCAATTTAAATTGTTGTCTTTATTTTTTACTAGCTTTTGCCCGCGACTTCGTCCGCGTGGATTAATAACTCCCGTTTCCGGAGGATTTCCGGGATGAAAACTATCCTGTGTCCTTTCTCGGGTCCCAGACTATATCTGTACCATATTTCATTCAAATCGGTGTAGTGGTTTAGACGTGAAGAAGAGACAGATAGACAGATAGAGTTACTTTTCTAACGATGGTTCTTAGACATGTTTCATCAAAATCGGTTTAGCCATTTCGAAGTTATCAACTTATTAACTTCGGGGGCGGAGATTTTTTTTTTAATTTTTAAGATACACTAACGTTATTTACTTGAAGCCGCTACTACGATGTCCTGGCTTGTTGCAGTAAAACAATAACTTAATAGCCACCTTAGCTGTAATGCTGTTTTCAGCCGATCTTGACATATGCCTGTAAATTCTCTTTGAACACGTAATGCTACGGTCACACGCGCGCCGTGCAGCCCGGCGGGCTGCCTGGCGGGCTGCGCGGCATACAGCCCGTCCCGGGCCGGCGGACATTCAAGCTGTTCACACGCACGCCGTCGTATCAGTCAGTGCCAGAAAGGCGAGCAGTGAGGATCTCGGTGTTGTTGCTGCCATATCCTTTGGCTTAACTTATTTTTATTGGAAAAAGAAACAAAACTCGTTTGACCATTCCGCCATGTTGTAATCTCTAAACGTAGCAACTGTCTTAGCAACGTTGAAGGAAGATCCACTCGTCGCGAAAGCGCGGGAGAGACTGACTGCCCGCGCGTGAAAACAGTCACCGGGCGCCCGCACATTCATCCTTTGAACTTTGCCAAAAAACCGACACTTGCCCGTTTCGCGGCATTCACGTTCACAGGCGCGTTCATGGGCTCGGGCCGGGCGTACCGTTTACATGCTCGTGAATGTGAATGTGCACGTTGAATGTAGAGTCGAACGCGCGCGTGTGAACCTACCATAATTCCGCCAGATATGGCTTTTGGCTGAAGTCGAGAGGTGCCGGGTGCGAGTACTGATATCGTAAAAGCTGCAATTTATTACTTAGGCGTTGCCAAATGCACGCTCCCATGGTCTGTACGTCGTAAACATTTGCCATTTGGTACATAACACTCGCCAGCCGACTGATGTGTGCTTTCTACACGTCCTGTGACTGGTCCTAAATCTAAAGTGATTTGCTATAAATACGGTGAACCATTTCCGAGTAAAACCACTAACGAACGAACTCACAAGCCAGAGGATTGAACCGCCAATTGTGCACTTAAAAGTCTTAGAAACTTAGATTTGCTCGCTGGCTTTTTCTGCATGCTTAAAATTCTAAGCCCACGGTGCAAATGGAGGGTATTTTGGGAGGGCGGGTCAGTCTGTTCTTCTTTTTTGTTCTTTCTACTGATGTAACTGTCTGAGAACACGCCATGACTTTGTCAACTATGAGTGTTATGTTTGCTACGCTAATGGATTCACCAACGTGAGTCTACGACCAAAGCGTACATTTTATACCTTTAGCTTTCTGGCTGGCCATAGATCACCAGCTTTATAAATAGCCTTATCTTACGTGATGCTGTCCGAAACGTTCCAAACTTTATCAATTTTCTTAATGCATACTGTTTGAGTTTCGAGATAGGTTTGCTAAGAAAAATACAGGAGACTAGCTGTTTCTCGCCGTTTCACCCGCGTTACGTTAGGTTTTTGGTTACTGCTTCGCTCCCGTGGGACATAGCGTGATAGTATATAGCCTATGTTACTCAGGGATAATGTAGCTTTCGAATGGTGAAAGAATTTTTGAAATCGGTCTAGTAGTTTTTTAGCCTATTCATTACAATCAAACAAACAAAGTTTTCCTCTTTATTAGTATAGATAAATGTGATCGAAATATTTACTTTGATTTTTACCTGACGTGGTGACGTGTAAAATATATACCAAGGGGATATAGGACAGTAAAATACTGGTATTTTTTTTTTATTTTTTATTTTTATGGGCTTGCTCTTGGTCCCAGACTAGCCCGAGGGCATAGACGGAGCCTACGATGGAGCGAGCTTACCCAGTAGATGCCTATGCACTCGTTTCTTAACTTCTTTCTCGTTTTTCTTTCAAATTTGGACATTGATTGTCTCTTCAGATAAAATTGCGATTAGATATTGATCTTATTCCAATGGGTAACTAAACAGGCGAGTGTGGTCTAAAAAACAATAGTGCTTGACTTCCTTCTCATTTAGGTATATGTTTTAGTTTATACTGAAAGAAAACTAGAATTTCATAAAAATCCAATTCACGGAAGTCGTGCTCGTGCGCGAGTTTCCAATCGAATCAAACTAGTAGCAAATTGACACCAATTGAAAGAAATGCGATTAGATTCGGATCTCAATGAAATCAAAAGTACTTACAGAACATAAACCAACATAATATTATTATAAAATATAAGCGTCATAGTACCGTGCCCATTAGGGAGACTTTCCCTTTGAAGGGTTAGTGAAAACCAATAATTCGCCTTGACAGACATAAGCTCTTAATATGTTAATATAATTAAAGGTAATTTTGTATTTTTCGTATTTTCTATAAAAATATAAAATATCCTGACTGACTGTTGATATATCAACGCACAGCCCAAACTGCCCTTTGTGAAAAGTAGGTAGCCACAAATAAAGGAATTTTGGAAATTCCACCTAAAGAGGTAATATAATGGAAGTGTCAACATCCACGTGGGCGAAGCCGCGGGCGAATTGTTTGTTTACATAATTATATTGTTTGTCTTGGATCTTCTATTAATTCGGCTCGTATGATGGGCACTTATATTCGTATACTAGGTACTAATACTGTAATACTTGCTCACGTGTAGGTCGAATCGCGGCATATTCCTAGACTAATATTTTTTTTGTCCGAAATGGCAAAGGCATCAAGCTCATACGGCCTCGACGGTTTTCGTAATTTTATTTAATAATTATAAATGCGTATTCCTTTTTCAAAAAGATGGTCGAATGCTTATCACACATGGTTTAAAAAAATGTCGTCTTTGGTAAACGCGAAAAATTTGGTAAAAAGTACAAGTGTCGATGGATTTACTTACCTTTTAGCACCTTGCTTCGGTTGGCTAATATTTATTTTGTGTTGCCTTTGGGCAGGAATGTGTGTCTCAGTTTGGCATTATTCGTGCTATTGTTATTAAACATTAATATATGAAGTATCATATTTTTTTTCCTCAAAAGAGTTATGCTTGTTTTAAGAAATTTTTTGAATTTTTTGAATTCCTTTGAGTCAAATTGAACATCTCTAATATTTAGAGTACTTTCTTGCTAGGCTTGTAAAAAACCATTCTGAATGTAACAATAAATCACAGAATCAACCGCGGGTGTGCTAAAGTTTGGTAGCGGTCGGTTTGACAGACTATCTCAATGTCCTGAGTTTTATATATATATATATATATATATATACTAGCTTTTGCCCGCGGCTTCCCTCGCGTTAGAAAGAGACAAAAAGTAACCTATGTTACTCTCCATCCCTTCAACTATCTCCATTAAAAAAATCACGTCAATTCATCGCTCCGTTTTGCCGTGAAAGAAAGACAAACAGACAGACAGACAGACACACTTTCCCATTTATAATATTAGTATGGCTATATAAAACTGTGATGACATGTATATATTTCTCGTTGCCTGAAAAATGAGAAAATGCGATTTAGAATTAACTGAACTGCAGTTTGTATTTATTTATTACATTTAGTTAAGTTTTGCATTGCTACTTACATCTGTTTTTACTTTGCTTAGTATGCGTTACATATGCTTTGAATAATAGCCATGCCTAGATTTCAATATGAGATATACAAAAGACATATATTCAATAGAAAGACATCGTATCAATGAATCACGACTATATACATGCATAATAACTTAAATACATACATTATGTTAATTGTATTTTAATAATATGTAGGTACGTGTTGTTGGATTTAGTTTTACGTGTCAGTAAAATGATGTACGTGTATTAATAATGAACCATTTTTTATTATTTACCTATATTTTCGAACTGTTAATTTGGTATAATTCTTCAATTAGTCTTTCACTGTTCGTTGTATTGCCTTCGCTGGCTAGTCTCACATTTTTAGGGTTTCGTAGTCAACTAGGAACCCTTATAGTTTCGCCATGTCTGTCTGTCCGTCCGTCTGTCTGTCTGTCTGTCTGTCCGTCCTCGCTTAATCTCTGTGACCGTTAGCACTAGAAGGCTGAAATTTGGTACCAATATGTATATCCATCACGCCGACAAAGTGGTAAAATAAAATTTGGAAAAAAAATTGTTTTATTAGGGTAGTCCCCCCCTATATGTAAAGTGGGAAGTGATTTTTTTTAATTTCAACCCTGACGTGTGATATATTGTTGGATAGGTATTTAAAAATGATTGTTTCCTAAAATATTTTTTTGATAATGTCAATAATTTCGGAAATAATCGCTTCAAAAGTAAAAAACAATCTGTCCCCCCCCCCTCTAACGTTTGAACCATAAGTTTAAAAAATATGAAAAAAATCTGAAAAGTAGATCTTTATATGGACTTTCTAGGAAAATTATTTTGAACTTGATGGAAAGAACAGTTTTTGTACAAAACAGACAAAAAGGTTGTACAAAATAATTTCTGCGTACTTAGTATGTCAACGTAACAAATAGCCTTTTTGTAAACTTCTAAGTGGGAACACTAATTGTGACGGACGGGAAACTACGGAACCCTACACTGAGCGTGGCCCGACACGCTCGTGGCCGGTTTTTATGAGGAAAATAAGCTTATATCCAATTGGTCGATTGTACAATGTACATCCTAAGAATCAGTAAAAAAATGTTGTTGAAAATAAAGAGGTTACTAATGTAGGTTTATACTCCATTTCTGTGGTATTTAGGTCGGTTACGAATAAAAAAGTTTTATGAGAGACATGGTCTGTTTGTCAGGATAATAAATCTAGGACGTAAAAACTGGGACTAGTATCCAAGCATTATAGATAGGTACTATCTATTATTAGAATACCCATTACATTCAAGACAAAGTGTTAGTGAAAATATTAAGGTTTACTGGTAACTAATTGACTTGATGCTTGGAGGACGTCATGGACGTCATGGACGGCATGGTGGTGGAGGACTAGAATTAAATTGAACCCAGCAAATCATCATCATCTTTCTAGCCTTTTCACAACGTTACGTTACGTTGGGGTCGGCTTCTAGCCTAACCGGATTCAGCTGGATACCAGTGTTTTACGTGAAGCGACTGCCTATCAGACCTTACAACCCTGTTGCTGGACGACGACGGTACGGTTAGGCTGGTCAGACTTTCTGGCTTCTGACTACCCGTGACAACTGTCAAAGTTCTATGAATGACAACAGTGCTTTCCGAAGCACGGGGTGTCAGTGATGCCCAAGATGAACTTTAAAAGGCCAACAAACGTTCTATCGAGATTCATAAACTAATATGAGTTAGCAAGGTTTTTAGTTTAAATAGAAAATCCCAGATTAATTTGATAGTTGTTTACGGCGTGTCGGTACTATACCTACAACATTTCGTATGAAGTAATGGCGTTGTCGCGCCGTAAATAACCTTCAAATTTACTTCAAATAAATAAATCTGGGATTTTTCAAAGTTTGCTTAGGATGATTGGAAACTTGAATGCTGTTAGTCTAAAGCCGGGATCAAACTGGTGCTGTGTGTTAATGATGACGTAATCGTAAAGCTGACAGCCGATGTGGGTCACCGTCTTTAAGGGGCCCAACAGGGCCACGCCTGCCGGGGTTGCGGAATGTTTATACTAGTTACCGTGACCCTGAAGATAAAGGGGAATCGAAGGAACATGAGTGGGTTTTAGCCAGTAAGAGTCTGACACCCCCTCCCGCCGCAGCGCACCCAGGACGGGAGCAGTCATTGGATGATTTCCCTCTCACCAAAAAAAAATGTCTGCGAAATGCTAAATACAAAATGTATGGCAACGATATTATCTGCAGAGAAGTAACTTGACTCTATCGACCAAATAACTCTCGCGTGCATTCAGTCAGAAATAAATACGAACGGATGAAATTTGTCTAGGCCTGCAGCAACACCAGCCCGAGCGTTAACCTAGATTCATATACTCCCGGATTTCAACAAAGCGGAGAGGATCGGAGGTGTCGTACTACCTGCAATCAGCTTGCGTCATCTTGACAGCTCGGCGCTTAGCTTCAGCAGAATATTATATCCTATTGGTTAATCACGAGATATTTCTTCTCGTCTCCAATTTGGTGGATATCAGGCCTAGGTTCGTTTGTCCACTACCGCCGTCACCATCACGTCACTGAGAACGAGATGACAGCGAGCCCGTTCTAGTATGAGGTGACGTGACGTGCGGCAGACACGCGGCTGCAGAAGATGTATGTATTGCCACTTCGGCGCCGTCTCGTTCTCGTTGACGTGACGATGACAGTGGACAAACGGACTAATGGAGCTTTTCTAACATATTTATGGCTTTCGGCCGTTTAAGTTAATTGATTAATAAAAAACAATCTAGTCTATAGCACATTCACCTTATTCTAGTGTTCTTTCCAAAGCGTCACGTGGATGGAAGAATGACCCACCGCACATGTTCCTTGATACATTTCAGGATATGATGTTGCATGTTGTGATTGTTAGTGGTCACATAACTGTTGTCTGAAAAGTAACACGAGAGGGTCTTAATATATGGATAATTAGTTTATGTACACGAAATTGTAGACAATTTTTTCAAATCATTCAATCCCATGACCACCCCTAGAATATTTTTTTTTGGATTAAGATTATTGTGTTACATTGAAAACCCAAGTAATTGGGCCAAATACACCAAGTGACGTCGCACCATTACGTAAATAATAGCTACATTTCATCAATAAAAAAATTAAGTTTGGACAACTTTATTGATTAAACACCAATAACTTTTATCTACAACCCTTGCCAATTCACATGTAAAACCCTCACATACAATCGAAAGCTTACCAGATCAATTTATCACCCAAGTAGCAAAATGTGGCACTATAATTATCCTAGGAGCACGTATTTTTTAATCCTATAGCAATCCCAAAAACGTTTATAGAACCGCATTTGGGCGCAGTTTATAGGATTATTACGCCCTATAGTCGTTTTTGTATAATCCGACAACGTGCAATTCGATATTATAATTATCCTAATAAGTGCTTTTACAATAAACATTTACCCTACAAAGATCCGGGAAATGCATTTGATAAGTGCGATTAGTCCTCTTACGATCTAGCGCGTGCTGCTATTGGAGTAATTGATGCTACAGTGCTATGCGTGATGCCGTTCGTAGATACATTCAGTTGATCATTCGTTCTTTTTTCGATTATTAAAATTTTGCTGCGCTGTTGTGTCAATGAATACTTTATTTTTATTTTCAAAGGGTAGTAAAGTCACATTATAAAATTGTCTAACTTATGTAACTTTTTCGTTTGACTGTTTTATAAAGAATGCCCACTCAACTTGCGAAATTAATTTTATTGATAAAGTGTTAGATGTTAATAAACATATTTTTATGCGCCTTCAAAATTATACATATTCATAATTTGTTTAATAAGTAATAATTAACTTTTACCAATCCGACATAGGGTCGAAACACGTGCCATAACATTGCATTTACAAGGACCTTTATAAGATTATTTAGTCATAGTTATGACTATTCCATGACATAATATTTCGCCACCATTTTAAGTTTTAGGGTTCTTTCGTGAACAGAAATAACCCCGCATACTAATGCATGCAGGACTATGTATTAATCAGTACATGTTCAGAATAGTATCAAATTACTCTGTATATTTTTTAACATTTTCTCTTTAATATTAATTTCAACATAGATAAAAAATGGGCAGTGTAGGGATGCAAAATAGTAAAATAACTAATTGTCAGTGCTTTAAATTGTTTTTATTTTTTTAATTTGTTTATCAAAACAATGGAATCTGACACACGATAGTTCTGATACTGCTTCCACTAAGTATAATGTTCTTTATCTTCTTGATTGATTGTAAGAACTCTCTGAAAAAATATCCTCACAGTGTTGTCTAAGCCTATTTTCATTTTATCCTGTACGGAACCATCACAAATTTCACCAGACTTTTTGTTATTTAAGAAAAAGTTCAACCCGAACTCCGATACCGACTTCATTTCGAGGTACTTTCTTGACACTCTTCTACGATAACTGCCACTACGCTTAAATCTTTTCAATTTGTACAAATCCAGATTTATATTGTTCCAACTTTCTTTAGCAAATTATAAAATAAACACAAGATGGCCGATTACTCCAATAATAGCAAATGTAGGACACATTTAAGATATTTTACTTATAAAAATCACAGGCTATGCTAGCTTGGTGCTAAAAATCCATTACGGGTCATGACTGCGATAAATTGATCCTATAAAATCCTAACCTGTAGCAGCTATATCTATGACATTTGTAGGAAGTGCATGTCTTACAGAAGAATGAAACAAGACGTTAACATGATTAAACAATCTTATTAAATGCGTTTATCGGATCAAAAGTCACACTTTGCTGATTAGTTTTATAACTTGCGCTTCTAAGACTGCGCGTTCTAATAAGAATCCTGGAAAATGATCCTATTAACGTTTATAAAACAAAGTAGTAAGTAATCGAAAGTACTTATAGTGTAAACCATCTTACAAGATGCTTTCATTGGATCAGTGGTCTGAGTTAAAACGTCTATTAGATTTCTAAAAGAGGTTTAGTCCTATATGCCAATTCCTATAGGAGTATTTTGCTCCTTGGGCAGCTTTCATCTACGACGTCCATTATTGTGGCTGTCCAGTCTATACCACACTTCACTGCACTAACCCACTGTAAATGAACGAACAATCCGTATGATGGGTTAAGCCCTTTTAGCTGTTCCATTCGAGAAGATACGTAGAACATGGCACTAAATATATGTCTTGTTTGTTTGGTTTAGCAAGATAGGCATAAAATTGTCTCTTGTTTTTCTTTGCGATTCTAATCGGGCCATATTTTTTCCAAGAATGTGTGGCTGAAATTACGTTGCTCGTATTATTTACATGTCTCCTAGTCCTAGGTAGAAATATTGTTGAAATATTCAACAATATTTTTCGACTTGAATTTTGCCTACATTGCGTAGGTAGCTACATACGGATAAAGGCAGTTTTGGTTTAAATTAGTTCTACTTGTAATAAAAAAGGTTGGAAACGACGAAAGGTTTCCATGACTTACAGAGGGGCAAGAAAGGAATATAAATAAATTATTGATATTTAAACTAAAAATGTTTATAAAACAGCTTCTGTGTTAGTTACTCGCTTGCCCTGCAACTTCGTCCTCACCTAATTTTAGTTTATAGTTCTCAGAAATTATGTAGCTTATAATATTCCTTATAATATTATATACTAGCTGTTCCTCGCGGTTTCACCCACGTTACATTAGGTTTTTGGTTACTGCTTCGCTCCCGTGGGACATAGCGTGATATTATATATAGCCTATGTTACTCGTGAACAATGTAGCTTTCTAATGGTGAAAGAATTTTTAAAATCGGTCCAGTAGTTTTTGAGCCTATGCATTACAATCAAACAAACAAAGTTTTCCTCTTTATAATATTAGTATAGATAATATAATATTACGGTGAGAATGAACAATATTTTTTTAATGACTAACTACCCCTTGGTAGAAGCAACTACATATTTTTTGTCACCTTAACTATAATTTAATTTATTTTTAAAATAATGACCATGAAACGTTGACATCACAATAATGTTATAGGAATGTTCGTACACCTAATTGTATGTATGCAGGTGATCAAATAAATGGGACTGAACAAATAAGGACTGGTAACGACATTGAAGCTCATCGGTATAATTGTGCGGCTTAGTACGTTTCGGCCGCTGTGTTTCGCCCGGTCCGGTCGAAATAGGATTTTTATTTATTAATATATTATATTTGGTGGAAGTTTCAGGCGATACATTCGATTGAATTTTTTAAGCTAGGTAATTTTGTTCGGTCAGCTAATGTTTTTTTTCAATATTCACTCTCACCGTACAAAATTTCGCTGAGAGTGAATATTGTTTTTTTTTTTTTTTTTTTTTTTTTTTTTTTAAATATTCACTCTCACCGTACAAAATTTCGCAACCTAGTGCTGGGCACGCCGTGATAGCGGCGGTAAGACCCCTCTTTGAGGAGTGGCTGGAGAGGCGCCACGGCGCTCTCACGTTTCGCCTGACACAGGTCCTCACCGGACATGGTCAGTTCGGGAGGTTCCTGTGTCGGATTCAGGCGGAAGCGACGCCTGGGTGTCACCACTGCAGCAACGGTCGCCTGGAGGACACGGTCGAGCACACGGTGGAGGTGTGCCGCGCATGGGCGGACCATAGACGTGTCCTCGTAGAGGCGATCGGCGGCGGTGACCTCTCGCGCCCAGCGCTGGTTCAGGCCATGCTGCGGGGCGAGACGGAATGGGATGCCGTCGCCTCCTTCTGCGAAGCAGTTATGCTAGTGAAGGAAGCGGCGGCGCGCGAGAGGCAACGACGAGCCTCTCGCCCCGGACAAAGACCCAGGCGAAGACGTCGAGAGTCGCAAGACGACTACCGGCCACCGTAGGCGCGGTTCTGCGGATGGCGAGCGATGGGTAGCTCGCCGCCCGGCTAGGACCAGGACCGCGTAGACGGCGCGTTTTGTTCCACGCGCGCCTCAAAGAGAAGGAGTCAGCACAGGAAGGGGCCCAACAGGGCCAACGCCTGCCGGGGTTGCGGAATGTTATGTTTATAACTGTTACCGTGACCCTGGAACATAAAAGGCAATCGAAGGAACATGAGTGGGTTTTAGTCAGTAAGAGTCTGACACACCCTCCCGCCGCACCCAGGACGGGAGCAGTCATTGGATGATTTCCCACTCACCAAAAAAAAAAAAAAAAAAAAAACCGTACAAAATTGGTTTTTAACTTTATTTAGTAGTACTGTGAGATTGAACAGGTCTTTCATTTTGACCGTACAAAATTAGCTTAAAAATGTGTCGTCCGAAACACATAAAAAAATAATAATAATAAAATCAAAACTGAATTAAAAAGAGAAATCGGGGATTGCGATAAAGGAGTAGAGAAAGGCAGAACAAAAAAAAAACAGTTTCGACCTATCCGGCCAAATCTCAGCGCCCGAAACACGTACCAAGCCGTCGGTGTATTTGCGTTACATGTAATTGTTTTATTTATTATCGCCTTCACATTTGTAACTATGTTGCGTTGTAATTGCGTCTTGTTTACAACACATTTTTTCTCTTATGACCTTTAAAAAATTACCAGAGGCCCTGTGGTTAAAATTAAACATGTATGACTCTATTGTTACAAATTATTTATAGTTGTTTATTGTATTTTAAGGCATTGCTTTTTATAGATATCGCAAAAAAGTCACGTACAAATATTGTGTTTTTGTTACATAAATAATTAAATACAATACAAAATAATTATTGAAAACACCGGCATTGTACATGTTAATAGGATTAACAAATTTAATATGACATTACATACCAGTACATACCAGACAAGGCTTTTTGAGCCTAGTGCGCTAATTGCACTAACTTTAATGGTTGATACCAATAATCATTGGCTTAGAGTCATTTAAGCCTTCGAACACACATGATTCGAGACATAATAGAAAGACAATAGCAGCGCGACAGCCGGCTGCCGGTAAAAGGCATTAGACTATGACCAAACTTTTATGTCTAATCCCTCCTTATCTAATCCCTTCTAATGTACATTCACATTAAATAAATAATCGTAACATATTCTCAAATATTTAAATATATGCATCCGAAGCTGCATCAATTTAACAGTATGAGCTGCAGCTCAATTGTTCAGATTGACCTTAACTCGAGTACCTTGGTAAACAAACAAATAAAGAATAGTACGTAGGGTTAAACCGTCATGTGGGTTAGTTTGCGGTAGGGCAATTGTCACCGCACCGGGTGGCACAAACAAAGCAGCCATTGTTCGGTAAATTACTACCTAAGGAGCCAATGCACATGAGGCACTTAGGTTTTGGAGTTGTATCGTAATTCACAATTAAATACATCGATCAGAAGCTGCAGCAATTCATGGCCAACTGTTTGTTGTCCGATCTTCGATGTCAGATTGACCTTCATTCGATTACCTAAGTAAACAAACGAACAAAGATTAGTACGTGGGTTAAACCGTCAGACGGGTTTGTTTGCGGTATGGCAATTGTCACCGCACCGGGAGGCACACATAAAGCAGCCATTGTTCGGTAAATGGTTTAGGCGCATTAGGCGCATTCCCCTATTCCTAGACTTTGTAAATGTTTGAATAGCCTTATAGTGACTTAGTTGATGTACACCATGATAACATAGGTAAATTCTATAAAACTGTAATAGGGAAGATGCAATATTTTTATTTTTGTTTTGATTTTAAAGAATTTCATGTAAAATAGACCACTAATATAATTAAAAGTTAAAATGTTGTAATTTATTGTAAAAAAAACGGTTTTAAATTGACAGTTTAAAATTCCGCGCGAAAACGGACTAATAGTTCCGATGACGTCACTGCAGTGACACTGTATCTCTGGTTGTATTGTTCTTCTCTAATTTTTATAACTTTTTATTATTTTTCGCCATTTCAGATACTTTTATTGCTAAAATTTGAAAATAAACTATCAATCAACATCTCGTGGTCATAATAATACCGCATGAAAGCATGTATGCAATGCTTTTTTATGCAAAAAAGCATGTTGACTCATGTTGATATCTCCAATACCAGACGGGGTTACAAACTTTGTATCAGATAGTTTTGGTGGCTGAACTTCTGATTTTAAATATTTGAAGAATCTGGATTTATGGAATCTTTACCTCCTGGACCTTGTATCATGGCAGACGGAGGCTTCAAGCATATCGAAGGTGTCTTATTTCAGTTGATTAGACCATTAGTGAACAACACTAAGAAAAGTTCAAAAGATGAAGTACTGCAGTCGGTCAGTGGGTAGTCTTAGGGTCGAAGAAAATTGCATGCCTTCGAAATTATATTCAAAGAGTCATTAGAAGACTGCGAGAATTTGCTTTTTTAAAGCTAATTTTATACCCTACAAAACTATTTCTGTTTACTTTGACAACTGCGGGGGTGCGTTCCAAAAAGGATAAGAATTACACGGAGTAGCACGAAGGTTACTCTAAAGCGTTCCGCTGGCTTTATTTATTAATTTTTATTACCTATGAAACAGCAATCGGCAATATTTGCGCAGTGATCGCGCGATTAATCGCTTAACGTAAAAAAAATCGTATTATGTATGAATCGATAGCTAATCGCTCGCTGATTGTTCTAATGCACTTATTGCTACGATGACGATAAATGCTTTGTTTTATTAGGTACCAAAGCGTTTTATTATTGTAAATATTGAATACATACCATCTTAAATAAAGAAATAAATAAAAATAATAAAATAAATCAATTTTAGAAATATGGGCCTTACCAAAAACAAATAATATAACAGTGTTTTATGTAATATTAAATTACCTACCGTGTATGTCTTTTATTTAATAACCGTAAATTACATGTAATATTTTTTTATTTAATCAAAGGCAATTTGATATTGAATTAAAAAAAAAGACTCGATTAAGATTTCATTGTAAAAACTCGATTGTATGTGTATCACATCACTATTTATTTGGAACTAAAAACCACTGGAAATATCATTTTTCTGACTCGAATTAAAAATCGTACTAAAACCTCTTTTTAATTTTCGAGTGAATTCCTCGCACGTTTTGGAACGTGCCAGTGACGTCATTCCAGTCGCTTAACGCTGATTGGTGTTTTAAATTACGTTTCATTACATGTAATTTTAAATTCATATTTTATTGATAAAAATAAACATTATGCAAAAAAAAGTTGCAGAGGCCCTTCATTTACATTTTTTCAACATTTTATTAATAATTTTTTTATAAATACTATGTTTGCATCTTCCCTATTAATCACTATACGCACAACTAATTTAGTTAAATTTTATGTTTTATTTATTCATGTAATGTAATGAACTCAATCAAATGGTACTAATTTAATTAATTTGATCGACTGTAATTCAATATATTTAATCTAATTTTTTTATCTAATTTTATAATGTAATTTAATTTAATCATAATTGATTTTACGAAAATGCTATTTATTTAAAGTCATTTTTAAATTTTGAGTTCCTTTTATTATGTTATTCTTATAATTTGTATATTATGTTCTTGTTGTTGTGTTTGCCTAGTTTTAGTCTGTGCATGCTGTGTTAGCCTATAAATAATTGTTGCACTTATTAACGTATATTTTATAAATAATAATTATTAATGTATAAGTGTTAACAAATGTTGGCTAACCAAATAAATAAATTAGGGATAATTCTCATTTTGGTAACCGACTCCCTAATGGCCTACTTCTCATCTTGGCTACTTCTCACTTGTGGGCTACTTCTCACTTGGACTACTTCTCAATTTGGGCTATTACTATTACATATTTAATAATAATTTGAATAATATTATAAGATCTGGTCTAGTTTAGCCCCTATCGATCATTTGTCAAAAGCCTACAGAATCCCAGCGGCCGCTGCTTTGTTATCAAGATGCTATAGTTTACGAGGACAAACTTGTTAAAGTAATATAGATGTTCCGCTATTGGCTTCTATAGCAAAATAAAATATACGAGTATCTTTGTAACAAATAAACTGAGATGGATAACATAATAACAACAGCTTTTACTTTAGAACTGGTAAAGAAGTAATATTATTCAATTTCAGTGGGCTTAGTGTTTTGATAACTTAATTAAATATATTAGAAACTTCTCGAGCGTGTAATCGCGAAGGTGACATTCATAATTTATTTGTACTGCATAAGTTTATCTAGGACTTCACCTTATTTTAAATGTTTTAAGATTAGTTTTGCTTTCTATAGTACAGGAGCAACGAGCGCAGTGGAGGAAGAGAGATTAGTAGATTAGTTGTAAACCGATTTTTTACTCTTTTATTTATATGATACTTCTATGTTTTAATTCAATTTTTCTTTATCCATGTCATACTATTCAATTCACTATTTGCTTCGTTAAAGCCCGCTTTTGCCAGCCAGATTTATTTTTATACTTTGGCTTGTTAACATGGGCCTATATATGTATGTACATATGGAGGTAAGATTTTTAGTAGGTCAAGCACATGTTAGCAACTAAATCTGTTAAAAACTAACTAACTTTGATTCCCTTTTTATACTTGGCACATTTTATTTTTATAGTTATGTAGGTGCTTATTGTTTTTAGTTTTTTTTTTCTTTAAATATGCTTATTTTCTTCTATTTCAGAGGGCGATAGCTCAGCAACAGCACGCGGCAGGTAAGTTGCTTATTCTTTGCATTTTTTTTTCATCATATGAGTTTGAGGTCAATTTTTTTGAGTTGAAAATGTATTATACCAGGTAACTATGTACAGTTAGAGAAGTAGATAAGTATGAAGAGCAGTCAGATATAATTTAGGGTTTCTTGAAAATTGGCGCCCCGTCATACCCTGAACAAAAAAACTTTCAACTGACGTGGGCCATGAATTTGAACAAAACCTTCCCATCGCCGCCATTACGTATCGTAACAGGATCGATTGGCATTTAAAAGTTGTGTAAAATGGCAATTTCCTTGCTTTTTTTATTTTATATCCAGCAATTTTATGTAGTTTGGTTACTTTTTTTGAAAAAAAAAAAACTCACCTACAATTACGATGTATAAGTTTTAATATGGATGTTGATTTTCTATCTATGTATTGCTTGTTTAGACGACGTTTAAGAATGTTTTCAAACGGTAATTTGATAAGTGAAATGCGCTAAGTACAAGATTACACAGTCATGTTAAGTAATTTGCACAAAAGTGTCTAAGTTGTTTGTTTTTGACGCGCTGTTAATTGCTTGCATACAGACGCAACTTTAATTCTATTTGGAGTGATATCACCATTTCAAGTTATTAGTTTCCTTTTATCGTTTTATAGTGGATGCAGACGAAATGATGGAATTCTTTTTTCACTTTTTTCACTATATTTCATCTTTCGTTCAGCTGTTTCGATTTTATCAACTCATTTGTTAGCCAAAGTAGCGATTTTAATAATATCAGGGGCGAGGGCTTTTTAATTTAAGCTTGTTTTACTTTTTAATGTCTAGTTGCCACATACCACACCACAAAAAAATAAAAAAAGTCATGACGCACCATACCGACATTCCTCATGTCATCCATACTAATATTATAAATGGGAAAGTGTGTCTGTCTGTCTGTCTGTCTGTATGTATGTTTGTTTGTCTTTCTTTCACGGCAAAACGGAGCGACGAATTAACGTGTTTTTTTTTGAAGTGGAGATAGTTGAAGGGATGGAGAGTAACATAGGCTTCTTTCTGTCTCTTTCTAACGCGAGCAAAAGCTAGTTATAAATAAAAAATAACACTTACATGGCCCCTAGGCATAAAAAAGTTAAAATCATAGAAACAAACCATATCACATATTGATAGCTTGGAACATTTTCCTCGCGATAACTTCAGATGCAGTAACAATAGATTTAGTATAAGTCTAGCTCCAACAAAGTCAGCCAAGGTAGAAACTTGTTCAGAGCAAAATCAAACATTTATATACACTTCCAGAGCCGTCTTGTCGTAGATAAAAGGGGGGAAATGGAAAAGTAAATCTTTGCTCTTCTTTGTACGTTTTAAAGTTATTGTTACCTTGATATTTCTCTTATTTGGTTTCTACTGATACAATTAGACATGGCGGTTAGGAGCATTGTCATGCTCGCTCAAAAAGTCTCGCTGATGGTGGCGAGTGCGTTGGATCATTCGGTTCCCTTCAAAATGGTTAATCAAATGGAGCTGATGTCACGCGTCATGCTCGTGAACGGGCGCTGTCAGTTGAGATGGGTCATCTCTTAACTGCCATGACTTTTTATTTTAATTTGTATTTGTTTATTTTGTTACATACTTACATTTACACATGTAGAAGCAACAAAAAGAAAATGTAACCATGATTTTGTAAAACATGTTTTTTTTTAAAGATTGTCCGTGGTGTTCCTTGCCTGTTCTTCTCCATAGAGATCTACGATTTGGAACAGGCACTTAGCGTCACTTTTCTTTACTGACTAACCGACCGACTCTTTTGACAATTCATAAGTACCTGTAAATGGTCTAAGTGAAATAAAAATGCTTTGAATTTTGAATTTTGTTATATTATAGTAACAGTTTTAGCTAGTTTTTTTAATTTAAAGCCGTGTATCACGTGTGACATTGCGGGTTAAATATTGAGTTAGTTTTAGGTTTTTCGGTTGAAATTATACTTTCTATCTTATGGTGGCCATAGACGTTACGAGAAATCGTTACGATCAGACGGTACTTCGAACGGTTCCGATAAATCGCTAAATGTATGCTACAAAACTACAGATTCATGTTGCGTAGTCTGAAATTACCAATCCGTCAGTGTGGTGATGGTAATCGTGGCCTTTGCCCTACAATAGATCATTCAAATGCTGGTCTTATTTTTCTCACAAATCTAAAGAATTACTTATGAAACTCACAGTTTTCTATTATTAAACTCAAGGCCACGAACGTAAATCCGCGATAACTCACAGAAAATATTAATAAATCAAAGCGTTAATAAACAAGGGAAAATTAAAAGTGGCTTCCTTCATGCCACTCTGTAACGTTCAAGCAAATAGGAAAAACCTTTGATCTTTTAAAATTAAACATAGACTCTCAAACAAATAGAACGTTGTAGTAAGAGAGCTAGTTACTCACAAGGCAACATCGTTCTGGACTATAATTTCGTTAATAAAATATTAGCCCCCGGACTAATATGTATATTTGTCCTTTTCTTAATGCAATGGAAAGAGAAAGCACTTAAATTGAATTTAGTTTATTTTGTGAACAAGAGAATCAACACCATTATTGACCTACATTTTCTTATTGACATTTATTAAACCTTCGAACACACGTGATTCGACACACAAATAATAGTAGCCCGACCGCCGGCAGTCGCTTAGTCGTCGAAAAGTAAAAGTAAAAATATGGAGTGCGTGATCGGCAATCGTAAGGAAGGACGTAAGTAGAAAGCCCTAAGGCTGTGTGGAGTGACGTAACGCAGTATAGCTGATAAGTGTCTGACAGATGAATTGAAAAGTGTGCCATAATAAAACTATTAATGATAAGGCTAATAAAAGAACGTTCTTGACAACGACTGTAAAGATAAATAAATAAATATCCTGGGACATCTAACACACAGCCATCTGATCCCAAGCTAAGCAGAGCTTGTGTTATGATAATCAGACAACTGATATACATACTTATATATTATATATATATTTTTTAAATACATACATATTAAAGATAAATAACTCCGACACATAACAAACATTTATGCTCATCACACAAAGATGTTATGGATGCATGAGAGATGTAACGTGAACTCAATGACAAGCTCAATTTAGTTGTCTGAAAGAGTCACTGGCTCTAGGCCTATACGTGTATATTGCAACCAAATAGTTTCCGTGTAGCACTCATCGATCACGTAACCTGGTAACTAATAATTATTTGTTCGTTATATTTTATTAGTACGCGCGAACGGACATTTTCACGATAGTAGGTATTAGTATGTATGTAGTTTTAGTTTATAAATATAGACTTTTTTCTTATCGATTTGTACCGAAACTTATATATATGCACATTGCAATCTGTGGACGATTATGGTTTGGTAATGCGATTGAATATGTTTAAACTTGACGCAGAAGTATAAGTATTATTATTAAGTATTACACCATATTACACGTTTTAAACAGTAATCTTATACATCCGTACTAATATTATAAATGCGAAAGTAACTCTGTCTGTCTGTCGGTCTGTCTGTCTGTCTGTCTGTCTGTCTGTCTGTCTGTCTGTCTCTTCTTCACGCCTAAACCACTGAACCGATTTGAATGAAATTTGGTACAGATATAGTCTGGGACCCGGGAAAGGAGATAGGATAGTTATTATCTCGGAAATCCACGCGGACGAAGTCGCGGGCAAAAGCTAGTAGTTTATAAATATAGACTTTTTTCTTATCGATTTGTACTGAACTTATATGCACATTGCAATCTGTGGACGATTATGGTATGGTAATCAGATTGAATATGCTAAAACTTGACACAGAAGTATATTATTATTAAGTATTACACCATATTACACGTTTTAAACAGTAATCTTTCACACTATAAGTAACAGTCTCTCTCTAATAATGATCCTTGGATATTATAAAACAATGTCCTCCGCCGCCGCAACTGTCTTTCCTTTCGCGAAATCTTCAAAAATACTGAACGGATTTTCATCAAAAGAAAGACTGATCTAAAGAAGGTTTAGTTGCATAGTTAATCATATTTCAGTAGAGAAAAGCCAAGAATTTATTATAATTTATGTATATATATATAAATAAATTATAATAAATTCTTGGCTTATATATATATATATATATATATATATAATTTTTTATTTCAACGTTACATAACACCTGTACACCAGTAAGCTGGGTCAGGAACTAGAATGGTCAATATTTTCATGAGCGGTACCTATATGCGTCGCTACGGCAAACTGCCCATCTTTGCTTGCGAGAAAGAATAGTTATTTTTACTACGTCCGAGAGTACAGTATAACAGTCCTTATACAATGTGGAATATCAGAAAAGTCTTTTTATAGTTCTATAAAAGAGGAAAGATTTTATCATAAATGTTTTGTTATATCTCAAAGGAATTAGGCAGCACTTTCGATAAAAGCTCCCAGTTTGTTTTTTATTCGACAATTTTAACATACTTAATTCAACAAAAAACAAGACTTTTTTATTATTTTAATTAAAGGAAATATTCCGTTATTTTTAAAGAGAAGTGCGTTCTGCATTCATAGATTTCTCGCAAGCTCACCTAAACCGAGAATCGAACTAGTCAGAAAAAAATAACATTGTTATCATTTTAGACAATGCAGTCAATGTTAAAAATAAAATATCTTTAAGAAACTTATATAAGGGTAGGCTAAGGATCTATGTAAAGAAAGAAATCAGGTGGTGTCTCTATAGGGTGCATTGATTTTTCCAACTTGTAAATAAACCGTCTCCTTAAAACTCATCGAACAAAATCGCATTAAAATCATTTGATGTTTGTGCCCGGTTGACCTACAACGGACCTGAGACGCGGCTTTGACCGTCATCGCATATATACCACTTTACAAATTCAAACTAAATCGGCGTGGATGTCTTCAGTGTGTCAGAGGGAGGGGGGCAGTGGCGTGCCTAGGTGGGAAAATTTGAAATATTAGGGCAAGCCCGATATATAAAAAAAAAATGTAAAGTTTGCTTTGCCAAATCACACACATTTTTGCGTTTTTCGCCTCACTTGATGTAAGAGCCATCTATTAAAAAAATACTGGCGCTCTTGAATTTCGCTGGCTGACTTTCGCCACCAATAGATGGCGCAAAAATAATTAATGGTTTTATAATATAAAATAAAAAATTCTAATACACTTACATTGTAAACGGCCATAAATAATTACCTTCATTCTTCGCTTCTTTACTACAGATGACAAACAACAAAGCACACTGAGTGACTGAAGGCATGGTACCTATCACTAAATAGATTTACAAATACGTATCAGCAATCACATCACAAGCCGTTTGTTGTATCGTTCCATAATTTGTTTAGAGCAAGTTATTCTGAGTTTAAGTATATGACCAATATTATTTAATTATATTTATATTCTAATTTAAAACGCCCGCGTAAAAAGTTGATGAAGGTTTTAATTCTACCAACCAACAGCTGTTTTTTAGGCAATTTTCATGTATAAAATTAATGATTTTGGTAATATTGCGTTACAAATGGTATTTGTCTGTAAAATTCAAAGTATTTACCTTCCCGAGTAATGATTTCACACACCTTAATCCATCACAAGTAACAATTGCATGCGTTTCCGAATGCATCTTCTACTAAAACTATTAAAAGGTAAAACACAGAAACTTAATCACAAATTCACAAACGTTAAAACAAAATAAACTGATAAAAGTTACACAATACTTTAAAACATTCATATTTTAAAATATGTTTATGTTTCGTATAAAAAAGCTCCAGTACCGCTCAAAACAAAGTTAGAACTAATTGGAAAATATTATTCCTCTAGAGAGAGAAATACGCACATGCATCGCGCTATCTTGCTTGCATTTCGCACGCCATCCAAATTAAATCTCTATTCCTTTGAAATAATGTTCAAATTCGTCAAACTAACACATTCACAAGCCTGGCATAATTTCGTCAATTTTACTACGAATTTCATTCATCAAACATCGAAAAATTCTGTCGTATTTTTAAAAGTTGAATGAATTTGAGTGAAAGGGACAAGCTGTGGTTAAGCCCCGTAAGAAGCCAACGAGTGCGAGTGAATTAGCACTATAAAACCTTGAAAGCGCGTTGTGTTCATTTTGTATCTACGCACGTAACGAATGCACGGCACTTGTGGCATGGAAATAGTAACTACACCGGCCCGTGCGCTGAATTTTTACCGCGCGAATTTAAATTTTTAAATTTTGTAGATTTTATACAAAACTGATATTACACTATTTCAAAGGTGTTTTTTTTTGTTATTTTCAAATTTTGAATAGCAAGCCCGGCTTTTCGGCTTCTATGAAAGGCACGCCACTGGAGGGGGGGTCTGTCAGACTTTTACTGACTAAATACTACCCCGGAGTTCCTTCTCCCACTTACGCAGAGGATCACGGGAAATGATGCGACTTCCCCAATCCTCGGCTAATGTGTTCATTCATGCGTCAATCACACACTAAGTTAACAAACGCAACTTACGTTAAATTGTATTACAGTTAATTTGAACCAAAACAAAGCAAACTGAACTTGTTATTGATACAGACGTAGCCATAACATCAATCTTATTAATCTTTACAAACTTTTTCTTAGTCATAACAATAGCGGTCGCTCATGAAAGGCCGATGAGATTTTTTTTTGTACTCCATTTATCATTATACTAAAAGACTTATAGAAAAATATATACACAAAGAGTTCAGTCTATAGCTAGAACTTTCGACGACGAGTTTTTTATAAGACTATTCGAAATCTAATTTAGTTGTTTATTGATATTTCAAAACTTGATATTTCACGTTGAGTGCCGTAGCTGAAGTTATTTGTTTATTTATTTCTTAGTGAAACAATAACAGGTCCTTAGGAATATGAAAAAGGAAAATTTACGGATGACTAGACGTCTCGCGACCACTTGAACGTTAAGGAAACGCGAATTAATCTGGGAATGGGAAACCATCAAATGAATTCTCCCGACTTAAGTGTCAGACTTTTACTGACTAAAACCCACCTTTGTTTCTTCGGTTGCCCTAATAGCAATCAGTCGAGTAGTTTTTAGGGATTTCTTGTTTCTGAAATTGAAATTTAATGAATACTGGTCTTCTACTCAATTGAGTTTAACATTTTGAACTGCTATTGCCTTCATGACATTTGGACAGATCCACGTTTTACTTTTAAATGTGTATTTGCTCGTTATTGATTAATCATTCTGCTCAATTTTCGGAAACTTTACAAAAGAAATTGCAGAGTTAGATAACTTGTTAATTAATTAACTTCCTTTAGTTTTAGTCTACACTCCTTTATACTGAAAGGCGGTATTATTCAGTACGATATGTAATCAAGTGTCGTATAAACAGGCATGATTACTTACAGCTTCTGGTAACAGTAGCTGACAAGAGATTGACCGGTTGTTTGCATGCCTTATCACTTTGATCAGAGTAAGTGGAGTTATTTTTTGTACTTGCAATATGTTGTCTTAGAGGAACGCTACCTAGAACTATGGGATTTGGAATATATATATATATATTATCTACTAGCTTTTGCCCGCGGCTTCGCTCGAGTTAGAAAGAGACAAAAAGTAGCCTATGTTACTCTCCATCCCTTCAACTATCTACACTTAAAAAATCACATCAATTCGTCGCTCAGTTTTGCCGTAAAAGAAAGACAAAAATACAGACAGACAGGCAGACACACTTTCCCATTTATAATATTAGTATAGATTATAATAATATAAGATTGAAAATCATTGAAACCAGTTGTAAAAACTTATTGTCATTTAAATTCGTTAGTGGTTTATCCTTTTTTGGCTACTCACTTTTCTTGGCTACTCAAGAGTGATTATTTTAGTATTTGAACGTATTTTTAAAATACTGTTGAAAAACAAACTAGTGATTAGTTTAATATTTAAACTTATATTTAAAATACTGTTAAAGAACAAACGTCAATTCCAAAGTGTCAGTTAGAATCTCGAAAATTTCCATAACGTCAATGACCAATGAAGCTGCTTGTCACCAGTACCTAGACTTGTGTTACTTGTTAAGTCCTCAAAAACACAAGACAAGCATTTTAGTATTAAGTAATCAAACACTAAAGTATAATTCAGTTTGTAGGTCAGCTCTGATATAAACAAAATATAAATGTTATTCTGTGCAATTTATCACTGTCTGTTAACATGCCCTGCAATATTGATATTTGGTTATGTGTGCTATGCATTTTAATTGCACAGTACTTGAAACCTAGCCAATACTCATAGCATATAGATGAACATATTTTAATATATAAACTACATATTTTTGTGCCATTTTCCTTGCTGTGAGATGTAAACGTCGATCGACAACAACACGTTGGTTCATTTAATTTAATGAATATAATAACATGATAGCGCCTAAATAATAAAATAGTTAATTACGCTGTCATTTATTTGTTTAAAGAACATTTTTGTTTAGCAAATCCAGGTGATAAATTTCACTGAGTACAAGAATGTGGTTATAAATTAAATATTTAGATTGGAAAATCTTACCATGTCCAGTACAATGTTATCAGTTAAAAACTCGGTATTTTACTTTTACTCAATGTAATGGAACTTCATGGTCGTTATGGGGTCGATTTATAAAGATAGCCGGTGAAAAATGAGCCTATTCCCCCAAAAATACGCTTCAAGAGGACAAAATAAGAGTGAGTACATATTTTTGGGCGCATAAATTGCTTTTATCTTTTCTGTTAAGTACAGATTAATCGTGTGTAAAGATCTCCTTAGTATGACTGCACTAAAGGTTGCGGAATGTTTATAATAGTTACCGTGACCCCGGAACCTAAAGGGCAACCGAAGGAACATGTGTGGGTTTTAGTCAGTGAAAGTCTGACACTAGCGCCCTCCCGCCGCACCCATGGCGGGAGAAGCCACTTGATGATTTCCCACTCCCAAAACAAAAAATGACTACACTAATAATAAATTGTAGACTTATTTGATGACGTCCTTTGGACCATACTGAAGGAATGCTTTCTACCGGGTCCTATAGAGTACAAAATTTTATCCAAATCATTCCAGTAATTTTGTAGGAGAGCAAATTCAGACTTTTTTGTAAGCCTATTCTGTCTCACTCCAGGGCAAAAGCCCCAACACATAATGTACAGAAGAATTAAATACATTAAAACTGTGAGTTGCTAATATAATCCTGCCTGTCTGTTCGTTGCGCTCTCACTGATTTACCATCGCTAAAACTTTAATATAAGTTGACTCAGAGTAAGATTACACTACGCGAGAATGATCAGGCTTCTTTTTAATCTTCAACTTAATAAGGGCTCTTTCAATTTATGCATTTCTTGTCGTACGGATGCAGCGCCGCAGCGGTACGTTTGTCGTACGGCGCACTTACGTTCGTTTGTGTTGGTGCAGCACTGCCACTGTTGCCAAGCGTTCGCGGTACCGACGCCTGCGCGATTTAATTAAATAAATAAAATAAATATCCTGGGACAACTCACACACGGTCGTCTGATCCCTAACTAAGCAGAGCTTGTACTATGGTAACCAGTGTGTAATTTATAAATACATACATGTAATTATAAATTACACCCAGACAGCAGTTCGGCTTAGCACTCAGGGTACAGGAACCACTAAACCAACTGGCCCGTCAAATATATATGTATAAAAGTCAAAAGACGAAGCATACAAAATAAGAGTGCGCTATGTTTCGCCTGTCAGCATGCAATTTTTAAATGTTAATTCAATTTTATTAATGATAATAACAATAATCTTGAACACTACACTTGTTAGTATAAAAACAAACGAACCATGAACGAAAGTGCGCCGTACCGCAAACGTACTGCAGCCGTACGACACGAAACGCATTAATGGAAAGAACCCTTAAACACGAGATTCCCTTTATATAAAGAACTAACAAAGCTAAGTTCAATCTTAACCTTATCAAATGTAGGTAAAGAAGTAACTTGCATTCAACATGCAAGCGAGGTAATCAGGTTATCTTTGAATTCTATCGAGTCAGTAAAAGGTAATTGAAATATCATATTTTAAGTCTAAATAAACTCGATAATAAAGCTTACTATTCATTTTATCTTTTGGTGTCGTATTCCAGCTGGTACGAAGTTATAGGTACTTAAATAGTTAATTGTGAAAAGAGGTAAAATTGTTGGCAATGTAATGTTTTGCCTATAGTTCCCGCGTACTTACTGTAACGCAAATCGTATCTAATATTTTTTTAAATCAAGTTCATTATTGCTTTTTGTAAGTAACGCGAATATTCGCCGTATCGCGATAAAGTAGCCACAGCATAGGTGGCTTGGAAGTACTATGAGCCTAGATAAAGGACTTTTTTAACGTCATAATTATTAATTTCATCATTATTATTAATTATTAGGAATAATTTTTCCGTAAACACTATGAGGAAAAACAAATGATTCGATTTTATATATGCCCTCTTGTTTTAAAAATATTTGAACGACCCAACTCTTATAATCTTCTGTATGATATCGATTATAGTCTACCGGCTGGGGGCTTAGTATCAGTGGCTCCGATCGAACCAGAGATTTAATTATTGATTTACTAGCTTTTGCCCACGGCTTCGCTCGCGTTAGAAAAAGACAAAGTAGCCTATGTTACTCTCCATCCCTTCAACTTTGCCGTGAAAGAAAGGCAAACATACAGACAGATAGACACACTTTCCCATTAATATTACTAGATATGGATATTTTTGACTGGTGTCTCGGACGATCCTTTTTTTATGAAGTTTTGTACAGTCAGAATAAAAACACTCAGCGGCCAAAACACCTTCTTACAGTACAATATAATAATAATAAGTCTGATATCATAGGATTATATGTTTCTTTCTACATGACACTTGACTATCTGGCTATTGTAGTAAGTAAACACAACCAGTAAAATATAAAGTAATAAAATCTCCAAAACACATTAACTATTCATTCTCGACATTTTAATTATCTTAAGTAGATTGCAATTTGCGACTGTAGAATTATTTTCTGCTGCAAGGAACCTATAGAATATTCAGATGGGAAGCTGCCGTAATTAAAAGATTATGAATGTTCGAAGAATTTAAATCTGAAGAGATTTTAAATTAATTAGTACGAGCGCTCGGAATCTATCGCGCTTAAGAATCTAGACTTTTTTCTAGGAGGTTTGTTTTTCTTTATAATATTTTAAAGGATAATAATATAGATATGAAATAGATATGAAATAGATAGAAAATAAACTTACAGCTATTAGGACATGTTAGAATAGTTTATTTTTGAAGGGGGATCTTAAATCAACTTTTAACCTTTCATAGATTTTAATGTTGTTTTTATCGTTTTTACCAAGAGCTAGTAGTTAAAGATTCTTTTACGACCACCAAGTTTTTATTACCGAATGATATTTTATTTATTGTATTATATAATGATATTTGATTTTTCACTCTATGCACTATACAGTGCGAAAAGACCGAATTGCATTATTAAGATCAAAACAATTATGTCAAACAAGTACAATAAATAAACTATTAGAGTACCGTTTTAACGAATAGTACTAAAAGTACTAAAATTTTGAACTTAATTTAGCTTGGATTTGGATATGAGATCTTCAAACTTCGTACGAGGTGTTGAACATCCGTTAATTTTTGGGAAACTGACAAACTACGAGTCAACCACATCAGTTTAGGTCAATCTAAAGGCAACCTTGACATGTCTTTTAATCTAAAAAAAATTTACCAGGTTTTAAATATCTAAACCGACAGGTTGTATGGGTTTGTGGTAAGTTAAATGTTTAAATGTGCATGTGTGAGGACTTAAAAAGTCTATTATACAAAAGCTTTTTTAATTCAAGACTCAAAGCATTCCTATTGGAGAAAAGTCTCTATTCAATAGACGATGACATATCCACGTTTTAATTTTTTATTGTAGGTATTGTTTTTTTTGTATTATTTTCTTTTATTTATTGTGATATTAATGTGTTATTTTTTTATTTAATGAATGTGTTTTTATGCTTATTTATTTATAGATCTGTGACTTCAAACACAATGTAAATTGTTCATGATATAAATTGAATTTGCATTAAACAGTTGGTGTTACAAAATTTCATAACATTTAGTACCTAAGTTTTGTAGCCAGCAAAATAAAACGAAACTAGATTTCTAAGTCCTTTTACATCAGATCTCACCATAATCGGATCAACTGAGAGACCGATATTGTAATAAGCCACTCTCTCAACTCGAAGGATGTGTGTAGGTCCTTTTATACAATTAATTATTTCCTCGAGAATATTACTTCCTAGCAGGATTTATTAACTTAGCTAACTGTCCACCGCGGCTTTGCGTAGTTTCCGTTTCAGTGGAATCCTAGACCTTTCTCATGCTATAGACTCACTGTACCAAATTTCACATTAATCGTTATAGTAGTTTTGGCGCGTAAGTGAGACAGATAGACAGAGTTACTTTCGCATTTATAATAGCACTTGGGAATCGCTTCAGTTAAGTAATAATAATACCATGGTCGTACAACTGTCAAATACAATGGCAAGATGAAGACGGCAAGTAACTAAGCCAAATTACGCGCTAAGTTATCTTTATTTTAACCTTAATTTTAATTTGAATATATATTTCATGGTCCAACATTCAAAGTTGGATTTTCTGATGGTGCGACTTCATTTGACATTTTAATATAAACCTCATTCTAATGATTCTAGAGTATAGCCTTAGTCTTAACTTGAATATAAATTACATGGTCAATAAGGCAACCTTGGGTGAGGATTTTAAAAAAATAATTTAATGTTTTCTAAATAAGTTTTAGTCTAAAAAACATTGCTTTGCTCTACATTAGTTCTTCATTCACCATCTACGTATACATACATAATTACATATATATTTATAATTAAAAACAGCTAATTAATTTCCAAGGCTTAATTCTGTCGCATGAACACTCAAAAAGTTTTCCTCTCATGCTGGAATCAACGTTTCTATTCTACACATTTCCTGTAAGGCTTCTGAATCCGCTTTATAGTCTGCGAGACTTAAAGTTCACTGAAATGTAGTAATTAAATGTACTGTTATTATATTTAATGAATGCATGTCACGAAGTAAGTTTTCAAAGCAACAAAAAATGTTTTTAGACTTAACTCCAAACTGAATTTCTGATTTTATTTGGAGTGTGATTTACATCGCGCTCGTTTTTTTTGATTAAATGAATGGCATGACTATAAACTTAAGTCTGGAGCTACTACAAAATACATTCGACATTATCAAACGCATTGCAAACGGAAAAACTTCTTACATCGTGTTTCACGAATAAAATAAATAAATAAATGTCCTGGGATAACTCACACACGGCCATCTGATCCCAAACTAAGCTTGTATTATGCTAACCAGACAACTGATAAACATACTTATAAAATTGATAAAAACACACATATCACTATATAGTATAAAACAAAGTCGCTATCCTCTGTCTGTCCCTATCTAAACTGCGCAACGGATTTTGATGCCGTTTTTTTGATAGACAGAGTGACTCATACGGAAGGTTTATATGTATAATACATGCATAATATAGTAGAGAAAAGCCGGGATTTTTAAGGATTTGTAACACCCGTGCGAAGCTGGGGCGGGTCGCTAGTTATAGATAAATTACACCCAGACACAGAACAAACAATCATGCTCATCACACAAAGTTTGCCCTCGGTGGACAACAAACCCACGAACTTCGGCTTATCAGCCACTACACCAACAGGGCCAAAAAAATTTTCGAGCGGCTTATTAAAAATTATCGATTTTCATTTCCATTCAGCGTACAATGAATAGGCGATGCAGTCAAGTGTTAATGAACACGATGCAAGCTGGGATTATACAAGTACCGAGTCATCATTCAAATAGGTCAAGTGTGGTTGCAGAATGTTTATAATAGTTACCGTGACCCGGAACATAAAGGGCAACCGATGGAACATGAGTGGGTTTTAATCAGTAAAAATCAGATACGTAGGAAGGGGAAAGCTATTTGATGATTTCCCACTCCCAAAAAAAATGGTCAAATGTGAATAAAATTGTGTGTGATTGGGTTTCGTAGTGTAAAATGGTTAGCTCTGATAATTAAAATTTTAACCCCCGACAAAAAAGAGGCGTGTTTTATAAGTTTGTGGTGTCTGTGGCTGTGTTAAACAGATGAACCGATTTAGATGCTGTTAATTCAATTGAACGTAGGTTATTCAGCGATGATTTTTAGACATACTTCACCCAAATCGGTACAGGTGTTTCGACGTTATCAACTGTCTGCTGTTAGCAGACAGTTAGCTGCAATTGCGAACCTGATAATTTCAGGCGGTTTTTTTTAATTCTTAATTTTCACTTGTTCACTTAATTCTGTTGTGCTATTGGCTTAGTGATTGACCAGACTACGAAGCTGACCAGACTACGAAGCCGGAGGTCGTGGGTTCGATTCTCACCCAGAACAAGCCTGTGTGACAATAATATGTATGAATATATGGGATCAAATGGTGTTGTGCGAGTGGTCCCGAGATATTATATTGGTTGTATATAGCAGTTGTATCTAGCTAGCAAAGGGGTGGTGAGGTGGACAATTAACTCCAACAGAAATAAACACTTTCAAGCTTAATAGTTATTTCATAAAAGCCTAGTTTGGCAGTCTAGCCAGCGATATTGTACGACTCCCCGACGCGTCCCAGGTTCTAAATAAAAGAGGTCAGTGGGATGGGAACATAGTAAATGACTGATATCACTTTTTGTGACTTTATCGTCTCATACTTACTTTATTTTTATTATGTTTACTGTTATTTTGGGTTATACCTGAAGGTCAAGATAATAAAGCTATGCTAATATTATGAATCTGAAGAGTTTTTCAAACGCGCTAATTTCAGGAAATACTGGTCCGAGTTAAAAAAATATTTTTGTGTTAGCCCGTTTGTTGACGAAGGATATTGGAGCTGATTATCTTGTTCGCAAACTTAACTAAATTTAAGTTAAATGCATCTTTCTCTTTCCATTTCCTAAAGAAAAGGACAGAAGATACACTTTAGTTTAATCCTGTCAAATGAGACAGCGCCTGAAGAAAATTGGCGTATATTTAGTCGCCATTTTTTCAATCGCGTCTAAGTTATCTGTGGAGTGTCTAAATTTGACAGAGCTTAACTTATATTTTATCTTCTGTCCTATTCTTAATGAAATGAAAAGAGAAAGATGCACTTAACTAAAATTAAGTTTAGTTTCTGAATAAGAGAATCGGCACCAATGGCTATGTAACATCACGCAACGACCTACAGGACTACAGCGCAGTAGTAACCAAAGATGCGAGTTAAAACCTGGGGAACAGCTGGTATTATCAAAATCAAATACTTGGATTACAGAAAATTAGGTAAAATGAAGGAATTTTTTAACCGTGACAGCGATTGGATGTTCAACTAACGATTAACATTCTTAAAAGTTACAAGAATCTGCCCCTTTTCATTTAAATAGTTGTAAGAAAGATAACTGACATTTTCAGTTGCTGACCTACCTAGGTGGAATTCAGGCCAATAATCTGGAACTATGGATGTATATTATAGATGTATATCTAGTATGTATTGCCATCTATATACATAAAAGAAAGTCGTTTTAGATACACATATTATATTTATAACTCAAGAACGGCAGAACCGATTTAGCTGGAAATTGGTGGGGGACAGCTTTGGACCAGTGGATGGACATAGAATACTTTTTATCTTCTTTTTTCGTAACCAAAAATCCATGAATGGTACGCCAGAGATACGGCATTTCTGCACTAGTGATTTTAAGGGTAGATAATAATGTTTATATTTAAAGAGACCGTTTGGTGGTCTGGGTGATTGGGTGGTTTCGGCTGCCTGTTAATTTGGTGGTCAACATATAGCCAAAACTGCTGACGCTATAAACACGGAAATCATGAAAATAAGCTAATTGAAGCCAGGATAGAACAGGGGATTAATTCCTTTTTGAAAATGTATAAAGCTTTTTAATTTGCGTTTTATTTTATTTACGTGTTCCGTGTGTGTTAAATATCTTTTTGAATGTGAATAAGGTATTATCATAAACCTCGCTCTAAAAAAGGGTAGCACAGAAGCTAGGAAATAAGTACGCACAGAATAGGAATTTAGTGTATTTTCTTATCTGATCTTGTTTTTTTTTAACTAAATGCTGTGAAATCACAATATAATATGAACGGAATAACATAAAGTATTCTATATCGTATAGTGATTCAACATACTATTTTAAACACATTGTGTGAGTAAAAATTGATTGATTGTCGTTGACGTTGACAACTTAGCCAACTTATATTTCGCGTACGAAAGTACTTCAATTATCATTTTACACAAGTGGTCCTCGGGACTACTAATAGTCCTATAACTTGACACGCAAGCTCCGCCCTCAAGCATGCAATTAATTTCGAGGTTTCCTCTTAATGGCTTTCCTCAAAGTTTCGGCTAAGCTAGGCTGAAGTAAGTCTAGCGGCTCCACGAAGTATTCTCGATCCACATACCTATAGACCATGCCAGACTTACAGACAAGATTACATAAAAAATTAACTATCCAATGTGTTTATTTAGGGTCAGTCAGGTTTTAAAAGGGCAACACGATCTATCTTCATCACTTAACCTTTATCGCTGACGGTATAGGTCAATGCTTCAACATATCTTTACTTTGTACTTCCGCTAGTGCTCGCTTAGAACTCCATGTTTGGAATCAGTCTCACGTTCATTTCCGATGCAAAGAGTGTGTGTCAACCACACTGACATCTACATTCTTATTAGGTCAAATATACACCTAGCTACGCAAAGAAAACCCTACTCAAATAACACTTAGCCATCCACGCTTCGGTAACTTCAACCTTTTCAATTTCCTGCGCAAATAGCATTAGATTTTCCATTTTGCAGCTAACGTTGACATTTTCTTACGACTTTTCTTAACCATCGTCATTCATGGTTGTACGCAGTCAGTATAAAAAATATTGCGGTCAGGCCAGCTCACGGTAGGCAGTCAATATTATTGTATGGTTAAATTGATAATAAGACTATAAAAGTGGTAGGCCAGTGTGACATCAGCGGTGGAGCAAGGCCGGTGTGCACGATGCGCCGGTGGGCGCGGGTGCCGGCGGCCCTCGCGGCTGGCGAGACGCGGCGGCGGGCCACAACCGCGAGCGGACTGCCCGACAGCGCGCGTCTTCGCTAATGCCCTCTCGTTCCCACTCTCTTCACACTACCTTATTATTTCACTAACTTAGTGTTCCCACGTCTGTCGCGAGTGAGTGACGTGTCGCGCGCGTACACACACGATAATAATAACGATACAATGAACTGTGAATATTTATTTACGATGCACATTGTGTTCAATCGGCCGTGAACGGTGCGGATGTGGTTGCTAGGTCGAATTGGCTCTGTTTGATCAGATCTCGGCGCTGCCGGTGCAGCGGCGTGGTGTTTACGTTGTTCTGTTTAGCACATGGGCTCAGTAGCTGGCGCAGTGCGACACATGTTGTAAATAAACAACGTTGTCTAACCCCACGTGTCCCCACGAGCCCAAAGCGCGCCAAAGCATTATTGTTCATATTTTCGTGACTAACGGTAAACATATTATCAGCACCGTCAGTATCAGTAAAGAACGGGTTTTGATAAATAAACATATTACCATATAACAGGTAACTGTAAGTATTTGTTAAGACTTAACCATCGGTGGCTATATTAGAGGCGGTTTGATAATTAATTACACAATCAGTTTGATACATAGGTGGTTTGTTTACAAAGTTAGTTGAAGTTCAAAAGTTTACAAGTGGCTATGAGTTGAAGTAAAACGGCGCGTATTCGGAGTTCTAGTAGAGTCCGTACTCCGTACGTACGGTGCGATACAAACTGTGATTTACCTTTGAGTCAACTCTGTACTGCAATTTGTGGCAATATTAAATTCAAGCTGTTGTGCAAATTATTGAGAATGTTGAAAAAATTACATAGTTTGATTTTTAAGTAAATCATTATAAGATTTATCAAAAATTTTGCTAGCTATGTTATTAAAGTATTATATTATGTAAAAGTATTTAATTTACAAATGGAAAATTACAATTTCGTTACTTGTATAATCCAGAAATTGTATTCACTAAATCCTTCAGTGTAAAATGTTAAAGAGCTCAAAATTTAAAATAAACAGACATAAAATATCAATATCTCGTCTAGAAACTTAGAAAAATAATCAGTCATATAAAATATGCACCGATCAAATAAACAAAAGTTCTTAAAATAAGAACGATTACAATATAACGCAGTCGCTGTTCTCGTCTGTCTGTCTGTTTTTCCGCTTACAACTATGCAACAGATTTTCATTCAGGTTTCACTATCATTTAGAAAGACAATCTGAAAACACACCCAACGTAAGTTTTTGGAAAGGTTTATACGTTTAAAACATGCATATAAATAAATATCTAGCTCAGAACAGCCGAGAATTTAAAAAAAAATTAATACCTGTGCAAACCCGCGGCGTCTATCTAGTTAAACGATAAACTACGAAAAATTCCGTGTTATTACCGAGTGGCTTTCTGCCGGTACTAGTTTGCTAGAAGGCCAACGAAGTGCCAATATTTCAATCATGTTTATCCAGCATCTTGACATCAGACGAACATACAGACAAATAAACACACAAGAAATACAATCGCAAAGTATCATTTGAGTACTACAAAAACCAATAGGATATTTATTTGTAAACACAAAAACTACTTAACAATGTCTGAGATGGTTTTTCGCGTTTTCCTTGCGGATTTTTTTAAGTAGGTTAAATTACTTGATTTATTACGGAGCTGTGATAAATTCAACATTATTGTAAGGTTGTTTTGTCACATAAGTTAAACCGGTATTTAGAACGGAAATCGATTTATATAATAACTTTATTTTGTGTCGAACTAGCAGTCATACCATATTTCTTGAAACAGGTGTCATTTTAATTAACTAAAACAATTCTCTACGATCCATACCTATTGTTTTAAATACATAAACTTACGTATTTCTTGAAAACATACGATGACATTGAGTTTTGAAGTTGCGAGTGATTATACTGTTAAAACGTTCCTCATTGAATCCTAAATTGATAAACAAAATCGTATTTACATATTTCAAAAACATTGGGCTTAACTCTTCATAGCGGATGTTTTGTAAACCTCTATATCGTAATCCATGTACATGTACTTACTGTATATTTTAAAGGGATACCGTGATAACGTTTTTATCTGATGTCGCAAAAACGGCACTTATCTCTTAAATGTTTGATGGCAGTCTTCCTGATAACCTCGTGTGGCTAGGATCGGTAATCCGATATACTCATTGAAAGGACCTCGATATCTTTGCCTTAAAAATTGTCTGATTATTGACTTACAGAACTGTTTAGCTTTACCTAAATCCGATAACTGTAATCTACTCAATTTTAGAATACGATTATTGTAATTTTTAATATGTGTTTTAAATTAACTGCTTTTTATGAACAGTTTCTGTACTGATGATGGTAACTAATCGCCTCTGGACTCATTTGGCTGGCTTACACGAGATCCTTCCAGGCCTATAACCAAATTAAAAGCAAGTAAATTTAATTTATTTGTGCACAGGTTTTCTGGTGCATAAAAAGTACAAAAAGTAAATATAATTAATGAACAAAGCAAATTTTTTGATAGCTCATGAACGAATGATTCATCACAAAAATAAACACGTAATCTATATTTTAGTAAAATTACACGCAAATTAAAAAAAAAGAAGTGTAAATTCAACTTCTATCTCAAAGCTTAAGCTACCATTCCTGGATTTCCTGGAAATGTTTCCTGGCTGCTAAGTGATCTATTTAATTGCAAAATGTGTCGGGAAGGTATTACAACTCCGGTTTTGGAGAGTTTCTGTCCACGGGTGCCATTTTAATTAAAGTTCCGACACATCTCGTCCGACATTAATCAGCTGCGTCAAGGGCATGAAGATCCTTGGACTTTATAATTTACAACTTGTTTTACACTTCAAATGTTGTAACAACTTGACGTGATGTAAATCTCCTTGTTTTGCTTATTATATTGTATTTTTGTGTTTGCGGTTTTTGTAGTTGACCTCTTGACCGGGAGTCTCCAGCTCGAGCCATTTACATTACACAATCATTAAATAATACCCTTTTTTTGGGGAGTGGGAAATCATCAAATGACTTCTCCCGTCCTGGGCGCGGCGGGAGGGCTAGTCAGACTTTGACTAAAACCCACTCATGTTCCTTCGGTTGCCCTTTATGTTCCGGGGTCACGGTAACTACTATAAACACTCCGCAACCTCATTTAATAATACCCTCACATGTCAGTCATATTTTACGCAATTATAACGTAGATTTTACTTTCAAAAAACCAAAAGCAATGATCGCTCTTACACGATTTGGGTGACGCTAACCTCTATACACATTTTAAAACCGGTTCAGTTTTATAATATCTCAAAAATATATTATATTTATGTAATTATGTTATGTCACATATTTCTTGAAATAAAAAAGGTTGGCGTAAAAAATACCACGTGTCGGAATTCTGTTCTGCATCGTTTATTCTAAGGTTGGGACCGTTTTGTTTCGTCATAGCGTGATCGGCCTTAGAAAGAGCCCCCTTAGAACACTTTTTTTAATGTTAGGCGGTACCCTTTGTTTGGCTTAGGTTCCCATCTCTGTGTTAAGTAATTTATTAATCTCGACAACATTTTATTTGGATGGCTGTCACAAAAATCTTTTATTTAAACCATTATATTCAATAAAACACAAAAATATGTATACTCGCGCGCATTTACATTACACGTACTCGCGCTAGGTGTCTCAGACCGAAACCTGATCTCCTTTGTATTAGAGCAAAAATAATAGTTTTGAATATAGGTAATTGATTTACTTGATTTTCATTCTAAAGACAAACTTATAATTAAATAGATAAACAAAAAAAAAACATATTTGTACGTATAATTTATTAGTTGTAAACAATCTTTTGATTCCGCGTCATAAAAGACGTATTTTTTACACTCCAAGATAAATAAGGTGATTCAACTTTATTTTTATTAACAACGAAGAAAATATTAAAGTCAAAATAGTAAAAACAATAAAATACATTAATCACTACAAACATTCATTGACGTAACTATCAGAATATTGTCATACCATTTTTTTTTTTGGTGAGTGGGAAATCATCCTATGACTGCTCCCGTCCTGGGTGCGGCGGGAGGGCGTGTCAGACTCTTACTGACTAAAACCCACTCATGTTCCTTCGATTGCCTTTTATGTTCCAGGGTCACGGTAACTATTATAAACATTCCGCAACCCCGATATTGTCATACCATAACAGCATGCTCTAGACTAGACAAAAGTACCTATTTCTTGCATTTTATGTAGTTGTATCATGTCTTACGATTTTTCTTTGAAGAGCAAAATGAAATTCGATCCCCTTCTGCTTGCCAGAAGAGAGATTAAGAATTATCAATTTTTCATGTATCTCTCATCATCATAAATCGAATTAAAATGTTTACTTCCCAATAACGCCCATATACTCTCTTCATTTACTTCGGTCACAAAATATACCAAGAGCAAATAAAAACTGTTCCAAATTAAATGAACAATACTTAATAATAATAATTTATAATACTTATTTCATAAAATGTAACTTTTACACTTTTACACATTTTTTTTAGTCATTTTTAAAAACTTAAAAATATTACCATACCTACATTAGTAACGCCTTTACTCGTATCGGTCTCACGGACCGTTATTAGCCAAAAAGTCATACTTCTCCACTTGGCAACTGCGATCACATCGTACAAAAGAAGGAAAAAGACAAATAATGAATTTACTACAATAAATTAATTATTATACTGGGACAACTCACACACGGTCATCTGAGCCCAAGCTAAGCTCTGCCTCGAGCTTGTGTTATGGTAACCTTACAAACTGATATACATACTTAAATATTTTATAAATACATACATATTATAGATAAATTACACCCAGACACAGAACAAACAATCATGCTCATCACACTAAGCATCACAAAATCGCAGAGTATGTAGTTTATGTAAAAACAATGAATGATTGATTTGTCGATCTGAAGCTGAGGCTACACTAGGCTGCGACGCGAACTGCGACGCACGAGCGATTGAAACAAATACATGGATTCTCACTAAATGGCTACACCGTTCATCAAATATTACTAGCGATCTTTGATTATTTCTGCGACAGGAACTACATTACTGTAATCGCGGCACTGGCTACATCGACGTGTCAGCGAAATTGAATCGAATATACGCCAGATTTTCGCTTATAATGTAGCCATTCCACGTTTATCTTGTTTCGCTCTTCCAGTCGTATCGCAAATCGCTGCCTACTGTAGCCTCAGCCTGAGAGACCGAGGCGCGAGTATACGTAGGTGAAGATGATTATAGAGTACATAACTAATTCCTTCAATTAAATACCCTTTAAAGATAATATTAAACAATAACAAATTAACAACCAGGTATCAACTTGATGATCCACTATTATATAAATGTCGTTAGGAAATATCATTAGTGCTAACGACATTTTCGGTAATATTATCCAAATTCAACACTTCGTGAGCCTTAGAAGAAAATTTGTCTAATTGCTGTTCTCATCTGAGCAGCAATAAGTCTAAGATTGTTGTCATAACAAGGTCAAAAAAGAGAAAAAAACTTATTTTCTTCATGCCTTTATTGCTTCTGATCTGAATGCTTAGGTAGGTATTGTGCGCCTGGCACTTGGCAAATTATTCCATTAACATTTCAATTTAAATTAAACTATCGAGCAAATTAAGTTCTTATCTACTCCATTTCGTAATTATGGTAACTAAATAAATTTCCGATTTAAGTTCCGGAAAATTTCACATAACGAACTTAGCAGTTCCAAAATAATTATCTAATGCTAGCGACCCACTGCTTTGCAGAGGTTTTTTGGGTTTTTTGAAAATCTCGGCTTTTCTCTATAATATATTGGTTTCTCATGAATCTAAATATAGGTGAAAACGGCAAGAAAATCTGTTCACTAGTTTTTACAGTCAAACACACACATTTCAGAAAGTTATTCAATTATAACTAACTAGCTGTTCCTCGCGGTTTCACCTTCGTTACGTTAGGTTTTTGGTTACTGCCTCGCTCCCGTGGGACATAGCGTGATAGCCTATGTTACTCAGGGATAATGTAGCTTTCGAATGGTGAAAGGATTTTTTAAATCGGTCTAGCAGTTTTTGAGCCTATTCATTACAATCAAACAAACAAAGTTTTCCTCTTTATATTATTATATTATTAGTATAGTTTTAACTAACACTAACAAAACAATAAAAAACACACACAACAAATTAAAGATTTTTTTTATTATATTTTAATGTTGTTGGTAAGTTGTATGAATTTTATATGACTCAGTTTAGCGAACAGTAAATTGTTAAATAAAAAAATAAATGACTAAACGTACATACATTATCTAAAAATATCCTTATGTAAAGCATTGAACTTGGTCTAGAATGTTTTATTTAAAGATATTATAGGTAAATAAGTAAACGAATAAATTGTTTAACCTTGAACATTGCAAACTTGTGATAAGTGATAACGTTCTAATACCTACTTAGTATTTGTTAGTCTTTCCTTGTTTCCTATTTGGTCACGAAAACTTGATGTTTTAGTATCTCATGTACACACATTTACTTGTTTAACTTCATTTAACATTTCAGTAAAAATAAAAACCTGCAAACAATTTGTACCTGTCATTACTAAGATAACATAAAAAATTGATTGCTGTATCCAAAAATAAAACGACTGAGGTATTATCGTTTTTTTAACAACAATACTTTGATAACATCAATAACACACGAGTTCAAAGATTGTTTACTAATTAAAACTTTGTTATTTCTTTTGCGTTTCTATAAAGCGTTGTTGTGTGCCGGTCGTCACGTTCGCCATGCAATGACACCATGGTGAGTTAACTTGGCACGCTGTGAAGGTGACCCCATGTACCCACGCATGCGTCCTGCCTGTCCCAAACGTTTGTGTTCACTGCGTGCTCAAGGCCCCGCGGCGTTCCCGCCACAGTCCTCCACACAATCCCTCTAAGTAGGGTGTCGCGACCTTGGAACTAGTTAAACCTGTTTTTATCCCCTTCCGACTACGCGGTATACCAGCTGGCGTGTTCTCTCTCTTATGGTATAAAAACAACACGTGTCCTTAAAATGCTTTTACATCAAATTTTAACGTTTTCGGTTTACTTTTGCACGGGACAGTGTACTTTGATGTTGTATATTTATCAAAACGTGGTCTTTATATAAAACCCGCTGAACATTTTAGCTAATAGAATATTTTTTTATGTTATGTTTTTTAATATTGCTAGCCCGAGATCTGATCAATATAAAAACGAAGATGTAGGTGTTCGAGTGAGGACTCAATGAAGTTTAAATAAACAGTATTCAAAATGCACGGTCTAACACATTTCCTTCATAAGCACCGGGAGTCTACTCCTCCACTGGAGAAGGAGGACAGCAGCGGTGACAGCTGGTATTCTAGTCTGAGTACGGGAGATTCTCGTAATGTGCTGGCACACGATGGTGCGGCGTCATCATCGGCTGCACGACCTATCCCTATTCACCCGAGGAGCTCTAGTGCTCAGCGCAGTTTGCGAGCCAGTTCAGGGAGCCCCTTTGAGTTTGCATCTAGTCCCCGCGACCGCTACCCCAACTTTGCGAGTTACATTCGTGACGTCATGGAGAGAGGCTCCCCAACACAGCACTACTACACTCATCAGCCGGACTACAGACGGCAGCGTAGCGATGGAGAGCGCCACCAGCTCAATGTCAACACATACCACGCGCCACGAAATGACTATAGAAATTTTGTTTCACCTCTCTATAATGATGCCATGGATGATATCCAAGAACACGAGTACAGCAAGTGCGAACGCTATGGTGAAATCTCCAGTTCAAAGTTAAGCCATAGGAACCGCCATGACAACAAAAGTTTTGCTCAAAAGTTAACAGAAAGTGTAACAGGCGTTAAAGATAAAGATCATAATAAAGATGGGAAAAGTGAAAAAAATGAAAGGCGAGGGTCAGGGTCGAGCGCCAGCGGACATCGGCACAAACACCACACGATACAAGAGTTGATTCGAACGTTTGGCAAAAAAGTGGGGCAGTGGCGGCACGAGTCTGGGGAAGGTCGGCGAGGCTCTTGCGCTATTCCGGCCGCCAGTCACGACGAGGCTCGGGCTATGGACAGTGATGAGTTTCGCTCACGATCAAAGTCTCTCGATGGTGATCACTCGCATAAAATTCTAAGGCGGCAAGTGCTCGAAGATTGCGGAGCTACGTATCAGATTTACGACGAGATATTAAGAGAAGGTATCGTATTAGTCGCTTTTCTTTAAGAATTTCTAAAGCTAAAATTGTAACGTTGATAACTCAACTGGTTTATCCTTAATTCAATATTGGAGTAACAATTTTCTCGTTCCGGTGCTGCCTAACTGCTATAGAAATATCCATTAGGCGTGCCGTCCTGAGACGGTATTTAGAATATTCTCGTCAATGCTAGCTAGTAGTACGAGAGCTGTATAACATAAATAAATCTTCCACTTAGTTTCCTGCGTTATGGCCTGAGGTCATTTGTGTTTACTTTACGTCATTAAAAGAATATTTATGAAGACATAAATATCAGTTAGGTATCTGATTCAGATGTGTTTGTTGGTTTTGTTGAATGCTCGCTCTGATTCACATCGGACAGGACTTTCACAGCGCACCTACTTGCGGTTGTAGAACGTTAAACAATACTTCACACATTAACTTGTAATGGTTTAATATGATATCATTATCGAATCATTTGCTCTGCTATTCAGTTTGAATTACCAACTAACTTCGCTGATTTCGATTCTTAGTTCCGATTCTTTGCTTCCACACCTACAGGTAAAAATGAACCTTATGTTTATTCTCTATTTAATAATTATCAGTGGTCTTAATGAGGTCACATATCTTAGCTGCATCACCGGCGCGGCGCACTTAATTAGAAAGTCTGCACTGCGTTGGAAAGGGAATCTTTCATCTCAATCAACATATTTGAAATTTATGGCAGCAAATCTGTATATCAATGAGACATATCGCTGCTATACTAAACACTAATTCGATGTTTAACCAATCATGACGCTCATTACGAACTATCTGCAGTTGGCGCAGTCGCGACGGTACGTTTATTTTAAAATTGGAACACGATACAATTTGCCCGTCATCTGTGAATGACCGCACGTACATAACCCTTGGGAATGCTCTTAACATTTAATTCATTATAGAACATTATATTATTAAGGTGGTGCCAATCAATGAATAGATCGACATCGATAGCGTCAATACAACTGTCAATGTGTTTCTTTTGATTCAGTTCAATAAGGTTTTCACTCGTCGGGAAAATAAGAAGAAAATAGTGCAGTTGCCTAGTTTCCTGCAATTCCTTTTGACTTTGTTACAATTTCCAGGTTCCAAGTTATTTATCATTGTCTCTTGTTCCCGAGTTCCAGCAACGAAGTTCAAAAGGTTACGTTTGGCACCAAACAAAACCAATTCCAATTTCACGAATTAATTAAATTTTTCTTCAAATCTTGGTTAACTGCAAGTCATTCAATATGCAATTAATTTATTTCATTATAATGAGAGGTGCGTTGCTTATTTCGTACCATTGTTGAAATATTGAAGATAACCTTTACGTCATTTGACCTCTCGCTACGTGCCCTATTCCGTCTGGATTCTGTCTCGTTTACTGAGGTTATTCTAGACTCTCTTTTATCTTTATGACATCTGGGTAAAATACGACGCGCGGCATGCATTTCGAGACTTTGTCTCTTAAACCGGTTTTTACCTTCAGTAAAAGAGGACTTTGTAATTTCGTATGAGTCATGTGTTTGCTGAATTTTTGTAATCTTGCTGTTATATTTTTAGCTCGTTAATTTATCATGTGCAATGTTTTGGCAGGATATTTATGTTGATGTGTTTATTTAAGTTTGGCGACCGGTACCTGCTCCTTTCACAGGTTAAATGAAAGTGATTTTTTAACAAATTTCTCAATTTTGACATTGACGTAAGAGAAAAAATGCGGAATGCCCTAAAATTCTTGGCAAATACAGATTAAGGACCGTGTTGAGATCTGCAAGTGAAAACAGAATGTGAAACTGATGGTAGGCATTTGCAATAGTCGCATACGCATGTGTTCCGATGACGTCACTCAAGGCAGGTTTCCCTGGTACCATTGAAGGCCACGATGATACTGAACACAAAAGTAGAACTGGTCGTGTATTGAAAACAAAAACTGGTCCTACTGGGACTGATATTTTGGTAAGGCACAAGACAAGTTTACGATAAAAAATAGCTTAATTTAAAATTAAGCTATTTTTTATATAGGCAATAGGGAATTAGTTAAGTAACTTGATCACACAAGGTCACATATACGATAATTGTCGTGGAACTTACTTAACAGATATTTAAGGTTGGGTGAGGTACGTGTGATGTTTTACTTTGATAAACGTCCATAGGTATATCAACTGCAACAATGTCGTTTTTTCTGGATTTTGAGGTAATATTGTCATGACCAAAAATTGAGCCTATGACTATGCTTTTTATGTTAAATAACTGTTTTTATATAGTTACAAAGAGACAACATTAAAGTACAATACTATTTACAAATTCCCGAATTCTATGATGCTTGAAGTAGGTATGTATATCTCGCTTTCCCTTATAAGTACTTAAAACAAAATAGATTCTGTCCGTAGGCCCTTTGTGTAGTTTTTGTTTCATATTTATTATATATATGTTAGACCGTCACAAAATAAAAAAGACGAAACAAATACTAATTACGTAACTTGAGTGCATACTAGGTTTATTTTTGGTCTTGCACGAACCTGTGACTCGAGAAAATGAATCAGCCTTTAGCTTTATCATACCGATCGAAAGGCTTCGTCACAAGGATTACTTTATGCTAAATAACGAAGTGTCAAAAATAAAAGAAAGACCATGAATTGCGACGGTGACAGTTATATAGCTCGCGCGACAGCCGGCTATTATAGATTTTTCATATATTTTCTATTAATCCGTGCAATTTGCGAGGGGCTTGAATGGTTAATTGAAGCACGTCCGTAGTAACGTTTATTTATTTTGGCCTTACAAACCACAACGCCAACAATACTGCGTTTCAGTAATATCTGTCATAATATGAACTAGCTGCCCCCCGCGGTTTTACCCACGCAGTACCTGTTCCCGTGCGATTTTTGGGATAAAAACTGTCCTATGTCCTTTTTCAGGCTATGGACTATCTCTATACCAAATTTCATAAATACCAGTTTAGTAGGTCTGGTGTGGAAGCGATAAACAAAAGGTTGTATGGTTTGTGTCCCTCTGGTTAAATTATAATAATATGAACATGACATAAAGGGCTAGTTGTAGGAAGTTACACGACGAATTGACATTGACATATTTTTATACCTGACTGACCGGTCATTTTGTTTGTTTCCAGTGGTTTATAAAAGTCATTACAGTTACCTAACAAAAAAAAATTATATGATAAAAGTCATTACAATTTTCTAACAAAAAAAAATATATGAATAGACCGCGGTGTAAGTTTTTTTGTTGTATGTATGCAATTATATTATAAGTGAATACTTATAATATCATTGTATGTAGATTTGCAAACTATCGCTTTATATTATGGTGCGACTTTATTTTACGTGTTCGGCAAAATATTTGCTTGTTCCGTGTATTTATTTGTACGTATGTATGTACTCGTATTTGCACCGCAACATTAACTTTACCCATACTAATAAGTCTCGAGTATAATTTGTATTACCCGAGTAACGCAGATAGTTTGCTAAATACTCCAAGAGTATTAGCACCAATACCCATCGAATTGAAAACGTCTTCCTTTTTAAAGTCGGTTAATAAAGCACTTCATTTGTAAAATAAACAACGTAACGTATGTGTGCGGTTTGTCTCCACTATAATGCTAGAATAGACCCATAATATAGTGGGCCTAGTACCATATTTTTCAATACAACAAATATAGTTAGTATACACAGTTACATTCCTACGTTGTTGAACAATCAAGGCGCATATTGCGCAGTAGACCCCCTTGCGACTCGCTTGGAAAAGTGCCCTACGCGTCCCCACAAATTACGTATACACAAATATATACCTACATAGTCTACGTATCATCATATCACGCATGCCCAAGTTTCCCGCCTAAACAGTGTTCAATTTAGGAGTTTCGGACGTGTATTTCGTTTATTTTCAATCCGGGTTTGGCGGCTGACCTGAAATAAAAATAACTTTGAAATACGTGTTGGTTTTGCGGAATGGTTGAATTTTTTTTTGCTTTTTGTGATGTGATTGCTTAGGTTGCAGTGTAGGTTCGTAAATAATTGTATTGGGTATCTGATAGAAATTAGTATATTACACTGTTTGTTCCACGCGGTTTTACCGGCGTAATGATAGTTTTTGGGTAACTTGTCCGCTCCCGTGAATCATAGCGTGATATGCCTATAGGGTTTTTTATTTTTTCCCGTTTTTGCCCCGTTTTTCATAGATGGTTCGGACCTATTGGTCATTGCGTCCTGTTATATAGATTATGTTACTCGCTGATAACTTAGCTTTATATTAGTCAAAAACTTTTTCAAATCTGTATGGTTCTGTATTGTATTCGTATAGTACGTATAGACTCTGTATAGTGTACATTTTTATAATATTAATATAGATTAGCCAAGAAAAATTAAGGAGGATCAGCCGAATGATGTAGATAATGCTAAGTAGACTGAAAGTCCCCGGCTGATAAAGCGGTGAAAAGAGATGTATGTTTACCGAGTGGTTTTCGGTATTTTAGACATTAAAAATAGTACTTATTTAAGTATCACAATTTCTTCAGTATCCATATTTTTAGAGCAACAGGAGATGAACTAAGACAGTTGTCGAGGCGCATGAAATACACTCAAACTAATTTAATAATGATGTTGTTAATCAATTTCGAGAATCTGGAAATAATACTTTTATCCAAACACCATTAACGATCGACTGTAAAGCTTTTATTAGAAAATGTTTATTTAGATATTTCTTAGAAATAAACTATTTAAAGCGATAATGGAAGGTTCGTAGTTTCAAGATTGATTGATGACACTTCATTTCTCATCTTAAAATGTTTCTCTTAATTGGTCTCAAATAGCTGTTAAGTTTTATGAGTATTATGAAATTGTCTGTAAACCTTTTTAATACCTTCTTAGGTTAAAATATTTTAATGATTCCTACGAGAATATACTTGCTAGATACTCGTAAAAGTAAGGAAGCGTCTATTCTCTATATTTTATATACTCTAGGGGAATTTTCTGAGCAAAAGAGGTAGATACATTTTCAAATGGTTTTCCTAATTGTTATCTAACCAACGTGAACGTATTCTGATATTTGAATAAAATAATTAAAAGCGGCTAAGCTTTTAATTATTTTAGCTTTTAATGGTTTGAAATGAATTCTGCTGCAGATATTCTATACTTACTGATATATAAATATAGCTATATAGGTATACAACATTAACTATAAGGGTTAACAACTTGAAATTTTACATAGATGTACTTTTATTACGTATGTCTTTGGAGCACAATGAAAGTATTTTTTAAATTTTAATACTGAAGAAGTAAAATAGGGGATGGAAATCTCGACATTTACATGGATAGACGAAAGCTAGTATTTGTTCAAATATCTCTCGAGGTCTCGACTGAAAATTTGAATACTCTTAATTGCTTATCCCGCTCGCCTTTTAGAACCTTTGACCATTTACCATTAGCCATGTTAATGTCACGTTGGGTTACTCGGTCTCATCTAATATTAACTTTGACAGCAAATTTCCATCTCATCTTGACAACTATATCTCCCTGGTTAATAATTGGCGGAAGGTTCTCGCGCATATGGCCTACCCTTATCATGATATCGGAAATCGACAATTTTGTTAAAGTTATCTTCACAAGTTAATTATCCTACTTATATTCTAATTGTGAAATACTAATTTAATTTGTATGGATGTGGATATTTATTATTTTTTCAAAAACTACTGAACGAATTTTGAAAAGGCTTAACAGTGATATCCATATTATACTAATATTATAAATCGGAAAGTGTGTCTGTCTGTCTGTATGTATGTTTGTCTTTCTTTCACGGCAAAACGGAGCGACGAATTGACGTGATTTTTTTAAGTGGAGATAGTTGAAGGGATTCAGAGTAACATAGGCTACTTTTTGTCTCTTTCTAACGCGAGTGGCATAAGCTAGTAGCTTATACATTTAAATAACACATAGGCTACATAACATCGATAGCCTATGGGAGCGAATCAGTAATCAAAAACTTGACATAAGGCGGCTGAAACACGCGGTGCTCAGTACGCCATAATTTCGCCTAAAAATCACATAAAGCTAAAAATAGACTGAACGAACGATAGGGTAGAGTTGGCACCCCTGAAGCTATCACATAGACGATGATTCTAGTACCTATGTAGCCAGACGTGAAGGGGACGTGGTAACTTAGGGTGTGCGCAAACGGGCAACCGACCTCGCCCCTGACCAGCGCCAGCCACTTAACATACTTTTTCATAGCTTTCACTAGCTTTTGCCCGCGACTTCGTCCGCGTGGAACAATACTTCCCGTTCCCGGGGGATTTCCTGGATGAAAACTATCCTATGTCCTTTCTCGGGTCCCAGACTATATCTGTGCCAAATTTCATTCAAATCGGTTCAGTGGTTTAGGCTTGAAGAAGAGACAGAAAGACAACAGCATTTATATTATTAGTACGGATAGACGCGCCGCACATTCGGCTGTGTACGGGTAGGCCCGTATGCGCGGAGCCTTAAGCTTTCGAGTGTTGAATAGCCACCACCTGCTATTCAACTATTCAACTCCCTGAATGCTAAAGGTAGAAACTTCAATATCATTCGTTAGCAACTGTCGTACGGTCTTCATGTGGAATTTGTCACTCACACTCAGAATAAAAAATCTTTTTTAAACGCATACAACCTTTTGTGAGTTTCTCGTTCTTTTCAAACACTTAACTTCACTTGAGACAGGATTGTAGCTGTAAGTCCAGAACGTAATAAGTATCAAGGTAATTAATAGACATCCGGGACAACTCACACACGGCTATCTGATCCCAAACCAAACAAAGCTTATATTACGGAAACCAAGACAACTGATAAATATATGATTTTATAAAAACACTGGGTAGGAATCGAATCCACAACCCTCAGCCAGTAGCAGTCAGGGTAACCGACGAGACCAACAGGCCTATCAAAAGATGTTATAAAGATTTACGATACCTTTAGTAAAGTTTTTTCTAAGGGACTAGATATCTTCGCAACCCTCCTAACTTTAAGGTGTTGAGGGGGTTGCGGAGGTTGCATTAGTTCCCGCGATCCTCGGCGTAGGTGGGAGGACGGAGGAAATCCATGAGTACCACCCCGGAATAAAAAAAAAGGGTAGTAAAGTGAAAGTCTGCCTGTTCAATGAGATTCAATATTTATATCTCCCAGGTCCGGACCCGCATTGTACGAAATCAAAATCAAAGCATTTATTTCACTTAGACCATTTACAGGTACTTATGAATTGTCAAAAGAGTCGGTCGGTTAGTCAGAAAAGAAAAGTGACGCTAATTGCCTGTTCCAAAACGTAGATCTCTATGGAGAAGAACAGGCAAGAAACTCCACGGACACTCTTTTAACACTCTTTTAACACGTGATTCTAACTCTGAATATCTCGTACTTGTATCTATTTCTTGTGGGGTCCCGATGACCCCGAGAACGCTAGAGAGTGACTCTTAGCGCTAAGTTGTTAAAGGTGAATCGGTTTTTGACCACGTTTAAATTAACGAAATCAAAATGCTGCGTTAAAAATTACGAGCTTGTTAATTCTCGGGAAAAAGTTTAACCGCCGTATATAATCGTGAAAAATCACAGCACAAACAGCTTTTTTGAAAGACACAGTCAGTCATTTTCATCAGTAGTCATTAACGATTTCTGAAACGAAAGATTTGAAATTCTGGAAAAAACAATATTTTCTCTGCGCTCTATCTTCTATCCTTTTCACAACAACGTAATTATTATGTAAAGTTTCTTCAAGAGGTGAGCTCTCTATACAAAATGTTTTCCTCATAACACTTAAACGAAGTCAAAGGCAGAAGCTTCTGAAATGGTTTTTAAATAGGTTACTAGGTGAATATAATTTATCTGATGAAACCGGCCCAAATGTAGCGCGGCCTACTTAAAATGCAACTGTTTTACCAGGCTTCGTGAGATAAACGTTTCCATAATCTCGCCGGTATCACTACATAGTTTAAAACAAAGTCGCTATCCGCCGTCTGTCTGCCCCTATGTATGCTTAGATCTTTAAAATTACGCAACGGATTTTGATGAGGTTTTTTTTTAATAGATAGAGTGATTCTTAAGGAAGATTTATATGTATAATACATGCATAATATAGTAGAGAAAAGCCGGGATTATTAAAGATTAGTAACACCCGTGCGAAGCTGCGGGCCGCTAGTTATTTATAAAAATATGTTATTATGTAAGAAGAGGCTGAAAAGCTTAAATAATAATAATACCAGCCTATAACTGTCCCACTGCTGGGCAAAGGCCTCTTCTCATACAGAGAAGGCCTTCTCTGAAAAGCTTAAGCGGTTTTAATTGAGTGGAAGGATTATGTTGTTTCAAGAGTTTATATCCTTCAGGAAACTCTATGAAATTGTGGACCTGAAAATCTTTTCTTATAAAAGATCTGTAAGAACTAAGTACAAAGTACGCTTTGTCCGACACGCACTGCTAAATAATGAATGGTTTCTAGAGCTCAATCCCACGAACACAAACGAACATAGTGCAAAACTATATAGGTTTCTTATTGGCTTCGAAACCTTTATTAAAGTGAGTGTTCTAGGTTAAAGAACATTTAAATCTTAGCAGATAAAATAAAGTTATCGAACTTGTATGTTATTTTATACAAAAAAAAAACAAACTGCTTTTTTGCCTTCAAATACTTATAAAAGTCGGTGTCAACGCCAAACTAAACCAAAACCACCGACTTCCGAAAGCAGTTTTTTCACTTGATAGTATTAATTTAGGTTCGCATTATTTTCAAAATATTTTTTAACCACTAACCTGTTATTATTGATTTAATTCAGTACAAAAAGTCACCGAGCTCTCTAATAATTATTTTTTTGGGTCACGATTGTATCTGTATACTCGCTGTCGGAAATATTTTCTTCAATATAGTTGACTCAGATGCGCCATGCAGTAGCTTCTTTCATCACCGCATGTCCTTACAATGTATATTATAAATAAATAATTAAATATCCTGGGACAACACACACGGTCATCTGATCTCAAACTAAGCAGAGCTTGTACTATGGTAACCCGACAACTGATAAACATACTTATATAATTAATAAATACATACATATTATAGATAAATTACACCCAGACACAAAACAAATATTCGTACTCATCACACAAACTTTGTCCTGGTGGGAGTCGAACCCACGACGTCCGGCTTAGCAGTCAGGGTCACTAACCACTAGACCAACAGGCCCGTCAAGTCAGTCAATGTACTATCGACAAAATTGAATCATGACCCATTTCGACGACAAATTGTTTGAAGCTGTCAAAATAATAAGACTAGACGTGAATACATGTTTACGCGATTGCAGCCTAATTGTATTTGAATGTCTGAAGGAAAATAAGCTTATGGTGGATCATGATTCCATTTGTTCGATTGTACATTATAACTAGCGAGCCGCCCTAGATTCGCACGGGTGCTACAAACCTTTGAAATTCCCGGCTTTTCTTCACTATAATATGCATTTATCATAATATTGAATCACTCTATGTCATACAAAACAACATTAAAATCCGTTGCGTAGTTTTAAAGATCTAGGTATACCACAAAACATATCGTTTTATACTGACGGACCTATCGGTATAGTGGTTGTGACCCTGACGGACAAACTTTGTGTGATGATCAAGAATGTTTGTTCTGTTTTTGGATTTATCTATAATTTGTATGCAATTATAAATTGAATAAGTATGTTTATCAGGCGGCTGGTTATCATACTACAAGCTCGCCTTAGTTTGGGATCAAATGGCTATGTATGAATGGCCCCATAAAAAATACTCTATAGTGATGTAGCCTGTCCTCCTCCAAGCGTCGGCCTCGTCTCGTTTAATAAAAAATGCTTTATCTAAAGTCAATTGGCACTCTCTGGAGGAGGCCTTTACCCGAAAAGGGGTCCAAGTAGCAATTACACTATAATTTATTTATTTTATACCAATCTTTAATATTATGAATCATTTAAAATTATTGTATTTTAATTATGCATGTTTGATTGATTCAAAAATGGAATAATTATTGTAAATTGAATTTGATGTAAATTATTTTATACTCATTTTGTTTTGTCTTCATTAATATTATTTATCACATTATACGATTATTGCATGCTATAAAATTCATCCAATATAGATTATTTAGTTTAAATCTAAATTGAGCTCTATTAATACTATAATATTATTATACTATTAGTTATTTCTTTCAATGTAAGGCTGAAAAATGTAAATTATATTTTGTTATGTAAATTACTTGTTGAAGCTATAGGAATTAAAAGGCTTTTTTATTTTTATTTATTTATTTTTATCTAAAGTCAACGGCTTTTTATAAATAACATATTCTTCTATCCCTCACTTGGGTAAAAGAGTAACGCACCACAAGTTATTTTCGGCATGTGATAATATTCTTTATAGGATTACGGTTCAAGTCAAAGGGGCAGTGATATTTTGGACGTTGTTATTAATACACGTTTTATCCTAACTGTAGGTAATTTACATACACTTCCATACATATTGACAATGGTGTAAATCATAAGTATGATAATTAATTCTAATAATTAGGTGTTATAGCGCTAGGTAAAATGTTTTAATCCTTATATTGCTACTAGCTGCCTCCCGCGGTTTCACCCGCGTTAAAAATGTTAAGGGTGAATAACCCTTATCACTTATTTATGATAAATATAAAGTAGCCGATTCTCAGACCTACTGAATATGCATATAAAATTTAGTAAATATCGGTAAAGCCGTTTCGGAGGAGTAAGGTAACTAACATTGTGACACGAGAATTTTATTTAAAAGATTTAATAATATCTATCTAATCAGACCCTACAGTCAAACCATTACTACGGTTTTGTGGGGCTTTGTTTATAAGTAAATCATCATATATTTTTAACAAATATTAAATAATGATAAGGTAGGAAATGTATTTCAATTTGCAAACAGTTCGCTGCGTCTGTCTGAAATAAACTCAAAAACTACCGAATATATTTTCATACCATATTCTCTAATAGACAGAATGAGTTATGAGGAAGGTTGACGTGTATAATTAATGCATGAAAAGCCGTGAAGTTCAAATACATGTAAAGCTCATTTCAGACTACGCTATAAAATAATAGCATATAGCTTCAATGGTGTAAAGCTCACAATACATTTTGTAAAATAACTGTGTAACTGAATGTTTTTAGTTATTCCGCTGATCTTAGACATGAAACTTGGAGGGTATTTCTTTGTGAAGAGGAAGTATCCACGAAGAAAGGATTTTTGAAAATACCAACCCTACAAGAGTAGAATAGGGAGTAAAAGTTCGATATCCACGCGGGCGACAGCTATTATACTAGGTGTGTTTTTGGTCTTGCACAACCCGCTAGGAGATGATTCTACTTATAAAAACAAACAACTTTTATGAAACCAACTCTGAAATCTCGAAAAAAATATCAGCTGTTTCTAACAAAAGTTCAATGCCCTCCCGACTATAATGTATGAAACAGCTGATATTTTTTTCGAGATATCAGAGTTGGTTTTATAATAAAAGTTGTTTGTTTTTATGTGTAGAATCATCTCCTAGCGGGATGTGCAAGACCAAAAATACACCTAGTATAGTATAGAAAAGTGTGACTTCGTTTCAAATAAATATACGATGAGCGATATTGATGCTCTAAGGTATTAGCTATACAAGAGCGTTATATGATATTAGCTCAACACCCTTGCGAAGCTTGTTCAGGTTACTCCTTGTTTTAAGCAAACTCTGCTGTTTCCTCCTATAACAAAAACTTTTTATCGATGAACTATTAGCCAAATTATAGGTTGCGTAATTGGGGTACCTTATTTCAATTTAACCTTATTGGTTGCCTAATGAATGAGGTTAACCTATTTATGTGTGTTCCTTGTAGTTTATGCAGTACCCTATAATGTACTTAACGTTATTGGGTACTCTTTAAATAGGCAGAGTATTGCATAGTCTGGCCTCTTTACCATTTTATAACCTTACTAGCTTTTGCTCGCGACTTCGTCCGCGTGGAATAGTTCCCGTTCCCGGAGGATTTCCGGGGTGAAAACTATCCTATGTCCTTTCTCGGGTCCCGGACTATATAAATAAATAAATAATAAATAAATAAATATCTTAGGACAACTCACACACGGTCATCTGATCCCAAGCTAAGCAGAGCTTGTGTTATGGTAACCAGACAACTGATATACATACTTATATACGTTATAAATACATACATATTATTTATAAATTACACCCAGACACAGAACAAACTATCATGCTTATCACACAAAGTTTGTCCTGGGTGGGAATCGAACCCACGACCTCCGGCTTAGCAGTCAGGTTCACTAACCACTAGACCAACTGGCCCGTCATATATCTGTACCAAATTTCATTCAAATCGGTTCAGTGTTTTAGGCGTGAAGAAAAGACAGACAGAGTTACTTTCGCATTTATAATATTAAGTATAGACTTTATAGCAATATGCCTTAAAGGCTTTATACCTTTGAGATAAACTTTAATTATGAAGACTTAGCAGCCTGTTAAGCTGAAGAATGTCCCGCTAAACTTATATCAAATATATTTTTAGTGTATATAAAGTGAACGAGATTAATAATCGCTTTAATTCAAGTAGAAATGAATTCCCGGTACAATAAATTAATGACAATAGCTTTAGGTCATTGTGCAGTAACAAATCCATACTAATATTATAAATGGGAAAGTGTGTCTGTCTGTCTGTCTGTCTGTTTGTCTTTCTTTCACGGCAAATCGGAGCGACGGATTGACGTGATTTTTTAAGTGGAGATAGTTGAAGGAAGTAACATAGGCTACTTTTTGTCTCTTTCTAACGCGAGCGAAGCCGCGGGCAGAAGCTAGTAAGAAATAATGTGTCGAGTTAATTAAAAAAATAGTCCAGTCAGGTGCGTTTTGAGCTACGGGACATGTAGGATGTACACACTGCTGAATGACTGCTGTAGTGCTTAGTCACTCTGATACAAGCATGCGTAAAGACGGAAACTATAAGGATTCCTTATTGCCTATGAAACCCGAAAATATAGAAATGAGAGTTGGTGTTTTTAGTTAAAGAAAATCAAAGATATTTAAGTAGATAAGATAAAATAATCCAAGTATCTCAGATAAAATTTGTATTTCATTGTTTACAAAAATATATACTTCCTTAACTACAAATATAGATAAGATAGTAATAATGATAGAGGTCAATTATTATTTTGATGTAAATCCGATAGATTATGTATGGAGATTTGTATGCAACGTAATCAGACATTTATAGCATATCGATTTAATAGCATCTAGCCCAACTTTTAACCTTTCAACGACCAAGCAACAGCCGGCTGTCGCGCTACTATTGCCTTTCTATAGCGTCTCGAATACGTGTTCGAAGGTTTAAATTGCAAAATCATTGCTTTGTCTCGAAAAGCACTAGAATTTTCTAGTTCGTTTGGCCTAACCTTAATTATAGACATCATTAGTTTAAAATATACATATTATTATTTAGCCCGATTGCACAAAGTTGCCAAATTTTCATATAAAAAGTTTACGAAAAGCAATGACCACAGGTAGAAGGGATGTCAGTGATATAAAATGAAAACGCTAATAAGAAAATAAAACATAGGAACTTAATAATGATGACTATTTTATGACTTTCATTCCGACTAACCTGGAAATAAACCCACGGTCGAAGGAACCGATTGCTTCATTTGCTTATAGGTTAAAGTGTAAAGGTAAAATGAAATCAAAGAAGGAAATCGACGGGAAAATCGCATCGTATTATATTGCAGTTAAATATTTTTTAATTTTTTTAAATATTTTTCATTTAATATTTCCAAAATTTCGCCTAACTAAAACTGTGTTCCAAATAAAACGTTTTTAAGTCACAATTACCACACGAAACACGTAAAACTTATTTATTATGCCAATTAATATTGTTCAGCATTAACAATTTATTGCTAATTCTATACTGAATGCTTAGATTTTATATAGTATCTGAAATAATTATAGGTAGGTCATTAATGCTGTTTATTTTAAATTGAAATCTGAGAATATTTTGCTTTCTGTTTTAGACAAGCAAGCAAAAAGCTGTTAATTTTTGATTGAACAATGATAACGATATTTGAGAAATGAAAACGATTTATTTGACCAATGATTTAAGTTTGAATAACTTTTAGCTAGACATTTAACTAAACAGAGTAATATAAATAAACGAAGTTGGAGAATGGTTGAGGGTTTTGTAGTTAAACAATATACGAGGTTTTATAATTAAAGTATTTTAAACTTCTCAAAAGTAGCGACCTGAACAAGTTTATTAGTTATGCTAATCTACAAATGAAATGAGTGTACTCTTTTATTTAGAGATTAGTACTTAGTCAATTATTTTAGCATTCTAAATTATCGTTTTAGATAACAAGCTACGTTTAAATTAAAAGGAAATCTGTTTTAGATTGAGAATTGCAGTTTCATATGGATGAGATCATTTTAATAGATGAACTACCTACATATACAGTTTGTTTCCTTCTTGTTTATTAATTTATTTATTTTTGAACTCATGCATGAGTTCAAAAATAAATAAATAGGAGGGATTTCGTCATCGTATTTGTAACCAGACTATGTCTTTGAACAATTTTCCTGCTGGTATCTAAGGTACCTATTATGTAGTTAAATTATTTTTGCAAACATTTTATTTCTGTTTAAGAAGTATTTTTCTGCAGATTTCTCCAATTTTTTTGGCTTTAATAATAAGCAAAAACTACGCACATTTATTTAGCTCCTTTCAGCTTATGACTATAGAAAATAATAATTTTATATGAAGATGCATACGCGACCGTTTAGCTTTCCGCGTCCGTTCAACTTGTCGCGTCCGTTCAACTTGTCGCGTCCGTTCAGCTTGTCGCGTCCGTTCAACTTGTCGCGTCCGTTCAGCTTTCCGCGTCCGTTCAACTTGTAGCGTCAGTTCAGCTTTTGTGTTTCGCGTAAAATTGATGTTTTCTATGGTCACAAAGCTGAGTAGAGCTTAATAAATGTGCTTAGTCCCTTAATCTTGCTTATAAGATTACCCATTCCACTCTATTTCATTTGTATAGTGGCTATGTTGTAATTAGTTCGTGTGACATTTTTCTTTCTCCTAATCCACTGTTCTTGCGTTATCAGAATCTTAATAGGTATGTCGTCGGTTTGGCCTAATCTCTAATATGTGGGTTTTTGCAGTATTATTAATATATAAAGCCCCTGACACAGGGACTAAATTAAATAAGGAATTCAAACAGATATCAATCCAGCCTTTTATACGGTGACCTCTAATCTAGGCTGCTATTCATTCTTTCTTTAATTATTTATTTGATTGAACTAATTAATGTCACGAAATACCTACCCCATTAAATCCTTTTTGATGATAAAACATAAAGCTGGCCATTGACGCGAGAAATGCGTCAATCTGGACGTGAAACTGTGGCGTCACTCCAAGTGGGTAGGGGGGCCAACCAACTGGAGTGACAATTCGACACTCACGATCAAATGCACAGTATTCAGAAACAAGAAAAAACCGGTCAAGTGTGAGCCGCTCAAGTGCGAGTCGGACTCGTAGATGGACGTCAGGTCAGTTCAACTGACGCTGAGAAAATGACCGTCAATGGCCAGCTTTACACTGTACTACGATACAGTGTAAAGCTGGCCGGCGCAGCAGTAACCATACCGTAATTTCGGATTGTGATGACTTGAGTCTTGACACAACTTAATAATATTGATACCTAAATAAGGTATATCTACGAGATTATTGCTAGTATCAGACCACATCAGTCCATTTATCTACCTATGTGATCAGATATTCAAAATAAAGTTTTGATAATTTAATTAGGGATTAGAATAAGTTTCTATATCTTCCTAAAGACCAATAAAAACGTCGTTATTGGTGAAAGTTCTTAAATACAGCGAAGAAACTAATAATATTATATTTTACTCCACATACGGGCTATAAATACTCATTTCAAAGCCGTCAACTACTTATACGGCCCATGAAACAAACGTTATTACTGGGAAATAACTATTATTGGTTTAAAAATTCTGTTTATGGCAGCGTGCAATTAACCTCGCATAAGTTATTCTTTTTATGAGAGTATGCAAGGGGTTAAGGCTTCGACCCGCGACGAAGACGCGGCGTCTACGCCACGATGTCAACGGTTACGCCTGTTACATACGTCACACTTCATTCGAGTGGCAGCATTTAATGATGCGAGTTTATTTGGCATATTTGACAATACTTTTGCGTGTTCGATGCAACGCAATATGAACCCTATTGTAATGTATTTAGAGAATAGTTTGTATTACCTAAGTAACGCAAATATTTTTCCAAATACGCCAAGTGTATTCGCACCATAACACAAATGCGATATACCAGCTCCGCATATGCTCTCTCGTATCAAAAAAGACACGTATCGGAAGGACTCTTTAACCTCCAGTTTTTACGAGCTTGTGGTCGCGTAGACGCTGAAGAAACGCCAACGCTTGTAAAACGCTATAGTAGAACAGCAGCTTATGGGCGCACAGCTTATGAGCGCCATCTTAATGTGGTGCAGGTGGGCGTTTCGTCTAAAACAAAAAGAAAATATGTTAATAATTGGTATAACGTGTGATTTCCGCCTTATCCTTTCAACGACCAACCGACAGCCGGCTGTCGGGCTGCTATTGTCTTTCTACTGTGTCTCAAATCACGTGGGTTCAAAGGATTAAAATGCCATTTGGTTTGTGATAGAAATTCGTCTTTAAAGCTACGAAATTGTGAGCGGTGGTCTGACGTAAATTTTATAATTTACTAGCTTTTGTCCACGATAATAGAAACGGTGAATGAAATCGGTTAAGTTCTCATGTGATTGCGTGACCAGGGGAAATATTTGCTCACTTTTATGAAATTGTTATTGTACGTACAACTATTTGTATGGAATAATTGTGTAAAATTCTTTGAACTTTGACCTGAAATACTTCCGTCATCAAAAGATTCCCGGGTATTTTCCAAAAAATGTCGCTATATTGGGAATAACATTTGGCTTCGATAAATGAAGTTTACACAGAGGTCAAATTTACTTTTATGTTACTGAATGAACCAATCAAATCCAATCAAAATGAGAACTGACGGCTCTGAGCCCCTAAAGTATTATTGCTGGTAGGTTGATGCAACATTGGTATTTCCTCTCATGAGGTCCTTGTAATGTCAATGACAATCAGTAATGTCATGTCAATGTTATTGTGGAAACAATTTCAAACGCAAACTCAAAATGATTAAATTTTAAACTCAAACTTAAAATATGACATTGACTTCCACTTACTCATGTACTCACATCATGTGTGTAATGTACTTACTTATGTACTCTTTTTTGGAGATTTGGAGATAGTGGCGTTAAATAATCATTTTATGACAAAAGCTAAAAAGTAACTGTATGTCACTGATTCTGGATTTAGACATTTCTAAAGAGACTATAGAAGAATACAAGGGATAATATATTTGACGGGCCTGTTGGTCTAGTGTTCAGTGACCCTGACTGCTAAGCCAGAGGCCGTGGGTTCGATTCCCACTCAGGACAAACTTTGTGTGATGAGCATAATTATTGTTTGTTCTGTGTCTGGGTGTTATTTATCATAACACAAGCTCTGCTTAGCTTGGGATCAGATGGCCGTGTGTAAGATGTCCCAGGATATTTATTTATTTTATATCCCTTGTATTCTTCCATTAGTCCACTTCAATTAGATTTATCTCATAAATAAATTAGTTTTATCACTACGTTCACATTATCCATAGTCGGACGAATGTAGAGGCTTTCGTCAATATCGCATTATTGAACCTTATATTGTTAGATTACGGTTTGATAGAATATCGTATCTGGATAATACGATTGAAATGATATAAAAATAAATCAATACAGCACAGAAATAGATTCAATTGAGTAGAATTGAATTTCAGCGCAGTATGAAAGTGCAGAGACGCCTCCGCCTACGCTCTCGTAACTTTATTTCTAACCACTTTTAGAACAATCAAAGTTCAATCTCAAAATGATATCAATAATTTCTAAACGCTTCAGTTGTAGTCAGGACTGTCACTGATAAAAATCTACTGATAAGGGGCCAAACTAGTGAACACGCTGTTTGATGAACTTCATAAGGAAAATCAATACTAGTTAATATAGTTTTAGTATATTATGCTCAGTTCCATACCAACACCTTACCGCGGCGTTGCCTAAGTGGCCCGTGCCCACTTCGTTGGGCGCCAAACATTTTAACTTAAAACTCGAAAACATGCGCTTCCCCAGACATAAGACTGAACTAGATCGATTTCTCGTCCCCGAAAACCCCCACATATCAAATTTCTGCGAAATCGTTAGGGTCGTTTCCGAGATCACATGATTTTTCAAGCAATTAGCGCCAACTGCCGGGCTGATTTGTGAATCTAAACCATCCAGGGCGCCACTCAAACGCATACAGAAAAATTCATTTAAATCGGTCAAGCTGTTTAGGAGGAGTTCAATGACATACACACGCACAGCAGAATTATATATATAAAGATGCTCAGTTCCATACCAACACCTTACCGCGGCGTTGCCTAACGTCAAGTACACTAGGAAGAATCTATAAGAAAATAAATGTATGTTTATCGGACCAGTATTTCTGGAGATAACATCTTACGATTTTTAAATATTATTGTACGGTTTTGGCTTTAATGAATTTGACCTAATTAAACGTGTCAAAGACTTGTACAGACTACGTGTCTGTGAGAGATTTTAACGAGCAGTTTCAATTATTCAAATACTGAATAAGGGCTGTCTACTTCTTGAATATTAAATCAATGGTTTTAAAGTAGTGTGCTTGGATTCACTCTTATAAAAAGGATTGTTTCAGTTTATTAATAAATAAATGTTATTATATTATTATTATTGAGTTATTGTTTTTAATCTATGTTTACGTCTCATTATAATCGGCCCGATTGTGTCAAGGACAAAATGATAATAGGTATGTGGGTAGGCAGATATATTCAAACAAGGTACATCTTTTTCGCATTATAATTGTTTCATGTTCACAAAATTTCTAAAAATAAATAGGAACAAAATTATAATCTGCCTTTGGCAGACTGGCAGTCTGATAAATAACGAAAGAAAAAAAAAAGAAAATTACCTTTTGCAAGTAGCAACTGGATTCCATTTGTTGTAAATGAGGTTTACAAGTTTATTTTAATGGTCTAGTCAAAATCTTTATATTACACTAGCTTCTGCCCGCGGCTTCGCTCGCGTTAGAAAGAGACAAAAAGTAGCCTATGTTACTCTCCATCCCTTCCATGAAAGACAAACATACAGACAGACAGACACACTTTCCCATTTATAATATTAGTATGGATAAAGAAAGAATGTACTAGAAATTCCCTTGAAACCAGATCTCATTGTCTTTATTCTTATAATTAGTAGAGTAATAATATTCTTATTATTGTCACAAGGTAAGCCAACTGAGTTGGTGTTCGTGCTAAGTATATTTAACTCGGTCAGATTATCATAAATACTTACTTGAATTGTTTAATTTTTCTGCAATAGTTCTATAGTCGTTCGATGCTTATAGAAAGAAACTGATAGCGGGCCATAAAGGTCATAGCTCATTAGAGCCACCCGGCAGCCACTCCGCACCGCCTCGCCTCCTGCGGCTAGTATTCTTTATATGAACCTATATGCATGCGCTCACTATATCAACTCCGTAGCGGCACCGAATCGCCTCGGTTATAAGGCGAGTCGGTGCGGAGTGGCTGCCGGGCGGCTGTAATGAGCTATGACCTTTAACCTTTCGACGACCAAGCGACAGCCGGCGGTCGCGCTGCTATTGTCTTTCTACTGTGTCGCGAATGACGTGTGTTCTAAGGTTTAACCTTTCAACGACCAACAGACAGCCAGCTGTAGGAATAATTGTGAATAGCTTTCTTTAATTTACTTCTTTCGAGTTATTTCTTTCTTAGTGGACAGTGTACTCTTCACAAAGAACACATACTCTTATAGTTTCATGTCTCTAACACCAGCGGTATAGGCGTGCGTTGATATATCAATAATCAGTCAGTTTACTTTGTTATATGTCGTATGTGTTATATTGTGTACCTATTAGTCTCAATATATGTAGCCACGAAGTGTTTATTACGCCAAATCAATTATTTCTTCGCACGGCTGTGCACATTGCTGTACGTTTCCTTATTGTTTAGTTTCTTATTGGCTCGCCATTCCACGGTTTATATCTGTCTGTGTCTCCTCGAATGTAGAACTCTCAAATGCATGACAGTTCAATCAAACCGTGCCCGTACTTTGGAATAGACGAAGAGGTGTTTTGTGGTTTTCTTCCTGGTTTTAAGCCAGAAAGTGTGACAGTCTGTCTAATCAAGGTCCACAATGTGTTGTTTTCTAGTTACTGGGTTGTGAAGGTATGGAAGGCAGTCAAAAATTCTTTAGTTCTACTGAATCTGGTTAGACCCTAACATTGTTGGGAATAGGCTAAGATGATGATCTTACGAAGAGACATATACATACCTGAACTCTATGGTAGATGAGTATTTTAAAGAAACCTAGACCTCAGATCCTCAATCTTTAAATATCGGAGATCAGCAATTCAGCATTGTAATAAAGTGTTTGTTTGTTCCCCAGGAGCTCACCTGCGCAGAGCCACATCCCAGGATGCTGAGAAGCGTCGGTCCTCATTAGGGCATGTACCGACCAACCGACACCGCGCTTCTGATGCCTTCCTCGACCCTCACCATGCGGCCATATTGTTCCGTGACTCACGAGGGGTAAGTGTTCCACTCCTTAGTATATCTATACTAGTATTATAAATCTTAAAGTTTGTTTGGTTGAACGCACTAACCTCAGGAACTACTCGTCCGAATTGAAAAACCATTTTCTGTTTAATAGCCCGTTTATCAAGTAAGGTGAAGGCAACAAGGTTGTAACATGACGCTACGATCCACGGGAGTGGATCAGTAACTTAAAACGCGGGTGACGCGGGTGCATGAATCTGCGGAGGACAGGTAGTCATAGGACAAAGTAGGGGTTCCATTTTGTAAAACGCCGTTTTTCGAACACTTCGTGGTACTGTCTATATTTTATCGGGGGGCACGGTCGTGCCCCCGGCCAAGACAAGCAAGCGAAGCGCAGGGGCACTACGGGTGGGGTTACTTACTTCAGAAACTAAATATTCTCATCACCTCCACAACGACGGTAGCGAAACGGCGAAGCCATACATTTTTACTGATATGTAGAATTTGTGATGTTAAGGTCGGTATATTTAGGTCGTGTAGATTCAGAAGCTTGGCTCTACATGAGATCTGATATATTTTTCACAGGACAAACCTTATGTGGTTGTCTTGGCGACATTTAATATGAAATGTTTTTGGTGGGATTTATTTATTTATTCAACGTAAATAAATTATGTGTGTATGTAACTACATGAAAATAAGTTATTTAAATGTAATAGTAACTTAGCGTAAACTTGATTTTACTTTAAGTATAATAAATAGGCAAATTACATTCACTGATTCACTCATGCTTCAAACTCATTGTAATTTCAATACTACCTTGATTAAGTCGCTCATCACATTTTTAACCAGCAAAGATATGCACGTTAAATTTGGTAGTCACCTTCTTAACCCGCCAGTACTCGCGTCTTGTATTAAGTCATTAACGGTCGCGCGCGGGTCGAAATGACCCAGATTTTGAATGTATTGTTTTTATTAACTTAATTAACTTTCGGGATTATTTTTAAATTATTTAGAAAGAGGATAATATGATAAACCTAAAAATAGTTAATTTTTGTTATTTAGTGAATTAAAATTAGTATAAAACACAAAATTCAAAAGATCACTGCTAAATCTTACTTTATACGATATAGGAACTAAGAAATAACTTTAACCTTCTTTGTTTAATCTAGAAACATATAAAATCACATCTATTATATAAAAAAAATACCATTCTTCTAAATAACGGCATAATATTAAACTTAACACGTAGCATATTTTTATAATCAGTCTTCAAATTACACGTAAAGATCTACTATAAACTAGTAAGATTTTTTTTCCCTATATCATTCTTATTTTAGTTTTGGTTTAATTTTTTATCACAATTAGTACATATAAATGTAGCATGATCTGAACAAATATAAGTATCGCAAAAGTTTGCAGCAAACTGGAACATAAATTTTCAGACTCAGAAACTTTATTCTTCTCATGAAGTTCATCTTCACCCCTCTAACGAATCTAAATTGTAATTGTCAATATCCAAATGATCTTTAATTTTTGACAAATTTTCGCCTTCAATGTCTTTCTCTTCTAATATATTAGATATTCTCTGGATATTAAGACGATTTGACGATATTTATACAAATAAATAACATCAAAATAATATTTTTGCATTAAAAAATACACTAACACATAACGTCGCACAAGGGTCGAAACGACCCATACTCACTTGAAACGTCCGTATTGTCTTAATGCCACACGGGAACTGGCTAAAACGGAGTTTGCAGGTAGCCAGTAAAGCTATTTGAAGGTACTTAGTGCGACGACACGAATAAACTAATACAAAAACAGTTATAGCACAATAACAAGAGTACTGGGTCTTTTCGACCCAGGCGCGACTGTCCGCGGGTTAAAAGAGCCTTATAGTTGGATCAAGCAATCTACATTCATAAGCCAGCTAATGCTTACTTGCTAAGCAGCTGTCAGGTTTACATCATTAGCTAATTTGAATTAAAATCATTCATGAAATACACGCATAATTAAAACAATTCTACATACCGTTTCATTCTGTATTCAGAATTTAAATTATACGGGCAAAGGTGCTCGTATGATATTATATGTTATCACGTAGTGGTAGGGTTCAAATTTAAAAGGTCTTAAATTTAAGATCAATAATATTAGAACAATGGTTAAGGCCAGCAGTAGGGTCGGGAAATATCGATTTAATCCGCGGGAACACGTTAGAACAATAACCGTGCAAAATATAGTAAAAACGTGGTCGTGCAGACTTAACATAAATTCTTATAGTTGTCTGCTGAACTAGGGTTGCCAGGTCGCCAAACCTAAAAGCGGGACAGACAATCAAGCTTCAGGACATATTTTGGACAAAAGGGCCGGACACCCTATATTATTGGATTTAAAAACACATTTTTTTATTATTACCAAAAGACTTGTTAAATTAAAAAAACCGGACACCGTTTATTCTGGTTTGTCGGACATGCAAGCGCCGAGCCTATCTATGTCCGATTTTAACCGGACGCCTGGCAACGATATTTAAACCATATTTTCTGTTGTATAGGGATCAAAGTATTCCTTGTTATTCATCATTTATTACGTTTTCATCGCTTCTGTAACCTGAGTTATTGTTAAGAACTATACTTTTAAAAGTTTATTCGCATTTTTTAATATTCTATTATGTAGTTAGGTACTCGAATTTATATGACCTCCGACCACAACTGGTTGCAGGTTATATGTTGCACGTTGCAGGTACCAGCTCAATTCGAAATTATATCTAATCTCGAACTCTATGTTCAATGACTCCTTGACAATTCAAAAGCACCTATAAATAGTTTTCAATGAAAATAATAGCTTTGGCTTTGACGATAAATTAATGTTATTATCTAAATCGCAAGGTTACTTATTTTAAAACAGTATACCTTGTATCGTAGTCGTCATAAAAATTATAACTGCTCTACAAATCCGCTCATATTTTAGTATTTACGTGTCTTATCTACTGAAACCGGGTGAAGCTACAATGCTTGTTTAATTACCCGAGATAATCACTAGGTATACAGCTACTCAGCTTTGAACATGTATTAATGTCTGTTTTTTGTTATTATCTTATTGTTTCTTTAGCGTACAAATAACACGTTCCTCAAATCAATGTGTAGCGATCCTGCGCATGAGTTGAATTGATTTGTGGCGCGTTTTCGCGGCGTCTACGCTGCGCTTTGAGTTTAGTAGCACCTCCTGTTTTTGCACATCGCAAAATTTGTAACAATTTTCTTTAGCCATTGTAACCTTAAGTTCAGTCATGTTTTATACTAGCCCACATAACAATATATTTATTACGAATACAAAATAGATCTGAAATGACAGTTACACCAGCTATGCTAAGAGAAAATTCCTTTAAATTTTTTGTAGGTGTTTATGTCGCAGGCATTTTATATAATCTGCCGTTTACATAATGCCTCGGCTTTTTATATACGGCGTAAATCTTCGCAGATATTATGTAAAACTCCAAAGGTAAAATGGCAGAGCAATCTACTCAGATAAGTTAGGTTAGAAGGCTAAGGCCAGAACGGTATTTTTTTTAAACCGCCCAGAAATAAATTCAATTCGGATTGCTTTGACATTTGCGAACTTACGCTCTTAATAAAATGTCTATGAACACGTCTTGTTACAAAAGTGATGTTTTGTAGAGAAGTTGAAAAAGCAGAACTACTCTAGTTAATCCCGGAAAGCCTTAATAAATTAAGTAGGTTGTAACTTTCCACGGAAGTTTTAAGTAGCATTCAAAAGAAAATCCCCTCTTAAGAGTATATTTCCTCTAGAGAGGAAAATCTTAGCTTTGAAGGTTTTAATTGTTAAACAGTCTGAAACTGAAATAACATTCTATTTTGTGTCTTATGATTAATAACCCCATTAAAAAATTGATTAAGAATCAAATAACTAAATAATTATATTATAGTAAAAATTAGAATTTACTTTCGGAATTTAGTTAAAAGCTGTTATTCTGATATTATTATTAAGTATTAATTTGCTCCAGACATTTTGTGCTATTGAAATATTTAGTAGATGTTTATCTGCAAATGCTAATTGACATTGATAATCAATAATACGCAATATCTATAAAATAAACTTTATTGGGCTATAATAAAGTTTATTTTAATAGCAAATTTAATTTTCATTTGACTAGTGACCGATTTTTACTTCTTTTAACATCAATAAATAAGTATTTCATTATTCGAGTTGATAATGAGACAGTACACCACAGTTGATTAATATTGCTATTATAAATAGCGGTTGAATTAGTCATAAAAAGTACCTCTTGTTTAATTGGTATTATCTACTACGATGTCAGTGTCAGTGAGGCGCCATCTATTAGATATTGGCAAATAGTCAAAACCGTAGCAGTACTATCTCTTGTAGACAGATGTCGCTACATATACATAGATCATTATTAATTTATTATTTTGTGAAGTAAAATTTCCTTTAAATTAATTGGATTATAAAATTAATATTCAAATGAAAATTGCGTTTTTTGAATCGGATATCTTCTATACTTCTATATGTACTAATATTATAAAGAGGTAAAATTTGTTTATATGTAGGGGTAATCTCCGGACCGGAGCAAAAATTTTTTTCACTGGTAGAAAGATACATTATTCTTGAGTGCTATAGGCTATAAATTATAAAGATAATTATCATGAATATTAGCCGAACTATCTCAGTTTTTGTTTAGCCAGGCGGATGTTTACTGCCCAACGAAGTGGGCACGTATTAGCTAGTTAAATATAAGCTGACAGACCTACATATAGTCGGACGGACAAACAGTGAAGGAAAGTCTAGTAATAGACTGCCGTTGATACACAAAGAGTATATAGAACACAAAATTGAGTCCAAAGTAAAAAAAAATACAATAATTATAACTGAATAAACGTCAATAAAAAGGTTCCCTAAGGCAACACAGCCCTTTAATAACCCGTAATAAAAAACAAACACTACCCTGTAACAGCTAAGTAAGTTGATTAATTGAAAAGTAGGCCCTGCACAACGCTTGTAACTTTGCCCCGGCTCCGCCTAATTGGCACTAAAGTTGTTATCTCAGGCCATCATAGCATTCATCCGTTTCGCTGTAGAAGCACCACTTGTAGCTAATTTCGTTCCGTAACTGGCTAACTTTTAGGCCTGAATTCAGCGGCCACTCGAAATATAAAAGAGACAAGGGATGGTATAATGATGAAGTTGGACGCAGATGAAAAAGTATCTTGAAAAGCTGTTTTTTTATCCCAGTCGCAAAAATAAGTATGTTATAAGTTTGACGGTGTGTTTTTGTTTGTTGTTGCACCATAGCTTTTATATTGGTGTATCGACGTTTTATCCTTATTGTTTAGGCCAGGTAATTTATTAAAATAAAACCCGCCGGACTGTATAAGATGTTATATTGATTAAATTATAGACGTGGTTACAATCAAATCGGTAAGTACAACTGTGTCGCGCGTCGCCGTTTGGTGAAGTGGTGGGCCGGGCGCGGTCGCGCGGCATCCTGAGTCGCCCCGCGCCTCCCGCGCTCCGCCCGTAGCTTGGCCCTGTTCTTGTGTGCGTGAACACTTATAATTGTAGGACTAGTAAGGTTTACCACATGATAAGTTTTTATTGTAACTTTTGTGGATCGCTTTTGACTTTTCTACGTTTTTTTTACATTTTTATTTGTAATATTATTAAGTACCGTGGCACGAGAGCGCCGAGTAATGACCACGTAAAGAAATTAAGTTATTAATAACTATTCTTTTAAGGATCACTTCTTTTAATTTATTACCGTTGTGCCAATAAAAAGCTCTTTCTAAAGCCAATTAAAAGGAAAGACAAATAAGGTATTAGTGGTTCATTCCAAAAGGAAGATTTTTATGGATAAGAATGCGCAGTCAAACTTCATTAGTTACTCTTTAAAAGATTAACAATAATTTTTATTTAATTAGAGATATATATTTTATAGTTTCTTTAGTTTTAATTAACTTAAACCCTCATGGTAATTAAAATCCTCGATATTCGAAAAGAACGTTTAATCGTTTTTTTCTCGTTAGCACCGTGTCAGATCTAATTACTGTAAAAAAAATCTGATAATAAGTTTTAATTGTCTGAGAAATGTGGGCTCACCCATGAAGTAATATTTAATTTATTAGCGCCATAATAGGGTGACATCATTTGCAAACCTGCATTTCACTTAGTACCTTGTTTACGAGTCTGTTTGTGAATGTGAGTTTATTTTATACTAGCTTTTGCCCGCGACTTCGTCCGCGTGGATTAATAGTTCCCGTTCCCGAGGGATTTCCGGGATGAAAACTATCTTATGTCCTTTCTTTCCCAGACTATATCTGCACCAAATTTCATTCTAATCGGTTCAGTGGTTTTGGCGTGAAGAAGAGACAGACAGAGTTACTTTCGCATTTATAATATTAGTACGGATTATATGTATGAGGTCTCACGATACAGGACTATTCCTAGGGAAGGTCATCGTTTTAATAGAAATGAAAATATAAGCAAACTAATATTGAGTTAATAATGGTTTATTTTAGTTTAGCTATTTTCATTTTCACTAGAACGTTGCAGATTTTAATTTTTAATTTCTCATTTCAGTTACCGGTGGCGGACCCGTTTTTGGAAAAAGTCAGTCTTTCCGACCTAGGTAAGTTAAATTATATTCTTTGCTTCTAATTATCAAAAGTACCGTCTTGTCTTTAACAAGTTATCTCGAATTTACTCAGCGTGAAAAGAAACTTTCACTTTACAAGCAAGATTTGAATTTAACCAGCAAAACGTCACAAACTTTGTTAGGAAGGTAAGGTAAAGTGAAGAAAATTACAACCAAAGTTGAAAGGCCATTGGATAACAACAATTTTCCTTATACATTTACGTCAAAAGTCGTGTACATATCTTAATAATATATCTTACCAGTCTGTTAAAGCTCTTTTATTTATGTTAATTAAGATGTTTTTGATGTAACTATCGTATTTGAAAAAAAATCTATATTTTGATAGCCAGATTTATCAAGAACTAGCTTCTGCCTGCGGCTTCGCTCGCGTTAGAAAGAGACAAAAAGTAGCCTATGTTACTCTCCATCCCTTCAACTATCTCCACTTAAAAAAACACGTCAATTCGTCGCTCCGTTTTGCCGTGAAAGAAAGACAAACATACAGACAGACAGACAGACAGACACACTTTCCCATTTATAATATTAGTATGGATAGTAAAGTTAATATGACGTATAAAAGTATTGCAGTAACCAGTAGAATTTTTCCTATTTATTCCATAGGATATTAATTAATATTACTATTTCACAAAAAAAATATTTCTTAAATATTAAGGCCTATTTCACAACCTCGAAATAGTCCTTTTTTTATTAATATCCAATAGAATAAATCTACAGGATACATAAAAAAATGGGACAGATTTTGTATGAATTTATCTGCCAGATATTTGGATTTAATTTTTTCAGAAGAATGTGAAACAGGCTAAATGTCACGTGTAACTTTATCCGCCAAATATAATGTGCACATTTTTCCAGAGGTTACCTCATACAAAAAACAAACCTCTAATATTTACAGATTTGCTATAAAAACGATACTTATTTTTAGTCAACCATTCGGACCTCTCCACGTTATTCGTATTAAATATTCGAACAAACGTAATTCAAAACGCAATAGAAAGACATTAGGGCTGATTCTCTTGTTCATAAACTAAACCAAATTTAAGTTAATGCGCTGTCCATAGCGAACATCTTGTAAAAGTCTAGATTTTCGTCGCAAAGTTAGCCGTATCTATACATACCACAAGCCAGAAAAAATACAGTGTATAGTCGAATATATAAAGAAAAGACTTACACAAAAACAATTTACAAATGTGGTCTAGTACTACGAAAAAAAAATGTTCAAAAAGACCACGAAAAAAAGTTATCGATTTTTTCAGCGACAACCATCATATTTTTTATATCTTTAGCAAAGAAAATTTTATAAACTAAAGACATATCTAAAAATTTTAAAACACAGAACTGTATTTATTTAAATATTCAAATAAAACAGCAAAATTGCTGACATTTTTGCGGATTTGCCAAAATATTTTCGACCTTATTTCTATTAATTCGATCCACCACCGCGAATTGCTTGCTACTTACCGCGCCTTAAGTGCATCTTTCTTTTTTCATTTCATTAAGAAAAGGACAGAAGATACTTATTAGTTTAGTCCTGTCAAATTAGTCAGCGCCCGAAGAAAATCGACGTATTTTTAGTCGCCATGTTTTCAATCGCGTCTAAATTGTCTATGGAGTGTCTTAATTTGACAGGACCAAACTAATAAGTACTTTGTTCTTTTCTTAATGAAATGGAAAGAACAAGATGCAACTGAACTTTAATTTAGTCAAGTTTGTAAACAAGGAATGGGCACCAATAGCAGCTAGACAGCCGGCTGTCGCTTGGTCGTTGAAAGGTTAAAAGTAAATAATATGTAAGCTTAGATCAGTTCAAATGACGGATGGGTAACAAGACCTTTAAAAGGTTTAACGAGTAAGCACAAACAGCTCTGAGAGGGATCATCCCATTGGATCCGATTCTGATTCAGTGGACTTTTCGTCCTTTGATTGAAGGATGCTGACAAACAAGCTTAATGTTAGTATCGGACTCATTAGTGATACTTATTTTTTTTGGTTTTGGGCTCAGAATAACCCTTAAATTGACAAGCACTATTTTTTCTTAAATTTTATATTTTACTATTATTTTCTTGTTTATTATGATCATCCCAGAGGAGAGAAAAAAATAATAACAAAATACTATATCTGTGTAGTCTAGGGAGTACATTGCCAGCTTAGCTTAAACTACGTCTCAGTATGTTTGTACTACGTGTAGTACAGTGCCAAGATATTAATAATATTAATTTGGTTAATTTATTACTTTATGTATTTATGAATAAAGGTTATAAACAACAATTATTTAGTGTAAAATTGACAACAGAAATTGCTCTTGTAGTTTTCTTCTACCACAAACGGATGCATGTAGCACGTCACTCAAAAATCTTAGGTCCTTCCCTCTTCGGAAAACCTACAGCGTAATTATTTTATTTCCAATTTCCGAAAAATGTCCAATATTGCTCCAAGCCTGATGCTGTCATCCGGTCGTTCAGGTGTAGAAGAAGTTGAAGCTCGTTGGAGATGGTAGTAGGAAGAGTGGCCCGTCTTCGGAACTATAACCTTCGGCTAATATGTACAATATTGGACGCAAAATTAGTAGTTCCCAATTTTTTGTTGAAATGATTTGTTATTATGAAGTCATTCATTATGCTTACACAGGAAAGCTTATCATAAAATAATAATAAAAAACCTTTGAAACATTTTACCTTATCTTTTATTCTAAGAAACATAAATTATACCTATCTCTAAATAACAAATAAATCATTTCTACCACGGTTGCTGTTGTAGCTTTTTAAACCTTCGAACACACGTGATCTGAGACACAATAGAAAGACTTTAGCAGCCCGACAGCCGACTGTCGGTTGGTCGTTGAAAGGTTAACGTCTAACCCCCAATACTTAGGGAAGAGGAATGGTGTAACAGCAACAGCTGCAGGCAAACAAAGAACGCCATCCCAGAATCCCAGCCATGACCAAGAAGTTTGCACGAAAACTTATCAAACTGAATAGGGACAAAATCAAAACAGTTATAGGAACCATAACAGGTCACTGTCTTTTAAACAAGCACCTATTCACAATAGGAGTAACAGACAGCCCTCTATGCAGAGGTTACTTAGAGGCAGAAGAAACGCCACAACACGTCCTCATGGAGTGTAGCAGTGTGGCCGAACAACGGGCAGAACTACTCCAACACCCTGGGTCACTTCCAGAAATCTTTGGCAGACTGAAAAGCCTGCTACGGTTCTGGGAAAGTGTGGGATGGTTGGAATAGGTGACAAGTCACTCACGCACAATGGCCCAATTATAAGGCTAAGTGCGGACAAGCCCAGCGAAACTAAAACTAAAACCCTAATACTTTTCGATCTCACGAGTAGAATGGCTATTAAAGATAAATCGAATGCACATTGTTCTTCGGGCGTACTTGTATTGTATTTTATATTAAAAATTGTATCACACGTTTCCCCACTAGCGTTCCCGGTAAGTCTAATTATTTTCTTGCCTTTCTTGCCTTTTTGAAAATTCTGAACCGTTTTCTCTCATTATGTTTACTCCGTTTATTTAAAGAATGAATGTGGTTATAAGTATGGTATGAGTATAGTGTGTAAGTTGGTAATAATGAATACAAATGATCAAATAATCAAATTATAGTAATGATATGTACTTCTCACCTTCTGATGTATTACTTAATTATGCACTATAAGTTACAGTAAATGCTCCAGGGCGTATCCTCTGCGTGTATCTAGCAAGCAGCCTGGTATATTTGTTGTTAAAAAGCTGCTTCATTTATTTCATTACATTAAGCTCTAATAGTATTGTATAAAAATATCCTACCCTGACAGCCTGATGTTATTTACCATGTTTAATTTTATTGTAGCACAAACAAGTTAATGACATAATATTTGCAACTGCCATTTAATTCCATATATTGCTGATTGCTTTTATGCAGTTAGACATCGTGTTTGATAATATTAACTATATGGCTTCCGTCCAAGTTATTGTATCGATGACATAGATTGATGAGTAATTGGTTAATTGGGTTGCCTCATAAACTATATTTGTGACTTTGTATGGAATAATATAACAGAATATTGATCATCCCCACAACACAGCCTGATAATGTGTCTGAGTATTCATGTAAACTTTAAATAGAATAGGTACTTATTCTTTTTTTATTTACATGATGCTTTAACATACAGGGACAGGTGATAGAATTTCTCTTAGTTTTAAGTCCTGTTGCATTATTTCAAACTATCTTCATTTTACTTCATAGTCAGTAATCTGTCACATACCACAGTAACTGGCATAGTGACTTGGTTATCATGGAATCATTCTAAATAACTCTCTGACGACTAACATATGATTACAATATACATAATAAGTAATTTGAGATATCGGCACTCCGCTACTAGATAAGTACTTTCCACTGGTAAAACACAGAGAAATATAAACAGTTCTTCAATAACACTTCTTTAATATCTATAATATGGTAAAACAGGACTTTCTTTAGTCATGGCTTCCCAACTTAATATTATACATGGGAACATCAGAGGGCCTAGCCAAGTGAAAACGAAAACGAATAGATGGTCAAATGTATGGAAATGACATAAGCTTTCGCTAAAAAATTTGACATTTCCATACATTTGACAATCGTTTTCGTTTCGTTATCTATTCTACGGTCATTTATAACTATACTATAATTTAATAACCGTGCAATTGTCATTTAAACTGAAATATTATTTTCAAACTGGACATTGGCAGAAATCACCGAAAATTCGGTGGATTGCCATTATAAATACAAAAGTTGAAGTTGATCTATTCTATAATGCCACTTGTCTAGGGGGGCAGTTTCTTTTGTTACCATTTCACGCGATAACGTTTAGGGATATAGACATTTACCTGTTATACTTCGTCACATTTATCTTTTATTCTTGAGTGCTGAATAAAATTTACATTAGGGTCTCTCTCTTGTTACGCTAACGGCTTTGGACAAAAACGGCTAGAACTTACCAGGAAATTTTGGAAGTATGATGATTATTGTGAATTTTGCAAAAAAAACTCAAACCGAATCAGATTTGGATAAAATTGTAATTATGTACATTATTGTCACAAGTCAGCCCAGCTCTTTTAGTATTTTAATTTATCAAAAACAACCAAATGGTGCCTCATTTCTTGTAAATTATGTTACTTTTTGAGGAAGTTTAACCTTAGAGCAAGTAATATTTGTTATTTTTGTACTACAAGTTGCAGCAACAAGTAGGGGTCGTAAAATTTACTGCAGGTGCGGCACATACAATAAACTTATCTTTAAAACCACAGAAATTGTCAGTTTTAGCCTTAGCCACTTAAAATTTAATGTTTCTTATGATAGCGATAAATTCGTTTTTTATCACCAACACAGCATTATTCTCGCCATTTTTTGAACAACAGTCACGTTTATTGTTTTCTTCTAAACATAATAATTCCTAATCACTAGTTAATTAAAGGACTAATTTAACCTTTCGACGAGCAAGCGACAGCCGGCTGTCGTGCTGCTATTGTCTTTCTAAAGTATCTCGAATCACGTGTGTTCGATGGTTTAATAAATACGTTAAATGTATTTGGTATTCTTACAAAGTAAGATTCAATATGGTGCATTAATTCAAGGCTGTGATAATTACGATACCGGAGTAGTGTTTGGAATTTGTTAACTGAAGAAATTAGATATGCTCATTTATCTACGTCGAAGAAAACTGACGTGGAATGAAGGTAGGTATCGTTAAGCGTGTTACTTGTCCGTACCTAACAATGTTTTGACGAACCAATCATTATATTGCGAAGTCCACCTCTGCCATTCAATGCCTCGTTACGTTTTGTAAGGAATGGTGCCGATTCACTTGTTCACAAACTATGCTCATGGTGATTGAGCCTTGGTATGTAAGAAATTGCAAATTATATTATTAATTGCAGTTGGAATACATGCGTATGATGTTATTGTTTCGAAGATTCTTATCAATTTTTTAATATTCATGTGCTGTGACCTAGTGGTACACCCACCTCTTGTTGGATTCAAATACATATAATAAGTACCAATGTGTATGCATTACGTACTTTCTATAGTTTATCTTGGAAAACCACGTAAAGCCGCTGGTCCCGGTTTTCATTTGTAGAACTTCGACAGTCGTTATGAGTACTCAGAAGCCAGAAAATTTGACCAGTCTAACCAAGGGGTTTTTGGTCGCCAAGTTACTGGGTTGTGTAGTTCTGATAGACATAAAACATAGTTATCCAGCCGATACCGGTTAGGCTAAAAGCGGCTGTACACGGCCCTAAAATCAGCGGCGATATCGAGACAGTGCTTGTGGGTATGAAATCGGCTACTTCTCTACACACGTCGCTGGCAGTCAGTACGTAACCGACCGTGCCACAGACTGCTCGTTAATCCGAGATGCCGCCGACACTCTCAAAGCAGCAAAAAATAGGCATTGTCTTGGCACTTGCTATGGTGCCACCTAACCAGAGACGAAAAAGGAGGACCTGGGTTAAAAACTGGTTGATCATCGTCATGAATTAAGCCACATGAACGTGATGAGACATTTAGCAGCAGATGACTTTGATACATAATCTTACCTTTTTCAGCTCTCTTCCATACGTAGTACGCATATTTTCAAGCTTTTTCTATTATTTTTATACTAATAAAAATCAGTCCCGATTCCACTACACACGTGCCGACCATGCTCCCTAGACGATAATCGTCCCTAAATCGTGAGTTCGCCCGAAGTGATTTTTGAATTAGGGTAAACAATAAAATTTCGGTTACGATTTGTCCATACACGTGCCGATTTAAAGTACGATTTAGGGACCTCCCCACCACTTCCCCGTTATCGCCACTGATTTTAGGGCCGTGTATAGCCGCTTTTACATAGATGGTAAAAAGGCCAGGAGACGATGAAGAAATGCTTCGTTAAAAAATGAGGTGTGATTTTTAAATAATCCTTTGCAACTTAGTAATCAAGCCCAACAAATAATTTGTGACTTCAGAGGAAAGTAAATAGGCTGTAACTATCCTGAGGGCCTAGACAAGTGGCATTGTAGAATAGAAAACGAAAACGAATACATTGTCAAATGTATGGAATTGACATAAGCTTTCGCTAAACAATTTGACATTTCCATACATTTGACAATGTATTCGGTTTTCGTTATCTATTCTACAAAGCCACTTGTCTAGGGTCTGATCACTGACCTTAACTAATTTATGATAACCGAATAATATTTTAGTGAAACAAGCAGTTTCGCGCGAGTATGTTTGTGTTTCAACCAATTTACTTTATCGTGCTGAATTAACTGCGGTATTAAAGGTTTACCTATTGATAAAATTGTTGAGGTAGGTAACTGAAATCACGCTCATTATTGAGCATGGGCTTACGAATCAAGTGTTTAGGTTGATTATGAAACTAATTCACGTTAAACCGAGCAAACGGTAATCGATACTGGTCGAATTTCATCTTGAAATACGATGTTACTACAATTTGTTTTCATTTTATACAAGTTCAATTAGTGTTACTGTAAATAAAATCGACCAATAATCGATTTAATTTAATTTGATTTCGCTCCTGAAAATACCTCTTATCACAAACCCGTTCCGTTTGCGTTTGCGTATATCTACAGGGTACGAAACACATCATTCATCATTTACTTGTTGACTACACAAACTGTCCATTTAGCAATGTATGTTGTATGAAGCAATATATATTGTTGGCAAAAACATATTTTTACGCAATTTTTACGAGACTTGTTTATGGAAATGCGAATTTGCTTGAGCATGAAGTATAGTAAAAGATCGTATTATATTAGGGGTACACCGAGTATGAAGAATTTTTTGTCATATAACGTACAAAAAAGGTTTCAACTTTGACCGTTTGCATTTCCGTAAACAAAAGTTGGGTCTAGAAAAAAAACAATAATGGCAACGATCAAAGGTTCTTTGATACCTTTCAAATAAATGCCACATCGCCTGCTTGTTGCGATTTCCATTTATGACGCTGTGAACAGGCCATTGTAACCACGACATCAAAGAAATCTAATTAATAGATTTCTTTGATAGTCGTGTAATGTATTAATGACTCCGTTAAACTCGCAAGCGCAAACTGCATTGTTATTCGACTATTTGGTGGTGGTAATACAAGTATGCAGTTTGCGCTTGCGAGTTTAACGGAGTCATTAATGGGTCCGTTCCGCTCGCGGTGGAAACCGGGCTTTAGAGATGTATTTGTTCTTGCAGTTTCTGTCTACCGACTGAAATAAAATCCACAAGATATCGCTTGAAACATAAAGGTGCTCATTCTCTTGTTCACAAATTAAAACAAATTTAGATGCATCTTTCTCTTTTTATTTTGTTAAGAAAAGGACATACGATACATGCTAGTTTAGGCCTGTCAAATTAGCAAGTGCCTGAATTAAATCGCCGTTTTTGTAGTCGCCAAGTTTTTAATCGCGTCTAAATTATCTATGGAGTCAGGATTAAACTAATATTTTATCTTCTGTCCTTTTCTTAATGAAATGGATAGAAAAAGATGTAATGATAAAATTGACGCATAAACTTGCCTTCGTTTTGATAATCGTAGCATCACAAACATTTAAAAATAAATTGTTGTGGGCTCTATATTATTTAGTTATGCGTAGTTTATATACCTATAGTCCAAAATAAAGATCAAAAGACGAGCGCTTCCATACGATGAGACATCCTCATTTTTATGTTCTAAACATAGAAATATGGGACCGACGAAATAACGTCACACGTTTTATTATTCCATGTGCATAATATTGAAATGCATAACAATCATGAAAAATGAGTCGTTGCAGGAGTTTCCATTCAAATATTATTTGTATTATATTATTCAGTTATTTTTCTTATCCGGAACTGTGTCTGAAACCGTAACTATCGCTTTTAATGTCAGTTTAGTAGTTTCGACTTTAATTTATTATTAACGAATGTTAGTATTCGGATCTGATCAACTGAAATGAAATTTTGGTCGATTTAGGACAACATTTTTGAGACCCATTTTATTATACTGCAGCTGTATTGAGCTATTCCAGAATACAGTATCATCGCAGTGCTTCCTACTTCGTGGTTGACGCATAAAAGTATTACAAAAAATAAAACCGCTAATGTGACCACTTCACTAGCACATAAAAAATCTAGTGGAAAACAATTACAAACTTTCGACACGCATTATTTCGTGACGATAGACACAGGTGCAGCACTAGCATAAAAGTGATTGAACAAGCTAAAGATACTACAGTGGGTGCGTCATCGAAGACGTATATTGTCTGCGGGAAGTGTTGTGTGAATAGTGATGCACTGCGGCATAGAGTCGGAGGCGGCGCGGCGCTGCGCGTGGGCAGACGGCCAAGCGGCGTCGCAGCCGCGGTGTCAAGTTCGGCGCGCTCCCGGCTGCCGCGGCCGCGTATAATTAGCAGTGAGCCGCGGGAGGCGCGCCGGGCCGCACCGAGTGGCGGCGGGCGATGCGCCGCCCGGGCCCCGCGCATGCTGCGCCTACACTACTTCTCGGACAACCCCGCGCTCGCCGTCGACGACGACGAGGAGACCGTCTACTCCATCGACCTCATTAAGGAGTTCGAGGCCGTCGGGCGCGCTTGGAAGGCGTTCCTAGCTGACTGGCTGCTCAAAGGTGCCGGCTTGTTTATGTCACCCACGCTGCGCTCTTGCTCTGCCTGTTGATGTTTGCGTTGTGCCGACTGTGCTGTGACGGAGTGTTGAGTGAGCCGCGGTGCTCCGTGTCGCCAGTGCGTTGACTTCGCCGATGCCGATGCGGATGCTGAAACTTACAGCTATAACGGAGCTAATTCTTCTCTATGTTCGACTTTTAGTACTTTATGTTACAGTTGGCAGGTAAACTGTGTCGTATTCGGAAGTTCGTTGAATTTACGGAATTATAGCTCTAGGTGTTCGCCATACTTTTTTGCTCTTCCTACTGAATGCTTCTAAAAAGGTTTCTTAAATCATATTCGAATACAGATTCAGGCTGGCAAAGTCGCTGTTTCCAAAATTTAAATAAAAACTGAGAATTTAGGTATTTCTTATAAAAATCAGATTTCAGTTTCACATATGACTTCACGGACAGTCCACTTGAGATTGCTAGTGACGTCACATCCCTAGCGCCGCGTGCGCACCAGCAATGAACGTAAATAAACAAATAGGTATCCGCATCTAACATGTATTGAACATTATTCGGATAGCAACAGTTTTTTATCTCGTCTTACCCACGTCACTATTGTTTTTCATTTCTGGATTTCTGAATATATTAATCTTACTGTCAAAACAACACTGTCTCCTTGATGTTATATATCTACCTAAAGTACATAATTAAACTGAAAATTCCGAGAAAGTGAATAAATTATGACTTAGATTAAATTTAGTAGCTGGACTATCTGGCGATGGTATCAGAATATTTGTATTATCAGTAATCTCGATTAAGATCTTTGGAAAACCTCTTATCAGAAAACGCATGTAAACATTTTGAAATACTCATTTGGACCTTTCAATAATTGTAACAAGCTTTTAAAAACAAATACTTATCAGGAGACGATCTAATCTAACAAATATACTCGGCCTGACCTTTTATCGTGACACTATATAAATTATTAGCGCAACTTTTAGCCGATGTTTATTATCAACATACTAATGTGAATCTTTTCCTCATGCCAAGAACTATATTTTAAACTTTATCTAAGAACCCTTCAGAAGTTCTAATTAGAATAATAATTCAGCCTAATGATCATCATATATTCTGTTATACCAGATGTATGAGTCACGCATCTGTTAATGAATGCAGTGATAAAGTATTAATGGCGTTAGATGCACACTACTAATAGACGTACTGTTACCGTGTATTGAGAGAGACGGTAGTGGATGCTGCAACTGATGTGCCGTATCAATTAATGTAAAATGTGTACCATAATTTGGCCAAATTCAATGAAGATACCTAATTTAATATCAAGAAATATGTTCTAATCTTTCGACGACCTGCTGTGGTTGTTATTGAAATAAAATATAGCCTATCTTTGAAGTGGGCAAATATGATTAAAATCTTGCGTGATTTATATTTCAAGATTTAAGTACCATCCGCGTGCTATCGTATTTGCGTTATCTAGTTATCAGATAGAGGTTTTTGACCCCTATGTTGATAAGAACCAAATTCGACAATCCGTGTTCACCGCCTTTTGACCACGGCTGATAATGACGATTGCACGCGTGATGGGTACGTCAAATTAATTACAAAAAGTTTATTAAGGAATGTTGTTTCTTATGATGAGGATAAAACGTGTGTTATACTTATATCAGTTACCACCATCGTTCACCTTACATTAAATCAAAATGAAAAAGTTCGTCTGGCCGTTCTATCTAATTTACTTAAGTTTTTAACCGAATCCTAAAAAAAGGAGGAGGTTCTCAATTCGGATGTTTGTATTTCTTGCTTTTTTTTGTGTTTGTTCGCGCATACCTCCGTCGTTTACCAACCGATTTGAACAATTCTTTTTTTGTTTGAAAGGGTAGACTTCCCAAATGACCCCATTGTCATCAGGCCCAGGGTATGATGGTATCATGCCGAAATCGAGGGAAGTTGGGTTTTTTTTGCATAAAATTATCTTGTGCTAATGAAATATTTTAATGCACAAAGTCGTCAAGCAATGCAAGTCACCTAACCTCATCCTTGCTCAAATGTGATTTCTTTCCGTTTTTTTTTATGTTTTACATAGCTTGCTCTGGTTCTAATACAAGTAAGTACACGGTGTGTCTTGTCTTTAAGGTAGATTGTTTATAAAAATATTTAAATACTAGCTTTTGCCCGCGGCTTTGCTCGCGTTATTAGAGACAAAAAGTAACCTATGTTACTCTCCATCCCTTCAACTATCTCCACTTAAAAAAATCACGTCAATTCGTCGCTCCGTTTTGCCGTGAAAGAAAGACAAACAGACAGACAGACAGACACACTTTCCCATTTATTGTATTAGTATGGATATGCATATACTTATGAATACTTTACATGGAATAAATACTTTAATTTTCTTCATGATTAAGTTTAATATCAACGCAATAATGTAGAACCCAACGGGTCCTTTTTCAATAATTTTAACGTTTGATGTTAAAAATTCATTACCAAATCCGGCTGAAGCGTACAACATCAACATTATAGAGTTTCAATATGCCAAAGTTAGACGAAGCGAAATTATACTCACAGTTCTTCCCAAGAACTAAATTAAACTGAGAATAAGTTTTGTTATCTTACACCCAGTTATAAAGTAAAAACAACGTCATTGAAGTTTCTTTGAAGAACTAGGTTAAACTAACAGCTTATTTCCGAGTTCAGGCGACACTTCAAACCTAGGCCACCTGGAGTGCTGGAGTTTATTTATTAGTTTGACAGTTCTGAAGCGCGACTGTCAGTTTGTGTCTACAGATTAATTGATATTGAAGCGCACAGTATTCCTAACGCGTTTAGGTTAGGCGTTTATCGAGCGTTTTTGCTGCGTGTACCCCGAGGGCCACGCAGGCTGCGGAGCAATGAAATTATCAAATTACCTCAGCGAAATGAAGTTATAGGGTTTTTAATTCAATCGTTCGTCGGTAAACTGAGATCGGTGTTGGTGTAGTACTGCTCTCAGATTGTTTTTGAAGTGAAAACTTCTTTAGCGGCGTTGAGCACTTTTTCTGTAATGGGTATAAAATCTTAAACTCGCGTCAGGACACGTGACCTGATCGAAAAAGCGTAGGACGGATGGATAGTTTAAATTATGGATGAAAGTTGATTTTTCGGAGAGATAAACTTTTTAATGTAAAATAATTGTAATTGTTTTAAAGTGTTAAATTTTTAATGTAATATAAATTGTCATGTTTGTGTACGATAGTGCAATAAATGAATATTGTATTCTACCACATAAATGATAGTACTTTTATACTGATAAAGCAATTGGTGCAAAATTATTCCCTAACCATTCCAAAATATCAAACGTGCTCAACGTTAATAATCAAGTTTTCACTTCTGCCGGCACTCCCGGAGTGCAACCCGTCTTTTTTTTTATTGATGCTAGGTTTTTGACGTCCGGTCGTCATGTCGCGGGATCCATGGTACGTAAATGGGGTCTACGACAGTGGGACATCTAATAATATCCGAAGATAACTTTTATAATGTCCCTAGTTTTACAAATTTAATCTTTCGACGATAAAACGTCAGCCGCTGTCGCGCTGCTATTGTCTGTCTATTGTGTCTTAAATCACGTGTGCGAAGGTTTAATAGTACTAAGAGAAATAAACCAATTTATTTTGTAACAGTATTTATAAATACGTAAATAATTACATAAAAAAACATTTCTGTCTCAAGTTTAAATTAAATGCATATAAAATCGCCTTACCTTTTAAAGCCCTTGAACTACTTGCTTTTGACATTCGCACTCCGGATAAGCGCTTTAAGTTGACCTGCATTTGTAAAAAGTGGAGTCAGTGGCGAAAGCTACCAACTTTTTCAATTTAGTTCTGTGGGTGAATGAAATACAAAATTCATAATGAAACGATAATGTTCGTCCTTAGAGCCCTTTTATTTGAAGCTTATCTCTTACCATATCTTGCTGCCCTTGTCCTTGGGATGTGCGTCGTTTGGGTACTAACTCAATTTTCTCTCATACAGTATTCTCTACCTTTGATACCACTACCCATGGAGGTAAAACCATACCATACTTAGATTAGATTGTCAATACAGTAAACGAAACGATTTAGAAAACCAAGCAAAGTCACAGACGTAACTAAACGTATTGCAAATCTGAAGTGCGAATAGTCAGGCATGTCGCCTGGGCTCGTGGTGTAAATTGTGGTGGAATATAGGGAACATCCTCAAGAAAGGCTGCAGATATGTTGGTCTAGTGCCATTAAGAAAATAACAGTACTAAAGTGGATTGAAGTCACTCAAGATCGTGAAGATTGGTAAACTGAAGGAAGCCAGTTGAGTACACTCTTCGTACGGAGTGGTAAAATACACTCCGCATAGTCGTTAACTGCATATATACTGCACTCCAAACTAAGTAACTGAGTAAACAATATAGCTAAGAAACTCCTTTTATATTTTCACGTAAAACAGTGTGCTTAATGGTGAATGTAGTGGCGTGCACTGAAGATCCTGCAATATCAGTCTCATAACAAAAGTGCAGATTACCTCCGTTGTATCTGCTCCTTTACTTTATCTATGTCTAAAGTACGCTTGAATTTACAAAAGTCACATTGCTATTTTGTTTTTTTGTTACCACTGGGCTTTCATGTCATTTTATTACTAAATATGTCATCGAAAATTATCGTATCGACAACCACGTCCCACGCTAAGGCTAAGAACTCACGGAGCGATTTTGAACCGTGCCCGCCGCGGTGGCGGAACTGCGGTTTTATTTCCAAACTCACGAGACCGGTTATTTGCGCGGTTACACAGCCGTCGCGGTTGAGATTTTTGCCCGCAAACGTGGCGGGCGATGATCGCAAGACGCAAGACGGGCAGGTAACGATCTGTTGAAGTCCAGACCGCCGTGGACACACATCAGAAACGAGCTGTTGCGTTATACTTACTCCACAAAGGAATAAAAAAAAAAAGACCCAATAGGTTCTGGGTGCATCCACTGATTCAGGATAGAGATCGTTATGGATTATTTGTTACCCTTATTAGTGAATTAAAGATTGCCACTGCAATCGCCCGCCAATCGACCGCAGAGCGCGCGGGCGCAACCCGCCAAGGCTGCGGGTGACCGCGGCCCGCGCGATTCTACTAGTTGCCCGCTGGTGCAGCGGGACCCGTAAACAAACGCTCAGACTGCGGGCGTAAAACGCGTCGTGAAATGTGCTTTATTTTATTACATGTATATCTGCACTCTACAGAGGCTGCGGGCCCGCAACCGCGGCGGACGCGGGTGAAAACCGCCCCGTGAGTTCTTAGCCTTAAAGCATCATCTGCTAATCCACCAGAAATAATTGCACGCTCAGGTTCTCCATAACTAAAATGGCCGCAAATGAAGCCCTTAATGACAACTAAACACCCGAATATCATATATCGTGTGTCAAGGACAGTATCAGTTACTTAATATTGAACTCACAGAACATTGTGACTCGTTACAACATCCGCCTCGCGTCTCTGCTTACTTTTCTCTTCCGTCAGCTAACACGTGAAATAATCGTTGCGAATCAATATTTTATTGTTTGAATGACGAAATCGATTGTTTGGTTAGTCTGTGGGTTTTTGCACCTATGGCTATCGCTTTAGGGTTAGAGGTGTGATCAGTTACCATTTTTCTCGGAAACGGTTTGTTTTATTCATTAAAAATGTTACTGTACTGCGAAAAGGTGGGCAAGCTGTCACTGTCTTGTCTTTGATGCACTAAATGATATATTTCGCTGACTGTCGTTAAAAACTCCACGCTGAATGGACTACTTATCATGTCATGCCGATGCCGTGAAATCAGTTTTTTAATCAAACACAGATTCTTTAATTAATCATACAGAATCCATCACGCCAACCCTAGAGTATTCAAAGCAGGATTCCGAACTATACTATCCATATGGGTTAGGATTAAGAAGCATCGTGCTGAAAAAAAAAACACAATTGCTGTTCAGTTTATTATTTACAGTTTATTCGTTTTTATAAACCTTTTTAATTCGATTGATTAAAAAATAGTTACAACAGCGGTTCCGGCCTGTTATATCGTCGACTTCCAAAACCATAGTTCACGTTATGGCGCTAGTTTTAATCAAACAGCTTATCATTAAATAATTAAAATGGAATCAGTGATTAAAACACAATAACAATGGTTGACACTTCGAGGTGTCGACCTTGTGTTGTCTAACGTCAAAACTGTTTACGGAACGAGTGACATAAATCTTCACGGTCATTCGCTATTGGTCATTTCTTGCATAAAGCCAACATAATATACTTGTCTGCTTGTCCATCTAATTCTTGACAACGAATTGAAATGCTATTCGGCTAAAGGACAGCGCTCATTTTGGTCCAAATTTAAAAATTATTAGAGAGCTTGTGTTTCTAAACATTTTCCATTGTGGCACCAAAACTGTGGGCCATTTCCCATGGTGTTATTTGTGTTTAAATCCCACATATTTTTAGTAAAGTAAATTGTTAAGAAGAATTCAAGTTCTTACAGAATATTATTAATTTATTTTGCCGGCATTTTCAAATTTGGACTAAAATGTATGGAATGTGAATGATGTCCTTTCGGTGAACCTAATTCTTAGTTAAACTGGAAATATTATGCTTGGCATTAAAGGGGTTATCAGCAGATATCGGAATTTGGTAGCGATTAATGTACTTGCAACGAAATGTGACATTCCTGGCATTCCGACTAATCAATCCAGCTTACAAATTAACGAGGGATTTATTAAATACCGAAACACAAGTCATTGTGTTAGAGAAGACTTTTATTTAACAATAATAGACTACACTATAGACTGTAGGTAACACATAGAGATAGACTAGCTTCCGAAGAATACCAGCAACAAGAATCAAATATGGAATCCTCGCTACTGCATCCCATCACTGTTCTTCCATCGTATCTTTGGTTCACTGAATTTGACTACCCACCACTCTCAATACTTAATTTTCATAGAATTCATAATAGTATTCATTATCTAAATGACTTTATCTTACGTGATAGGTTAGGCTTTTAATTGGATTTTCCAATTTACATGTTATACTACCCATGAATAGCTAAATACCCGCTGCTCAAACCTGTTTGAGAACACAAGGAAAACTTTATAAATCAGCTGTTGGATAAACATAGTAATTTTGTAGTTATTGTGTAAGGATAAACTTTGTATTCATTATATTATTTCTAGATTTTTCTGTTTTTGATTAGATTGGTACGTGACGTTATTTCTAATTCCCTTATTTACAATATAAACTTGGGAATTAGATATGCCAGTACTTACTGACAGACAAACAGCTAGTTACACATAAAGATGGTGACATAACAAATTAAAGATAGAGAAATTTAAATAGCCAAAAGACATAAAGCATATTAGTCCAAAAAAAATGCGCGGCCGAGCCTCAAATCATTTGCAACAGTTGGGCCACACAGCTTGACATATTTTAACCCCATTTAACCCCGTAACAGCCTTTTCTTAGTGGTGACAAAATTGAGAAAAATATATTAAAAATAGGGTTAATTTTTCTTAATTGAATTACTTATAAGAAAAAGCGTTAAAACCCATAATAATAGTTTATGATATGTGTGGCCTATCGAATGGGAATAATTCTAAATCTGACCGCACAAGTTATTTATTTTGGACAAATATTTATGGAAAATTGCCTGATGGTGATGACGCGACTATTTAAGGAAATAATGACTTTTGTGGGAGTCTCACTACTCCTTAGTCCTTAATAATATTCCTTAGTGACTCTTCCACGATTTACATTCTTAACTGGAAGATTCCAGTAACAAAAAATTTTACGCCTTTATAAGTTGAAATCTAATTTAATAAAATCAACGTAACAAAGTAATGTATTTTGTAGCATCACGTAAGTAATTACTACCGCGTACATTCTGTTTAATTTTTGCATGAATATGGAAATTTTAAGCTTTCAATGCATACATTATTTTATGCTTTTTGTTATGAGAGAGTAAAATTTTTGTATTTTGTGTTACTCTTACTAGTTTCACGTCCACTATATTTTTAGGTAAACTACTTACTACGGATTAAATTTGAGTAGTCTTGTATACATCCGTCCCTTTCGTGTTTTATCATAAGAGAAAAAAGATAAGCAGAATTAGCCTAAAATGTGGCTCGTGCAGAACAGATTCGGTATCATTATCATAAACAACCTTGAAAGTGCATTTATTCGTTTGTTTATATAATGGAGGCGATTACGTTATTTTGTGTAGGTAAATCGAAATAGGCGATTGCCTTATCGCTCTCAGCATAGAGTCTATTTTAACTTGTTTTTGTATCAGTATTAAAATCATGTTGTTGCATTGTGTGATTATTTTTACTACCACTAATTGGTCTAGTCATCTAGTGCGTTGCCAGAGAAATCAAAATAAATGCTAAACCGATGACCCGTTCATTCATCGTGACAATATTGGCACAATGTATCTAGTTGCTATTTCCTATTTCGGTTTGTTCTCACTAGTTCGATTCATTAGTTCGATCGTCGAACTAGTGAGAGTTACTTTTCTCATTTGTCCGACCGTCGAATTAGTGAGAATTATTTTTCTCATTTGTCCGACCGTCGAACTAGTGAGAATATTAGTTCGATTCATTAGTTCTATCGTCGAACTAACTATAACACCTTATAGACATGTACAGTGGACAACTTCCGGGTGATATGACAATGATTTGTATTACATAATTAAGTACATACTATACACAGCTCAAAGAAGATTCTCATTGATTTTTCTCATTAGTTCGACGATCGGACAAATGAGAAAAATAATTGTCACTAGTTCCACGGTTGAACAAATGAGAAAAATAATTCTCTCTAGTTCGACGATCGAACTAATGAATCGAACTAGTGAGAACAAACCGCGATTTCGGTCCCAGTAACAGTAATGATAGGGTTTATCGAATGAGAATTCGACATACGAGATAACAGTCATGTGCTAATCGATTGTATCCAGTGGCATGACAATGTTTTTATTTACTCTGAATTACTATTATTATCGATCCTTACCACGATTGATACAATATCAACTCCTATCTCAATCAAGCACTTTCATAACACTTTACGCAATTTACGACCAAATGACACATCTCTTTAAACAAAATATTTCTCTAAAATACATTTCCACGTTTATACGTACGTCAAAAACGACTGGTTTGCCTTCATTTTAATAGTATAGTATACCTTTCATAAAACTAAAAACTCAACACAAGGAAAGGCTAAAATAATACTTAACGCACACTGATAAAATTATCCAATGGCGTTTCAAATGTGGCTGAGTGTATGCCTGCGTACTTATGTGTGTACGTACCAAGTTTATAAATAGGAATCAAAAATGAGTCATATCTTATTGTATGTCCGCGTTGCTGTTCAATGAGCATGTTATAATGTACTTAAGCACTAAGTTTTTTCTTTTGATGTTCTTTTCAGAGGAGGATGAGTCCCAAATATTCGTCAAGTTCTTCAAGTTTCACAAGTGTTACGACCTGATACCGACTTCTGCGAAGCTGGTGGTGTTCGACACTCAACTCCTGGTCAAGAAGGCGTTCTTCGCTCTCGTCTATAACGGTTAGTGTGTGGAAAACCTCGAGTAGCACCTTATATAGTGTTCACTGTTACGATAGTTTCGTTTTTATTTACACAACGTTTTTATCATTGAAATTGTTGTGTTTTACTCATCATTATAGAGCCGCTGTTTGCTCGTTCTTTCTTCCTGTTGTTCAATGTCATTTTTGATTTGTGTTGTATTAACTTTAGATACACAACGATGCTTATATAGCGAATCAAGGTATCAGAAAATTTAAACTTATGTTGTAGTATATTTATTTTTTTGGCGCCTTGACATGCTCGCTTGTAATAACCATGTGTTCATCTTATGTAACTAAAAGCCTTTCTCATGTCTGAGCGAATGAACTGTGAAAAGCGTTGCGACTTCTCTATGCTAGCTAAATAAATCTAAGCTTTAAAGCGAATTTATTAGCGTTCATAATGCCATGCGAGGTAATTACAGCAATCAATTGATCATATAATCTTTCTGATTTATTTATACAGCAGTGGTGTGTGCAATGTACGGCCGAACCACATAAGAAACAATACGGCCGTGTTGCCATGGAAACCAAGGTGTATATCGTTCCTGCTTTATAATAAAAAATGCTTTTAAGGCTCTTGATTAGGAATGCGTCTGCACCGTTATTCAGTTTATATATTTATTAAAGATCATTTATTTTTTAATCGAAATCTTGGTAATTCTATCACTGTTATTAAAAATATAACCCACCACTTCAATTACATGGGACGTAGACATAATAATGTGGGTATACAGGTCTTGGTACACTCCCTCCTGACCCCTGGAGGGAAACAGTCGTGTTTTGATGTTATTAGAAGATAAGAATGAACGCTAGAGGGTTATGAACTGTACAATTTAAGTATATACTTCATATACCTAAAAGGCTCTTATTTTCCTTACAATCTCCACCTCGCGGTTGTATTGTTTCTTAAGGGTCGGTACAAACAGCAATATGCTCTAAGAGATTAATTAAGGATGTACTAAAATGTATTACAAATAAATTTGTTATGGTAATGGAAGGAGAAGGAATTTTGAATATATTTTGATTGGTTTTAGATCATCATCAGTTATTCAATGAATACTTAGAGCATATCGCTGCATTTTCCGTGCTGACTGCAATGTGAAAAACCAAAGACTGAACCGCTGCCGCTAAGAAAATGAAAAATTCTAAGTTCTATTACAGAATACTTTATGGCCAACTATCAAAATTAAAAACATACAAAATGCTTCTAAAAATGAAGTACATTTGAGGCGTTATTTTGAAACTTAGATATAATGTTCCTAAAAGTTTGCAGTACTGCCTCCTGGAAGGCACTAGAGATGCAATTTCCTATACAAATCTCTTACGGAAATCAATTCAATCAACCTAGGCCTCAGCTTTAAGGGGGATGCGTCACGGTAGGCCGTGAAATTCAAATTTTTGAACGTTTTTTGCAATTTGCCACTTAGTGTCTTGCCACTTAGTGTCTGGGTGAGAGTGCATACAAGCCGATGGAATGACTTTTTCTTAAAATAGACAATCAAGCGAGTTATAATGCACTTTGACGGCTGTTTTGATGATTTAAATGATTATTATTCTGTAACAGTCGCAAATCATTCTATATCAACACACACCCAGACACTGGGCTGCAAATTGCAAAAATACCTAAGTAAATTTGAATTTCGCGGGCTACCTTGAACATCCACCTTAACGGTATACCTAAGCTAAGATAAACCTATTAAACTGGATCAACTTAACTACCTTCTACCTTTCTAATTAAAATCTAGGACTACAATTCACAGTCTCCAAAGCGATATTTAATTAAGTACTTAATTGAATTAAAAGTATCAGTTTTAAAGTGAATTTAATTTGTTTACTGGTCTAGAAAATGCTGCAATTGATCCGAAAACTCTTAGCTTCTATAGCTCATGAAAGATGGTATCTCTCACTTGAATGAAACCTATCAGATTGAAAGAGCGGATCAATGGATACTTCGTTAAAAATCTTGACAAAATGATGCCGTTTTGCCTTACTGAGCCAGTAGTTTTTATAAACACACCCTTATTACTGCGACAAATGTTATGCAGAACCTGAATAATTAAAATCTACATTTTATGAGAGTTAGCTTTGGTGTTATTGAGATATGCGTATCATTTGGTGTTCTTGTTGTGCTTAAAAACAACCCTATCGATTCTAAACCATTGAACCCGGTTTTTGAATAGAAATAATATAGTACCATAGAATAGTCAATCGAATAAAATGGTTCTATTTCTAGCTTTTGGTTTTAAATTCTTAAAAGAGCGCAGGTTAAGAAGTAGTCAGTTCCAGCTTACGTACCAAATTTCGCCAAAATGAAATAAATTGATATCAATAGGTTTACAGAACGTAATACTTAAAATTAATAGTCAACAAAGAACTGCTCTTACTCGCTTTCGACAATTTAACGCATTATTATTTGTCTGATAACCAGTAAAGAGATACAGACAAAACATTTTGGATGTATGTTATTTGATACATCTTAATAATGGAATCCATTAATGCTAACCCCAGCACAGACAATAGCTCAACAGAATCTGTCAATAACATGTTTAATTACATTGTTCAATCCATTAGATCGTATTACGTCTATTGTGCGCCCGCGTCACTCGCTTTTCACTTATTTCTCAACAATATAGGTACAATAGTCTAGGTAAGGGCAGTACAAGCTTAAAGGGTAATTCAAGGGTAGGTCTCATATGTTGAGCTTCTCCATTCATTTATGTTCGCATAACTCAAAAAAATGCACCCGTGGTTAACATTTCACGAAGTCATGGTCCCAAGGTAATAGATATACTGGAAGGGGCCCAACAGGGCCACGCCTGGCGGAGTTGCGGAATGTTTATAATAGTTACCGTGACCCTGGAACATAAAGGGCAAACGAAGGAACATGAGTGGGTTTTAGTCAGTAAAAGTCTGACACGCCCTCCCGCCATACCCAGGACGGGAGCAGTCATTTGATGATTTCCCACACACCAAAAAAAAAGTAATAGATATTTAGAAACGATGTGATTGTACTTCATCGACCGTTTGTGTAGTCCTAGCCTTAAATAAAATTACAGTTCCATTTTCTGTGAAAGACATTAACTTCCGTTAGGTGGAGATTGTTATTACAATTATGTAGCGACCATCCAAATGATAAAATTATGCCTTTCAAATTACGTGTGTCAAAATAAAACAGAAATACATCTTCATGAATGGATTCTCAATTTTAAATTAAAAGGAGTACACATTAATAAATAACAATTACTGTTATAAATCGTGAACAGCTGTTTACGTGGTCAAGGTCGCATGGAAATGGTTTTATTTGATTACCACAAAATACAGATAACCGTAAGAACCTGCGAAGACGAAAGACAATGACCGACAAAAAGTCCAGCCCGCGCATTTATTAGTACTCTAATAAAATGCACTTGGTCTATCCAATACCGCACCTCGCCTAGCGGACTACAACAAGCAAAAGCAACCCTATGTCAGTAATTATAAGAACGCACCGCGGGCATTTTCTCCGTCACTGTCCCTTACATCTGTAATTGTTCCCCTATTTCAAAAGGAGCATGTAAGTCTCGCGGTAAAACAGATTGCACGATTCTGTGACGTCAGTGATAGTGTTATCTTTAAGTTTACTTCACTGGCTAGCGTAGTGGCACCCTTGTATCTAAATATTATCGTATAAAGATCCGTAGAGATGCCCCATACACATTGTTATCAAAAACAGTATGATAATTAACAGTGAGCGATCCTTTTAAGCGCTAATACTAAACCGTTCATATTTACAAAAATGTGCCCACAAAAATAACGTTTATCTTCTATTTAAGTAGCCGTAGAGATGTCGCCTAATACACACTATAATATAAAGAACAGTTTGATAAATTAACAGAGTGCGATCCTTTTAAACGCTAATATTAAATCGTACATATTTATGAAAATGTTACATTTAATGTTGTATGTATGTAAAAAAATAATGTTTTGTTTTTTAATAAGTAATTATAAAATAAATAGGTAACTAAAGTGTAGATGACTCAGCAGTTGATAAAAAATGTGATTTTGCTAAATACGCCAAGTGCAGTCGCACCATTACATAATGTTTATATTTTTATGTATTAGAAATTAGACGCCGTATTACCGTTTAAAGGGAACATCCTCTGCTAATCACCACCATTAATAAATTAATAAACACAAACAACCCATTTAGTAACTCTCCCAAACGTTGGCCACCAACATTTCCCCCGTCTATCCGAACATTTAACCTTTGGCCACCAACAGCCACTACCAATAGCGAACATTGCCAACAGGCGTCCGCGCCGCCCCCCTATGGGACTCGCAGCGACAGAAGTTCGTCGGCATGCTGACCATCACGGACTTCATCAAGATCCTGCAGATGTACTACACCAGCCCTAACGTCGCTATGGAGGAACTGGAGGAGCATCGACTTGAGACTTGGCGCCGTGAGTGTGCTTTCAATATTGTAATAACCTTAACTAATTAATAAGTTTTAACGGGCCTGTTGGTCTAGTGGTTAGTAGCCCTGCCTCATCACCATCGAGGCGATCCGACCAGTGCTCGACGATTGGCTCGGGAGACGGCACGGCTCCCTGACGTTTCGGGTGACGCAGGTGCTCTCGGGGCATGGTTGCTTCGGGAGGTACCTGTGTCGCATTAACAGGGAGCCGGACGCGCGGTGTCACCACTGCGTCGACTGTCGGGAGGACACGGCGTGGCATACGCTGGCAGAGTGTGCCGCTTGGGAGGAGCCACGCCGTGCTCTCATCTCTGTAGTAGGTAGCGACCTGTCGCTGCCGGCCGTAGTCAGTTCAATGGCCGGCAGCGCAGAGTCCTGGGACGCAGTGGTCTCCTTCTGCGAAAATGTAATCGCGCAGAAGGAAGCTGCGGAAAGAGAGAGAGAGATTTCTACTTCTCTCCGAACCCGCAGCAGGCGCACCGGGCGTCGGAGGAGGGCGTACGCTGCCCTCCTCCGGCCCCCCTAAATGGGTCCAGGGGCGATGGATTTGGGGACATCCGTCGCCCGTATTCAACTGGACCCGAGGTGGTGGCGCGTAGTGTTCCCGCGCGCCCTTTTTCGATGTTGAGGGGGGAGTCATACACCTCATTTCCCCCCCCCAAACCTGAGGAGGCCCGCAGATGCGGGCCGGCACCAGCCCGGGATTGCGGAGGTTGTATTAGTTCCCGCGATCCTCGGCGTAGGTGGGAGAAGGAACACCGGGGTGGTTTTTAGTCAGTAAGAGTCTGACAGACCCCTTCGCCCCCCCCAGGACGGAGGACATCCATGAGGATTTTCCACCCCGGAACAAAAAAAAAAAAAAAAAAAGTGGTTAGTAGCCCTGACTGCTAAGCCGGAGGTCGTGGGTTCGATCCCCCCCAGGACAAGCTTTGTGTGATGAGCATGGATGTTTGTTCTGTGTCTGGGTGTGATTTATCTATAATATGGATGTATTTAAAATTTTATATAAGTATGTATATCAGTTGTCTGGTTACCATAACACAAGCTCTGCTTAGCTTGGGATCAGATAACCGTATGTGAGTTGTCCTAAGATATCCATACTAATATTATAAATGCGAAAGTAACTCTGTCTGTCTTTCTGTCTGTCTGTCTGTCTCTTCTTCACGCCTAAACCACTGAACCGATTTGAATGAAATTTGGTACAGATGTAGTCTGGAACCCGAGAAAGGACATAGGATAGTTTTCATCCCGGAAATCCCCCGGGAACGGGAACCATTATTCCACGCGGGCAAAGTCGCGGGCAAAAGCTAGTTTATTTATAAGTAATTGTAAATATCCTGGGAGAACTCACACACGGGCACGGCTCCCAAACTAAGCAGAACTTGCAGGTACTATGGTAACTAAAATGGAGAATTTTGTAAATACATATTACCCAGATCCAGAACAAACAGTCGTCACAATTTGTTTGTCCTGGTTGGCAATCGCACCCACAACCGGCTTAGAAGTCAGGGTCACTAACCAACAGTCCCGTGAATGGAGGCAGATGAAAGTTGTAGATTAAAAAGTAGCCCGTGATCTTTTTCCAAGATTCGATGTATCTCTGTATCAGAATTAGTTTAGCGGTTAATGCGCCAGTCAAGTCAATAAGAAACTGACACACTTTCGTATTTAATTAGTATTCTATTATAGCAGAAACGAATAAATAAATAATTAAATATATTGGGATAACTCACACAGTGCTGATTCCAAACTAAGCAGTGCTTGTACTATAGTAACCAGGTTAAACATACTCACATATTGTTTGTCCTGGGAGGGAATTCTACCTACGCCCTCGGCTTAGCAGTCAAGGTCACTAAGTCATTAACCTCTAAATAAATAGGCCTTTAACACTTTTATTAATTCTTGTCCAACGACATTCCAGACGTGCTGAAGGGCTCAGTGGTGCCGCTGGTGTCCATCGGGCCGGACAGCTCGCTGTTCGACGCCATCCGCATGCTCATCACCAACCGCATCCATCGGCTGCCCGTCATCGACCCTGAGACCGGCAACGTGCTGTACATACTCACACACAAGAGGATACTGCGGTTTCTCTTCTTATATGTAAGTATTTGAGTTTTTTTTTTTTTATTGAATGTTGATGGCCTGTCATGTAAAAAGCCCAGTGGATAAGGCGCCAGCCTCTCGTGTAAGAGAGAGATGTTGTGGTTGTTGGTTCGAATCCGGGCAGGCACTTGCACAGTACTTGCACATCTAAAGTTTATCTTGGACATCACTGATATATGTATATGTCGATGGATGATGTCATTCGTCGTTCAAATTCATACATGCACTTTCTAAAGTTTATCCAATATGTTGATGTATGATGATTGATGTCACTCGTCGTCACGGGTAGTCAGAAAGTCTGACCAGTCTGAACAAGAGGTTTCGTGTCGCCCAGTAATTGGGTGACCAGTAACTGGGTCTGATAGGCAATCGCTTCACGTAAAACATAGATATCCGGCTGAATTCGGTTAGGCTGGAAGTAGACCCTAACATAGTTGGGAAAAGGCTAGGAAGGTGATGATGATGTTGTTCTGTTATTGATTAATATAAATAATACGTCCTCAAAACTTTATGCAGAGGAAAGATTAATACTTCACGCCTTAACTTCAGGCAGCAACAGGACCGTACGGTAGTAATAAGCCGTAGACAGCTAAAATGCGAGTGGTTATGTAAAAACACACAAAGCCAGTAAACAATTGAACCGACTAAAATCAGATAAAGTAACACTCTTTACCTTATGCCATCAACGTAAGGGGCATTTATAAGGACCAAATCTAAACGTGGTTGATAATTTCCTTTCATTTATTAAAATGTATTCGCTTCCGCTGTATACTTTTAAACCACTCAATGATAGATAATGGTAACTGTAATTGGTTTATTTGAATAAAATAGTCAGATGTCAGCATAGTGTTTGAAAAGGAATTTCTATGAATAAAACATGTATATTATCATTAAAAAAACCGGTCAAGTGCGAGTTGGACTCGCGCAACGAGGGTTCCGTTAATGGAAAGTACCCTATAGGTTTTGAATCCCTCGCAAATATCTAAATGCAATATAAACCACCGTATCTTTTTATTGCGTTGATTTAGAAACTTGAGTTTTTTACTGCTTTAAGAGGTAGAAGACCTGAGTATGTGATATTAATTTCAGCTTGATATCTCGACGCGTTTCAGAGAAAAAGGGTCTTGACAGACGGACGAACGTAATGACGGACGGATGTGTACTTACCAGAAATTTACGAAATTTACGGTTTTCGGAGTTTCCCCTTTATTTGTGCTACATAACCTTGCTTCTTGCCAAATTTCATGATTCTAAGTCAATGGGAAGTACCCTGTAGGTTTTGAGTTTAGGTTCCCTTGAAAATGTCTAAATATGTAATATAAACCGCCGTATCTTTTTATTGCGTTGATTTAGAAACTTGAGTTTTTCACTGCTTTAAGAGATAGCAGACCTGAGTATGTGTTATTAATTTCAGCTTGATATCACGACGCGTTCCTGAGTAAAGCGTTTTTGACAGACGGACGAACAGACGGACGCCTGATGTGAACAAACTACAAATTTACGGTTTTCGGAGTTTTCCCTATACTTGTGCTACATGACCTTGCTTCTTGCCAAATTCATGATTCTAGGTCAATGGGAAGTACCCTATATGTTTTGATTCTCTTGCAAATGTCTAAATATGCAATATAAACCGCCGTATCTTTTTTTGCGTTGAATTAGAAACTTGATTTTCGCACGGCTTTCAGTGATAGCAGACTTGAGTATGTGTTATTAATTTCAGCTTGATATCTCGACGCGTTTCTGAGAAAAAGGGTCTTGACAGACGGACAGACGGACGGACAACAAAGTGATCCTATAAGGGTTCCGTTTTTACCTTTTGAGGTACGGAACCCTAAAAATGGTTAGGTGTTGGGACAGTTTCAAGCAATGCCCTTATTATCACAAGAAAACATGACACTTTCACAAAACATCCTAATCATAACACCATGTTTCATCATCATCTCCCTAGCCTTTTTCCCAACCGTGCTGGGGTCGGCTGCCAGCCTAACCGGATTCAGCTCGATACCGGTGTTTTACGTGGAGCGACTGCCTATCTGACCTCCACACCCCAGTAACTGGGCGTCACGATACCTCTTGGTTAGACTGGTCAGAGTTTCTGACTAACCAGTAACGACTGTCAAAGTTCTACGAATGACAACCGGGACCAACGGCTTTACGTGCTTTCCGAGGCACGGGATGTCAGTGATGTCTAAGATAAACTTTCGAATGTACATATGAATTGAAAAAGTCACATTGGTACTTGCCCGGATTCGAACCCACAACCTCTTACATGAGAGGCGGGCGCCTTATCCACTGGGCCATCACGACATTCACAACACCATGTTTGATAGTAGCAGAAAGTACCATAGGGTTTTAGACGGTAAGAGTCCGATATAGCCCTCCGCTCTCCCCAAACGAAAGATTCGAGCAATGAAAGGGTTTGATCTTCGAGGAATGAAAAAAAGAGTTAATTTCGCTATCTTTTCTCATTACCACCCGTAAACTAATAAACTACCTTACCAATTCCAGATAAACGACTTGCCAAAGCCATCGTACCTGCAAAACAAGCTACGCGACCTGCGCATAGGCACGCTGAACGACATAGAGACAGCCACAGAGGACACGTCGATCATCGACGCCTTACGCAAGTTCGTCAACAGACGCGTCTCCGCGTTACCGCTCATCGACGCTGACGGACGGCTCAAGGACATTTACGCGAAGTTTGACGTTATTGTACGTTGGTTTTGAATTAGGGGAATTTGAAAGGGCTGTCGGATAGTGACAGGTGTCAAATGTGTGATTGGTCCGTTTTGATGCTGAACACATTGGAATATGGAAGTTTGAAAGGGTTATCTAATAGTGACATAGTCAAATGTGTGATTAGTCTGTTTTGATGCTGAAAGTGAAGGATCGGTGTTGATATTATGACTTAAAAGAAATTTAATTAATTTCTTTACTAATATTATAAAACTGAAGAGTTTGTTTGGTCCGATAGAAAATTTTTTTCTTTGCCTTGGATCATTAACCGAGGAAGGTTATAGGCCATTTAATATCACGCTATGGCCTGCGGCAGCGGAATAGTAACCAAAACCGCGGGGGCAGTAAAAATTTAATTAATAGTGGTATATGGTAAAAAGAATTGCAGATGCCCATAGTCGTCTGTATCTATTGTGTTTTTTCAATCGCATATAATGTTTTACTACTAGTATATTAATTTATTTATAAAACTTACGCATAGTGCGTTTACAGGATAACCCCGATACAATAGTGGTTTACAACTCAGACCAAACAAATATATTCTGTATTTTCCAGAACTTGGCAGCTGAGAAAACGTACAACAACCTGGACGTGTCGCTGAAGACCGCGAACGAGCACCGCAACGAGTGGTTCGAGGGCGTGCAGAAGTGCACTCTGGACGAGACGCTCTTCGACGTCATGGAGAGGATAGTGCGGGCAGAGGTAACTATCATAACCCGCCCTACGACTGCCCTTTGAAAAGCTTGTCAATAAAATAACTGTAGGGCTTGTGATTCAACGCCTGCCGGGGTTGCGGAATGTTTATAATAGTTACTGTGACCCCGGAACATAAAGGGCAACCGAAGGAACATGAGTAGGCTTAGTCAGTAAAAGTCTGACACGCCCACCCGCCGCACCCAGGACGGGAACAGTCATTGGATGATTTCCCAATCCCAAAAAAAAAGGGGGCTGAGCTCCAAATGCCTAGCACAGCACCAAACTATCAGCACTCTGAACAAATAGTTGTATTATAAGCTTTTTACTAATAATTTGCGGCCGCGTACCGGTAAACGTAGCGTGGGCAGGCCCCCCGCAAGATGGACCGATGATCTCATCAAGATCGCCGGGTCCCGCTGGATGCGGGTGGCGCAGGACCGATGCGTGTGGAAATCTTTGGGGGAGGCCTTTGTCCAGCAGTGGACGTCTATCGGCTGATGATGATGATGACTAATAATTTGGGCTAGCACTATTCCTATCAAAATCACACGTTTCGATTTAAAAATGGCGACATTTTTGTAAACCAAGTTTTTTGTACTGCAATAGGTAAGACGACAAAAAAAGTAATTAGTCCGTCTGTTAGATTATCAAAAAATTTTGGACACGTATGTTTTCTTTTTTCTCGTAAACGTAAAATGACGAAGATATAGTGCGTTGAAGTTTCGCGTGACGTCACGATCTTAAACATTTTTTACAAGATGGTGACGTCAAAAGCCCCTACTCCGAAACTTTGTTGCTCTTTATCTTTGTATTTTTTATTCATTTGATCAAGCAAAAAAACACGGGTCCCGGTCTATCAGACGGACTAAATAGAACGCCATTTTTTTATGTTGTCATCATCCCTATAAGGGCTAACTGTTAAAGTGCTCATAATTGGCACCGCACATGGTTAAGTTAATTGTAATTGGAAAAGTTATTCAGCGACGTGCGGTTTTTCTAAATCGAAAATATTTTTTTACCCCAGGCACGCTACTACTTGCGATGTAGGCAATCGATGTTTTGAATACGTTCGACCAATCACTCTTCAGGCATACTTGGTAGACACTCGCTAATTACGCAAAAAAATGTAAAACATCTAATAAATAAGCGCGTCCGTAAACACAAATGCACTATCTCTTCCCTCCTTCTTTCATAGTTCGAAGGACTGCATTTGAACTCGCGTAGAGAGATCACTATGAGGTAGTCACACGACGTGACCGCGCCTTCAATAACCATAATGAACCTTGATACTTAATTGGCCTTAAGGAACGATAACAAGCATTACGCATTACATTCTTATTTGTAACGATAGAATTGATCGGGGTGGGGGTGGTGTTGCTATTTATTTGCGCTGTGACATCCCTTTTAGAATAATTTCTTCTTCTTATTGTGCTTCAGCTGAATATCTCTTCTTAGAAATCTATATCAAAGGCATTAAGGCCCTTCTTTGTGTAGTCTACTGTCCGCCTGCTGTTGACTACTTTTCTAGCCTTGAATTGGCACTAGATTCTGTGGGGACTGAGTATGCACATTGCATCATCATGGGCGACTTTAACACAGACCTTACCCACTCAACTCCTCGTACCCATAAACTCCTTCACATCATCGAATCCGTAAGTCTCCATGTTCTCCCCCTTCAACCCACTCATTTCAATATCTTGGGTGATAATACATGGCTCGACTTAATCCTTACGTCCTCAACCCCCTTGTGTCATCCCACGGTCAGTGTCCAGCACCTGGCTTTTCTCACCACGACCATATTTTCCTTTCATATATACTTAATCCTCCTAAACTTCTCAATCATAATAATATGCAATCATTACTTACAGGTCCATCGTTTAGTGGTGGTAGACGAAAACGACAAAGTGATCGGCATCATATCTCTGTCCGATTTGCTCATGTACCTCGTGCTGAGGCCGACGGGCGAGTGCGGCGCCGGCGGGACCTCTCTGCGCAACGAGCACTCCTCTATCGAGGAGAAGGACGAGGTCCCCGCCCCCGAGACCGCCGGCGGAGGCCTACCAGGACCAGAGGATACAGAACAAGGCCAAGACGAAGCCGCCGCCCTACCGACCCCCGACGAAGCTCACGACACCACCCACAGCGAGTGCCAAGATCCGTAATGATTCCTTCATGTGTTTCTTAGTTATAGAGCTGGCGTCACGAGCGCGGTTTATTTAAGTCTGCATTTCCATTTTGTTAAACGTTTAGCAGTAGCAACTAACCAGTGTAAGTGGCGGTATAGTTGTTCATATTTAATTTGAAATGCGACTACAGGCTATTAAATAATATGACAAAGATATTTGATCCAGAACCGCTCTTGGAGATTTGTCTGCGCGCATAAGATTTTTATTTTTATTGAAGTTGTGATACTCTTGCTTTATTTGCGACAACGTTTTAGTTATAACGCCTTATGAATTCAGAGTTTTAAACGAAAATTGCATTTTAACAGCTGTCGGGCATAATCGTCAACTTTGTCATGTTATTTTATCACGCCCGACATCAGTTTTACTGCGCAACCATCTGTGAACGAACGTTCATTATCACAATGGTTGCAATATTTGTAAAAAAACTGGCCCGTATTAATAGACGTCACTCAATTCTGAGACGCTCTTAAATCTCTTGCTGTCCTAATCATTCTAAAGGGAAAAAATAAGGACAGCAACAAACTTGGGAGCGTCTCAGAATTGAGTGACGTCTATTAATACGGGCCTTAAAGTTTTATTTCACTTGAAAGAGTTTTGATATTTCTTTTTTCAATTCCACTTTTGATATGATATTTATATGTGCATATTCCATTCTTGTTTGTTTCACTTGTCATCACTTGTAACTAAATTGGTGAGGTACCGACGGGTCGCTGTAGGGCGCGTAGTGGCGTCATATACATAATATCATACATATACATAACAATAGTGTCGTATCCAACTATATTGTTATGTTCTCCTCTGCTCAGAGAGGCGAGTTTTCATCGTAACATTTTCTAGTCCAACGTTATTTTCTGCCGCTTTTCGAGCCTTCTAAATTATTGCTAGAATCGAATCAATTTAATGTTATGAAAATTAACTGCATTGAATGAGAATTTTCATTAGATTTTGCTTCGTTATCAATCACTAAAGAATAAGATAACTAACCTGCCCCCTTAGAGAAATGACATTGTAGAATGAAATAGATTGTTAAATGTATGGGGATGTCAAATTACTCAGCGTAAGCTTATATCGATCCCATATATTTAGCAATCTTTTCTGTTCTACAATGCCTCTTGTCTAGGGGAAAGACTATTCAAAGTGATGAAAATCAACGACAGAGTAATTAGCTTGAAAAAACGATAATTGAATGCAACATTTTATCCATAGATTTTTTTCGATGAAAATTCTTCGCTCTGCTAACCATACTTAGAAATAAGTTGATATTATAATAGTGTTTTCTGTCGGTACCTAGCAACAGTAACACAAAGTATGTATACACGTGGAGTGTTAAATATTAGGTTTATAAGCGGTACGCGACCGGCCAGTTTGCCAATACATTACCGGGGATACACGAATTGTAACATTACATAAAATATTAACACATTGTTACTTATATTATAGGATTTGTCACACTGGATGCGTTCTGCGGCCTGCGGTCAGGTCAAAGTGAACGCAGCCCGCATCATGTATGAACAACATTGTCGGTATCAATATTATATTTTATATAAAATGCGATCTGACCGTGCGGCCACAACCAAAGAACGCATGTTGGGCCGACGGGGCGGGTTGTCTATTGTTTGCCCGAAGATTATATGCCATAATCATCATTTTCCCGAATTTCATTTACCCGAATTTCAATTGCCCGAATGTTTCATTTGCCCTAAAAGACATATGACATACTTTTAATTGCCCGAATTTTAGATACCATAAGATACGAATGCCATAAGTATTGTTTGCCATAATTTTATGTGCCATAATAATTATTAGACATAATATTTAAATGGCATAACAAGTTTAGACAAATATTTAAGCCCCGTAATAGTTTTTTTTTCTGTGCATGGTTGATGATGGGTTAGGTCGACGGAGCCCCGCTTCGCGGGGCTCCTACTTCTGTGTGGTTTATAAAAAAATAACCACGAAGGGGATGGCGGGGTCTATTCGCTCGCTTCGCTCGCTCACACGACCCCGCCATCCCCTTCTAACCTAACCTGTCCGAGTCGGGGTGCCCTAAAGTCCCAATTGCATCCAATTTCTCTTGATATAAACAACCGTTATACACCCGATGTCGATGGCAAATTATGTTATGGCATATCATAATTATGGCATGTGATAATTAGGACATGTGATAATTATGGCTTACAATGATTATGGCAAATGATGTTATGGTAAGTGACTTTATGGGAAACAATGATTCTGGCACGTGACTATTATGGCAAATGAGAGTAGGGCAAATGAGTATTATGTCGTATGATATTATGGCTGTTGACTATTATGGCAAATGAAATTAGGGCAAATAAAATTCGGGTAAACGGCGGTATACCGACGGGGCGGCGTCCGACAGCGTTGTTCATACATGATGCGGGCTGCGTTCACTTTGACTTGACCGCAGAACGCATCCAGTGTGACAAATCCTTAAACATTGACGTAATGGTGCTGATTCTCTTGTTCACAAACGAATCTAAACTTTAGTTAAATGCATCTTTCTCTTTTCATTTTGTTAAAAAAAGGACAGAAGATACATTTCGTTTAGTCCTGTCAAATTAGACAGCGCCTGAAGAAAATTGGCTTAGTTTTAGTCGCCATGTTTTTAATCGCGTCTAAATGATATATGGAGTGTCTTAATTTGACAGGACTAAAATTTGTTTTTCTGTCCTTGTCTTAATCTAACGGAAAGAGAAAGATGCACTTAAATTAAGGGTAGTTTGTGAATAAGAGAATCGGCACCACTGACCATATTCAACTCAATGTTAGCATAAATGTTATGTTAGTTGAAGTATTCATTCATATTTGACTATTTAAATGTATGTAGTGAGCAGAAAATTGTCATATAGGTGTATGCCCCCTCCCGCTCCACTTCTACGAAATGTATCCTCCAAACTAACGCTATTTAGTTTTTATTTGTTTGATAGTAATTATTCGAAAGATGTTTTGATCTACGTCTAACTGCATAGCGTAAAATACAAGATATGAATATCGTTGATTTTTTCGACTATTCGACATTCGAAATTTTTGAATTGACTATAGAAATCAAATACAGTAGTCGATAATTCGATTCATTACTAACAAACAAAATCATTGTGTACCGATGCTTCCCGTAAGTATTATAAAATTGTGTTATTAATTTATGAGTAGAATAACGTTATAGTAAAGATTTATCTGTTATAAATGTTGTATTAATAAATTCAAATAAACTGTTTTTTTGTAGCAACACGATAAGTCGTACAGCTGGGACGATTTTCGTGATGTTACAAATAATTGTTTTTACAGAACGCGGTTGCTATGGTAACGCGGCGTGCTTCAGAATGAGATAGACGTGCTAAATGCAACGGGTTATGGGACATCCCGCCCACGAAAAATCTCGCCCCGGGCGAGATGTCCACTTTTTAAAAGGTGCATGGGTATAATCGCCCGAAAAATAATGTACTGTGTAAAATAAATGATACTGGGATGTCTCCTATTAAAAAGTAAAGAGATATTTTGGCTAAATCGTATACCTATTCTGTTTAATAAATATCAGATGAATCTGCAAACCATAAAGTCAAATGACCATATTTTACACAGGACATTGGTGCCGATTCTCTTGTGCACAAACTATCGCAAATTTAAGTTAAGTGCATCTTTCTCTTTCCATTTCTTAAAGAAAAGGACAGAAGATACATTTTAGTTTAATCCTGTCAAATTAGACAGCGCCTGATGAAAATTTACGTATATTTAGACGCCATGTTTTTAAATTGCGTCTAAATTATCTATGGAGTGTCTAAATTTGACAGGACTTAACTAATATTTGATCTTCTGTCCTTTTCTTAATTAAAAGGAAAGAGAAAGATGCACTTAACTTAAATTTACGATAGTTTGTGCACAAGAGAATCGGCACCATTATTTTTCCGGCGTTGTTATTTCGTGGGCGGGATGTCTCATAACCCAATGCAACTGATGTGGAAATACTCAAAATTCACTTAATTTTAAGACTGTGAAATCTGTTGATCCTTACTTTATCCTTTAGAGGGACAAAGACAGCAGATTTGAGAGCGTCTAAAAATAAGTGTTGTTTGAGTTTTCGGCCAACCTTCTATTCAAATTGAAGGTCGTAAGTTGTCTGATTTTTTTTTAATTCAAGGCATTTTTTATTTTGTGTGAAGCCTATCCAATTATCCTAAAAAAATTGACATTTGTTTTTTTTCCTACAAATCTGTCATCAGACAATTAAACATAATCCGCCTTATTACAAAACAAGGTTTTTCTCTAAACCAGGTTTAAACCATTGAGCCAGGCTTTGTAATTTGAATCTTATTCTGATACAATCAAGATTCGAAATACAAAACCTAGCTCAATGGTTTAAACCTGGTTTAGAGAAAAACCTTGTTTTGTAATAAGGCGGTTTTGGTCTGACGTGTATCTCGTCCTGGCAAGACACGCAGTTACTAGTAACCAGTAAAATACGTAGTTCCAATGAAATTATAGATACATACATTTCTTCTTAATGTTATTGTGTTCAATGTTGGAGAAGCGCACATGGCAAGGCATTATGAGGACTTGAAATAAAAATTTGATTACGTCATCTTGTTTGTTTCATTTGAGCAATTTCGTAATTTATTTTTAACTTCTTTTTTAGTATTTTTATTTATTAATCATACAAATTAACATTTCAAAATTATAAGTTTCTCTCAAAACCGTTTAGACTAGACGGTAGTAGGTACTTTATATTACTTTTTTGATTTGAATATATTCTTATCGATGTCTACCGCTTATGGTATGGTGGTTTCTGAGTATCAGTTGTTTGTTGGTTACCAATATGCAATGTAGAAAAAGAATGTGCTCTGATTCCGGAATTTTAATGATAATACTAGCAACACTAGACCTATCGACTATTTTTTAAAGTATTTAATTAAGGCAGTCAACCAAGATGACTTCGTGAGGTAAAAAAAAACCCTAAAATGAAATTAAAACGCAAATAAAGTATTTTTTTTATTAAGGTACACAAAGATTCCGTAGTACTATCGACAATTTGGAATCACGACCCATTTTGACGATAAATCGTTTGAGACTCAAAATAACAAGACGTGACTAATGTCATTTTTAATAAATGTTTACCTGAATGTCGACCTAATTGTATTTGAATGTTTGTAGGAAAATGAGCTTATAATGGGTCATGCATGAATCCAATTTGTCGATAGTACATGAAGGACTAGATTAGATTATATTTTTGTTACATGGCACAAAAAAAGTTCCACATTGACCTTACACATCGTACAAATATCAGGAAACCATTGGCCTAAAAAAAAGGATAGAGCCATTTGGAATGGTTTGAAAGTATTTTCACTCCAATAGGCGGCCCTTACACTACTAAAAAGTTGTAAAAGATAAAAATAAATCTAATAAATAAATAACTTAGTATAAAACATACTTTCTTTCCTGTCTGTCCATCCCTATTTATGCTTAGATCATTAAACAACAAAATTTTGAAAATTAACCCAATTATAATTATTTATTTTTTAAGGAGATTTATTAATTATTTATTTATTTGTAAGGGAGATAATAATAATAAATAAATAAATAGGTACACAAAGACTTGGTAGTACATGAAGGACAGTTATATATCCATTACATGGTGTACAATAAGTTACACCTTACACTAAATAAATATAATATCCAAAACTTAGTGTCAAACACGCTTTCCTGTCTGTTCATCCCTATATATACGCTTGAGATCATTATATGACTAGCCTTTTTTTTTTAAATTTACTTAGTTTTTGAAAATTTATCCTAAATTAAAGTTATTTAAATAACTTATTCATTAATATACACAGTGTAGACAAAACCAAACAGGTTGCTAATTCAAACAGACAATGATTAACTGCTCTTTACATTAGAAATTATACACACATATATATATATATATATATTTTAGTTATACATTGCGCTGGCTCACACATTATTTTCATTGTTTGAGGAATGTAGTTTAATTGTGAACATGTGAACACTTTGCTCGCGAACATTATAAAGCTTCCATTTCCTAATTTATATAAAAAGTAAAGTTTTTTTTATTATATACATGTAATTTTTAACGGAAATGGTTTTTGGATTATATTCATTTTAAATCACGCCTAACCATGTAAAAAAAAAAAAAACTTTGTAATACAACTATTTTTTAAAAGAGTAAGTATGGAGTTTCTTGCCCATTCTTCTCCATACGTAACAACATTTCCGAATGGGCGGTAGATTCACTTTTGATTTATAAGTATGACGTTTCAAAGTGCCTCTTTTTTTGGTCTAATGAAAATAAATGATTTGACTTTGACTTGACTTTGACTACATAAAGATTTAGTACGGTTTGTTTAACGGTACTATTAGATAGTACCATTGATGGTACTACGGATTAATATTTGTTACATGGTTAACATAAGATAGTTAGCCTCGTCCACACAGTTACACCTTACACTAAATTGAATATCAATACACAGTATGAAAGTCGCTTTCCTGTCTATGCATCCCTATCTATGCTTAGAGCTAAGACAATTTTTTTAAACTCTAGTGACACCCCTGTCCAATAAAAAAGTTGATAATTAACCCGATCTTAACCCAATTATAATAATTTAATTATTAAGGTACATGAAGATAGTAGTACTAACGACAAAATTGAGTCATGACCCATTTCGACGACAAATCGTTTGAAGCTGTCAAAATAATAATTTTAATACATGTTTACGCGATTGTCGACCTAATTGTATTTGAATGTCTGTAAGAAAATAAGCTTATGGTGGGTCATGATTCCATTTTGTCGATTGTACATGCGGGACTTGGATACAATAAGTTATTTATTAGCCTTATCCACAGTTACACTCCACAATAAATTCAATATCACTACATAGTATAAAACAATAGTCCCTATGTATACTTGGATCTTTAAATTACTAATTTATAACCCAATTATAATAATTTATTTATTAAGGTACACCAACACCAAGATTCTGTGGTAAATGGAGAAATTAATTGTTAGTTATTTATTAGTCTCATCCACTGAGATCTTACTCTAAATTGAATATCACTACACAGTATTAAAGTCGCTTTCCTGTTTGTCCATCCCTATATTATGCTTAGATCTTTAAATGACTAAATTTTTTTACTCTCTAGCGACATCTTAGTCCACCAAGGTGTTACTAGTGAGGTAAAAAAATTGAATATTTACCCTAACATAAAGTCATAACCTAATTATTTTTAAGGAACATATAGATTTATTAGTAAATGAGGGACAAAAAGATATGGTTTGTTTACAGTGGTACCATTAGATGGTACCATTGATGGTACTGTGGCAATTTATATTGCCATTAGTACGTACGATTAATTGTACTACGGAAGAATAGTGGTTACATGAAATATATAAGTTATTTAACAGCCTCATCCCACACCTTATTATTTACGGATGTACCCAACTATAACCTAATTAAAATAATTTATTTATTTAGGTTCACAACTTTTAGGTATAGATTATATATTTGTTACATGGTATAACTAAGTTATTTATTAGCCTCATCCACAGTTACACCTTACACTAAATTGAATATCAGTATATAGTATAACATACTCGCTTTCCTGTCTGTCCGTCCTAATCTATACAAGGTGTATTTTTGGTATTGCTCAACCCGTTATGAGATGATTCTACCCATGAAAACAAACAACTTTTGTTATGGAACCAACTCTGAAATCGCGAAAAAAATATCAGCTGTTTCTAATAAAAGTTCAATGCCCTCGGACTATAATGTATGAACCAGCTGATATTTTTTTCGCGATTTCAGAGTTGGTTCCATAATAAAAGTTGTTTGTTTTTATGAGTAGAATCATCTCCTAGCGGGTTGAGCAAGACCAAAAATACACCTTGTATAGGTATTACTTAAAACATCTTTTTTTTCACTAGTGATGTAAACATTTTTAATATTTACTCAACATAACCCAATTATAATAATTTATTTATTAAGGTACACAAAGAGTTAGACACTAATAAGAGTTAAATACTAATTACTTACGTTACATAGTATACAATAAGTTCCACACAGTTATACTTTACAGTAAATAGCATATCACTACAAAGTATAAAGCAAAGTCGCTTTCCTGTCTGGCCATCACTATCTATGCTGAATCTTTTAACTCAGTAGTGAACTCTCAGAGGTCCACCAAGGTGTAAAATGTGAGGTAATTTAAAATTTACCCAGCATGATAATTTATTTAAAATTGTTTAAGGTACACAAATATTCTGTAGTACATGAGTGACAAATTCTAGAGATTAAACACCACAAATAAAATAGCAAAACAATAAAAGCTTTACCACAGTAGATGATATTATTGAATAAAATGTAATTAGTCATCACAAAGAAGTTTTTCTATGTTCTCCTCATAAATATTCATCTTTTCCTCAAAAGCAATGTCAATTTTCATAGCTTCGTCTTCTTCAAGGTCTATAGTTTCTGACACATGTTTATTTTTAAATTTCTTTTTACATTTTGCATTAATTGTTACTTCAGGTGCTGTTGGCAATGCCGGAGGTCTTTTAAAAACAGAATCTGTTCTCGGTACATTAGATTCAGTAGTCTCAATAGGCCCTTCATTGGATAAGATCATTGGCCATGTGAATAAAATGTAGAAGCGTTCAAGAGCTTGATCTAAAAGTTCCTTTAATATTATGGTCCGCTTGCAAAGAACAGGTAGGTTTATTGTTTCAGTGTATTGACCATTTTCTAGCACATATGCCATTATTGCTCTAGCTCCTATTATAGTTGACAGTTGTGGTGGTAACACATAGTTTCGTAGACCACACATATTTAACAAACGATGGCCTTGTATATTGAACATAGGAGTTCCCCAAACATCAGAAATGGCTGTAACCAGTATGGTTTCATTGGAGTTCTTCCGAGAATAAGTTTTCTTTTTAACCAACGAAACATCATGATTACTTTCGCCTAAAGTAGGATATTTTTTTTTGTAATGGCTTTTCATGTAAGTAGGCTTGTCTAGACGACCATTAAGAAAAATGATGTTTTTCCGCAGGTTAGTAATATTTAAGTCTGCATATGACACAACATGGTCAGGGCCTATTACTAAAAGTTCTTCTGGAGAAGGTTTTTTTGATCCTACTTTGTTCTCTTTTACCATCAAATTTACAAGAAGTACAACAACAGCATCATTTAACTCTTTATGTGGTGTCTTTCCAGTTATCTTTGTTTTTTTAGGTTTTTTCTGGACTGTTGTATTTAGAGATTTCTTTAAATTCTCTACTGCATCATTTAGGGTACCACTGGCTTGTCCGTGATTCAAACGCCGTGCTCCTCTTCGTGGTGCATGTTCTAAATCTAAATGGGGATGTTTTTTCATCCATTTTGTTAAGGTAACATATCTAGTTCTAATGTTTGTTCTGTTTCTGCCAGGAAAATACTGTGAAGCTGTTGAAAAGTTCATGTTTGGTTCTTGCTGGGTCATTAGTTGCACAAGTTTCTTATCGTCTTCTACGGACCATACGGTTGATACTCTCATTTTACTCAACACTTGATATCTGGTACGTATCTGGTTTAAAGAACGGCCAGGTAAATATTTAGTCATTCTTCTAAAATTTTTATCAAAACTTTTCACATAGCTAAGAATGACAGCATCTTCCTCAGGCAAGAACCTGCCCTTTCTTTGTTCAATAAGTCTCAAATACTTGTTATAGATTTGGATTTTAGTTCTATTTTCCATTGCTGCAGCTACTTTTCCCCAAGGAATGTAAATATCTTCTTTAAAAAATTCTATTAATCTCTTAAGATATGAGATCTCTTCATTAGTCCATTTCTTTCCAGTATAAGAGTTGTTCATATTTGTACGATAGTATACAAAACATTGATATCCCGTTCTGCCAGTATTTAGTTTGAGAGCAATGTCATCCCAATCCTGATAACGGTTCTCACAAGCAATTTTCTGTATTGAGGCATGTTCGGCATTGCTCCATTTAGCTTTGTTAATTGAGGGATGAAAGTATAATTTCCAGACTGATTGGTACTCTTGAGCTGTGTGCCTGTTGTTCAACTTGTTTGCTAACATGTCCCAATCATATTCCTGATCTATTGGAAGAGCTACTTCGCTCAAAGGTAAAGTACCAATTTTATCAATAACCTTTTTAATGGCAATTATCTCTGTTTCCACTTTTTTACTATTCAATTTAATTTTTGATTTATTTTTGCGTTCTAAAGTAGCAATTTTTGACTCCAATTCTTTCTTTTTCATTACTTTTGACATTTTGTGGATCATATGAAGAAATTGAGACTTGTCTTTAACTGTCCAGCCCGGAACGGAAATTATTAAAGAAAAGTCATACATTTGTGATTTTACCATTTTAGCATCATTATTGTCTGGTGGAGGAAAACCCTGTCTATCCTTAAAGTATGGTCTACCACAAGTGATGTAGCGGAAAACCTTATTCTCATCATTGCTATCTTTAAGCTCCCTTAGTTTCTCCCGGCACTCTTCTAGACGTGCAGTAAGACAAATCTCTAGTTTCTCCATCCGTTCGTCTAACTCTTTGTTTGCAGTCAACGCTAAATCTATTTGAGCTACTTGATCAGATGACTCATTTCTAATTTCTAATTGTTTATGTGAACTGTTGGATATTGTGTGATCGAAGGAAGGATGGCCTTGAGAAGTACTTGTGACGGTTCTGTCATCAGACATTGGACAATCGAGGAAAGGAAGGTCTCGAGATGTACTTGCAATGGGTGTGTCATTGGATATTGTGTGACGTGCGGAAGGAGGGCCTCGGGAAGTACTTGCAATGGGTCTGTCATCAGACATTGGGCAATCAAGGAAAGGAAGGTCTCGAGATGTACTTGCAATGGGTGTGTCATTGGATATTGTGTGACGTGCGGAAGGAGGGCCTCGGGAAGTACTTGCAATGGGTCTGTCATCAGACATTGGGCAATCGAGGAAAGGAAGGTCTCGAGATGTACTTGCAATGGGTGTGTCATTGGATATTGTGTGACGTGCGGAAGGAGGGCCTCGGGAAGTACTTGCAATGGGTCTGTCATCAGACATTGGGCAATCGAGGAAAGGAAGGCCTCGAGATGTACTTGCAATGGGTGTATCATTGGATATTGTGTGACGTGCGGAAGGAGGGCCTCGGGAAGTACTTGCAATAGGTCTGTCATAGGACATTGGGCAATCGAGGAAAGGAAGGTCTCGAGATGTACTTGCAATAGGTGCATCGTGGGACATTGTGTAGCAGACGGAAGGAGGACCTCGGGAAGTACTTGCGATAGGGGTGTCATCAGACATTGTGCGATGGAGGATAGGAGGGCCTCGAGATGTACTTGCAATGGGTTCTTTGGATACTGTGTGACGGGCGGAAGGAGGGCCTCGGGAAGTACTTGGGATGGGTGTATCATTGGACATTGTGCGATGGAGAATAGGAGGTTCTCGGGAAGTACTTGCGATGGGTGCTTTGTTGGACATGGTGTGATGGAGGGAAGGAGAACTAGTGGACATACTTGAGATAGGTGCGTCGGCGTCATTGTCTCGCAGGTATCTATTGAACAGCGCCTCCTCTTCGCTGTCGATTTGAGAGTCGGTGTCAGAATCCACCACAAGATCGTCAATATTCACACCGATATTTTTTTTCGCCATTTTTCGAGTATTAGCGACTCGTTACATTTTATAACACAAGTGATCACTACAGAAAATGAACCAGATTCACTCGAACTCTCATTTGAATTCTTTGAATAATGCCACTACCTTGCCTCTACTGTGATTGCCACAATACGAATGTTGTGTTGTGCCATTATTTCTTTGTTTACATAAAATCAATAAATCTGTCAGTGTCGCCAACTGCTTTCAGTTAGGGATGTTAAAAAATAATCGATTTTTATTTAAATCGATTATTATTTTCAAATAATCTATTTTTTATTGTCGATTTTTATATTAATATTAATCGATTTTTAATAAATCGATTATATAAATTACGAGCCTAAATCGATTTTTTTAGAAATAGCTTATTATCTATGCAACAGATGAAAATGATGATTTTATTATTTTTATTTATTTGTAATACTGTTTTGCATACGAGATTGTCTATTAGAAATCCCAGGAAGATCTATAAAATATCAATATTTCGATGCAAGTACTAAAATAACTCTACCTAATACCAACCTCTGATAATTATACGAATAAGAAACGCATGTACTTTAAAATAATTACTTAGTTAGTATTAAGTTAAAATTAATACTTTATTCATGAAGGAAGTTTATGTGTTTGTGTTAGAATTACGTGATGAAACTGTATGTATAACGACGATGACGCTTTAGTAAATACTCAACTACCTATTCAATTATGTAACACTTGACTATTCGACATAATCACCAAAATTAATCATCAAAATCTGTTAAATGTTAATCATTGAACAGGCATTTCAGGCATTCTGTCTCTAATCTCAAATTTACATCAAGGCTGCGTTCCAAAACGTGCGAATAATTCACTCGGAAATTAAAAAGAGATAGAAACAACGAAAGAAAGAGAACGGCTATACTGTTTTTGAACGCTACAGAGCGATTTACTGTTTTGGAACGGGTTAGGGTCATGATTGATGGTTAAGGTCGTATGATGACACTGTCAACATAACCTTTTCTCTCTATTGCAAAGAAGGAAAATCGTGTTTTTTAAGCATATTTTGCAAATAAATAAGTACTACCTGTTCGTTTCTACTTTAATAAATCCATTCTTCAACATTAAACTTCAACATTGGCACACATATGATTTTGACATATGTCAGGTAATTTTTAACGACGCTCAGCCAAGGGTGAGAAATCGCACTTGTCAGTGCGAAAATTACTCTACCGAAAGCGTTCCAAAATACTGCTCGGGTAGCTGTCGAGTAATGGTTCGGTTACCCTCGGTTTCACTCGGCTCATTTCGGAACGCTCTAGAGTAACTTTCGCACTACTCCGTGTAATTTTTACCCGTTTTGGAACGGACCCCAAATATTTCACCAATGATCGATTTTTGACGTGTAATCAGTGTAATGTCTATTTTTGACACATTTCCCATACAAAAACTGTCAAAGTTGACAAATATCCGGTCGATGACTACCTAGCCTAGTTAAGCCATTACGACACTATTGCCAAAGACAATAACTAGTTACTAAAATAACGAACTTTCGAAAGAGGAGACGCTTTTGACGTTACGTTATGCGAAAATCGTCTTAACGACCCACACAGCTTTACACTGCACTGGATGTGTCAATGCACATTTTCAAAATGAGTTGACGCACAATGCAGTACCGGTAGTTTCGAAATGTAATGCCTACTACGCACATTACGCACACATGTACTCACCACCAAATTTTTGACATTTAAAAGGTTCACTGACCGACCCAAATGCGATAGGTATAGGTCGCAATTTTGAACAATGTAAGGCATAAGCCCATTTTACACGAGGGCAGAACAGTGAGGCAGAACAGTGGGCAGTACAGTACTGCTACTGTTTGAACGCACAGAGCAGTAGGTACATGAAATGGGCATCACCTACACCCTTCTCTGCATACCTAGCTTTGCTACACAATTTTTAAAATGTTGCTACATTGGTGCCGATTCTCTTGTGCACAAACTATCGTAAATTTAAGTTAAATGCATCTTTCTCTTTCCGTTTAGTTATGAAAAGGATAGAAGATCAAATATTAGTTAAGTCCTGTCAAATTTAGACACTCCATAGATAATTTAGAGTGCGTTCCAAAAAGGGTAAGAATTACACGGAGTAGTGCGAAAGTTACTCTAGAGCGTTCCGAAATGAGCCGAGTGAAACCGAGGGTAACCGAACAATTACTCGACAGCTACCCGAGCAGTGTTTTGGAACGCTTTCGGTAGAGTAATTTGCTCACTGACAAGTGCGATTTCTCACCCTTGGCTGAGCGTCGTTAAAAATTTCCTGACATAATAATATGTCAAAATCATATATGCGCCAATTTTAAAGTTTGATGTTGAAGAATGGATTTACTAAAGTAGAAACGAACAGAAGTACTTATTTACAATACCGTCTTTACCATAAGGGCACACGGGGCCCGTGCCCAGGGCCCCCATTGTCAGGGGGGCCCCGAAGGGCCTACAATTTCTTACAAAATATACTATCTAACATTCATCAGTTTCAAAGAAACATATTACTACATCGCTTTTTAAACTCTCATAAAACTTGTGTCTTTGTTTTATTATATGTATAAACTAGCTTTTGTCCGCGACTTCAACCGCTTGAACTTATAGTTTCCGTTCCCGAGAGATTTCCGGGATGAAAACTAGCATATGTCCTTTCTTGGCTCCCCGAGTATATCCATACCAAATCATCCAAATAAGTTCAATGGTTTAGGGATGACACAGACAGAGTTAATGAGATGTTAAAGAAATTAAACCACAATAATGCGAATTCGCAATTATACGAACTGCCAACTATCAGTTTTTGACTGGTATTTTACCCTAAATTTACCAGTATATCCTAAGTGACCCGCATCACATCTCTAGCTGCACCGTCTCAACAAGGCCTAACAAAATTGTTGACATAAAAATGCCAAATTATTTTTTGAGTTACTCTCAACAATACCTTTCATACAATCAATCAACTAATAGAAAAGCATCAAAAATACAAAATCCCACTACACCTTGCTTTCGTCGATTACTCTAAGGCCTTTGAAAGCATTACACAATCGGTAATTTTTGACGCCTTAGACAATCACAAGACGTTGATTCAACCTACATCAATTTACTCCGCTTAATGTACTAAAACAGTACAGCTGCCATTAAACTAAAAAACACACGTCCAAAATTCAAAATAGAGAGAGGAGTCAAACAGGGCGACCCGCTATCTCCGAAGCTGTTCACCAGTACCCTTAAAGAAATCTTCAGGAATTTGGCAACCGAATGGAGGGAAAGAGGCATTGTACTTGGAGAGACGAGAATGACAAAACTCCGTTTCGCGGACATTGTCCTCTTTTCTTCATCAGCCACCGAGCTCGAAAGCATGCTCCAAGACTTTAGCAGGTTGGACTGAAGATGAATTATGTCGGAGATCAAAATTATATTCAACGTACCCCCACAAAGCAAAGAGTAGCCGGGGAGGTAATGCAACATGTCCAAGAATACCTTTACTTGGGCCAAGTAGTCTCTTTCCAGGCGAGGCAAGACAAAGAAGTCTAGAAGAACTGATAACGCCTGGAAGAGCTACTGGTCTATGAAGGAACTATTCAAATGCGGTTTGCCATGGTTCTGAAGCAGAAGTTCATGGACATGTGCATCCTCCCTCTCTGTCTTAACCTATGGCGCACAGACTTGGTCACTAACAAACGCACAGAAGTCCAAACTCAAGGTTTGCCAACGAGCAATGGAGCGCAGTATATTAGGTGTTAAATTAACAAAACGAGTTCGAAACACTATACTGCGCCCAAAAACAAGAATAGCTTATGTGGCTCAAAAGGCTTCCCAACTAAAATGGGACTGGGTGGGCAGGCCATGTCTGCCGCATACAACAGACAAACTGTGGGCTCAAATAGCACAAAGCTGGTGCTCTGAGACGGGAAGACGGGGTCGCGGCAGGCCACGAAGGAGATGGCGGGACGAATTGGACAGATTCCTACGGGATTGGGAAAAGGAAGCGAGATCTCGCGATACATGAAACAAGTGGAGGAAGGCCTTTGCCCAAGAGCGGGACGGAATAGGCTAATAAAAAAAATGTTTAAACTTATTTTAAAATCGTTTGTATAATTCGAGTTTTTTACTTCCTAAAAGGGCCCCCAATTCTTATGTGCCCAAGGGCCCCAGCTTAGTGAAAGACTAAAAAATCAAGTTTTGATTTTGACTGTACCATTTGTTGTTTTTCTTTGAGAGAATAATAATATTTTGAATAATTTAATGAAATTGTTATTCTGTGTTGAAAGAAAAACACAACGTTGACGTTGATAGTTTGTGAACGTACCGAACGCGTCATTTAACTGAAATGTTGGTACTTTAAAGACTGCTAGACTAGGGCCCGTATTAATAGACGTTACTCAATTCTGAGACGCTCTCAAATTTATTGCTGTCCATAATTTTTCCCTTTATGATAATGACAAGGACAGCAAGAGACTTGAGAGCGTCTCGGTGTTGAGTGACGTCTATTAATATGGGCCTAGTACTAGTACACTGCTAAGTCCGGTCACCGACAAAGGCCGGGACAAAAACACGTTTTTATTTCGTGAATTTGGTAGCCCTTCAGAAATGTCTCACTCCAGCAGGAAGTTGCATTGAGGTTGTGTGTTTTTATTGGAGGAAGTTCCACGGTAGCCCGCTTAATTCAAATTTTCGGACGTTTTTGTATTTCGTCGGTCATTGTCTGGCTGTACATAGAACAAAATTTTATTAGTTATTGATTTACAGAATTATAATAATGAATATCATCAATACAACCCTCACAGAGCATACAAATAGATTGAATGACTTTTTCTGGAATCGAGTTATATATTATGCACTTTGAGGGCTGTTTTGATGATGTAAAATAATTCTGTAACTGAATACCAGTCGCGAATCATACTTTATCAACACAAATCCAGACACTGAGCTGCAAATTGCAAAAACCAGTAAGAAATTTTGAATTTCGCGGCTTTCTTGAGCTTCCTCTTTTAGACATAATAACAATTCCATTTGAATTAAAATATCTGTGTTTACTTGAAAACACACAACGCCAACTGTTTAGTTTCTGCTGATGACAATCACAAAATCTTTACGTATGTACTCCATTTGTTATGTCCGTAAGGTTAGGTTTTATTAAAGTTAAACGAGTTTGACTTATTTGTAGTTAAGTTGTAGCCAGTGTTTGCAGGCAGACCGACAGATCCATATAATGGTACTTTATTGTAAACATAAATATTCGTTTGCCGCTTTATGCGGTGGATATGCTGTACAAACCTTGTTTAACACCTGTAAACCTACGAATAAATATCTTTGTCACCGTTTTTTCATGCTCCTACTTATTTGTCCTATTAGTAGGACCACGAGGGAGACCTACTTCTGTCTGTCTTATTACGTGAAGAATAAAAAAATTACCTCCTGTATAGGCTGTGTATAGGTACTTATGATAAGAACTACTCAGTGATTCAAATAGCTAGCCAAATGAAATGGAAAGCGAAATGACAAGCGATGCATCACGTCGTCGAAAAGAAGATACTTATAGATCGAGATGATTTTATATTAACATGTCAACTACAGTTAATTCACGGCGAAATATCAGTAGGCCACATTTTAGAAAAAAATTGATGAGGCTGTCAGTCTTGTTTATTCGCTTTTGTCTTTTGTTCTTATTATATACATAATATGTACAAAACTTATAAATAATACTAAAATAAATATATACAAGTTATAAAAAGAAGGGCTCACAGGGCATCAAAAAACTCGTCCGCATCGCTGTCGACAGGACAGGTGCCCAAAAGGCTGGCAGCATTGCCACGTTGTATGGCAATGCTAATTCTTTGTCCTAAGAAAAGACCAGCCCTCTGGTCACGTGAAGAGTCAACCAGCCGCTTGGCGATATCTTTAAAAACAAGATGAGCACTCGGACCCCATGGCCCCAGTGTTTCAACCCCAAACGGCTCAAATATATAATTCCCAATGAGGTTATTATATTTGCGCCGTTTGAGATTTTCTGCACTTGCAGCAGCTGCCCCAGCACAACACGCAGACCTAGGAAGATGAGATGGCGCAAGGGTATCAACACATGTTGCGTCCCACACCAAAGGCCTACCCAACTTCCAAGGCATTATGGTCATCCCATCTGGTCTTTTCAAAAGCACGACGGATAATGTCATTAATACTTGCGTGCCGTGCTATCCGACCGGCGCTCTTACTGCAAGAAAGGCCATGGTGTCCGAGGCAGTCGACCGCTTCACCGCATTGACAGCGATGCGGAGCTCCACAAGGAGCGCCCAGGCGAAGTGGCATAAATATTCGCTATTGTTTGCTTACTTCTTTAATAATCAAAAAATAGGACAGACAGAAGTAGGTCTCCCGCGTGGTCGTACTAATAGGACAAATAAGTAGGACCATGAAAAAACGGCGATCTTTGTCTATATAATGTAAGTTGGGGTTGTAATCCGTCCGGGTTTCCCTGAATTTGTCCTAGTATAGAGGGCATTCGGAGAGCGTCTCGGGGCTTCATTTGCAGTTCGGGTTTTAGGTAATTTTTATGTTTTGGTCCGCGAGCGGCACACGCGATTTACGTCAATATACCCTCGCGCCGCGATCAACCGACGTACTGATTCGCTAACATGTCCTTATTTTGGGCTCTAAATTCCTGGCCTTTCATGCGTCTTGTCTTAGTTGCTAGATTTTAGAGAATGTAACCCCTTATTTTTTTATCCCGGGTGACCACCCCGTTGTATCTTCTCCCACCTACACTGAGGATTACTTAAGGGAAATGATGCGACTTCCGCAACCCCGGCGACTTCCGTCGACCCGCGTTTGTGAGCGTCCTCGGCTCTGAGGGGGATCTGGGCTTTTAGGTCTGAGCGAGGTATTAGACTCCTCCCGCGACATCGGACCACCACGGGCGGGTTCAGTGGAATGGGGGGGGGGGGGGGCGACGAACGTTCCCAAAGTCCGCAGCCACACATTTGATAGCATAGGTATCAAGTAATAAAATTTATTGGAAATAAAACACTAGTAATTGATTTAATAACATTTTATTTTAAACTTAGTTCATACAGGTAGTTATCACACAAATGATTCCGGAGCGAAGCAGCGAATCGGTTATTAACTTATTATCCATTGGTCCAATAACTTTGGTTTACAATTTTGCATTATAATGTAAGTAGAACGACCCATATGTATCAATCAAAATAATTTTCGCACGTATTCCTTCGTCTATCGTGTACTTTTATACAAAATGTTTTGCGGTTAAAATAAAAAGTTCAACGCTTTGAAATTCGTGCATGGAATTTCGTTATTTTTTAATTGTTCCTCTACTGATTCTCTAGTCTCGTTTTCTAACAGTCAGATGTCACTTATCCCACACACCTAAACAAGAACGAATTGTTCAAAACAAATCGTACCTCGTCTCGTCTACTCAATATTACTTTCTCATAACCGGCGCTGCTGCGGTCCGGAGAGGCGACAGCAGAAACAGACGTATTTTATTTAAATTATACTGATAGTGTGCATTTAATTTACGACTAAGGGTTCAAAAAATTACCCAGATAAGAAATAAAAGTTATGTTGTCCGAATTTTTTTTACGAGAATTTGTTTAAAAAACTTTTGAACGTTTGACAAATTAATAAGAAAACCCACCATAGTCGTAACAGCGAACAATATATTTTAAACTTATGAATACCTACTATTGTTTTAAAAACTTAAGTTAGGTACCCGATATAGAGGTTCGTAGGCAAAGTAAATAAAAAATACTCGTAACATTAACATGAGTAAATGTATTTTTAGGATTAACTCCTAAAAGGTAGGAATGTAAGCATTGCAATACAGAAATACATTACAACAATATCTAGCTGCTGAGACATGGAAGATATTTTTTGGAATAGTATTTATGTGGATTTGATTTTGAATTATTTGTTTCAAACTCTGCGACCAGCTAGAAATTGTCACAATGCTCCTGGACAACTACGGAGATGAAATATTATGCTGAGGAGACTGTGCCATTCAATGTTCTCGGGCGGTACCTACTTGCGTAGGTTCTTCATAGGCTGTCATGGTGGCATATATAGAGGACGTCATTCGGATAAAATTTATAGTTTGTCTGGTAGTCCATCAGAAAAACACTGGTCAGATACTCGCCGCGTCACAGCAATTAGAACGGAAAATCTAATCTCACAATACTTATTCCTCAAGTCCATCTCCAGCTAATATTTCCTCTCGATCCTGTGCCCGTGTTTTCATATACTCACGGACAACAGAATCAACACTTAAATATATACCTAATAGCCGTGCTTGGATAACTCGGTTAAACATGGGGAACATCGATTCGGAGCTTTAAAATACACCGGCCCGATCTCCATTTAAGGCTAAGGGAAACCAACCTTAAATAACTAAAACATGGCGACTAAACTGGTATTAACCATCCCCACTGTCCCCTGCCTTCAATGTAAACCTTTCAATGTATTTTAAAGCTTAGAGCAAACTGTGTGCGTTGCACCTTGGATGTCTGAAGCTAGGTAGGTACTTTTAGATGGATGGATGGATTTTTATCTTACTGAGTGTCAAATTTTAAAATATATTCTGTGGCACACGACTGGGGCTGCCAAATAGATAGTCAGAAAATCGAGGAAAGTCCGTTAATCTTGGATCTTGTCCCGTATACAACACTCAATGCCCCAGGATTCCTGATTTTTTTTACTTATACTTTAAGTCAACATTAAAAACGGTTACTACATTAATTTTATTGTAACTATTATTATTATTACTGTTGAAATTGGGTCCACAATCCATGGGGACTTTAGAAATGTCCTGGCAAAGATAATTCTGAATCTGGCTACTTTTTCAACGCCCTGTCTCTCTCACAGAGAGGTGGGGCCATGATTTTCAGCTCCTACCTAGTGGGAATATTACAGGCAGTTCCCTATCCACCGGTTCTTCAAACGAAGAATTAATGTGACAAACCGTTAAGCGTATAGGAGCTGCTGTGATTGGTCCACTGAATCATCAGCAACCAATCACAGCAACCTGATAACCTGTCACATTAATCTTGCGCTGGCGTTCGTTTGAAAAACCGGGGTTAGGTAGCTATGTTAATAATGTTTTTGGTCTCCAATAAAAAATATACCTACAAATTGAGATTGGGCTGATGATGCTAAGACTTTTTGTGCCCTGATTTTTGTTGTTTCTATATGAGTACTAAAGTCCCATTTCCAGGTTTTTGATAAACATAATCTAAGGTACTTTTCAATCGTAAGTCAGTTGAAATCATCAGTTGGTCTATTGTGTAAAATCACCCCTCAAAACTGAAGCGAATTGAGTTAAATTGAACTGCTTCACATGATGCTGATGTATGACAACTTCAACCTCATTGCACTTTAATTCATGGGCAAACATTTTTATATTGGAGGCAGGCTGGTAAATTAAACATTGTTAAGAGAGTGTGCGGCTAGATTGGTAGGTTTCAACCTTCGTGGTTTCAACCGTTAAAGTGTTAGTTTTGCCTTTACTTAGGAGACAAGTTTTCTTTCCGTTTCAATCTGTTGTGTTAACTTTTTTCCAAGTTTTTGCAGCTACACAGTCTGCCCTACGCTTATCATTTAATACTTATCTAAAGACTTACACCTAGTTGTACGCTTAACAACGCCTATTATCTAAAACTTACATTAGGTAGGTACAATCCTTCGTATCAACAATTTATAATTAAAAATTTCAAGAATACTATCTATGAAAATAATGAAGATTTAAAAATAAAATTTTGAGCGTCATAATTTTGTTAGCAAATCCAAAAGTTTCAGTGTGGAAAATAAATATTTATTTAATCGAAAGAAGTTTTGGTTTAGGCTTGTGGTCTTTGAGTAGCGGTGGTGATAGTATTTAGATTGTGTACCGATCAAGATAAATAAGGGTTACCGTAAGCAGTGACAAGACTCCTTAATTTAGTGGTCTCCTCCAGACAAAAGCAAATAATTTCGACATATAACTATTATGAGTCAAAGAGGAAACGACAATGCACATTGATAGCTAATTGTTATGACATCCAATCATACCTACTTAATCTTACATCTCTTCATGTCAAAGTTGAATATAGTTTTAATTGCGCTCTGCAAATAACTTGCCAGGCCTTATCGATCTAAAAACTATAATGTCGATAGAAACCTAACAGTAAGTAGAGGCATTATTCCCACTCAAAAATTCCCGCTACTCAAGCCAACGGCTCTCAATGGTGATGGTGCTTAATTTTAATGTGTCAGATAGAAGGACAACATTAATACATGTCATATACTGTCATGTAAGTAGTGCGTGTTTCCACAGAATATAAATGTATAGTACAGAAGTGAGTAATCTGGTACCATCTCTTCTCTACTCAAGTGCGGGACATGGCTGGTGCAGTACCGGTTAGAATGCGCGATGATATAAAGATTTCTACGTTTATATTGCCAGTGTTTTACGATGTGTGTATTTTTAATAGTGCCTTTTTGAACACTCAGGGGTTGACAATTTTGACAGTTTTTGTATGGGAAATGTGTCAAAAGTTTTAAGGGAAATCGATCATCGGACCATTATTGCAATAGCAGATTTTTATCCCTAATAGTGCCTTCTACCCTATTGGGTAAAAAACACTATGAAGATAGAGTACCTCAACACACTTTTTAAGACATTTGTTGGGTATATTAGAGGCTAATGTATTTTTACTCGCTTTACTTTGAGTCGCAATATCTTTCGCCAGTCTATATTGACCATAGTTATTGCAGTGGGTTCGTAGGTCTTTTTCATTCATTCATTTCATTCTAAGTTAGGCTCGGTTCAAGCTTTCATGATGCAGGATGCTCCTGATCACGAGGACTGGTTGGAGTCCCATTGGCTTACGTGGAGCTAACGGCTTTGGTGTCAATTAGGTCACATATTGTCAAATCTCTTGTGAGAAACATATAGAACTTAGGTAATCATTAATTCATTGTCAGTTTTAACTCATTCAGTTGTTCTTAGACCTTTAACAATTAAATTACGAATCAATTCATTCAAGCTGAGGTTCACCTCGACTCGAAAAAGCCAACAATTACTAGTTATTTATCAACATCAACAAATTTTATTCATTAAGGCCTTACCAATTTTACGATAACTTTTGTTACCCAAAGAAAATTTTGTCATGAGTTATTCCCTGACAAAATATTTAACTTATATAAATTAATACGTATTTAATAAAATAATGACTAATTGCGTAACTAAATATAATATGTGCTAAATAATCTCTCGGTAGTTAAACTTAATTATAAATTAACCCTGCTGTTGTCTGAGCTGTCAAATGTACATATATAAAAAGCGACTAGTATTACCTAAACAATAATTATAATATATTTGATATATACTTGAGACCTATGTATTGTATCTACAGTAGGCAATGTTAGCACTTTCCAATGTGGCCAGGAGTGTCAACCAATAGAATTTGTGTCTGACAGCGGTTATTGGAGAGCGCCAACATTTAGAAGTGTATAATACAATGAAATTCCTACTACCTAACTAACAATTTAGGTATTTGTCCAGAATTATATATAATGTAGATAATAAATCATAAATATATACATATTACAGAAGAGTTTTAATAATATATTAAGTTTATAGTAAAAACATTACTTAAAATATCACATTTTTAAGAATAATTTTAAATAGGGTTTAAAATAAATCATAGGTAAAAAATTTGACTAGAATTCATAAATAATTTAGTATAATAATTTAATAGCTATATAAATCTTGATGATTGAATATTTGGGATGATCGTACAATTCCGGTTCCAGTAGAAAAGGAACTGGTCTCAAATCCCGGTTCTTTACCGGTAGGGTGCGGTATCCCGGTTATTATTCATCCAAAAAATGTACTCCAAGTTGATTTTATCTAGCTTTGACTTATGCTGGATAATTCCAGGAATGTGACAAATTAATAAGAATACCTTTTCGAAGTAAATATTATTAAATGTTGCGTTTTAACTTCATACAATTTTAATAACTTGATAGCTGGTAGCGGATTGTGCCCGTACCTTTTTGAAATTAAATTATAATAAACTGAGACAAAAAAAGTCAATAAATAATACCTAAGAATAAATACAAATATTCAACAACGTTTTGAGCTACATAAAAATATTATTTTAACAAGAAACAAGTGAAAATTGATATAAAAATAATGAAGGTATCGTCGTAAGTTCTTTAAGGGGACTGTTCCGACTGCGCGCTCCATACAAAAGTGGTGTAGTCATGTTGTGTCGGTAGAACTAGGGGTCTTAACATCTGTGCAAATTGTTGGTCAATTTTTTATCAAATGACTTTAAGAATTTGACAAGTATATGACTAGGGACCCTTGTATGGAGCGCGGAGTCGGAACATTCACTCAGTCAGAATACATTTGTTACAAAATAGGTTCAACTAGGTATCTGTTGGTAGGTATACTTACAGGTACACTCTACGACAATATATAACAGGAGTAATGATAACAGGAGAAAACATCTGGGTAACAATAAATAAGTAAATAGGTATGTATTGTAGAAATTCTATACGTGATATGTTTAGAGATAGGTAATATTATTTTAGAATTTGGAATAAAAAATATAATATATATCTAGTGCCCCTACGTTTAACTGTGCCAAATATTTAAGAAGATGAATTTCATACAAACTTGAGTATAGTTATTGTAAGAAAAATATGAATTTAGATGAAATTTTCATCAGATATGTCTATTAATATGTCCTGTTTTCTGTAATACATAAATCAATCGCCAGAACATTCAGCTAACGCAAGGGGTACCTACTCGAAAAGTAATCGAAAACAGTATATACTACATACGATAAGGATACATGTATTAAGACGATATATAAGTACATCACTAATATAAATATATGTCTACAGTATAAATGGCCAAGAAGTAGGTATAATTTTTGGTAAATATGTACATAAAATACGCTAAAAAGTTGAGAAAGTTTGAAGTGTGTTTACGCGTTTTTTGACACACGAGAAACATAAAATGGCGATCATTTCACTTTTGACAGCTGTCATTGTTACCTGTCAGAATTAAAACAGCTACAAAAAGCCTTAGAATGTCACCTCTAGACCTTAGACATGATCACATTACATTACACAAAAAACGACAAAACAATCGAAAATTACAAGTTACTATTGAGTTTGCGAAGTAGTGTAGAAATCAGAAACCAAGTAGGTAAAAAAATCGTTGGGAAAACAAAATGGCGTCGTACGGAGCGCGTCTTAGCCTAAACAGTACAAAGACAGTCGTTAAGCCGAGCTTAGTCCCAGTTGCCGTAGGCAGCGTCAGGGTGGGCCCATGGAGGTCTGCTGATAGAGCTCGTTGTAGTCGTGGTCCGGTTCGTGCGGGGGTCATAGCTGCAAGAAATTGTTTTTGTGTGAATAGGCATTTTTATTACCGGTAAAACAATAAAATTTATAACTAAAGGGGTAAGTAATGTTGAGTTGTAATGTTAATACTGCGTCCGTCTATTAAAAAAAGATTAGGTGCTCAAGGCATTAGGGATATTTGATGGTTACGGGCCGCTACCCGTCCATCCATTGGACTTTTCCACTGGTGGGTGGAGAGGTAAATCACGATTAGCGGTTACTAGTGTTAGAGCTTGAAGATTTATTACAATAAACAAACGCTTAGAAAACTTGTTAATTTTATAGGCAAACACACAAAAAGTTAGTAGTAAGTATTTTGTCTTCCGTATTGGACTTCAAAATGGACACCACAATATAATACGAAAAACAATAAATAATAGAAGTGCATAAAAACTCATTGCAAAACAGTGCTAACATTCCTAAAAAATGATACTAATCATCGCCTGGAATTCTACATGGGCTAAATAAGTTAATAAATAATAAAATTATAAACTAAGTCACTTTATAATTTTCCTTTATTAGTTTCAGAGGTAGTAAAGTCAGACAGCTTTTCACATTCAACTGTCTGAACAGTTTAGGTGATTTCTCTGAGAGTCGAAATGCACGTAAAACCGTTAGTTTTGAATGTATATAAATACTTGATAGTCGTTGTTGATAGTCAGAAATTCAGAAGTGGACTAACAGGTATTTAGTTCAAAATTGTTTCTATCATTGATGTTTTTTATGACTTTGAAATTATGTGACAGTTTTATCATTATCAAATACAAATACAAATACTAAAATCTTTATTGCAACAACAAGTGAATACATTTCATTTGCAAGCCCTGTTTCCCAAACTAGCGTGAGCTGTATGTTGGGAATCAGTTCCTTCCAATTACTTAAATAGGTTATCGTATTAAGATTTTTTCTACCCAGGCTATTTTTAGTATTCATTCTGTATTTATGAGTTTAATTAGTGAAATAAACTTACTTAAATATGAAATGAACCTCCTACCTACAAATAACAGAAAACTGTAACAATACTATCAAAATCTTATACATGTTGATTATAGGATATTGACATTAATGAAATGCCTACTTTGCTGTCTTAGTGGTAATATATTTTTAACACAAAGTTAGGACTCATTTAAAAACCAAATAAGAATATGAAAAAACTTTATTGCTTTTTCTTTAAAATTACGATATACTAAAGCATTAAATTTATTTTTTGTCAAATATCCCATAATCAATTTATTATGGTAAGAAAAAAATTACTTTTTGGGAATATCAGAAAACTCTTTGACTTTTCATAATTATCACCTTCAATTTATATTGTAGTTTTACATAGAACTGATCAAAATTATATTGTAATTTCAACGCCAATCTGTTCGGCTTTCTATAATGTTATAGTTTACATGTTTGCTGAAACTAAGTATACATCTCTAATTGTCTAAATAAAAATACTCATACGGGAGTTTATAATTCTGTTTTAAACACACACTCAAGACACTGAAGATTTTCCACTAAGTGGTTTTTCAAAGTGTCGTAGACGTCACCGCCACTTGAACAGACAAGTCACGCAAATTCTCTCTCCAGTACTAACAAGCCTTTTGAGACAAAAATAGAACAACTATCAGATTCACGGATATTTCCGCCAAGTTCTGAATAGCGCGAAAATGTCCTGGAATCGCATTCTGAGGTGTTCAAGCTTTATGGAGCTGATGGTATGACTTGTTCAGGCCCGGGTTACCGGCTAGGCAGGCTAGGCAATGCGTAAGGGCCCTCCCAGCCACCAGACCAGTTAGCTTGCCTGTCACATGCCAGGTGGATATAAAATTATTTCGATTTCTTAAATTATCAGGAACTGTTTATGAAGAGTTGAGTAAATAATCATTAAAGCTTCGAAATTCATTTAACATTGTGGGCTCCCCGACTATAGTGACCTAGCATTCAAAAGTCAAGTCAAAACGTTTATTCCCATTAGACCATGGAGGCACTCTGGAACGTCAATTACTTGCATAAAAAAAAAGTTGATTCTAGGCGCCCATTCCAAAAGGTAGTTTTATATCTGATGCTTATATGTGATGCTTGTTTTTAGTTATCAAAGTCAGATAAAAATAGTTAAAAATTACTCAAAATCTGTACAAGGGCATTTTATTTACAAAATTTCCAAAATGGCGTCGGATTGGGGGGTGTCAATGTCGAAGTGCCTAGTGGTCTCTGAGTCCGGGCCTGCTTGTTTCATCTCAAAATCCATTTCCCACTCACACCTCACAATACGCTCCTTTTCGATACTCACTGCGTTTCTACTTGTCGGAAGGTCGTCGGGTTGTAAGACGATTGCGTTTGGACGCGGTTGGGTTCCCAGGTTGGGGTCGAAAACCCGCTGGACGACGCTACTGGTTGCAAGTTAGATTCATGCCATGTAAGTAAAGCACTATTATACCTGGAAAATGGTGATAATTGGTAGAACAGGTGCGAAAGAGTTAGCAGACTAAAACAAAACGATTCTAAATGTAATCTCTATGTTGCTACTTGATATTTAATGGTCGAAGATTACTGTGCTGTATGGGTGTGTTGTGCATTCCGGTGTTCATTCAAGTTTTAGTTCAACATGTTAGAGGCAGCGTGTATGGCTTTAATCACGTCAGTGTGTTGATGAATACAAGTTATAGCGTAAGGCAAGTCTATATGAAATCATGAAGAAAGCTGTACACACTCTTAGATGGCTCAAAACCCATGATTCTAACATTCTCTCGTTACGTACAATATTATACTCAAAAGAAACGGTTGGTTCATTCTACTTTGATGATTATACTAACTCCATGTTGCCATAGAGGCCTTCATTTCCGTCTCCTTCGAAGATGTTGCGGTCGCCGGTGGGTCGAGACTGGTGTGGTGATGGTGGCGGGATGGTGGTGCGGTCTAGTGGGTTCGGTGGCGGTGGAGTCTCCGGGGTCTGTCCTGGTGGGTTCGTTTCCAAGGTCGAGTTCTTTATGCCGTATTTGAAGTACATGAACATGCCTGGAATTAGAGAATGAGATGGATGTTAACACATATTTGAGGTGTTTTTATTTATGGTTGACGACATTGAAATACTTCATGGGTAATCAAGGTACGGTCTAGCGCTTTCTGTGATTAAAACTCCAAAATAAATTTTGGATATGTCCAAGAGTTGGTACGTTCTGTTTCTGAAGATATTAAGTCTTTGATCCAAATCTGTGTGTACTGTAAAGTACAACAAAAGGCATTTATAGACAACCTCCCCAGAAATCCTTAAATTTCAACAACAATCTATTAAATAAATAAATATTGTACTAACTACAACATTTTTACTCAGATGTTTATAATCGTGATTACTTTGAAGCTAGATCAGGACAGATAATTTCCTTATCTCTCTCAGCGTTTACTGAACCTCTAAAAGCGCTTAAATATTTCCAAGAGTCTTAAAAACTTTTAGATTAAAGTAAACGCGATATAATATCTTACATTTTAAAGTTTCTGATAAGTACTATGTTTCTTTAATACGGATAACCACTTTTTTCAATATTCTCTCTTCACACTCCTTTTCAAATAATATTTTTATTTCGTCTCTGTGGTCTAGTTCTAAAGATCTTTACCCTCCTTGTTCAAGTTTTACTGTTATACATTCTAAACTTTTATCATTATTAGGAACAACTATATTTTATTTATCTAACACAGGAAACCTTTTACTATAATATCCCAGCAACTGTGAGCTAGTCAAAAATATTGTCGATTTAGGTGGACACAAATGTTATGGAAAAACTGCTTCCTTTTTAGCGATTTCTAAAATCGATAACTTTAGAGGTTTGTGGTAAAAAACAAAATCTGTACTAATATTATAAATGCGAAAGTAACTCTGTCTGTCTGTCTCTTCTTCACGCCTAAACCACTGAACCGATTTGAATGAAATTTGGTACAGGTATCTGGGACCCGGGAAAGGACATCCGACATAGGATAGTTTTCATCCCGGAAATCCCCCGGGAACGGGAACTATTATTCCACGCGGACGAAGTCGCGGGCAAAAGCTAGTCATGTATAAAGCGGACAAAGATGCTCATCATCTCCATAGCCTTTATTTAACTATGGCGGTGTCGGCTTCTAGCTCAACCGGGTTCACCTGGCAGTGTTTTACGTGAAGCGACTGCCTGTGAAACCTCCACAACCCCTTGGTTGGACTGGTCAGACTTTCTTGCTTTTGACTTCCCGTAACGACAATCGAAGTAATATGAGTGACTACCTGGACCAACGGACTTACGTGCTTTCCGAGGCACGATTAACTTTAGAAAGAACATATGAATTGAAAAAGTCTAATTGGCTTGTTTTAAATAAGAAAAATTACCACACATTTTTTAATGGAAAAACTGCTAAAGTATCAAGATTAATTCACGATTAATTCAACAGACGTTTAGTTACAAAAGTTAGAAAGATCGACTATCTTTTAAAAAGATGTTATCTCTAAAAGAATTTTATTCGGCTAGTGTTTTTCCTCTAAAATGAATAAGAGCAAATATTGTATTAAGAGCAGTAACTAGGCGACATGATACCCCTTGGGTAGACCGTGAAGCGGATAATGTGCTAATCGAGATAAAATGAAACTTACCAAGTATCATCCAGACAGTGAATCGGACCAGGGTCAAGATGGAGAGGTTCAGAATCAGGTAAATGTTGACGATGATAGCTATGGTCGGTACGAAGGGTAGTCCAGGAGTGGTGTAGATCAGGGCAACACTGAAACAGTACAAACAACATTTTGATATACGAGATCACACACAAGAGACAGAAGACAACGAAATGTATCTTCAATTTTCTGATACTTAAGATTGAATAGTAATTACTATCAGACGTTTTGACGGTTATTTTCAAGAACGCCGAATCAAATTTAAGTGTTTTAGTAAGGAAGCGACCGACGGTGTCAAACATAAGCGTACTATCAGAGTTGACATCATAAGGTTATTTTGGTAGAAAATACCAAAATAAAGGAAATTTTAGGTCTTTACCTGTGAAATTGCCGTTTTGTATGAAAAAATTGAAACGATTCGAAATAATCACCCGTGCAATCAATGCATTTTTGCAGTTTATTGATGCCCTTCTTAAAGAAATCAGCTGGACGGGAGGCAACAAATTCTTCAAATGCATTTTGTTCTTTTTGTATTTTTGGTTTTTTATTGCCTCTCGGGTTTTTCAGTTTTTTCCCGTCAAGAGGTCAACCCCAGTTCTTGCAACTTGGAGACCGTCTGCTATGCAGTATGAGGTCGCGCGTTGTCGTGCAGGTGCAGCGGAGAGGAGCGATTGACCAATGCTGGTTGGAGATGTGCCAGTTTCTCCATCATTGTGTTCAGTTCTTCACAGTACACATTTGCAGTAATGCTCATCCCGTTTGGTAAGTAGCTTTGATAATTCACACCGGCGCTATACCACCAAACAGTGACCATCACTTTTCTAGGGTAAGTTTTCGTTTAGGGCATTGTTTAGGTGCTGAACCAGGATCCAACCAACTTGCTGAGCGCTTGCGGTTATTAAATAGAATCCATCTTTCATCGCGGGTAACAATCCGGTTCAAAATTCCTCCTTTTGTGTGTCTGTTGAGCAGTGCAAGGCACGTCTTGACGCGTACTTCGCGTTGGCGATCATTGATTTCGTGGGGCACCCATTTGTCAAGCTTTTTTACCTTGCCAATGTGACGCAAATGGACCAATATTGTTTTGACGCTAATGTCGAAAGCTGCTGCTAATTCAGCCGCAGATTGTGTATCATCAGCTTCCACAGACGTCTTTAACTCATCGTTGTCGACCAAAGTCTTCGGACGACCGCGAGGTTCATTTTTCAGGTCGGAATTCCCAGAACGGAAGCGAGCAAACCAATAACAGGTGGTGCGTTGGTTTGTAGTGTTAGTTCCGTAAACGTCGTTGATGTTGCGTGCCGCTTCTGCCAAGTTGTTGCCACGAAGGTACTCATACTCCATAATTACTCAAATTTTTAACGTATCCATGATAACGAAAAAGATTGAAATGCAATAAAAATGAAACACTAATCAATAAACAAATGACTACTTTTGGAAGGAGATGCTTTGGAAAAAGAATTCCATGTTTTTAAAATAAAATTTATTAGAAATTAGAATTCTTAGGGCTGATTTTTCAATCATCTGTTAACTTCTATCTGAGGAATAAATATGGCGGTTTGACATATTTTCTATACAAAAGCTGTCAAAACGTCAAACATACTCTTCAGATAAAAGTTATCTGGCGATTGAAAAATCGGCCCTTAGCCAAACACAAAGTTTTAGACTTGAAATGGCTGAACGGCAACTTCATAGGTAAAGACCTAATATCAAGAAACTAATTCCATAAAAATGCTCACCGGTTCTGCGGTCTCCTGGAGATCATCAGCAAGATGGCGAAGATCCCGAACATCAGCAGCAACATGGTGATATTGGTGAAGGTGGAAGTGCCAGGGTTGCCGTACGCAGCGAACAGGTCAAACACGATGATCAGGAGATACATGATGCCAACTGACTTGATCACAAACATGCCTGGGGAGGAAAAACACTATAAGGGTCTGCGCAGACGATAATGGCGTAGAAAATATCCATGTGTGTCGGCGCCCTTTTATTATTCTATCATTAGGTTGCTTTTGCCCGCTAAAGCCTGCTTGCAACCAAGCCAGGCGGTATTACACGTGCCAAGTGCAGCAATGTAGTACTAATAAATGCGGACTTTTTGTCCACCATTGCAAATCTAAGCAGGCTGTAACTAAAATTGACTGACAATTTTTTGACTCACCTGATCAAGTGGCTGGTGACCCTGACTGCTAAGCCGGAGGGCTTGACAAATTTTTGTGTGATGACCATGATTGTTTGTTCGGTGTCTAGTTTTTTTTAATTTACTTTAATTATTGATAAAATGACTAGCTATTCCCTGCGGCAATTTCCCGGCAATTTCAAAGCGTTAAATTTTGAAAAGATATTTTTTAATGGTTACCCACTTTTCACTAAGACTAAGAACACACTCTCCAAGTTTCATGTCTCTAGGACGAGCGGTTTGAGCTGTGAGTTGATATGTCAATAGTCAGTCGTCAATCAGTCAGTCGTCAATCAATCAGTTTATAATTTTATCTAATATTGATATACATATATATATATTAATTTCAATCGTCTGGTTACTATAGTACAGGCTCTATCTACTTTGAGGTCACAACGAACCCGTGTGAGAGCTGTCCCAAGATTTATTTTAATATGAAGTTTGAAGCTGTTTTACGGCAACTCGACTGTGATCAAGCAAAGTTATTTGCCGTCTCAATGTGTAAACTGCCGTCTCCTAACTTAGTAGATTCAGTAGATATTAACAAAACACTTTACAAAGTTGGGCGTCACACTCAAAATGACGTGAGCACGTTTAAAACTTTTGTCTCACATATCACAAGTTCCAGCTTCGCTTTAATTTTGGGCTTTGTGTAATTTGACAGCTTTTCAGAACTAAGAAGAATTAAGGGCAAAAGTGTTCCCAAAAGTTAGGTCACACATACCTTAAAAATTAACAATAAAGACTTTGAGTTTTAGTTTGAATTCTACTATGAATTAACTGCCACTGCCTTTTCTTAGGAGTGACTAAATTGAGAAAAAAATATATTAAAAATACAAGTGTTAGTACATTTTACTCTACTAAGAAAAAGCAATTAAAGGGTCCATAGTTATAGTTTATGAGTGACCTAGCAATTGGGAATAATTCTAGATCTAGCCGAGCAAGTTTTTTTGGACTAACTAGATTCCGCAGAAAACTTATCTTCCTGGACTTTTTCAGTACACTTATCTATTACTAGGTTCATTGATATGAAATGAAATTGATTATTATGCAAGTAGGATATTAGAATTAATTTTACAAACCATATTTTTTGGCATCATTTTCTAACTGACTACCTACCAAAAAAAACGCTGAAACAAACTTAGGGCTCCTTCCTGCCGTAAATATCCTACAAATTCACAAGCTACGTACCGCTCATTTCCGTAGCAGGTCCGCAGTCGACCCAGGGGAACAGCCCCGGGCACAGGTAGCTCATGGCGTGGAGCTGACGAGCCACCGCTGCCAAGAACCGGCTGCAGTTGCTGCTGTTGCCAGAGGACCCGGCGCCAACTGCACAAAGATTGCGCTGCTTTAGTATTGCTGGTTTTCGTCAAAACCTGGACTTGTAGAATGGTAAAAAAAATAATGATATGGAAGCTTATGGCCTCGAAGGGGAGGCCTTTGCCCTGCAGTGGGACAAAGACGGCTGTTAATAATAATAATAATGGCTTCGAACTTTCTATTCACTATTTTAGCTTTTTGAAGATGGGAAATCATCGAAAGAATTCTCCCACTTTGGGCGGGGCGGGAGAGAGTGTCAGGCTTTTACTGATTAAAAACCACCCTTGTTCCTTCGGTTGTTCTTTATGTTCCGGGGCCGCCGTAACTATTAGAACTATTCCGCAACCCAGGTAGTCATTGGCATTAGAGGCCCCGTCACATGCTGACTGCTCTACTATTTTACATAGAAGAGTTGAATTTCAAAAAATCCTTGCTTAGTAGTTCCCTACTCTTCGCAAAGAACACACCCTACTACTTTTTTATAAAGATTCAATCACAGGGGCGCCACGGTGGGCTGAAAATCGGCTTTCATAGACTTAGGGATTTCAATTTGCAAGTGCTTGTTTTTATGCCGGATATCGCTTCTATTAGTCATTACTATGTACAAAAATGACACCCGAGTTAATTCTACCCAAAAACGAAGGAAATATAATTTTTTTACGAAAAATTTGTATGAAGCTAGTATGAAAAATCGAATTATCTCCTAAACGGCATGTTTAACCGTAATATCCTTGGAGATGGTCATAGTGCTAATTATTTATGATTTTTTGGTTGGCAATTGGACGAAAAATTTAATGCCGTTTTTTTTTTAAAAAATCGTCAAAATATTTTTATTTGTTTTTACGTATGAAACGATTCCTTTTGGTGTTTATGTTGAAGAACACGGACTTTTAACTACACATAACATAAAATAGCATCACTCCTATATTTCCGAAGGAGTTGGCAGAGGTTTATAGTACACCCACACGTAGCCAACTATGTTTGAGCTAGATATTTATCAGCACAAAATGAGTTTTAAAACTTTTCATACAACCAAATTACCAATTGTCTTCTAATGAGTCCAAAAAGAAGTGATTAAGTAACTACACTGATTAGGTCTTCTAATGAGTCTTAATAGGTGATTTAATGATTTTCAATATCTCACGACAATGGATTATATTTAACATTTCCTGATAAGTAAGCAAATTTGTTAATTAGCAGTGCTATGAGTTCTAAGAATAGTTAGTGACAATTATAGATTTTCATTAGCTAATGAGGAGATAACTAATGAGGGTAGTTACCTAATTATTGTCGTTTTGCAATAAAAGGGCTAAAATTTTGTTTTATAATTTAATTTGTTCACAACTGTGTAACTGCTAACACTAAATCTGCGACTATAAAATCTTAAAATGGAAAGTTTAATCACCAATTTAGACTTGTTTGTTCTTCTACGAAGTGAGAGTACTTCATTTGATCATGAAGTATTGTTTAGTGCAGTTGTATCCCGCATAGGCGATTGCCTGTCTGACGAAGATTATGTTGTTCTCAAAGAATTTTGTCGGAGATTTACGCGAGCCGCTTTACAAAGGTGGGGGAAATCCAACCGATTCCTTGATAATTTCAGGAGAAAGTACGAGAATTGGTTGGGAGCAAATATTGATTGGCCGAGTTTTGTGCAAACTTTAGTTAATCAAGAACCAAGTGTTGATGAGATACCAAGAGCGCCCTCAGTCTCTCCAGAACCGTCGACATCAACGTCCATTGGAACAATGACGAAAAGATCCCGTAAACCATTCGAAGACCTGGAAGTAAACAAAAAAAGAGAAGATCTGATGAACACACAGGCGAAGGTTCCAGTGAATTGGCATATGCAGCTGCAGCACGTTTAAAAGAAGAAGGGCATGGAGATATCGCCTCTGTCATCGAATACATGATGAAAAATCCTGAAGCAGCCGCTAAATTAAATGAAACGCTTAAGAAACCAGCGAAAACAATCATATTTACGCCAGAAAAGGCGCTTGGATTGCTTCTTTCGCTAAAACTCTCAAAGTGGCAATATATTACGTTGCGTGAGGCTGCCATTCGAGAAGGTGCTAATGATATTTATCCATCTTACTATAAAGTGCAACAAACTAAGCTTGATTGCTACCCTCCGAAGCAATCAGTGACAGTTACTGATTCATCGGCTAGGATTACACTTCAAGCTTTACTTGATATCACGGTTACAAGAATCCTTCAAAGCCTTTCTAACGAAGAGCATAACAAGCAGTTGAAGCTGATATCCAAGTGGGATTTGACGGTGCTTCTAACCAAAGCCGATACAAGCAGAAAAATTGAGGGTGAGGAAGATGATTCAAGCATTTTCATGACCTCCTTGGTGCCACTAAAACTGACAGATGGAGACAACATTTTATGGACGAACCCAAAACCATGCTCAGTTTTGTATTGTCGTCCAGTTCAGTTTACTTTTGTAAAGGAGAGTGAAGCAGTTGTCCTTGGGCTGAAAAAACAAATGGATGAAGAAATTGAGGCCCTTATCCCCACAGAGTGCAATAATAATAATAGGGTGACTCATCAACTAATGATGACGATGATCGACGCTAAAGTCTGTACTTACCTTTCTGAAGCTAGATCAAATGCATCGTGCTACCTGTGCTTAGCAAAGCCTACAGAAATGAACCGCTTAGATGCTGTAACATCAAAAATTGTGTGTTCGGACCTGTATGAGTTTGGCTTGTCATCCCTACACGCCCGTATAAATTGTATGGAATGTCTGTTACACATTGCATACAAACTGGACTTCAAACGGTGGGCAGCGAGAAGTGATGAGCACAAATAAATGCTACAGACAAGAAAGAAAATAATTCAAAATAAATTCAAAGATGAGCTCAATCTGTTGATTGATATAGTAAAACAAGGCTCGGGAACCACCAATGACGGGAATACTGCAAGAAAATTCTTTGAGTTTTCTAATAAAACCGCAGCTATAACCGGTTTGGATGAAGACCTCATCAAAAGATTTGCTGTAATTTTACAAGCAATTACATCTGGAGAGCAGATCGATATAATAAAATTTAGAGATTATGCTCGCAAAACAGCAGAAAAGTACGTATTACTATACGACTGGTTCTACATGTCGTCAACCGTTCATAAGTTACTAATCCATGGGCTGACATAATCGAGAAAAATAATATTGTGCCGATTGGGACTCTCTCGGAAGAAGCCTCAGAGTCTCGAAACAAAGATTTTAGGAGGTTTCGAGAACATCATTCGCGGAAAAGAAGCAGGCAGGATTCCAATCAAGACATTTTAAATATGCTTGTTGTTTCTTCGGACCCTTTGCTAAGTGCACAAAGGCCTAAGTTAGATGCCAAGAAAAAGCAGAGCTTTTTTGCTGAAACTCTCGACTTAATTCAATTTCAGGAAACTGAGTTCGAATTTTTGGATATATCCAATCTGGATGCTGACTCAGAATTGGAGTCTGACAACGAGAGTGATAAGGAAAATTTGTAAAAAGATATATATGTACATATTTGTAAATTTGTATTTGAGTGTGTTTGGGTTTTTTTGTAATATTTAATGATATTTTTTTTTTTTTTATTTATTTTACTTTATTTTACGAATGCTTAGTATTAATTCCTTAAATTAACTTATTTTGTATAAAATATAACTTCATAATGTTACTTCAATATAAATCTTTTTTTATTTAAATTAATATAAATGTGTCAAAAACAGCAATTTTTTTATTTTATTTTTCTTGTTTCGTGTGTTCTTAATATTTGGGTTAATAACATATCGAACTTTTTAACTTAGACACTAAAAGGGATCGTTTTACATGTAAAAATAAATAAAAATATTTTGACGATTTTTTAAAAAAAAACGGCATTAAATTTTTCGTCCTATCGCCAACCAAAAAATCATAAATAATTAGCACTATGACCATCTCCAAGGATATTACGGTTAAACATGCCGTTTAGGAGATAATTCGATTTTTCATACTAGCTTCATACAAATTTTTCGTAAAAAAATTATATTTCCTTCGTTTTTGGGTAGAATTAACTCGGGTGTCATTTTTGTACATAGTAATGACTAATAGAAGCGATATCCGGCATAAAAACAAGCACTTGCAAATTGAAATCCCTAAGTCTATGAAAGCCGATTTTCAGCCCACCGTGGGGCGTGTAGTTATAAGATTTTAAACCCGTTTTCTGTAAGTACGTCAAACTTCCAATTAATACTCGGATCTCAATTTAAATTTAACTCATCTCGAAAATTTCTAAACAGTCTCGATCGTTAAGTAAAACGGCCTACTAGTCTAAGACCCCAGGGTCGCCCGGCGTATGTCATTTTACGATGGCTGCAAGATAGATAGTTGGTTATGAAGGTGATTTTAGGGAACCACAAGGCACCCTTATGTGTGAAAACCATTTTTCGATTCAGTGATCCGTTTACGAAATATTAAGCTTTGTTGGAGTCGAGTGTCCCCACAAAAGGGTTGTTATTGGAGATTGGAAAACAATCACGGCTGTAGTATCATATGTATACGTGTAGTATGGGGTTATAGAACATCTGACCAACGGTTTCTTTAAAATGATCACAATGTACATTTTCAGTGTTACAAGCAAAAAATATGGTTAAACAAGGTTGGTGTATATGTATATCTACTAGCTATCCCACAAAAAAAACCTTCCTAAAATGACGTAGTCCTGACGAGTCCTGGCTTCTAATCTATACCTATTCCATCGGCGTTTACGGAGAACAACTTATAATTGCTCTATTAAAGATGGTTGAGTAGACAATTATTACGTGAGCACGCGATGTCAAGGGTCAATTATCGAAAAGCAATCGAGTTTTTCGTCTACCGAGCTATTTTTATGACAGAGTGGGCGAAGGAAAAAATATTGGTTTAGGCGTTTTGCTGATGCTTGATTTCCCGGTAGGTGTTATAGGTTTTTTATTGATAAAGAATTTTTAACAACGCGGTTTTAGCATAATTGTTTACTTGAAAGTTCGGTTTAAGCACACCTCTGCTTAAACCTACAGAAATAGACGTGATAATAAGTTATCCCATTGATATTATTTTTTTAAGTTAACTTCTATCTGTCTCTCTGACTGCTTGCCTGATGTCTTGCTGTAAGTTACTTTTTTTTTTGGGTAGTGGGAAATCATCAAATGACTGCTCCCGTCCTGGGTGCGGCGGGAGGGCGTGTCAGACTTTTACTGACTAAAACCCACTCATGTTCCTTCGATTGCCCTTTATGTTCCGGGGTCACGGTAACTATTATAAACATTCCGCAACCCCGGCAGGAAGTTAACTTTAACAGCGAATCAAAATTTGCGACATGGTAAGCAAGAGCCCTTTGACTAGAGCTTACTTTTTAACTTACTCAGTCAAAGTCAAACAAAAGCTAGTTGGCTTATACTCGCAACTTCGTCCGTGAAAATGGCGGATAAACTCCGTACAAAATTCATCACAAATCGATTTACCGGTTCAGCCGTGGAAGACAAACAGACCGAATCACTTTCGCATTAATAAGATTAGTATGGATTCAAAATGCAAACTATGTAATGTAAATATTGACATACTTCTCAAAATCTATATTGACATAATATTCAAACACGATTTATTCAGATAGCAAATCTATGTGATCATTTTCCATTATATTTCATATGCCTTGGGAAATTAAAGACAGAAATAAGACATAATATATGAAACATTTATGTTCTGTAAGATATGTACCCACCAATGGAGATTATAATATTATTCATTCAGGAAGCCCGAAAAAAAATCTGGTGGGTTTTCATTCATTACTTTCAGAACTGTGAAACCGGGAAAATATCAATATGACTTTTTCTATTCATAACTAGCTGTCCCCCGCGGTTTCACCCGCGTTATATCAGATTTTTGGTTACTAAAAAAAGAAGATAAAAAGTATTCTATGTCCGTCCCCTGGTCCTAAGTTACCTTCCCACTAATTTTTAGCCAAATCAGTTCTGCCGTTCTTGAGTTATAAAATGTGTAAAGAACACGACTTTCTTTTATATATATAGATATTAATACTCTGTTAATTTATCTAGGAGATCACTGACATCTAGTGCCTCTAAATCCGTTGGCCCCAGTTGTCATTCGTAGAATTTTGACAGTCGTTACGGGTAGTTAGAAACAAGAAGGTCAAACCAGCCTAACTAAGAGGTATCGACTGCCTATCAAACAACAACACAGTTATTGAGTGATATACTCAATATCTGTGGTGAGTCTGAGGTAGTTGCTTTACGTAAAACATCGGTATTCAGCTAAACACGGTAAGACGAGAAGCCTAGCCTAACATTGTTTGAGGAATTTTAGGCAGATTATTAAAAGTTACCTATAAAGCTTCATTACACTGGTAAGTTAAAAAAGTTCTCGGAAATAAATGCAAAACTCGAAAAGAGGAATATGAGGCGTAGAGACTAACTTTAAACCAATATAACTTAGTGCCCTTATTTTGACTACGAAAGGTCAAACTTAATTATTTATTGAGGAAAATCTGACTCGAGTACATTTACAGGGCACTGACGAAATGCTCTCTTAAACTCTATTTTAGTTTTAAGTTTTTTACAAGTTAGATTGCATTTTGAGTATATTTTTTCCAATACAATTAATACGTGGTAATAACTTTCTTTGCCTGTGACGTTTTAACGCCTAAACAACGGAACCGATTTTGATGTAATTTGAATCTTGGAGAAGATCGTAGACGAGTCGTGAACAAGGACTAGTATACTGCTGTCATGAAATATCTAGATCCGTTATTTTTATACAATATTTAAAAAATCATGTTTAGTAAACTCGAACCCTTATTCACAATCGATGTTATTTCCTTTTAAGCGTAAATAAAGTCTTACTGAAAATACCTTACAATATTTGATTGGCTCCAGTAAGTAAATGTTTTTAAACTTTCTAAACCGTGTACGTAATTAAGATATTTGCACCCCTATGTAGGCATAAACGTTATTATAAAGATGACAAGCACGATACATTATTTATAATGAAATTCCCTTCAAAAGGCTTCCACGAATAAAGTCAAAGCGAGATCCCCCAGGCGGGAATCCCGAAAAATCTGTTATGAATTCTTGCTTCAAGTACAGAACAAATATTATAAAATAATAATGGATCTAATGATTACACAAAAGCAAACCGAAGCTCATTGTTTTTGCAACGTAATGCAATTCGTGGGAATAACTGAAAAAAAAAACAAGTCCGCTTAATTTCGTAACCATAATATCCTGTATCATCGGATGTGCCTACATTAAAAAAATACACGTCAACATACGCTGTAACAATGAACAAACATCAGTTAAGTCGCTTTGCAATAAAAACAGACGGCAGACATATTGTTTGAGCAAGCATTTATAAGAAAAGAAAATGAAAATGAAATGGAAAGGGACATCGCGGTAGGCCGAGGCGGAGATGGCGGGACGAACTAGACTCCTTCGATAAAGACTGGTCCGAAATAGCTTTATGCAGAGAGAGGTGGAAGGAGGGTAGGGAGGCCTTTGCCCTGCAGTGGGAAAGTTTAGGCTTATAATAATAATAATAAGCATTTATAACCTAGATGAAACTTTTTACGTACCGTAGTAGTTATTCTCCGTGTTAGAGTTGACCAGGAAAGTGTCATCACGGTATTCCTCGCTTTCGTCACCAGGCAGGGTGTCGTCCGAATCAGGAGAGCTGGAAACATTTAAAATTCAGGAGCCAGTGTTGAAAACGTTCATAAAATGGTCGCAATAACAACGCATTACTTTGAAAAATTGACACGCTACAGCCAGGATAGATTCTTGTATTTCAACCTAACTTGGGGTAGATTCTTTTTAATTATAAAAAACTAAAAAGATATAACAATTGTCAATAAACAGAGGAATTGTTATATTTTTAATTGTTGGGGAGCAACTAGGCGCGTAGCACACACACACACATAATTGATGACACATAGGGTGCGGCCGGCCTTTCGCGGGGGCACATTCGCAACACAGTCGCATTCGGCATGTTACCTTCTGGTGACACGACGGACCATGACGCGCTGGCTTGGCGGCATGATGTGGGTCGACGCGTGGGCCTGCAATTAACAATCAATATCAGTGACTGGTTGGGACAAACAATTATGAGTACAAGCCTATACTTTCCAATGCTGGGAAAAGGTTTCGCGACTCTACTCCCAAAATATCTCTGCATAGTTCAGTACAAAAAAATATAGTTAAATCGGGATGACAGTAATAATAAAGAAAGTTGAATCTGGAGAGACAATTTCGAGCGTATGGTATTAAATTATACCATTTAATTTGTAATACAATTTAAATGTTATAATTTAATACCATTCGATCGATCGAATAGTATTCAATCATATCATTGAATACAACATTTAATTTGTAATACAATTCAATGGTATAATTTAATACCATTCGATCGAAATTCTCTAAAATAAACCATTTTATAGATCTCAATAATTTTTAGTAATGCGAATCAACATACATCAATTTTTTTGAAATTATTTATTGCAATTTATTGAAATGTGGATTTTCTACATAAAATAATTACAATCGATATTTCTGAATTGTTTGACATTTGTTTGACCCAATTTATAGAATTAACGAGAATTGTGTGTTACCCTGTTAAAGCGAAAGTCAGGGTAATTGTATTATTTGTTTGTTGAAAACAACTGTGAGTTATTTAATACTTGTGAAATCTTTTGATTCCGCGAAGTGGAGCTACATAATCCTTTGGGAATCTTGAGATATCTTGATTCAATGCAAAGCAATCGGCTTAGGAAGTTATAAAGTAACATCTACCTAGATAGAAAATATACTAATACTCTCTTAATAATAACAAACTAGGCGTTTTAAATATGAATTTTAGTGTTTATTATCTACACTAATATTATAAAGAGGAAAACTTTGTTTGTTTGATTGTAATGAATAGGCTCAAAAACTACTAGCCCGATTTTAAAAATTCTTTCTCTATTCGAAAGCTACATTGTAAACGAGTAACATAGGCTATAATATCACGCTAGGTTCCACGGAAGCAAAGCAGTTACCAATAACCTAACGAAATGCGGGGGAAACCGCGAGAAACTGCTAGTTAAATATAAATTACGTTATCACTTGATAGCTTTTCACCAAATTTAATTTAGACTTTATAGATATATTTGTCCTTGAACAAGCTTTGGAATCTAAAGGGAAAATAAATTTTGGACGTTTCTTGGTAATATTACGCTTAATTAACGATTTTATTTGATATTTTTAAATTAATTATTGCTTTAACTGCATTCAGTCTTTCATGTCTCGTCGCGTGAAATAAAACTTGTAGAGATTTAATAACAGTCAGTTTCCTACTACGAAACTTACTATCGACATGAACGTACAATTGTCACCTTCAGAACCTACACAGCTATCCTAAATCGAACCTAACTTGAATCGCACAAACATGTCAAAAGGGTGCAAGAACAATGCAACTCCAACTAAAAATACATAAAATGTGTATACACACAGCCGTCAAAGAATCCGGTATAAACTACGCCAAATACAACTAAAAAAAGTGTATAAACAATCAGCGAAACGAGTAATTTCAACATATCGTGAAAACCCTCTGAAAAACGAAAAAAAAAAACATGTAAAGTGCATTTGATAATATACTTCCGGCCACAAAATATTTACTAGCTCCCCATCATGGAGTACGGAACTTTATTAAATAAACCAGCCTTTTTAGCCGGCCAAAACTTACAAAGAGCAGGTGTAATAAATTCAGTTTTATCTGCCAAACAAATATTGCTATCTATCGGCAACGAATATTACGACTCTGTATTGTTGTCAGCCATCTTTGTCTGACCTTCCCCCCTAGACCAGTGGAATTGCAGAATAGATTGTAAAATAAATAAATAAATTAGAATAAATTGTCAATATGGGGTTGACATAAGCTTCCGCTAAATAATTTGACATATATTCTATTCCGCCATCTATTCTACAATGCCACTTGTCTAGGGAGGCTGGTAGTACTCTGAGGCTATTTCAACAACGCCAGAAATTTACCATTACCATTTAGATTTAACTATGCAAACAAACAATACAGGGATCTGTTTATCTGACTGCGACCAGCGTTTCTGGCGCGTGGCGTGTGCGCGATTAAATATAAATGCGCACTCAAACGAGTATTGGGGCAGCTTTATTTAAAACCGGAGGAACTCCATGTTTACGTATGTTGGGTGGAATGTGGTTGATTAAATCAAGTATTCTATTATCTATATAAAACAGAGTTGGGATATTTATTTAGAATGGTAAACTGACTGACTGATTGTGATATATCAACGTACAGCCCAAACCGATGGTCCTAGAGACATAAAACGGATGGCGTGTTCTTCGTGATGAGTAAATAGCCACAAAAAAAGGATTTTTGGAAATTTCGACATTCACGCTGGCGAAGCCGCAGGCAAAACAGCTAAAACGATTTTTCTGAACTTTGTTTCGTTTGATTTTTGTCCGCCATGACAGTAACAAAACACGCCCTAAAAACAATATGGCGTTGTATGCTGATTATATTTGACAGGACTACGAGTATGTACGTCTGTTTGGTTTAGCTAGTATTTTTAATATACAGAGAGTATTGAATTGGAAGCAAGTGTGAGAGAAAATAGATTAATTCGGTTGGTCTCAGCGTAAATATTGTTAAGATATTTTAGTATTATGGGATTATGCCGAGTAATTTCGGAACAGTCGGTATTGCGTAGTATAAGAGCCGTAAACCAAACGCTAAATGACAAAATGTGGAGATTTTTACGGCGCATTGCCAAAAAATATAACAAAATTGATGTATAATATTTAGTATAGTATTTAGTCAGTAATTGTAAAACATACTAGTAACCTAACAGCCCACATAGTCCTCACAATCACAATAAATATGGTGTAAAAAATATAATATACTTATAAAAGTACACAAATATACACTTTTAATATAAGTACATATTTGTGTAACTGGTTGCCAGGTCCTCAGACGCAAAAGCCGGACAGACCTGTGAGTTTGTCCTGACATTTGGCAAAAAAATCCGGACATCTTGTTTTTTTTTGGCAATTTTTTTATAAAAAGTGTAAAACAATTTTTTTTTGTCCTAACATTCGGTCGAAAAATCCGGACGCCTCACATTTTTGAAAAATTTTGGTGTTACTTAAAAAAAATGGAAATCCGCCGGTCGCCGCGCCCCGCGTCGCGCCGATACTCGTTCGGCGTGATTCGATCTCGATACGCGCGCGAATTTCAAAATTGAAAAATCCTACCTAAATCCTAACAGGCCGGATGCCGCTTATTTTGGCCGGACAAGCAATCAAAAATCCTACGTATGTCCTGCTTTATCCTAACACCTGGCAACCCTATTGTAAGCATATGTAGTGAGTGAATATTGCCTACTAGTCTCTTTGTGGTATCATAATTATTTACGTAACATAAAGCCGCAGTCTAAATGTATAAAGATTTTAATAAAAATATTACAATACACAAAGTTTTTCATTTCTCTTATAATTATGAGCATTGCTCAAAATATAATTTCATTTGTACATATTTACGCCATCAAAATGTGAATAATAAAATGTTTCTTCTTCATTACTTCACAGAGGGAATCATTAAATAACGAATCCCGACTGAAATCCGATTACGGTAACAGGAGAGGAATTATTTGTAAATAAAATTACGAAATATTATATTATTCACTAATTTAGACATGAATTCATAAGTTTTAATTATATATTTTAATTAGGATTTAGATGTCGTGATGTTCTTTTGTCGAGATGTTGTGTGTTTTTTTGCACCTACCATGTTTTGTCTCTGCATCACCCTAAGGTAGACTGGCAGAAAATGCCTAAGCCCGCCATTGTGCAATGTTTTTCTTTGTGCATAAAGTTTTAATAAAAAAATAAATGTTCTAGTGGTTATAGCACCTGCTTTTCATGTAAGAGGTCTTGGATTCGATGCAACTTTTTCAATTCACGTGTTTTCCAAAGTTCATCTAGAAAACATCGTGGGGAAACCTGGACTTGTCTTTATGAGTCCGAAATCGCCAATCGAATTGAGCAAGCGCGGTGATTAATAATAATAATAATAAAACCTTTATTTCGGACAATTAAGAATCCATATTCAATGTTAGTAATACATAAATACTTACAAACTAATGTTAGTAAAATATTTCTAAGGCTAAACGATAACGCCCTAACCACGGAGCGTGTAGGACACACCCGCAAACGTATGCTGCCCGATCCAGTGACGTATCCACGGACAGTCCCACCTACCGCACAATGTGCTCAGCATGCGGTGGGAACTCGCACGCATTCGGCGAAGAATGGAGGCACAGCGCTTCCGGATGATGGCATAATAGTCATCTATCCTCGCCTCGGCAAACATTCCCGAAGCGCTGCAAAAACGTGGAAGCCCCACCAGCATCCTGAACGCATTGTTATATTGTATTCGCAGGGCGTTGTATGACCTTAGCGTAAAACTAACCCACAGACTGCACGTGTAGAAGGACTGGCAATATGCCCTGAACAGTGTCATTTTTACTTGTTTGCTACAGCGTGCAAAACTGCGGATCAGCATATTGCTTCGGACAGCCAGCGCCCTGCGCTCCCTCTCCATGTCCAGATCATCACTCAAGTCCTCGGTGACCCAGTGACCCAAGTACTTAAACTGTGTTACCCTATTCAGGGGAGTACCGTTAATAGTTACTTGTGGCACGTGAGAGTAACACTTTCCACGTGATCTAAACACAAGCAACTCACTCTTCTTAGCATTATACTTAAGTCCCTGAGCCACCGCGTACTGCTCACAAATTTCCAGGAGGTGTCTAAGAGCGCTGATTGAGGGACTCAGCAACACCATGTCGTCAGCGTAGCTAATATTATTGAAGCATATTCCATCAATATGACAACCGACATTAGTGTTGCTAAGTTCAACAAGCAGCTGGTTGACGTACAAGTTAAAGAGGCGTGGCGAAGTTATCCCCCCCTGCCTCACCCCGCACCTCAATCTATACTCCTCGGAAAACACCCCCGCCCACCTTACATTGTTGATCTGATTTTGATACCAGAACTTAAGCAAAGATGTGACAGAACTCTCAACATTAGTCTCCCGACACAGCTTATCCCAGAGGACGTCGTAGGACACCAGGTCGAAGGCCTTAGATAAATCGAGGAAACAAGCATTTACTGGCGTCTTCCTATCTGTATAGTACCGGACAGTCCGCTTGAGACACAGCACGGCAGTCTCTGTCGAAAGACCCGGCCTAAAACCGAACTGTGACTCGTGCAAATCTATGTGACTAGCCATATGTGTGTCAAGCAGACTGTCCAGGACTTTAGCTGTTATAGTAGCCAGTGAAATTGGCCTATAATTTGATGGATCTGTCACATCACCCGTCTTATTTTTGATGATCGGCACAACAATCGTTCTCATAACATCCTTCGGCAGGTAGGAGTGGCTCATACACAAAGAATAGAACATAGCTAGCACCCTTGGCAAGTGCACTCCGGCATATCGCAGGTGTTCGACGCTGAGATGATCATGTCCTGGAGACTTTCCTCCAACCATATTTTTGATCACTGTTTTCACCTGCTTAGCAGAGAACTTTAGTGGAGACGCCCTCTCAGCGTCGGACACATGCGACGATGCAGCTGAAATTTGGTTCATTTGAGGATCAACCTGAAAGTGTTTTTTGAACATATTTGCAATTGACAATGGGTTGCACTCACCTGCCACGCTCACGGGTATGCTCTGCTTGGGGTTCATATTATTGGTATTTTTCCAAAAACTGTGAAAGTCCTTTTTCTGGTGATTTTCAGCTAAAATGTCCATTTTAATTTGCACTTGGTTACTACGACACCATCTTAACTTGGATTTGAAAATTCTACGAGTTTCACTCATTCTTTCAAAAATCTCACCAGACCGCGGATTACCATATAAGTTCCACATATGAAACGCAAGCCGCGCATCACCGTGAGCCACACTAACATGCTTATTCCAACCCAACAAAGGTCTGTAATTGTTTTTTCTCTACAAATATACAACTCTGCTTAGCACTCATAGCTAAGGTGCTAATTATGTTTTCGTACAATTCATCTATAACGAATCGGTGATTTATATTCGAACATACTGAGTCGGCACATTCACAAAGTTCTAACGGAAAATCTATGTCTCTTAAAGAGTCATGACATAATTGTTCATACATTTTTATTTGTTTCAAGTCTCTCTTTCCCCATACAACATTATTAAAAGACCTTTTTGGTATAACAATATTAGGTTCCAACAAACATAAATTACACTCAACTTGTAAAGGCAGATGATCAGACCAATAGCTATCACACAGTACATCTACACCAATAATAGTACGACGCGCGGCTTGAGTCACAATACAGTGGTCGAGCCACCGTTTACACCCGTGCGCATCACTCACAAAAGTAAACGAATTTTGCGGTAGAAGTTCGATATCCGCGCACTGCCAATACTGCTCATCACAAAATTCTAGCAACTCATTACCAAACAATTCATCAATATGAGCATTATAATCACCTACCATAAACACCGACTGAATATTGTTACTTTCTATTATCGCCGACATTTCGCTTAAAACGTCTGTGAATTCCACTAAATTATCATGACAGTCTGTAGGCATATAAACCGAAACAACTAGAATTTCACGATCATACAACTGCACTTTTATTGCCGCGAGACGCACACTATTGCAGGGCACTACAGACACGGAGGAAAACAAACTCTTTCTCCAAAGCAGTGCCACCCCTCCATATGGCCTTCCTCGAAGTAGACCTGCAGACGTATCTATTGCCGAAGTCCCAGTAAAAGAGAAATCATCATGAATACTGCCAAGAAAACCCAAGTCGTGAGGCATTAACCAAGTTTCTTGTAATGCGATAATATCTCCCGCTACACACAGCCGTCTAACACAGTCAGCAGAAGATTTCAATGACTAAATTTTAATGCTCGTGCCTTCTTGTTATGAAAAGAGACTTATTGACAGTGATAGGGTAGTATTAATCTTATAATTATTATACAGTTTATGAGCAACTATTGAGTTTGATTCCCAGGAAAATTAGTAAATTTTCTTAATTTGAATGTAATCAACTGTCGGTGATCACCGGGAAGTGTGTAAAACATTGATTTTTACGTCTGATTTTCCTCTAGTTGTATTGTAATTCAGTTTACTGGGTGAAGGTAGAGAAAGTCCGTCTGTGTTTACTCATATACCAGAACACTATCGACAGAATATTTTGATATTTGCACTCCGCAAAGTAAAACACACATAGACAAAGTTAAAGCTCCTTAATTCTGTAAAAGGCACCTAATCTACAAATTTTACGGGTTGCGGAATAGTTATAATAGTTACCGTGACCCCGGAACATAAAGGGCAACCGAAGGAACATGAATGGGTTTTAGTCAGTAAAAGTCTGTCACGACCTCCCGCCCCGCTCAGAACGGGAGAAGTCGTTTGATGATTTCCCACTCACAAAAAAAAAATCTACAAATTTTAAACCTATCTAATAATATAGATAGGTTTAAAATTTGTATAAAAAATAGTAATCTGACTGAATGAGTGATATATCAACGCACAGCCCAAACCGTTAGGCGGGTAAGTTCATCGTGAAGTGTAAAACTCCACTCTAAAAGGATTTTTTGAAATTCCAATCCTTAAGGGCTAAAATAGGGTATGGAATTATTTTACATCTACGCGGGCGAAAACTAGTTGGTACACATTATGTCTATTAAAAATGTAATTAATAATAAATATAAAATCGTAAAGAAAACCTTACCTAAATTACCTACGTAATAAAGCTCCCAAAGTCTTAAAAAGGGACACACTTGCGCTCACGGTTGCATCACTTGCATCGCGTTACTGACCTATGAGAGAGTGAAGTCAAAGTCAAAGTCAAATCATTTATTTCCATTAGGCCAAAAAAAGGCACTTTGAAACGTCATACTTATAAAACAAAAGTGAATCTACCGCCCATTCGGAAATGTTGTTACGTTGTGAAGTAGGAACGATCCGTTCTTCTTTCAATGGCTATCTAGTGCGTGTCAACTTTTATTAATTTTATAAGGCATTTGATAAAATATTAAGGTATTGTTTTTTTTACATACTTGGGATGATGAGACGCATATAGTTAAGACAGTTATGAATATGAATGTAGAAGGTTGGAAGAGGAGAGGAAGACCGAAGAAAACATGGATGGAATGTGTGAAGAATGATATGAAGGAGAAAGGGGTAAGTGGATAGCATAATGACGGGTGACAGGTTGGTATGGAAGAAAAAGACATGTTGCGCCGACCCCAAGTAAAATGGGATAAGGGCAGGAAGAAGAAGAAGGGATGAGAAATAGCCTCCTTCAATATGCCCCTTCTAACCTAACCTAACCTAACACGGTGTAGAGTAAAAATACTTCTGAATTTGATATGTTTTTTCAACATTCTTTCCTGAACTGAACTGGGTCAGAAAATGGGCCACGCTGCAGGCGTACGAGGCGAGAATGTAAAGCAATTCTCTTAAGTGGGCTCAGAGATAAATGACAACAGACTTATTGACTGCCATTCATTGACGGAACTTAGAATAAACGTTTAACTGATGAACGCCAATATTCGTATTTTTTCCTTGTTAACCGATTGTCGAAAGGAGGGTCATGTTTTTCGGGGTTATGGGACATCCCGCCCACGAAAGAACTCGCCCCCGGGCGAGATGTCCACTTTTTAAAATGTGCATGGGTATATTCCCCCGAAAAATAATGTTCATGTCATTTTGCTTTATGGTTTGCAGCTTCATCTGATGTTTATTAAAAAAAATACAATTTAAACAAAATATCTTTATACTTTTTAAAAGGAGACATCCCAGTATCATTTATTTTACAAAGGACATTATTTTTCGGGCGAATATACCCATGCACATTTTAAAAAGTGGACATCTCGCCCGGAGCGAGATCTTTCGTGGGCGGGATGTCCCATAACCCGTTTTTCGATCGTTTGTTTGTATGTATGTCTCATTCTATGGCACGCTCTACAGCCTAAACCGTTTGATGGATTTTGACTTATGAGGTGTGATTCAATTAGTCTCAGTTGTGAGAGAGACATGGACTATATTCATTTAAAAAAAGAAAGGAGAATTAAAAAAGATATAATTTATAAATTGCTGTTGGGTTTTTGGATTATTTAATTATTATTTTATTTTAGACAAGCTGTTTTGAAATGCAAATATAATATTTAGTTTTAATTCCGCAATTTCAGAAAAAGTCTTGGAGGCAAAATGCACGTAAGCACCGCCCAAAAATATGCACATGCAGAAGAGCAGCAAATATCATGCAATCCGACACCCAATACTTATACTCGACACGTGTTATTAACTTTAACAAAAACTAACAGCTTTTAACCTTTCAATGACCAACCGACAGCCGGCTGTCGGGCTGCTATTGTCTTTCTATTGTGTCTCAAATCAGTTGCGATTGAAGGATTAAACCGTAACTGCCAAATAACGTAAACCAAAACACGGTTAAATTAATAGTCACCTCTGGTAACTTACATAAATATCTACATGAAACCACACAAGGTCATTAAGTACATTTAACAAAGTAGTTAGGTAAGTACATACCTCTTTACATTTTCACTTTGTCAGCCTTATTAGGAAGCGATAAGGGCGATTTTCGCAGGTATTTTAGGGAGGAAAGTAATGAAAAGGTCAAAGTTGTGGTCCCTCGTATGTTTGAAAAGGCCCCCGTAGCGTGGGTGTGACACTTATGTTCGCGAATTAGGCCTCGGAGACCAAGGTCCCTATCTGCCGGTATTGTTAAATCTCAACATCGAGGATAGAGTAATCAATTTAATTTCTGATGTGATATGTTGAGATGGATGTGTGGAGTGACTAGAATGGATAGAGTGTAAAATGAATATTAGAGAAAGCTTGAAAGTAGCACCGGTAACAGATAAGTTGAAAGAAAATTGTTTGTCGTGGTATGGGCATGTAAAGAGGAGGGATGAGACGCATATGACGAAGCGTAAGTATTCACTAAGAAAGTATATTTTGAAATTCCAACCCCAAACGGGGTCAATGAATGCAGACCAAAATTTCCCTTTTTTTTGTTTGTGAGTGGGAAATCATTAAATGACTGCTCCCGTCCTGGGTGCGGCGGGAAGGCGTGTCAGACTTTTACTGGCTAAAACCCACTCATGTTCCTTCGATTGCCATTCATGTTCCAGGGTCACGGTAACTATTATAAACATTCCGCAACCCCGGCAGGCGTTGGCCCTTGGGCTCTTCCCAATAGCCTTATAACATTATTTTCATGTTAAGGTCCCTTACTGTCCCTCTAAACCTCCCTATATACATGTACCGAACGCTTGCAAGTAATGTTATACTATGTTTATGTATCAAGGAGTACTCAAAGGTTCAATACAAGCGCTGTATTTGATTTGTATGAGTAAAACAACGGTCGACCTTCAACCAGATGTTTGTATGTTTGTATGCCGGTTGTCATATTCACAACGTACTATTGTATCTACCTGAAAGCGACCGTTTCTGTTAAATAATATAGTGTAGACGATTATAGAATAAGTATTATAGATTTTACTTTCTAAGTGTGTATATTTGTTAGGGTTATAATTATCAAATTATTTCTAGTTGGGCTATGAGTTGAATTTCTAACAAACATCTAAGGAAAAAAAAACTTTTTACAAAAAAAAAATAACCGACTTCAAAAAGTAAAAACTTAAAATAACTTAAATTTCGGAAGTCGGTGTCTTTTCTTCTGCCAGACAATTTGTGTTGCCACCGACGAATTTTAAGTTTTTACTTTTTGAAGTCGGTTATTTTTTTTTGTAAAAAGTTTTTTATTTTTTACTTTTTAGTGTCGAGTTAATGTTAGTCCTGTTTAAAATGAGCCCAAACACGACTACTGTGCTGTAATTTCAAGGTTTGTACTTTTTCTGATGCTCCTGGCTTCAGCATCAGGTCTCTATGTACTTCGGTGTTCCTCATTAACAGTACGTTTATCCACACATGGAGCCCTTTTCAATGAGCCTAAACACGATATATCTGCTGTTATTTGTCGAGGAGTTAGGTACTCTGCAGACTATCCTGACTGCAGCATCAGGTCATGACTTGATGATCATGAGCCCAAATGTGGCAAATGCCCTATCAAACATCAAAACAATTTACTAAAACAGTCCTTGCCTGTTCGAGTAACTTCTTACTGTTAAGGAGTTGTACCTTCCATCATCAGCTCAGCTAACTGAGATGGTGACAACCATACGCAAATACACAAGATACTTCATAAAATATGCGAAAAACAATAAGTGAGCCCATAAAATTTGAGGGTTGCCTTCGATTTCTCTAAGATCCCATCATCAGATCCTAACTTGGTGACAATGGGACCACCTCAAAACTATCTGCTTTCGAATAAAAAAAAAAAATTTTGAAAATCCGTTGACAATTGACGGAGTAATCGATGAACAAACATACAAAAAAAAACATACAAACAGCCGAACATAGTACCTCCTCCTTTTTGTGAAGTCGGTAATAAAAGTTTTCGAAATGATGACCTTTTATTAACCGACTAGCTGTCCCCTGGTTTCACCCGCATTTTTCGTTACTGCTCCGCTCCCGTGGGTCGTAGCGTGATGGTATATAGCCTATAGCATTCCTCGATAAATGGGCTATCTAACACTAAAAGAATTTTTCAAATCGGACCAGTAGTCTAGAGATTACCCCCTACATACAAACTTACAAACTTACAAATTTTACCTCTTTATAATATTAGTATATAGATAATACCATAAAATACTACAAAAAGCTTTTAAATACATCATAATATTTTGTATCCACAATCTTAGCATAATAAAGAAATATTGAATTTCTGGTTTCTCAAATCCGCTCTGTTAGAGTTTAGCTCTGCAGTTTGCCACAACGAATGTTGAATCAAAATAATTATGATATGACGCAGTAGCCACAAGTGGGAAGCCAAACGAACTTAGTTTTATTTCGCTGTGCTCCCAGCGTGGCTTGCACTTTACACTTAAGTAATAATTAAATACAAAAGTTATACTAGAACAACTTTCTGTTTGTTGGTACACATGGTCTATATCCCTGTTTGAATACCGTTAGAATTCTAACTGTTATTCAAAAAGATAAACAGAATCATTTGATTGGTTTCTGTCCAAGCTAATACATGTAAACAATCGGACGTGATAGTTTACAATGTGAGATTTATACGATTGGATAACAATACCCAATATTAAATCGTAATGAAATAAGGTATTTCCTCATTTGCGTGTAAATTACTCGTAAGTTTCAAGTGGTTGCTCCGGACTTATTTAGATCGCAATTAATACAAATGCATCGTTGAATAACTGTGGAATCCACAAAACACGGGAAACTGGAAAATCCATGAACCTACACTGAAAAAATATTCGATTCTATCACGAATTTTTGTTGATTTTACCAAACTTCTTAAGTTGGCGTTACCAAATTTATTTGGTAGATTTCACCTAAGTTTTGTTAATTTTTCAAAACATCTTTTTTTTTATAAAAATTGTTGGAAACTTAAAATTAATAATCCGTGGATCCACCTAAGACTCTCCTGACACATCTGCAGCGTTTCTACAACTTCTTAAGTTGGCGTTGTACCAAATTTATTTGGTAGATCCAAATAAATTTGGTAACGCCAACTTAAGAAGTTAGGTAAAATCAACAAAAATTCGTGATAGGACCGAACATTTTTTTCAGTGTACATGTTTTTATGTATAAAAAGTTCTATTGACAGTTTCAATACTAAGGTATTTAATACAATTATGATGTTTGTTAGTAATTAAACAGTTGACAAATAAAATAGGGGATGAAAGCCAAAAATAAGCGAGTAAAACAGCAGGATACAGCTAGTTGACAATAAAAATGTAATATCAAAACCAAAAACTTACTTTCAAAACATATTTTACTAGCTTTTGCCCGCAGCTTCGCTCGCGTTAGAAAGAGACAAAAAGTAACTTATGTTACTCTCCATCCCTTTAACTATCTCCACTTAAAAAATCACGTCAATTCGTCGCTCCGTTTGCCGTGAAAGAAAGACAAACATACAGACAGACACACTTTCCCAATTATAATATTAGTATGGAAGTATGGATATCAGTATCTTTCTTTAATAACCTCACAATCTTGGTGGCCGATGAACGAAAATTACATATTTCTTTCATCAAACGGTGTGAGGATTTATCGGTTCTTTGAGATTTTCCGAGAAAATAGTTGAACGCGAGATAACTCAGCGCTCGGCCAATGGCGGGCATTCCTCGTTAAACTGTGAAATTCCATTAATACCAACATATTTAAGTCTTTGATAACGCATTCTTTATAACAGTTTGTGGATTTTCTAAGCTGGTTCAATTTGCGCTTAATAATTTAAAGGAAAAATATCAGACGACCGGTAAAATTCTTTTAAAAATATACGCAATTTAATTTCTAACATTTGTAACGAATAGTCTGTTGAATTGATCTTATTATTTTGACAGCTTTTCTATAAAAAATGTATACTTAAATTTCCCTTTTTTAATTCATGTAGTTTCTAAAGTTTAACCTAGACATCACTAAAATCCCTCAGAAAGCACGTAAAGCTTTTGATCCCGGTTGTCATTCGTTGAACTATGACGTTACGGGTAGTCAAAGTCAAAAAGTCTGACCAGTCTAAAACAAGAGGTACCGTGGCGACCAGTAACTAGGTTGTAAAGGATAGGCAGATCAATAAGTGGTATTTTTTTTTTGGGAGTGGGAAATCATCAAATGACTGCTCCCGTCCTGGGTGCAGCGGGAGGGCGTGTCAGACTTTTACTGACTAAAACCCACTCATGTTCCTTCGATTGCCCTTTATGTTCCAGGGTCACGGTAACTATTATAAACATTCCGCAACCCCAGCAGGCGTTGGCCCTGTTGGGCCCTTTCCTGTGCTGACTTCTTCTCTTTGAGGCGCGCGTGGAGCACTAACGCGCCGTCGACGCGGTCCTGGTCTTAGCCGGATTATTCTTATACTTAGCTTGGTAGGATTTTGTCTAAAGCATTTAGAATGTCGTGTATGTACTTGTCTATAAGTGTGACTAAGTTTTATTCCTGTCTAACAATCAGTGTAACAGACGACAATATAGCGAAGCCTAAGTACCTACTAGTTTTGTATTTATTTACACTAAATTTATGTACACAGGCGGACTTAATGCCTTATTCTCTACCAGATAAACCAAGTACGTGCTTAATATCTTTTAATAGATGTTGCAAAACCATTTAATAGATCGTTTTCAAGTTTCACTTCAACCTTTTATGATCGGCCATTAAGATACAGCTCGATTTTTTTCGTGTCACAGTTTAAACAAATAACATCAATCATCTCTGTTCCGAGAGGCAGCCATCTTGTTTATTTTAATTAACATACAATGTAAGCTTAAAGGTTCAACAAATCGGTTATGTGCTACAAAAACATTTAAGAGTTTGTTGAATTTTTTTTAAATATAATAAAACAATCGTAATTTTGAAGTTTAGGTATACTTTTCCGTCCGGTTCTTGCTTACATGATTCGTCACACGAATACTTTAATGATATACGTTTAATGTCGGAACTTTAAAGAGACGATGATCTCTGAGTTCGTAATTTTTTTCCTTAAAAGAAATAAGATTTCTTAATAAACACTTTTATTTCATTCTCACTTTCATATTATGTAATTCAACTCGTATTTTTTAATTGGTTTTAAAAGAGTGTTCATAGAGTTTCTTTCTTGTTCTTTTTTTTTATTTCCATAGGATCCTGCAGCTTCGAATAAGAAACTAGATTAATTAGTTTATTAACAAGATAATTTTTTGCAAAAAAAAATACCGACTTCCCTCGATTTCGGCATGATACCATCATCAGATCCAAGACTTGATGGCAATGGGACCATTTGGGAAGTCTACCCTTTCAAACAAAAAAAGAATTGTTCAAATCGGTTGGTAAACGACGGAGATATGCGCGAACAAATAAAAAAAAATACAAACATCCGAATTGAGGACCTCCTCCTTTTTTAGAAGTCGGTTAAGAAACTACAATAAAATAAATAAATAAATAAATATGCTGAGACAACTCAAACACGGTCATCTGATCCCAAGTTAAGCTCTGCTTTAGAGCTTGTGTTATGGTAACCAAACAACTGATATACATACTTATATATAATTTATAAATACATACATATTATAGATAAATTATACCCAGACACAGAACAAACAATCATGCTCATCACACAAAGTTTGTTCTGGGTGGGAATCGAACCCACGACCTCCGGCTTAGCAGTCAGGGCTACTAACCACTACACCAACAGGCCCGTCAATGCAAAACTGTCGACAATACCTTGTCCTTAATTGTTTCTATTATTTAGAATTTTATCTTTTCTATATTTCAATCACTAGTGAGTTGCAATACACGATTACAGTTTTCTTTTAAAATAACGTAATCTGAATTGAGATGTCTTATTAAAACTTATGATCTTATTGTTCGGTAGTTCAAGAACATATTAATTTGACTCGACAGTCAAGAGCTAGTACAATAAACTTCAAAACTACTTCAGTTACAATTACTTATCTTCTCCGAGCTAACGACTTTGCAATATAATTATCTTTCTTTAGACGTTCCTACAAAGTTTCCTAACAAGTACAGCTGGAAAAGTCTCATATTTTGTATTGTCTTTAGTAATGTAATGAGAATATTAATCTAATTGAACATCGCGGATATTAAAATAGATGGACAAACTTTTAGATATTATTCAGACTAACAAAACAACAATAAACAATACAAAAAGACAATGGTAAAAAAAGCTTTACATACTTACAAAGAAAATATAATAAGTGTCTTTTTTTATATCTTTGTATAGAAGTACTGAATGTTGTGTTTTTGGTCTAAATAATCTAATCTGGGACCTTATATGAAACAAGCTATCGGCGTCACTTCTTATTTTGTCATCTTATGAGCTTTCAGAATTTGGACAACAGTAGAATATTGACCAATAGTAAGCAGTATTATTGGCCTTGGTTACTATATCCCATTGCAGGACGAAATCCTCTTCAAATACTGAGAAGGTTCAAGCATTGATCATAACGTTTGACACAAGGCTTGACAAAAGGTCACATTTATACTTGCTCTTTTCCTAACCAACCTAAATATAAGAGCGGCTTCACACTAGCATTTGTCCAGCGTAGCACAGACGCTGCGTTGATGCGGTGTCTGTGCAAGGGTAAATGAATACGCTGCGTTGCCGCCGCAGGTGCGCGACGCGTGCGCCGCGTTACTACGGAGTACAATGCAATTGTGTGACGTCTGCGCCGCGTTAGCTCAGCGTTCAACTAACTCCAGAGGAAACGCCGCGACAACGCGACGCCTGTGCTGCGACAACGCGTTTGCGCTGTGCATACGTTTATCGAACGCTTACGCTGGACAAACGCTATTGTGAAGGCGCTCTAAAACGTAATGTAATTAAACCAAGCAGTATATAACTACTCATTACATTACGACACAACAACGTATACATCCTAATTGAACCGGGTTAGATACATGAGGACGGAATTAAACGCAGGTCATTTATAATTACCGCAACATCATTTGCGTCCAATGTAGGGCCGAGGAGCAAGCTGATATCTAAAGTTACAGTAATATATAATGTATGTATATAGCACTAAGGTCCCTTTTGAGATGGCATATATTGTGACAGAGGCTTTGCAAGTTATACCCGTTCAGGCAATGATATTATAAGTAAAAAGTGTAAATAAGTAATAGGCAGTCATCAAGTAACACTTTAAATGTGGTTATTTCACTCCATTGACTAAATACTAAGGTATTGCACTAGACGACGCATTGTCGCAAATTATATTTGTCTCCTTTTCACTCGTAATACTTGAATCATGCCATCCTACTTATTTAGTTTGTGAATAAGAGAATCAGCACCAACGTGTGTGCAATGTTTTTTGTGTCAATCTATAACGAGAGTCAGCGTAAATTATTCTATTGAGCCCAAAGAATCGCGCCCGCAAGTTCCTATTATTTAGGTGCTCGGTGAGCATTCGGTGCTGCATAAACTGAGCATTTTGACTGATACTGACGAATGCATACCTACACACCGACAGCTCAAGAACGGGCCTTATAGTTAAGTGTCCATAATATGCAAGCCTCATCAGGCTACTTACGGTAAAAGTCGTCTCTCGGTTGGCACTCGCAGTTCCTTCAGGGTCCACCGGGGTCCGCAGGCTCTGAGGCAGCAGCTCAATCAGGTTCGTGGAGTGAGGCTGGTAGCGCAGCACCAGCACGCACGTGGAGACCAGGGTGTAGGCCAGAAGAGTACCTGACGAACACCAGAAGATTTTTATTAACAGTTGCACTCAGGTTGACTGAGGTTCTACTCAAAAAATGTGCTTTTGCGCGATCTTAAAGGTTTTCCAAAATGTAAGTTACTTCGTATAACATCAGTAATCTGCTTCTGAAAGTTCCGCAAAATCAGTCCAGCCGTTTTATAGATTAGCCGGAACAAACAGACAAATAACAATTTTAAAAATAATTTCGGTATAATATAATTTCTGGTTCTAATAAAATTGTGTCCTGTATGTATGAATAAAAGGTGCTTTGATACTACAAACGTACACTTAAATTTTATTTATTACTTTAGAAGATTGATAAATAAATATTTCAATACATTAAACTTTCCTATCCTGGCATAAAGCTTTTAAGGGTTCGGGTCAGACTCCACCCACGCTACATGAAACATTATTTAAGGATCTTTTCACAAAATACGTCAAGTTTTACCGGCTTTAGAGACAAAATTTGATTAATGGTGTGCAAAATAAAAAATGTTCCACAGTATTAGCATTAGTCAGAATTGGTACCTAGTTATAAATATTACATAATATATAATTATGTAATATTTATAATTATATTATATAATTATACCAAAATGTGACCAATATGCGGATGGATATCTCAATGTATAGCAAAAGCAAGTATAACTCTGCATACAAATTGTTATTTATTTTTGTAAAAACCAAAGAAATTGTTAGTTTCTTACGTTAAATAATCAAGTTACCTATAAGAACCAAACCGATTAATAATAAATTTTAAAAAAAGTTTATAAAACCGCCATATTTAGACTGCCAATAACATTTTTATTATTCTGAAGAACCTCAACTGTTACGCGTTTTGAAAAATTAATCAAGCGGTTTTGTTCATTAGTATAATCGAGTTATTTTACTCTTGAAGTGATTTTATATAAAGAGGCTGGTTTTTTGGTTAACGGATATCCGAAACTGCTGTAGCTAGAATGATAAAATTTCCAAGCTCTTCTTCAGGACGTATACATGCAGTAAGAAGCAATTTTAAAATTTTTTCACGGACACCAGCTCCTCACATTTGTAACACATACTAGACTGAGTACCGTCTTAGCTATAAAAAAAACATTGTGAGAAAAATTAAATAAATTATTATTAAAAAATATTATTTTTAAATCAATCCCTAACAGGGTAAAATAGGGAATGACCGTTTGTATAAAAAAAAGTGTAAATAATTTTCTAAATGTTTCCGGAAGTAAAAACGATGGACAAAATTATTTTACCTTTAGGAAAGCGGTAATGTTTAACATTCAAATCATTGTTTTATATAAAGGCCCTTTACTAGTAGTTTCTACTTGAATACTGACTTGAAGTATTTTAGAAGAAGATTATAAGTTAACTTGAAAGCAGTGAGAACATTCTAATAAACTCGCTTTGTTCGAGAATAATAAACATTAAGCATGTCTGTAATAAAAATCGAAAGAAGCATTAGTTAAAAGACTACAATTTTGAAGATAAACACTAATACTAATCTTCAAAACACTAAAAAAGCAACTTTATAACCTCCACAGAGATTTACTGAAAGCAGCGTTGTTGATATTCTATTGTCAACGGCATAACCCCGCCATAGCTTGCATTAAATAACTTTAAGCGCCTAAAATACTTGCTCTACGGAGAATTTATTCCGACTAGAATCTTTTACGACCGTGCCGCGGCCTTTCAAGCCCAAAAAAGGTATTTTTGCCACAAATTGTGGTTATCCTGTAAAGTGAAAGCGATCGTTATTTGAATGATAAATATTTGGTTCCATCCTACATTCTCTCCTACAGTTATTATACAAAGTACGCTTTATACGAATTCACATTATACCTAACAAAATGTCGTTTAAACGTAAAACTTTTAACGTTATGTACACGACCTTTCGTACTTTCTAAACCGACATTGTTCGTTGGTTTGCTACGACACGGCGGTGTCTTTCGCGACCCCTCTAACTAGGTCAAGGGAACGCGCTCCGTCGGCTTGCGAAGAATCTGAGTGAGCTGCCGAAAACGTCCTGCGCCACCACCAAGTAATATTGTGGAGTTACCTTCCCGTATCTCTCGAAATAGTATGTGTATTTCTACTATTTTATATTGCCGTATAGTCATAAAACGAAGTGAAATAGAAAGCAATTTATTGAAACTGAAAAAACGTAAAATACTTATTAAAAATGTACGAAAATTAAAGCAGTTTCCAACAGATTCTATCTGTAATTTTTATTCAACACATAATAACATCTTTCGTTGTGTTTATACATTATTTAGTCTATTGATTCAAGGAGCAGTAACAGTAAATTAAAGGCAGGTGACCCAATTTCCCGAGGCGTTATTATAAATTTATGTTATGAGAGTAACAATGTCAATACCTGTATGTTAATTGTTCTCACAAAATCCTCGAAGCATGCGAAGCGTTTTAATATCGCATTTCGGCTTGAGCTGCGTAGGAATTTAGCAATTTGATGAAAGTTTCAGGTCCCAGAGACGAGAAAAAGTGTGATGAAGAAAGTAAAGTGGGGGAACAAAGAAAGTGTTTTGTCTTTGTAATGTGAACCCATCCCTAAGAGGTATTGAAAAATTCAATTTCGTGGCGCCGGACGTCGCGTCGCGTCGGGATCTTCGTAAAGCGAAGCTTCTTGCGTTTGTCTTTACTCTTTTATAGCGTAATATACCCGGCTTGGATCACAATATATACTGGCGTCCGTTACAATCTTCAACTTTTAATACCCATTGTTTTCTTGGAAGTTACTCGATCACTAAGTTATTTTTCACGTCGTTTAGTAACTTTATCTTGCTTTTTTCGTTCTTCTTTGTAAATAATCTGAGTTTTTTACAGTAGGTATGTAGACAATCTGTTTGATTTTACTATATAGGTACAAATTCAAAATACATTCGATTCTGTAATTACAGAATCGGGTATATTTTGTATCGACTAGAGGTTCTGATCAGAAACCTAAAGTCGATCCTGAAGCCGCCGCCTGATGGTTCCGATACAAAAGTGTATATTTTAAATTTAGGAAAATAAACATCCGAATACTGCTATTTAGTACTTTTTATCTACAAAGTTATGTCATAATAAGCGTCTCAAGCTTGTTTCCGTCCATGTGGACTAGCCTACCTCACAATTGAGAGAAATGAAGACGTTTAAAAAAGGCATTTGTCAACTGATGATATGTAGACAGCATTATAAACTTAACTCATGCAAATAACTGCCTGAATAAAGGCTATTATTATTACATTCATTTCCAAGGTTTAATCCATATTTTATCATAATAAAAAAAATCTTTTAGCCGATTAGGAGCAAAAACGAAACAAAAAAAAATACCTTTAACATTTATTATATTACTTTGGAATTCGCGATGTGGAATATTATAACTTGGAAAAAGCAACAATGGCCAAAAATAGATATTTCGTGCGAAAACTTGCCACAAAATGGTAAATAAGATTTGAGGTTTTTACATTGTTTTGGATCGTAGTTAATGTAGAATATTGAAATTCTGGGAAATGACAAAGGCTCTCGAAATACAGATTTGGTAGCGGAAAATGGTAAATGAGATTCGATCGAATTCATTTTAACACTTCATTAAATCTTAGACTTCGTGAGATTCTGATTGATTAAAAATGACAATAATGTCTGGTCACTCAACTATTAACTACCATGATCAATGCTATGAGATGATTCTACTCATAAAAAACAAACAACTTTTATTATGGAACCAACTCTGAAACCTCGAAAAAAATACGAGCTGTTTCATACATTATGGTCTAGGGGGGTATTGAACTTTTGTTAGAAACAGCTGATATTTATGGGTAGAATCATCTCCTAGCGGGTTGTGCAAGACCAAAAATACACCTTGCATAATTTAGAAGTCTGACCTCGAATAATCAAACCCTACTTAAAAGTCACTTTTAAATCTGTTGCTGTCCTTACTTTATCCCTTTAGAGTGAAAAAGACAGCAACAAATTTAAGAGCGTCTTAAAACTAAGTGACGTTTGACTATTCGGTCATTAAAGTACCAGACACAGAAAACTGACACTATAACTACACTGACATTGGCTGGTCGACCGACTAGTGGCCGTGTATTTTCTGAAATGACGGAGGCGAGGAAACATTTTAAGGCCAAGCTCAAATGGTGTCAAAATAGGCGGGATCAGCTTAAAATGGACCTACTCGCGACGAATCATACTGCTAAAAACTTTAAGCTTTTTTGGAAAAACACTAATAAAATGAATGTTAGGCCGAGTCTTCCGGTGAGTGTCGGTGGTATCACTGACCACAAGAATATTGCGGATGCTTTTAGGGACCACTTCTCTGTAAAGTCACCCTTGAGTCTGGCATCTGGTGAGGTGGACGGTGCTGAGGCTATCGTGACAGAACGGAACGCAAAAATACCAGCTAAGACAGTGGCCACAATTATCTCTAGAATGCAGCGCGGAAAGTCACCGGGTCACGATGGCCTCAGTATCGAACACTTTAAACATGCAGGAGTCCATCTGCCTAGAGTCTTGTCACTATTTTTCACTCTGGGTTTTTTTTGGTGGTTTCTCTTATCTGCCAGAACCGCTCATGCGGACGATAGTTGTGCCTGTAGTTAAAAACAAAACGGGTGATACATCCGACATGAACAACTATCGACCCATCTCGCTCGCTACCACCACTGCTAAGGTGCTAGACGGTGTGTTGAATGGATGCCTCACAGATTGCGTAGACGTGCATGATGCCCAGTTCGGGTTCAAGGCGGGAGTGTCTACAGAGAGTGCCATCCTTAGTCTGAAACACACCGTTAAGTACTATACAGCGATGAGGACGCCGGTGTACGCGTGTTTCCTTGATTTATCGAAAGCTTTCGATCTTGTCTCATACGACGTGCTGTGGGACAAGTTGAGGGACACGGGTGTGCCGGCGGAGTATACAGCTCTTCTCAGGTACTGGTATGCTCACCAGACAAACCGGGTGAAGTGGGTCGGTGCTCTGTCGGTTGAGTACAGAGTGGAATGTGGTGTGAGACAGGGGGGATTGAGCTCGCCTCTGTTATTTAATATATATATCAATCAGCTTATCGAACGACTGAGCAGCACACATGTCGGCTGCCACATAGACGGTACGTGTGTCAATAACATAAGTTATGCGGACGACATGGTGTTGCTCAGTCCGTCGATAGGCGGACTGAGGGAGCTGCTATCGATCTGCGAGACGTATGCGGAGGTGCATGGCCTTAAATACAGCTCTAAGAAGAGTGAGGTCTTAGTGTTTAAAGCACCTAAACAACAGCAACGCCGTGTACCTCCGGTATATCTCAATGGCATAGTACTCAATGTGGTTGATAGTTTTAAGTACCTGGGCCATGTTGTCACTAGTAACCTATGTGATGATGGTGACATAGAGCGTGAGCGTAGGGCGTTGGCGGTGCGGGGCAATATGCTTGCCCGTAGGTTCGCTCGCTGCACGGCAGACGTCAAAGTGAGTTTATTCAGGGCGTTCTGCCAGTCTTTCTACTCGAGCGGCCTGTGGGTATCATATACGCGCCGAGCTTACATCGTCCTGCGCGAACAATACAATAGCGCTTTCAGGATGCTGTTGCGGCTGCCGCGACGTTGCAGTGCGTCGGGAATGTTTGCTGCAGCTCACACGGATGGCTTTCACGCCATTATGCGTAAGAAAGCAGCTTCCTTACTGCAACGGTTGCTAGCAGTCGTAACAGCGTCCTGAAAATGATTGCTGGTAGACCAGATTGCTCCATCCAAAGACACTGGGTGGAATTAGCTTTAGGATTACATAATTAGTACTAACAACACTAACATAGTATATTAAATACATTCTGTTACTAACTCACTAACAGCGTTATGGACACTTTGGGTCTGAAATAAGGATATTTTATTTTTATTTATTTATAAATATTTAAAGACAAATGAAAACCAGTATTTTAAGCTTTGTCTTTGCCAATTATTATTAAATAAATAATTTACTAAACATATTTTTCGGGTCAAAACTCTAGATAGTAAAGCAAATAAGGTTTTTTTTTGCAAAGAATTAAATAATATTAAATACCTAAAAACTGCCATATAATATTATATACATATAAATATATTTTTAAAACTAAACTCGACAAAGTCTCGTTTCTTACAAAAGCGGGAACTAGGTCAATTAATTCTTCTAACTCAACTCAGTAATCTGACGATTGAAAAATCTCTCCTAACCTAACCTAACCTAACCGATTAAAACCAACAAAAAAAAAACTTCTACCTCGATAAATACAAAATGGCGTCTCATATTCTACAAGCACTTGAAACTTCTTGAAGGTCAGCAGCACGTTGACACAATAAAGTGACGTATCACCAAGTATGGCCGCCAACATGGCCGCCATAGTTTTCTAACAATCACCTACGTAAGTTACAAAATGGCTGCGGCAAACTGCAAGAAAATTATTCACTGAGTTTCCAAGTTTGTTTCCACGGCTCATTTGCACATTGATAGCTAAAGCTTTTTGTTGACGTAAACAGCTTGTTACCATAATATTCAGGGCTGTTATTTAAGAACTTAGGTGTTTTAGAAAGGCGAAGAAAGCCTTAATTTACCTACATTAGTCTTTGTTTTTCATTATTTTGGTTGTAAGTGGTCTTTGAAACTCTTTCGTGAGCTAAATTATTCAAAATATTTAAATATTTATATAAAGTCTAATAATCTATATTAATATAAAATGGAAATGAAAAGATCACGGATAAACCTTTAATTATCATAATTACCATAAACAGTTCAGTGGTCTAAGAATGAAAATGTACCGTATGATAAAACCTATTTTCCATTTATACTTAATATATTATTGCCCCTACTAATAATCGCTGCATGAAGTTATGACAGGTTTATACGTCAAAAAATGTATGGTTTCACAGGCTTTATTCATTGCATAACTTTACACAGTGATTATTAGTTAGGGCATATAAGTGGAACGCCTGTACTGATTTTCCTCTATAAATGTATTGGAGCATACATCCCACACAAAGTTCGATAGATATATTGTCACATCGCTGAACCCACTCATGTGAAATGACCAGCAATTGCACTCAAGGATCTCACACAGACATCTTATAACTGAATCTTTCATGAATATATAAATTATTCAAATCAATGTTAAAGTTCTTTACGTCCGTAACAACTAGGCACAAAGGATTCTTGTCATTTTTTATGGCATTACTGATTTCAAAATGAAAAGGATTTTGGTACATTTTTGAAGGTGGTACATGGTCCTGATATTATTAAAAAAATAACCGGTCAAGTGCGAGTTGCACTCGCGCAACGAGGGTTCCGTTTTTTAGGGTTCCGTACCTCAAAAGGTAAAAACGGAACCCTTATAGGATCACTTTGTTGTCCGTCTGTCCGTCCGTCCGGCTGTCAAGACCCTTTTTCTCAGAAACGCGTCGAGATATCAAGCTGTAATTAATATCACATACTCGAGTCTGCTATCTCTTAAAGCAGTGAAAAAAGCAAGTTTTTAAATCAACGCAATAAAAAGATACGGCGGTTTATATTGCAAATTTGGACATTTGCAAAGAAATCAAAACCTATAGGGTACTTCCCATTGACCTAGAATCATGAAATTTGGCAAAAGGCAAGGTCATGTAGCACAAGTAAAGGGAAAACTCCGAAAACCGTAAATTTGTAGTTAGTTGACATCAGGCGTCCGTCTGTCCGTCTGTCTGTCAAGAATCTTTTTCTCAGAAACGCGTCGAGATATCGAGCTGAAATTAATATCACATACTCAGGTCTGCTATCTCTCAAAGCAGTGAAAAAATCAAGTTTCTAAATTAACGAAATAAAAAGATACGGCGGTTTATATTGCATATTTAGACATTTTCAAGGGAATCAAAACTCAAAACCTATAGGGTACTTCCCATTGACCTAGAATTGTGAAATTTGGCAAGAAGCAAGGTCATGTAGCACAAGTAAAGGGAAAACTCTGAAAACCGTAAATTTGTAGTTAGTTCACATCAGGCGTCCGTCTGTCCGTCTGTCTGTCAAGAACCTTTTTCTCAGGAACGCGTCGAGATATCAAACTGAAATTAATATCACATACTCAAATTTGCTATCTCCCAAAGCAGTGAAAAAATCAAGTTTCTAAATCAACGCAATAAAAAGATACGGCGGTTTATATTGCATATTTAGACATTTTCAAGGGAATCAAAACTCAAAACCTATAGGGTACTTCCCATTCACCAAGAATCATGAAATTTGGCAAAAGGCAAGGTCATGTGGCACAAGTAAAGGGAAAACTCCGAAAATCGTAAATTTGTAGTTAGTTGACATCAGGCGTCCGTCTGTCCGTCTGTCTGTCAAGAACCTTTTTCTCAGAAACGCGTCGAGATATCAAGCTGAAATTAATATCACATACTCAGGTCTGCTATCTCTCAAAGCAGTGAAAAAATCAAGTTTCTAAATCAACGCAATAAAAAAATACGGCGGTTTATATTGCATATTTAGACATTTTCAAGGAAATCAAAACTCAAAACCTATAGGGTAGTTCCCATTGTCCTAGAATTGTGAAATTTGGCAAGAAGCAAGGTCATGTAGCACAAGTAAAGGGAAAACTCTGAAAACCGTAAATTTGTAGTTAGTTCACATCAGGCGTCCGTCTGTCCGTCTGTCTGTCAAGAACCTTTTTCTCAGGAACGCGTCGAGATATCAAACTGAAATTAATATCACATACTCAAGTCTGCTATCTCCCAAAGCAGTGAAAAAATCAAGTTTCTAATTCAAGGCAATAAAAAGATACGGCGGTTTATATTGCATATTTAGACATTTTCAAGGGAATCAAAACTCAAAACCTATGACCTATGACCAAGAATCATGAAATTTGGCAAGAAGCAACGTCATGTAGCAAAAGTAAAGGAAAAACTCTGAAAACCGTAAATTTGTAGTTAGTTCACATCCGTCCGTCCTCCCGTTCGTCCGTCTGTCATGACCTTATTTTTCAGAAACTCGTCGAGATATCAAGCTCAAATTAATATCACATACTCAAGTCTGCTATCTCTTAAAGCAGTGAAAAAATCATGTTTCTAAATCAACGCGATAAAAAGATACGGCGGTTTATATTGCATATTTAGACATTTTCAAGGGAATCAAAACTCAAAACCTATAGGGTACTTCCCATTGACCTAGAATCGTGAAATTTGGCAAGAAGCAAGGTCATGTAGCACAAGTAAAGAGAAAACTCCGAAAACCGTAAATTTGTAGTTATTTCACTAAAAAACAAATTAACGGAACCCTCGTTGCGCGAGTAGAACTCGCACTTGACCGGTTTTTAAACTATACTTATATCTTTTATTTAACTCTAAAAACTAATATGATATATTATCTATAGTTATTTCTTGTTTATGTGTATAGTATATATCTAATTTGCTTTATTATCAGCTACCAGGTCAGGTTATCTTGCGACATAGGCCTCCTCAAGTTCCCTCCACCTTTGCCGATCCAGCGTTGCTCGCCTCCATCCCTTGGGAAGATCATCCTCCCATCTTTTCTTCTGCCTTCCTCTGCGTCTTTTTCCATCTCTTGGGTACCATTCAGTTACTTTTTTGGACCACTTTTCTTTTGTTGTTCTCATCATATGCCCTGTCCATTCCCATTTCAGGATACGCGTTTTTACTTTTACATCAGCTACTTTGGTAATTTTTCTTATTGTTGTTGCTCTCTTTTTGTCTATCAGCCTTAGACCCATCATACTCCTTTCCATTCCTCTTTGACATACGCTCAGTTTGTGTTCGATCTTCTGAGTTAGCGGCCAGGTTTGGCAGCCATATATAAGGCATGGCAGTATGCAGGTGTTAAAAACTGTTCTCTTCTCCGAAATGGGTACTGTTTTGTTTTTCATTACCTCCTTTAGGGACCAGTATCTTTGCCAGGTATTGTTCACGCGTCTTTCTACTTCTTTGGTTGATAGGTTTTCAACAGATATAACTTGGCCCAGGTATACGTATTCTGTTACGTATTCAATTTCGGCGTCGCCAACCTGAATTTTAACTTCGGTTCTATTTGTCATCAATTTTGTTTTTGCTGTATTCATTGATAGCCCTGCCTTTATACTTTCTAATGCCAATGTTCTCCAATGCAGTTTTGGAGAACATCTTTAGGCAACTAAACTGGAATACCTTTGGCATAAATGTAAACGGGGAAAAATTACACCACCTAAGATTCGCAGACGATCTCATTTTGTTCGCAGAAGACCCTAGCACCTTACAAATAATGCTGCAACAACTGGCATTAGAAAGGCAAGAAACTTATATAACCTAACGCTAATCTATACCTACTATCTATATCTACTTGACATTGATATGTACTTTTTGAAGTTTTGTGTATATGTTTTTGTGACATTTTTTTTTGTGAATGTGAGGACTATGGAAGTCGTTTTTTTTTTAATATGCGGTCTGACGGTTTGAGTATATAATGCGGCCTACCCAAATGTCCTTACTTTGGTACTGTTCGTCAAGACGTTGAGCTCCTTAGTTTTTAGTTGAGCTAAACGATTACTGACAAATGCTTGCACTGTCTGGACAGGTCCACTCAAATCTGTGTCCTTCTCTCATCAAGAGAGTGCCTCAGACATTAACCTCCATGGTTCTCGCACATTTTTGACCAATACGATTGTATGGACTTTAAAAGAGACTTTGACCTCTGAGTTTGTTTCGGATGTTTCTTCTCAGAGCAGTCCAGCTATGAAACACCGGCCCCATCGTTCGCTTAAAATAAATAAAAAAAAAAACAAAATATTGACGTGTAAAAGTGTTATATATATAACCTATTTACAAAATAAATATGATTTTATGATTTTTTATGATTTTATAAAATCAATCCCACCAAAAACATTTCATGTAAGTATAATGTTATTAAGACGACCACATAAGGTTTGCCCTTCGAAAAATAATATCAGATCTCATACGTAGAGCCAAGCTTCTGAATTTACTCGGCCTAACTCTACCTAATTTCACAAATTCTACATACCAGTAAAAATGTATGGCTTGGATTGGATTCCCAGATTTTATAATTTTCCTGTAATTAATTTATAGTTTTAAGTTTAGCGTTAATTTTAATATTATTACAAAATTAGTTTTTAATTATTTTACAATTTCATTTGAATACATCAATTGATGTTCAATAGAACTTGATTTATATATAGCCCTGCATACAAATCTACTTTGCAGATTGTACATAGGCAGAGTACATAGTTAGATACAGTTTCTATGCTAGTCTGTAATCACTCTGATGACTATAACTGCTGCTATTCAGTTCCCACAACGAAATCCCTGATTGACCAAGCTATTGTGTTATATTGTTAGAGTTTACTTATTTCCATAAGTAAACATTTTTGTATCCACTTATGGACCTATGTAAATTTTTAAAATTGCGTATGAAATATGTATTTATATTTGTATTAAGCTTATATCTTGTTAGATTTAAAAGTGTTTTTTTAGGTGTTCTTATTTTTTTGTTGTTGTTTAGATTTCTGTAAAGTTGTGTGTGTTTTTTTTATTGTTTCTCCTCCACTTTGACTTGACCTGTACATTTGTGCATGAATCCATACTAATATTATAAATGAGAAAGTAACTCTGTCTGTCTGTCTTTCTGGCTGTCTGTCTGTCTCTTCTTCATGCCTAAACCACTGAACCGATTTGAATGAAATTTGGAACAGATATAGTCTGGGACCCGAGAAAGGACATAGGATAGTTTTCATCCCGGAAATCCCCCGGGAACGGGAGTCATACTCCACGCGGACGAAGTCGCGGGCAAAAGCTAGTTATAAATAAATGAAAGAATCTGAGCTAAAATCACTTTACGAATAAAAAAAACTGAATTTCTAGTGTATTGTATTTATTTAAGACGTATGCATATAACAATTTATGCATCTGAAAATCTGACTTCCACTACTACATTAAAAGAAAGTCGCATTCAGAAGTTTGTTTCTCACAATTTCAAATGAATCACGTCAAAGAACGTGTTGTCTTCATATCACGACGCGAAAGCGTGCCTGTTGCGTGATCCAAGATGGCGGCACGCGACCCGACATAAATGTTAGTGACGACATGACAACTCGATGGCATTTATTATGTGAATGGATATAATTTTGACAGTTGATGTCTGAATTTTGGCTGTAGGTGTAATCTATTATATAAAAGAAAGTCGTGTTAGTTACACATTTTATATCTCAGGAACGGCAGAACCGATTTAGCGGAAAATTGGTGGGGAGGTAGCTTAGGACCAAGAGACGGACATAGAATACTTGTTATCTTCTTTTTTTAGTAACCTAAAATCAGACATAACGCGGGTGAAACCGCGGGGGCTAGCTAGTTTATTATAATATTCGTCAATAGTCTCAATTTAATAACTGTCCCACTGCAAAGACCGCTTCTCATAAAGAGAAGGCATGAGCATAGATTACCACGCGCGCTAATATTAGTTGTAAGTTCAGGTTTCCTCACGGTGTTTTCCTTCACCGATGTCTGTGATATCCAAGATAAACTTTAGAAATTACTGTAGATGTACCTTGAATTGAAATGTCATATTGGTAAGCACTTCCCATAGCCCTTTAAATGAGAGGCGGTCGCCTTAACCACTAAACACTAAATCAACAATTTTCTTTGATAAAAATGGTTGAAAACTTAAAATTAATAATCCGTGGATTCACCTAAAACTCTTTTGACACATCTGCAGCGGTTCTGCATACTCAAAACATGGACCAGTAAGAGCGTTATATCCAGGTTTTGGTCACATAATCGTGTCACGGGGGAAGTGGTGGAACGGCATCGAGGACCTGACCATGTAAATGTGCACGAAGTCAACCAAATGTAACACATGTTCACAGGCTACAGAAAGAGTATGGTTTGCTGGTCAGCGGTCAAACTTTGAGAAGACGACTGCATGAAGTCAACTTGCGTGCTCGTAGGCCACTTCGGGTACCAGCGCTAAGGAGATGCATTCGAGGAAAAGATTACTATGGGCTATTGCACACAAAAACTGGAACCATTCTCAATGGTCACTTGTACTTTTCACTGATGAATCCGGGTTCGGATTTCATCCTGATTTGCGAAAAGTACGCGTTTGGAGAGAACCTGGAACCCACAAGACGTTCATGTATAATTATCAAGGTGGCACGATTATGGTTTGGGCAAATATTTGTCTCGGCGGTAGAACGGACCTCGTTTGGATACAAGGCAATATGACTGCTCTAAATACCGAGATGAGGTGCTAGAGCCTGTAATCTTGACCCACAGACAGCAAATGGAAAATTTCCAGCTAATGCACGACAATGCCCGTCCATATACGGCGCGTATTGTTACAAGTTGGTTACAACAGCATGATATACAAGCTTTAGACTGGCCTGCACAATCCCCTGACTTAAATCCTATTGAGCATGCCGGCCGGGGTATGCTTCAGAGAAGAGCTCTTAGGAATTTCCCTGAAGATATTGTGCATGAAAACCAGCTTTTCTTGCATCTTAGCAGGACTTGGGACAGTATTTCACAACAGGATATTGACACCCCTAAAGGCTTTGATGTTTCAAAAATAAAGTTAAGATTGAAATTTTGCCTGAGTTTTTCCTCTTTTTCTAAGTTTTTTTTAAATTTAACTTTACCTGAAAGTTTTTTTTTCAGATTAGATAAGGCTATTTAACACGGATCATTTTAATGTGTAGGTGTCTTAACAAAACGCAACAGAATTTTAGTTATTTAGGTTTAATTGAAATATCCCTAGACCATGTAGATGTGTGTATTTCGAATTATGAAATGGATTTTAATGTGACAAAAATAAATAGAATGAATCTAAAGGACGTTTAAGTGTACATGTACACAAAAGTCGAGATTCTCAAAGATTTATAACAACCTTGCAAAGATGGCGTAAGTCGCTAGAGACAAGCTTTTCGGTAGTACCTAATTTATTTTCACTCAGCTGAAACTACTGCAGTTAGATATATGAAAGTTATCCATACCAATATTATAAATGGAAAGTGTCTGTCTGTCTGTATGTTTGTCTTTCTTTCACGGCAAAACGGAGCGACGAATTGACGTGATTTTTTAAGTGGAGATAGTTGAAGGGATGGAGAGTAACATAGGCTACTTTTTGTCTCTTTCTAACGCGAGCGAAGCCGCGGGCAAAAGCTAGTACAGTATATTTATGACGTCAAGCTGTACAAAAAGCGATTTTAGAAATTCAACTCTTTTAATGTGGTAGAAAGGTACGGAAGTTTGATTGAAAGGGGGTCAAATAAAGAGGTAGAACAGTTAGGTTAATAAAAAAATATTGAATATAAACTATTTTTATTATTTCGATTAAATAAAGTATCACTATCTTGTATATCCCAACACGATTTTATGTGAATTCAATTTCTGTTTCAAATGCTTGCACAGTGGCAAAATGCTGCTATTTTCTATTTCAAACATAAAATTATACAACGTGAACCATAAAGCTTATAAATCCGAACACAAAAAGGACAACATGCCACGTATAAAAAAACGGGCCAATTCGTGTCGGGCACGCGCTACGGGTTCCACAGTTTTATTAGTTCTACTAACTAATTGTTAACTTGTAAAGCCTACTTAGATACGATAGTTTTCCTTCTGGTTTCGTTTTGTTAGATAAAGCCGTGATTTATTTGGTAACGAAAATAATCAATCTTTTCGCTAGCATGTGCACTTAATTTTAGCAGAAAATAATAAAATTAATACTTTACAAATTTCGTAAACCGATCATGAAATAATTAATCGTTTTCACATTCTATCACGTTGGATTTGTTGAGAAGAGAATAGCATTAAAAAACATCCCTACTTCAGATGTGGAGGAGGTACTAAAGCAAAATAAATTTCAAGATATTATTTAACGTATCGTATACATCCGTTCCGTCCATATAGCAGCTTTCTAGTTTCCTTTTCGTCACTGAACCCTACAAACAATTACGGCCGCATCACTTTTATTAAGGTCGATAAAAATAGAAAATTCAAGCTAAAACTCGGCAACGACAAGACGAAGTAAAAAGCGTCCTGCAATAAAATTTTCCAGTCTGAAATTCTTCTCATCTTCATTTTTCAAAACTCTTCATCACGCCGACATTTTGTTTTATTTCTCGCATACCCTATAACCACGTTACCACGATCAGCCGCCATGTTGGATTTAGACGATGTTAATTGAACGGTCGTATAACGTAGGACATATTTGAACACACGATATATCTCTAAAGTCCTCTTTTTGGTTCGGTCTATAGAAATTTATTCACTACGATTTGACCCCAACAGACTTTGCTCTGTCTTGTATTATTTTTGTCTTGGTTGCGACTTTGATAAATGAATTTTAATCGCAAAATATTAAATCTTGTATTTTACAATGATTTATTACCCACGACGGAACGGATAAGGTGAATGCGTTTGGGGTGAAAAGTTGTGTGTGCGCACACCAAAATCCAATGAAAGTTCCCATTAGCCGCGTACCCACCTAGCGCACAGGCTCGCGCGGCAGCCTCGCGCGGCAGCCTCGCGAGCCAAATGCCTCGGCTGGTGTGGACGTGCCTCGGCCTGCCTCGGGCGCGCGTTTGCTCACTGAGGCACCTTTGAGCGCGTCAAGTTTACCGACAACAGATGGCTCGGGGCCGAGCCGTGCTCGGTCGAGCAAAAGCGCGCCCGAGGCAGGCCGAGGCACGTCCACACCAGCCGAGGCATATGGCTCGCGAGGCTGGCTCGCGAGCTTGTGCGTTAGGTGGGTACGCGGCTAATTCTGCTATCCTGAGAGGGGACAAGCCCAACTGTTCATAAAAAATATCTCCGGCCAACTTCAAGTTATAAATAGTACAAATATAACTTTGTTTTAAATATAAAAGTAAGCATGACAACTTTTGAGACACACTTTTTTAAGTGATTGCATAGCTGTACGCCAAGTGAGTCTCAGAAGGTATTAGACCCGCTTCAAAACCACTGAAATATCACTTAGAATACCACAAAGTAGATACTTTAGTGAGATCACTATCGTCTGACTACATACACTTGATACTTGATTATTGCTTAACTGGACTTTTTTGACACAGCTGTCGCTAAAAAGTTCCTCATTTTTCAGTTCTTATCTCCTCTTCTTTATGAACTCGTTTTTATATGTTCCTAGCTTTTGCCCGCGGCTTCGCTCGCGTTAGAAAGAGGCAAAAAGTAGCCGATGTTACACGCCATCCCTTCAACTATCTCCACTTAAAAAATCACGTCAATTCGTCGCTCCGTTTTGCCGTGAAAGAAAGACAAACATACAGACAGACAGACACACTTTCCCATTTATAATATTAGTATGGATTTTTTATATTTATCAGCACTATAATAAATGTATTTTCTTTCTTTCTTTGTTTGATAGGTTATATAGTGAAGAGATCTTAGGTAAGACGGGTCTCAAGTCATCCGACGTCGATTGACAGGAAATGAGCTGCAGGAAGCAATCTGTCTCTATATAGCTTAGGTAGCTTGTCACTGACATGACATCTCATGATATTGCCGCGGTATATTCGCCAGGATTTGATTCCAATTAGGTAACACTATACCATAATTAACAACTAAGATTTTCCACAGAGTCTACAATGGATTGACCACAACGGTATTAATAAAGATTGTGATTGGTTGCTTGAATCTGTTGAAATATAAAATGGTGAACTGACTGACTAATTCACTGATTGATATATCAACGCACAGCCCAAACTCCAGGTCCTAGAGACATGAAACTTACTGGGCATTTTCAATTCAATTCAATTCACTTATGAATTTTCAAAGAGGTGGTCGGTTAGTCAGAAAAGTGATGCTAATTGCCTGTTCCAAAACGTAAATCTATATGAAGAAGAACAGGCAAGATACTCCACGGACACTATTTTTAAAATAATCATGTTTTACAATATCTTGGTTACATTCTTTTTGATGCTTCTATATGTGAAATCAATGTAGGTAAATAACAAAAATAAGAGTTAAGTTAAGAGATGACCGATCTCAACTGACAGCGCCCATTCACGAGCATGACGCGTGGCAACAGCACCGCATTCAGCTCAACCATTTTGAAGGGAACCAAATGATCCAACGCACGTGCTACCATCAGCTAGACTTTTGAGCGAGCTTGACAATTCTCCTAACTGCCATGTCCATTTGTGTCAGTATTATACTATCATAATGAATAAAGAACTGCATCGTACTCACATTTACACAATTCAAATATGCTTCTATATTACACAAACCAAAGTTTTGTATATAAATGTAAATGGGTGAACTTTAATCTATATACAGGGTGTCCCACGGCTATGCCACATGGAGGGAAAGTACCTTAAATCTTGTAGATAGAACATTTTACTGAAAGAAGATCTTATTTGAATTTTAAAAACAATTTAAATTGCATTCATCGATTTTTAAATAATGAAATGGTTGGGCGTTAAAAGTTCGATTCCCGGAACTTGTTCCACGAGAAAAAATAATCATCCTGTAGCTTAATCATACCAATCGAAAGGTTTCATCATAAGGATTATTTTTTGCTAAATAACATTGTGTCACAAATAAAAGGAAGACCGTGAATTTTAAAATTTAAGGTAAATTTTTGTTCTGAAAAGTTAAAAGCTTACATTGCCGTAAGGACATACAATTGACAATCTTACTTATTAAATAATCTACCCACTTGAGTAGTACGCATCATTTAAATAAATAAATATCCACCACAACAAGATCAAAAAATCATCAGGGAACGAAATAATCAAAAGTTATCACATTGTATTCAAGAAGAAGGGCCTAGTTTTGAGCATTTGAAAAATTGACTAATTTTGTGTTAAAATGTTAGAATTCATGGTCTTTCTTTTATTTTTGACACTATGTTATTAAGCAAAAAATAATCCTTGTGATAAAGCCTTTCGATCTGTAGGATAAAACTACAGGCTGATTAATTTTCTTGAGTAACAGGTTCGATTCCCGGTTCAACTATGTAATAATTTAAAAATCCATGAATGCATTTTAAAATGTTTTTAAAATTCAAATAATGTCTTCTTTCAGTAAAATGTTCTATTTACAATATTTAAGGTACTTTCCCTCCATGTGGCATTGCCGTGGGACACCCTGTATATAAAAGAAAGTCGTGTTAGTTACACATTTTATAACTCAAGAACGGCAGAACCGATCTGGCTGAAAATTGTTAGGGAGGTAGCTTAGGATCAGGGGACGGACATAGAATACTTTTTATCTTCTTTTCTTAGTAACTAAAAATCTGATATAACGCAGGTAAAACAGCGGGGGACAGCTAGTTACCTATAAAAACATAATAACAATATAAGGGCCGTATTAATAGACGTCACTCAAATCTGAGACGCTCTCAATCTCTTGCTGTCCTTGTCATTCTAAAGGGAAAACATAAGGACAGCAGTAGACTTGAGAGCGTCTCAGAATTGAGTGAGGGCCTTAAATATTCATGTCAAAATTAAGAGGATAAGAAGCATTTTCTATCTCCCAATGATTGAATCTAATTTGTGAGCTTATTTGGAGCAGGACCAGCATTTAGCCAAGCATGTTTATCAATTAATATAATCTTCTAACTTATAATGATTATGCTTGATTACATAGCGTGCGTTTAATGCATGTTTAAAATTTCTTCTCATTTAGATGGAGAATTTCAAGCGGTATTGTATTAAGTATAACATTTTACACAATCCATACTAATATTATAAATGGGAAAGTGTGTCTGTCTGTCTGTCTGTCTGTCTGTCTGTCTGTCTGTCTGTCTGTCTGTCTGTCTGTTTGTCTTTCTTTCACGGCAAAACGGAGCGACGGATTGACGTGATTTTTTAAATGGAGATAGTTGAAGGGATGGAGAGTAACATAGGCTACTTTTTGTCTCTAAAATTGCGAGAAAGATAGAGTAAAACAACAATTCCATTTTCCCATATAAAAGTTGTCCATGTTTTGTTGGATGTCGTTGTCATAGTAACCGGCAAATCAAGCACAGAGAATATAATCACTACGTTATAAATCAAGTGTCAAAACAGTTACAACCATAGAGGTTACAACCCGTCAAACCTGACACAAATAAGTAATGTTTAATTGTTTTCAAAATACGAATGGAATCATTTTCATAAATCCAAATCATGCAAATAAAAGCCATTTAATACGGTTTGAAATAACAAAAAGGCGTGTAATATGCTGTAAAAAATAATACTGTAACAGCTTTTCTTATTTCCAACGTACAAAAATAATAATAAGATAAGAAAAATATCTAGATTTAAAATATTTACTAGCCTTCGCCCGCGGCTTCGCCCGCGTGGATGTCGAACTTCTACCTACTATTTTAACCCTTTAGGGCTATTTTTTATATTCTTCACAAAGAATAAACCCTCCAAGTTTAATGTATTTAGTTAGGTAGTTATTGTTATATATTAACAAACACGTTGATATCAGGCAGTGAGTTTACTATTATATACTACTAGATGACCCGGTGAACTTCGTATCACTTACCTATTAATGTAAACAAAATTTATTTAAACCATATCACCTTTATTCATAAAAGATTTGTATCGATTTCCCCCCCCCCCCCCCCCACATTATCACAATCTAGATTCACGTGTATATGAGTGGCCTAATAGTTGTTTAGTAATCTGGCAATACTGTCATTGTCGCTGTCACCTAACTTTTGAAGAAATGATCGTTGGAAGGAAATGTTTTGAAATGGGCTTTTAGTTTTAAAAAAAAGTCCAGGATGGCCATACAAAAACAAAAAAAATATTAAAAGCACCATTATTTAATCAATACATCAATACATATAATAAAATCAATCCATACTAATATTATAAATGGGAAAGTGTGTCTGTCTGTCTGTATGTTTGTCTTTCTTTCACGGCAAAACGGAGCGACGAATTGACGTGATTTTTTAAGTGGAGATAGTTGAAGGGATGGAGAGTAACATACTTTTTGTCTCTTTCTAACGCGAGCGAAGCCGCGGGCAAAAGCTAGTACCCCATAAAAGAAGTGTGAACCTTTGACAATCTAAAACTTGGTTGATCCACTATGTTCTTATTTCTGGTATTAAAATTATGCCTGTCACTTATTTTACTAAAAAGATGAAAATTTTTTCTTTTTAACCCAAACCACATAGAGTTTTACTGCGGTTTCGGCACGAGTTGACATAAATACTTTTATGTCAATCTACTCGTGCCGATACCGCAGTAAAAGTTCGGCGTTAATTGGTTTTTGAATCGAAAAGCGTTTTGGTTTTGGAATTTCATACGTCAAGCGTATATCAATAATTGTTAAATGCATAGCAAAGGAACAATCAAAATTAAACGAACTTTTAGGTACGAATTTTAACTTCAATTCAATTTTAACTTCTGGTTATCAAAATAGATATCATAATTTTAACTTGATTTTAAACGAGACACCGACCAACCGACAGCCGGCTGCCGGGTTGCTATTGTTTTTCTATTGTGTCTCAAATCACGTGTGTTCGAAGGAGTAAGTATTAAAAAATTTACAAACGATCGAATTCACGTCACGATTATTCCCGTCGTTCATGCTAGAATCTGCATTTTTGAAAAGGATTTTAAATCAGATTGACGTTCTTGAGTGACTATACTTCCGCGATTTTGCAAACGTTAGCTCAGATTAGTCTCTAATCAGACTCAGGGAAACCAACCTTTTAGTTTTACCACCATAAATGCACGCTAACCATACTATCTCTTCACCACCCTAGGTTGGCTGGGAAAAATGCCTGTGGCATTAAGTCCGCCTGTGTACCGTTGTGCATAAAGTGTAAATAAATAAATAAATTAATTAGTGTGAGCGAAAATTTTTGAAGGAAGACTAGTAGTAGAAGTTCTGCTTGATGAAAATTACTCACAATTGAGAAAAAGAGTGCGTTAAAGGTCACACTGAAACAGGCCCAAAAGACACACTATAGGCTAGATGACAAAAATAAAGAATTTAGTCCGCCAGATAGACTAAAAAAATTTTTTTTCCAAATTGTTGATTACGAAAAATAACGACAAATGCGGTTACTGCGTTTAAGTGACGTCACAAGCCGCCTCTCCGGAACTTTTATGTTCTTTATCTTTGTATTTTTTTATTTTTAGATGAAGCGAAAAATTATTGCCCTTAATTTTTGGACGTTCTTACGGACAAACTGAGCAGAACAAAACGACTTAAGGTCTAGAAACGCAAAAGCGTGTAAAGCCAAGTTCAAGTTAACAGAACTGGCGCACAAAGAAAATAAAAATCTGTAAAGTTTCTTTTTCATTTTCATTTGATTGTAAAATGACTTTTTTTGGACCTTCTAACGGACGTGCGGACGGACTAAACCGAATGCCAATGTTTAATATAGTTGTCATCATTATTGTATGCTGATGATGACAATGATGATACTCGTATAAATAAATTCTAAAACAGACGTTAGGGCGGTGTAGGATAGATTCCAGCAGTGTAGGAATTAATTATTAATCAAACTCCACCCAAAATGGCGTCGTTTATCACCCAGCATCTTTTTTCTCGTTTGCTGGCCGCGATTGTCTGATTGTGTTGAATGTGGGTCAGTCGGTCCTTGCGTTTTGTGTCGTCGTCGCCGCTTTCCGGGTCGCCGACTCTTCGGGGTCCGGTGCGTTCCCGACTTGGTTCTTTTTACCATTATTTTTAATTTTGTTTATTTCAACAATAAATAAATATATATATAATATAATATCCTTGGACAACTCACACACGGTCATCTGATCCTAAACTAAGCAGAGCTTGTACTATGGTAACCAGATAACTGATAAACATACTTATATAATTTATAAATACATACATATCTATATATATAAAAGAAAGTCGTGTTAGTTACTTCACTTATAACTCAAGAACGGCTGAACCGATTTAGCTGAAAATTGGCAGGGAGGTAGTTTAGAGCCAGGAGAAGGACATAGGATACTTTTTATCCCGTTCGACATCATTCCCGTGTGACTTGACATGTAACGTCAGTCACTATAAAACGTGGTATAACAAAAAAGAATCAGACTTGGAATAACAAAATTGACGTATAATGACAGCTATGTAATGACGTATGGATGACTATTTGATATTTGTAAGAAATCAATAATATAACTATTTCTATTAAATAAATAATTAACATTATTGCCCAATTGCCCATTCGTATAAACAGTGAAGTGAACTATAAAACTCGGTATGGTTAAAAATTTAAGTTTTTAGGTGAAGTGAAGTTTAATTAATTAGTAGGTAGGTAGTAGGTAGGTAGTAGGTAGGTAGTAGGTAGGTAGTAGGTAGGTAGTAGGTAGGTAGTAGGTAGGTAGTAGGTAGGTAGTAGGTAGGTAGTAGGTAGGTAGTAGGTAGGTAGTAGGTAGGTAGTAGGTAGGTAGTAGGTAGGTAGTAGGTAGGTAGTAGGTAGGTAGTAGGTAGGTAGTAGGTAGGTAGTAGGTAGGTAGTAGGTAGGTAGTAGGTAGGTAGTAGGTAGGTAGTAGGTAGGTAGTAGGTAGGTAGTAGGTAGGTAGTAGGTAGGTAGTAGGTAGGTAGTAGGTAGGTAGTAGGTAGGTAGTAGGTAGGTAGTAGGTAGGTAGTAGGTAGGTAGTAGGTAGGTAGTAGGTAGGTAGTAGGTAGGTAGTAGGTAGGTAGTAGGTAGGTAGTAGGTAGGTAGTAGGTAGGTAGTAGGTAGGTAGTAGGTAGGTAGTAGGTAGGTAGTAGGTAGGTAGTAGGTAGGTAGTAGGTAGGTAGTAGGTAGGTAGTAGGTAGGTAGTAGGTAGGTAGTAGGTAGGTAGTAGGTAGGTAGTAGGTAGGTAGTAGGTAGGTAGTAGGTAGGTAGTAGGTAGGTAGTAGGTAGGTAGTAGGTAGGTAGTAGGTAGGTAGTAGGTAGGTAGTAGGTAGGTAGTAGGTAGGTAGTAGGTAGGTAGTAGGTAGGTAGTAGGTAGGTAGTAGGTAGGTAGTAGGTAGGTAGTAGGTAGGTAGTAGGTAGGTAGTAGGTAGGTAGTAGGTAGGTAGTAGGTAGGTAGTAGGTAGGTAGTAGGTAGGTAGTAGGTAGGTAGTAGGTAGGTAGTAGGTAGGTAGTAGGTAGGTAGTAGGTAGGTAGTAGGTAGGTAGTAGGTAGGTAGTAGATAGGTAGTATGTCAATTCGAATTCTATATTCATAGTTGACAGGACAACGTCTGTCGGGTCAGCTAGTTATAGATAAATTCATCATCTCCCTAGCCTTTTTCCCTACTATGTTGGGGTTGGCTTCCAGCCTAACCGGATTCAACTGGATACTAGTGTTTTACGTGGAGCGACTGCCTATCAGACCTCCACAACCCAGCAACTGGGCGACACGATACTCTTTGGTTAGACTGGTCAGACTTTCTGGCTTCTGACTAAACGTAACGACTGTCAAAGTTCTACGAATGACAACCGGGACCAACGGCTTTACGTGCTTACGGGATGTCAGTGATGTCCAAGATAAACTTTTGAAAGTACATATATTATGAATTAAAAAAGTCACATTTTTACTTGCCCGGATTCGAACCCGCACCCTCTAACACGAGAGGCTTATAGATAAATTACACCCTAATTATTACAATGTTGGTAGAATCTAAGTAAAGTGTAGGCTTTTTCATTCAATTGTAGGTGACAGACGTTTTAATCTGTACTGTGCCACAAAAAGCTTAAATATTGTGTTTTTTTTTGGTGGGTGGGAAATCATAATCATCAAAAGACTTCTTCCCCCCTGGGTGGGGTGGGGGCGTGACTTTTACTAACTAAAGCCCACATGTTCCTTCGGTTGCCCTTTATGTTCCGAAAAAGTCGATACAGATTATAATTAAAATACTGCCACATAAGTGGAAAGTAAAGGTTCAAAAATTGATAAAAAAGTTTATATTGTTACCCTTTGCTCTCATTGAGGTTTCCACCCCAATGTTAATTGACCTTCTTAAAGTTTTAATGAATTCCTGAGGTTTACCTTTCTCCTTTGAGACTTCCAGTTACTGTACTATGATTTCTGGGTCAATCCTTTACGTAAAGTCAGGATATTGAATAAGGTTACGGTTAGACATAGCTAGTAAAAGGGTACTGTAGAGACATTGGCTGATATTGCCTGTTTTAGACAGATTGTTAAAATAGACATTTGAAAATATATTTTTTTTAAGTATAAAGACTTGGACTTGCGCTTACAAGCTGTCGATGTACATATAATGATAAAAGTAAAAATATAACGAATAATATAAAATATCTTTTATTAAAATGAATAATTATAGTTTATCCCGGTACAGTAGAGGTCCTTATGGCTCCTCACAAGTGAGGTGTCTATTTTAAAATAGGGATTTCGATTTCTCACAACGGTTGCAACAGTATGTTATCGTCTGTTTTCCTTCACCTATTTATACTAGAGTTTAAAATAATATTTTGCTCCACTGCCTTGCATATTTGTCGTGACTAATCGATTTCGAGCCCTGGATACGGGCTCGAGATGAGGTCTTCCTTCCAAGAATATATATAACCCCATGATTTTCCTCCATAGGCCTATCCTTCTTCAATACAAAGCCGAGCCTTCCTCTCTCCCTATCTTCGGAACACAGTTCAGCGTATAAATATCGATTTCATGAAAATTTATTTTATACACATCCGAGAATGACTCAGGCTTCCCGAAATATTGACGATCTGTATTACCTAAATAAAGTGAAGCCACGAATAAAATCTAGTTGTTGTGCATAAATGCCCATGTATGTGCATTTTAGATTATAGAAGCAACTAGCTTTTGCCCGCGACTTCGTCCGCGTGGATTGATAGCTCTCGTTCTTGGGGGATTTCCGGGATGAAAACTATCCTATGTCCTTTCTCGGGTCCCAGACTGTATCTGTACCAAATTTCATTTAAATCGGTTCAGAGGTTTAGGCGTGAAAAAGAAACAGACAGACAGATAGAGTTACTTTCACATTTATAACATTAGTACGGATTAAAAGCATTTCAGAATAACTAGAGACAAAAAACGTAGAGCTAAAATAGGCCCAAAGATATTTTTACAAAGCTCCTGTAACGTACAACCTTTCAAGACGTAGCTTGATAACCTAAGAAACTCTAAACACAGTAAAACTGTGAACTTACCCTTTAAGTCTGAATAAAGTGCATTGTATACAAAGGTCTCGGAATCCAAAGAAAAATACAGCCAGGAAAGACTAATTATAAATCTTGAATAGTGTTAATTAAGACTCTAATTTCATTGCAGTTTTTTGCCTTCACAATACAGCGATGTTCCTAATTAATATGACTGTTTGCCAGTCACCTATTCCTCTTATTAATTAAGTCTAATATTCTTTTTATTTATTACTTTGTTCTTTAGCGTTTTTAGTACGATTTCAAGAAATTGTATTCAAGTTTTATTTTTAAGTTTTCTTTGTATAAAATGCGAAAAGTTTTGAGGAAAGTTAGTTGTGCTTTAAGGCTTCTTAGAATTTTAGAGAATATTATATAGACAAGTAAAAACTCTTATTTTATTTTATTTGGGTAAACAAACAATCATACATTGTACCTTATATCTAGATATACAATATGCTATGAATAAATGTACGATCCACTACGTTTCCACATATTACTGAGTTAGATACAGGGTAAAATAAACATCAGCATAAATTCAATTAGAGCAATACAATTTTTTCGCTATCTTAAATTCTAATGGTAAATTTTAATAAATAAATGGTTAGTTTTTGTGATCAATGACTTCAAAAAGTCTATAAATGACCCGCGAGTGGCACACAGACACTTTACCAGATGGTAAACCCGATTGCGATAGTGTTGTAACTTTTTAAGTGTTTATTAAACTTTTTTTTTGGCCAATAAGATTCCATGGTCTATAAAAGAGATTTTGACCTCTGAGTTTGGTTCGGATGTTTTTTCTCAGAGTAGTCAGCTATGAAACACCGGCTTCACCTTTCCGCTCAAAATCGAAATATTGACGTATAGACGTGTTATAAAATATTTATTTAGTAGGTTATTGTTCTATACATAGATATAACACTATTTTATTTTACAATTTTTATAGCTATCAAATTATGCTTGTATTTTTATATTTCAGCAATCGTAATTTCTTTTTGAGCAACTTCTTTTTTAAAAAGTGGCAAAGTGATGTCGGAGATTCAATAATTTTAAATCAACGCGTTTGTACTTTTACCGCTTTTCAGGATTTAACGCGCACGTACCTTTTATTTATTTTTGGCTTGACGTTTCGGCAGGGTTGCACCTGCCATGGTCACAAGCAGACTCCAACGCGTTTGCTCAGAACGGATGACGTTACATATCACAACAAACTATTATGCATTGACATGTCTGCTGTCATGTGTTTGCATAGCATAACTGTAACGCCATCGCCAGGCCAAGCTCAAAAAATAAAAGGCATGTAAAGTGCTCGTGCCGCTTGTCAACTGCAGCCCGAGATATTTAGGCGCACGAGCGCAGCGAGGGCGCCTATATTCTGAGAGTGCAATTGATGCTTACACCCGAGCTAACTACTCTGCTTTACATCTCGATTGTGAGGTAAGTAGAAAAAAACCAGCTAAATCCCTAAAACAAACAATATTTTAAGTAAAAGTTTTCTATTCCCGCCTTTTTTCATATTTGTTTTTTAATATTTTTTTTCAAGAGCGATATTGAGCTTCGCCGTTCGATATTTGAAATTGATGACTATTGTACTCATACGAAGACAAGGCTGAATAGCGAAGCGACCTCTTTTGTCATTGGGCTGAATGCATGATGTCTATTGCCAGTATGATGGTTAGATAGGTAGAAGTACGCGAACTTTTTGAAAGAGTGAAAAGATTTTTTTTAAATTACTTACGGCCTTAGGGCTTTTCTAGCTACATTATGACCCTAGAGCGCTAATTGGTTATCTACAAGCCTCATTTGGGGGTAATAAGGATCTACTTACCGAATATGAGAGATGTAAAATATGTTTAAATATTTATAATTTATTAGTGGTTAATATTTTTCAGTGTTTTATAGTGATGTGTGTGATTGTAGCATTTTATCTTTCATATTGATTCATGCTTCAAAATTTCTTGAATCCGTTTCTACATCTTTTCCTCATCACTGATAAATAACCAGCCAACAGTATTTTACTATTCACATGACATTTAAAATTAAGCGACACTCACCACATAAAATAAATTAAGAATAAAATGCATTCTTATGCGGCGTTTCCATTTCATGGTAAGTATAGAAAATTTAAATCATATAAAGCATCGTAAACGACCTCACTGAATTATTCAAAACCTTGGTAGATTTAAATTCAATTCAGCATGCAATATTTGCTGTGGAAAAAACATCCTGAATATTTATTCAATGCACATTTTTCTGTGGGAGAAAGTAATCATGAATTATTATGGAAGGCACACAAGAAACCAATCAAACAATCTGCTGTTTGATACATGATTATTGTGTTGTGTCCTCAACCTACTTCGGAAAAGATTTGGTTCTCAATTCGTATGTCTTTTTTTGGAATCTGATACCCGTTTTCTCCGGCAATTATAAATAGATTATAAAGGACTTTTTAAATAATTAAAACAGAAAAATAGCTTTTCGGATGTCAGTGGCTTCTCCTTTATTGGTCGATTTATAAGGTCCGTGGCTTACGCCCCCAGTGGTCGACGCACCTGTGGCCGACGCCCCCGATACGATTAATTCAATTCAAAGTAATTTTTGATCAAATGTACTGTCAGGCACAAACATTGTTTTACAAAAATATTAAATGTACTTATTATTTGCCAGCGACGTCCAAATTTTTTGTTATTTTGTGTGTTTAGTTTTTGAAGGTGGTTATAATTTTTTGGAAAAAAGGGCTTTTATATTTTGTATGGAGCAGTGAATAATGGGAGAAGAGGTTTTTTTAACTTTTCAGTGGTTTTATTATTTTTCATATTTTACAGCTGTTGTTCTCTTAATCTTACAACGACCAAGCGACAGCCGGCTGTCGGGCTGCTATTGTCTTTCTATCGTGACTCGAATTCAGTGTATTTCAAGGTATATTAATGTGATTCTTGTTGTTGATGTTTTCTTTTTTCTCGTAAACGAAAAATGACGACGATACAGTGCGTGAAGTTTCGCGTGACGTCACGATCTGATATAATAGGCGAGACGACAAAAAAAAAGTAATTAGTCCGTCAGATAGATAATCAAAAAATTTGGGACACGTTGTTTTTCTTTTTTGACGTGACAACGTCTTAAATTAGGTTGCGGCTGGGAGTCACTTATGAAAAAGTGTAACGCTCGGTAACGTTACGATGAGTCACCGAACGAGAGAGAGGCCCGCCGAATGCCTTGCGTCTCTCTCCCACTCAACTATGATCGGTAAAAGACGTTGTCACGTAAAATCTTCGCCCGTAAAACCGACTTTACAGGCAACCATTTTTTTCGTAAACAGAAAATGACGACAATACAGTGCGTTGAAATTTCGTGAAACGTCACGCCTTAGTATAATTTTTACTGAAAAGTGACGTCACAAGCCCCCTCTCCGGAACTTTGATGCTCTTTATCTTTGTATTTTGTTATTAATTTGATCAAGCTAAAAAATATGTGTCCAGTATTTTTGGACTGTCTAACAGACGGACTAAACAGAATGTCATTCTTTTGATGTAGTCAACATCCCTATTTTTGCTGGACGGTGACGTCAAAAGCCCACACCGGAACTTTGTTGCTCTTTATCTTTGTACTTTTTTATTAATTTGATTGAGCAAAAAATACGTGTTCCGTATTTTTGGCCGGTCTATCAACCGGACTAAAAAGAATGCCATTTTTTATCGTCAACCCTATAATTAGTACAAGCCAATAATTACAAAACGACCAACCATTTACTTAAAAGCATTTTTTCTTCAAATTACTTAACATATTGAACCGAAACCGAGACGATAAAATAAAACAAGGTCTACAAACTAGTAGCAAACTGCTCTGAAGTTACTAACAGATCCTTAGTTGGCAACTTGATACGTTGGCCACACAGCGATTGGCAAGTTTAGCAAACAGTATCGCTGGGCTTCTACAAAGCTGTCCTCGGCTCGATAAAGTTTTCCTTTAAGGTTTAATAACTACAAACATAGCTTGACATTGACCTTTTAAGTTTAGACTATTTTTTTCTCTATTCTAGTTTTTGCGATTTCATTTGCATGCGTGTCGGTTGTACGAGGTATTCCGCGTAGCCCACCCAAACGAATTCCACTCAGACGAATCACACCTAAAGTATTCCACTTTACACACCTGTAGGTGTAATTCAAATAAAAATTTTAAATTTAATCTTTTCCTATTCCACGAAGCACACCTAAAAATCTCGCATAGTGCGGGACTAATAGGTTTATTAGGGCTTAATAGGTTTACATATCGAGAACAAAGTGTCCCAAAGAGTTAGGGATCTTATTTTTCAATTACAGATTGAAAACTTAAGAGAACAAAAGTACTAGGCGCGCAGTACTGTGAAGTGATAATGTTAGAAAATTAAAAATACTGAGATACTTAATCAATCAAAAGTACTAGGCGCACAGTAGCGTGAAGTGGTAAATAGAAAATGTGATCCGGAGCAATTTTAAGAAAAGAAATGTTTATGAACTATATAATTTTAATAATATGACATATAAACGCGAATGTTAGAAAACTTTTGCATTTATATGTAATAGTAATATTATAATACAAAAAAATATCATATTATGAAAATGACAAGTATTGTATCACATTATTATAATAAAACTGAAAGATGTCAGTCTTTTAAATAATAAATATTTTCTTCATCGATATTTTTATTTCTTAGTCCCTGCACTATGCGAGTGATATTTGGTAGGTGTGCTTCGTGGAATAGGAAAAGATTAAATTTAAAATTTTTATTTCAATCCACGTACGGGTGTGCAAAGTGGAACACTTTAGGTGTGATTCGTCTGGGTGGAATTCGTTTGGGTGGGCTACGTGGAATACCTCGGTTGTACCTGTTGGTCTAGTGGTTAAGTAACTAATACTGCTGGTTGTCTGGCTACCATAGTCCAAGCTCTGCTTAGTTTGGGATCATAATAATCGCTGTGTGTGAGCTGCCCCGAGATATTTATTTATTTATTTTATGGTGGTTGTATACAAATAAAAAAAAACGATTTAGTTGAATAACCTTCAAAGCAAGTAATAAGAAAGACAGATAAAGTTACTCTTACGTGAATAACATAATTTATTATGGAACTACTAGTTATTCTTAGTTATAGTTCTTTCCCAAAAACCAAAGAAAAACTAACAAATCATCTTTTCATTTCTTTTTTTGCAAAACAACGACTAAAATAGTCCAAGTAATTGAACCCACTGAACACAACAATTCAATTGAGCAAATCCCAAGAATCCTTTTGTTGAATCTTCCATCGTGTTTTTATTACAGTATCTAGTGACCCATCAAGCCTGTTTGATGTTATCCCTTAGTAGGAGAAAGGAGATTTTAAATATTTAACATAGTATGTTAAAAGCCTTCATATTTAACTTTGATAAAACAACGGCCTATTTTAAAATGTGCCGGTTTTCCCAGAAAGGTAAAAAGTAGAAGTATACTCACTCTTCATGTTGTGTGTAAGTGTTATATAAAGGATGTACTTGTTAATATCTTATTTCATGGTTGATTGTATCAATCAATTATGTGACTGCGAATTAAGGAATTGCCTTATTTCTAAGTTAGATTATAGAGGAAATTTTAAAGACCTTTAGGCCTTTGCATTTAAGAATACCGTGTTTATTATTTACAGATTGAGAATAAGGAAATGTGATGTGCCATTGGAAGGCTACTTTCACAGTACTTATTCCACAATACTTATTGCGACTTTTATACTAGCTACGGTATGTATACAATTTATTTAATTCACTGTAATAATCTCCAATCCTGAAGTTTAGTAAATACGTTGCTGAGTTGTTAAGTTTTTAATTGAGCTTAGTTTTGTCAAAACGAGCGAACGAACGAACGATGATTAAATTAATTAACTCGCAATCTGCCAATGTGTGTAACATTAGTATGATATTTTATTATTTATTAAATAAGTCCAAATTCTTTTTCTTCCTGTGATCCGTTTCAATATATTATTACAGACTAAATTTTCTATGTATATAGTGAGAACATAGAAGTAATCAAAAACATATTAAACAATCTGAAGAAAGTAAAAATATTATACATATTTCAAACATACTGTTATACTCGTATTTTATAATTACTTTCTTATGAAATTATAGATAACGGTACTATTAACTACGGATTTACAACCCTTCTTTACAGTCAAATGACATTGTACCTTTATTCCAAATCACATAAATGATCGTCTACCTCCAGTAGCGTTAACAACGCCACCGTAGCGTAGTTACGTAGTGTTTGCTACAAAATCGTGTCTGAATATCCGGTGTACCATAAAATTATACGTAGTCTCAGCATTACAGGCTCTCTGGTAATCGTTGGTAACTATCGAACTTTGATTTTTTCGATAGTTACCTTGAATATTACAACACAGAGCTTGCTTGTAAATCTAACTCACTATACCAATCTACTGTCAAAGAGAAAATATTGTCGGTATGGTTTGAATACCATTGAGGTCTGAAACCTACGATCTCGATTTACGATAAGTAATCCTGCATCAGTATTATAAATTCGATACCTACAACTTTTATTTTTAATGTCTAGTAAAATCGTCCGGAGCCATTGCAGCCAGATGCTAGTTGTAATAAAATAGCAATTTTATGATCCGGTAATACATAATGCATCTTCATAAACAAGAAGTTCGCAGAGTTGGAAACTTAATGTATGTAGGTATGTGACTTCTTTGGATAAAGTAAAATAATGTTTTATTAGTTTTCTTTGAAACTTTTCAGCCTATGGTCTTACTACTAAATCAAAGTCAAATTCAAATAATTTATTTCGAATAGACCATTTCAAAGGCACTTTTGAAAGTCATTTACAAGAAAAAAGCCCATGCCCAAATAATATTAACATATTTTAATACACAATTACCTATTATGTTTATGTACTTATTGATTAAAGTTTTTCATTAAACTGTGCATCTGTGCCTTAGGTACGCATAACCGATCGCTACGTGCGTACTACGCTCCTTCGCTACTACGCCACTACGCGACTACGTGACTATTCCTGATTTCCACATCTCAGCTTGGAATTGAAAAACGATATATCTGCAATTGCGCATGAAGATTTTATTTCTTTATCTCAACTCATATGGTACAAATAAAATTGTGAAATGCTGTACCGTTCATTTTTTATATAAAAAGGAGGCAGGCTTTTTCAACAGCCAAAACTACTGAAATTACAAATATGTTTACAATGAAGATTGCACTAAAAAGTCCATTTTTGTGGTAAAATATATTCTATAAAAGTTTTGTGAAAATATACGTTTCGTAGAAAACAGCTAGTCACTATATATTATTAAACAAAGTCGTTTTCTACAGTCTGTTTGTCCCTTAGATCTTTAAAACCACGCAACAGCTTTCAATGCCGATTATTTAATAAATAGAGTAATTCAAGGAAACGTCTTATATTACCAAGTATATATCTTATATTATATTAATATAGTAAAAAATACTCATCATCATTGACCATGCATACATTGATCATTTAAAAAGTATCTTTCTTATTTGATGTCATAAACTGGAAAGTACCTAGGATATTTAACCTCTACCCAGGCGAAGCCGCGAACAAAAGCTAGTCTAATATAAAACTATAATAATCTATTCGTAGGTCTAGGTACGCATAGTAATTGATGGAAGTAATGCAAAAAATAACTATTACATATCTTTTTTTTTTGGTGAGTCCCACTCACCAAAAAAAAAATCATCCAATGACTGCTCCCGTCCTGGGTGCGGCGGGAGGGCGTGTCAGACTCTTACTGACTAAAACCCACTCATGTTCCTTCGATTGCCCTTTATGTTCCAGGGTCACGGTAACTATTATAAACATTCCGCAACCCCGGACTATTACATATCTTGTCCCAGTCCCGAAGACGGTCATACTTTACGTCCCAAGGATAAAGTTTCGAGTCCCAAGTGAAAAGTGTTCAGGGGAAACTAAAACACTTTTCTATTACACTTTAACAGTGTTGCTTTTGATTAATCTGACTTTTTAGTTTTAAGGTGTTAAATATTTATTACAGAGAATACAGTTATTACTTTTAATTAAGAATCTTGCTTTACGGCTTGAGATTTTAGGATAAATTCTTTGAAATTTTGAAATATTAATTTTATAGAATAATAACACAAATGAAAGAGTTTATAAGGTTGCATGGAGCATTGTTAACTTTTGTAGTAAAACTACTGAACCGATTTTGTTGAAACTGCTGTATTATAGCTTAACACATGGGTTACATAACATCACGCTATGACCCACTGGAGCGCAGCAGTAACTAGAGACCTAAATGTAATAGTAGCTCTGGCTGTCTGTTTGTTCGGTTAAACCAATGAATCGTTTTTGACGTAGTTTAATACGGAGTAAGGTTGATTTCTAGTAAGCACATAAGCCAATTTTGGAACTTTAACTTCATCTATTGACGCCAACAAAGACTTGTCAAATCACTCGTCTTTTTCGTACTATGTTGGGTACCAGTGTTTTACGTAAAGCGACTGCCTATCAGACCTCCAGATCCTCCACAACTGAGAGACACGGTACCCCTCGGTTTACCTGGTCAGACTTTCTGGCTTCTGACTCCCCGTAACGACTGTCAAAGTTCCACGAGTGACAATTGGGGCCGGCTTTACGTGCTTTCCGAGGCACGGACTGTCAGAGATGTTCAAAATTAACATTAAAAAGTACATTGAATTGAAAAAGTCACATTGGTACTTGCTGCAAATTCAGAAACTGACACGAGAGGCGGGCGCCTTATCCAATGGGCCCTCACGAATTATTAAACAGAGACGGAAAAGTGATGTTTGAAAAGTCTTCGATAGACTGGTCCAATTCTACTCCTAAATTAAATGTATCATAGAAATTCCCAGGCATTACTAATGTACTAACTATAGAGGCCATAATAGTCAGGGTACTTACCGATGCTCATCATCTCCACCAGGACCTCGAGCTGAATCAGCAGCGCCACCACGGCGGCTGCGATACCTCCGCAGATGGTCGCGAACGCTGGGGTGCCAGTCTTCTCCGAAATCGATGCCAGTTTTCTGTAAAAAGAGGAAGATTAATAATTGGGTTATTATGAAACTACAGAGAATTAAATAATATTGTGTGTTAATCTATACTTTAATTCATATTCATATTCTTTATTGGACAAAAAAAAAAACCAATAAACCTACAGCAAAAATACAAAAAACTTATGTACAATGCAAATCAAAATGCTGAAGTTAGATTTGCAACGGAGAATATGGTTATGTGCAAGAATAATACCAATAACATAAAACTGAAATGTTTGTTTGTTCAGTTGTACGTATTAATGTCAGGATTTTTTCCTGGGTTGGCGATTTGCGAGGAAGGCTTTAGACTATGTAACATCGCGCTGCAACCCACGGAAGCAAAGCAGTAACCAAAAAAGTACGTGAAACCGTGAGCGAAAACTAGTTAATTATACAAGGTGTATTTTTGGTCTTGCTCATCCCGCAAGGAGATGACTCTACCCATGAAAACAAACAACTTTTATTATGGAACCAACTCTGAAATCTCGAAAAAAATATCAGCTGTTTCATACATTATGGTCGGGAACTTTTGTTAGAAACAGCTGATATTTTTCTCGCGATTTCAGCGTTGGTTCCATAATAAACTTTGTTTGTTTCCATGGGTACAATCATTTTCTAGCAGGTTGTGCAAGACCAAAAGTACACCTAGTATAGCTGCTTCTGATGTTTTGGATGTATGACATTTTGTGAATATTATCAGCAAAAAGCTCGGCCCTCAACCCTTCCCTTTGCGACCCGCGACAGTTTTGTAAATGGAAGCCCTTTTTATATTTCTTATTGTTTTTCGACCTTTATCGTTGCCTGTTTAGCGTTGATATACCTAATTAGTATTCATACCATTAAAATAAAATATTATTTAGCATTTTCCTTTATTTATTAGATAGGTTGCGGCCAGCCCATATCTGCTCTTGCTAGCCAAAATTTTGCCAACTGCAACTATAAGGCTTGACTATAAGTCTTAAACAAAATATATTTAAAACGATAGACCTCCAATAGTTTGAGCGGTCACGTACTCTTAAACTTGAAAAATACATTTTAAACGTTCTAAAATAGTTTTCGCAGTCACCGAGCCATCGGAAGAATGTAGTCTTCCAGAGTGTTCAAGAAATATCTTCTAATCCACTGCGCTCGTATCATGTACTTCCGATAGAATGTAAGTATGTGTAGTTTTCTACATTCTCGTTCGTTGTAGAGGAACGCAAAGTATGTCGGCACTTGTCAAAGAAACGTGCGGTTCCGACATCACGACGGATTTCAACCCACGCAACTCCTTTGCAAAGAAAACTTGTCTTTTTGATTACTGCTGTGAATAATATAGAGTTGGGAGGGAAAGTTTGTTTTGTTGAGAGTTGAGAATTAAATAATCATGTGACTGGTATTCGTGAATAGATGGTAGAATAGAATAGATTGTTAAATGTATGGAATTGATTGACATCTCATTAAACTCTATTCTACCATATATTCTACAATTAATACCACTCGGAGATAAGCGGTACCCGTAGAATAACCAAAACGCGATTGTTATATTAAAAAAAAAGTTACTGTTTTCGACTCAATATTTATTTAGCAGAAGTGTTTGTTCGTATCGATTGATTATAAACACACAAAAAATTAACTAAAGTGCTTTCTTGTTCTCTAACACGTACTGAATAATTTACGGTAAGTCATGAAATAAATCCAATTAAACTCTAAACCCAGTTCATTCTACACAGAATAAACTTAACAATGGTTTTTTATATCATTATCTAAAGCCAGACATACGACTAAAGGCTTCCATTAATGGCAGATATATTTAGCTAACCTAGACGTTAGATAATCCTATTATAGTGGTATTACATTGACCCTGCAAGTGAACTGCTCAACCGATGCACTAAACCGTTTTGTATTGAGCAAATGAGAATTAACGATCATGGCCATTCTCCTTTGTGTATTCACTATGTTGTATTTTTGATATTCTATTGTCCACATCTCTTTGTTATAATAAACTAGCTCTTTTCATAGCAATATTTGTGGGTGCATCTCATTTCATATAAAAATGTTTGATATAATTTCTTTTCATATAACGTTTACATGTTCTATGACATATTTAGTATAATTTGTGTCTCTTATTTTACCCTGGGGGTTCGAACTTTCATAAGCAGATGTGCAAAAGTTCAGTGATTTGATGTTACCCCGACTTCAGTAGTTTTGGCTGTGCATTGATTAAAACCAAACTTAAAAGCCTTTATATTTTTGTATAGATCTTATATTGACGGTTTTATTTAAGCAACTTCATCAAATTGTGACCCTCGTCTACTTTACTCGCTGTCTTCAATCCTTATTACTATTATCCGTACATTTAGTAATCCAAATATAAAGGAATATTTCTCTAATACAGAACCATATAATAGGGCCATTGTTACATTAAAAGTGGACCAATACCGTAATTAAACATTGCACTAATCGAATTACAAGTTGAGATCGGACTTAGTGTCTGCGGCGCGTGATTGGCTGGTAGCCAGCTGCATTAGCTCACAGCTCTGCTCTTAAATTTGGCCACTAATTATTAAAATAATGTCCCTGAACGTTAAGTCGGGTACAGATCGGCGCTACGAGCGTAACGTTGCATGTTACACGGCGAACGTGTAACATAAACGGCTCGTGCTAACTCTCCGCTGTCGGTTCTTTGGCGAATACTTTAACTCGTTGTTTGACACTCTGTCCCCTGCTTGTTATGAAGGGAAGTGGAAAACATATTTTTTTAATCTTACGCAGTTTTTTCGGATTGATTTCGTTGCGTGATCCAAGACAGTTAAATCGTTGTTCCGTGACTCGTCGAGCTTCATTGCTCGGCGTTTTTTTTGAAGAAAGATAATTTTGGCTATCAGGAGTTGCAGTTTTACTTTGACTGTTACACAAGCATGTTGCACGGTTTAGACTACGGTGCAACGTTGCATGTTCGCTGCAAAAGGTACGTTACGGCCTTAAGCCGTTGAGTACCCAGCTTAACCAGCCGAGCTTAACATAATCCTATTAATCAAACTGAGCATATTATTACGTGAGAGAACTCATATGAACACTAAAGCTGGAATTATCTAATAAGCTCTGATTGACATATTAGCCGCGGATTTCATGTCTTTAATACAGATTCTAAACCGTTATAAACCTGAATGGTTTGTTTACCTGTATGCTTCGCGATTAAGACTAAATGATTGTTACTATAAAGCGTTGGAGCGACAAGTATTTAAATTAATACAAATAGCATATAATTATATAGGTATTATTGGAAATAAATACGGCACTCATGACCGTAAATCCGTTAAAGGTAATTAAGTAAATATCGAAACACAGATGTAATTTCTGGTCGTTTTGTTCGAATGACAAATTGATAATAAAAATGCAGCATTTGTGTTGCTTTCGACGAGGATATTTTAATTGTAGCAGCATGTTTTTATGCTACTCTTTTAGAGAAGGAGGATTAATCACCACGCTTGCTTAAAGATTTTCGATTTTGTATTATTAATAATACATTCCGGGTATAATATTGGTTTTCCGAATTTATTTACCGGTGTTTTGTGAAGTTTAATATACATTTAGAAAAGTACACATAAATTCAAGTGAAACAGTCTATTGGTACTTGCCCTGCATCGAATCTTCAACTAAATATCTAAGCTATCGTGACTAAAAATGCGCGAATCGCGTAAACCACTCCCTCATTATTTATTTAAAACAATAGTAATTGCTGTTGACCGTTTCTATTTTTAATTCAGAATAACTATTCATTTGACTGAAATTCACAGTTGTCAAAATAGCGGGCCATCCACTAACGTTCATTCCTTCAGGCTTGTCCCGTCGTTCAATCCGTACAGAAATGCGACGGGATAAAATAAAACCGTTGAAGCCACTAACTAAACCACAATCCTTCGTTCTTTCCCCTGGCTTTATCACGACACGCCAGTCCGGCAGGAAAAACAATCCTTCAGTGACCATCCACACGTTTGTGTACATTCCTGTCACTTTGCATCTTGTCAGCCATACCGAGGGATTGCGCGTGTGTGGATGGTGACAATCCTCCTATTTTATGAAGATTGTTGTCATTTGAAAGGAATGCTCGTCATTTTGAATAATCTTTATGGATTATTTTCATTTTGCAACAATTATGTTTATATTTATCTTTATGTTTATGTGAGTGTACTTATATGTATTTATATATATACTACTATATTATGTAAATATATATATTTAATTTTGGTATTATTTTTGTACCTTTGCATTTTGCATCTACCATGATTTGTCTCTGCATCACCCTGCATCAAAATGCCTTAGTGTACGAACTGAGTGAAGAGCGTTCAGCGGAGCGTTGAGCGGAGCGTGCAGCGTTGCGTGCAAGTTGTTCTCGCGCCACTAGGTCGCCACTCAGGACACCTACGTGTAAATGCATCTGTTTGATATGGACGCCGCACGCCCCGCCCTGCTAGACGCTCGATTTGAGCGGGCACTCAGGCCCTACACTTAGGCAGAACATATTTATATTTATAAACAGACACTAACTTGATCACAGCGCGCGTCGCGCCAGTAGCGACAGGACTGGTAGCGAGACAAAGACAAAGACATTTATTCGTCGAATATGGTAGGTTTACAGGTGTTAAACAAGTTTCGTACAGCATATTCACCACATATAGCGGCATACGAATGTTTATGGTTACAATAAAGTAACGTAACTTAAATTCAGCATAAGTTAGCAAGACTTGTATAAATAAAGATGAGTAAATAAAACTAAATTAACTTAACTAACATTAGGTTTTATACCGTCGTTCTTTCTTGCTCTTGCAAATCCACTGGTGTTCATTCCGTAAGGATTGTCGCGACGGTACGGGTGGCGGGATTTTAATACCGTCATTCTTTCTTGCTCTTGCAAATCCACTGGTTTTCATTCCGTAAGGATTGTCGCGACGGGATGGATGGTGGGATTTTAATACCGTCATTCTTTCTCGTTGTTGCAAATCCACTGGCGTTCATTCTGTAAGGATTGTACATTCCGGCAGGAATGAACGTTAGTGGATGGCCCGCTAATGTCGGCATTAGTTATACCATTAATAACTCAAGAACATTTGAATCGAATATTTTATCCATATTTTAATTTGTTGGACTTGTCCCTGCTGCAAAAATAGGTTCATAAAAAAACATAAAATCATATTTATTTTGTAAGTAGGTTATACAGGGTTATTGGTAAAACATCGACATCCTCTCAGGACTATGTTACTATCATCATAAACAACAACTTTTGTTCTATGATTTTTTACAAAATGTAAAAAATCATAGAACAAAAAAAATCATTTACCAAAAACAAATCTTTAAGTTTTCGTTGTCCTATCTAACAAATTTCAACTCTGTATTGTGCCGTAACAACATACCTACGCTTGCCGCGCACTGTCCTCGTATGCTACGCAGACTTCGTCACATTTAGAGTGTTCAATTTAAATATTTTTAATTTTGTATGAAAATATAATGAACTAAAATATGATAATTTTTAAAATGTCGTAAAACAAAAGTTGTTGATTATGATGTTAGTAACATAGTCCTGAAAGGATGTCGGTGTTTTACCAATAACCCTGTATATGTATCACTTTTACACGTCAATATTTTGTTTTTATTTTTATTTTAAGCGAACGATAGGGCTGCTTGGATGTAGGTCCTGATCATGGTTTGTCGGAGACAATTACATAGTTCATAATATAAATACTAGAACACGATTGATTCATTGTTAAATACATTGTTATATCGTTTGACGGGCCTGTTGGTCTAGTGGTTAGTAACCCCGACTGCTAAGCCGGGGGTCGTGGTCCGATTCCCACCCAGGACAAATTTTGTGCGATGAGCATGATTGTTTGTTCTGTGTCTGGGTGTAATCTATCTATGTATGTACGTGTATGTATTTATAAATTATATAAGTATGTTTATCAGTTGTCTGGTTTCCATAGTACAAGCTTTGCTTAGTTTTCGATCAGATGACCGTGTGTAAGTTGTCCGAGGATATTTTTTTTATAATTCAAAACTTTTTCCAAACAACTTAATAATAATTTATTAGGTATTATAATAGTATTTATTACTCGTTAAATAGGGAGCGCAATATTCATGCAAAGCAGTTAAATGTTCAACCGTTCTAAATGCATAATTTAGCTTCAAATGTCAGTCAAACTTAACGTCAATTAGAGTCAGGACGGCCGTTCCACTAACTTTTATGAGTGCTTAAACTAGTCTTATACTACTATAGCGCTAATATGTACTTAATCCGATAGAAAAACTTAAAAAAAACTACCTACATACGTTTGATACTTACAAACGTTAGGCGAAACTCCCTCTAAACTTTCACATTGGTGCTGATTTTCTTGTTCACAAACTTAACTAAATTTAAGTTAAATGCATCTTTCTCTTTCCATTTCATTATGAAAAGGACAGAAGATAAAATTTTAATTAAGTCCTGTCAAATTAAGACACTCCACAGATAATTTAGACGCGATTAAAAATATTGGCGACTAAATATACGGCAATTTTCTTCAGGCGCTGTTTAATTTGACAGGACTAAACGACTATGTTATCTTCTGTCCTTATCTTTAAGAAATAGAAAGAGGAAGATGCATTTAACTTAAATTTAGTTAAGTTTGTCAACAAGAGAATCAGCGCCATTAACACTTTTATAACGTTGATATTTACAGAGAAGAGTTAGCGAGTTTTTGAAGTTTTTTAATTAGGTTAGTAGTTGGACTTTCAGGTAATCATGAAACTTTGTTATTGATGTTCAGAGAGACTATAATAATAAGAAAAGAAATAGAAAGTACTCAGGAATATGTGCAACCATGATTTACTACGGGACCGAATCTATTATCCATACTAATATTATAAATGGGAAAGTGTGTCTGTCTGTATGTTTGTCTTTCTTTCACGGCAAAACGGAGTGACGAATTGACGTAATTTTTTAAGTGGAGGTAGTTGAAGGGAAGGAGAGTAACATAGGCTACTTTTTGTCTCTTTCTAACGCGATCGAAGCCGCGGGCAGAAGCTAGTATGAAATAAAATGGCGTTTCTAAAAATGCAATACGATTAGACTGGACTGTGAAACATTTTTGTTAAATTTTAGTTCAGGGTTAAAAATATGTATAACTATAAAAACGTACGTAAAGTAATTTGAGTATAATTTCACCTTAGGTCTAGCACTAAAAAAATATCGCATCGCATAATGTCATTTTTGGTCAAGCTGGGTTTGACCAAAAATTACATAATAACTTTTAAATAAAAGTTACTTCAGAATCTTTTTTCAAGTAGCTTAGACTTGAGCCCGTCAAAATAAAAATAAAATCCTAGTTTTAAAAATAAATCAAAACAAACTAACAACTCTTATCACAGTATACAAAACCGTAGGAAAACAGAACATAGAAATGGTTTTCATTCAAGAAGCAGATAAAACTCGTCCAACATAGGCGCAGTTCTAATAAATAAAATATATTCTTGGACAACTCACACACGGTCATTTGATCCCAAACTAAGCAGAGCTTGTAGTATTGTAACCAGACAACCGATAAACATAACATACTTATTTATTTTATAAATATATACATATTATTGATAACTTACACACAATCAGTACAGTCAGTACTTCAAATTCCAGTTATCCACAAACCACCTTTCAATATATTGACGCTAATGACTACTAATACGTGTCAAAACCGTTGCAAGTTATTTGACGTTGCCAAATGAATCAACGTCATAGGATTTAGCAGATATGTCCAAATTAATCAAACTATTTGCCGATATCATTGATATCAAGTCAAATGCAAAATAGCCTCTGGCGTGATTGAAACAGTACTGAAATTATTTGTAAGACGATTTCGGTACTCGCATTTATTTGAAGACTAGCTTTTGCCCGCGGCTTCGCTCGCGTTAGAAAGAGACAAAAAGTAGCCTATGTTACTCTCAACCAAGTATCTCCAACTAAGTATCTCCACTTAAAAATCACGTCAATTCGTCGCGCCGTTTAGCCGTGAAAGAAAGACAAAAAAGTGTGAATGATGGAAAGTGTGTCTGTCTGTCTGTATGACAGACAGACACACTTTCCCATTTATAATAATAGTATGGATAGAAACTTGTCTTTCATTAAAAGATGGATTTATGTAGGGCGTTTCTCAGGTATGAAATAATTACTATTCCTACTTTAAAAACATGATTTTTAAAGTAGGAATAGTTTTTAAACGACCGTGTTTACAATGCTAGAAATTGTGCCAAATGTCAGAGACATGAATGATTGATAGCATCCTTTGAAAACCACGTTCCCTAAAAAATATACTTAAATCGTTATTTTTTTCGGGACGAAGGCAAGTCTGACTTCAAATCACAAAGTAAATGTAAACACCTGACGTCCGTTAATTTTGACGAATCGCAAATAAACATTTAATTTTTTCATTTTTTCACGCAACATGAATAGGCGATATGAGAAAAAGAATAATTTAACCGGTCTGTTGGATTAACAAAAAAAATTTAAAACGTTTTTTTTTTATAAACTACTATCTTTGAAGTTTCGTAAGGTACAATTTTTACATAAAAGTGACGTTACAAGTCCCCACACCAAAACTTTGCTGCTTTATGTCATTGTATTTTTTATTCAAGCAAAATATACCTCTGTGTAGTATTTTTGGACGATCTAAGGGACTAAACAGAATGCCGCTTTTTATTTAAACTTTATATTTTTTAGTCATCATCGTCTTATGATACTAAGTGAATTTCAAATTCGAAGTTCAGTTAAATACGAAATAGAACCAACTGTAGAACGCCACAAAGAGCAAATGACGGTAACCATTGACGTAAACACGGGTGAGACAAGAGTTTTACCTCAGCCGGAGTTATGTCCGGTCCACTTAGTACACAGCTGTCGCAGGCCTTGCTTATGTAACTGAAGGATTCTTTAGAAAAGGTGAAGGACTAATGCTGATTTAGCAAGTGTTTCTTTTGTTTAATCTTATGTGGAAATTACACCAGCAGTGTGATTCTGTAAGACTTCGTTTTAAACTTCGAATCTGAATCCGCCGTGAGTTTCTTGATTGGCATTCTAACACTTGGTCGTTAATTCGAATCTACACTAGCGCTACTCTAGCGAGCGTGTTTGCGAGTTGAACTAAATTACCTGCGGGATTTTGACAGATAAAGTATGAGATGACGTAATACGTGGCATTCTAAAAGGTAGTTCCACCGTCAGTTCGACGCTCCCTTCGAACTCGAACCCGAATCAAAGTGTCAAATAAAAAGCATCTATTTTACGAGTGAAACTAGAAGAAATAATAGTTAAATAAAGTTTTAAAGTGGATAAGTGCCTACCTACTCAAGCGATAACGATGGCGAGAATGTTTTTGTTTAAATCTTTATTAGAAGAAGCTCATGCTTTGGATAAACTAGAAAAGAGTCGAAAATCTACCAAAATTCAAACAAAGTTTATCTTTATTAACCCGAGAAGACGACTATGTGAGCGTGTACAGATTGTCAAAAGAACTAATTGACCAACTGGAGTATGAGTTACTGCCTCTGATAAAGTCCACAAATCGTCGAGGCAAAGGACTTTCAACTCGTGTATAAGTAAGTGCTTCATTTTACTATGCATAAAGTTCATTTTGTAAGTATTTACAGTTTATAGCTAAAAGATTTGTAACCCAGCACACTATAGTAAGAAAAACACTTCATAATAAGGAGTATTCTCTTTTGGTGGTTTCCTGGCTAGCTACATTTGTTTTCAAGTTTAACTAAGGACCCTGTATAGTTATTATATTGGTATTCTATTTAATCCTTCGAACACATGTGATTTGAGACACACTAGAAAGACATTAGCAGCCCTAAGCCAGCTGTCGGTTGGTCGTTAAAGGGTTAAGCATGAAAATAACCAAAATTGACCACTATTTTGTAATGACTAGATCTAGCTAAAGTAGGTATTTAATTTTTTTATTGTTTCACAGTAATTATGGGCCTTGTCATTCTTGGCTAATGGCAGTTATCAGAAAATTATTAAAGAAAATATAAGAACATATTTATCACAACCATCAGCATCTCGTTGCATAAATGAAGTAGTGGAAGCTCTTAATAATCCGGCAATAGTAAACAAATATATAAGGTTTCCTCAAAATGTACAAGAAAGACAAAAATTAAAAGAAAGGTTAGTGGGTATAATTAAAGTGAGCCTTTGATTTTACATTTTTCTGTGGCAGTTGATCATGTTACCGTAAATTACAGATTCTTCAAAAAGTTTGGCTTTCCAACAGGCTCTTGGGTGTATTGATGGCACTCTGGTGGCAATGAAAAAACCAAAAGAGTATGAAGAACGTTTCTACTGCCGCAAAGGATACCATGCAAGAAATGTGCAATTGGTAAAATGAATTTCTATGTTGTAATCAATTATCATTAGGTATTCAATTAGTAAATTTTTTTTCAGATGCAGATTTAATTAATATTTTAAATGTGGATCCAACATAATGGTGAAGCTACTCATGACAGTTTCATTTTTAATTATGGTGTTATAAAAGCCCACTTAGAGACATTAACAAAAACAAAAGCTGGTGAAGAAGTTGTTTTGCTTGGTTAGTTAATCCCTCATATCTAAATAATAGGTATAAAAACTACATAGTTTTTTTATATTATTTTTTTCAGGTGATTCCGGATATGCTCAGCACTCCTACCTTATGACACCAATTAGTGGTGCTGAAGATGATTCCCCAGAAGCATTTTACAATGACTGTCATTTAACTGCTCGCAACTCTGTGGAGAGAACAATAAGGCCTCCTAAAAGGACGATTTAGGTGCTTGTTAGTACACAGAGTGCTCAACTACCAACATGTTCATGTTGTGTTTTGCACAACATGCAATATATCAGTGTCAATATATATCAGTGGTGTTGTTTATTGTATGTATTCTCTGGTGTGTGAGGCAGGTTTTTCAATAAAACTGCACTAGTATTCGTTAAGTGTTTAATTTAAACATAACAAAACCCAATTGAAAAAATCTTATATTTAAAAACTAAAACATGACTATACTATTACCTACTTTTATTGCTACACCCTATCTCAATTAATGGCATCTGTCAATGCTTGTAGCCCTTTCCCAACTGCACCCAGAGCTTCAGCTAAAACTTTATCCCTGTCGAGACTCCTCTCCAGAAAGGAATGCTACTTTTGTACGATTGAATATCGTTGTAACTCCAGCCGCTGTTCTTCCACCCTCAAGAATCTGTCGGTGGTGGTGGAGAAGTTAGTTTGCCGTTGTGATGGTGGAGGAGCAGCAACTGAACAAGTGTGACGTGATGCTGAAAAGAAAACACTTATTACTACAATGCGTTAATGTCAACACCTATTACTACGATAGTTAAGGTTTTAGTAGATAGATAAAAGTAAACAAAAATAAACATGTGACCTAGTGTCTTAAAAATAAAGAAAACAGTTTATTCGCGCTAGTGACAAGTTGTACATTAGGTGAACTTACTATAAATAAAAATACCTGACTAAAGTCCTATAGCTTGAGTCAGAGTGCTGTGACAACTCAAATCTGTCTCTACTCAAATACATACCCGTGATATGCTTTGACTTGTTCCAACAGTTGAGCTGGACAAGGAAGCAAAGTTTTCTCGCAATTGCATGATCAGGTGGTCTGTAATTACAAGTCTGTTCTTGACTTTCCTCAACCAGGTTGGAATCCTGAAACATAAATTAGGCAAAATGTTACTCCATGTTCCTCGTAGGATAAAAGTAGATTAAAATTTATTTATGCTTTTATATTTTGACTGCAAAACCTTATAGATAAATTACTATTTGAATTAGGTATATTAGTAATGAAATTGATATTCTTATATGTAAGAACTACATTTAGATCTAATAAAATATAATCTAGACACATCTATAATAGTGGGAACATGTACAACTTACGTCGCACATTTTAAGTGGTTTGCTTTAGAGAATGTTAAGTGGTTCAAACTGTAAATAATAAGCTCTGCTAACCTTGGTCCACTGTTTATAAGTTTTGATAGTGACACCCATAATATTAAGGCGTACGGCGTGTTCCTCCTTGGTTCCTCCTACTGGCGTCAACTTCGCTCTCTGGCATTTTGGGTTCTCAAGAAACCAAGCTTAAAACCTAGTTTCTTTCCATAAACTCAGTTTCAACTGAGCCGACGATGAGTGAGAGGAAAGTGTCTCATTTGTACTGAAACATTATTGTTGGATTAGAAAACAAAATAAACACTTAAATTAATTTAATTTTTGAACTTTGCAACCAGAAATATAAACTTACTTCATGATTTTTTTCACAATTTACCGGCACTGAACGATCAAAACACAAACAAAACAATGCAACAAACTTTAAAACGTCAAGGCAAAAATGAAATTATTGTCCACAGATTACTAAGATTACACAATGATATTGTCTGTCAGCCATTTTTTTTCGCAAGGTAAGCATAAATTCACGTCACGAATTTAGAGTTTCATGTTTTTTTTTACTAATTAGCTGTGTCTAATTCCTTAAAATAAGAAATTTTAATATACACATCATAATAGCTAAAACTCTGTGTAAAAAACTGCTAAAATAAAAAACCGATAAATCTCGATTTACATTTTGTTGAGTGTGGCAATCACTAGTCGCTTTGGTGGTCACTTCCCTTCGCAAGTGCGTAGGCGATGCTATCAGAATGCAAAATCAAGGTCATTTTGAACCTTATGCGAAGGGAGAGCGAATAGCGAAGGGAAACGCGAGTTGTTGTTTGAATTTTACAGAATCGACGTGCAGGTTGTTTAGCCCGACTTCAGGATGATGCCTTCAACGATGAAATATCAACCATAGGCTATTGAATTCGGTCTAACGACCAAGTATAAAAAGCGCTTGCCTTTTACTCTGGTTTTCCAATAAACAATTATTAACAGAAATTGTTGATGCGAAAAAATAATAACGACCAATTACAGCAGCTAAGACTTATCTAGAAATGCGATTTGAATTTGCTTCATCTTGCACAAAGGGCACTCGAGCAGTCAGGCAAGTATTTCTCGCTGCTCGTAGCATATTGCGCTCGTAATTATTTTCTTCGATGCATGTGCGTCGAGCTTTGAAATAGACGCGATGTGCATGCTTGCCGTCGGTATTCTACGGAAATGCGACAATTTCATTGGTTCGCAGACACGCTTCGTGGGTTCGCCACATTTTACAACCCTGGCATTTATTTTCCGCTTGTAAAATATAATGAAACTGTAGCAAATATAGAGGGATGAGGCTTTTTATCAAATGTCAGCTGTTTATTTATATATTGCATGATTTTGTTCGATTAACATGTAATGCGGAATTGCTCTGAGGAAACCTTAACTTTGAAATTACGTAAAATGAACACAGGAATTTTTACGTTTCGTAGCTTTATTTTTTTTTTTGTTGTGATTGTCATTTGGCATTGAGATAGCAACTTATAATACTAAACAAAAAAAAAACTGCTGATTTAAAAGTCAAACGTCACAAAGTCTGATAGATCTTTTTTCCATCTCAGGGCACCAAATTATCTTTAAGCAACTTTTAAATTTGGAGTCCTGGAAGAATAAGGTGATTCTTACATGGCTCGTGGAAACGAAAACTCAGATTTTGTGACAATGCACTGCTTGAATGTAGAAAGAATTAATTCTGAAGATTATGAGTATCCTCAATTTGATTATCTAAGGCGAATCTTTAAAATATACTGTCAACCCTTTCAGGGTGAAATTTCGCTCGGAAAACCGGCGACGATATGCATTTCGGATTCACAAGCCACGTAAAATCGCATCACGTGAAAAAAATAACATTTAATCCAGCACTTACTTGAAGATGAGTCCATCAAGAGCCATGGCGTAGACCACACGCGGCATCGGGAACATTGAGCCGAACATGGAGACAGTCAGGCCAGCCAGGGCTCCGATGGCAACGATGTACTTGCAGGTCGGCGCGTTCACGTGAGCAAACATCTGCACCAGGGCTGAGTCTGTGTCCACTTCATCGTACGGTACTGGGACAAAAGAAACGTATGTTTTTATAATGGGAATATGATAAACCATAATGGTGCCGATTACCTTGTTCACAAACGTAACCAAAATTTAAGTTTAGTGCACCTCTTTCTCTGTAATTCATTAAGAAAAGGGCAGAAGATAAAATATTAGTTAAGTCCTGTCAAATTAAGACACTCCGTAGACAATTTAGACGCGATTAAAAACATTTGCACTAAAATACGACGCTTTACTTCAGGCGTTGTCTCAAATTAGACAACGCCCAGAATCAAATAAATAAAATAAACTATTTTACCAGTTTAGACGAGTTCTGGTCAGGTATAACTTGGAACTTGCTGAAGAATATAGGCTACTTTATAGTATCTCATCTTCTGATCTAATCAACATTCAGTAGTTGTACGCAAAAGCTAGAGAAACACGAAAAAAATTTGTCACCGTTGCGGATTAAATTGTAGGCAGTCTGATGGCTAGAGGTGACACATCGGCGTTCAACCCGGTGTAGGTTAGAAAAATATTACTCGTTAAGTTACTTGTACTTTGAATACTAATTATGTTACAATTGATGGACCATCTGTCACTTTGACTTTATACTCCAACGATAGATGAAGGATAATATTCATAGGGGGTGTAAGTGGCCCTACCATCACCTCCAGGGTCAAAACCAACCTCACCTGCACGTGGTACACCCTGCTGATTCACTGACGAGGCTCTGACGGATCAGGTCTCTTCACAAGGAGGAGACCATCGCAGTCATATTGCATATATTTTTGTTATATATCTTTCTTCGTTTGTGATTGTAAAATAAACATGGTCGTGGCAGAATTGTGGTGTGTTTTCCGCAAATGCCATTAATAAAGAGTTGAAGTTGAAGTAATATTCGTAGTCCTAAGTGCCAATATTTCAGTACTGCATCTCAGTATCTGGCGATGCATCGAGAACTCTCGCAAACTATTAAAAGTCGAGAAGAGAGCCATTTTGAAAGCTAGTACTTTTCGTATGCATCGAGTTTCGACATTAATCCTGAACTTAAAGTCCTTACAGATCGGCAGCTCTTTCAGAAAACAGTCCGAAGTAGTTCGCACTAGTGAGGTAATGGTAAAGTATAAAGTTTTGTAATCGATGTGTTGCTTGGCTAATACAAACTGTACTTTAGACTTATTAGAATAAGGTTCTAATTGCTTTTACAAATACGCCAAGTGAAGTTGCATCATAAAGCTGCGGGTAGTTCGGGAAAGTTACCGTGACCCCGGACACAAAGGGCTAATAAGGAACATGGATGGGTTTTAGTCAGTAGAAGTCTGACACTACCTTCCGCTCCACCCAGAGCGGGAGAAGTCATTTAATGAATTCCCCTCCCAACAAAAAGTTGCATCATAAAAGTCAGTTTTCGAACAATTGTGTTAAAACATAAATTTTATTTAAAATCACTATATCATAGAAACAATAAATTGCATTCTTATAATACAAGTGCAAATACCTACGTATAAGTTTGCTAGTTTCAATATAAATAGGTACCTATGAATTTTCCTTTATACTTAATATAAAATGTGATGAATGGTTTTTCATATACATGATATATCTAAATATAACTCAAAGACTGACTGACATAGTGATCTATCAACGCACAGCCTAAGCCACTGGACGGATCGGGCTGAAATTTGGCATGCAGGTAGATGTTATGACGTAAGCATCCGCTAAGAAAGGGTTTTTGGATACTAGAACCCTAAGGGGTAAAATAGGGCATGGAAGTTTGATATCTATGCGGGCGAAGCCGCAGGCGAAAGCTGTAGAAAGTTTTGTCTATATAAAATTTTTAGCCTCATTATTTTTCAGCTATTCTAAAATTACGAGTCTGTTATGCCTGTTATGTTTTTCTGACGTAAAAATAAATGGGCTTGCCGGCTGTCGGTATGTAATATGTTGCAGTGTGTGTGGTTATAATGGTCATCGGGTAATCCGACACGGGTAGGATTATTTTTAGCACACAAACCTTTAAATTTTTTTCTTTGTTTGAAGTACTGGGGGAATTTTAAACAAAATTGTTAAGCTACGACGCACAAACAAGTTTAAAGCAGATTTTTTACCGCTATGTGTGTGTGTTTGTTTATTTGTTTGCATGTGACACCGTAGCTCTTAAACGAGGGAACCAATTTTGATGTTTTTTTTTTCAAGGAAGGTTATCAATAGCTCTTAAATGAGTGAACCGATTGGGATGTTATTTTTGTTTTCAATTCAGAGTAGGTTAGTCATGTTTTATCAAAATCGATTAAACAGTATTGTTTTCTACTCTTGTAAAATGCACCCGCGATTGTAATAACTTCAGAATCGAGGTTTTTTTTATTTTTTTCCTTTTGTCTTGTTCTCTACACACAGAGAAGAAAAGAAGGCTAATAAAGGAAACAATACAAATGAAAGTTTCTCTATAGAGTAGTTCCACCCTTCTTTACAACTATGAGTCGGCTAGGTTAATTGGTATCAGAAGGGGGATTCCGCTGAAATGTGTTTTAATTAATTATATTTTCTGTAAGGAAAGGCATCATTGGTGCACTCCGCACTCTCAACCTCGTAGACTCCTATTCTGTTGTTATCTGAATGAATTCAAAAAGAAAGCATTGTTTGTTTACTGTTAAAGAATTTAATTTAGTTTAGGTGGTAAGTTTAACAAAAGAAATAATAAGTTAAATACATTGTCGCATTGGAACACAATAGAAATAATCTAGCAGACTCAGGTTGGAGATTGGTTATGAGTTTCATAAAGTCAATTAAGTTTTAGCGATGTCGTGATGGCCTAGTGGTTGAGGCGCCCGCCTCTCATGCAAAAGGTTGTGGGTTCAATTCCGGGCAAGTACCAATGTAACTTTTTCAATTCATATGTACTCTCTGAAGTTTATCTTGGACATCACAGATATCGGGAAAGGAAAACATCGTAAGGAAACCTGGACTCGTAGTTAATATGAGTCCGAAATCGCCAATCCGCCTTGACCAAGCGTGGTTATCAATGCTCCTGCCTTCTCTGTACGTCAAGAGGCCTTTGCCGTAGTGGGACAGTAATAGGCTGATATTATTATATTTTATTATTAGTTAAGTTTTAAAGATAATTGAAATAATTATTTCAGGTTGAATTTGCAGAGAAAGTGCATCAGAAATTATACACACAATTGTTCATTATAACTACAATAAATCACTTGACTGATTTTATTCAAGACTAGATTTCACCCGCGACTTCGCTCGCGTGATTGTCGATACTTCTATCCCTTAAGGTTTCCTCTTTAAGGTTAGGATTTCCAAAAATCCTTTCTTTATGGTTACCAACTCTTCACAAAGAACACACCCTGCAAGTTTCATGTCTCTAGGACTAGGGGTTTGGGCTGTGCGTTGATATACCAACAGTCAATCAGGCAGTTTACCAATTTTTACATAGATTAGCCGTGATGTAAATTCCGTGTGGAGGGAATATATCCGTAATACATACTAATATTATAAATGGGAAAGTGTGTCTGTCTGTTTGTCTTTCTTTCACGGCAAAACGGAGCGACGGATTGACGCGATTTTTTAAGTGGAGATAGTTGAAGGGATGGAGTGTAACATGAGCTACTTTCTGTCTCTTTCTAACGCGAGCGAAGCCGCGGGCAGAAGCTAGTAATATTATAAATGCGAAAGTAACTCTGTCTGTCTGTGCTTCTTCACACCTAAACCACCGAACCGATTTGAATGAAATTTGGTACAGATATAGTCTGGGACCCAAGAAAGGACATAGGATAGTTTTCATCCCGGAAAACCCCCGGGGACGGGAAGTATTATTTAACGCGGGCGAAGTCGCGGGCAAAAGCTAGTACAATATAATTTTTATTGTTGCAACCATCAGCAGTCACAAATATAAAATTGCTGGTCTTGCATTTACTAAATACGTTTTCAGGAGAACGAGCGCGCGGATTAAACAAATCAAAACCTGTTCCGTAATATTTATTTACTTTAGAAAGCTTTCAAACTAAATATATTCGAACCAATGTGTTTTACTAATTGTTATGTTATATTATACAAATATTCGCTTTACTAAATAGAAGATAAATTAGAACGAAATTGTAACTGTTTAATTACTGTTCTGTTTCCGTGGGCAATAGCGTGATATTATAAAGCCTGTATAATTCCATATTGATCTGGCTTCCGCATGCAGAAATCTTTTATATTAATCAGACTTTACCGGTGCTTCCCCAGATTTTCTACTTGCACAAACAAACGGACAAAAGGCAAAAGGTATCTATAACTTTGTAATCCATAAATATTATAAATACGAAAATAACTCTGTCTGTTTGTCTATTTGTCTATCTGTCTGTCTGTCTCTTCTTCACGCCTAAACCACCGAACCGATTTGAATGAAATTTGGTACCGTTATAGTCTGGAACCCGAAAAAAGACAAAGGATAGTTATCACCCCGAAAATCCTCCGGGAACGGGAACTATTATTCGCGGACGAGGTCGCGGGCAAAAGCTAGTATAAAATATAGCATAGCTTATATTGTTTCACATCACAAATAACGTACAAATTGAATCAACTCGACCTTTCTCAACGTGCAGGCGTTTTAAAGCTCGCTGCAATAGCACTATCTTTATTTTATTTACGGGTGCTGCTGAAAGTTTCAATAAGTTCGTTAACTTTAAAAGAGAGTGAATGTAACGATCGTGAGCGCTGATCGAGTGGAAGGCTGGGACCACGGTCCCAAACGCCACCTTGAAATTAATTAGCATTTAGGGCTTTCGGCATTTAAACTTTAAACGATTTTTTTTTTATTTTTTTATGTTGATTATTAAAAAAGAAATTAAGGTAAAGGCACCTAATTCCGCGCTGTTTTTAACATAACACGAAAGAACATTATAAATTAAGTATTTATCGGACCTTTGTGTACAATTTTATATTTTTATCAGAAGTGTTAGCTATCAAATTTTTCAAAAATATTTGCAGTTTGTCAGTAGAAGGTTATTGAAGCTGATAAAATAAATAAAAATATAAAAAAGTCCGAGGTACCTTAATCCGATTTAAAAACCGTAATTCCGATGCATTTGGTTCCTAATTCCGAGTATAAAAATAGAAAGGGAACTATGTAGGGAGAATTATACATGATGTTTAAAAGTCAACGCGTATCTACTAAGCACATAAAATAATGAACACTCTGTATTTAAACAGGGTCTTAACTAACTTCGGAATTAGGTTCTCATGTAATCTTATTCCGACGTAAATACATCGGAATTAGGTACTCATGTAACCTTATTCCGACGTAAATACATCGGAATAGCGTTTTATGATGCTATATCAAAGTTTCTAATTCCGAGTACTAAAAAGTAAAAGATTTTTTAATATTATGCAAATAAAATAATGTATAGTTACAATATGAAAGGAAAACAAATATAAAGTACATACATATAATAACAGAACACTTATAAAACCTAATGTCTTCACTAAAATCTTCTATACAACGTATTAATAAAGTACCTGTACAAACAATTTTTGACCTGCTATAATTAGTAAATGCGACGCCACGGTGTACCTCGGAAATAGATTATTAAATGTATGAGTTATTCATTAAGTCAGAACTAACACATTAAAGTTTATAATCATAAAACAGACACCGAAATTTAAAAAAACTAAATGTCTTTAAATTTGTTTTTCCATGGTATACATCGGCTTTTAGGAACACACTAAAATATTTTGCACCTAATGCCGCGGTATTTTAAACACTTATTTTCTTGCTAATTTGCAAATAAAATACTCAAATCTTAAGTGTTTTCGATAAAAAATATTATCCTTTCAATATTTCAACCTAAACGAAAACTCGCGTTGTATAAAATTATTACGTAAAACACTATTTGGCAAATCGTAATACTCACGTGCATAAGGTCCCAAATGTATGAAGTGTGCTTTCGACGCCGCTCCCCGCGGCAAAATGACCGATTATTTTACAGTGTGACCATACTAAACTCTCCTTTGTATAAATAAATATGAACAGATAATTATTAATTCATTATTTTATCATGCAGACCATAAATAACTAGTAAATTGCTTTAAAAAACTGTTTTTCTAAATACATCGGAATATGATGCCATTTTTAGAACCCCTCGGAATAAGGTGCATTTACCTTACTCAGTTTATTTAATGTAATTCCAGCTGCTGCCCGATTAAATATCGATTTTTTATACACTATTTTCTTTAGGAGTCGATTTTCAATAATTATTTTATTTATTTTTATTTACTTCAAATAATACGGTTACAACAATAAATCCTTTCTTAGAGAATACTAAACTTATGGCGAGATTAGACGTTACTAAGCACTGACTTTGGCTTAGCTGTGTCCTCGTCTCTATCGTGCGCTTGACGTTCGGCAGTTGTGTAACAGTGACAGGTATAGTGCTAAGCCAAAGTCAGTGCTTAGTAACGTCTAATTATCTCGCCATTACTCTTTACCTTAACCTTCCAATTTTTGTGTCAGTGGGCTGTGCGTTGATTTATCAAGAATCAGTCAGTTTACCATCCGTACTTTCCGTACTAATATTATAAATGCGAAAGTAACTCTGTCTGTCTGTCTGTCTCATCTCATCATGTCTTTATAGGGACAATCCCACCACACTATTCCCAACCACTGCAACTCCTGAAAGCTAGAATCAACAGTGGAGTCCGCCAGAAAAGCGCCGAAGCAATGAAGCTCGACGAGTCCCGGAGAAACGATTCAACTGTCTTGGATCCCGCAAAGAAATTAATCAGAAAGAACTGCGGAGGAGTAAGAAAAATAAATATTTCCACTTCCCTCCATAACAAGCAGGAGACAGAACAGAACTAGGCCAGTAGGCACAAAGGGGCAATCACAACTGGGAGAAGCCCAGATCATCTCATCACGTCTGTCAACCGATTTGAATGAAATTTGGTGCATATATAGTCTGGAACCCGAGAAAGGGCATAGGATAGTTTTCATCCCGGAAATCCCCCGGGAACGGGAAGTATTATTCCACGCGGGCGTAGTCGCGGGCAAAAGCTAGTTTTAAATAAACAAGGTGCCATTTTTTAATCTGCAGCAGCTTTCATGAGGTGAGGGAAATATAAGTTAGTGATTCTCGACCCAAAAAAAATAACATGTAGTCTTGTATGTGTTGACCAAGTAGCGGAAAAGCTCCTGAAAAGTTATGCAGTTTCAAAAATTATATAAGAGTGGCTTATGTTTACCTTCCCACCAAATAGGATTCATAAAGTATTCTATAAATGAATCTAGTTTCGTTCCTATAAGAAATAGACTGATTCTGATTTTGATTATGGTAAACTAGCTTCTGCCCGCGGCTTCGCTCGCGTTAGAAAGAGACAAAAAGTAGCCTATGTTACTCTCCATCCCTTCAACTATCTCCACTTAAAAAATCACGTTAATCCGTCGCTCCGCTTTGCCGTGAAAGAAAGACAAACAGACAGACAGACAGACAGACACACTTTCCCATTTATAATATTAGTATGGATAAAATGAATCACTAGTAATATACAAATAAAGATTATTAAGGTGATCCACTGATTTGTTCCCTATAAGAATATAAAATACAATATCGTTGACCATAATTAAATAATAAAGTTTTCTGACCATGAACAATATTATATACGGTAACCATTATACAATTGAGTTAAAGCGTTCACTGAATTACTCGCATATCATTTACGTGAGGGCACTACTTTAATTTTCAGTGCATAATGCGTGGTGTTAATATCAGCTGATTTTAGATGGTCATTTCAGTTAACTGGTGAACCGAATATTTGCTGATTCATTGCATTTCTAATTATGCTAATTCTGTGTTGTGTAGTTTAGTTGGATTAGTTGCGATGGCCTAGTGGTTAAAGCCGGTATTAATAAACTTTACTTAGATCAAAACTCGTACTTGATACAAACCTTAAGATCTTGTTCGTATTAATAAACGAGATTGATTATGAGCTCAAGTTCCGGATTACGTGTACGTCATCAGCTGAGTGTAGACTAATTAATAAACGAAACATCAAGATGTCAAATCTTGTGTATAGACCGACTGGGACTTGAGAACGTGTTACGCTGATCTTGGTAACTGAGATGAGTTTATTAATTAGCGACAATCTTGAGCCTCTGTCATCGCAATAATCCGGTATCAAATGATATCGCACTTGAGATCGTATTTGAGTAAAGTCTATTAATACGGGCCTAAGGGTGCGCATTAAGTCAAATTACTAATATTATACAAGGTTTATTTTTGTATCTGCAAAACCTTCCAGGAGGCACTTATGTTAGTGATTCTTAGTTCAAATCAACACTAAAATGGGTAGGTCTTTATAATATTATATTGTAAGTATTCTTATTTACGCTTGCCTTTAAAAAACTATCATTCTTAAAAAGCGACTAGTCTTTAAGGATCCTATGACCGCGCGATCACGAAATATAAGTCTGGTTGGCAGTCGCTTCACGTAAAACACTGATATAAACCAACCATAAATAAAATGGCAAATTAGATGTTCTAAACATATTTATTTATTTAACAATTAAACATTAATTATTAATAATAGAAATAAAACTAAATTAAATAAATTTGTATATATTTATTTTAGTATTATTTATAAGTTTTGTACATATTATGTTTAATTTATTTAATTTAGTTTTATTTCTATTATTAATAATTAATGTTTAATTGGCAAATTAGATTAAATAACTAAATATAAAACTTTTTAAAACACATCCTACTCAGTAATCTAATATAATTATTCAGAAGCGACGCGCTCACAATTGATAAACGTATTCTAATACCACATTAAACTTCTGAGGAATATAATCTATTTACTTTTCAAATGTGTGTTTATTTACACAGCTTACTTATACAAAGAAAACTAGAACGATAAATATGACAAACAATATTTTGTGTCGAAGTAAGGAAATGTTTTTTCAGAAACTTAGTTTATTTGAGTTGTTCACTTCAAGTATACATACTTACAAGGTAATTTTCAATATATCTATATACTACTAAACTACTGACCGATGACTGACTGTATATTTATCAATGCACAACCTAAAACGTTTGTCCGCATATCTTGAAAAAAATATCAGCTGTTTCTAACAAAAGTTCAATGCCCTCCCGACCATAAAGTATGAAACAGCTGATATTTTTTTCGAGATTTCAGAGTTGGTTTCATAATAAAAGTTGTTCGTTTTTATGAGTTAAAAATACATCTTGCATGGTGTCTGATAAATTAGGGACCTACCCAGACACAAAACAATCAATAATGCTCATCTTATATTAAGTATTTATGTAAATTATCTTGGTATATCTTATAAACCATTTTTATTTAAAAATACATATCAAGTTGTTTATCTTTAATAAATAATCAAAACGAAGATCGATTTATCTCCCCCGAAACACGATAATAAATTTCATAAAAATCGTTGAAGTCATTTCCGAGATTCAGATTATATCTACAGACACGAATTGCTATTACAAAGATTAGATTAAACAAAAGGAAAGAGACAGCCTTCAGCTTATGAACAATTGTCTCTTGTCCGCGGCTTACTCCGTTATCACAGACGCAGGCAAAGCCAGGGATTAACACGTAGCTTGTGCCCTTTCTTGGTATTCCAACTTACCATGAAATCGGCTCAGTAGTTTTGCCGTAAAAGCTTAATGGACGGACGGATACACAGAGTTTTTCTCTTGTTCAGAAACTTATGCCTCTTTCTCTTTTTCTTTCTTAAAGAAAAGGACAAAAGATACATTCTAGTTTAATCCTGTCAAAATAGACAGCGCCTGAAGAAAATTGACGTATATTTAGTCGCCATGTTTTTAAATCGCGTCTAAATTATCTATGGAGTGTCTAAATTTGACAGGACTAACTAATATTTTATCTTCTGTCCTTTTCTTAATTAAATGGAAAGAGAAAGATGCACTTCACTAAAATTTACGTTCGGTGTGAATAAGAAAATCGGCACCATTGTCAAAGTTAGATAAATGTTGCCTCTTCGTGGAATTATTCATTTATTTGAACAACGCGTTTTGGCTGTTTCAGTTTTTATTTTTGGGCTTCAGTGATGGATGATATTCCGTGATACGGTTGCCTAGAAATTCATATTTTTTAGTCAAACATCGGAATTAAAATTTCTGTTTTGTGCTTTCCCTAGTATATCTTAGGAGTGAGTAGAGTAGACTGGAAAAGGTATGAATCGTCAATTTATCTTCAACTAGGTTGCCCGCAGCTTTTTGAATTTCTAAACTTCCATTCATTAATGAAATATAGATAAACGCTATTGGTTAAAAGGTGTGGAAACGGTAAGCCTTTATGTTAGTATAAACGTTTGAAAGCTTTCACTTACATAAGGTTTGAACCCCGACAGGTAAATTTGAAAGATTAAGTATTTATCTAGACTGGAAAACCCTAACGAACCTGACAAAAGGCTTGTAGATGATGACAATTAATTTTGAAAGCATGACAAATAAAATATTTTAACAATTTATTACGTGTTAAAGTTTAGGTTATTTGCTCGTGTTATTATTTAAAGAGAGAGAGAGAGAGAGAAAGGAGATAAACAAATTCTAATTAACAAAATTATATAATGTCTTAGGTATTTGTAAGTAGGTACCCGCAATTTTGCCGAGAGACACTGACCCTTATCATAATGGTTCATTATTTTTAATTAGAACCTATTTTTGGGAATTACAATAAGTACGTATTTCTATCTAGGACACTGAGGCCCAGCACCCACTATCGGTGGGCATCGTAGCGGCACGGTACAGCTCGGGCGCCTTACGGCGGCTTCGGGCTTCTTCGGTCAGCTTCGGGCGGCTTTGGGCGCCTGAGAGCTGCCTCGGCAGTCGTAAGCACACCTCAGGACGCCGTAGCTGATTTTGGGTAGCCTCAGAATAGTTCGAGCGGCAGAAACATCGCAGAGCAGTCGTAACGTTACGTGAAAACAGTTGTGCGTGTGTATTTATAATGGTGGATTGGGACTTAGTTCTCATTGTTCATCTTGCTGAAGAAGAAGAAGATTTTGGGTGTATAAGCTTTGGAAGCAAAGATATTTAATGACTTACGATATGACGTTCGCAAATTTTACGACTACTATAGGATGAAAACTTTGAAGCCTTGGTTGCTCTGCTCCGTCCTTACATAGGTAATAAAAAAACCATCTACTTTCCGTTTATGTAATAAAACAAACTGATACAATACGGTAATGGAGGCGCGTGCGGTGATCGAAATGACTGCTCTGCGACGTGTCTGCTCCCAAAATGCCACCCGAGCTACCCGAAGACCGCCTCGGCGTCCTTAGCCATGCTTACGGCTGCCGAAGCCGCCCGAAGTCGCCCGACGCAGCTCTCAGGCGCCTGAAGCCGGCGTAAAGCGCTTGAGCTGTACCGAGCCGCACCGATGCCCACCTATAGTGGGCGCTGGGCCTTAGGCCCATCGTTAAAATGTAACTAGTATTATTTATTTTAAAAAATGGAACCCATTTCTGATATTTCTTATTCTTTCAAGCATATACTACTAACATGGTTTTATTAAAACTCTTCAGTACTATTATACGCCACGTATTCTAATTCGTTACAAAAGTTTTTTCCACTTTTTTGTGCGGTAAAAACGGTAAAATGATTGACTAAAATTTAAAGCACAGCCTAAACTGCTAAACTTGTGTTATAACTTTGTTCTTTGTAAAGAGTAAATATGCAGCGGGCAAAAGCTAGTCACAATAGGTTTTGAGGAGTTCCACTGTCCATCTCCAAAATTCTGTGTCAAATTTAGCAAAATTAATTCGGGATCATAACGACTTCTTCTCTTTCAAATAAAGAATCAAATCGATGTACAATCGGCGAAACAATCGCGTAAATATTCTTTTGCAGTCGGTTGAAAACGTAAAATCATTATTTTTGTACTTTGATTTATTATCAAATGGAATCGAACCGGATAGTTAACAACCAGGAACCAAGCCTTTTGTCCTGGTGAGGTACCCAGTGGAAATACTGTTGAAAATCACACTTTCAATCTAGTTCAAAAAATTTTGGATAAAAAAATTATGAGGAGAAATTAGGACCCGTTGTTTTCTATCTGTCTGTCGAGCCTTTTTTTAAGTATAGGTACGGAAGGTACCTTTAAAAGCACTGAAATCATTGAAAGACAAAGAGAGCACAAAAAACCATTTAGGCCTACTTTGTGCGATATATTTTGACGTTCGAAAAGGAGTCAGAACCTTTTCAACTCCGGTTGACATAGAATCATGAAATTTAGCAAGAAGCGGTGACAATTTTGTAGCACGAATCAAGGAAAATGTCCGTAAGCAGAAACTAGTTAAAATGACAAAAATAACATTGAACGAAACCTTTTTTAAGAGCGTATGACTCGCACTTAGCCGTTTTTTCATACAACATAAATGTTATAAACAGACGCCATTAAAAATATTCATTATTTTTAATTATGGTTAAAACGTTCAAACCTTTGCCAGACTGAATATTAATCGCAATATTAATATTCAGTAAGCAAGACTGAATCCACAACTAAATTTTCAAGGAAAACAAAAGTTAAATTATTTCCTTTAAATCTTCCTGTCCATTTTTGGGAAATTAAAATAATGGATGGAAGTTTGACATCCGCCCGGGCGAAACCTAGCTAGGTAATCGTTCATTTCATCGAGAATAATTGCGATTTGACTTTAAAAGTTCCACAATCAGTAGACAAACTCAACTAGACTTCTTTTCTCTTCTTTTCAAGATAGTAATGCTAATAAATTTAAAACCGTATACTCCCTAAACTTGAATACTTTATTGGTTTACCTTTTTAGTAGTTTAACTATTAAATTGGACTCCATTTTGTAACTTTCAGAGTAACTTCAAACATTTAAAAACGTCTGGTACGGTAACGACATCCTATCCTTTATAATGTATTTCAACGGAATCGTAACATACAAAGCGAAAGTCCTGTATTGTTATTGTAGGAAGTAGGTGAACTGAGTGCAATTCACATTTCAAGACTTTTAAAAGTATGATATATTTTTCTTATTTTTGTTCAGAGATTCTTGGTCCCGACCGGGACCTTATTATTAAGACTCAGCCTGTCTCTTCAACCATTCGTTTGAAAGATAACAAAAAAAGAGATAAAAAATTGCTCTTATATCTAAGCCGTAATAATGGTTTACGGACTTTAAGGGGTATCAGTGATTTATGCCGGACACTGCTTTTTAATCAGATCATCTAAAAATATTCTTTCTAGATGATTTTAGCTGAGAATGAAACAATTGCCTCCACTGCCTGGATAGGGCCCTCAAATATAATTATATGCTTCTCTAATCAAAGATACTCTCTATCTTTGAAAATTAATCTAAACAGTCCTACCATGGTTTGGCCTATACAATTGTATGAATTTTAAAGCAGACTAGATCTCTGAATTGGTTTCGTTTTGGTTTTTCTTTTCAAAATAGTTGGCTAAGAAGCATCGACGAGTAAAGTAGTTCAGTAAGTGTTTTATGAACCAATCTATACTAATATTATAAAGAGGTAAAATTTGTAAGTTTGTAAGTTTGTAGGTTTGTAAGTTTGTATGTAGTGGGTAATCTCTGAAATTACTGGTCCGATTTGAAAAATTCTTTCAGTGTTAGATAGCCCATTTATCGAGGAATGCTATAGGCTATATACCATCACGCTACGACCCACGAGAGCGGAGCAATAACAAAAAATGCGAGTGAAACCGCAGGGGACAGCTAGTACACAATATAAACATTATTCCCTATTTTTTTTTAGTTTTTCCCTCTAACCCTTTTTAGAAAACTTACAACATACCGACTGATGTTCCTCACACAATCTTCGACGAAGTTCCAGACCACATTTTAAGGGGTACATCTCGTAATGATTTCAGTGCTATCTACTGTTGGATGCTGACAGCATTCTCTCAACTACTTGGGACGTTTCATGAGAAATGTTGTACGTAGGTATGTTCTTAATACGTGTTCGACTTCGACAGTTCCCGCCACGAGATGAGATTTTTGTTGGAAATAAAACAAGAAGTACTGGGCCAATTTGAAAAAAATATTTTTGCGCTAGATATCCCACTTATCGAACTTCACAGTTTCAAAATTACTTTTCAGCAAAATGGTGAATGTATGTACGTACGGGAATTAACGAGGCTGGCTTTGATTTGTAGCTTATACATGTTTCTAGCTTATACTTAATTTTATTCGTAACTTATTGATTAGAATAACATTATTATGCTACAAAACATTGCGCTACGAGACTCGATTTGGTTGAGTGAGATTGAGTCATATAACAACAGGTCAGTTTATATAATTCACTAAACCAACAGTCATTTCTTTATTATAAAACTATTGTTCTAATAATAAATGACTGTTAAGTAATAATAACATACAACTCTTTAATATCTGTCTGTCGAAATAAATAAATTATCGCAGACACTCTCGAAATCTTTGAGACAGAGATTCCACGACGCTTACTCAAGGCAGATTGGCGATTTCGGACTCATTAACACTGATATTAACTGCAAGTCCAGTTTTCCGCACGATGTTTTCCTTCACCGATGTCTGTGATGTCCAAGATACATTTTAGGTTGCGGAATGTTTATAAGTTGCGGAATGTTTATAATAGTTACCGTGACCCTGGAACATAAAGGGCAATCGAAGGAACATGAGTGGGTTTTAGTCAGTAAGAGTCTGACACGCACTCCCGCCGCACCCAGGATGGGAGCAGTCATTGGACGATTTCCCACTCACAAAAAAAAGATACATTTTAGAAAGTATATATGAAATATAAAAGTCACATTGGTACTTGCCCGGATTTGAACCCACAACCTCTTGTATGAGAAGCAGTGGCCTTAACCATTAGGCCATCACGACATGAGTTATAAAAGTTAAAAAAAAATGAAACACTCTTCAAATTATAAGGAATATTGTAAAAGTAGTATCGCATCACACGCTACGTTAAAACAAAGCCGCATAATACTGGTGTCATTCGCACCCTTCACCTTTCGTCAGACAAAAAAGAACTTTATAAAACGCAACACAAAGTTGAAAACCCCCAAACAATCGTGTTCAACAATTACACCCGGATAATAGATCCATAGATGAACGAGGCATTTGGGAATTACGTTGAACAATACATACAGATTATATAGTTATGGTTTTGTCTGTCGTTCTGCCTGTTCTGCTGTTTCAAACAGGCGTTTTTTTCCTGCGTATATGACGTTTTGGCGTACACGCCTACAGACGCGTTTAGTTTTGCGCTTCGTAAAACCTGACGCGGCCCCGCAAGTTGATATTGCGATGGAACCTTGTCATAATAACAGGCTGTGTGACGTCATCCGTCGCAAAGAGTGCAGATAGCAAAAAAAATGTAATAAAAAGTAAATATGTTAGGGTTATGGGATTTATTTATTTTTTATTTATTTATTAAAACTTTATGCACAAATAAACACTGTACAAAGGCGGACGTAATGCCTTGGGCATTTTTTTCGACATTAAAATATCCTTAGCACTTAGTGTCCGAAGCACTTTTTAAGGCACAGTTTTTTTTTTTTTTTTTTTGCGAACGGTACTATGACGTTGCGACGTCGACTACGTCACCAAGATGGCCGCCAATCGCAATATCAACTTGCGGGGCTTATACACAGGCTTATTTCGCCGTGTTCTCTCGAACTAGTAGTTTTGAGTTAGCACCACTCGCGGTTCTATGAGCTTATAAGCGCGTTGCTCGTTTAACTTGCGGGTTTGGCTAAAGACATGCCTATGCGCTTACATGCGCTTCCAAAACTTTTAATGAGATAAATGTGTTGTTTTATTTTTGTATTTATCTATACATATAAAATGGTAAACTGACTGACTGATTGACCGACTGTTGATATATCAACGCACTATCCATACTGGTGGTCGAGGAGACATAAAACTTCCAGAGCGTATTCTTTGTAAAGAGTAAGTATTCACTAAGAAAGGATTTTTGGTAATTTCAACACAAAAGAGGTAAGATACGGGATTGGAATATCGACATTCACGCGGGTGAAGCCGCGGGGAAAAGCTAGTTTCTATAAGCCGGTTTAAAACGCTAGTCTGCAACCGCTCTAAAGTGGTATGTCAGCTATACACACGCGTATCTGTTAAATACGTACGCTCGAATATAGTTCTCACTTCACACATAGATGGCGTATTTGCATAAGCTGATCACGCGTGTAATACCCGCTTCGATGTCCAGCTGAAACGAACCACAAAGCTGTTCAAAATTCAAATTTAAATGGTATTTATCCGGTCAAATCAATTCTGTTTGTAACTAGAGTTTGTATTGTTTTTAAATTTGAATTTGAAAAGCATTAAAGTTGTTGGTTGAGTATGTTAGAGAAAGCTGGAAAGTTCTGGTACAGAAAATTGGAAAGAAATTGTTTGTTTTGGATTGGCACGTGAAGATAAGGAATGAAAATCATATAGCTTAAATAATTATGAAGATAAATGTAGAGGGTTAGAAGGGAGAGGAAGACGGAAGAAAAGATGGATGGCTGATGTGAAGAATGATAAAAAGTAGAAAATAATGAGCGATATAATGATAGGTTGACAATTGACAAGGAAGAGAAAAACATGTCACGCCGATCCCAAGTAAAATAGGATAATGGCAGGAAGAAGTTTAAAAAGCATTTAACACAATAGACTGACAACGCTAGGACGGGCTGCTAGAACGTTTATTTTTGGCCTCAAAGTTTTACTTGGCAATTAATTAAATGCATTTGAGTCAACGAAACAAAAGGTATAGCAGTATAATAGCTTAGCGCTTTTGTGGTTAGATACACTGAACTACAATTTTTCATTTTTCATTTCCATAACAGGTGGTGTTTTTAGCGGTAATAGTAGATTAGTAGCCAAGGGCTGTAAGGGATCAATTGCAGCCCGAGATATTTAGGCGCACGAGCGTAGCGAGGGCGCCTATAGTTCGAGGGTGCAATTGATGCTTACACCCGAGCTAACTACTCTGCTTTACATCTCGATTGTGAGGTAAGTATAAAAAAACCGGCATTACAAAAATAAAACATTTTATTAGTTAAAAGGCAAAATATTGTTAATTGCTGCTTCAGCTTCCATTTTCATTGAATCGGGAGTGCAGCTTATATCTTCATCACTTGCAGAATTCATGTTTTTTTCCTTATTAGCACGTAATTATAAAAAAAACCCAAAAGCAAACAATATTTAAAGTAAAAGTTTTTCCCCCCTTTTTTTTATCTTTGTTTTTTAATTATTTTTTTCAAGACCGAAATTGAGCTTCGCCGTTCGATATTTAAAATTGATGACTATTATACTCATACGAAGACAAGGCTGAATAGCGAAGCGACCTCTTTTGTTATTAGGCTGAATGCATGGTGTCCATTGCCAGTATGATGGTTAGATGTACGCGAACTTTTTGAAAGAGTGAAGTGTTTTTTTTTTTTAATTACTTACCGCCCTAGGGCGTTTCTAGCTACATTAATACCCTAGAGCACTAATTGGTTACCTACAAGCCCCATTTGGGGGTAATAAGGACCTACTTACCGAACATGAGAGATGTAAAGCCAATTTTGTAACCTAGTTAACACCACGGGGGAATAGCTATTAATTACATGATCCAATATTAGTGTTTTACGTAATTAACGTTCAGAGTATTGCACTTTTGTGCTGAAAAATGTGATTTTTTTTTTGTTTATTTGGTTGTGTTTCATTTTTTCTAAGTCTGGTGATAGATTTTGCAATTTCTGTTTTCTTATGTATTTTTTTAATGAATTGAATAATTGTTTTAGTGATGGGTTTATCGTGGAAGATAATATCATACTACAGACATATAAGAGAGGGCAGTATACAAGGTAAATAAGTTTGCGTTGTTAGTAACAAAACAAGGGTGGAACCGAGGAGGGCACTGAAATAATAAATGTTTTGTTTCTGAAATTGTGTGTGTACTGACGCTTTACAAGATAGTCTGTACTTATCTGGTGAAGTTGCATTTGAAAGTATGAAAGTTTCTGTGTTATAGTAAGTCTGTATTATAAAGCGGTTTTTTTATATTTTTACTAGCTGTCCCCCGCGGTTTAACCTGCGTTATATCAGATTTTTGGTTATTAAAAAAAGAAGATAAAAAGTGTTCTATGTCTGTCCTCTGGTCCTAAGCTACATCCCCACCAATTTTGAGCCAAAACGGTTCTGCCGTTCTAAAATGTGGAACTAACACGACTTTCTTTTATATATATTTTTATTAATATTGTAATTGCTCTGATACAATTACACAACAATACAAATAAATTAACTCTTGTGAGAAACAATAATTTCTTCATAAATAGTATTTATTATAATTAGGGTTTTATAATAAACTTAATTACTATAATTCACAAAGTCTAAAAGCCAAAAGTTTTAATTAACTAAAACAACTAAAAATCCGACCCTTGTAAACAATTTCACGCTTACTTACTTTTTAAGAATTAAATTAAATAACAAATTATACATTCAGTTAAAGTGACTGTTGATTTTCGGAGAAAAAATATTTGTTTGAAAGAGAAACGGTTGAAATTGTAGTTTAATAAAAATAGAGGTCTAGAAGAGGTTAAAATCTCGCATTAACTTCGCAGAGAGGTCTCTTATGTGCAATTACTCTGAACGTATTTTTGCAGTATTTTTAAACCAACTTCATTAAGGAGGAGATCGTAAATTCATTTGTATGTTTTTCTTTGTTTTAGTTTGGTTTCTTAAGAGATTTCTTTGAAAATTGTGCATGGGTTGGAATATCGAATTGGTTTAATTTCTTAAAGAGACATTTGAACACCTCAAAAGGCAACAAAGAGTAAAGAATAAAAAGAAAACGAAAGTAAAATAACGCCTTAAATTTTAATGGAATAGGAATTTTCTTTCGTTCTTAATTTATACTTATTTAAGATAAGTATAAATTCTGAACTCCACGAAAAAAAGTTAACAAAACCAAAGACGTCGACTTCCGAAACTAAAGTCATTTTTCTTTCTGTTCTATTTACTAAAAAACTCGTGTAATTCAATTTTTTTAGGACCGGTAAACAAAAAGGACAATGTGCATGTGTTTGTTGCAGTGACAAACCGGTAATTTGTCCATCGGGCACCTGGGCCCGTATTAATAAACGCGCGTTACTCAGATCAAAACTCGTACTTGATACCAAACTTAGGATCCTGTTCGAATTAATAAACGATATTGAAGTTGAGCTCAAGTTATGGATTAGGTGTACGTCATCAGCTGAGTGTAGACTGATTAATAAACGGAACATGACATTTAGTGACGTATTCGTTCACATCAAGTACAGCGCAATGAGTAGCTGATCTTGGTAACTGAGATGCGTTTATTATAAGCGACGATCTTGAGCGCCTGTCATCGCAATAATCCGGTATCAAATGATATCGCACTTCAGGTCGTATTTAAGTAACGTCTATTAATACGGGCCCTAGTGTCAGCGGTTGACAGCGGGACCTTTCACTTTGGTAACGCCAGGCTACGAGACTTGCAACACACTGAACACTTTTTTTAAATTACTTTCTGCATGTACTTAATGTATTAATTAAACACAAGCCAAAGATACAGATAAAACCAAGGGGAGACCCTCGGTTTTATCTGTATCTTTGGTAACCATTCCGTAGTGGGATATTATATGTACAGCTTATACTAGGTGTATTTTTGGTCTTGCTCAACCCGCTAGGAGATGATTCTACTCATAACAGCAAACAACTTTTATTATGGAACCAACTCCAAAATCTCGAAAAAATATCACCTGTTTCATACATTATGGTCGGGATTGAACTTTTCTTAGAAACAGCTGATATTTTTTAAAGAAAGACATAAAAATATTTTTTCATTTCAACAATTTTTCCTTTTATTCGGTTAACCACACCAACAGCTCTTCAGCTTTATAATTTATTACAGATTTAGACTCTCCTTTTGTTGATGATAAAATATTGCTTAATAGGTTAAAAGATCTAGGCGTACATACAGACGTAAATCTTCATTTTATACTATGTAAAAAAACTTAAAAAAAAAATAACCGCCTTCAAAAATCTAAAACCCAAAAATAACTAAAACTTCGGAAGTCGGTGGCAACACAAATTGACTGGCAGAACAGAAGCCACCGACTTCCGAAATTTTAGTTATTTTTGGGTTATCGGTTTTTGAAGGCGGTTATTACGTTTTTGAAAAATGTTTTTATTTATTACTTTTTAGTGTCGACTCCCAATGTTCGACTGTGTATTAAAGTATCTTTCAAAGTATAACGGTCATTCTCCGATTCGGCGTTATTTGCCTAATTACCGTAACCATTTTTATTTTTCACTGATTTACCCTAAACTCATTAAAATATGAAACTAGTAAAAAATACGAATTCAATAATAAATGAGGCATGTTTTAAATAATGGTAGTTTTCTAGTTATTGAGATTTAAAAAAATTATGAGTACGGTAATTAGAAAAGTTTAATATCTTATGCCACGGTAATTAGAAAACACTGACAATTTTAAGTAAAATGTGATATAATATAATAAAAATAACACACATTAATAATTTGTATACATCGATTTATATAAAAAGAATCCCTATTTCCCTTTATCATCTTTGGACCGATTTCACTAAATCTTTGTTGTGTTTGTTATTGTTTGGAGAAGGTTCTTATGGAAAAAAAAATAAAAATTAAAAGGGTACTTTAGGGTAGTGTAGTTTAGAGTAAAGTAGGGTAGAGTGGGATATAGTTGGGTAGGCTAGAGCAGGCTAAAGTGGGATATAGTAGGGTAGGCTAGAGTAGGGTATAGTAGGAGTGAAGCCGTGGGTTCGTTTTCGCGTTATTTTCATACAGATTATTTACATTTTTAAATATTGATATAAAAAAAACAAAAACATGTAAGAATATAAAAAACAGTAGCCCAACGGCATCGGGAACAGGGTCCCAGCTACCGGTGATCAGGGCTTCAGAGAGAAGAACTTCCTAACGATGCGAGCCGTGTCCAAAAGCTTCTGAATGAAGCCCTAGATCCAGCCATCTGACGAGAGCCTCCTTAGGTGTTGGTCGAGACTCTTGGCTATTAAACCATTGGCAGAAACAACTATCGGCACATGACCGTTGAGTCCACATTCAACATGTCAACAATCTCGCGAGCCAAGTCGATACTTAATTTTTATTATCTTTCTCGGTCTTCACAAGGTTCTTGTCACGCGGGACCGTTACGTCAACGAGCATTGCGCGCCGCTCCAATCGATCCACCACCACTATATCAGGCTTGTTTGCTACAACAGTCCTTTCAGTGATGATGTATCGACCCCGGTACAATGTGACATTGCCATCTTCAGATTCTACGAGGCCGTATCTCAGAGCAAGTTGCTGATTGATAATCCTGGCTACTAGGTTGTGCCCATTCAAGTCCTCTTTGTTAGCAAGACGAGAATAATCAGAGATAGTGTGTCGAATCGTTCTCCCGGCAGGTGACACGCCCGACATAAGTTAACCGTACCATCTTTAACAATAAATTCCCGATAATTCTTCGTCATGATAACCTTATCCATAATTGTACAGACAAAACCTTCGGCTTCCCCAAATTGGTCACCAAATTGTAGCTACTAAAGTGACACTAAAAAGTCTACATCGGGCCCATGCAGGGCCCGGAAAAACCGCACGTGTAGCGCCTCACTCTACCATACTTCCTCACGATCCTTTGCCTCAAGCACTACAAGTTTGCGCCAGTTCTCTTTAGTTAAGGAGAGCGGAGTGAGGTTCTTGACCACAGTAGCCACATCTCGTATACTCGGTGCTGACGTGGGGAACCACGTCAGCTTTAAGGAAATAATCCCGGAGATACAACCTCCGGGTCTCGCAGTTGAGGAGAGACTTAGCATTAAGAAAGCCTCGTCCTCCACATATCCGCGGGATTATATATATATCCCGCGGATATGCCTCATCAACTCATCACTGATGATCACGGGTAATGCTCAAGCAGCGCGCTTGAGCATCATGCATGTAGATTGACTTCTGTACCCATCTATTTTGAGGCTACAGTTAGTAAATAAGAATTAATTTTTCGTACAACGGTAATTATAAACATACGGTAATTAGTATACGGTAATTAGAAAACGATAGATTTTCTTAAAAATTTCGGAAACCAACAAAATATGCAAATACTGGCTTATTACAACATACGGAGGCCAAAGTACTGCCTCGATTTACATGATCAACTTAGGTCTAACTTAAAAAATCAAATTTATATAATGTGAAACGGTAATTAGAAAAGTTTGTAACCAAGGTTACGGTAATTATATACAAGAGCGCTTTATTAACGGTACACTAACGTTAGAGACGTGCAACTGCTGGACATCATCTTTGGACCGATTTCACTAAATCTTTGTTGTGTTTGTTATTGTTTGGAGAAGGTTCTTATGGAAAAAAAAATAAAAATTAAAAGGGTACTTTAGGGTAGTGTAGTTTAGAGTAAAGTAGGGTAGAGTGGGATATAGTTGGGTAGGCTAGAGCAGGCTAAAGTGGGATATAGTAGGGTAGGCTAGAGTAGGGTATAGTAGGAGTGAAGCCGTGGGTTCGTTTTCGCGTTATTTTCATACAGATTATTTACATTTAATATTGATATAAAAAAAACAAAAACATGTAAGAATATAAAAAACAGTAGCCCAACGGCATCGGGAACAGGGTCCCAGCTACCGGTGATCAGGGCTTCAGAGAGAAGAACTTCCTAACGATGCGAGCCGTGTCCAAAAGCTTCTGAATGAAGCCCTAGATCCAGCCATCTGACGAGAGCCTCCTTAGGTGTTGGTCGAGACTCTTGGCTATTAAACCATTGGCAGAAACAACTATCGGCACATGACCGTTGAGTCCACATTCAACATGTCAACAATCTCGCGAGCCAAGTCGATACTTAATTTTTATTATCTTTCTCGGTCTTCACAAGGTTCTTGTCACGCGGGACCGTTACGTCAACGAGCATTGCGCGCCGCTCCAATCGATCCACCACCACTATATCAGGCTTGTTTGCTACAACAGTCCTTTCAGTGATGATGTATCGACCCCGGTACAATGTGACATTGCCATCTTCAGATTCTACGAGGCCGTATCTCAGAGCAAGTTGCTGATTGATAATCCTGGCTACTAGGTTGTGCCCATTCAAGTCCTCTTTGTTAGCAAGACGAGAATAATCAGAGATAGTGTCGAATCGTTCTCCCGGCAGGTGACACGCCCGACATAAGTTAACCGTACCATCTTTAACAATAAATTCCCGATAATTCTTCGTCATGATAACCTTATCCATAATTGTACAGACAAAACCTTCGGCTTCCCCAAATTGGTCACCAAATTGTAGCTACTAAAGTGACACTAAAAAGTCTACATCGGGCCCATGCAGGGCCCGGAAAAACCGCACGTGTAGCGCCTCACTCTACCATACTTCCTCACGATCCTTTGCCTCAAGCACTACAAGTTTGCGCCAGTTCTCTTTAGTTAAGGAGAGCGGAGTGAGGTTCTTGACCACAGTAGCCACATCTCGTATACTCGGTGCTGACGTGGGGAACCACGTCAGCTTTAAGGAAATAATCCCGGAGATACAACCTCCGGGTCTCGCAGTTGAGGAGAGACTTAGCATTAAGAAAGCCTCGTCCTCCACATATCCGCGGGATTATATATATATCCCGCGGATATGCCTCATCAACTCATCACTGATGATCACGGGTAATGCTCAAGCAGCGCGCTTGAGCATCATGCATGTAGATTGACTTCTGTACCCATCTATTTTGAGGCTACAGTTAGTAAATAAGAATTAATTTTTCGTACAACGGTAATTATAAACATACGGTAATTAGTATACGGTAATTAGAAAACGATAGATTTTCTTAAAAATTTCGGAAACCAACAAAATATGCAAATACTGGCTTATTACAACATACGAAGGCCAAAGTACTGCCTCGATTTACATGATCAACTTAGGTCTAACTTAAAAAATCAAATTTATATAATGTGAAACGGTAATTAGAAAAGTTTGTAACCAAGGTTACGGTAATTATATACAAGAGCGCTTTATTAACGGTACACTAACGTTAGAGACGTGCAACTGCTGGTGTTTCGCGGTACACATGGAGGAGACGAGACGAGTTCGGAAGTGGTGTGCCAAATACTGTTTTTTAGGGGTGTGCACTCGAGAACAGAATATGTCACGGTAATTATAACTTTCCCTCGGACATCCGATAATTTAATGATAATTATTTATAGACTGGTTCTAGTGAGTCAATATTTTACTATGCGATACACGTTGTTTAACACCATTTAAAATGTTGAATAGATCAAAGTAAACCTCTAAGTCATAAAAATTACAAGTAAGTTTTAACATTAAGACAGTGTGCGGACACGTTACGGTAATTAGAGAACAGAGGTTTTTGAACTTAGATTAAATTAATTTAGTCTTAAATACTTTAAACAGAAGCCTGTGTTTTTGTTTATGGCTAGATAGGGATGCTATCTAACATATAAAAAATATTGGATGATTGAATATGATAAAAGTACGGATTATTCAAGCCCGGACACGTAAAATTTGCTTATCGGAGAATGGCCGATAAGATGAATCTTTCTACTTTTTTTTTTGTTTTTGGTGAATTTTTCGAGAAGCACTGAACCCATCGCCACAAAATTTATATGGGATCACCCCTGAATCATGACTTATCAAACAAAAAAAGAACCATCGAAATCCGTTTACAATTGACGGAGATATCGCGTAACAAACATAAAAAAAAACATACAGATGAATTGAGAACCTCCTCTTTTTTTGAAGTCGGTTAAAAAAGTAATTTATGAATTTTCTTTCCCATTTTTCTATAATTATTTAAAAAAGCCGTTAAGAACGGACTGCTAGATAAATTTTATATTTTAAAAGTTTTTAATAATTTCATGTAAATATACAATTTGAATTTGACTGGAATTCACAGCGGAAGTTCCGCAGTTGTATCAGTTCTGTATGCCATAGTCCTCATACCCAGTTGTCAGTTGTCTTGTCAATTAACAGACAGATCCGAACACCGTACTAGTCTATACCTACCTAGTGATTACTGAACACGTTAGGCGCTTGCCTAAATTAAACTTTCAACGACCAAGCGACAGCCGGCTGTCGGGCTGCTATTTTTTTATATATTGTGCCTCGAATCACGTGTGTTTGAAGTTTTCATTAGTTTCTCCTAGAGTCAGCGATTTTTGACCCGAAGCTGGATTGATATACATCTCAAATGGCAATTAGAGACAATGAGATAAATTTTTGCCTCTTAAATTTTTTTGGAATTTATTCCATGGAAAGGAGATTACCCATATCGAAGTTTTTTAAAGTTGTTTTTTATATGATTTTTTGTGATTATGAAAAAAAAGAAATAACGTTTTATTGTTTGATTTTTCTGTTGTCTGTAGGGAAATAAACAATATGGCGGATTTTCTTTCATAAAAATAGACTTGTGGCGAGTTTACACATACTTATTTTCGTGACGAATTAACTTTGTGACGAATATACAATAACCCCTATAAACTACAGTCGTGGATAAAAAATGGCAGATGTAGTACTTACTTTTTACAAATAAAGAAATATTATCTATTAATTTTCTGGGGTTTTTAATACTCGATTTGTATGTGTAAGTTTGAGGTTAGTTTTGTAACACAATTTCTACTAGTATAAGTACTCCTTACACTAACAATATGATATTATCTTTATTTATTTTTTTTATTAAATTGCATAATTATTTTGCTTCATTACCAAATGGATCCGAAACTCAACTCCTAAAAAGAACAGAACTTATTTTAGGGGGGGATTGGGGGAAGCCCCCCCATACCACTCCCAACTTTAGGAGCCCCATGGTTACGGAGATATCGATGATCAAAGTTTGAGGTTATGTTACGTCAATTTTGAGGTTAAGTTAAGATTTTTTCGTGTAAAATAATTTTTCACTCTAATGTCTAAAAAAGATAACTCGACGATCCTTATTAGTTTTCAAAATATAATTGTATTATAGACATGATAAAATTGAACGAAACACCCCTCCGCCGTGAACGAAACGTAAAACGTCAAATTTGACATTTACTTTGACAATTTATCTAACCTAAAAATGGCGTATTATTTTTCATTCTGTATGGAAATATGTAAACTTCAAAAAAAAAATCTCGTAAACCGTGAGTCTCCTAACCTTAAAACTACGTGAAAAAGCCTTCAGTTAGTGAGTACTATCTACAAATAAAATACGAACTTCCAACTCGACGGCTCATAATGGAAACTTTAGCCTTATTTTAGCCTCTAAAACCTATAAATAAATTAAAAAGAGATTTCATGTTAAGCAGTGAAATCAATTCACCAATTCAATATTTTTTTCGCCCAGACACGTGACACGCGTTCCCTGTCCGCCAAGTACATTCACCGCAGATACATTCAATTAAAATCGTTAAAATAATGGATTCCAAAACCTCGTTGGTATTGCAATTAAGAAAATTGTTTTTGTTATAGTGCTGCACGTTTTTTGTTTTTTTGTGTGTCTAATTTATATTGGCATATGTATTTGAATACTACCGTTGACATTAGGGCGTCCCGAAAAATTCACTTAGACAAGCGGTTAGTCCGAAAGAAAGTTGAAACTAGTTGCTCGCAAGTTACATACGTATACGAGACACTGGCATTTAAAAGGTTATAAAAAAATTATCTCACAGTATCTGATAATCGTTTTGAAAGCTCATAAATGGTATGCTCTGCCTGTCGGTTTTCATACGAACTTTCATCTCTTAACTCCGCTGGCGGTTGAATTTTCATATCGCTTTGAGGCGTGTCTCTGCCTAATAAATGTTATGTGCTCGTGTTTCTTCTTCAGTTGAGCTTCAGTATTTTCGGCTGTGCGTTGATTACCTTAACAGGCCTAAACTTTTGCCCAAATCTTTGCCTGCGTGGATTTTGGACCACTAGTTTACCCCCTTAGGTCCGAATTCCCAAAATCCTTTCTCAGTGGCTACCTATCCTCACTGAGGATCCAATTTTCATGGCTCTAAGATCAGCAGCTTGGGCGGTGCGTCCGACAGTTTACCGTTTTAAATAAACAGACTAAGACTAAGATACTAACGACCGGAGTTTACACGGGTGTTACAAATCTTTACAAAATCTGGCTTTTCTCTATTATAATACGCACGTATAACATTATAATGTTCCTCTTTAATCACTCTGTCATTAAAAAAACTGCATCAAAACCCGGTGCGTAAAAGATTTAAGTATACATAGGTACGGATAGACAGGAAAGCGACTTCGTTTTATACTACATAGTGAATATTGGTAGGCTAGGTACACGCTTTGAGTAGTTCCAATGTTGACCGATCGATTTATCAATTAGTATGGGTGCCGGCATCCTCTTTGTCTCTGGGGTGCCGACGCATCATTCTGCGAGGGGCATATTGCGATGTCTATAGTCAGGTACTGGTTAACATCGTGTGGGCCTACTAGCGTGTTTACTTCATGCCATAATCTATACTAATATTATGAAGAGAAAAGAATGGATTGTTTGTTTGCATTTAGTAGGCTCCGTAAATACTGAACCGATTTGAAAAGTTCTTTCACTGATATAAAGATATGTTATCAGCGAGTAACTTAGGCTATATAACATCACGATATGACCAATAGGAGCAGAGCAGTTGACCAAAAACCTATCATTATCTATATTTATTATCCGTTTAGTTATTAAAACTCTTACTTTTAGTAAGCCGTTAGGTGTAAGCTGATTTTAATGTAATATCCATTTTTTCACTGCAGAACAAACACTGAAGTAAATAAAATAGAAAATTGTGGAAAAATTAGGTTATTTTGTCGAGTTATAGTGCTTTTTTATGTGACATTAAAGTAAACTAGCTTTTGCCCGCGACTTCGTCCGCGTGGAATTATAATTCCCGTTCCCGAGGGATTCCCAAGATGGAAACTATCCTATGTCCTTTTTCGGGTCCCAGACTATATCTGTACAAAATTTCATTCAAATCGGTTCAGTGGTTTAGGCGTGAAGAAGAGACAGACAGACAGAGTTACTTTCGAATTTATAATACGGATGTAAAAAAATATTTAGTGAATATTTTCCTAATTTGACCTTTTAACATATATCTCTAAATACTAAAGAGTATTAACCTTTCGACGACCAAGTGACAGCCGGCTGTCGCGCTGCTATTGTCTTTCTAGTGTGTCTCGAATCACGTGTGTTTGAATGTTTAATTAAACTAATTTCAAGGTTATAAAGTTTAGTGACCATCACCCTAAAAATATATACGAATACACTATTTATTATTAATTGATGCATAAATACGCATAGTAATAGTAATGGCTTTACTATTTTTTTCCCATTTGTAATTTACTCTATAATAAAATTACTTTTTCACTCCTCACCACCTTTTAAATAATGGACATCAAATTAATTTGAACTTTTTTTCCCCTTAGCGGCCGCACCTGCATTGAGGCGCCAACCCTGACCTATACAATAAGGGGGAAGCTTCACACGCAAAATGCATCCAGGTCAAGCGAGTAGTTGTGACGTCATTGCGTTACCACCGGTATGCGTGACTCGTGAAATCCTTTGTAGGTGGTTTAATATTAAGATACTAGCTGTCCACCTATGTTTTTGGTTACTGCTCCGCTATATTATACTTTAAACATATTGCTGCTTGACGTTTTGGCAGGGTTACACCTGCCATGGTCGCAAGCAGACTGTTCGGCGACACTACTCCGTCGATGAAGATGAAGATAGATTTTCATCTACCCTCAATGTTGACGATTGTCCACTATAAGGCCGCGTACACACTAAAGTCATTGTGTCCGGTTTTTTTGTCGACTGCTCCGCTTCCGTAGGTCAAAGCGTGTGATTATGTAGCCTATGTGTTACTCTCATTGTAAAGCTATGTTACTCGTGAAAGAGTAACAAACATCCATGCAGATTTACATTCATACTCACAAACTTTCACATATCTAAAATCTGTAATTAGTGAATACTTTAGTCTAGTTCATAAAATGCCAGTTTGGTTTACGGGTAAAAAAAATATTGGTGAAAAGTAGGACTGCAATATACTACTTAAAAATTGTATTCTCTACTTGTTTATAAACCATAATTTATTATATTAAAGAGAATACAATAATTTACAATCTCAAATATTACAATGTCAAGATCTTCTATTTTAAAACATACTCGTAATTTGTAATGACCACAGAAAGTGATATGATAGCCTGGTAGTATTTATTTCGTAATTTTCAGAAATCTGAAAGTCTGCAGTAAATACAATCATTAATGTTAATTTCATGTCGCATTTTAACGAAATTCAATGTAAAAAGATCAATAAGGTAAAATCTATTGGAATGGGTGACTAGATTCAACTATTTTTAAATGTAATTGACATTTTATAGTGCCTATAGGGTCTAATGGAAATAAACAATTCGATTTTGAAGTTTCATTATCGGAAATTCTGATTTGTGTACTGAAGTTTTGAAGTAAACTTCAATACACAAATCAGAATTTACTTAATTTATACTTACGATGGTTTCAAATGAATGAGAATAGGCAATAAACTCCACACTATTACCAGGCGTCCGTCACTCGCTCAAGGCCACGCGTTTTATGCCTACCGCTTCGTGTATCGTCGACGATACAACGAACACCGGGCTGTCGCGCGCCCGGCTGAGTGCTCGCGCGTCACGGGTACAGCGCTGACTATCAAAATGCCGAAACCACGTAATTATTGCCTGATTATTGTGCAATTCCCCTGTTTCCCAATTCTCTTATTTCCCTTTTGATTATTTATTAAAATTATTCACGCGGTTTTGGATATTTTTGACACTAAAATATATTAGTCGGGAATTCAAGGAACGAAAAATATGCATCAGTCAATTTATCAAACTAAAAAATATTCGATCAACAAATAAAATAATAATTGTTTTTCTAAAACATTCGTTTTATTACCATTGTCATCATACGTATAACCCTAGCAGATTTGCTGGACGCCACGCACACACGTTAGTCGCGCGGCGGGCAAAAGAATCTCAACTCTCTTAGTGCGTACTTATGGTACATTTCTCCTTGCTGCAAACAACTGGTATTATTATTATGATTTTGTAGGCTATTATAGCGTAGGTATTTTGGTTTTTGTATTGGAGTGAAGTATCTGTTACGTAGTAACTATTTATTAATCTGTGCTATTACTCCATTCAACTGCAACTAAACATAGAAACAGTGTTACACGTTGCATTAACAATGTTTAATGGAAAGCGATATTTCCTTGCTGTCTGTTAATGCCCCATTGTATAAAAATACAAAAGAGTGTTCAATAATAACGCTTCTTAATAACGTTTGTAGGCCTTGGTTGTATAAACATTTATCTAATAATTCCAATGAATGAAACTGCCAATATCTGTTTCAGAGGTGTTACGTTTTACACGGTTACAATGGTGCTGATTTTCTTGGTCACAAACTAAACCAAAGTTAAGTTAAGTGCGTCTTTGTTTTTCCATTTCATTAAGAAAAGGACAGAAGATACATATAAGTTCAAACCTGTCAAATTAGCCAACGCCCGAAGTAAATCGAAGTATTTTTAGTTGTCATGTTTTTAGTTGCGCCTAAATTATCTATGGAGTGTCTTAATTTGACAGTACCCAACTAATATTTTATCTTCTGTCCTTTTCTTAATGAAATGGACAGAAAAAGATGCAGTGAACTTTTAGTCTAGTTTGTGAACAAGGGAATCGGTACCATTATCTGTTACGGAGTTACGTGTTACGAAGTTACGTGTTACGGAGTTACAATAGTCGGTCTGGTCGTTTGATTTTACAATACCGTGACAGAGAACAGATCCCGTTGCGGAAAAAATGTAAATTGGGCTCGCACATCGGCGGGGTTATTACCTATGAAACAGCAATCAGCAATATTTGCTGATTGCGCGGTCACCGCGCGATTAATTGCTTAACGTCAAAAAAAATCGTATTATGTATGAACCGATTGCTAATCGTTTGCTGATTGTTCTAATGCACTTATTACTACGATGACGATAAAGTAGCAATCGCTGGAACTAATTAAATATCACCTATAACAAAAATAACTTAACTTTGCTCTTAAAAACCATACTAAATACGAAACCACCAAACGAAAAATGTATACTTTAGTTAACTGATTGCTCCACAGAGGCAGCACTATCGCTAGATTGCTATTTGACGTGACGTATTTTGAATTGACGTTTGAGAAGCAAATATTGCTAAATTATCGCGATCGCTCGGCAATTGCAAGATACGTAATCCCGGTGCGGGTTCGTACAAACTGTTTCTTTTTTAACCCTGACGCAAAAATAGATAATTATGTTGTTGGCCAACCTGCGAGTTTCGGAGTATTTTAAGTGGTAGTGGTAGGTGGTAGGTTTGTAGTAGGAGGTATCGGCTCAGTCGTTTCGTAGTTATCAACTCGAATCGCATACCTATTTCTTATTACATTTAACTTGAAACTTTAACTTTTGATAATACAGCAAACTCCTGAAGATGTAGGTCTTGACAGACAGGAACATAAATGATAAGTTTTTCTTTTGTGGCATAGATACTCAAAGAAAAAAAAACTGGTACAAACATGGTTTATTTTGGGCTCCATTGCAGAGCTAGGCAGGCTCAATTTGCAAAAAAAATCAGATAACTTAAGTTATATTTACGGAATAAAACTAGCTTTGAAACGAGACAGACAAATAAAGGAATATCTGCAGCAACCACAACTCAATGATATTTCGATAGATGTTACTCAAATGCGATCTCAAGTGCGATATCATTTGATACCAAATTATTACGATGACAGAAGCTCAAGATCGTCGCTAATTAATAAACACATCTCAGTTTCCAAGATTTGTCATCTTGAGTGCACCCATTCTTGTAAACTTAAGTGTCAAGTTTCGTTTATTGATCAGTCTACACTCGGCTGATGACGTACACCTTATCCGGGACTTGAGCTCCTGAACAATCTCGTTTATTAATACGAAGAGGATCCTAAGATTGGTATCAAGTACGAGTTTTGATCTGAGTAACGTTTGTTAATACGGGCCTAAGTATCAAGAGCTGTCAAAATCTGCTAAGTGAGGTCGTACCATAAAGTATTGGCCGTAGTGAACTACTCGCAGCGAACATGTAACGTTACGCCGTCTAATCTCCGTGTAATATGCCCGCGTAACACTCAAAGAGTTCGTCAAACAACCAACCAGCGCAATGAGCAACGAGCCGATCGTTTTGCGTACTGGTTGCACAAACGCTTGCTTTGTAACACGTAACATAGCACCGCGTAACACAGGTCAGTACCCGGTTTTATGTACGTTTTTATGTTGTTATGAGTTAAGAAATTAAAGGTAGTACAGTCGGAGACAGACAGTTGGAAACAGTACTACCTATATGAAATTATCGATATGCTGTCAGATACACAATTTAATTTTACATTTTATTATGTATACAAAATAAAAATAATTCAAAGAACGATATTCATAAGTGTGCTGCTTTAATTTAACTAGATCGCTTTAAATTTCATACGAGGTGACCCTCGAAAGTGAACTTCATTGATTATTATGTCTTAACGAACTCGTACTATGAACAATACTTTGTTATAATAATATCGATCAAAGTTTTTCTGACTTCTTGAAAAGAAGTCTAATAATATTACTAAAAATATTTTTCTTTCTGCCGAAGTTTTAATTATTCTTAATCAACATTCATCAACATAAGCTTTGTTAACATTTCTTTTATTAACATTATTAATTAATTAATTTGCCACCTTGCCAAGTATATAAGCCCGGAATTGGGACCTTTTGGCATCCTATGCATAAGGGCTCTTTCGATATACGCGTTTTTAATAAATGAACATTACTTAGCACGTAAGTACTTCAGCTAAGCACTATACCTGTCATTGTTATACAACAGTCAAACGTCAAGTGCACGATAGAGACGGAATATAGCCAAGCTACAGACCGTGCTAAGTAATGACTATTAATGTTGCCATTAGAAAGCTCGAAAAGTTAGTACTAAAATTGACATTTGACAGTCACGACCGGTAGTCAAAAGTCAGAAAATCTGTCATTTATTCTTACCTAGGGGATTTTTATTGATGTATTCCCGGTGTACCCATTAACTCTGTCCCCATTATGGGGACAGCAGGAAATTATAAAATTTTCTCTCTTTTGTCCCCATTAACGTTTTCTCGTCAGGTCTTAAAATTAAGTTAGTGTCTCGTTTGTAAGGCTAATAGGCAGTCGCTGTAAGTGAAAAATATTGAAAAATACTGCTAGACAGGAAGCTGACCCTAACTCAGTTGGAAAAGGCTAGGGAGGCGACTTTTTACCCTTTGTGTCGGTTATTAAATCAGGTCGCAACATCCTTGCTTCTAATTTCCTGTGCACGAGGCTCTGTATTCTAGGAATAGCTTTTGAGTGCTAAAGTAAAAAGACAGTGAAGCATAAAATCATCAGTCGATTGAAAAACGATTTTTAACTTGAGATTTTTATGCATGAATATTTATTTCAAAGCTAGAACAGCTACAGAATTGTGTTCTAAGCTTTTGTAGTAAAATAATACAGCGTAATCTTGGGTCGACTAAAATGTAGATAATAAGTAAAGGTATATATTCTGATTTTATTAAAATATTTAAATACACCACAAGTTTTTCTATTAATGGTCTTCTGAAAATAACGGAGAGTACCAACTCCAATCTATTCTAAGACATTGGCCCCAAAATTACGTCATGTCCCATAAATTTACGTTTTTCTTCTATATTTCAACTCAATTAAATTACTGAAAGTAAGTGAAATATTGAGACAAGATTTGACTGTTTACTTAAAGAGAGTCGAGTTCGATTTTTACTTTTAAGAGGCGAGGAAATGGCTGGTTACCTCATTTGTCTGCTTACTACGTAGTGCAGTGTCTTATTGTTTAAGCTGGCTATATTGGATTATTCCGATCTGTCACCCCGTTTTGTCCCCACGGGTGACAGATAGGAAAAAAAAGTTCGATTTGTCCCCCAGTTAGCAATGTGTGGAACACATTTTCTATTAACCTCTTCTTGCTACTGCGCGCCTAGTACTTTTGATTGATTTAAAAGTATCTTAAGTATCTCAGTATTTTACCAACCCATGGGGACAAAACGGGGTGACAGATCGGAATAACCCGCTATATTAGCCTTAGGTGTCGAGGGGCGATGTGTCGACTATCATTATAAACATGCGTCAGTCCACTGCTAGGGATAAACCCTTCTTTTTTTTGTTCCGGGGTTGTAAATCCTCATGGATGTCCTCGATCCTGGGGGGGCCAAGGGGTCTGACCGACCCTTTGACATGAAAATTGAAGGGTGTATTCTTTGTGAAGAATAAGCTAAGTTTAGCTCTACTAAGAAATAATTTTTGGTAATTCCAACCCTAAATCGGAATTCCGATATTCACGAGAGCGAAGCCGCCTTCGAAAGCTAGTTATTTATGATGATATCTATCTCACAAAGTGTTACTAGGTATAAAAAACTTAAGACGAAGCCCTTATAAAAAAGTTACCGACAGTTACAACATAGTTATAATAACACTGTATTCTGTATGTAAGTATGAAATGTAGGTTAATGGTATCATCCAACCTAATGTTCTGAGAAAACACGTTACAAACGAGCATACTACTAAGCTAATGTGACGGCGGTTATATCGCAAACTAAATTACGACCACAAACTGTACACTTACATTGAAACTTTATTTTAAAAAGATTTTTATTCGAATAAATAGAAAAAAACAGACACAAGATAAACTATGTTTTTGATTTAACTGACTGTTTTGTTAGTCAACGCCTGTACGGGTTCGATTCTCACCCGGGACAAAGTGTATGTTTTGTGTCTGAATGTTATTTAAGTGAATTTTTTAAAATCCTTGCGTAGTGGATTCTTACTATTCACAAGCTCAGCAATTTGGGCCGTGCGTTGATATATTAACTACTAGCTTCTGCCCGCGGCTTCGCTCGCGTTAGAAAGAGACAAAAAGTAGCCTGTTACTCTCCATCTTTCCAACTATCTCCACTTAAAAAATCACGTCAATCCGTCGCTCCGTTTTGCCGTGAAAACTCAAACTCAAAAACTCAAACTCAAAACTATTTTATTCAAATAAACCATTTACAGGTACTTTTGAATCGTCAAGGTGTCAGTCTGTCAGAAAAATGAAGCTAGTTGCTCGTTCCAAGGAGTAGGTCTCATGGAGAAGAGCGAGCAAGAAACTCCATGGACACTCTTTTAAAAATCAATAGATTACAAAAATTTGGTTACATCATTCATTGTAGAATTTAAAGTACTATGTGAGAACAACGTAACAAGTCATAATGTAAGAAGACATATTGTAAATTTAAGGAATCAAAACAAAATTTAAAATAACTGTGGCAGCTAAGAGATGACCAGTCTCAGCAGACAGCGCCCGTTCACGGACATGACGTGTGGATCGGCACCAAATAGCTCAACCATTTTGAAGGGAACCAAATGATCCAACACACACGCCACCGTCAGTGAGACATTTGAGTGAGCATGACAAACTCCCAGCTGCCAGAGTACATTCAGTCAATGACAGACAGAAAAAATGCAAAGAACATAGTGCTCACATTGTATGCTATGTGAATTTATATAAAACAAACACTGACTCGACACAATACTATTATTTTTGTAGTTTTACAATCAGCACTAGCGTCGAATACTAATTAATTACACGGTTGTGGAGCAAGACCAGCAGTCAGCCAAGCATTTTGGTCATTAATGTTATCCCCTAATTTATAATAAGCTCGGCTACATAATGTGCGTTTTATATAAGATTTAAATTTAGTTTCAGTTAGTTGAGTAATTTGGGGAGGTATTTTATTATAACACTTTAAACAGTACCCCATAAAGGAAGTATCTACTTTAGCCAGCCTAAAACCAGGTTGGATTAACTGGTCCCTATTTCTTGTATTATAATTGTGTCTATCGCCCCTTTTACCAAATAGATGGAGATTTTTCCTAACGTACATGATGTTTTCATAAATGTATTGAGAAGGTACCGTCATAATGTTAATTTCCTTAAACAGTTCCCGTAGGGAATCGCGCATACGAAGATTGTAAATGGCTCTGACTGCTCTTTTCTGCAGAATAAAAATAGACTCGATGTCTGCAGCTCGTCCCCACAGTAAAATCCCGTAAGACATAACACTATGAAAATAACTAAAGTAAACTAACCTCGCGGTGTCTACATCAGTGTAATGCCGGATTTTCCTAACGGCATACGCTGCCGAACTTAGGCGTCTTGCGAGAGATGCTAAATGAGGACTCCATTGTAGCCTTGAGTCAAGCGTGATCCGTAGGAAAACAGTTTCAGTGACGAATTCTAGTTTCTCCTTATTCAATACTATGTCATAGTTATTGCTTTTGACATTTGGCAAAGCGAATCTAATGCATTTAGTTTTATTTCCATTTAATACTAAATTATTTGCCGTGAACCAATTATGTACTTGAAGTAAAGCATTATTAATGTTATCAAAATTATTGGCCTTCCTGTTTATCTTAAAAATCAAGGAAGTGTCGTCGGCAAACAATACCATTTGTGGCTGGCTTTTTAATAAGTGTGGGAGGTCATTTACGTAAACTAAAAAGAGAAAGGGACCCAGGATTGAGCCCTGTGGAACTCCCATTTCTACTTTTAAACCATCAGAATTTACCCCATTTATCTGAACTGTGTGGAGCCTATTATTTAAATACGATTTTACCAAACTTTGCGCAAGTTTACCCAGTCCGTAATGCTGGAGTTTCAAAAGTAATGTGTTATGATCTACGCAATCAAATGCTTTGGAAAGGTCACAGAAGATCCCAATGGCATCGTGTGCTTCTTCCCACGCAGTATATATGTGTTTTAATAAAGTAACACCGGCGTCGGTTGTGCAACGCCCTTTAGTGAAACCAAACTGCTGATCATGCAAGATTTTATTGGTGTTAAAATGAATCAGCATTTGATTGAGCATTATCCTTTCGAACACCTTGCTGAAAGCAGGTAATACGGACACGGGTCTATAATTGTTGGTATCTTTACTGTCTCCGGATTTGAAAAGAGGTACAACCTTACTCAATTTCATTAAATCGGGGAAGACCCCTTGGTCTACGCACATATTAAAAATAGAAGCCAAATATGGTGCTATTGTCTCAATTATAGACGTACAAACTTTAATTGACATTCCCCATAGATCTTCAGTGATTTTTATTTTGATTTGTTTGAAGGCTTTTATAACTGTCGCCGGGTTAATGTGTTTAAATTGAAATATAACCGGACAGCCAGGAACGTTTGTTTTTAAAAAATCAATTGCAACCTCAGATGATGAATTTAATGCTTCTGTAGTCATAGCCGGTATATTAGTAAAGAAACTCACAAATTCCTGCGCTACGTCTTTGTTAGAACTTATTGGACCAAGAGACGTGTCCAATGTATATTCTGTGTTACGTACTTTTTTCTTGCACGTTTCGTTATTTATAATTTTCCAAACTGTCTTTATTTTATCGTCTGCCGATTTGATTTTATCGCTTATGAATAGGGCCTTAGCTACCTTGCAGGTGTTTCTAAAAGTTTTTGAATAAGTAGCCACATATTTGTTAAAAGATTCCGTGTTAATATAAGGCTTAAGGCCATACAGCTCAAACAATTTTTCCCTGCTTTTCCTAATTCCTTTGGTTGCCCAGTCACTAAATGTAAACTTTAAAGAGATATTTTTGATCTTCTTTTCAAAAATATTATTGAATTCTGATTGTATTATTGAAAAGAAGTCATCATACAACTGATTTGCATCGTTATTGCGTATAAGAACACTTAACTTTTGATTTAGGGCATTATTGAATCTAATTAGTTTGCCAGTTGTCATCGGTCTATAATGAATTTGAATTTTTTGCAATGGCATTTGAAATTTAAAACACACTGTTTGACCGCTATGGTCTGACGGTAGATAATTCACAATAGCTTTATCTAAATATTCACAGTCGCAAAAAATGTTGTCGATACAAGTAGCAGACGTTGGAGTTACTCTGGTCGGTTCCATAAAAACATTAGATAAATTAAATGACTTAAAAAGGTTTAACAGTCTACTACTATTTACATTAATTTCTAAAATATTGATATTAAAATCTCCACAAATAATTGGAGATTTGTTACATAGTGTAAGTTTGGATAGGGCATCTTCCATTACAGACTCAAACAAGGGATAATTCTGATAGCTAGCGGGTCTGTACACGCACAATACTACATGCTTATCTAGCTCGACACACGACAGTTCAATACAATGGTCAACCGATAAGTTAACTATATCATTCCTTTCTTTACATTTTAACCTATTTTTAATTAATATTAAGGAACCTCCACGCAACATAGTTTTGCGGTTAAAGCAACTGCCTACATTGTAATTATCATAATTAATTAGCATTTGGTAATCTTTCAACCAATGTTCAGTAAAACACACAATGTCGAACTTGGTTTTTTCTAAGAATAATTCGATTTCTAATAATTTTGAAGAAATACCTTGTATGTTTTGATGAAACAACGTCAAGGTATTCTGATTGCTTTGCATCTTAACTGTTTGAGAGCTAGAAGGTACCATGTTGATTGTAGGAATGGTTATACTATTGTTAAGTGGACCTTCTATTGTCTTACAATCTAGTTTAAATTATTTGAAAAATTATTTATAGCTTCAGTGCTACATTCATTTATGGCTACAATTTTATAATTAGTACCATTACTAACTGTTGTGGTGTTAATTATACATGACTTCGACATACTACTTATGTCTGAGTGAATAATAAACGCTAATAGCCTCGCTATTTGTTGTCTAAATCTAATAGGCAGATACACTGTATTCCTTGTCGACCTTAATTTTTCAACAAAACTGTTGGTGTCAAAATATACAAGCTTGTCACTATAGTGACTAACTAAGAAATGCACATGCCTATTTAGCATATGAATATAATTATTTTGTCTCTTAGATAAATTGCTAAAATAAGGAAATGCACACAAAATAATTTTATTACATTTGACATTTAAAATGTCTGTAATACTGTCAGTGATGTCTTCTTTGCTTACTTTCAAACTGAAAGAAAGACAAACAGACAGACAGACAGACAGACACACTTTCCCATTTATAATATTAGTATGGATCAGACAATCAGTCACCTAGTCTATCATATCATATAGATATAAGTATCTGCGGACGGCGAGCGATGGGTAGCTCGTTGTCCGGCTAGGACCAGGCCCGTCGACGGCGCGTTAGGCCTCGTTTACGGAGACGCGTGGCTTCGCGCGTCGCGTGCAGTGTTTCGACTAGCGTTGCGTTGGACGTTTTTTGCGTTCACAAAGAGACGGCGCGTGCAGCGGTCCGCGTCTTCACACGCACAAAAACAAACATAATATGATAAAGTACGAATTCGTTCATGAAGCCGAGGGTCATGGCACGTCGCGTGAAGTGTAGCTGCGGACGCGGCGGTGGACGCGGCGGGCTACGCGGCAGGCTACGCGACGGCGGACAACAACAAGACTGCCCAGGACACAAAAAAGCTGGCGCTGCGCACGACGCTGAGACCGACGCGGCGTCGTCATCCGCAAATAATGCTACATTTCAAATAATCGCGTGTAAAAACGCCTCTCCGTAAACGCTCTCATACAACGCCGTCAGTTTGAATTTAGTGCGGGTCGCGCTGCCGCACGCGACGCTCGAAGCCACGCGTTTTCAGAAAAGAGGCCTTAGTGTTCCACGCGCGCCTCAAAGATAAGTCAGCACAGGAAGAGGCCCAACAGGACCAGCACCTGCCGGGGTTGCGGAATGTTTTATAATAGTTACCGTGACCCCGGAACATAAAGGGCAACCGAAGGAACATGAGTTTTTTTAAGTGATTTGATGATTTCCCACTCCCCAAAAAAAAATCTAGATATAAGTATGAATCACTGGTCTGGCTACCATAATAAAGGCCTTGCCTAGTTTGGATCAGATGACGAATATGAGTTTAAAAATTGTGTTAGGATCGGCTTATAAAATACAATCATTTAATTTATTACTTTAAAGCGTAATCATTAAATCCGTTTTAGCGATGTTAAATAAAACGGGACGAATAGAGAACTTTTACATCTTTGTAGTCAATTTAATTGAACTACTTACAAAAGAAGTACAAGAAATCGGTCAGTCAGAAGAACGTTGAAGCTTTTAGCTCGTTTTAAAACTTAAATGTTTAGTTCACAAGCAATTTTGTATGTATAGTAAATAACAATATTATAAACTAGCTTATGCCCGCGACTTCGCTCGCGTTAGAAAGAGACAAAAAGTAGCCTATGTTACTCTTCATCCCTTCAACTATCTGCACTTAAAAAATCACGTCAATTCGTCGCTCCGTTTTACCGTGAAAGAAAGACAAACATACAGACAGACAGACACACTTTCCCATTTATAATATTAGTATGGATAACTAGCTGCCTCCCGCAGTTTCACCCGCGTTAAGGGAAATACCCTTATCACTTAGCGACACGAAAAATAGATAGTAGCCGATTCTCAGACCTACCGAATATGCATACAAAATTTGGTAAAAATAGGTAAAGCCGTTTCGGAGGAGTAAGGTAACTAACATTGTGACACTAGAATTTTATTTATATAGTTATTGTAAACTGTATACTGTTTAATTTTATTGTATATTACTATATTAAGTTAAGACTTTATGTGTGGTGTGAACTGTAAATATTAATAAGTTTATAAATAAATAAAATAAAGCAAAAACAAAGATCAAAACCGTCATGAGTTGACCAATCACAACAGACCAATTATTTCAAACTGAGGTGTAACAATATATTAAATTAAACATATATTTAGACGAAACCTCACCTAGAATTTAGGTAGTGTGGTTTATGTATCTTCAACAAGGAAAATATATAATAACTAGCTGTCCCCTGCGGTTTCACCCACATTTATCGTTACTGCTCCGCTCCCGTGGGTCGTAGCGTGATGATATATAGCCTATAGCATTCCTCGATAAATCTAACACTGAAATAATTTTTCAAATCGGACCAGTAGTTCCAGAAATTACCCCCTACATACAAACTTACAAAACCTCTTTATAATATAGTATAGATGAGTAGGTCCGTAACACGGGCGATGGCATTGTTCAATTGATTCAAGAACTATCTTCTTATTAAAACAATACATCTGTTTTTGGAAAAAAAAATCTTTAATTACAATCGACAATTTTGTTTCATGATCTACCACAAGTTGTTGCGGAATGTGTATAATAGTTACCGTGACCCCGGAACATAAAGGGCAATCGAAGGAACATGAGTGGGTTTTAGTCAGTAAGAGTCTGACACGCCCTCCCGCCGCACCCAGGACGAGAGCAGTCATTTGATGATTGACCAAAAAAAAAACTACCACAAGTTTATTTTCTAATGCGACTTCTCTTGGCGTATTTGACGAACTATTTCAGTTACTTGGGTAAAATAATATAATATATATTCTAATTTTATTACAATAAGATTCAATCAATCCGGAAACCATAATATAGTGATACAGTATTAATTTAGTAGCTGTGTAAGCAACATAAGTGTGAGTCACACATCCTAACAAAAGGTTCCGTACTACGTTCACAAAACAAAATTGTGATTGAACAAGAAAAGCCCAAAAAAGTCACGTTTTTATGAGAATCTCCTATATTTTTTAATAATTAATTGTAGCCGTGTTATTTAAGTGAAGCCGAAAAAGTACACGCAATCCATGAAAATTTCAGTTTTACTTATATCCATACTAACATTATAAATGGGAAAGTGTGTCTGTCTGTCTGTCTGTCTGTCTGTAGGTTTGTCTTTCTTTCACGGCAAAACGGAGCTACGAATTGACGTGATTTTTTAAGGAGAGATAGTTGAAGGGATGGAGAGTAACTACTTTTTGTCTCTTTCTAACGCGAGCGAAGCCGCGGGCAAAAGCTAGTACAGTTTATAAAATCATGAGATAGGGTTGATAGACAGGTGAACGCTCTGTGCAGCGGAATCCTAGTAAAAGGCTCAGTTGGTACCCTGTGGAACTAAGGGCTCTTTCAATTTAGGCGTTTCGTGTCGTACGGCTGTCGTGCCGCAGCGGTACGTTTGCCGTACGGCGTCGTGCTGCAGCAGTATGTTTGCCGTACGGCAGACGCACGTTCGTTTGTTTTCATACAAAACTTGTCGCACGTTTGCGGTACCGACGCTCGTACTGCTGCGGCGCTGCAGTCGTACGACATGAAACGCCTAAATTGAAAGAGCACTAAGAATGACTTAAACTGACACAATATTTAAGAACATAGTGATATTACATAACACTCCTGTGAGATGGGACCGGAGAGAAGAGGGGGAAGGGGTTTTAATTATTCACTCTGAAGTACTCTAGTTAAACTATTAAAGGTTAATGTACTAAGGGAAACTGTCTCAACTAAGACCTTCGTTTTTAGACAGCGGGTATCTCAGTTTTTTGTCTATGCGCAAATTTTCTTCTTATATAATTGAATATCCGAGACTACTTATAAATTTTGGAATATCCATATTATCCTTGAAATACTTACATTACCCAAGAGATATTTAACATAATATTTAGTCTAATTATACTAATTAGCCCTTTTTACACTACATCAAAGTAAATCCAAGCGTTGTGTTATTACTATTAATAATTTAAACTTTCAAAGTGTTCTTAATCTTGAAAGTTACATAGAAGCTCGTAAACATAAACATTAAGTTTTAGTAGAAGCTAATGAAATTAATTGTTTTAATTAATTAACGAAAACGTTTCCTTTAATAGGAATATTTATAGTGTTCTTAAAATCAATAAAAACTTTCATCAAAAATCGGATATTGATCGGGTACTATAAGTAAAGTTGTTTTAACCCCCGAAAAAAAAATAGGATAAGTTTGATCGGTATGTGTGAGTGGACTGTCTGTTTGTCTGTCTGTTTGTTACGATTTTTTATGTTAGTAAGTAAGTTATCTAGGGTATCGGAATTAACAACTTTTAGGTATATGAAATATTTCGGTTTTACATATAAAAATGTTGAATGAGTCAACCTTTTTATTCAGTGATCCTCCCTTAGTACTCGTACTTGGGACACCTAAATAATAAAACAGTATTAAAACTTGCTATTACGTATACTTAATTAAAAACAGGAGAGTAAGTACTGAAAGACACTCTTTTATCTTATTCAACAAATTCCAGTAAAATCAACAACAATAAACAGTAGTAAACCATGCTGTATCACGGAATATCAAAGTTTGAAGTGTCAATGTACGGTATTCATCCATATTAATATACTAATATTATAAATGGTATACTAATATTTTAGATGGGAAAGTGTGTCTGTCTGTATGTTTGTCTTTCTTTCAAGGTAAAACGGAGCGACGAATTGACGTGATTTTTTAAGTGGAGATAGTTGAAGGAATGGAGAATAACATAGGCTACTTTTGGTCTCTTTTTAACGCGAGCGAAGCCGCGGGCATTAGCTAGTAAAGATCATAATTACAAATTACGTGACTTTGAAAGTAGCAATCATCATCATCTCATCCGACCGATTTCGGCCATGGCGACCGCTTCATCTCCTATTCATTATTTTGGCGCTCATGCGCCCGAAGGTGGCAAATATACCCTATCTTTGCTAAGAAAGACCGAGCACATTGAGGGCAGGTGAGTTTGCCGTCTTGAAAATGGTAGAGAATAGCAGCAGGTGGACGGGCCTTTACCCGATCGCGTTTTGCGTCAAGGTCAACTTTACGTTGATCCTCGAAATCGCGTACATGGTTGTTAACCACTCTGCGCCATTGTGTCTGCTGTGCTGCCAAATTCTCCCACTGTGAAGGCTCTATGTTGCATCACTTCATATGTCGCTTTTGGCCATCTTTGTACCGGAGGAGTTGTCCGCCCTGCTTACGCTTGCCCTCCTCCAGCTCAGAATAAAAGATGCGAGTAGCAATATCGAAGTACAGTAGGCTAAGCGACGAGTTCCCAAATTAAGGAGGAGATTATGGCAAGGGCCCTCTGCCGGGCTGCGGGTTGTACGAAAGAGATACCGCACACACAAAGGGCTCCCCACGCACAGCCTGTGCCTCATAGGCAACGGACTGGGCTGATGGTGATGGTGTCACGACAGTGCAAAGGAGGAGGCGCAAACAACGAAGCCAAAAGAACCGCTGCGGTCAGGCTCCTGCGAAGCCTATAATGATTTTACGTGCTGCTGCACCGATCACCCCCGTGTACATCTCGCGTCTTAATTACAGCACAAAGCCAGGGTACATCGTGGAATACTTGCGTCAAAAGCTGAAGACAGCTTTTGGCCACAGAACGTGGTGTTCCGCCGCTTCCGCGGACAAATGCCACCGGAATGCACAAAGACTTTAGTGTAACGTCGGGAAGTGTTATTAACATAGATTTTGGTTTTATTTTTTAACTAACATTTTGATTATAATTGTATGTATGTTAGACTAAGGCATTTATATATGGGCCTATGCAGCCTGAAATAAAGTTATTCTATTCTACTTTAAAAAGGAACATGGGTGAGTTTTAGTCAGTAGAAGTCAGACACTCCCTTCCGCTCCGTCCAGAGCGGGAGTAGTCATTTAATGAATTCCAAAAAGAAGGAGGATATTAAGGAGTACGTACCCATCAGCGTCAGGACCATGGAGGTGGAGACATAAGCCAGGAGGATGATGCCGAGGCTGTTGACAATGGCCAGAGGGATGGAGCGCTTCGGGTTGTTCGCTTCCTCTCCGGTGGTGGCAATTATGTCGAACCCGATGAACGCGTAGAAACAAGTTGCCGCGCCACTGAATACCTGGTGATAAGGAAATAAAAATAAACAAAAATTATCCTTGATTTAATATGTTTTGTGGTGAAATAGTAATTTTGTGTCTGGGTCTGGATGTAATGTATTTATTATTATGCATGTATTTATAAAATATGTAATTATGTATCTCAATCTAGTTACTCGTATCATAGTGCAGGCTTGCCTAATTTAAGATTATTTTGGGATTTGTTATCAATATTTTTTTTAGAAACATACGTAAGGACCTGCAATGATAACGCGGCGATCAAAATGTCACACTCTTATTAGTACAACAATAAGTGCACTTTGTCTGTGCAATACTTACTGCCTCAGTACCTGGTGGCCAAACTCAACCTAAAAACAATCATAATAAGAGTGGACTTGTCATCTGTCATTGTCTGCTCTGGCCCTAATAGTAAACGATTAACTATCGACGATTAAATATCGTATAAAAATAAATTACCGTTTCAATTAAAATTGCGACGATCCTCGATTCCAAATTAAGGAGCATCATTTAAATGTAAGGAGTGCGATTCCAATAACAAAATGATGCATGCTGTGGCAACCTATAATTGAGTCTGCACTTAACATAGGATTTCATATTATTGTAATATATAAATGTAACTAGTGTAAGATTTGTTGGTTGTCCTAAATAAATAAATAAATAAATAAATAAATAAAATAAAAGTCTTACAGTAATTAGCCTACAAGTTTTCTATCTGATGCTAAGTGGTCATTTGCAATAGAAAGTATACAGCGGAACTCAAATACTTCAATGTGAAGCACTGCAATGCTGAATAAATACTTGCAGCATAAATGTATTTCTAGTATTTCAGCGAACTATCTCCTTTACAAATATTTCTTCTTTATGTCTGAATTAAGGAGCGCGGTTCTCCTTTGACTTTTTATGTGAATCATCGTTCAGTTAGAATATGCCTAGATCAATTTAGATAATTCTAGGTAATGTAACTACATGCTTAGTGCAGACACACAAACAATCAAATATATCCTCTTTATAATATTACTGTAAAAAGTTTATAAACATAATATTTTGTGGCCAATATGACTCTGTTGTTGAAATGTATGAAGAGATTAAAATGAATCGCTGAAATACACACATCAACATGGTTTAGGGATATTTCAATTAAACCTAAATAACTAAAATTCTATTAACTTTTTATTAAGACACCTACACATTAAAATAAACCTTGTTCAATAGCCTATCTTATCCAATAATTAACTTTTAGAAAAAGTTAAATCTTAAAAGAATAGGAAAAACTCTGTCAAAATTTCAATCTTAACTTTATTTTTGAAACATCAAGACCTAAACAATACTATTTTTGAAAACTTTAAATTAATAATCCGTGGATCCACCTAAGACTCTCCTGACACATCTGCAGCGGTTCTGCATACTCAAAACAACTTGTTGAGCAATACTGTCCCAAGTCCTGCTAAGATGCAAGAAAAGCTGGTTTTCATGCACAATATCTTAAGGGAAATTCCTAAGGGCTCTTTTCTGAAGCATATCCCAGGCATGCTCAATAGGATTTGAGTGCTGTTGTAACCAACTGGTTACAACGATACGTGCCGTATGTATAGACGGGCATTGTCGTGCATTAGCTGGAAATTTTATCCCATTTGGTGTCTGTGTGCTAGTACTTTTTAAGTTATTTAAAAGGTTTTATATATCCCTAGACCATGTTGTTGTGTGTATATGTATATATACGCGCATAACTTCGGAACTACTACACCTAATTGTTTATTTTTAGGAAAAAGAAAAATCTATTATTTTATTTTTTATAAAAACGACACGGTTTTTATAAAAAATAAAATAATAGATTTTTCTTATTGAAATCAGATTGCATAAACCTCAAAATAACGAACAGTTAGTGAATGAGATAAAATGACGTTCTGTTGTTCAGCCAACGTATGCCAACTTCAAACAGACCATAATCCTTCAAATTTTGTGTTTGTAAAAACGGCGACGGTCATAGTTGTACAGAAAAATAAAAACAAAAAAACAAACACAAAAGGTATCACGTACTGCACATAATCAAAGCGCCTTACTAATAAACGCTGCATAAAGTTATGACAGGTTTATACGTCAAAAAATGTATGGTGACACAGGCTTTATTCATTGCATAACTTTACACTGTGATTATTAGTAAGGGCAATAGTTATTAAGTTATTAAAATTACGACTATGGACTCCTTAAAGGAAAATCTTTAATACTACGACAGTATTATGCATAAAATCTAATACAATTTGAATAGAAACTCATTTCTTTGATTTATTATAAAATGAGAGTTGCTGGCCTATTTCGTCGAAACAATTAGAAACGCCATTAATGTGTTTTTTTTTATTTCTTATTTTTCTCCACTTTAATGGCCGTCGTCTGTTTTTTTTGGATTTGACGGCCATTTTTTAAAGGAAGTTTTAAGATGAGAAAACTCTTTGGTGAGTTTTATTAAATTGGTAGTGAGACTCATATAATTATTATCCTCTATAGTGGGAATATAAATGTCATAGTTTGTGAGAATATTTGTTACTCTTTTACGCAAAAAATAATGAACGTGTTTTGCTGAAACTTTACATTAATAAAGTTAATACATCAGAATAACAATTAGACATAACCAATAACATCATGCTGTAACTCACGGGAGAGAAGCAGAAACCAAAAACCTGATATAACTCGGTCAAAACCGCGGGGATCAGCTAGCTTAATACATAATTTAGCGTGAAATAGAGTTGGTCTTGGCTAAGATTAATTGCTTTCATTGGCGATTTAATATTTTTAATACCAAAATAGCTTCTATAACTTTAAAAGACTTTTTTAAGTGGCCTCGGTACCGCGTTGGTTAAGAATTAAAGGTAAATTCGTATTCATTAATTACCCATTTATATAAGGTTGTTCTAAAAAAGCTGAGCTTAATTTTTACTAAATGATTATGTAGAAATTGTCTTTCTAAAATTAATTGAATGTCGTGATGGTCTGGTGGTTAAGGCGCCCGCCTATTATACGAAGAGGTTGTGGGTTTAAATCTGGGCAATTACTAATGTGATATAATTTTATCGTCAATATTTTGTGTTGCTTATTTTAGTCGGCCTAAGGTTTCCTAGCCGATTTTGAGGAAAACATCCATAAGAAACCCAGAGGTCTCGTTTAAAGTCCATTTATATTAGTCAAATGATGCTGCATCATATTATAATATAATGCTATTGGTACATTTTGCGCTAAAACTACTGAAATGAATTAAATTAAATTTTGATGAAACTAATTCTATGTCCTTTCTCAAACTATAGACTATCTCTGAAGACATTACATAGCCGAAATGACACAGGGTACTTTTTATTCCAAAAATCCTACGGAAACGGTAACTATGCGGGCAAAACCAACAACAGCATTAAGTATTAAGCAGAGTTCTCTCATAATTTACTTTCACTTATATATAAATATATATTATAGGTAAATGTATTTATTTACTTATGTATGTAGTTATTATTTATATAGTTATGTATTTTTATTTTCATGTATCTACTATATTTCTATCTTTTTAGTTTTACCACCATAAATGCACCTACCATGCTATCTCTTCACCACCCTTGGTTGACTGGGAGAAAATGCCTGCGGCATTAAGTCCGCCTGTGTACCGTTGTGCATAAAGTGTAAATAAATAAATAAAATCGCGGGGTATAGGTAAAGTTCACAATAGCGTTTTTTTTCTGGTCAGTGGAAAATCATCAAATGACTGCTCCCGTCCTGTGTGCGACGGGAGGGCGTGTCAGACTTTTACTGACTAAAACCCACTCAGGTTCCTTCGATTGCCCTTTATGTTCCAGGGTCACGGTAACTATTATAAACATTCCGCAACACAATAGCGTAGTTTCTAGTTAAAATAATTTACCTACTTAGGAAGATAGATTATTTCACACAATAATACGTGACCTTTCTAACTATCTAGGAGATTAAATTGACACAAAATATTTTACAATATTCCTAGACGGATCAAGAATTGTGTATTTCACTATGAAAATATTTACACAAAACAATTCGTTCAGCAGTATTTTGTTATGATGATAATCCGTTTTAACTGAACACTAAAAGGGATATAAGCATTTGGTTTTTAAATTTGCGATTTTTTTACGATACAGTATTTACGAAGGTTAAAAATGGCGGGGAAGAATTCAGTAGACCGATTTATTTCTACCATTTTTGGGATTATCACAAAGGATTACCGCTTCCATTACTGGGTTTTATTAATGTACTTTTAAAACTTTTATTTAAATTACTGTATTTTGAATCTTATACATTAATGAAAAATATCAAAACCATTTTATTTTGTAATCCCATTATGTATTAAGTATTATTGTACTGCTGTATGCTTCATAGTGACTTGTTCACAAATACTTTCATTATTATCTTAAAATATCTCAATCTTTGCAAGAAAACAATTAACTAAATGTTTTCTTTTATAGTACGAAATATACATCAGAATGTTGGACAAAAGTTAATTCAAAAAAATCTAAATGGGATCTTTTGCTATAGTCTGAATTACTTACAAATAAAGTACAGCTAAGTAAAAAGTTACAATATTTTTTATATCTGCAAGAGTGGGTACATTTTAATGTAAACCACATAATTTATCAAAATCGTTAGAAATAAACTTTATTAATAAATGATTAAATAGTTAGCAGCTAGGTAGTGGAAAACAATATTAATACTTAAAAAACAGGTTTTAAACCTGATTCGAGACACAATAGAAAGACAATAGCAGACCGACAGCCGGCTGTCGCTTGGTCGTTGAAAGGTAATTCAGAAAAAAAATATCCGTAACAATGACTTATTCGATAAATGCCCAATTCCTAAATTATCAAAAAAAAAAACATAAATTCTTTTCAGCAGTCGGGCAAAAAATATTTGATTTGTTGGGATCAGACTAACCTAAACATTTTTCAAACTAAGTTCTTCACAAAAATACGACCAGACTTTTTCGTTCGATAACCTCCTCCTAACTCCCTAACCCCATGAACAAAGCCTACTTGCTCAGATAAAAAAAAAGTCATTATTATCTACACTTGTTATCTCACAGTTTTAAAAGTCAAAGTTGAAACTGGAACCGTCCGCCATTACGGCGCTCGGCCGCCGATCGCGATAAAAACATTAAACTTCCGACTTGTTGTCTTTGGAACACTGACCGAGAACGAATGAATGAAACCATGATCCAGTTCACTGTGACATCGAGGTGACCTAAACTTGAACGAGTTCAATTTTATCTGCTACAAATAGATAGCTGGTCTAGATTAAAATTTACAGATATAAATATTTGCGTTTCTTTCGACGACCAAGCGACAGCCGGCTGTCGCGCTGCTATTGTCTTTCTATTGTGTTTCGAATCACGTGTATTCGAAGATTTTATAATCTCTGATGCAAAAAAGGAGTGTTATACGTTGGTGTGTGTATTTCTGTTCGTTTGTAGCACCGTAACTCTAAACTAAACTAATTTATTATGGAAACTGTTTTTTTTTCAATAGATAGCAGATTATCTAGCGATGGTAGGTATCTTTTTATCAAAAGAAATATATTTTATCAAAATTGGTTCTGCCGTGTCTTAGGCCCGTATTAATAGACGTCACTCAATCCTGGGACGCTCTCAAGTCTCTTCCTGTCCTTGTCATTCTAAAGGGAAAAAATAAGGACAGCAATAGACTTGAGAGCGTCTTAGGATTGAGTGACGTCTATTAATTAATACGGACCCAAATAACTCTGGGTGGCGCTCGATTGTTTTATAAATGATTTTACATTTATTTAATTATAAGTCAAAATTAAATATTTGAACGCAACTCTTCTCAGAGTCATATCCTAGTATTTTATTCACACACAACGGAAGCTGCTAACGCCATAAACATTTTACCGTCAGGTACATAGACTTTATTAGTTTCCTAAGATAACGTTACATAACATGTCATCCGAGTAATTGCCGGTTACCGTCTAGAGTGCTACGCATATTTAGATTAAGTTTTCCTCGCATTTCTTGGTGGGAAATGGGAGAATTCGAGCTCCCATTTCTGCCTGCAAATATTATGTTTGGCTAAATATTCAACCTACTTTCCGTGTCGGTAACGATCGTGAACCTCTGAACGTGCCAATGTCAATGTAATTACATTTTTGCTTTGTCTGTGAATGAACCCGAGTGGAGAATATCAATTTAATGTGTTAGTACTGTCCTTATTTCAAAGTTCGAACGTTTCTTTGGACAATGACAAGTCCTGTCAGTGTGATTTCGGAATCTTGTAGAAGTGAACGAAGGAATTTTACTAAGAATTTATGTGTCAAACTTGTGAAGTGCGTAAACGGTGGAATTTTACTTTGAATGGGCATTTATTTTAATTTGATTGAAAGTGGACAGATTAAAATTTTAAACATAAGCGAAATTACGTGAAAATGGCCATATATTCAAACGTTGCTTTTGCCGGGAGTCAGCGCACACTGGCCGCTTAGATACCGCGGCATTCCAGCACTTTGCCACGGCAGGCCACGGCGTGCCGCGGCATGACAAAGCACGCCTCAGCGACTACTGCTGCCCGATACACTTTTAGTCTTAAGTTGCGTTTAATCGAGAGTTGGTGTGCCTCAGTTTTAAAATGAGTCGCCGCCGGAGTCGTTGCCTACCGTAGTATGCCACGGCATCCCGCCACGGGAGCCTGTGGCGCGTCTTTTAATGCCGTGCGATAAAATTCTTCTCAATGCCACGGCATCGGCACGGCATAGTAAAATTCAAATCCTTTGCCATGCCGTCCCGGTCTGCGTAGGCCTTAAAGTGACAAAGACAACAACAGCTTCCAGAGGGTTTTAAATTTAAGTATTATTTAAGTATTCGGCCACGTGTGACGTAACATCGTGGCAGGTTAAACGAGGGACATTATTCTTGAAAACGATAATATGTGCTCACATATAACTAAAAATAATATTAAAACAATATAAACCGTAACGAAATTATCGCATTACAGCTCTCAAAGTCTTAAATAAGGACACACTAACCTATGCTAACATAGTAATCATAATCATAATCATAATCATAATCATAAATCATTTATTTGCATAATACATGTTTGTAAGGTGTTATACAGGTATGGTAGGTACATTGTATTATAACCTATTGAGGTGTGCAAATTTTTACAATGTTAATAAAGTTTTAAATATAATAAAAATGTCAAAGTAATAATAAAAATGTCAAAGTAATAATAAAAATGTCAAAGTCATAACAAAAATGTCAAAGTAATAATAATATAATAAAATGTCAAGGTAAAATTCAAATTCACTAATATTAATTCAGTACTTAATCATGTATACAATTATGTCAAAGAACTGTCATCAAAGTAGTCATTGAGGCAGTAATAACATTTCTGAGTCAATATATTATGTAGCTTACGCTTGAAATTGACAAGATCTAGATTTTTTATTGAGCAAGGTAGTTTATTAAATATCCTTTGGGCCATACAAAAAAAGCTTTTCCTCATTAAAGCTGTACCTGCATATGGCACTTTAAGTTCAAACTTATTTCTATCACGTAGCTTCCTATAATGACTTTTGAATGCTACTTCATAGAGGTTTATGTTTGTTTTAACAAATATACTCACCTCATAAATATATAGAGATGGTAAAGTTAAGATTTTGAGGCTTTTAAATAGAGGTTGACAGCTGTCGGTACTTTGTAAATGACACATAGCTCTGATGCATCTCTTTTGAGCCTTGAAAACATACTCTTTATTGACTGAATTGCCCCAATATATTATGCCATATCTTAGCGTGGATGCAACATAGCCATGGTAAGCCATTAAAAGAGATTCTAGGCTTGCAATTTTAGATAGTTTATAGAGGGCATATGAAAATTTATTGACCTTTTTACAGATATCTTCTGTTTGAGGTTTCCAAGACAAGTTGCTATCCAAAATAACACCAAGGAATCTAGTCATAGTTGCTAACTCTATTTTAATCCCCAAGTAATTGATGTCAAGGCTCGCATTAGGAACCCTTTGATAGAAGTGCATTATTTTAGTCTTTTCTAGATTTATGACAAGATTATTATTATTTAGCCAAGTAATTATTTTATTCAATGTCAAATTAATCTCTGTTTCGTACGTATTAGGGTTATCACATTTTACTACTACCGTGCTGTCGTCAGCAAATAGTACCATCGGATGCCTTATTGCTCTAGGCAAATCATTTATATATGTTAGAAAAAGGAGAGGTCCTAACACACTGCCTTGTGGGACCCCGTATTTAACGACCCTACTGCTAGATCTGTATTTTCTTTCGGTACAAGTGCGTGGGCATATTCGTGTTATTTCTAAAACCTGCTTTCTATTGCGTAGGTATGATTCAATGAGATTCAAAATGTTGCCTCTTATACCATATTTCTCTAATTTATTTAATAGTATTTTATAGTCTACATAGTCAAAAGCCTTTGTAAGATCCATATATATCGCACATACGGCATTTCTTTGATCCACATTCGATAGGATAGGACGTATCAGATCATGGATAGCCATATTAATTGTCCTGTTCTTGCGAAATCTTTTCTGTTCGTCAAGTAAAATGTTTGATTTTTCGAGGTAGGTATAAAGTGCTTTATATATCACTTTTTCAAATATTTTTGCAAATATAGGTATCAAAGCAATAGGCCTATAATTTTTCATTAGGCATTTGTCGTGCTTTTTAAACAAAGGACTAACTATGGAGGTTTTAAGTTTCTCTGGGAAGATACCATTCTCAATACTTAAATTGATAATGTAACTAAGATGTGGGGCTAGGTATTGAGATACTGTTTTTATAACTTTTGTGCATATTCCATCACTACCTACACTGTTTGTGTTTCTGAGAGACTTAATATGATTCATGATGTCATGCGGCAAAGTTGGCTCCATAAATAAATAATTTAAAGTGTTTGAATCAATGGGGATTTCTTGTTTTATGCTATGATTTGAAATACATACTTGGTTAATAAAATATTCGTTAAAGGAATTTGCTATTTCAGTAGGATTTGTAACGACCTTTGTGTCAGTTTTTATTTCCGTTATGGGTTCTTTAGGAAAGTATGCTTTATTCTTGTTGATTATGGTCCATGTCGCTTTAGATTTATTTTGTGATGTTTTGATAAAATAGTTATTTTGGGATTTTTGCGTTAAAGATATAATTTTTTTAAATCTACGTGAATATGTTTTAAACACATTTTTGTTCTTGAGAGAAGGATTAGTTCTATATTGCCATAGAAGAACTCGTTTCCTTTTACTGCATCTTTTTATTCCCTTCGAGATCCATTTGGATTTTTTAGTTAATGACTTAGTAATAGTTTCGTAAGGAAAACAAAGATCGTAAAAACACTGAAATAGATCCAAGAAATAGTCATAAGCCTCATTAGGGTCAGAAGTATTGTAAATGTCAGAAAATGATAGACTTTTTATACAATTCTTAAATTTGTCCAAATGTTCTTGGCAGTAGTTTCTTCGTCTAATACGCCATGACTTAATAGCACATGTTTTTTTAACTGGACAGCTTAAAACCTGTGTGGTATGGTCTGACAGTGCAAATTCAATAATTTCCCCTTTGCAACCTCTGACATTATGTGCAAAATTATCCAAACACGTTCCACTTCTTATTCTAGTGGGTTGGGAGAATTGCAGTTGTAAATTATAGTTTAAGAGAATATATTCAAAATCTAGGGTCTGCTTATTTCTTTTTAATGTATTTATGTTAAAGTCCCCACAAACGATGATCTTTTTATCACGTTGAATGCATAATCGATAGAGAATATTTTCCAATTCATTATAAAAAGTATTCAAGTCAGAATTTGGGACCCTATAAATGCACACAACTATAATACCATGTTCAGTTAATTCAATTGCACAACATTCAATTAAATTTTTTATACAGTAATTGTTTAAATTTATGACTTTATACTGATGTCCAATTTTTATTAACACACATGCACCTCCCCTTTTACAATTTCTTGAGTAACTTATAGCTAGATTATAATTAGGTATATTTAATAATTCTTCTTGCTCAGGCGTCATAAAATGCTCCGTGATACATACAACATCGATAGATTTTTTCTTGCTGTGCAGCTCTTCCAAACAGACGGTGAGGATGTCACTTTTGTTTAGGAGTCCCGCGATATTTTTGTGTAAGACATTGATGGTGTTATAGACGAAAAAAATTTGAATTTTCCTTAAGGCTTGTATTTAGTTCGTTACTGCACGAGGCACTGTCTTGTCTGCTTAAATTGCACTGTGCGTCGTTGTAACCAAATAAATGAAAGTCGACTAATATGTTACTCATAATATTGTCAAATATATTTCTCATGCCGTATTTATTAATTTTGCCTGTAGAGTGGGAGAACATCTCTAGTGTTAGGTTGCGATTACTGTCGAAGATGAACGCGTAGTCATGATGTTGCACGTCAAGATAAAGAAGGCTGTTAAACATGTCTACTTTGAAGTTGTATATAGGTGCTCCTGTTATATATGTAGGAAGACAGATAATTATGTTAGTGTGGGTGATCTTACGGAGAGAATCGTTTATTGTCTTTATTAGATTTATATAGTTGCTTTCCTCTTTTATATCATTTCCTTCAATGAACAATAAACAGTAGTCGTATAAAGTGAAGTCTTTTATTTTTTGTTCGATATTATTCACGAGCCATGCTGTGGTGCTGTTGGGCATTACGTAGTGACAGTAGTCAAAATAATCAGAGAAAACTTCTTCAATTGTTGACGAGAATCTCTTAAATCTGTTACAACTCAGAATACACAGTTTATTCTTTTGTTTAGGCTTCGGTATTTTGATTGAAATTTGCTCTGTTGTAGTGGATACCTCTTTTGTTTTTTTTGGGTTCTGAGTAAGAGTAATATTAGTCTGCGTCTCTTTATGGTTGTTGTGTTGCGTAGATAATATGTCCTTCACTTTATTTGGCGTTTCATGTGTCATTGCGCGTAATTGCTTTTTATTTGTTATAACGCCAGTGGCATCTTTAGACGGTGCCTTAGGGGTGCTCACTTGATCTGTAGGATTTGAGTTTTCATACTTTTCTACGATTTTCATGTATTTTTGTAAGTCTGATTTTAGCCGGAAATTCTCACTATTCAGGTTTTCAATCTCACGTAGTGCTATTTCTAAATCATTAGTTAACTTACAAATTTTTTCGTCCGTGTCAAGTGTTGTTGGGCTAGCATTTATTGAAGTGTTCGGTAAACTCGTCATAGTTGAGTCGAAAAGTGCAGAATTATCTGAATCATTCTGGGTCAAAGAACTTTTCCAATATTGTGTACGGTAGGTTATATTGTCAGTTTCTTCCATCATTTTTTATATAGTATTTACTTTTCCTCACAATAAAAATACTAAACTTCGTGTAACGGAACGTTATCAGTTAAAGTGACAAAAGACTAATATCCAAGTCCAGTAGTGCAATTACTGAACGAAACTTTTTCTGTCATCGAGTAGTGAGCTGAGTTGTGATTGGTGCGTGTAAACAGATATCATTTGTTTTTGTAATAACATCAGCCGATTTCAAATACACAACTGTAACTTTCTTGTAGCAAAGTTTAACTTTGTTCAAACTTGAGATCTGTTATCATTATTCCATCTAAATATCAGAAAGCTCACCTTGTATAAAGATGTTGTTGCTCTGTGATGCTCCTAATAAGCATAATTCACCGCTAAGGTGACAACTTGGTGACAATATTGTACTTCCACAGTCACTGCTGTATTCGCTTTTATTATTGATGTTGATGCTGGATAACACTGTCACATATACTATTTATATCGGTGAATGCACTTATGTATGTTATTAGTGTCCACAATGGTAAGAAGACAATAAATTAAAAATCGAAAAGTAAGGTCGATCTGATCTGTTTTCCTATCAATCTAACTTGGTATATTTTATGAAACAGTTTGTGAATAATTAAATTATTGTTTTTTTTTACATATGAATATGTCCTTCGTCTATTACTAATACTTATATTACTAATACTTACTCCACTCCATCCGAAAGGCAGAAATCCATTATGCTCAGTCCAGTTCGAGATATCGATGTAGAACAAGCCAGCAGTCATGATGAACACCCAGATGCTGAGGTTGATGGCATTCAGTAAGTTGTTGAAGAAGAGTGACTTCCTCACGCCAGCTACTAGCACCAGCATCATCAGCAGGGTTATGCCGCAGGCCATCAGGTCCGGGGGTTTGCCTGGTGAAGAAACGAGGGTTATTAGGGGTTTTAGAATACGGGTCGGATGATCGGGTTTCTCTAGTAATACTGCCTTTAGGGTAAGAGTTGGTCGTTTGACCTTTTAACTTTAAATGCCGGGTAAATGCCTCGAACAAAAAAAGATATGCACAAATGTATGAAGATGGTGATGCTAGATTTAGATTAATTATGAATCCGGTTTTTGTTTATGGACGAGTAGGACTTGCTATAATAATATTACGCATAAAACTTCGAACAAGTTTCATGTGTGCTAAAAAATTTCACATCCTAAAATTTTATCTCTACTTATTTACGGTAGAAATATGAACGGTTGGACAGACAGACATAGGCTTTGTAAGACTCTTTGGACCTTTAAGTTAAGTAAGTATGTGACCGTACAAAGTTATGACATTGAAGTATATTACTGTAAAGGTTCAACAAACTCCGTTTAGTAGTTTTCACGTAAAATATAATAAACCTCCGAATTAATTCTCAAATATGTTTGTGTTTCCATGTACCTATATGTATTAATATATGTATTTCTACTCAAACACGGATAAGTCACGAAATAAGCTAAGAGGCGCACAAATTGAAAATTAATTTCAGATAACTCCGAACCGAAGTACATTAATCTGTTATCGGCGGCTCGTGATTGGTTTGTCAAAATACATAATAACACCCAATCACTTACTAGCACCCATAGAAATCGCTTTCTTAGATCGAGACGTACTCTGTATTATACCTAACAATAGGATATTAAAAAACCGGGTGAATATGCCAACTTGCCAAGGTCTTTTATTGTTGGAATAACTGGAATAGTAGTCTAAAAATATATTTCGAGAAAAAGATAAGTAATTCTATTTTTTGTTGGTATTACTTTTATATCTATTCAGATCTATATTTACACATCTAAATTCTGAACAAACACTGAAGAATAAGTTTGTGTATATATTTAACTTGCGGAAATGGCGAGGTGGATGCCTCCAGCTTCGCAATTGTGTCACAAATCTTTGAAATGTATGTCACATACATACATATGGTGGTATTAAAAGTAAAAAAGTTTTCCTTCTAATTCGATATTATTCTGTAGGCCTGCGAATAAACCAGTATTATGCAAATAAACCTTCCTCTAGAATAATATCCAATGATGAACCATTAATATCTTTTTTGTAAACTGATAATAAGATCTTAAATCAAAAGATTCTAAGAATCAGAAAACGTCAGAAAGAGAAACAGTAAGTTTTTACAGACATGTCGCTAATATGGAGTAAATAAGTCCGCTTATTGCTCGTGAATTTCATGCATCTCTCTATTTCTCTTTGAGTTTTTGACTAACACATAACATAGTTCCTGAAACCGTTCTATAAATCTCACAAGGCCTTCAATAGCCAGGGAAAGTGCCACAATAAAAATCATACATAACAAACTGTCTATACCCTGTTCATCCCGAAAGGCAACAACGTGTAAATAAATTATGAACCTTTAGTACAGACGTACGTAGCTATAGGTACCAGGACCGCAGCAGACTTAAGGACTCCGCAATATTCAGCTCCATTACAATAGTGATCAGAGTCAGACTTAGACGACGTCGCGGTTACACAAGAGTTTTAGCAAGAGTTTCCATAGTTGTTTTCTTTTAGTCTTAATAACATGCTATTCCTCATACCAGGCAATAAACTGTCCCAATTTTCTTCCTTACCAGTAAGTTTCGCAGTTTTGCTAACTTTCAGGGACATCCGCATTCTAATCTCTGTTTGTGACTTTCATCAAACGGTACAACTCTTTTATTCAGGAAATAAAGTTGACGTATTCAGTTTCCTGTAGAGAGAAAATTCAAAATGAATTAAACGGACTTTTTTATCTGTAAAAGCTTAGTGAATCTCAGTAGAAAAGTTTCTGGTGTTGTGTTTTTCATCGTTATTTAGTAGTATTGATTAAATTCCAAGAGTTATATGTCAGTTGATGTTATTTTGTTGTCATTCGAAAGGATTTATTACAACTTTTTTTTTGTTTAATCGACCATATATTAGCACTAAAATTAAAACCAATGATAAACGCTAACTACACTTAAAATAACATCATCATTATCTATCTCCATTTCAAAACAATCTCCATTATTTTGATCATTTTTATAACATCCAATATTTTCCATTTGTTATATTTTTGACTGATAGCGTTCCGATTTAAACTTGTCAAATAAAGTTAATGATTAATTTTATCTTAACGAGACTTTATGAACAACAAGCTGTATACAATTAGTATTACTATGTATTGGTACATAAGTAAGAATTAGATGAAATTTGTAAGACAAGATATACTATTGATTGGACTCTGTTGGCTTCTGGTAACTCAGATGTTCGTTGTTTTAAGTTTACTATAAATTCGTCATCGTCTTACTCTTGTCTTACTTACTATATGTTTAACACGTTTTAATATTGCTTGTTATCCTGTCAATCAAGCTATCACTAATTTTCTTCCCTGTGAAAAAAATTAGAGAAGGGCTCAATTGTTTTTCATACGGCATTTCTGTCCTCAGCCTACATTCATGCTCATCATTGTTTTAATTTACATGCACTTAAGTTTATGCTGTTACATGGTTCAATTCTTTACGAATTCATATATTTGTATGTTTGTTAAAATTAGAAATAAAACATAAACAGCTTGAATCTAGAGCAGGTTATTAGTAACTATTTTTAATTATTTCTCTCTTTCCTCTAAGTCATCGTCTCACACGTATGTTTTCTATAAAAAAAACTTGGAGGACCGAACTGCGATTAAAAAGCACATTTATCCCACATACACCATCACAATCAGTTCCGAAACCATCCAAGATTTCTATTGTACAATAGGCCTTTGCTTACACTACAACCGAACAGGACATCCAATTCAACTAATTATTCCATGTCAGAATTTGCTACCTATAACTTGATCGGTAATAGGCTTAGTTAGTTCTCTGATAGGAACCCTGAGTGCATGCTGGAGGTTTAATAAACTAGTCGATCCAAATTAGCGATGGTCGAGCTTAATGCAATCCAGTGAAGCGTGTGACAGGGCTTTGGTAATATTAATATAAAAGGGAGATGGAGAATCCATTTGAAATTTGCAATTCCTGGTAGCGAAATGTTCCGAAAATCCAGCTATGTCCGACTGATGATATTTGAATTTGGCAGGAGTGTTAATGTTTGGTTAAAATATAGTGCTAGTGCATTTATTTTTGATCAGTGCAAATCGGGGAAAGTTTGACTACAGACATTTATTTTTTTAACAAATAAATAATAAATAAATATTTTATTCATTAGATTTAAAATGTTAGTAACAATACTTCTTGACAACTATGTTGGTCAACGTAACCTAACATCAAATGTATGTACTTTTAAGTTTATCTAAAACATTGCTGATACCTCGCGCCTCGGAAGCTCTTAAAGCCGTAGGTCCCGCTGGTCATCCGCAGATCTTAGACATGTAACGGTTAGTCAGAACCCAGCAAGTCTGACATCAGTGTTACCGAGGAGTATCGTACCCAATAACTGGATTGTAGCGGTCTGATAGGCAGTCACTCTGTGTAACATATTGATATGATCCGGTCAGACTGTGAAGCCCGGTTTCCACCGCGAGCGGAACGGACCCATTAATGACTTTGTTCACAAGCGCAAACTGCAAACAACAAATAGTTAAACAAATAAACAACAAATAGTCGAATAATAATTAATAATAAATCCATACTAATATTATAAATGGGAAAGTGTGTCTGTCTGTCTGTCTGTATGTCTGTCTTGACGTGATTTTTTAAGTGGAGAAGGTTGAAGGGATGGAGAGTAACATAGGCTACTTTTTGTCTCTTTCTTACGCGAGCGAAGCCGCGGGCAGAAGCTAGTGCATTTATAATAAAGTATGCATTAAGAATTATAATTTTGTTGCTGGAAATACAAGTATGCAGTTTGCGCTTGCGAGCGAAGTCATTAATGGGGCCGTTCCGCTCGCGGTGGAAACCGGGCTTTAACGCTAACTTAGTTAGGGAAAAGGTTAGGATGACCTTGAAAAAAACATGCTAATCGTTTTAGATAGCTGCTTATTACGTATATCTCTTCCTTTAACCATTTACATCCTTATTTAGATAGTTTTGTCAGAAACAGAATACAGTTGACTAGTTCTTGCCAAAGATTTCGTTAAACTTCCTACCTAATTTGAGACAATTCAACGAAGACAATTTCGCTAGTAATTTAAATTTACATAACTAACAAAACCCAAAGGATTTCCTACAACAGGTACTGTTGTACTGTCGCTCCCATATGTCATAGCATGGTGTTTTACAACTTTTCTTATAGAATTTGAAATTAAAACGATTTCGTAATTTTTTTTTGGGTAGACCTTACATAAAACGAAGATGAAGAGACCAACTTTTCTGGTCGAATCAACTATAATACGCCCTTAAAAGTTTCTCAAGGTCATTCAAGTTGTACAAACGTATGTACCATCGGCGTTTGAGAAGTTAAATAGTATATTCAAACGAACGAGTAGTTACCGTCAACACAAACAAACTCCTTTCGAAAATAGCAAGATTTTCAACCAACACTACCTATCCTTTCGATCTTATTTATGTTAATTAGCATTCTAACCTTGAACCGTCCTTTTGTACTAAGCTGTTAGATTTCCAAATAAAAATAAAATATTACTACAGATTACTTTAACGGCTATTTAGTATACAATGAAAATATATTTTAATTAAAGTTATTTAGCTATAAAGCAGACCATTTAATGCCTTTGGGAACTCGGTATCTTTAATCGCTTTATAGCTACATTTTATGCAAACAATATTCTGTGGTGGTATAAATTTAGGTCAGTTGCCTTGGGGTGGACGATGCGAGTTGAAATGCGGAATATGGGTGGGATAAGGGTCATGGCACACCACATGATTTTTTTATTATTTTGTTGTCCCGAAAAACCCATCAAAAATAATAACCAAATTCAAGGTGGCGTTCGGGACCGTGGTCCCGGTCCCAAAAGCTTCTCGACCGATTCGAGAAAAAGAATAACTCTCTAGTGGTTGGTAAATATAATACCAGCCAAGTGCGTGTCTGGCCACACATAAAATAAGGATGCATAAAGGCACATAAAGGTGCGTGTAATGTTTTATGTGTTTACTTATTTTAAATGATGATGATGATGGTTTTATTTACTGACTACCAGGGTCGATCGAACCGACGGACATGAAACTATAAGGGCTTCTTTGATCCATTTAGGTACCGAACCCTTAAAAAGATTTATAGATTAATAATATGTTTACATAATGATTACAATATTCTGAATTCATTCAATCTATATACACACATCAAAAGTGTCTAGGGATATTTCAATTAAACCTAAACAACTAAAATTCTATTAACTTTTTGTTTAGACACCTACACATTAAAATAAACCTTGTTTAATAGCCTATCTAATTTGATAATAAACATATAGATAAAGTTTAATTAAAAAAAAAAAAAACTTAGTAGAAGAGGAAAATCTCAGACAAAATTTCAATCTTAACTTTATTTTTAAAACATCAAAACCTAAACAAAAAAACTATTTTTTTACAAATATTGTTGAAAACATAAAATTAATAATCCGTGGATCCACCTAAGACTCTCCTGACACACTGCAGCGGTTCTATATACTCAAGACAAGGTGTCAATATCCTGTTGCGGAATACTGTCCCAAGTCCTTTTAAGATGCAAGAAAAGCTGGTGTTCATCCTCAATATCTTCAGGGAAATTCCTAAGAGCTCTTCTCAGAAGCATATCCTAGGCATGCTCAATAGGATTTAAGTCAGGGGATTGTGCAGGCCAGTCTAAAGCTTGGATATCATGCTGTTGTAACCAACTTGTGATGATATGGCATTGTCGTGCATTAGCTGGAAATTTTGTCCCATTTGTTGTCTGAGAGGCAAGATTACAGGCTCTAGCATCTCATCTCGGTATTTTAGAGCAGTCATATTGCCTTGTATCCAAACGAGGCCCGTTCTACCGCCGAGATGAATTCCTGCCCAAACCATAATCGTGCCACCTTGATATGCATGAACTTGTTGTAGGTGCTGCAGTCGATTCCAACGTCCAGGTTCTCTCCAATCGCGTACTCTTCGCGAATCAGGATTAAATCCAAACCTGGATTCATCAGTGAAAAGCACAAGTGACCATTGAGAATGGTTCCAGTTTTCGTGTGCAATAGCCCATTGTAATCTTCTTCATCGATTGCCTCTCCTTAGCGCTGGTACCCGAAATGGCCTACTAGTACGTAGGTTGACTTCATGCAGTCGTCTTCTCAAAGTTTGACCGATTACTAGCAAACCATACTCTCTCTGTAGCCTTTGAACCAATTGCATTGCCGTTACATTTGGTTGACTTCGTGCAGCATTTACTATGAATCGGTCCTGTACATGTGTTTTAATGCGTTAAAGTCCTCGGTGCCGTTCCACCACTTCCCCCGTGATACGATAACGTGACCAAAGCCTGGATATAACGCTATGACTGGTCCTCATGTCTTCAGAAACCGCAATTTGGGACAGTATTCCACAACAGGATATTGACACCCTTGTTTTGAGTATACAGAACCACTGCAGATGTGTCAGGAGAGTCTTAGGTGGATCCACGGATTATTAATTTTAAGTTTTCAACATTTTTTCTAAAAAAAATAGTTGTTTTGTTTAGGTTTTGATGTTTCAAAAATAAAGTTTAAATTGAAATTTTGTCTGAGTTTTTCCTCTTCTTCTAAGTTTTTTTTTTTAATTTATTTTTATCTAAAAGTTTATTATTAGATTAGATAGGCTATTAAACAAGGTTTATTTTAATGTGTAGGTGCCTTAACAAAAAGTTAATAGAATTTTAGTTTTTTAGGTTTAATTGAAATATCCCTAGACACTTTTGATGTGTGTATATAAAAGAAAGTCGTGTTAGTTACACTTTTATAACTTAAGAACGGCAGAACCGATTTGGCTAAAAATTGGTGGGGAGGTAGTTTAGGACCAGAGGACGGACATAGAATACCTTTTTATCTTCTTTTTTTGTTTTTATCCTGTTTCCATGGGACGTGACATAAAACGTTTCAAGTTAAATTTTCGAGTGGAGTAGTAACCAAAAATCTGATATGAAACCGCGGGGATAGCTAGTATTTTTATAATATTCTCACATTAATCTTATAAGGCTGAAGTGTTTCGTATTCATGGTTGTATCTGCTAATTTCAGTTATTGTTCAAATAAAAATAACATAGTGTTGTCATACCCAGTTCATATATAAAGGATGTTTTATAGAGTCACTACAACCACCACTCTGTTATTTTTTTCATTAAACGTTCAAGCACAATATAAATATTAGCAAAGAACAAAGAACCAACGAGTAAAAAACACGCGTGTATAATTTGCATTATGTATCCACAACTTCATAAGACTTGATTTACGAGCAAGTGTGTTGAAAAATATAATTTAAAAAATGTTATCCTCACACACAACGACTGTACTTTATTTCCACCCCTCTCACACTTAATTTCCACCCCACTAATTTCACTCATTGCAGTTACGCCAAGTAGCCTCGTGCACTCAATTACATAATGGTGGTTAAGTTAAAAAGAGAGGACTTTTCCATCTAAATATATATAACTCAAAGTTGACTGACTGACTGTCATTTTTTTTTTTTTTGGTGAGTGGGAAATCATCCAATGACTGCTCCCGTCCTGGGTGCGGCGGGAGGGCGTGTTAGACTCTTACTGACTAAAACCCACTCATGTTCCTTCGATTGCCCTTTATGTTCCAGGGTCACGGTAACTATTATAAACATTCCGCAACCCCGGCAGGCGTTGGCCCTGTTGGGCCCCTTCCTGTGCTGACTCCTTCTCTTTGAGGCGCGCGTAGAACACTAACGCGCCGTCGACGCGGTCCTGGTCCTAGCCGGGCGGCGAGCTACCCATCGCTCGCCATCCGCAGAACCGCGCCTACGGTGGCCGGTAGTCGTCTTGCGACTCTCGATGTCTTCGCTTGGGTCTTAATCCGGGGCGAGAGGCTCGTCGTTGCCTCTCGCGCGCCGCCGCTTCCTTCACTAGCATAACTGCTTCGCAGAAGGAGGCGACGTCATCCCATTCCGTCTCGCCCCGAAGCATGGCCTGAACCAGCGCCGGGCGCGAGAGGTCGCCGCCGCCGATCGTCTCTACGAGGACACGTCGATGCTCCGCCCATGCGCGGCACACCTCCACTGTGTGCTCGACCGTGTCCTGACTGACTGACATAGTGATCTATCAACGCACAGCCCAAACCACTGGACGGATCGGGCTGATTTGGCATGCAGGTAGATGTTATGACGTAGACATCTGCTAAGGATTTTTGCAAATTTCAACCCTGAAGGGATAAATTCGGGATGAAAGTTCCGAAATTTACGGAAGCGAAGCCGCGAGTGAAAGCTAGTCTACATATAGAACCCGTCAGGTTTTATTTCGGTCAATGATTGATTAAACTCGACCACTGTACTAATGGATGCAAGCGCTATCGCTAAGTGCGGTTTTGGGATCGATTTCTGGGTATTATTTTTGGGTTTTCCGGTTAAACATTTTCCAGTTTTAGCCAGGAAATTGGAATTTGGTAGGATATTTACGTTTTAGGTGGTTACGATCGTTAATGGTAGACAGAAACTTGAAAATCTGAGAGCCAAGGGAGATCTTGGTATCTAGTGAGTGGGCTATGTAGGTCTAATGTTAATCTAAGTTAAATTGAAAGTTGACGAAAGACTAAGCAAAATTCAAAATTCAAGGCATTTATTTCACTTAGACCATTTATAGGCACTTATGAATTGTCAAAGAGTCGGTCGGTCAGTCAGAAAACTGACGCTAATTGCCTGTTCCAAAACGTAGATCTCGTAAAAAAAAATTAGTTTTACAAAATCTTGGTTACATTAATTAAGCAATAGTAATAGCTGTCCCCCGCGGATTCTCTCGTGTTTTGGTTGCTGTTCCGCTCCCATACGTCGTAGCGTAATATTACATAGCATATAACCTTCTGAGGAGGAAGAAATGGGATATGCAAGACAAAAAGATTTTTTCTATTCGGACCGATAGTTTCTAAGATCGCGTTCAAACAAAGAAACAAACTTTTCAGCTTTCTAGTATCAGTATAGATTAAACTCCAAAGAAATTTTGAACATAGAGCTTGTAAGTCAAATAACTTAATTTCAAAATAATAATCTAACAGTTCAGCAGTTGTTAAACAGAGTACCGGTATTCGAATGTGTGGAGCGCGTTGTAACTAAAGTACCCTTGAGCTCTTGGCTGGCCGCAAATGTTTGCGATACCTTGGCCAAACACTTGATGTTGGAGACCAGTACAAGTTTATACTCTCTAGCTTATTACACGAGTTTAAAACTTAAGTTCCTAAAACACTAAACACGGGTCCTCGTTTATTATGTTGTCCTTCGAAGTTTGTTGTAAAACTTCGTAGCATCGCTTTCGCCTCGCGTTAAGTGTAACCGAGTATAACAGTCGCGTGTTAGAAAGCTAATAAAATAAAATGGTTACGGAGTTTTCCGTTTTGAAATAGTTACTTTATATTTTTGTTTCAATTTGATTTGTTAGTGGCAAGATTAATTATTTGATTTGCAAATTCTTGGACAACACGACTTAAGATATGGTGTTATGTTCCCTAGAACCTTTCTTTACACGCCATATATTACAACTGGCAGTCCCCCGTGGTTTTACACACGTTTGTAGTTACTGCTCCGCTCCCGTAGGTAATAGCGTCATGTTTCATAGCCTATAACCTTCCTCGTTAAATAGGCTACCATACACATTCTTTTTTTAATTGGATCACTTTTTTCTGTGATTAGCACGTTTAACCAAACAAACATACTCTCCAGTTTTATACTCGTAATATTAGTACGAGGGATGTCTTTTAAGTTCTGTCGTTTATTATATTTATGGGCAATTTTGAAATTGGAAGTGGTCAATATTCGAATATAATATAATATAATAGAATATAATAGCTTTAATTTAGAACCTTCAATATTAAGTTTTAGGATTCACGCTGTTGTTTCGTCATAACGTCGTTTTGTATCTGTCAAGTCACATACAAAAATGAATCTTACGAAGGAAAATGTCCGTTCCACAATTTTCAAACAACTTTCAAAGAGGCCTACCACTACTTTAGTGTTTCGGAGAGATAATAAAACTGTATTTCTAGATGAAGACTGTTGAGTGTTGCTATTTAGAATTTTAGCGTCCATATATCAGCATGGTAAATCTCATGAAAGATGTCTAAAATACGCTTTCACTGAGAAAATATCTTCGCTGAGAAACAACAAAATTTCAAAATTTAAAATGTAGCATATCGAAAGTTTTTTTTTTTTGGTGAGTGGGAAATCATCCGATGGCTGCTCCGTCCTGGGTGCGGCGGGAGGGCGTGTCAGACTCTTACTGACTAAAACCCACTCATGTTCCTTCGATTGCCTTTTATGTTCCAGGGTCACGGTAACTTTTATACACATTCCGCAACCCGCATATCGAAATATAGGGGCATTATTGGACATTTCAGGGACAGCTATTCAGAAGATCTGGCATGAGGCACTTGGTGGGAGAAAGCTATTTTTTCGTTGGGTTGTTTTTCATTTCCTTACCGACGATCAAAAGGAACCCCGCGTATGAAAACTCTTCAAAGGTTCAATGGAGAAGAGTCAATTTTCGTTTACGACCTCATCAGTAGTGACGAATCATAGATCTATGCCTAGGATCCTGATTTTAAACAGCAATCTAAAATCTCGGTCTTCCAAAACAAAGCAAAGCCTGCTAAAGTTGTTTGCTTCAGAAGCACGTAAAAGAAGAAAGTCGCCACGTACGTTAAGAAAACCGGTCATGTGACGACAATTGCACTAGAAGATCGTAAGACGGTTAATGCAGAGCGGTATACTAGACTTTGTTATCCATGGGTCATCGCTGAACTTCGGAAATCTCTCCAAAAGCGATGCATCATCTCACTCCACGACAACGCAAGCTCACAAAGCGCTTTTCAAAACATCAAGTATTTGAAGCAGAAAAACGTAAAAAAAAAGTGAACCGTCACGGGACGCCTGGCAGATGTGAAACATCGACATTACATCATCGCCACACAGTACGCAAGACTGTGACTGTATATATACACCATCATATAGCGTGGCGTCGCCACGGCATGCGTCGCCACGCCAGAAATTTGTTTTACGTGCAGCTATAGATGTTTCACATCAAAATCTTGACCATTCTCCAAAAAGCCCTCACTTAAGCCTTAACGATTTCTTTACATTAACTAAAATTAGGAAGAATCTTCGTGGTCAAAGGTTTCAGTCCGGTGAAGAAACAGTCGTCGTTTTCAAACAACCACATGGAATACCCCTACTTTGGAGTAAAATAAATATTTCTAAACTGATTCGATTCTATGCGAAAGTCGCAAATACTTTCAAAAATAATAATAAACTCAAACTCAAACTCAAATCATTTATTTCTAATAGACCATTTAAAAGGCACTTTAGTACGTCAAAAACAAAGAAAAATTAATCTAGTTGCCCATTCCAAAAAGTTGATTCGTATGGAGAAGAATGGGCAAGAAACTCCATACTTACTCTACTAAATACTATAAATGGTTCTTGAAGTTGCGTTTTTTCCTTCAAACGACAAAACCTAAAAGGTACGCCATGTATATTCTTTCACATCAGAAACGAAATTTCATTTACAATATTAATAATAAATCAATGTCTCACGTCTTGGCAACGGCTATTATTTCTTATAGAGAAGGCAGGAGCATTAATCACCACGCTTGCTCTAGGCGGATTGGCGATTTCGAACTTATATTAATTACTGTACATTGCTGTTTCAATTGCGTTGTGTTAGGTATTTGGTTACTGTTACGCTCCCGTGAGATATAGCGTTATGTTAAAATAATGTAGCCTATGGTAAAATAATGTAGCATTAATGTTGGTGAAAGGAATACAAATTTGGACCTGCTTCCTGAGTATTGATTAGGCATTCGCTGAGTGCTGTTGCAAATATCAAACTAACAAATTCCTCAGTTTTGACAGGACTTAACTAATATTTTGTCTTCTGTCCTTTTCTTAATTTATTTATTTTATTTATTTATTTGGGACAAAAAACAGTTACATGCTCAGGTGTACAAAGAAAATTCTTAAGCTATGATTCGACAAACATGTAACCAACACCATTGTCCACGTGTTAACTAAAAAAAATATAATAATGATAAAACTAGTTACGTTACTAAAATCAGCATAAAACAAAAAATACAAAACAAAAATAAAAATAAAATGGCTGTGATTGCTTATTCTAATCAAAACATGTTAAAATTTACTTGGCAGTCAAAATATCCACGGCTAGTTTTTTAAATGATTGCTTGGAGGCCGAAAATAAATCTAGTTCTCCGAAATGGGTATTATAAGAGTGAACAAGGCGTCGAAGAGGTACCCGTTCCCCAGCATTTGTTCTACATAAATCTGTGTGAAACAGTTGAGGAACGCGCGCTCTTCTTAGGATTACACTTCTAGGCACCCTGTAACACAATTTATTTGTTAGGTCGATACAATCGAATTTGTTATTGCATATACCGTGCAGTGTCATAACATCGAGTAGTAAACGTCTAGATTCCAAGTCCAGGATGCCATACTTTTTTAGTAATTGCGTGTACGGAACCTTTGATTGGAAGCACTTATAGTTCATAGCCCGTAAGAACTTTTTCTGGACCAATTCGATTCTTGTACCGTATTTATCATAGAATGGGTTCCAGATTGGAATAGCGTATTCTAACTGGGATCGAACCAGGGTCTTATAAAGTAGTAGGAACGTCGAGGACCGCACAAAGTCACGAGATGATCGCATTACGAAACCATACATTTGAAACGCCTTATTTACTATATTGTCAATATGAATGTCAAAGTGCAAACAGGCATCAAGCGTAATACCTAAGTCACGTGTAAAACTAACTTTATTTAAAAATGCGTTGTTAAGAGAATAATTAAAATTAATTGAATTTTTGTTTTTAGTGAATGCGATAGAATGACATTTCGGTAGACTAAGAAAGAGTTTATTGTTGGAACAGTATGTAAATAGTCTATCAAGGTCCTCTTGAAGAAGAAGACAGTCTTGCATATTCTTGCAAGATCTGTAGATTTTTATTTCGTCTGCGTACATTAAAAAATTTGAATTAATAAAACATTGACTAATATCATTTATAAATATAACAAAGAGAAGAGGACCTAAAATAGATCCCTGTGGAATGCCAGACGTGACAACTATAGGTTCAGATTCATATCCATTGACTGCCACAATTTGAATCCTGTTAAAAATGTATGAAACAAACCATCTTAGCAAATTACCTCGTATTCCATTAAAGGCAATCTTTTCCAAAAGTAGTGTATGATCAACCTTGTCAAAGGCCTTCTGAAAATCTGTGTACACAGCGTCTACTTGTACACGCTGGTCCATTTTTTCAAAAAGATTATTAGTGAAGATCAGAAGATTAGTTAGGGTCGAGCGATGTTTAACAAATCCGTGCTGTTCGGGTATTATAAGCGGATGCATGTGCGGATAAATGGCACTGTGAACAAGACGCTCAAAAACCCTTGCCAAGATGGAAAGTATTGAGATGGGGCGGTAGTTTTCTACATTACTCTTATCACCAGTCTTATAGACCGGTGTAATAAATGCACGTTTCCAGATTGAAGGAAAAACTCCGGCATGCAAACATTTATTAAATATTACATGCAAAGCATGACACAGGTTATCGCTAGTTTTTATGAAAAATATGGGTGGTAGACCATCTGGACCCGCCCCTTTAGAGAGGTCCAATGATTTTAGTGCCGAGCAAATAACGTCGGTAGATAAATATATTTCATGTAAGCTCGATGCGTTTTAATTAAACGGAAAGAGAAAGATGCACTTAACCTAAATTTACCTTAGTTTGTGCATAAGAGAATCGGCACCAATATATTCGTTTTCGCTATCTATTCTACAATGCCACTTGTCTAGGGGGGAAGGTTTTCTCACGATGTCCTTCAACAATGTCAGAAATTTTGTACAAAACAATAAAATAGCCCCACTACACATAAAACTCGTAATTAAAATTACGTTTAAAATACCCGAGGTTGTGGTTACGTCATTAACAACAGCCGACGCCGCGGGCAAAACTTGTTTCGCTGACGTCATAATCGTTGTCATAGTTTACCAATGTTATTAAGTAAAATAGTGTAGATAGGTTACTTAAACGACATTCTATCTTCAAAAACGACACACTAACGCACACATTTAATTAGATGTCAAAATAGGATGACATGTTTGAAGTTTTTTTTGGAGAGTGGGAAATCATCAAATGACTTCTCCCGTCCTGGGCGGGGTGGGAGGCCTTGTCAGACTTTTACTGACTAAAACCCAGTCATGTTCCTTAGGTTGCCCTTTATGTTCCAGGGTCACGGTAACAATATTATAACTATTCCGCAATCCCGACAGGCATATGTTTCAAGTATTGCGAGTGTAAAAGAGATGAAATAGCTATGTACAGTTTTAGACCTAAAACACACATAAGCGACGTAAGGCGGAAAAAACGAAACCGCGTGTCTGCGCCGCGTCGCTTCAGTATAATTCAAAAACGTCGCCTGCATACATTTTGTATGAAATAGTTTTGAAGCGGCGCACGCCTGCGCCACACCTGTTCCACGCCTGCTGCCTTACGTCGCTCGCTTGTGTATGTTTCAGGCCATGCTGACTACCTATAATGTATCTACACCTTTTTACTTATAATATCGTTGTAGTTTACCGTTGCACAACAAAGTTTATTACTTTTTCTGTGCAGTCAATTACGACTCCATTCAGAATTAAATTCAGACGGACAATGATATAATGTTGGGGAAATTGTATGGGGAGAATGGCTTTGCGAGTGTTTAACTGTTTTGTAGGAGAAGCTAGCGAATTTGTCAGTTCAGGAGGATTTTTTGTTCTAAAGTTATAGTTCTGTACCCTACTGTGACCAAAGGGTGATAGTTTCACCCTAAATTACAAATGATGTATTTCTGTTGTCGCTATAACAACAGATACTATTTTAAAAAACTAAATAAATAATTATTTAAGCCGGTTTCCATATCACAAATTTGATTTTTTGACACATTTGCCGATAATGATACGAAACATTTCATGCACGAGTCCGATTCGCTCTTGCCAGGTTTTTATAGTAGTGCCCCCGTGGTTTTATCATAGTGGGTCATAACGTGATGTTTTATAGCCCGTTGTCTTCTTTAATAAATGACTATCCAATGAAGGACTATCCAATTAATGCTATTTTAAACAGAGGCCCTAGTCTGTTATTACAATCGTGTCTCACAGATCGATTTTTGACGTGTAATGTCAAAGTTTTGACACATTTCCCATACAAAAACTGTCAAAGTTGTCGAATATCCGGCCGATGACTGGTCATTGAGACACGATTGTAATAGCAGACTGGGGCCCCAGGAGTAACAGATATCGTGATCCATGACTTAATAGTCTTCTTCGATACATGGATAAAATCAATTTGAAACATGACTTACTAAACTTTAGCTTTTTTGTTTGGTTTACAAACAAATAAACTCTGCATATTTATAATCTACTAGCTTTTGCCCGCGGCTTAGCTCGCGTTAGAAAAAAACAAAAAGTAGCCTATGTTGCTCTCCATCCCTTCAACTATCTCCACTTAAAAAATCACGTCAATTCGTCGCTCCGTTTTGCCGTGAAAGAAAGACAAACATACAGACAAACAGACACACTTTCCCATTTATAATATTAGTATGGATTATATAAAATGGACTTAATGGAATATGATTGACTGTTGATATATCAACGCACAGCCCAAACCGCTGTACTAGACATGAAACTTACAGGGCGCGTTTTTATTGTAAAGAGTACGTAATTTAAAGAAAGGAATTTTGGAAAATCTAACCCGAAAGGGTAAAATAGGGAATGGAAGTATCGAGATACACGTGAGCATAGTCGCGGCCGAAAGCTAGTATTTGAGATTTGCATAAATTTGAGAATAGAGATTGAGATCTACCAATTTTAATGTAGTCACGTAACGATTCTATTCACAAGTTAATGTAAATTTCAGTTAAGTGCATCTTTCTCTTTCCATTGCATTAAGAAAAGGACAGAAGATAAAATATTTGTTAAATCCTGTCAAATTAAGCCGCGACCAACGAGATTCACCATTTTGTATGAAAGAGATCAGTGTGCGCCCCTCTTTAGGGTATATGTTCTGTGTTGTGCGCGCACTAGTCGCAGCGGCCACACGTGTTTCGTGCATACATGATCCATTTTAGAGCACGATGTGAACTCAACTGACAAAATGTGGTCGCTACGTGGTCGCAGATGAATTGCAGCTACCGCGGCCAGGTCGCAGTCTAATTTGACAGGATTAAACTAAAATGTTTCTTCTGTCCTTTTCTTTAAGAAATGGAAAGAGAAAGATGCAATTAACTTAAATTTAGTTAAGTTTGTGTACAAGAGAATTAGCACCATTGTCTCTCGTGGATTCACGCTTTAGGCAAACAAAAGGTTAAGAATTCGTATTAGGTATATGGTGCTACTTCATTTGGCAAATTTGAATCTTATTCCAATAAGTTTAGGGTTCGGTTTGTATTACCCCTAAATAGTTTGCAAAATACGGCAAGTGTAGTCGCATTACGATGCCTAATAAGGCTGAGGCTACAGTAGGCAGCGATTTGCGATGCGACTGGAAGAGCGAAACGAGATTAACGTGGAATGGCTACATTATAAGCGAAAATCTGGCGTATATTCCATTCAATTTCGCTGATCGCTGATACGTCGATGTAGCCGGTGCCGTGATTACAGTATTATAGCTCCTGTCGCATAAAGAAATCAAAGATCGCTAGTAATATTTGATGAACGGTGTAGCCATACACGGTGAGTATCGATGTATTTGTTTCAATCGCTCATGTGTCGCAGCTCGCGTCGCAGGCTAGTGTAGCCTCAGCCTAAGGTTCATTTGTGAGCTAGCTGAACAGCTGCAGTCTTAAACGGGTTAAGTTTTGTCATTTGTTACTGCTCGGCTCCCGAGAGTCGCATCGTATCGTAATGATATACTAAGTACGTTATCAAACTGGTTGTCATATTATTGAACGTGTTTTTTCATACGTCCGTACTAACATAATTATAAATGTGAAAGTAACTCTGTCTTTCTGTCTGTCTGTCTGTCTCTTCTTCACGCCTAAACCACTGAACCAATTTGAATGAAATGTGGTACAGATGTAGTCTGGGATCCGAGAAAGAACATAGGATAGTTTTCATCCCGGGAATCTCGCGGGAACGGGTACTATTATTCTACGCGACGAAGTCGCGGGCAAAAACTAGTTTCCTATATGACAACCAGATTTATGTACTCAGTGTATGTATTATTTACTGATTTTATCTCTGTTGCGTTTACCACAAACACAGAACCAAACCCGAAACAAATACGTGTAATATTTAATACTAGCTTCTGCCCGCGGCTTCGCTCGCGTTAGAAAGAGACAAAAAGTAGCCTATGTTACTCTCCATCCCTTCAACTATCTCCACTTAAAAAATCACGTCAATCCGTCGCTCCGTTTTGCCGTGAAAGAAAGACAAACAGACAGACAAAGAGATAGACAGACAGACATTTCCCATTTATAATATTAGTGTGAATTTAGCCACGAAGTAATCGAACCCGTGAAATGCTTAGCCTAGCGAACTACTGCGTTAACAGTGTCTAGTTAAATAAAAGTTGATACCCATAAAATAATTTTAGAGAGACCCAAAAAATGCCTGTTCATCAAAAGAATCCATGTAATTTTGTCTTATTTATTGACTATTTAAGGAGTTATTAAATTATGAGTATAATTTAACTTCAATTTTTTAATTAATCTCACTTTCAATCAAAATTGTCTCTAATTTACCAAAACTTCTCACTCATCTCTAAACATTAAACAAGAGAAGACACTCATCATTAAACAAGAAGATGCCAGACTTTAAACGTATTTAATCAAGAGAATAGGAATTCAGATTGCAAACAGACTGCGGCCCAGACAGGTATTCATATGAGAATAATTAGTGCATGTCCCTTCTAGCACACTTTCAAACAATGTGCAGTTAGCCTAGAATCCCAGATTCAGTCCGTATGGATGAAATTGAAAACAAGCTACAAATTGAAATAGAAGGCAGCGTTCACATTCTAGTTTAGTTTCAAACGGGTCCATGGTTTGGTTAGAATCGGTTTTATATTAACTGGTTTGATAAAAAGCGATTTTTAGGAATGCGGGATGATCAACAGTTTTGTTTTAGACGAATTAACCGGGTTTAGTTGAATGTCTTAAAACTGGTATTTTATTAACCTGCTAACTTCGATCAAGTATAAACTAGATACACAATCCACAACAGAAAAGCGTCCTAACCAAATGACCGCCCACTTGCCGTTGTGGGTAGCCTATTCATTCAGTAGCATTTGTCCGTTCCGAGCGTAAACATGCCGCAGTGCTCAGTGAAAAAATGTAAAAATCACACGTCCAGAACGTTAAAGGAATATGGAGTGTCATTTTTTAGGTAAGTACTTTTGTTATTATTACAATATGCATGAAATTCCATTAGTATTTGACCAAGAAAAGATAATAAAACATTTTTTTAGTTCATATTAACGACATTCGGCGAGAGTATAACCCTTGAAATTGAATAGACACTAGCCGAACTTACAAACCCATACCATTGTTTTTCAACATCATTTGTTTGGGTTATACGATGACTCTGTTCTGAAATGATAGAGACGCTGTTGTTTTTTATTAATTAATTTATTTTTACAAGCTTTTATTTAACTTGCAATGTATATATGTACGTATGTGATATGTATGTATTTGTTTCAAGAAAATTAATAACATAACATAATAATATAACATTTAGAAGTATACTTTATATGATATGTGATTTTTTTGTAATTTTTATAAGAACGTGCCAATTTTTTTGTACAATTGCATTGTCAACACTATTTTTTCATGTGAAAAAAAAAATGATTTGCTGTGAATATTTCTTTAGTTTTATTGCAAATTTCCTGTCTTAAACCTCAATAGGCCCTGATCAACAAATTATACTAAGTTTCAAATAAGCAAAAAAAACATAATTGGGAAAGGAACATTTATTCTCTGTTTTATCATATTTCATAAAAATAAAAATAAAATTAACAAAGGCAACTCCACTCCTCCCTTGTTCGACGTAGCATCGAGTGTCATAAAAATTTTTTGCTTTTAAAACCAAAGGTGATATGTAACAAACTAAACAGGTTTTATTTTCAACCTCATTGTACATAGATAAGGTTTAAATTTGATTAAATTCTTTGACTCTTAGGACCTTATCGTAAATACTTGAAGTGATATACAAATGTCTAAGTACGTATTGCAGTTCGGACACTATTTTGTTCCATTTTGTATGGAACTGTGTATCTAGTTGTATACTTGATCGAAGCCTGCTAACCTTAATGAGATCAATTTTTTTGTTTGAATTTTATAGGAATAAAGGATTTTTTGCATGCGAACCGGATTATTTATCTTAAAATGGATAAATATAGATGTTTTAATCTGAGACAGAAACGCTAATAATAATTTGTATCTATTTGACGACAATGACTTAGTTTGTACGGTCTTTGTTGGTTGATGTGGGTTGGTTCTTACGCATCTTATACACAGAAAAATGAAAATGACCAGTCAGCCAGTTAGACACACAAAAGCGTTATCGAACTGTTCATTGTTAAAAGAAACAGTACTCTGACAGATAGACAAACAGTTTAACCCCAAAACTGAATAAACAACAGTCTCCAAACCGTCAATTTAAATTTATCGCACGTTTTCAATTTCATACTCTGTGGGTTCATCCTTGCGTTTGATATGTATGGCTCGACGCTCGTTCGTATAAAGTGCACTTAGACCGTGATGTAGTGACGTCACGTTATAACAGATTATAAGGCACGGCCTTACTGTCTATGCAGAGGGTGATTCTGTAACCTTAGTGGGTATTTTTTTCTTCTTTTGTTGTTGTTACACTAAGTGTAATAAGAATATTTTGTAGAGTCTATTGCAGAGTGCGTTGTACTTAATTACTGATACCAAAATAAAAGTTGGAATAGCCAACTATTCCAAAAATATCAGTTCTTAAATCTTTTCATAGAACGGCCGTTTCTGCGTTATCTTTTAGTTATAAAGATTTTGGTCTTGATAATTGTAGGGAGGTACCCAAATCATAGTTTGTTCTTATATTTACAATTTCAAAAAACTAAGTATGTATGGCTCCACGGTCGTTCGTATAAAGTACACTTATAGACTTAGATTATAAGGCACGGCCTTTCGATCTATACGCAGGGTGATTCTGTAACCTCGGCGTAAGTATTCTTTTCTTTTGTTTCGTAATGACTGTAGAAAGGCTATAATACTTGAGACACGTACTGCTTGGTAGGTCACTTTAATTTGTAACGTTGTTCTGGTTTTTTTTGTTTACTTTATGTTTTCTGTGTTTTTGTGTTAAACTTTGCACCAAATAAATGGTTTATCTATCTATCTATCTATAATTTTCTTTTGTATAGGGTGTGTTACAATTAGTGATACAAACAAACATGTTTTAACAAACAACTTGTCCAAAAAAATCGGAATTTAAATCTTTTTACAGAACTGCCGTGTGGTTATTTTTGCGTCCTCTTTCAGATATAAATATTTTGTAGATTTTTAGGTAGGTACCCAAATCATAGGTCGTTCTTATATTTACAATTTCAAAAAACAAAGTATGTATGGCTCGACACTCGTTCGTTTATAGTGCACTTAGACCGTAATGTAGTGACGTCATGATATAACAGCTTATATGGCACGGCCTTACGATCTATACGCAGGGTGATTCTGTAGCCTCGGCGTAAGTATTCTTTTTGCTTTTGTTTCGTACTGACTGTAGAAAGGGTATAGTTTTCTTTTATAGAGGGGCGTTACAATTGGGTATACAAACAAACATGCCTTAACAGGCAACTTGTCCAAAAAATTGTTTTTGTAAATCATTTTGCAGAACAGCCGTGCGGTCATTTTTGCGTTATCTTTCAGCTATAAAAAATCTAGGTTTTTAGGTAGCTACCCAATACATAGGTCGTCATTATGTTTACGATTTACAAAACTAAGAATGTATATAGTTTGTATTAAGTGCACTCAGGCCGTGATGTAGTGACGTCAGCTTATAACAGATTATAAGGCACAGCTTGACTGTCTACGAAGGGTGATTCTATGATTTTCGTGTGTTTTTTCTTTTTCTCTTAACGCCCTGATTGTAGAAAGGGTATAATGTGTTTTATACAGGGTTAGTGGTAATTAATAAGTGACCAAAATTTTAACACTACTACACAATACCACAAACCATTTTCCCTAAAAACCGGTTTGTGAAACGTTATTTACAGAACAGGCGTACGGTCGTATTTGCGTTATCCATGAATTATACGCTATTGGCCTTCATATGTAGGTACTATACTTACCTTAGACAAAGTTTTTAATACTATAACATCGACGACGGATATATTTGGTTATAGCTCTTCCAAAGCGTTCCTACCCACGTCAAAATTTCTCCCATTATTCAAAGCAACTGGGATGCTTCTGGATTAGTTTTAAATCTATTATAAGTTTTGTGTGTAATTGAACTGAAGGCCCATTCTATTGTTGTACCAGAAATTAAAAATTAAGCTCACGACTGCCAACACAAAATTTGACCTAATGACCTAATATTATATTACTAAGGACAATGCAAGGGTTCTAACGATACCTCGTACTTCTGAATCTATTTAGGAGTTCAGAAGTTAAATTAGAATAAAGAAACTTACATACATACTGACATAAACCCTGAAAATTATTACTTCTTTTTTTCTGGGACGTCGGGAAAACACGAAAATCTGATATATATAGTAATATTAAACTTGTCAATATGTAAATTAGAGAGATTCGACGAATATTTTTTACTAATAAAAGTACTATGTTGAATTATTTTCATTGGACTACATTTATCAGTACTTCAGTACTAATATTATAAATGCGAATGTAACTCTGTCTGTCTGTCTGTCTCTTCTTCACGCCTAAACCACTGAACCCATTTGAATGAAATTTGGTACAGATATAGTCTGGGACCCGAGAAAGGACATCGGATAGTTTTCATACCGGAAATCCCCCGGGAACGGGAACATTATTTTACCGGACGAAGTCGCGGGCAAAAGCTAGTATTATTATATATTTCGATTAAAAGACTAACTTAGTCTAATATTCCACGGCAAAGACAAACTCATCACAAACTACTTATAAATTCTCCAACCAATTTCTCATTTTCTTCGGGAACTTTAATTTTTGAGATACACGAGCATTTAAAACTTTACTTATTTTTTTCGTGTTACAGTGTACTAAATTTTATTGTCATCTATTGTGTCACTCGTGTTCAAGCTTGTCACGTATATGTGACTAAAACTAAATATGTAGGTTCAATTTACGTTTGACAGATAGGAAGCCTTGTCATTGGAGATTAGTAAAGTAGAACATCGGAATATTAAATTAGTTTGACACAAGACATAGTTAATTGAAATATTCAATATTGTCAGTCATGTACGTGAACTGAGGTAGGTACCAGTAAATACCTAACTTAGTGGTCTAGAGAGAACTCTAAGTTGTCAACCTTCTAAGGTCTTACACCAGTGATACTAGTATACTACTTGAGCCAAATTCGATAAAGAATAGAGGTAAACAAACCGTTGCTTGGTTTTTCGAAATAATGAGATAGTATGCATGTTATTTGAGTGATTCTAGCGAAATATGCTGCAATAGGATTTCTTAATAAATAGTTAGCGTGAAAAAGGCGAGATTCATGTAAATAATAGAAGATTTGTATTTGTGGTAACCCTATATTGGTTTGTTTACCTGTATTCTTTATCGAATTAGGCTCAAGTATAGTATAAGGTTGTGCTTCGATATTGGTGCCAATCCCATTGTTCACAAACTAAACTAAAATTAAATACAGTGCATCTTTTTCTTTCCATTTAATTAAGAAAAGGACAGAATATAAAATATTAGTTTAGTCCTGTCAAATTAAGTTACTCCACTTCACAGATAACTTAGACGCAATTAAAAACACAGCCACTAAAATACGTCGATTTACTCAAGTCGTTAGTTAATTTGACAATACTATTCTAATATGTATCTTCTGTCCATTTCTTAATAAAATGAAAAAAGAAAGATGCATTTAACTTAAATTTAGTTTTGTTTGTGAACAAGAGATCAGCACTGTAATCGACCTGTTGAATAATGAGTCGGGCTTTGATATTTCAGTGTTTACTTTGCACCTTCTAGTTCCTTCCTTTTGTTTCTATATAACTACTAGCTTCTGCCCGCGACTTCGTCCGCGTGGATTTTTCCTGAATTTTCTTTGCTATAAACCTTACGGAGCCCGAGACCTTTCCAACGAATGCAAAACCATGGAAATCGGTTCGTGTGTTCTGAAGTTATAGCGTCAGGAAGGAAAACTTGACTTATTTTTATAAAGTAGAAGATAATGTAGACTGCTACAAAATGCCCAAGCTTTCACGGCCGCCCCCCTTCTAACAAGGTATTTCATTTGCGCAAAACCTTTTGACGATCAAGTCACAACCGGCTGTCGCGATGCTATTGTCTTCTCTTCTTTCTTGTGTCTCGAATCACGACACGTGTATTCAAAGGATTAAGTTTTTAAGATCAAACAAATAAAAAAAAACAGCTTGGGCAGGCCCGTACCGATAATCTCATTAAAATCGCCGGGTCTTATTGGATGCGGGAGGTCTTTGTCTAACAGTGGGCATACTCCTTTTTCTATTTTTATAGCATTTTCTTTAGAACTGTACGTTTGAAAAATAATGGTAATCTCCTTAACTATGTGGCTGGCTGCGACAAAGAAGATTTCTAGCGTCTAGTCAGATTTCCTATACATTATAATGGTCTTGTATTATTTAAGCCGATCAGGCTTTTCCTGTAAGTGCCTTAACAAAGCGCCCTATAATAGACCGACTTGTGGCTCCTTTGTTAAAATTAAGCCAATATTTTCCTTTCGAACTACCCGCATTTTCTTAAGAGGTTGCCTTTATATACGCTTCTGTGGGGAAATGTGGTATTATTATGTATGCTACGCTGTGGTATTATTTTGAGCTGTACGATTATTTTCAATATTATGGTTTTGTATATTGTCTAGTTATACTAAATACAGTAAAGATAAAAAGATTTTTCATTTGTGCGTTTGTCATCGATGACAAAACTGTGTAAATTTTTAATTAATATATTTGTTTTGTATGTCCACATTTTTTTATAGCTACCTAGTGTGTTGGAGCAGATATTTATGACTCGTCCTAGTTTCTTCCTGAAATTCACTTTTACACGTGATTGTGGCAGAATTTGTCTGTTTGTCTGTCTGTCTGTCTGTTTTTTTTTAGACTGCAAACCTCAAACTATCCAGCTAATTTAAGTTACAAAACTGATCTATATTGCATGATCGTAACAAAGAATAGTAGTACAACAAAAAAGCTTTTTTAAAAAAAAGATAACCGACTTCAAAAAATAAAAGCTCAAAAATAACTATTTGGGAAGTCGGTGGCAACACAAATCGACCGGCAGAAGAGAAGTCACCGACTTCCGAAATAGTTATTTTTGAGCTTTTAGTTTTTGAAGTCGGTTATCTTTTTTTTAAAAAAGCTTTTTATTTTTTACTTTTTTAGTTAGAGTCTCAGTGTCTGACTACGTTTTAGGGTAGCTCTCAAAATAAACTTATAAAATGAAAACGGCACTATGCGCGCAACGTCACAGGATATCCATTAGTGTTATATACTAAAACCTTCCCCAGAATGTAACAAACACTTTGCTGAAAACCGCATCAAAACCGGTTCAGCCAAACGCGAGATAATCGCGGACAAACATACATACATACAAACATACATACATACAGGTCGAACAGAGAACCTACTTTTTTTTGAAGTCGGTTAAAAAACAAGACACAATCACCCATTCCCCGTTTAACTTTATTCTGTAAATCGAAATACAGCAATTTAAACTAAAGTCGAAAATTGCGGTTCAGAAGCCGACGAGTCTCGATGTATCTTCGTCAAAGCGACAGGTTCGAGGAAAGCTATTCCCTACAGTATTTTGAATATTTGAATGCTTATACAAGCTTAAGTGACTTAGGAAAGCGAAGAAGCATAAATCAATATTATTTCCATATTGTTATCTTTATCAAATTAGTTATACCAATTTTATTCAATTTATCCTACTCGTTTCAACTCCCTAGACTTTTCTCAACTATATAAGGGTTGTTTTTTTAGGGAGTGGGAAATCATCAAATGACTGCTCCCGTCCTGGGTGCGGCGGGAGGGCGTGTCAGACTTTTACTGACTAAAACCCACTCATTGCCTTCGGTTGCCCTTTCTGTTCCAGGGTCACGGTAACTATTATAAACATTCCGCAACCCCGGCAGGCGTTGGTCCTGTTGGGCTCCGGCTTTCAATCTAAATAGAAACAGTTGAACACAAGTATTTTACAGGGTGCAACTGCTTCGCACCTAAACATCCCATGGGTAGCTCGATACCATTTCTAAGACCTACACGAGGCATTACTATCAGCTGCTAGTGTGTTTTAGCTCTAGGCTAGACTGACTGTCAGATATTCTAATCGCTGGCATCGACAACAAAAAATCTGTATGATAATTTAGGGCCAACGGTTCTATATTGAGCCATGAACGTATCACATAGAAATTCCTAATGAAAAACCTTAAGGTTTTAGTACTTTGGCCGACCCTCGAGTCGAACCCAGAGCAACATGCTCAAATGTGTTAGATCTACATCCCACAAGAATAGTAATATAATATAAGCCTACAACATGTCTCCAAGCAAAAGTTATGCTGTAAATAGGCACCTTAAATCATCTACAATTCAAACTGTGCTATTGAAACTGCGATTCAAGCGTGCACAGCACACAAGATATTAACACAAGAATATTCAACCACACATTGAGACGTGCTAAACGGTAGCAAGAGACGCTTAGAGAGTAAAGGCCAATGTCCGTCACAAACACTGCCTCAATGAAACATAATAAAACCCATTGGTTACTGCAAATTGTAGCAGAATTACAGCGAATCAGGACAGCGATGCGTTCTGCTATTACACGCCACGACCAATTAACGTTCGCGTCCATTATTTGATCCCGAAGTTGTTTGGTATTGGTACATTTCCCGCAGTTACCGGACCTCTATTTGGAGAATGGATAGAGGAATATCTAATAAAGGCGACTAGCACTCTTGTGAGAACGCATTAGGTCTCTTGTTAAACGGACAACGGCCCGTTTTTCATTTCAATGTTGAATATGTTAGAGTGGATGAAATGGTACATTGGATCCTTGCAGTGAAACTCAATGCATCAGTCCGTTATTCAAAGTTCAGTTGCCGAATCAACTTTACAGAAAATCTCTCAGGTAAAAAAAAGTAAGCAAAGTATACGTTGGTGAATAATAGTGTGTAAATAGAACACAGCCAATTAAAATCTCATTTTAACACCGTGCCAAAGACCCTAGTCCCCAATTTTAAAGCAACATAAAAACTAAACAACCAAAGAGCGCAATTAAAAAACGAAATTATTTTGTTCAAAAACGTATGCTCGAATCAGAAAGTTACTTTTTATTCAGCGAATAAGCGTTATGTTGAACACAGATGGTGTTTATAACCGCTGGGTGACCAAGCTAGGGGTTAAAAGGGGTCTTTTGTTGGAGGGGGGGGGTCAACTTTAGACAGGAGGGGGGTCACTGTTTGAGAGGACGGGAGGGGGTGAACCCGAGTCCCAACCTGAAAGGTCGATTCTATTGCTCTACTGTTTATCACCATTGATCAAAATTGTACACGCGGTGTAGTATTTGTATGCCCCGAAAGTGTAATAAGTCTTATGTCATTGTTGTAAGGTATAAATTTCAATAACATGTTTTGTGATATGTTATAACTGTAGTTATTTGTTTGGGTGGTTGGATCAAATAGTTATAATAATAATAATAATAAAACTTTATTTCAGAACAAATGTCCATACAGAGTTACAAAATAATAAAGACACAAAAACCATTCACACCTGCAAAAAAAAGTATTACAAAATTTGAGCACGTATAAATGCTTTCAGGATGTTTGAGTCCTGCTTTTCTGCAATAACCTGTAGGATGCTGTTGGTGCTGCTCCTAACTCTGCTCAGTAATGATGCGAGCCGCTTGCGAATTACCGCATGGAAGCCGTCTACCCGGGCTTCCGCAAACATACCGGAGGCACTGCAAAAACGGGGCAACCCCAACAACATCCTAAATCCGTTGTTATATTGAACACGTAGGGCATTGAGCGTCCTCTGTGTGTATCTGAACCACAGGCTGCACGTGTAGAAAGTCTGACAGTAGGCTTTAAATAGTGTGACTTTAACTTGTTCACTACAACGCACAAACCTGCGGGCCAGCATATTACTTCTAACCGCCAATGCCCTACGTTCCCTTTCTATGTCAACTTGGTCGTCAAGGTCCTCAGTAACATAATGTCCGAGATATTTGAACTTTTCTACCCGCTTTAGTTCAACATTGTTTAACTTTATTGCGGGCACATTTAATGTACATTTACCGGGGGCCTTGAAAACCATGTACTCACTCTTCTTAGCATTGTATATCAAACCATGCTGAAGGCTATATGTTTCACATACTGCGAGCAACTGCCTCATTGCACTTACAGTTGGGGTCAGCAGCACCATGTCATCCGCGTAACTAAAGTTGTTCATACATACGTTGTCAATCCAGCATCCCACTCGTGTGCTGCTGAGCCCATCTATAAGCTCATTAACGTACAAGTTGAAGAGCTTAGGAGAGCTCAAACCACCTTGTCTCACCCCGCACTCCAACCTGTACGTGTCTGAGAAAGTGTTTCCCCATCTTACACAATTATTCTGGTTTTGGTACCAGAAATGAAAAATCCGTTGTACCTGTGTAGGCACGCTAGTTTTCTTGAGTTTCTCCCATAATACGTCATACGACACAAGGTCGAATGCTTTGGAGAGGTCAAGAAAGCATGCATACACAGGTGTACTTCTTTCCGTATAGTATTGCACAGTGTGCTTCAGACTCAGAATTGCGCTTTCAGTGGAAAGTCCTGCGCGAAAACCAAACTGAGCATCATGAATATTAAGATGTTTATCGAGTTCTGAGTCGAGCACACCGTCCAACACTTTAGCTACGATTGTAGCCAAGGAAATTGGTCGGTAGTTGTTCTTATCAGACAAATCTCCAGTTTTATTCTTAACAATTGGTACTATGATGGTTTTCATAAGGTCCGTAGGCAAGTACGAGTGATTCAGACATAAAGTATAGAACATTGCGAGTACACGTGGTAAATGTACACCAGCGTATTTTAGATGCTCGATACTGAGTCCATCATGCCCCGGTGACTTGCCCCTAGACATGCTACTCACAATTAGTCGAACTTGTTTAGCAGACACGTTATACAAATCACCGGTCATGGTAGACCCAGGATCTGCTGACGAAGGACCCAGTGGAGACTTTGTGGTAAAATGTTCTCTAAACAGTTCCGCTATATCCCTACCATCACTCGCACCTCCCACGCTCAATGGAAGGCCAGCCTTATGGTTTAAACTGTTGGTTGCTTTCCAAAAGTCACTAAAGTTTTTAGATGCACGACATTCTGAAATGATTTCCATTTTTATCTGTTCTTTATTATTATGACACCATTTTAATCTATTTTTAATAGTTTGCGACTTTCACACATTTCTTCATATATAGTACCGGATTGTGGCCTATCCTGAGAAACCCAGTATAAGAATTTATTCCTAGCTTCCCTGTGAGCTTCACATACATGCTTATTCCAGCCTGTCACATGCTTTTTCTTACGCATGCGAGACTGAGTCTCACAAGTGTTAATGGCTGAGCCTGTTATTGCTATTATTATATCCTTATATAGTTTATCTAAGTTGTTTCTATGTTCCTTACACTTACAAATATTATAACTACATTGTCTTAATTCAACAGGAAAATCTATTAATTTAAGTTTACTATTGCACAATTTGGTATAGCTTTTTATTTGTTCCTTAGTTCTATAGCCCCAGACAGCTTTATTTTTTCTATTATTACTATAATTACTATTTTTACATATAATTGCACTTAATTCACACTCAATAAATAGGGGCAAATGATCTGACCAAAACGTGTCATAATTAATAAATACATTCTTAACAGTTTGTTTGGCTGAATGACTAGTAATACAGTGGTCGAGCCACCTTACACACCCGTGAGCCTCGCTTATAAATGTATAATTATTTAATACACTTCCTAACACATCAATATCGACACAAGTCCATTGTTGGTCCATACATAAATTAATTAGCTCGTTACCGAACAGTTCTCCCGGATGAGCATTAAAATCTCCTAGTACGTAAACAGATTCTATAGCGTAATGATCAACTATTGCACATACCTCGCCAAAACATGTCGTAAACTCCTCTAAATTGACTATTCCATTTGTCGGCATGTAAATACTAAACACAAGAAATGCGCGCTCTTTCATAGACACTTTTATTGCACTGATACGCGGATTATTGCACTCAATAACAGTCACCTCTTTGAACAAACTTTTACGCCACAATATTGCCACGCCGCCGTAAGGTCTTCCTATAAAAACACCGGCCGAGATATCCACTGCTGACGAGCCCGTGTATGCGAAATCCTGATCAATAGTTCCCAGTATCGGTATGTCATAAGGAAGTAGCCAGGTCTCCTGTAAGGCTATGATATCCGCCGAGCGACACAATTTTCTAACACAATCAATTGATCTTTTTATTGACTTACAGTTAAAACTGACAAATTTGGATAAAGTAGTTGTTGTTGTATTTGTTTGTGTACCCATTATTAATTGTTTTGTATCAAATCACTATTCACAACATTTTTTGCGCCTTGCTTAGTTTTATTAAAGTAAACAAAGCGCCTAAACGACACACCTTCTGGCCACAGGCTATCATCTAAAAACATTGCGAGCTTGTGGTGTGGTACAAAGATCTTAAATGCATTATAATTTCTTTCCTTTTGCATACTAATTTTCTTCATTGTTACTGCCGTTTGTGTCTTTGACAGAATGTAGTCAGAAATGTCACTGTCGGTCACTTCTTTAGCTACACGGGATATAAATAATGGAATATTCATTTCCGCAGCCTTAAATTTCATATCCACTTCCGAAGCCGCTTTTCCTCTACTTCCCGCAAACTTGTACCTTGGCTTCTTTTTCTGTACAATTGCCCATTCATTCTTATCTTCTTTATCTGGTTGCACTTTCTCGCTCCCGCTTATCGCTTGTGGTATAGACCGCGCCGGCAAGACACTCACGCGCTCAGGACTCGCGCACTTGCGCTGTACCTGTGTCGAAACCGCGGCTGGGGCCTCCACGTGCATGCTTGTATGTGAGAGAGTGACAGACTGATTGACGCATTCCGCGTACGACAAGGATGGAGTATCCTCGCTTTGCTCACGACGACCCGCCAACGACTGCGTCATCGCTACGTTGTGCTTTTCTGTATTGTGAGGTAGATCAGTTATTGTACAATCCAAAGTTTGGTATTTGGACTGCTCAATATGTAATTTTAAATCATCTAACTGTTTGTTAGTCACATAGGAATCCTTAATAATCTTTAGCTCATTTTGTAACAACAAAATATCCTTTAGAAGCTTACTTGCATCCAGATGATCAAACGATATTGGTGGTAATTTATGTAGTTCCCGAGCAACAAATATTGGAACTAATTCCGGATCTGTTTCTTTAAATAATGTAATTACATCGGCAAGATCCCTCTGTGATTTTCCTTCTCTCTTACGCGAAATTTTGCGTCTTGTAGTAGCGATAGAATCGAAAAGCAAGTTTTTAGCCGCTTCGATCTCCTCTTCAGAAAAACTTGTGACACACAATCTCATCAAGCTTTCCTCATCCATAACATCCATTTTGTTCTGGACATAGGCTAACACCTCACATATCACAATGTTACAGTTATTGCACTTAATTACTTTTGAGTTCGACGTCATTTTTCTAGCACCTTAGGTAAATGACGCGACCGCACCTTACGCGTACTCGCGGGTCACTCGAATGTTATGGAGAGCGATACTGCTTGTATTTTTGAAGCGGCAACCGGTAGCTTTTACTTTTTTCTGGTGCATATGGATGTAAATTATATTGTATTTTTTTATCTGATTATTTATTTATTTAAATATTATTGTAATGATATGAATGTTCAACGGATATAACGCAATAATAATATGTTATTTATAAATTAAGTTCTTATCTTGCCTACCCTGTTTATAGTCAACAACGCGATATTTCGTTAAGAAAATACATTAAAAAATAAATAGGTATTTTTACTTTTTCAATGAATAAGTACTTCAAAAATTATTAAGGACTGCATTCAAGGCCGTGGAAAGCACGTAAAGCTGAAACCCCGGTTGCCATTAATTTTATTACTTTCAAAAGACAAGGAAAAACTAATTATTAATTAGAAATTATAAGCAAATAAAAACCAAGACAAATTATAAAATAAAAATTGTTAAAATCAGCACCGAAATCTAAGATAAAGCATTAATACAGACAGCCAGAACTAAACCGTAGATTTAGCGGCCAAACTAAGCATAAATCATTTATTGAACATTAGGCAGCTGCGTCTACCGTTCAGTACACTCTGGCAGAAATTCTAATATTCGATAAACTAACGGACAAAATTCAATTATACTAAGGAACATGAAAAAAAAAATGAAAAAGCGTTTATTTTTGTTTATAAATACATTACATTACATTACATTATTACCTCCGCCAAACTGTAAAACAGTTTGTTGGCAGATGTAGCTCTCGTATTACAATTGTTATTAGGTATATTATTTATAAACACTTGTGTGGGTACTAGGTTTAAAGAAAAAATAAAACAAAATAATAAAAAAAAAACATAAAAGAGTTAGGTACTTACCAATGACACATAGAAGTTGTGTGCATAAATGTTAAACCATAGCATCTATGTGGCACCCGACGTGGTATATGTAGTAAGGTGCTGATAAACTTGAGCATTCGCTTATCAACATCGCTGTTAAAAATCGCTGGTAAAATCAAGTTGTAACACTTGATTTTAGAAACCAATGAGCGGTTCTGCGTAACATTTTGACAAGCCTGTTGGTCTTGTGGTTAGAGGCCTTGGTGTTCTAAGCCGTTACAGTTTTCATTCAATGTTCGTCACGTGGACTACCATCATGAATAAGAAACCTATTTTTTTTAGAGTCTCATGATACCCCTCACTATACTCGTATAGGTAGACGCGAGAAAATATTTATGAAAAAATCACAAAAAGTTGGAAACTTCGGAAAAAATAAGAAACCTATATTTTTTTAAAGTCTAATGATGCCCCAAACTGTTAGTACTTGTATTATAGGTAGACGCGAGAAAAATATTTAAGTAAAAATCACAAAAAGTTGAAAGCTTCAGAAAAGTACTTGAAAAATTTTAGTTTTACAGTCTATTTATCTATAAAAATCAATTACTGATTGTATAATCATGGAAGTGAATAACTCCAAAAGAGCTACTTTTATTTTAGCCTAACCTTTTTTTTATTGTTATTGCCATTGTCAGCCAAAAACTTTAAATAAAAAACTAGTAGTAATAAAGTTATCATTGGTTTAAAAGTGTATGATCATAAAAACAACCTTGCAAAGCCAAGGCAGTTGCCTAGCACAAAACAAAAGACGATCAGTAAATAATACCAACCGAAACGTCAACCAGAGCCCAGAGATGAAACAGAAGCGAATTGGACCGACAGCCGGCATTATCTACGGTAGAACAAGAACCAGAAACTCATTAATTGCTGTACAGTAATAGGGTTACAGTGCTCGCTCACAGAATTGTATCAGCTGGCTTCGTTATGCAATGTAGACAGTAATTACTGAGCACTATTTCGGTGATCAATTTCTGTTTTGCTGTTGCAGTTGGTAGCGGTTTTGGATTTGCGTTTGTGATTGTCCATTTTGTTCTTAGATGAGATTCGGTGGGTATAATTTTGTTAATCTTAGACATCACAGACATCGGTGAAAGAAAATGTCGTGAGGAAACCTGGACTTGTAGTGAATATAAGACCTAAATCGCTAATCCGCCTTGAGCAAGCGTGGTGATTAATGCACGTACCTTCCCTGTATGAGAAGAGGCCTTTGTCCTGCAGTGTCATAAGTCGTAAGTCATTTATTTCATAACAAAATACATTGTGTTAAAAAAAGTTTCATTAATTACAGTAATAACAGAATATTAAGATGATTAAAAAGATTCAAATATAAAATAAAAAAAATATAATAATTATAATTTTTTATAAATAAAATGATTTTAAATAAATTAAAAGATCATTAACAATAATTTAAGAAACAATAAATAAATTTTAGGTAATTCAATAAAAACATTCATTTAAAATATCTAAAATAATTAAATTAATAAAAAAAAAGATATATAATAAATCGATAATATAATTTCTTCCAAAACAAGTTAATAATAATTAAATACCCATATATTATGATAGATTAAAAATCCAAAAAAATGTTCGTCATTACATTGTGACAGTTATAGGCTGGTATATATATGTTATAGGCAATGTGTATAATCCGGCATTGTATAGAATGCCTAGGCATTATATATATTGCCTAAAACTTTCAGGCAATGTATATAATACGATTCATTTCATACATTGCCTAGGTATTGTATAAAATGCCTAAAGCGCATCAGGCAATGTGTAAATTTGAACGACCACGAGAAGGAGACACGTGTTTCTATTATTTCATTATGTCATTTCTATTATTACTTTTAATAATTAAATGGTAAATAATATTTCTCACACTTGACTTCACATTTTTAATACCTACATAATATGAAACCTTTATAGAAGATTTTTAATTTATATTGTTTAGAGTAATGTTTGTGTTAAATTAAAGTTTAATAATGTTGATTTTGAATGGTTTAAACCAAACTTTACGTAAGTATTTTTTTTTAAATATGTTTAATTTGATAACGTAGCGCATAGATTTCGTGTCGATTACTGAACTGAACATGATTGTGAAGATATTTAAGAAAATAATTGTTTTCAAATCAAATTTCTATAATCAAGTGGTAAGAAATGAACAGGGCGACTTTCTGCAGCAATTTTTTGGTGCGTTGTAAATTTAAATGTTTATCCGAAGGCAACTGGAGAAACGCTCTCTACGCAAAAACTCTTATGTACTTAGGCATACAAACCAATAGAACACATGTCTTATCGCTGTCTGATAATTGAAGTCGAAATTAGGATTAGCTCTCAAAAGATCAGTACCTATCTAACTAAATCGTAGAGAAGCAAAATCGATTACATACATTGCCTGTGCTTCAACTGGCATTCTATACAATGCCTAGGTATTTTATACATTTCCTAGGTAAAGTGTAAAATAGTTTAAACATTGAACATCATTTCATACATTGCCTGAACGACCCCGGCATTCTATACATTTCCTAGGTATTGTATAGAATGCCTGCATTGTACACATTGCCTATAACATATACATAAAATGGTACACTGACTCATGAAAGACTGCCTGTTGATAAATCAACGCACAGCCCAAACCGCTGGTCCTGGAGACACGAAACTTGGGGGGTATGTTCTTTGTAAAGAGTAAGTATACACTAAGGAACAATGATGTTATAAGTAAAAATTGTAGATAGTGTAAACACGGCATAATAAGCCAACGCTCCATCGAGCGGGGGTGCGGTGCGAAGAGGGGGACGGAAACGCCTGCGCCGACGCCGCGCGCGCGCGCGCCGCCATTACTATTCCTGTACTCCAACAAGGCTTCACCGACCAACATTTAACGAAGTGAAGTTGAAGTCAATTTAATTATTAAACACACAGCATTTAAGTAAAGCAGTCAATTCTTTTATTTTGTCGCAAACAGTTATATGCAGTCAAAAAGTGGCACATTAAAAGTTTGAGAGAGAGTATCGCGTTGACATTTGATGTTTATCTCTTTTTCACTCGCACTACTTCAATCATGTCATCCTACTTTGACGTGTAATGTATGTGTGAGTTAGTGTGCCGTTTTTGAAGATAGAATTTCGTTTGAGTAACCTATCTTAGGAAGCATTTTTTGAAATTCCAATCAAATTGAAATTCCAGTCTTGAAGAGGTAAAATAGACGATAGAAGTTTCGACGTCTACCACGCGGGTGAAGCCACAGCGGGTGGAGCTGCAGACTAAATCTAGTATTTATTTATTTATTTATTCAGACTTCTCAACAACGAGTACACTGTTACTCTATAATTTTAACATTTCAAACTTAGTTCTAAGCCCATTACATATAGAGAAGCACAACATGCACTCTATTATGCGCAGATAATAATTAATCAATATCAAACTATTAATACATTGTTATAAACCTTTAAATTAAAGCGGAATTACTACAAATTAATACAAATTATTACAATTAATACGAATTAATACAAATTAAATATCAAATAAAATTAGTATTATAATACAAAGCCGCATTTTCAAAAGTAACCAGTATATATGTGATTATGATAAGCTTATTCAGGGTAAATTTCAATAGAATATGTTCTGTGGTAAGCTGAGAGTGTTACCGACAGTTAGTTATTTACATATTAGTATGTTTTGTGGTTAATTCGCGGTTGATTAATATTCTACCGTTGTGTGGCCTTAATTAAAGTATTTGTGTTGTTATAGTTAGTTACTAGAATATTAAACTTTATTGGTGTATTATAAAGTTTTTGACTAGATTTAGACTACATATTCAGACCATGAAATTAGTCACTAGACTAAAAAACCAACCACCTTTAAATACTAAATAAAAAAAAAGAAACTTATTATTCGGAAGTCGGTGGTAATGCAAAACAGCAAACAGAACTTGAGACACCGGTTTATGATTTTTAAGTATTTTTTTTAGTATTTTAAGGCGGTTTAATTAAAAAAAAGCGTTTTTTTCTTTTTTTTTGAATACCTGTGATCATAACCTATTCGTCCCGGGCAGAAATCGAACCAGCGAGCGTTAAACCATTGCATCAATCGTGTCGTTAAATGTCCTATATTTATGCAACAGGATCGATCCTCTCAAGTCGAAGAGCCCTCACAGGGAGGGCATCCCGTAGCGAGAAGTGAGGTAATTTAAAATTTATGATCCCTTTCCTAAGATTTTCTAAGATCGGTTGATAGTTGGCTTATAGTTAACAGATGATGATACCGGTTGTATTATCAGTCCCCCTAGACAAGTGGCATTGTAGAATAGATAGCAAAAACGAATAGATTGTCAAATGTGTGGAGATGTCAAATTGTTTAGCGAAAGCTTATGTCAAATATTATACAATGCCAGAGCATATCTTGCTTACTTCAAAGTGACTCAGAGCTGAAATATCCAATGGTGGACGCTTTAAAGGGACTTGGTAAGTCTATAATCTACTAAACAGATATTTTAAAGAAGTAAAGTTTGTTTGAAAGCCTCTGAAAGTCCGTCTCCGAATTGAAATAATAATATAATGATGATAATTGTATTTTGCTACCATTATGTATTTCATTTTTCTTGTTCGTGTGCAATAAAAAATATGATTATGAATATGAAATACCTAATCTTTTTGTGTTAGATAGTCCGTTTATCGAGGAACGTTATAAGCTACGTAACATCACGTTATGTCCTAGGGGAGAGGAGCAGTAACCAAAAACGCGGGCGTAACCGTAGGGGACAGCCAGTAAATAATAAAAAAAACTCACACACGGCCATAAAATTTCAAACTAGGCAGAGCTTGTACTATGGTAACCAGACAACAGATATACTTAAATAATTTATAAATACATACATATTATTGATAAATTACACCCAGACACAGAACAAACTATCATGCTTATCACACAAAGTTTGCCCTGGGTGGGAATCGAACCCACGACCTATGGCTTAGCAGTCAGGGAAACTAACCACTGGACCAACAGGCCCGTTAGTATAATTCAAAACTAGGCAGAGCTTGTACTATAGTAAATATTATTGATAAATCACACCAGAACCAACAATTGCAACAACAACAACTGTTAACTATTAGAATGGTAAAAGTTGTTGGTTATCATGAGCACAAACACATGTTTAAGTCATCATCTCCCTAGCCTTTTCCCAATCGTGTTGGGGTCGGCTGCCAGCCTAACCGGATGCAGCTGGATACGACTGCCTACCTGACCTCCACAACCCAGTAACTGGGCGACACGATACCTCTTGGTTAGACTGGTCATAGTTTCTGGCTAACCAGTAACGACTGTCAAAGTTCTACGAATGACAACCGGGACCAACGGCTTTACGTGCTTTCCGAGGCACGGGATGTCAGTGATGTCTAAGATAAACTTTAGAAAGTATATATGAATTGAAAAAGTAACATTGGTACTTGCCCGGATTCGAACCCACAACCTCTTACACGAGAGGCGGGCGCCTTATCCACTGGGCCATCACGACAATCCCTTATCCATTGGGATAACACGACAATAAAAAAAAACGATACTTAAACAAACACATGTTTAAGTAATTACCAGTCAACCTATATACTACTTCTACTGCTTACTTTGTCTCTCCATTTGTTATGTTTTCAATGCTCAACCACTTAACTGATAAATATTTTATCTCAAAGGACGATAGATTCAGTGGTTTAAAGAATATGAGAACCCAGTTATTATTTGCAAGATACTTAAACTCCGAAACATAATTTTAATTTCTAATTAAGCCGTTGTTGGTAAAGATTCGCCTCGTTCAAGATTTTCCAGCTTCATTTTACTGTAGACTAATATCCCAGAGCCAAGAGACCTACGTCAATATACATCTTTGAAATTTTCAACTGTTTTTTTGACAATTATACTATTAATGTAAAAGTTCGGATTCAACCCATCTGTCGTTATTTCCCAGATTAGGTGAGTCATAGCGTGTTATATTTTGTTTCATAAATCTGACTACTAAATCCATAAAGCATCATTCCAATCGGACTTGTACTACAAGAGACTACCATTCAAAAAAATGTTGCAAACTTTTTTTCTACAGATATTTTTCGTAGCTGATACAGAAAAGTGACCCAGAAATAAATCATTCTTGTTATTTTTAATCATATATTCATAAATTTTAATTCTTTTATTCAGATGACGTAAGTCTAGAAGCTCTGGTATCTTGGACCGTAATGTGTTTTCAGTACATTAGTATGCAAATATCAAAGCTTTTAGTCATGCTTGGGTACTGAGACGGGGCACGTATACATTTTTTCAAAGTAATTTAAATTGTGTTGCACTGCTCGTAGAGTTTATAATTATCAAACTAAGATAGAATTAGGTTTTGGTCTTAAACTGACTTATGCATAACTTGCTCTGCATGTTTTGATTAAAGTTTTTGGAATATTCTTCTAATCCTACTAAAATTAAAGAAGTAAAGATATTTCACGCTATTTCACACAAAGACCGCTGAAAGAATTTTGAAGAAAACAATACTAGAGGTTTTACCAAAAAATAACATTTATGGCAGGTTCGATTCCCGAGTGTGACAAGCCAAATTTCAAAAATCTCTGAATGCCATGTTATTTCTTTTCAAAAATAAAGGAATGTTTCCTTTAAGCAAAATTATTTATCATAAGTTTTTAAAGTAGTTTTCTTCCAGGGCCCATTAAAACTTTCACCGTGTATATAGATATTATTTACTTCATTCTACCTACATAAATACTGAAGTTTGATATGAATTATTATCAATTGAATACACATTTATTTCTAATTTCAAATGATTAAATCTTAATTTATTTTACTTCATTTAAATAAATCCGTCAGTATTATTTAAAACATGATTTGAACTGTAGCTTAAAAGCCTGATACCTACTGCAGTTAACGCATATACCATAAAGCGAAATCGGCCATGTTGCCTCTCTCAGAAATAGATTGACCATGATATTGGATGCACCTGAATAAAGCACGGTATACTGTAGATGGTTATATAATAATGCTCAAAGGCTGTGACCAACTGAAATATTCTGGAGTTACGAGAAGCAACGCTACCTCCTAAATAGGAGTAATATGTACTTTGCTTTATGAGGAAACTAAACGTATAAACATTACTAGCCTTTTCCAGTGACTTCGCCCGTGTGGAGGTCGAAATATAACCAAGGTTCTTTCTTAAGCTATGGACTGTCTCTGGTTAGGCGTGAAAGAGTAACTGACAAACAAACATCGCATTTATAATATTAGTATGGATAAGTCCGAAATTGCAAATCCGCTTTTGAGTAGTGGTGATCAAGGATTGTGTAGATAGGATTAGAAGTCAGAATATATTTGAGAAGAAGCCTTTGTCATGCAGTGGGTCAGTAATGGGCGGGTATTAATGGCCTGTAATATCAAAGTTTCTAGTTTTCTACACACTGCACAATGTCAAAATAATAAAATCCTAACATTCAACTAAAAATATTGCCAAATACCCAATATGCACAGGCTTTTTAGTTTATTGAAAACGCGTGCACATTGCTCAGTTTATAGAATTCGAGGCACTCGATGGTTTTATTGCATCGTTCCGCTGCTCAACCACGCTCAACACCCACGGTTCAGCGGCTCCACAGTACTCCACTTTATTTTTCTTCACTAAAAACAACTTTTCCGAAAAAAACTTCAATAAAAACGCTTCATGCTGAAATTGCGGAAGTTATAAACGGTTTTGCTACAACCATATTCCCCTTTCTATTGTTTTATTCTTAATAAAAACGTGACCTGTTTTAAGTATGAAACTTTTGGCATGCATTGCAGTTTTGGGTTAGAAGTTCAGTTTAAGTGTGTTGATATTTAAAATAAGTCTGAAGTGGAAATGTTCATCATTGTCAAACAAACAATCTTTGTGTGATGAACACGATTGCTTGTTGTATCTGAGTGTCATTTATCTATTATATGTATGTACTTATAAATTATATAACTATGTTTATCAGTTGTCTGGTTACCATAACACAAGCTCTGTTTAGTTTGCCGTCAGTACTAGTCAGAAGGCCGTATGTGAGTTGTCCCAAGATGTTTATTTAATAATTTATATTTTTTTAATGGGACAATCTCACCACAATATTCCCAATCGCTTCAACTCCTGAAAGCCAGAATTAACAGTGGAGTCCACTAGAAAAGCGCCGAGCAATGAGGCACGGCGAGTCCCGGAGAAGCGATTCAACTGTCTTGGATTCCGCAACGAAATTAATCAGAAAAGTACAGCGGAGGAGTAAGAAAAAATATGTTTTCCCCTTCCCTCCATAACAAGCAGGAGACAGAACAAAACTAGGCCAATAGGCACAAAGGGACGATTACAACTGGGAGAAGCCCAGATTGCTTTGCACCACGGAATAGAATTTGGTAAAATTAATGGCTGCTACGATTGATTCCAATAATAGGTATGGCAAAAGCGCTTGAACGCACGGAAATTGGTTCTAGTTACCACAAGGTCCGTATAATAAACGACACCGGTTGTAAACTCTCTATTCAACATAATATTGCGCTCGTTCTGCCAAAGCATACACTCCCGTAGGATGTGATGTGCAGATTGTTCGAATTCACAGCTTGCGTCCTTTGCTAGATGTAGACCTATCCAGGATGTAGACCTATCCTCACCTATTTTCTGACTGCCCTATTTTCATGTCATCTGGCCGGAGGCTTCCCACGTTAGGCCTGCCTGGATAATATGTTCACTGTAGAACGCTTTGCCAAAGTCTATAAAAAGACTGCCAGAAAACTAAAAATAATCCATCATCACCTCCTCAGCCTTACCAACCATGTTGGGGTCGGTTTCCAGCCTAACCGGTTTTAGCTGGATCCCAGTTTTTTACGTGAAGCGATTGACCCACAACCCAGTAACTGGGCGACACGATACCCATTGGTTAGACTGGTCAGACTTTCTGGCTTCTATCTACCCGCAACGACTGACAAAGTTCTACAAAAGTCAACTGGGACCAACGGGTTTTACGTAGCACGGAATGTCAGTGATGTCCAAGACATACTTAAGAAAGTACATAATATATGTATTGAAAAAGTCACATTTGTACTTGCCCGGATTCGAAACGACCTCTTACACGAGAGGTATCACGACATTTCAGAAAACTGACACTTTGATTCTTCTAACGCAATAAACATTTTTATTGAGAAATAGTAGTCTTTTAGTAGACCTACTACAAAACTGTACCTAAAGCACGACAAAATAAAAAAGGGGCTTAAATAACTTTCACCGATTATTCCAGGATAATGTGGAACAAAATATACAATATTATAACATCGGGAATCAAGAAAAAGGTTTCAAGGGATACGTTTATCCGGCGTGTAAAGGGAGATTATCTTTAAAGGAGCCAGCAGGATTTAAAGCTTTAGCTTCTTACCATTGACAAGGCTTGTGTATCTAGAGGACTGGACGCCATCTTTTGTGGCTTTGTATTTGTATATTTATTTGTAAGTCTTGTAATAGGTATTATTTTATTTAAGCCCCTTAGTTTTAGAAAATGTTCAGAATCTTCCTAATTGGATTAGATCCTTTTTACATATTGGAAATCAACCCACTCGTCCTTTTAATGATATTAAGCTTTGTACCAAAGTTAGGACATATCATTATTATTGAGAACATAGGATTTAGACAATCCTTTCTTTTAGTATAAATCCGCAAGTAAATCGGCTTGTCTGCCTGCTTCGCTTTCATGCCAAACCTACTACTGAACCAATTTTAATTAATTTCTGTACAGACAATGATATTATAAGTAAAAAAGTATAGATAGGTTATATGCAGTCAAAAAGTGGCACTTTAAAAGTTTGCCATTTGACCAACATAATACTAAGTATCGCGTTGACATTTTACGTTTACCTCTTTTTCACTCGCACTTCTTCAAACATGCCATCCTACTTTAACGTGTAATGTATGTGTGCGTTAGTGTGCCGTTTTTGAAGATAGAATTTCGTTTAGGTAACCTATCTACACCTTTTTACTTATAATATCATTGGGTACATCATATCATTTTTATCACGAAAACCCCACAGGAACGGGAACTACGTGGGTAAAGCCGCGGGGCTAAGTTAGTAATCGATAAATACGGAAATGTAGATAAAATTGTAGAATTCAATGAAATGGCTCTAGAAATGTGGCGAATAGTAATGTGAGACGAGGAAAAATGGCGAAGAGAATGTCTACGGTGCGCTCTTTTTATTAATGTCATTAGGTTGCTTTTGACCACTTGCAGTTCACGAGCCAATGTGCCGTATTTCACAGACCAAGTGCAACTTTGTTGTACGACTAATAAATGCACACCGCGGACTTTTTGATTGCCGTTGTCTCTCGTCTTCACAGGCTTTTAGAAATACAGAGTTGGGACAAGATTGGGACTTGGGACTCTATTTAAGGCTGCCTCGGGGTGAGGTCGAAGGTCAAATTTAAGTGTATCCGCTCGTAATAGGAGCTTAGATTTTTTTTCTGTTATATTTAAAACTATGTGCGTTTAAAAACCACAATATTTCCGAGATATAAGATAGTACTGTAGATGCTCTAACTAAATAGCCGTGTCAAACTTATTAAAAAAAAAACTTTTTTGGTAATCCTGTTTGATACAAAACAACAGCAGTATAATAGTATATAATGCGATAAATACGTGTAGGATAGGTTTACTGCGTTTATTAATAATGTTAAGGAAAAACTTTTACGTAGTAATACGCTTTATCTAAAAGTATTTTCATTGTTATTGTGGGAAACTAGTAATAAACTCCTTTCATACTCCAAAGATCTAAGTTTACGTAAATAAAATAAAATTATATGAATATCTAGTGTTATGGTAACCGGACAACTGCCCCCCTAGACCAGTGGCATTGTAGAATAGATGGTAGAAGTAGATTGTCAAATGTATGGAGATGTCAAATTATTTAGCGAAAGCTTATGTCAACCCCATACATTTGACAACCTATTCTAATCTACAATCTATTGCCACTTGTCTAGGGAGGCTGATGTACATTCCTGTATAATTTATAAATATATACATGTCATAGATAAATAACATCCTATACCTTTGTAATTTTATTACATAAAGATGAGAAACTTCATTTTATAAACTATATACAGATACCTAGTACCCAAACTTCAGATGAATCGAAAACTCCTACCTCCCTAATGCCGTAAGTAATCCTATTACAACTAAATACTACTTTGAGAACACCCTGTTTATTTTGAAGCAGGGAAAACCCTGCTTACTGTACTGTGTGTTGTAAAGAAAACTTAACAAATTCTATCTTCACAGAGGTAAGACGTTACTGAAAATTCTTCAATCTTGTTTCTTAAGGATACTGAGTAAACTTTAATTTTAAGTAGTAGTAATACCAGTCTGTTTAATGTCTTGTGATTATTGTCCAACGGTTTCTTTTTTATACAGAGAAATCACGAGCACAGGCATGCTCAAGGTGACAGGACCCTCTAGGGCCAATGCCTGCCGGGGTTGCGAAATAGTTCTAATAGTTACCGTGGCCCCGGAACATAATGGGCAACCGAAAGAACATGAGTGGGTTTTAGTCAGTTAAAGTCTGACACGCCCTCCCGCATCCAGGACGGGAGCAGTAATTTGATGATTTCCCACTCCCCAAAAAAAAGGATTAATTTATTAAAGTTATGTATATGCTAATGTTGTATGTAATTGTTATGAATGAATATGTAGTATATGTTAAAGTTAAATATAAAAATAGCTAACTGTCCCCCGTGGTTTGGTCCCGTGGTAGGTTGTTTACGTCTCGGCTCCCATGGGTGATGGTTTAGCTTGACCAAATTGTAAAAAAATACAAAGATAAAGAGAATCAAAGTTTTGAACTAGGGGCTTGTGACGTAACTGTTCAGTAAAAATGTACCTAGCCGTGACTTTACGTGAAAATTTTTTTTAATCTAACTGACAGAGTTTTTTTTTCGTCTCGCCTATTGTGTCTAAATATTATCAGAAAATTGGTATTTCTGTAATTTAATTTTGGTCCATAACAATAGTAGTTCTTTCATAGAATTTCTCTTCTTCTATTTATATTTTTCGTGGAATCCTAATTTTGCCTTTGGAAAATTTATTCGATATAATTAAGAAACTTTTGCGTAGCGGAGAAATTAGGTTTAGACCTGTCAAAATGAATCAACCGACATCTAAATTGATCTAATTTTAGAAAATAGTTATAGTAAGGTTTGGTATAATGCTGATTAGTTTTATGTCTAGTTATTCTAAGCGTATAATGTTTGTTTGTTCTGATTTCAAAGTGGTGAATAATTATTGCTAGATAGTAAATTGGAGCAATTCAAATTAGTTGAACGTAATGAATCTAATTAGTGTTTAAATTAACTTGTAGTGGTAGAACCAACCTCAGTTACTTGATTCGCAATATTGCGAACATTTAGAGTTTAATATTTCATTATTAATTTTATGAACCAGGCAGCGGTCTACAGCGGTTTCTATCGCATTAAGTATTTTTTGGTTATAGTGCATTGTTATATAACCAGTAATCGGATAATCGGATGCATATTTGCCTAAAGTGTAGTTGTTGGATGTTATGGAATGCACATTTGTATAAAAAAAATCCCGGGAATTCGGAACCGCCAAATTTTGATTTTTATTTATAGAATCAAATCGGGTGTAGGAATACTTTATTGGTGTTGAAAAATATCATGGAATGCACTTTTGTATCGAAAAAACTCGGGATTACGGATTAAAAAAAGTTACTGTTTTTTTTATAGAGTCAAATCCATTTTACAGACTAGTTTCGAATTCCCGAAATTTCTGGAATCCCGGGATTTATATTTAAAAAAATATATTTTAAGAAGCCGCTTACATAATTTCCTAACCAAAAATGAGTTACCTACTAGCTATTCCCCGCAGTTTCTCCTGTTTTAGTTACTACTTCGCGCCCATAGTTCGTAGCGTGATACTGTTTAACCAATAACCTACGTCGATATATGGGCTATAGGATACAAACAGAATTTTTCATTTCATTACACCTGATTACACTCACAAATAATCATACCAAGAAACTCATCAGTTTTATAATACTAGAATAAGTTAGTAATTTTGATATACGAGGCTGTTGCTCCCTCAGCAGTCCATTTCAACTAGTTCGTATTCATAATTGTATCAAATAGTCAGTCTGTATAATTATAACCTATATTACTATAAAGTTTTAACAAAATCCGTTCAGTTGATTTTGTGTGACAGAGTAACAAACATAGATCCATTGTCTCATAATTTACATTTATTATATTAGTAAGAGTCCCGCCACACTATTCCGAACCACTACAATTCCCGAAAACTAAAATCAACACTGGAGTCCATCAGAAAAGCGCCGAGCAATAAAGATCGTAAAATCCCGCAGAAACGATTCAACTGTCTTGGAACCCGCAACTAAAAATTATATCAGAAAAGAACAACGGAGAAGTGAGAAAAAAAACCCGACCAAGTGCAGGGTGGACCTGCACACAGAGGGTTCTGTACATAGGTACTTGTAAGTTTAAAAATCTTGTTATAGTTATTTTTAATTTAAAGATCTATCTACAAAATGGTTTTAAGATTTTATCCTTACTGGTGCTATATGGAATTGCTCTGTGCAAAATTTCATAGTTCTAGGTCAACGTTAAAGTACCCTATGATTTTTTATTCTCTTGAGAGTGCTGAAGTACCTATACGATTTTTGCGACATAAACAACCGTAACTTTTTTTCTCCTAAACATAGAAGTTTGATTATTCACAGTTTTAAAGGGCGGCTACACATCTGCGTATACAGTTATAATTTTCAACGGGTTTTTGCGCAACAAAGCTATCTTTTAAGGATTCCGTTATTCCCCATGAGGTACGGAACCCTAACAACACGATTTCCACTTCCCTCCACACCAAGTAAGAGACAAAATAGAACAAAATTGGTAGGAAGCATAAACATAAGACAATAATTGATAAACCATTAAATGTAGCCATAGAACGGCGAAATTAACAGCGTACGGGCTGCAACTAACCTCGTATAATTTGCCCTGCAGCTATTTACATGTGAATGAGGGTAGATTATTTCGCTCGTATAACCGTGGACTTGCGTAGTCGGCCACTAATCCTGCAGGATGACAGGAATATGGAAACTCATGTTTTGAAATGAATCTATGCCTGGATGAAGCCATCAGCTTCTAGTTAGATGCTATTAGGAGTTATCAGCAGGTATTTGAAAGCAGCCTGGAGTAGCAGACTGATTTAAAGTCATGAAAACAAACTTTTTATAGGCAACATTGAAAATAAATACTTCGGGACAAAATACAGATGACCATCATTCTGATCTTAAAGCTAAACGTGTATTGTAGTAACCAATTTTTAAATAGATACATTCAATTCTATAAAAGTATATTAATTCCGATCTGTCACCCCGTTTTGTCCCCATGGGTTGGTAAAATACTGAAAATACTGAGATACTTAGTATTTAAATCAATCAAAAGTACTAGGCGCGCAGTAGCGTGAAGAGGTTAATAGAAAATGTGTTCCACACATTGCTAACTGGGGGACAAATCGAACTTTTTTTTCCTATCTGTCACCCGTGGGGACAAAACGGGGTGACAGATCGGAATAATACGAACAAACAATATTCAGCAACCAAAAAATTGTCCTGGGAATGATCCTAGGGCCTCCGGCTTAGCAGAGTCACTAACTACTAGCTTATCAGGCTACAGGTAAATAAATATATTAGAACAAGTCACATACGAGTATTTGATCTCTGAGCATAGCTTTGTGTTACAGTAACCAGACAAAGTGATATAAATACTTATGTACCAATATTTTATTACACACATACGTATAAAAAAGTTACACCCACACAGAACAATGTTCATCACACAAAAATTTATCCTGGCTGGAACAACTTGTTCAACAGGTAAATTATATGATCGACTCTTTATAATCACCACCATAACTACTCTGTTGGTATTTAAGGAGTTTCGTAGTTCGCTACAAAGGGCTTAAAAGCTGTAGTTCATCGCTTCACTAGCATAACAGGATTCCCAGCTTATACAGTTAGAATGAAACTTTCAACGTCTACAAAGGCTTTATTATGTTATACTACGCTATTTTTAACCGACTTCAAAAAAGGAGGAGGTTCTCAAATCGTCTGTATGTTTTTTTGTATGTTTGTTACGCGACATCTCCGTCAATTGTAAACGGATTTTGATAGTTCTTTTTTTGTTTGAGCAGTCGGTGGTAACACAAATTGACTGGCAGAACAGAAGCCACCGACTTCCGAAATTTTAGTTATTTTTGGTTTTTTAGTTTTTGAAGGCGGTTATTATTTTTTTTGAAAAAAGTTTTTTTGTACTTTTTTCATTGGGTATTTTACGAAATAATTTTAAAATGTCTTGTTAAAGGGACGCACTAGAGCGTCAGCTGGTATTATCAAAATACATCAATATACTGGCTTTTTACTAGTAATCACCGTACATCCAAAGCTACAGAACATGAGATTGTACAGTAGCATTTTGGAAATTTAACTCCTAGGGAGATAAAATTGATTCGAGTTTTTATTAAAATCTATGGCGAAGACACTAAAACAGCTAGTCTACATGCAATTAACACAGTCCCAGACCATAACAGTAAACTTTAATTTGCTCCGGGGTTGCGGAATGTTTATAATAGTTACCGTGACCCTGGAACATAAAGGGCAATCGAAGGAACATGAGTGGGTTTTAGTCAGTAAGAGTCTGGCACGCCCTCCCGCCGCACTCAGGACGGGAGCAGTCATTGGATGATTTCCCACTCACCAAAAAAAAAACAATCTTTAATTTGCTCAACGAGTTTTAATTATTGTTTCCATTAAGAGAAGTAAAGTCGTTTTAGTTAAACACGAAAATAGTTGAAGAGTTGATAGGACTCGCAAGGGTATATAACTGCATAATGTTAGCATAATAATTATGTACATAAGGATGTACTTATCCTCAAGAGTTCGCTTCCGTGCGGAACTTGGGAAAATATACATTATGTTGCATCCTTTTGAAGTAATCTGTTCGAAGTACTGAAACTGAAGAGGCTTTAGTTGTTTATGATAAGCTTGTGAAATAATAATGATAAGTGTGTTTACTTTAAATCTCAGTGTGAGTTGAATAACTATTTGATTTTAAAGATTTTATCTATACTAATATTATAAAGAGGTAAAGTAGGTTTGTAAGTTTGTATGTAGGGGTAATCTCTGGAACTACTGGTCCGATTAGAAAAACTCTTTCAGTAGTACATAGCCCATTTATCGAGGAATGCTATAGGCTATATACCATCACGCTACGACCCACGGGAACGGAGCAGTAACGAAAAATGCGGGTGAAACCGCAGGGGACAGCTAGTTTAATATAGTATGAAACTGATACTACAGCTAATATTAACAAGTTATGAACTACATTACTTAACATTATGATTGCTTTTTAGACTGAATAATACAAAATGGAATCAATAAACTCCCAGGTTTATATATTTCTATTTAAACAGTTTCTTTATATAGAAAGTTATAAATATAGAAATCTTTCGTTATATATACAGGGTGTCCCACGGCAATGCCACATGGAGGGAAAGTACCTTAAATAATGTAGATAGAGCATTTTTCTGAAAGAAGACATTATTTGAATTTTGAAAACATTTTAAACTGCATTCATAGATATTTAAATAATTACATAGTTGAACCGGGAATCGAACCTGTTACTCGAGAAAATTAATCAGCCTGTAGTTTTATCCTACAGATCGAAAGGCTTCATCACAAGGATTATTTTTTGCTAAATAACATAGTGTCAAAAAAAAAGGAAAGACCATTAATTTTAACATTTTTAATACAAAATTAGTAATTTTTTCAAATGCTCAAAACTAGTCCCGTCTTCTTGAATACAAAGTGATAACTTTTGATTATTTCGTTCCCTGACGATTTATTGGTCTTGTTGTGGTGGATATTTATTTATTAAAATTATGCGCACTACTCAAGTGGGTAGATTAATTAGGAATAAGTAGTTATGATTGTTAATTGTATGTCCTTACGGCAATGTAAGCTTTTAACTTTTCAGAACAAAATTTTACATCAAATGTTAAAATTCACGGTCTTCCTTTTATTTGTGACACTGTGTTATTTAGCAAAAAATAATCCTTATGAAGAAACCTTTCGATCGGAATGATAAAACCACAGGGTGATTATTTTTTCTCGAGGAACAAGTTCGATTCCCGGCCCAACCATTTAATTATTTAAAAATCTATGAATGCAATTTAAATTGTTTTTAAAATTCAAATAATGTCTTCTTTCGGTAAAATGTTCTATCTACAAGATTTAAGGTACTTTCCCTCCATGTGGCATAGCCGTGGGACACCCTGTATATTAAGAAAGTGACCAGAAAAATACCAGACGTTCTTCTAATTTAAATATATAATTAGAAGAACGTCTGGGTGGTGTCTAAAATGTCTAATTTGAATAGCAGTTATGGTTATGGAGCAGGACCAGCATGCTTTTACAGACTAGCAACACACTACACAGAAACACAGACATAATTAAGTATAAAGAGTAAATAACGGATTAGATTTAGAAAAAAGTATTGTACCCTATAAAATAATTTCACAGTTGAGTTGAAATAAATATGAAAACCAATTAAAATCTATTTTCGCGTTTAAAACCAGAATGGCAGACGTTGAACGATTTAACCATCGTAATTACAGTCGCGGTTGACGAGAAACTTTACGCTTTCGCGTTTAAATACATTTAATTAATATCTTTAAAACGTAATTAACTAAATTCTTTTCATATTTCAAGACTTAATTTATTGTGAGGTAAATATTTTGTTTAGTTTTAAGTTATTTCATAAGTTAGTCGACTATTATTTGTTAATCTATTCATTTTAGATGTAGTTTCTTTTAAACATTCGAATACACGTGATTTGATTCACAATAGAAAGACAATAGCAGCCCGACTGCCGGCTGTCGCTTGGTCGTCGAAAGGTTAAATTCATCATAAGTGTTAATTACAGCCATGCCATACTTATCTGACCTGTAGTTCAGGTGGGTTGAACGACATTCGTCAAATCGGCAATTCGTCCAATATGACATTGGTCAAAGCTGCAGATAAGCAGTTCGTCAAATCGTCTATTTGTCCAATTATGAAATTTGCCAAACACGCTAATGGTCAAGTAATCAAAGTACAACCAACCATAAAAGTGAAAGTAGTAGTTCATGTTTATACGAGTATAATATAATAATAACTTTATTTTAATGACAACAGTGGTCCAATGGTTAGTATCACCTTATAACTAAAGGGTTAGTAATACTTACCTAAAACCTAAAAAACTAACCCTACTGCCGCACGAGCAACCGCATCCAGTGACGAAGCACTGGCGCATCGTGCTTATCGGCTAGGGCTTGTGCAATTTATGTATAATCAATTTAAATTTATTTACAGAATTCATACCCAACACAACAGTTTTACACACTGTAATACTCTACTTTTTTTGTTTCTCGAAAAGCTCCATTCAGCTGGACTGAAATATTTTAAAGCACGTCCTCTCTGGCACTCTAAAGCTTAATATTTCGCAAACGGACATATGAATCAAAAAAAGTTCCTTTCCAAAAAGCTTTTATGTACCATTCCATCGACAGACCACTACTATAAAATTTATTTCCAATTTCCGGTGCACCTCTACAGGTGAATTTAGGTATGTATGTATAGCCTGTCCCCCGTGATTTTACCCGTGAGTTCCTGTTCCCGTGAGATTTTTGAGTTAAAAACTATCCAATGTCCTTCCTCAAGCTATGGACTACATAGCTTGAGAAAAGACTTATGATAGATTTTATCCCTTTTCATTTAAATTGGTTTAGTAGTTTTGGCAAAGTAAGACAAAGAAACTGACAGCCAGTTTTGTAATATCAATATGGATATCTAAAATTGACTTTTGATTCATGGTTTTATTATTTTCTTGGTTTATTTTTAAACGAAAAAATATACGGCCTAAAGTTTAATGAAAGAGTTAAACTGTCTAGATCTCCCTAACAAATCTGGTGAATTGCAAAAATAATGTTGAAACAAAAGTCGCTAAAGTCAACAATACTAAATAAAAAAAGGACTAGAGAGCAAATGGAATCGTAAAGTAGTTTTCATAGAACTTTTACATAGCGTGAGAACTTTCAGCGGGACAGTAAAGACAACTTAATTAACTGTTGCAGCAAAAAAAATAGCTATTTTGCTTAAAAACATTTTTAATGCCAATCGGTTATCTTTCAATACTGATAAAAAACTATAATATTACATTATATTAAAAAAATCAGTACAATTTCAAGAAAAGGTTCTAAGACATTTTATACTACAACATGGATACAAAAGTAACTCTGTCTTTCTGTTAAATTGAATTCAGAAATAGTCCATAAAAAGAGAAAGGACTTAAGATAGTCTTTATCGGTAAAATACCGGGAACTACGCAGGATAGCTAGTACCTAGATTATAAATCATTAAGAAACAAAAAATCTTTATTATTTATAATAATTGTGAGGGGGGGGGGGGAGACCACCTGCCTTGCTTTTCGCTATTTGGTAGATCAAATAGCGAGTAACAAGGCCGGTGGTCTCCAAAGTACATAAAATCACTAATTTCATCACGAACAGCGGGACGAATAAAAACGAGTTTTTCATTGTTTCATCTAATTACTTGTCATTCCCGCCAGCCATTTTATACCAAGTCTTTCTGCTGCTTTCTGCGGCGTTGTCTATCCATTTTCGTTCTCTATTTTATTACTTTAAGAATAAAATTACCAAAAATCGATTTAATGTGGCTCTGAGATACGTTACCTTTAAGGAAATGCTTAAAAAAAATGTGCAATCATATTTTTAACTCCAGTATATTGTTTGTGCGATAATAGGGATGACGACAACATTAAAAAAATGGCATTCTGTTTAGTCCGTCTGATAGATCGGCTAAAAATACGGGACACATATTTTTTGCTTGATCAAATTAATAAAAAAAATACAAAGATAAAGAGCAACCAAGTTCCGGAGTGGGGGCTTTTGACGTCACCATCCTGCAAAATATGTATCTGATCGTGACGTCATGCGCAACTTTAACGCACTATATCTTCGTCATTATTCGTTTACGAGAAAAAGGAACAAATAGGTGTCCAAATTTTTTTAGAAAACTCATATACGGTCTGATCCCAAACTAAGCAGAGCTTGTGCTATTGTAACCATGCAGATATCCGATAAACATATTTAAATAATTTATAAATACATCTATATTATAGGTAAATTATACCCAAACAATCATTATGCTCATCACACAAAGTTTTTATCCAGGGTGGGAATGCGGGAATCGAAACCACGGCTTAGCAATCAGGGTCACTAACCACCAAACCGACAGGCCCGTCTCGCCATATATTTTGCATTTCAATGAGCTAAACTACCAGACAGTGATGTATATTAAATTAGCATACTGAATTATGTAGTTAGAATTACATAATACGCGTTGACCTGATTCGGTAAAGCTAGTTGTTATGGCCCAGTTATTAAAAGGTTCGCCTCATGCACCCGGTGATGAATTCGCAACCAGACTCGGGAAAAAAACTAATGTTGACCTTTCTACTTCATTTAGAGACATCGGTGAAGGGAATCGTTATAAGAAAACCTGGACTTATATAAATTACTACCTTTTGCCCGCGACTTCGTCCGCGTGGATAATAGTTCCAGTTCCCGAGGGATTTCCGGGATAAAAACTATCCTATGTCCTTTCTCGAGTCCCAGACTATATCTGTACCAAATTTGATTCAAATCGGTTCAGTAGTTTAGGCGTGAAAGAGACAGACAGACAGAGTTACTTTCACATTTAAAATATTAGTACGGATAATATAGGTCTAAAATTGAAAATCCGTTTTGAGCAAGCGTGGTGAATAATGCTCGAGTTCTGTATGAGAAGTAGTCTTTGCCCTGCAGTGAAAACTTAATGGAATTTTATTTTCTTCACAGATATCATTTTTTGTCCCTTGTCACACTTGAGAAGTGACTTAGCTAATAGCAATGAAAATCTGGTAGTACCAAAGATTGGGACCAATATATACTAAAACAATATAAATAACTACAATAATTAGCATACGGCAAATGCTGTTTTTCATTTAAGTGACTTTGTGTTTCTGCGAAGCAAATATCTTTGACACCTAAATCTATAGAGCACTTGAAGACGTTTCAGATCAAATTTTTTTTTTTATTTTAGCACTTTGTCGACCTTTCTATAATTAACTTTCTATTATTAACCTTTTTGGCGGTAGACAGAGGATGGACGGATGGGCGGACATGACGAAACTATCGGGGTTTTTTATGTAGTTACCATTTCGGTACGGAACCCTAAAAATGAAGAATAACAAGAGAAACCTTAGCAAGCCTTTATAAGATATGAACGGTAAAAGATCTTGTGAAGACAATTTTACGTCGGAAAAGTTTGTAAAGCCCCGAACAGTCTGTTTGTCTGTTTTTATTTGCAGGAAAAACTGAGCTACATAATAAAAAATGTGAATATAATTGTCCAGTGAGGGTTGAAGGCAATGGAGTGAAAACTCATTGTATATCAGTCTACATTGAATATTTTTAATGTTAGCGAAGACATTATTTAAACTAGCAAGCCCATTGTAATAAAAAAAAAAAAAAAAAAAACTATGAGTGTTCGTGGAGTTTCTTGCCCCTTTCTTCTACATAATGCATTTTTTTAAATATTATTTTTACTTACAAGAAAGGAGGTTCTGATTTTATACATGTATATTTGTTTGCGATGCGTTTTTCAGAAAAGTATTCGTTATATTTAGGAAAAAGTTTTAGAATTTAAATAAGTAGGTTCTCATGAAAACCTCACGAAAGTCAGTGGCAGTTAAAAACAACAAATACTTAGTACCTCTTTCGTGCCCTGCCGCGACACCATCTCCCTGTCTCAGGGCAACGACTTTGTGATATTTGAGCCAGATATTTGGTTCGATTCCCACCCAGGACAAACTTTGTGTGATGAGCATAATTGTTTGTTCTGTGTCTGGGTGTAATTAATTTAATAATATGTATGTATTTATAAATTATATAAATATGTTTATCAGTTGTCTGGTTACTATAGTATAAGCTCCGCTTAGTTTGGGATCAGATGACCATGTGTGAGTTGTCCTACGATATTTATTTATTTATTTAGGCAAGTTTTTAAACTGTGTTTAAAATGGCCGATGAATAGAGCTTTATTGATTTTCAAGAAAAAGAATTGTAAAGTACGTCTGGACTATTTAGTCATCTGGAAACTATTTTCTGATATATTTCCTTTGGAATATGACATAATCCGTCATCACAGTATACATCACTACATTGGTGATGTTGCCGATTCCCGTGTTCACAAACTAAGCTAAATTAAAGTTCAGTGCATCTTATTCTTTCCATTTTATTAAGAAAAGGACGGAAGATAAAATATTAGTTTTGTCCTATCAAATTAAGAAATTCTACAGATAATTTAGACGCGATTAAAAGCATGGCCACTAAAATAAGTCGATTTACTTCAGTCGCTGGCTAATTTGGCAGGACTAAACTAATATGTATCTTCTGTCCTTTTTTTAATGAAATACTTAGAGAAAGATATACAGAGAAAGATATAAAAGAAGGACATAACTTACAGATTTCTACAAGTTATGTGTACAGTCACGTGTATAAACATGTATACACCACGGTAACATACAAATCAATTTTATCTTAGAATAACTTTAATAATATTTAGTTTTAGGGCACATTTTATAGTAGGTAGTCTATGATATAATTACAATAAAATTAGTTTAAACTGAAAGTTATGGCTTATTTCAGAGAAAATTTATTCAAATCTTTGCATAGTGTATACATGTTTATGCTCGTGACTGTATTGTACTTTTATTATGCACCTGCCATTTTGTATCTCTTCTACTCTAGGTCGACTGAAGGCATTAAGTCCGCCCTTGTACACCTGTGCATAAAGTTTAAATAAATAAAAATGTATTCACTGATTGCTTACAATAACGAGAAAATGTGAACGTGTTTGTTTAATGTTCCATTCAATAAATAATTGGAGAATGATTTAAACAGTCAAGGACTTCAATAACGCTTCCGTTAATTATTTGTTTTCCCGTTTAAAATGTTTGCACGGTCCGATAGCAGCGTACTTGAAAAATTGGTAATTAAATGTAAAATTCATCGTCCAATTTTGTCATAAAGCAAAACATATTTGCAAAATGATTGCAAATTTATGGGATGCTCGTGTGACGGGATGCATTCGTTTCCGTTACGTTAATGTCCAGTACGGGGTCACAGGTCGGGGTCAAAGGGTTGTAATTCAATGTTTAGGGAAAGTTTAGCAAAACTATTTTACACTGGTTTAGTTGTTATTGGAATTTTGGTGACTATAAAATAGTTTTTATCAACTCATGTATCGGTCGTCTTTTGTTTTATATTTTGTCTATTTTTAGTTTTTTGTACATAATACATTGATTTTTAAAGGTGAAGAATGCTTATACTACACTGCTTATCCAGAATTTAACGTGCACGTATCTTTTTATTTGTATTTTGCTTGACGTTTCGGCAGGGTGAAGAATGAAATTGAAATGAAAAGAATTAAAAAACTGATCCAAATGTCAACCTTTTATTGTTCTTTAAGACTGTCTTGTCGTCCAAATAATGTTGTACAAAAAAAAAACTCAGACACTGTTTTATGCTTACATAATGAAATTACTTTAAACGCGACTAGTTTAAAATAGAAAAAAGCAATTATTTTTCGTCTATTTTTAGACATTTCTCTAAGTGACCGATCGATACTCAAGTACTCGACTCAGAATAGCAAAAAAACGCGCAAAAAAATTGTACAGTGAAGTTAAAGTATTTTTTTACAGAAAGATAACACGGACACAAAGACACAAAAACTTCCAAAGGGGTCAGCTAGTTTAAAACAATCTTTATATTCCTTAAAACAGAATACCCATAACTTTAAAAGGGACATTTTACACGATTGTAAAAGTTCACACAAACAAGTTTTAGTTGCTCGCGAGCAGAAGTTTTAATTTTAGTACAAACTGACGTCGCCGCCGCGTCGACGTCAAACTTGAACTAACACGACGTCGTCGCGTCGACGTCGGGTTTCTTGCACTCAAAACCCTTGTTACAAAACTATTGACAATCGAATTTGTGTGTTAAACCAGTCAATCAGTAACTCTTTCACGACTTGGGAACTAAAACTTACTTGCAGGTGACGTGAAAATGTCGATAATCCGACTAAATAGAAAAGTTGGCTGTGACTGAAATACTTAAAGGATTTAGTGGTTGTACAATTTTTATTATAAGTTTCAAAACTTAGTGGGGAAAAATTATGGAGATGTGTCTATTCTGTAAAAATACCTAAGATTTCAAATACTGCTAATTATAAAGCCCATTTTACCTAATTTCACCTTTCAAAGTTTATAAAATACCACTGCAGTCCCAAACAAAACAAAGGCTAAACCAAATAATATCATAAATACCTTTAATAAATGTATTATCAAACCACGAAATTCATCGTTTCCACATTTTGTAAACATACAGATACCTGAGTTTTAATTGAAAATTAATCAACTACTATTTGCTTTAAGTGGCTGAAACGTTGAACGAAATAATATTAACAGCAATAATATTTTACATTATTGGCATGTCAATAGTGAAAATTAATTAGGTATTTATTTTAATACACAATTTTAAATTAATTGGTTTATTGGTATTTATTACAGGTATTTATTTCAGCACACATTTAATTTATATTAATTAGCTTACTGAATGTTATTTAAAACCAATTTAAACTAAATTAACCTCTCGTATGCCGTAATAATAAAACAATAGAAAAGTACTGTGTCTCGCGTATATATGCGCTTCCGGCAGTCAAAGGGTTAACTTTTTTACGACCAAGCGACAGCCGGCTGTTGGGCTGCTATTGTCTTTCTATTGTGTCTCGAAACACGTGTGTTTGAAGGTTCAATCGTTTTCAATTTGTAAACGAACAAACGGGTCCGGGAGATGGAATCAGCCGAAAACATTTTACATCTGTAGTGGTGCTTTAAAAACGTGTCGGCTCCTTTAGTTTAGAAGTTCTCTAGAGGCGAGATAAATAAACGTCACTAAGCACATACTTTGTCTTAGCTATGTTCCGTCTCTATCGTGCACTTGACGTTTATCAGTTGTGTAACAGAGACAGGTATAGTGCTTAGCCAAAGTACGGGCTCAGTTACGTCTATTTATCGCGGCCTAAGTGTTACTGTTCATGGAGGCGTAGATGAAAAGACGTTTATTATTCGTCATTTTACGATTCGGGTACGCCTGCTTGCCGCTAATATACAATACTCGAAAAATAAATAAATATTATGAAACTCTGTCGATGAAGCGTAGCAGTAGACTCGAGTATGACGCTGCCGCTTTGACGAGAGAGCTTCAGTTTGTATGTAAGCTACAATCAGCCCCCTTACCATGACGTTTAAAGTAAGATTGTTTTTTTTTATTTCTGTTCAGGAGTGTGCAAGTGACAGCGTTAGACACGTTGTCTAGCGCCGTCTCTTTCTCACTGAAAGTAATACTGCTATAAGGGCTTGTGGTACGCCCCCAGGCGTACATGAATCGTAAAATGACGAAATCACGTTTATGCATCTACGCCTTAGTGGACAGTGTTGCCTAAACGGTAACTGTCCAGGTTACTCCCAATGAAAGCTGATTCCACAAAATTATGATGTGTAAGTCTCCCGAAAGCGCACAGATAAAAGACTTGCAATAATTGAGAAAGCGAGGAATTTAGCTAAAGAGTCATTCTGCTTACCAGATGAAAATAAAGTACACAGAAGGATTTTTCCCCTAACTTGAATGTCGGTCATCAATAGTGGCAGGCAGTTGGTAACAATAATTTCATAAATTATTGTAAATCTCAGATCTTAGAATCTCTGGCACCCAGGCTGTTTACTTAGTTGTGTGAATCAATACTGATTTTCAATCAATTTAGCGCAATTTCGTGTCAGGTCAAACTTGTGTTATGGGTGCCAGGGCTCTCTCATATTATCACGAAGTAAGTAAGACTACAATTTGTAGGTAAATAGTGCCATAAAGATCATAAGCAACGAAAATTAAACTATATTTTTTAATAAAATTAGTGCTACAATAATATGTAGTAACAATAAAATAAGTGACCTAAAGAAATCCTAAGTCAATAATTCGACGACTGAGAATAGAACTACTTGGCAAAAAATGACGAGGAGAGCCGACCCCATTTTAAATGAGATAAAACTAAGCAAAGAGAGAGAGAAAGAAATTTTATTGATACTTTTGACATGGACTTTGTCCGCAGCCGAAGCAGCAGCTAGCACTACTGCCACTCCATACTGGTTCTCTATAACTGGTATCTTATAACTGGTTCTTCATTCTTCATACTGGTTTCCAATCATATGGGACGCAAAAACATTTGGAAGATAAACTTACCGTTACCGCGATTGTGCACTACAAGGAATTTTACTGTCCGAACATCCGATGTTATACGGTCCGAAGTGGCATGAAAAAAACGGATGATTAGCTTGTGCACTTGTCCGTCTTTACTTAGATGATATACCTCAGTTTAAGGTAGCACTGTCTTTGAAACTACACGCCACGCACGCGAAATTACTCTGAAATAAAAACCGTTCCGGAATAGGGAAAAGTAAAATGTCGGACGGTAAAATTATGTACAGTCCACAAACTATTATATACATATTATGACGTGCCATATCGGCCGTAAAAAATCGGTCTGCCGGACAATAATATTCCTTGTAGTGCACAGTCGTCCTTATATTGAAAAAAAAACCGTGGGCGTAAACATCCCGACGGTTTAAATTCGCCGTTCTCGCTTTTTACAGTGAAATGAAATATTCAGTCAGCTCTTTTGCCTTTTTGCTTTGCTGTTCAAAGCTATTTTTGTTTTTTATTTTGTATTGGTTATTTATGTTACTTTGTTCAATATCTATTTCAGGAATTTGTTTACATTTTTTTCGTTGTTAGGTGTAAACTTTTATATGTATTGAATTTTTATTGAATGTTCACGGTTTAAAATAGGAATAAAACATTGAACCGGTTTTGAAATACTTTTACAGGAATGAAATTGATTTTGATTATTCGTGGTAAACTAATAATTTCAGTTGAGGATGGACAAGAATTGTATAAGGATATTACTAGTAATTGAGCAGCTATGTAAAATTAATTGTAGATAAATAATTTGTGGTCCCTTTTTTCTCGGAATCTGGTTTAAATTGTAATAAAAACTTAAAATTTATAGTCCTTTGTACTGTTGCTACAAAAATTGTGTGTTGCTACATAAAAAAAAATTACCCAAAAAATGGAAGGCGATTTTAGAAAACAAAATTTTACCAAATATGAAAGTCGTTTCAAATTTTGCTCAAAGTTTATGTTTGACGTGCAGTACATAGAATTAAATAAAGCATATATACGGTCGAATTGAGAAACCTCCTCCTTTTTTTGAAGTCGGTTAAAAACATACGGAAGTAAAAATGAACGCGTGATATCTCCATACTCAATACTAGGAAGTCTAAAAATCCGTTCCAAAGTGATTTGACTTTGCCATTTGACACTTAACAAGTTCTGTCACATAACTGACTAGCAGAATAGAGGTTAAAATTGTACGATAGCAAGATAGGAGTCGGGTGGCAGGTACACGAGGAACTCGATCCCGAACGCAATCTTGAAATTAATATTCATTTTGATAGCAAAGTTATATTAATTATATTTTAATTAACATCCGTTGTTGATGGATTAAAGGCATCTGCCCAGCATTGCCAGTAAGACATCGCTAAAGAAACATATCCATTCATCATCTTCCACCAGTAACATTGAGAAGGTACTTACCATACATCGTTCCGATTTTTTCAGCTAATTTTAGAGAAATCGCTCCGTTGCACAGCGAGTCGAAGCAGGCGCTAAGAGCTCGCGCACACGCGCTGGAACCGATCTGCGGACAAAACGACACATTAGTACATTCGCATTTAACCTTCGAATACACGTGATTCGAGACATAATAGAATGAAAATAGCAGCGCGACAGCCGGCTGTCGCCATGTCGTCGAAAGGTTAAGAGTTGTATAGTGTAATTTTTTTTGTTGACAACCCAATGTAACCCAAGTATTTGAAATCTAGAAAAAAAAATTAATCGAAGTATAGTTAAAAACACTATAATTGATCAGTTATCGAGCGGGATGAAAAATGATTAGGTTACTAAAATTGCTGTAAAAAAATAAGGGATGGTGATAAAAAAAAGTAAAAGTTAAGGGTTGAATGTATTTTTTAATGCCACATTATAAAAAATAAAAATAAAACATTTCGTACACAAATTAAAAAAAAACTAAGGCGGGCCAACCCTTTTCACTAAGGCCACGTCCGCACAGACAGGCGGCTTGCTTAGCGCCTAGTGACTAGAGTGTCATCTAGCTAGTAGCTAAGTAAAACAAACGTTCTAAAATGAACGCGACCGGCTGCACTGCGCGCTTAGCGCCTAGCTAGTTGCTTGGCGTGCATCCATGTAAACAAACGTGTTGGTTTTTTTGTTGCGAGGCGCGAGGTAGGAGGTTAGAAAACAATGGATGAAATATTGATTGCTTCAGTTTTTAAAAGAGAACCCTTACTGAGAAGTAAATAAAATGTTTCCCTGGTCATACCCAAATATTCATAAAATTTATCGTCAAAATTACGTAATTGTTTATAAAGAACATTAAACTCCCCATAACTTGACCGTGATTTCTTTATATCATGAACCCAACATGACGGATAAGGCCGTGAACTGATATATTTTAAAGATGAATTTTCTATGAGTAGTAGTTTTAGAGCTATTTTTTAAAGGGACATCACGTCAACGTCCGGCAAGCAAATGCCCAAGGCACCTAGCGACCTACCACGCAAAACACCTCAAGTGCGGCCACCGTGTATCCAAGCGAATAGCCAGGATGCAAGCCGCTAGGCTCTAAGCGCTAAGCAAGCCGCCTGTCTGTGCGGACGTGGCCTTAGAGTTGTATAGTGTTATTCTTTTTGTTTTTTTTTTTAGACAACCCAATTCCTAAAAGCCAGAATCAACAGTGAAGTCCGCCAGAAAAGCGCCGATGCATCGTTTCTCCGGGATGCGTCACTAACTCGACGCATCCCGGAGAAATCGCAAAAAAAGTATCAGCTGTTTCTAACAAAAGTTCAATGCCTTCCCGACCATATAATGAATGGAATAGCTATATTTCTTTCTAGATTTCAGAGTTGGTTCCATAATAAAAGTTGGTTGTTTTTATGAGTAGAATCATCTCCTAGCGGGTTGTGTAAGACCAAAAATACACCTAATATTTATAGAATCAGAAAGTTATTTTAAAAATATCAGCCGTTTTATACAGAGTCCAAGTAGGTGTTGAAATTGTGACAGCTGATTACAACTAAGAGGTTTCATTAAGCAGGATTAACCTGTACTACATTTGTGGGTTTAAGTGAAATCCTGCGATAGCTTTTTTGTATACTTCTACAATCATAAACCATTTTTTTAGTAACTTCAAACACGAATTAAGTGTAAGTTAAGTTAAGTAAGTTTATCCATACTTAATATTATAAATGCGAAAGTAACTCTGTCTGTCTGTCTGTTACGCTTTCACGTCTAAACCACTGAACTGATTTTAATGAAATTTAGTACAGAGATAGAGTTGACCTTGAGAAAGAACATAGGATAGTTTTTATCCCGAACTTTTGAAGAGTTCTCTTGAAAACGCGATATAACCGACATACACGCGAGCAAAGCCGCGGGCAAAAGCTAGTATATTTATAAAATAGTAAACTGACTAACTGAATCACTGTGTTCATATATCTTTGCGCAGTCCAAACCGTTTGTCCTAAAGACATGAAACTTGGAGGGTGTGTACTGTGTAAATAGTAAATGTATACTAAGAAAAGATTTTTCGAAATTCGACGAGGGATAAAACAGAGAATGGAAGTTTTTTTTGGGGGGAGTGGGAAATCATCAAAGGACTGCTCCCGTCCTGGGTGCGGCGTACCCACCGCTCGCCATCCGCAGACCCGCGCCTACGGTGGCCGGTAGTCGTCTTGCGACTCTCGACGTCTACGCCTGGCTGTCTAGGGCGAGAGGTTCGTCGTTGCCTCTCGCGCGCCGCCGCCTCCTTCACAGTTCTTATGCGTGCACTCGACGTATGCAGACGTGTCCACCAATGCAAAAATAAAATAAAGTAACAATTGCAGAAACAGTGACCTAGTTTAGTGTAATTGTGTGTGATTCAGCCTTGATTTCGTTTACGAACAGTTAAAATGAAACAATGAAATAGCAGAAATATATTGAAATATGGCAAGCAGTCCCTTTAATCGGAGCGGTCTGACGCGTCGGTCTCCTCCACCCCCTCCTAGACCAATTCAAGATACGAGCCAAGATCATCCAGAGAAACTTGAAGTAATTTCAACACCAGAGATTCAAAATTGGATGGCGTCTATCGAGCAGTGCCTCAATGATGTTTGTTCCATTGCAACTGATGGAAAATTGAATACGGACCAAAAATTAAAAATAAGCAATCTTTGCCGAAAAGTTGGACATGGTGTTGGACAAATGGCTGTACAATATCAGTCCCTGAAGCAGAAAGCTATAGAAGCCCATACACGCCTTAACGTTTTGACCGAAGAAAGAGACCTTGTGGATTGTTTGACTGAGATTAAGCAATCAATCAAAGAGACCTGTACACGGCAAGTTTCAGCAAGCACTACTTCATTCGCAGAAGTGGTCAAAAAGGGGTCCAACACCTTTCTTCGGCCAAATAACTTCAGTGCCGTAGCAATTTTCCCCCATGACAACACGAAGACTAGTGACGAAACCAAGACGATGGTCCAGACAATAATCAGTCCTGAAGAAATGAAGCTGAAAGTTCGTGGAATGCGCAAAATAGGTAAAGGCGGAGTTGTCATTAGTACAGAGACAAAAGATGACCTGGAAAAATTAAAGCTAACAGTTCAACGTGCTTCCTCAGGGCTTACTATAGACGAACCTAAAAAACGCAAACCACGCTTAGTAGTGATTGGAGTCCCTTCTGCAATGACAGAAACTGAGGTTTTTAAAAGCATTTTTGAACAGAATGTCGCCGATAAAATACCTACCATGTCTCGTGCCACTTTTTTGACCTCAACAAAACTAAGCCACTAATCTGGAAAGAAAGATGCTGAGAACTGCAATTACATCATAGAAGTACCAGCCGTCATTCGAAAGGCTCTCATCAGTCAGGACAGATTATTTATAAACTGGACGTCTTGCCCTATAAGAGATTTTCCCACAGTAACTAGATGTTACAAATGTCAGCAGTATGGTCACGCAGCCAAATCTTGCAAAACGTTGAAACTTACGTGTGGACATTGCGGCGAAGAAGGGCACTCAATGCAAGAATGCTTAAAGAAATCCGAGGCCCCAAAATGTGCAACCTGCTTGAAATTCAAAAAACAAGCCAACCACAAAACCGGAGATATTGATTGCCCCGCTAAAAAAGCTGCAGAAAATAGATACATAAATTCTGTTGACTACGAAGGCGTCTAAGATTTTATTAGTTTGTTAAAAAAATGTTGTGAAATTAATTTACTATATGGACATTGAGTTTATTTATAGGAGACTGTATTATTATTTCTATTATTTGTGTAAGAGTTTTTAGAGTGTAATTTGAATGTAAACATTTTTGTCTTTGTATTTGAAATAAGTGATTACTTTAGATTTTAGGTACCTACTGTTTATTTGCGATTGTTATTTTAAGTATGCGTAAGCACTTCCTAGCCTGAGACACAGGTTTTAACCTAGTTCAGGCAAATGTGCAAATGCGCGGTTTTTACAATGTATGATAGCTATATTTTTAATGTAAAGTGACCTAAAATTTTAAATAAATGATTTTATATTTTATATTTTATTTTACTAGCATAACTGCTTCGCAGAAGGAGGCAACGGCTTACCATTCAGTCTCGAGTTCAAAATCCACGCCAGCGTAGTCGCGGACACGAGCTCGTATTAATAAAACTTTAACTTGGTTTGATTAAGCAGTCAGAGCTGGACAGTGAAGCTCTTCAACAGGCACTAGTAACCCCCTAAAGTAAGGGTCACCAAGTACTCAATGGCCATATTATTGAAACCTTTAACTTACAAAAGGTCCTACATTGCATAAATCTAGAGAAGAACCCTTTCACTCAGACAGATAAAAGAAATTTATAAAAGAGAGACTGAACACTCAACAGGCCATAAATAACAAGAATGGGTTTATTTCTAAACATCAGAGAACTTGCGATTCTATTTCAAATACAAATGAGGTCGTTTTCACTTGAACACAGATGAAAATATCGTAACTGAAGATTGGATCGAACTTTCAAAGTACTAGAGATTATAATCCAATATCCTACCGGTTTCTATAATATAATACGTTATATATAAATTCTAGTTAACGAAGTTCCACTGAGCGTGTAAAGGGGTGTAAGCCAATTCCATTTTCAATCTTCTAACTATGATAGAGAGGTTTACTCTTGGAAGGGTTCTTCAAGGATAAACAAGGCTTTAAATATCATCTTCTATATATATAAAAGGTAAACTAATTGACTGATTGACTGACTTTTGTATCAACGCACACCCCAAACTGCTGGTTCTAGTGACATGAAATTTGCAGTTCTTTGTAAAGATTAGATAACCACTAAAAAAATTAGGGGGTAAAGTACCGACATTCACGAAGGCGAAGCGGCGGGTGAAAGCTAGTCAATAGATCATAATCAAAATCCTGAATTGGAATAGCGATGGCCCAATGAGGTAGTTGCGTTTTAAACAATTACTGACAAACGCATGCACTACCTGTATAGGTTCACTCGAATCTGAGAACTCCGGTCAACAGACAAACAGGACAACTCGGACATTGCATTAACTTTATGGTAAGTTTATGGACTTTATAAGGACTTTCATCATCATCTCCCTAGTCTTTTCCCAACCGTATTGGGGTCGGCTGCCAGCCTAACCGGATTTAGCTGGATACCGGTGTTTTACGTGGAGCGACTGCCTATCTGACCTCCACAACCCAGTAACTGGGCGACCCGATACCTCTTGGTTAGACTGGTCAGAGTTTCTGGCTAACCAGTAACGACTGTCAAAGTTCTACGAATGACAACCGGGACCAACGGCTTTACGTGCTTTCCGAGGCACGGGATGTCAGTGATGTCTAAGATAAACTTTAGAAAGTACATATGAATTGAAAAAGTCACATTGGTACTTGCCCGGATTCGAACCCACAACCTCTTACACACGAGACGGGCGCCTTATCCACTGAGCCATCACGACACCGGACTTTATAAGGACTTTAATCTCTAAATTCGTTTTAAATGTTTCGTCTCGGAGTAGTTCAAGCTAGAAAACACCGGCCCCATCATTACCTATTATACTATGTAGATAACTGACAGATAACAATTCTGTGAATTATCTAAAATACATTGAACTGAAAGTTTTCCAATTAATAGCGAGTTAGAATAACAATAAAGTTTACATAAACACGTTACAATAATATGAATATTAAATCTATCGTCAATCACGCGAATGTTATTATCACATGGAGTGACAGCTTATCAGATCTCAACAACACAGTAACTAGGTATAACCTGGTTCATTAAAGAAAGGAATCTAAAATGGCGGCGCTTATCATGTTTTCTCGCTAGCACACTAGTGCCGTCTATACTCACTCGCGCGCGTACCATCAACATTAAAAAAATTGTTTTGATTTGCTGCCACGCTGCCTTGACGCGCTCAGTGCTCCTTTTTACAAATATCTTGTTATAGTTTTCTGTTATTTTTCCGTTGTTACCTGTTTGTTATTGTGGTAAAAGTAGGCACTGTTTCCGATAAAAACAATAAAAATTCTTAAAAATATTTACGATTTGAAAAAAAAAACTTTAAATTTTATAAGCTGACTGTACTATCTGTCAACGCAAGTACATGCCGCCATTTAAGATTCCTTTCTTTAAGGCGGTTCCCTGACCAAATGGCCTTGAGCATTCGTTTCCTCTTTGCCGCACCGAACGGGGCGCAGGAATTACTGAAGAAAATACGCCCATATTTTAGAATAAAATCTGTATAAAATAAAACTTTGGTCTATTGAAAAAAAAAATTGTGTCAAAATGTTCACAATTAAAATGTCTATCCATTAGTGTCAGTAGCAAAATTAAATAATGTTTACTTTACCAGGAGATGCATGTTATTATTCACTATTTCTCATTTCTGGGGTTTCGTTGTAAGGAGATTTATTAAAGAAAAACTCTATAAAAATAAAAAATAACTCTGCAATTGTGGAAACAAGATTATGTAGAAAATTACTGTATTTTTTATTTGTTGATATTTCTTTTAAATAACGAGTAGATAGCTCCAAAAATCACTCAAAAACTGCTTGCGCGTAGCGTTTTGGTCGGGGTACCGCCTTAATGAACCGGCTTATTACATGTCACCCTTAGTTAAGCTGCACACTGTTACTGATACCCTTGTTCAAAAATTAGAATACATTTAGTGACCCTGACTGCTAAACCGGAGGTCGTGGGTTTGATTCCCACCCAGTACAAACTTTGTGTGATGAGCACGAATGTTTGTTCTGTGTCTGGGTGTGATTTATCTATAATATATATATGTATTTAAAAATTATATAAGTATATTCAAACTCAAACTCAAATCATTTATTTCTAATAGACCATTCGAAAGGCACTTTAGAACGTCAAAAACAAAGAAAAATGAATCTAGTTGCCCATTCCAAAAAGTTGATTCGTATGGAGAACAATGGGCAAGAAACTCCATACTTAGGCGATTCACACACGGCACCGCGCTCCGCCGCGGAGGGCGGTGAGGCGGATGTCATGTTGTACAAGACACTTTGAAATCCGTTGATACCTAACACACGTACACCGCTCGACCGCGCGGTCAAACGGTGTACGTTTGTTCACCCTCCGCGGCTGTGCGCGGTGCCGTGTGTGAATCGCCTTACTCTTTTAAAATAATGTTGTTGTATTTATCAGTTGTCTGGTTACCATAGTACAAGCTCTGCTTAGTTTGGGATCAGATGACCGTGTGTGAGTTGTCCCAGGATATTTATTTATTTATTTTATTTTATCCCCTAAAGAATCGTAGTAAAACGTTGAGTGCCTTGAAATCCCCAGGTGAAACAAGAGAGTTTTTGAAGTGAAAACTTCTTTAGCGGCGTTGAGCACTTTTTCTGTAATGGGTATAAAATCTTAAACTCGCGTCAGGACACGTGACCTGATCGAAAAAGCGTAGGACGGATGGATAGTAGACAGCTATAATCAAGTTTTTACTTCTGCCGGCACTCCCGGAGTGCAACCCGTCTTTTTTTTCATTTAAATATTGGTTTTTCTCGATGCACGTTGTAGAATAAAAAGACTATGCCCATTGCCCATCAAAGTTTGTGTTTTTCGTAACGAATTTCCATGAATTTTACGGTTTTGTCGTGACTGACAGAATACCTTTGTATCTTTATGTATTTAGCACTGGCTGCTGGTTTGGAATATATTTTGTAAGCCGCGCTAAACTAATTCGTATATTGCTTAGTATCGCGCCATGTAAAAGTGATAGAATTCAATCGACGTTTACAATTATTCAATAATAAAATTACACATGATTATTATGTTTTGTTTGAAAACCTTAAATTATATCAGCTATAATTAACCTTTCAACGACCAAGCGACAGCCGGCTGTCGCGCTGCTATTGTCTTTCTAATGTGTCTCGAATCACGTGTGTTCAAAGTTTAAATCGAGGTGTTAAAAGCAAACCGCACAATAATCCACTTTATAATTTTACTGTTAAATCATTTTATGATCAGAGTTTTTACTCGATATTCGGCTCTGGAACGGTTACCCGTGTGTGCACTTCCGATAGCCAGTTTTTCGACATAAAAGTTTTTATTATTGATTCAAATAAAACAAATGAAAATGTTTCTGACTGTTGCCGGTAGTAGTGATTGATTGGTACAAATATGCTGTGACTAGAAAAGCCTACACTCCAAAAATACAGTAATCGATACGAGTATCTCACTAACGGAGCTTATTGACAGTTTACAACAATATAGCTTATACATCTGAATAACGAATAGATGTAGCAGTAATTGTAATGGAACACATCCATATAATAAAAAGTAAACTGTTAAAGATCAACTGTCAAAGACAGATCCGTCAAGTGGGCGTCCCCGCTCTCTCTCTCTTCCGCCATAGCTCGACCCACGAACACGAATTGTTGTATTCTCATAAAATAATTATTAATATAACTCCTGAAGACCTCAAACCTCTTTTTATTAAGAAACCCATCAATACAGTAATCGAAGGCCTAATACAGGGTGAAATCGTATGAAACATCTGGTTAAAAATAAAGGAACTGTTTATGCCACAGCTAAGCCATTGAAGCAATTTCGATGACATTTGACACGGAACGTAAAGCTAATTTCAGACTACGCTATAATTTATCTAATACTAAATGGAAAACTGACCCACTGATTGGCAGACTGATATTTCAACGCACAGCCCAAACCTGGTACTACAGACAAAAAACTTGCAGGGTGTGTTCTTTGTAAAGAGTAGGTAACCACTAAGAAGGTGACGCAGGCCCGCGTCGATGGAGCGTTAGTGTTCCACGCGCGCCTCAAAAGAGCAGTCAGCACGAGAAGGCGTCCAACAGGGCCAACGCCTGCCGGGGCGTTAAAAAAAACCACTAAACAAATATTTTTAGAAATTTCAACCTTAAAGAGGTAAAATACAGGATGGAAGTGTCAAAATTTATGCGGGCGAAAAAGCTTATACTTCATAGCACAACGATTTCCTATACTAAATAAATATATGTTTATTTATTTATTTATACACGCTCACCGTCAGCGCTCATATAGCTCGACGCGCGACGCGTACGACCGCGTGGCTACCACCGTGCGCGCTGATAGCTACGCGTCATTCAAAAACGCTTCCTAGAAGTTGATATATCTCGGCCATCAGCGCTGATGGTGCGCGTGCCGTCGGCGTAAGACTAACCAGCCTAAAGCAATACAATACAATACAAAAAAAAAAAAAAAAAAAAAAAAAAATTAAAATATTATACAATAGCGCAGTCTGAATCAAGCTTTGAACACAAGAAATAACAAAGCTTACTTTTAAATCCGCGACGCCTCGTTCACGGACAAATTCAAAGGAAAAAGTTAGTTCAGAATATTTGATGCCATAATGGAACTTGTATGTTCCACTTCCACATATAAACTGTACTTAATGTGAACAGACATTTACCCTTTTAGGAATAACTTATTCACAAAAAAATATATTAGTCAGTTCAAAGGGCTTTTGTAGGTAAAAATTGCATATGGATTAGACACTTGCGTGGCTGTCATTAATGTCATAATTGTCAAGTGTCATAATACTGCCACGTGAAATTGAGCCTTAATATAACAGCTGGAGACATCGTGTGTTTTTGGATATAATAACACTTGTATGATCTTGATACTACATATAATTAATAACCGTACACTGTCATTTAACCCATTGAATGCTCTAATTACAGACACAATTAGAAAAGCATTGTGTGCGTGGATCCACGTCCTAAACACACGAAAGGTTCAACTGAAAAATATTATTTACAACCTGTATACCGGCAGGAATCACGGAAATCTCGGTGGATTGCCATAAATATAATTAAGTTGAAGTTGATCACAGCCGATTTTGTTGTTTAAGGCGGTACCCCGACCAAAACGCTACGCGCAAGCAGTTTTTGAGTGATTTTTGGAGCTATCTACTAGTTATTTAAAAGAAATATCAACAAATAAAAAATACAGTAATTTTCTACATAATCTTGTTTCCACAATTGCAGAGTTATTTTTTATTTTTATAGAGTTTATCTCCTTACAACGAAACCCCAGAAATGAGAAATAGTGAATAATAACATGCATCTCCTGGCAGAGTAAACATTATTTAATTTTGCTACTGACACTAATGGATAGACTATTTCATTGTGAACATTTTGACACAATTTTTTTTTTCAATAGACCAAAGTTTTATTTTATACAGATTTTATTCTAAAATATGGGCGTATTTTCTTCAGTAATTCCTGCGCCCCGTTCGGTGCGGCAAAGAGGAAACGAACGCTCAAGGCCATTTGGTCAGGGAACCGCCTTAATATGTTATATAAAGAGGGTGGAATTCGGGAAACAGATTTTTCTTAAAGGGGCTTTTGCGACAAACTTTTTTCACAATTCCCATTTTCTCCTTATTCGAATTTGTAGGCTTATTCCGAAAATTCCCCCTATATGGGGTAGTTTTTTAAAATATAGCGTTGTGCTTCACTCTACCGGCCTGACGTGAACAAACCGTAATATCGCCAGATAAAGGGTTTTACAATATTTTCTCAAGAATTGTTTTCAAACTGTTAGTTAAAAAACTGGGTTCGTGCTTTGAGTATGCTAATGAACGCTGTGAAATGAGTCACCCAATTTAAACGGTTGTTAAAGCTAAAAGTTAATTTTTTAAGTAGTTACCTACTCTACTAAAGTTGAGCACTATGTTGCTTGATTTATGGCCGGTTCTAATTGAAGACGACAGAATGAAAAATGGAACGTTTCTGGTTATTTTTGCGTTTTGTCTCGGTTAATTCGGCAGAGTATTGTTTCAAGAATGTTAAGAGAAAGATTTTTGGATATTCAACCCTTGACGGCCTGAAATTTGGTCATCATCATCTCCCTAGCCTTTTCACAACTATCTCTGGGTCGGTCTCCAGTATAGCCGGATTTTGCTGGACTTTACGTAAAGTGACTGCCTATTAGACCTTCACTAACCAGTAACTGGGCGACAAGAAACCCCTGGGTTAGACTCGACTGACTTTCTGGCCCCTGACTGCCCGTAACGACTTTTAAAGTTCTATAAATGACAACAGGGACCAACGGCTTGACGTGCTTTCCGAGGCACAAAGTGCACTGACACTTTGTCCATCGAAAATAAACTTCAAAAAGTACATATTAAGTATTAAGAAGGAATTGAAAAAGTCACATTGTTTGCCCGGATTTGAACCCACACGACATTTGCAAATAGAAAGGCATTGCAAATGAACAGGCTAAACCACAGGGAAAAGCTAGTTTAGTATAATTGGCCTTTTTTTAGAACCTTACTTTGGAATCAACTAAAGCGCAGATCAGACGTCCGAAAATATACCATAGAGAAATATAATTGGTCAAGTATACATCTAAAAATGTCAGGATCAACAATATAATTGGCTTATTTCTAAAAATATCCGCCTGAGTTGCTCCGTATCCGTCGCACAATTTTAATGATGACAAGGGCTTTAGGTACCTTTATAAAATATACCTTTCGTAGAAATACAATGGATTTCTCTGGAAACGTTCTCATAACACTTAAGAAATAATGGAGTTTTATCTGCGGATAATATTTTTGCACTTAAGAGAAATCAAGACGACATGGCAGTCTCACATTCATTTTTAAACTTGAGAGTGGAAAATAATGTGTGATAAATAACATTTTGCTGATTTCCTTTCAACGATATTACAAGAAATATTTCTGTTACTGTTATTTTTATGACTATTTATGGTGGACTTGTTAGCTAAAAATGTTTATTAGGAAAATAGCTTCTAATTAAATTGCAACTAAAAAAAGAGTAGCAGGAAACACAACATAACACTATAGTTATTTTTGACGTAGATGTGAAGATAAGAGTAGAAGAAAATATCAAATAGAATATTTTCTCAATACCAAGTGATAGCCCCCTGTCGCGCTGTTATTTCACTTAATGATTACGACCAAGTGACAGCCGGCTGTTGTTTTTCTATTGTGTGTCGAATCACGTGGGCTCGAAGGATTAAATTAATAATTACATGTATAAGATAAAAGATACTTACTAAATACTCTAAAATCATGTTCCAACCGATGATGAAGGCGATGAACTCACCAACGGTTACATAGCTGTACATGTAGGCGCTGCCGGTCGTGTGGGGCACTCGCACTCCGAATTCGGCGTAACAAGCTCCTGTGTGGACAGACAAAAAAAAGATTATTTTGACAGACTAATGACAGATTTTCAATTCGACAGGTCAGAGCAGTGGCTATTGCGAGGCAGAAAACGGAGTCTTCGTCACGTTTTTTTTGTTTATAAATACACGTGTATGATCTCGGTACTATAATAAAATTAATAACCGTACATTGTCATTTAAATGAAAAATATTATTTTCAACCTGGACATTGGCAGGAATCACCGAAAACTCGGTGGCTTGCCATAAAATAATATCCCACCAAACACATTTCATGTTAAATGTCGCCAAGACAACCACATTAAGGTTTGTCCTGTGAAAAATATATCAGATCTCATGTAGAGCCAAGCTTCTGAATCTACACGGCCTAATTATACCGACCCTAACTTCACAAATTCTACATATCAGTAAAAATGCATGGCTTCGCCGTTTCGCTACCGTGCGTCGTTGTGAAGAAGGTGATGCGAATATTTAGTTTCTGAAATAAGTAACGAAACAACCAAGCCATACATTTTACTGATATGTAGAATTTGTGAAGTTAAGGTCGGTATATTTAGGTCGTGTAGATTCAGAAGCTTGGCTCTACATGAGATCTGATATATTTTTCACAGAACAAACCTTAATGTGGTTGTCTTGGCGACATTTAACATGAAATGTGTTTAATGGGATTTCAGTTCTTTTTGTAAGTTGCAAGGCAGTCTTTTTGGTGTTTATTTTTTTCTTCTTTTTTTGGAGTGTATTTCTTGTACATTAGCAGTGCCGGTTTTCATAGCCCATTCTCTGTCTTTGCATTTTTACTTAGATGATTTACTTGTTTCCTCACAAAACTTCCAACCCCGCATTTTAGGGGATGGAGGGCGAAAGTTATAAGTTTATGAATTTTTTTGTTGGTTGTATACTAAACTCAGACTACATACAAAATTTCAGCATTCTAGCACTTCAGGAAGTAGCCAAACATTTTGATGATCATCAGTGTGTCAGTGTGTCAGTGAGTCAGTGACGAAATTGGGGTATTTTAGATATCAATAAAATCTAAAGTATTAAAGCTATTCAATTGAGACTTTGTATGTTTAATGAGTCTATTATGGACATCACATCTCGTGAATATGAACTGTCTGGTACATCGGAAACCAACTCTATGAGGGTTCAAAAAAACGACGAAACACTTCGAGAAAAGGTACGTAGTGCCCCTGCGCTTCGCTTGCTTGTCTTGGCCCGGGGGCACGACCGTGCCCCCCGATAATTAAAGTTGAAGTTGAAGTTAAGGTAGAAAACACGTTGCCGGCTAGCGCTGATTTTCTTTCAAATTTTTTTACATATTGACCCTTACAAGTATTGTTTGTTATATTATGTCTGAGTGTAATTTGTGTATAATTTATATATGTGTGCATTTACAAATTATAGAAGTATGTATATCAGTTATCTGGTTACCGTAACGCAAGCTCTGCTTAGCTTGGCATCAGTTATCCATTGCATTTTAAAAAAACGCGGAGTATATTACTTAAATTAAAGAAAATTAAAACAGTACAAAAGATTCAGATACGTATATACCCATTTTAATGTCGATTTGTGTCGAGAACAACTAACATAATTGCCTCTAAATTAAAATAAAATACACCATGTCTTTTTTTTTCTTTTCAAATTTCACTGTCCTTTTATTACTTTTTAACCAAACTAAACAAAAACTCTGAACTTACCAGAGAAAATGGAAGCAAGGGCGGCGATGATAAAGCTGATGACTACGCCGGGGCCGGCGAACTTCCGAGCAACCATCCCAGCCACCAGGTACATCCCGGTGCCGACACAGGAGCCGACACCGAGAGACGTTAGATCCATTGTCGTTAGGCATCGCTGTGGACAAGAATGGTGGTTATTAGGAAGAAGGATAAGTGCATTTGTACATTCCTTTTCTTTTTCTTAAAATATCTTGGTAGTTCTGTTTTTATTTACATAGTTAAAAAAGCAAAAGCGGTGTTTTTAGGTGCTCTTTTTACTCGTCCGTTACAAAAGAGATTATACACGAACTCTAATTATTAAAATATTTAATTTAAACTATTAACTTTAGATTCGATATAAGAATTAATTTAAATAATTTAAATTTATACTTATATTGAAATTCGATCGGATTTAATACCTACGTTTTTTTATCATTCTTCTCTCTACTATTTATACTTTAAAGGTGCGAAGTTTCATACTCCTCCGATTTTTGTAATAAGGGGTACAATGATTGGTTTCAATGAGTATTAATATAATAGATATCATAATTAAGACTTTGGTACCAAGCAGATCGTTAAAACTTACATACACAATAATTCCTATATCTTCCAATATATTCCATGTTATTTTTACCCAAGTCCGTTTTAAATACGATGTTCTTTATTTTGCAACTACAGTAGAGGCTGTTTCGACGTAACTGTAACCACGTAACGTTACGTGTTACAGCGGGTTTTGTGCAGTGGTTACACGATTGACGCTACGTGTTGCGGTTTGGGTTCGCACGGGATAAACATTAGTATAGCTCTCAGGTTTGTGCATATAAATATATATGTGTGTAAGGGCACCAATAATATAGGAGACATTCTTAGTACAGGCCATTCAATAAAAATTGAGTTAAAAAACTAAAACCCGATTACAAGAAGTATGATAAAAATGTACGAAAGAAAATTATGCATATTTATAAAAAATCAAGAAATAGGAACTAAAATTACATGGCCAAGAAAAGTAATTTCTTCATTAAGTATTTTAAATCTTAATGAAGTGTAAAGGTGGAGACAAAGTCCTATAATTTCTATCTAAATGATTTATTTTGTCGGAAAAACTCTGCCCCGAGGCTATCCAACTAGTGTGGCAAGAACTTATATAAATAATATTTGAAGCGAGTTATCGTTTTTATTTCATAAGATTGTTCATTTTATTTCGATTCGAAGGGACGTCAAAGTGTTATTGAGTTAGTGAGTAAGAATATCTCAGAAATAGCTCGGAGTCTCGTCCGAGTTAAACCCGGTTGTTATTTGTACCATTCAATAGCCAGCCATTCAAACTGCGAGATAAAGATATATTGGACCAAGTCATTGTTAACTTATCGGTAAAAAGCTAGAATAACTGTTCAAACATAATTTTGTATATTGGCAAACCTATCTATTGAAACTGACAGAGAGTTTTGAAAATAAAAGGTAATATTATTACTATTTATATTTTAAAAATACATATTTTACAATAATAACTATACATTTTAAATATCTAGCTTCTGCCCGCGGCTTCGCTCACGTTAGAAAGTGACAAAAAGTAGCCTATGTTACTCTCCATCCCTTCAACTATCTCCACTTAAAAAATCACGTCAATTTGTCGATCCGTTTTGCCGTGAAAGAAAGACAAACATACAGACAGACAGACAGACAGACAGACACACTTTCCCATTTATAATATTAGTATGGATAAATTATTACTTTGTAAAACAGCGCCGTAGTTATTTCACGAACGTCTTTGATGCAAAATAAATTCAAATGGAAGAGCATAAAATGCCCCTAATTTCCTCGAGGTAAATAAGAAAATGAACACTATTTCGCTCGTTTTAATTACAGTGATACTGCAAGCGATTTTATATTTCAGTGCACAATTAAGAGCTTTGAATAATAATTATATTCATTCCAATTCGCTTTTAATAACCTTTTAAAGTAAGTATGAAGTTCCTTGGCCATTTTTCTTTATACAAAATGACACAATTTTTGTTTTGTAAATGACGTTACAAAGTGCCTTTTTTCTGACAAAAATAAATCACACATCTGAATCCGATATTAGTTCTGATCTAAATAAGTGGAATTTTAGTACGTTCATCAGAAGAATAACTGTGACAAAAAACGATGTATTGCCTTCTGCTATGATCTATGATGTAAAAGATATACTTACTTTAAAAACTATACATTAAAAAATCACATTTTCAACAAAGATTTAAACCAACAATCTTTTAAATGAGGTGCCTTAACCACAATCCTAGCAAGTAAGGCGGATTAAAAACAGTGTTCCATTAGGAAATTCTTTCTCTACATAGTCTGTTTTAAAAAGAAAAGCAAAAATATAAAAGCGGTTTCATATTTGAAGTTTCTTCAGTTTTATTTCCGTTGGTTGCTGTAAAAGAGGAAATTAAATTATTACATGGAGTACTCTAATTGTAGCCGTGAGCGAAATCCTTTATAATATCATAAGTACTCCACAATTTACTCTTTAGTAGTTAATTTAGTAGGAGTAACAAGTTATTTATTTAGTTAAGTTTATTTTAAATCTGACTAACACCAGTAGAACTATTTAATTTTCCTTTGAGATTCTGGGTTTTCCATTAAATGGCCAATAATAATTGCAATCAAACAATCGGCTTCAGTATAATGGTACTGTGGAAATAACGTAATATCTTTTCTATTTTTATCCAAATCGTGTGGGTTTCCAATCAACATTTCTGAATGAGAGTTCAAGCCTGTACCTATATGTAAAATACATCATTTTTCATTAACCATAACAAGAGATTTCATTGGAATTTATTAGGTATTCTAAAACCATTTTGCAATATTGTCAGAACGTGTTGAATGAACGTCGAGGGGTAAAGATCAGTGATGTTACGAATCATATTCGAATATTACTAGTTGAGAATAATTCGGATAACGGTATATAATAAATACAATACGTTATGCCTTCCGTGACCCCTTACATTGTATAGTTTATTTTATATTTTATTACTACTGTCCTCATAAATAAATTATTTATTCTTGAGCTACAATCTAATATCCATAATGACACCATCAAATACTTTTGGATAATAATAAGTAATTTCATGTTATACTTTAATACTATTATACTTGCTATATTATTTATATTGTAACATCTTTTTGTACATGATAGCCCGATTCAATGTAAAGGAATGAATTATAACTATATACCAAAACTCAACAGCCTACAATTAATAGCGGAACAGTAAACAAAAACGAGGATTATACCGCGGCAAATTGTTTTGCCGTGCTTACCATAATCATAGTAAGTCACAATTTCATCGATTTGAATATAAATATACAGAAATGTAGATATCTACATTCCAAATATGTACATAACTTAAAATCGCCAAAATTGTGACTTACTATCATTACGTAAGCACGACATAGCTGTCACATATCCGCATCCCATATCCGAATCCGAAATTTAAAATCGATAACATCCCTAAATAAATTCTGGGTGAATCGTCTCGCCCACGCTCCGTCCCACGCGGAGTTCAACGCTCACAGCTTGATCCCTGTACAAGCATGAATGACTCGAAATAGCTTGCTGTGAATAGATTGGTATTTTTAAATAACTTTGTGAATAGTTGTGAGAATGTTCAACTTTTGCTGACAAGTTGAGTTTTAGACATGGATTTAAGTTAGGGTTTATGTGGGTTATCATTTTAAATCGAACTAATATTGTAAATGTGAAAGTTTGTATGTGTGTGTATATTTTTGACTTTTGCTTTTTTACTACTTAAAAAAGCCGCTTTAAGTGCTTTCAACATATTGGTCTCGGTTTTATTGTCCTAATAAAATTATATGTTATATAAAAAGTATATAACACTATCTGTCAACTAAAAAAAATAGTATCGTAATTTTACAATAATTTTGACTACGTCCAATTTATCATTCTACTACATAGTGCAAACATGCCAAAAGGCCGCTCTAAAAAATATTTCAGCTTGAAATCTTACCTAACATTTTAAACTTTTCTTTGATCGTTCAGTAAGGACATACAAGGAAATTACTCCCGGAATCACGTTCCGAACTAGTCTGCAATAGCTGCGGATATTGGTATCCCATAAATATATTCCTAAACGATTATTTTATGTGCTAAACGTTTTCTTTGGCTGAATCAACGTTGGAATCTACATAAACGTTCGTAGGTACTTATTTTAAATAGAAATTTATTGTTGTATTATTTCTTTAAGTTTTATTTCAAGGCTACAAATGAAAAAAAAAATAGTAAAACAGACAAAATGAAGATAAAATACCTCTTTTTCATTTAAAGCGTCATAAGTTTAAACCTTTAATTTATTTACACAGGTGCTACGAGATTGCTACGACGTAGCACTTCAACGTCTACGAGCGCTACGAGATTGTAGGAAAAAGTGTAGCAATTTTAAAAATTACCAACTAACCATAAACGGGGATTCTTAAAGTCAAAGTCCTATTATGTATTAGTACGAGAGAGTATAAGTCCTCTTTTACAATAATTGTGTTTAAAAGCTTTTGAAATATTTTTTTTGTGAAGACCAAAGCATAACTACTTCGAGTATTAATTTTACATACAAACTTTCCCTTTTATATTATTACTAGCAACCCGTCCAGGTTTCGCTCGGGTGCAATGCTGATACCGTCGACTTGTACCATCAAATCAGCTATGTCCCTACATTTTAAATCTGTAATATTTTCGGAAATAAACAATAAAATGATTATTTAACATAATTCGCATTGTAAGTGAATTCCTATGATTTCATACAATTCGATTATCAAAACTTTGTACGAGTTCTTTTAAAGATAAGCGATGGATTTCCAGGTTTTGACTGTTTGGTACACACGACAACGATTTATCGCTACGATTTAACTGTGCAGTTGGTTATGGACAGTTTTATCTAAAGTGTGGATGAAGATCGATGCAGATCTCGTGGTCGTATGGACGCTTGGTCGTTCGATATACTGCACAAACCACCACCTTTCAGAAATTGTACATGTAATTAAATTTGTTAAATATGTGATGTTTAAATCTTTTGTATCGTTTCCGTACTTTACTGAAATAATTTGTTCTTTTCTTAAATTAAGAAAATGGTATTTCATATCATTCATCAATAAGGCACCATTTATAAAAACGTCTCTTGATTTTTGCTCTATTTTTTTTATTTTGCTTTTAAATGAATAAGTCTTTAGTCAATTGAGCTGCTAACTTAGTGACGTCATAAATGTGAAACCCGGTCAGTCTGTAACCATCCCATGACCACGCGGTCACCACACAAATAAACGAAAACGATAGTATAGATCCAAACCATACGAGATTTATTACGAGAGCTATTTAAAAACAGTCCAAATTAAAATAAAATAACAAGAATTATTGATTGTTTTAAAGTGTATTTAGAAGTTTTATAATAATCTTCAATAAAATTGCATTTTCAAAAATGCACCTAGTACAGTAGCGTGTTTGCAAATCTATATATATAAAACAAAGTGGGGTTTGTTACAACACTTATAACTCGAGATCGGCTAGACCAATTTTCATGGTTTTTGGTTCGTTGGATTTGTCCCCGCCCCGAATAGCAGAATACATCTTAAAAATAATGAAAAATCGACAAGAACATAATTATAAAAGATGAATCATTTTCCCCTATAGTTAATTCTAAATTCAATTAAAGATTGAAAACTTAAGAGAACAATAGTACTAGGAGCGCAGTAATGAAGTGATAATGTAATACATATAATATCCATCCATACTAATATTATAAATGGGAAAGTGTGTCGGTCTGTCTGTCTGTTTGTCTTTCTTTCACGGCAAAACGGAGCGACGAATTGACGTGATTTTTTAAGTGGAAATAGTTGAAGGGATGGAGAGTAACAAAGGCTACTTTTGGTCTCTTTTTAACGCGAGCGAAGCCGCGGGCAAAAGCTAGTATCTAATAAAAAGAACAAGAGATACACAGAATAACTTATTAACTTCATACCTAGAGAAAACAAGTTATTTGATGTAACGTTTATTGCAAACAAAGGGCAAAGTGAAATACAATATTTCATGTTCAGTTTTTCTTCTCCGCTTTGAACAAGAGATTTCATCGTCGGTTATTTTTTCAAATGTCAAACAATATTAAAATAATAATAAATGTTTTACAGTGTAATAAATGGGATCGCTTTGCTTCAGTTAAAGAATAAAATTGTTTTTAGATACAAACTCTACTTTGATCGTCATTCGTACTGTTTATTGGTATTACTCGTTTAAAAAGTATGACTACCAATCGAATTGATGCTAGTAATAGTTTTTGTTTTCGTTTCTTTGGTGGAACAATTGTTTGTTCAATAAATCCATACTAATATATATATTACTTATTATTTATTATATTATAAATGGGAAAGTGTGTCCGTCTGTCTGTATGTTTGTCTTTCTTTCACGGCAAAACGGAGCGACAAATTGACGTGATTTTTTAAGTGGAGATAGTTAAAGGGATGGAGAGTAACATAGGCTACTTTTTGTCTTTTTCTAACGCGAGTGAAGTCGCGGGCAGAAGCTAGTAACTAACTAAGTAATAACCTGAAGAAAAAATCGCGAATTTAAATTGTAATCAATTTTCTCAATCTTATTTCGATTTTGTTCAGTATGTGATACGTTTTGTTTTTTAAATTAATTGTTAAGAATGAGCGAACTCCAAATAGTCGTTACTTGCAATTTGGATATAATATTTCTTTTTTTTAATTACAAACACTGGAACAAATAACCAAATAAATATATTTATAAATAAAACCAATGAAACAATATTCTCTTTATTTCTCATTAAACCATTCTACATTTACGAAAAGGCCAATAAGTTAAGAATGTAAGCAACATTTAATTAGGCAGCTGCCTAATTAAATGTTGCTTACATTCTTAACTTGACAGGTCAGCTGTCCTGCCAAGTTAACCGTTTTCCAATTAGAAAATCGTTTCCGAAAACAACGTATATTTCAGTATCGTTTCATGGATCGCACAAAAAACTCCGACGTTCAAAGCCGTGTCATCCACATTGAAAAAAGAGTTAAAAATAAGGCTTGTTTGAAACATTGTTCCCCCGGTAACGAAATCAAAACCTGACTGGAGCTAAAAATACTTTATTTTCTCTATGCTATCAGCCCTTTGAAAGTTTAGAGACTATTTTGTTTAAGAGGTAAGTGCAGTGTGTTGTCTGCAATTATCTGGTTCACCCTAAAAACAGTTTGCTTATAATGCAATAGTTTATTTCATAATTTATACAATATTTATTTTCATATAGGACAAAGAATAGTTTTCACCCTAAAATCCCTCGGGAACGAGAACTACACGGGAAAATCGAGGGATAGCTAGTACAGCATAAAATTCTAGGTTCTTGTTCTGAAGTATCAAGTTATGAATGAAATGAAATGAGATGAAATGAAATTGTTTATTTATTTAATATTTTTTAGGATGTTCAAACTCACTTTCACCTCATCATTTTAGGGACCTATCTGAAATCTACACTGAAAAAAATATTCGGTCCTATCACGAATTTAAGTTGATTTTACCAAACTTCTTAAGTTGGCGTTACACATATGTTTTGTTAAATTTTCAAAACAACTATTTAATTTATAAAAATTGTTGGAAACTTAAAATTAATAATCCGTGGATCCACTTAAGACTGTCCTGACACATCTCCAGCGGTTCTACAACTTCTTAAGTTGGCGTTGTACCAAATTTATTTGGTAGATCCAAATTTTGGTAACGCCAACTTAAGAAGTTTGGTAAAATCAACAAAAATTCGTGATAGGACCGAACATTTTTTTTGTGTATAAGTCAGTCCTGGCAACTAAAGTTTTGCTTTAAAGAGTTGCTTTAAGTAGTTGAGAGACCTTCGAGCACACGTGATTTGGGACACAATAGAAAGATAATAGCAGCCCGACAGCCGGCTGTCGCTTAGTCGTCGAAAGGTCAATAAAGAGAGGAATTAATTAATTACTTATGTGTGTATTTTGGTTTTAACATGGCGAATAGCACTTAGTAGCCATTAACAAAGCCTTTCGGGGATAATGCTTTGCGGATTTAATATTGGATAGCACCGCGTATCTGATAAATGTAGCCGTAACAACTACATTAATTTTGACGTTCTCCTGTAAAACTCACGTAGAATACACAATTACTGTTCTGTCGGCGAATTGTAAGTCCATTTTCTCACACTCATAAATGGTAACCGAAAGAACAAGGGTGGATTTTAGTCAGTAAAAGTCTCACACTTCTTCCCGCATTGCCCAGGACGCCCAGCTATTTGATGATTTTCGATCCTCAAAAATAAAGGCTTGCATAAGATTTTCCTTGACGGGCCTGTTGGTGTAGTGGTTAGTAACCCTGACTGCTAAGCCGGAGGTCGTGGGTTCGATTCCCACCCAGAACAAACTTTGTGTGATGAGCATTATTGTTTGTTCTGTGTCTGGGTGTAATTTATCTATAATATGTATGTATTTATAAAATATATAAGTATGTTTAACATTTGTCTGGTTACCATAACACAAGCTCTAAGCAGAGCTTAACTTGGGATCAGATGACCGTGTGTGAGTTGTCCCAGTATATTTATTATTATTTATTTTCTATGATTCTTACAAGCGCTATAATTTCGCCGTCGTAGAGCTCTTTAACCTTTCAACGACCAACCGACAGCCGGCTGTCGCGCTGCTATTGTCTTTCTATTTCGTCTCTCGTTCTATTATGTCTCGAATAACGTGTGTTCGAAAGTTTAATATAAAAAAATAATAAAAATAAAATTTAAATAAATAAATAAATTTAATATAAGTAAAATTTAGTCGGTATGATGGATCATTTACAGTTCATGCTGTGCGCCTTTGGAATGCACTTCCGCACTCTGTGCGAGATAGAGCCCTCCGCTAGAGGTGTTCAAGAGGAATATTAGGGAACATTTCCTGTCTGTTGATTGAGTTATATATGTATTTTATATTATTTGTATTTATTATTTTATTTATGTATTTATTTATGTATTTATTTATGTATAAATTGATTTATTTATAGTATGTATACTTATTTTACACTATTTGTCATAATTTAATTTTAAGATAAAAATGTATTGTTATGCACACAGGCTTATCCTATATTGCAATATTTGCAATTTCTTTTATAGAATAAAGGGTTTGCTGGAAGATAACTCAACTGTGGGTTAAGCTCGCCTTTGTACATAACTCATTTATGTTTGCTGTTTTTATGTGTGTTTTCTTGTGCAATAAAGAATAATATATAAAATATAAAAGTTGCGCTCACGATGCTTGTAAAGCCGTAACCAAAATTATTATTGGAACTTTCTTCTATGGGCTTGTCTTGTTCTGCATCGTCGGTACACAAAAATGTTGTTTTTAGTCTAGATTTTAAATGAGTCGATAATACCTGATTTTGTTTCGGTTCTAGTAATCAGTTAGGAAATGCCTAGACGGCATTTCCTAACTGATTTTTTTTAAATATGTATAGTTTAAAAAAATGCCCTAACTTAACTTTTCAACGACCAACCGACAGCCGGCTGTCGGGCTGCTATTGTCTTTCTATTGTGTCTCAAATCACGTGTGTTCGAAGGTTAAAATCCTACTAGAATAATTTCATTTCATTTTTTTAGTCTAGCTGTAGTAGATTCGAGGAATTGGCCTATCCATAACGATTATTATACAGGGTTATTGGTAAAACACCGACATCCTCTCAGGACTTTACTATCATCATAAACAACAACTTTTGTTCTATGATTTTTTACAAAATGTTATACATTTACCAAAAACAAATCTACAAGATTTCGTTGTCCTATCTAACACATTTCAACTCTGTATTGTGCCGTAACAACATACCTACGCTTGCCGCGAGCCGCGCACTGTCCTCGTTTGCTACGCAGACTTCGTCACATTTAGAGTGTTCAATTTAAATACTTTTAATTTTGTATGAAAATGTAATGAGCTAAAATATGATAATTTTTAAAATGTCGTCGAACAAAAGTTGTTGATTATGATTAAGAGTATGAGTAAACATAGTCCTGAGAGGATGTCGGTGTTTTACCAATAACCCTGTATATAAGAAAAAAAGTAATTTTTAAAATTACTGCCTAGGTCATCGACCTCGGTTATCGAATTTTGTAAAAACGAAACATTGTATTAATAAAAAAAGCATCACTTTTAGTAACGAATTTACTATGAGTTTATTTTACGTAAATATTTGGAGTAAAACTATTATAGCAAATTTTAATTCGATCAAAACCATCAGATTTTTTATGTACCACGTGAAATTCGTCCTTAATTGGATTAACCCAGTTTGAGTTAATACAGTTAACAGGTTTTCATGCTCGCGTATACGTAGTGAAAAAATATTAATAAATTTAATTTTAGCTTGTGTGCCTAAAATCTTTATCAAGGGTTACTATATTTACGGTCAAAATAAAGGACATTGACCATCCATGTATGGGAGTTGGGCCAAGTGTTGCCCAGCATGAACACATAGTGCATTATGTACCTTCGGCTAACACTACTCTGTAAACGAAAGCTCATCAAAATCTATTCGAGGAGATTTGAGAAAAAAATATTTTTATCAAGATTTTTTATTGGTTAAGAATGACATCCAATGGTACGTACCGCAAGTAATTATTTTAAACAATTGCTCACTTTATAATTACAATCAAGTATTTCATGGTTTCTGACATTCAGAATTGATTTACATTAATAATACTCACAGTTATCTACTTGACATTAAACAATGAATTACTAACATTGATAATGTTACATTATTCGTTTACATCGTATGATCAGCCCCCCTAGACAAGCATTGGCATTGTAGAATAGATATAGCGAAAACGAATCGATTGTCAAATGTATGGAGATGTCAAATTGTTTAGCGAAAGCTTATGTCTAAAGCACGAATAAACAGTTTTTCTTTCTTTCTTCATCAATAAGTCAATTAACTTAATACCCGTCTTGGTACCTAGCCCATCCTAAAAACCAAACTAAGCACATAATGTGGGCACAACTGCCAATTGTTCAGCGAAACATGTTCATCATTTTCATTTTATACTTCTTGTTAATTGTTTTTTATTGTTTCTTTTTTTTAGTGTTGTGTATGTCTTGTGAGAATGTACCAAATAAATGTATTATCTATCTACATGAGCAGCAATACCATTACCATTTTCTTATGCACTCTATTCCACGATTGTCCAGATGTAGCAGTGGTACTTTTTCGACGAAACATGTCTACTCTTTATGTGTGCTCGTATGAGTTGGACATTACTGGAAGACATAGTAAATGCTGACAGATCGTTAAGATCTCCCTTATATTGTTGGATAAGAAATGATCCACTGCTGCGTACATGTCCACTGTAATAACTGGGCGCAAGTTTTTTTTGGTAGGTGCCGACAGCGAAAAGGGTGAATTCTTCAGCGGTCAATATCGAAAACAATTATATTAACTAAAATCGTTCAATACTTTTAACTAAAATCGTTGCGAAAATCTTAACAACATAACTAAAAAAAAAACCCTGGGACCGATTTTTTTTTAATAATTTTAAATTATATGTTAATGCAAGTAATCATTTGGAAGCACTCCCATGTCTGGGCAGCATATGGCCCAAACCCGGTCAATGTCCTTTTCAAGTCAAAACTTGACGCCCAGTTAGACACAAATCTTTTTTTTTTAAAACAAAACCGCCTTCAAAAACTCAAAATTAACTTGAGTTTCGGAAGTGGCAACCGCCGATTTTCAATATTTTAGTTATTTAACATAGTTATTTCATTTATATCTAAGGGTCTCTATTTTAAATACAGCACTCATCCCCACGTGGAAACTATTACCTGTGACCTACAAGATACGAAGAAATATTTTCAATATACCACAAAGTAAGTTCACTTTAATGAAAAATTCATGACTTTTTTTTTTCTTCTGAAGTCTTTTAATTTTTTTTTATTGGACTACTTCTGTTATAAGATGCTTGTTTTCTTTGACCAATAATCTTTCCCATAGTACCTCTCACTACTGGAGGTTAGATTAAAACTCTTCAAGGCTCTGGGTAAAATAGAAGGTCTTTCCTTCTGGGTAAAATAGAATCCTGGTTTAAAGCACATTTTTTGACCTATCAACGCGCATATTCCTATAAAATTTCCCCTTAGGGGCCATCCATTAATCACGTGATGTTTTTTTTTGGCATTTTAGACCCCCCCTTGGTGATACGTGGTGAGGTTTAAGACTACTCCTCCCCCTCGTGTATTTTTTCTTACGTGCAAAGAATCTAATTTTTTAATGTTAAAAAAATACTGGTTTAATTATCATCTAATTTTATTATAGAAAATTAAAGACTGCTATAATAAACGTTCAGAGGTAGACAGAAAGGTTGCAGTTTGTTTTTGACTGACATCGCGCGCTTGCCGAAAAAATAAGTACACGTGATATAATACTTTACCCCCCTTGTGATATTTCGTGATTTTTTTATGGACCCCCCCCCCCCTTTTGAGCCTCACATGATTAATGTAGCCCCTTATCAGCTAATTTAGTTATATCGCCCAAGCCTTAGTTCATAATTATGTACACACCAAACCAGGAGAAACGATACGAGGAATACATGTATGTATGTACCACAGGTCGAACTTAGAGGCGCTTTTAGTGTTTTCTTTAATATTTCATTCTTCACAATAATACCATAGATCTAGCCTAATAATGCTTTTCTAAAGAAGAAGTTAGAATGAATCGTCACGTTCATTCAAAGAGATTTGAACCTTAAAGTCCAGGCACCAAAATGTCTTCTCTAATCGATGTAAATGTTGTCCAAGACAAAGTTACAGTATTACTAAATTATAAATCGATAGTATTACGTCGGTACGTTCCGCGCCCGGTTATGAATTTCCAATTCAGTTAAATCTGTCTCTATTTATTATAAAATCGTTTTTGGCCTTGTCTGTCTTCAATTATTGTAAATTGAAAACGTAAACGTAATTTGTATTAGGGTTTATTATTACACTACAAATTAAAATAATTTATTATTGATTAAAGTACTTCGTGCTTAGTTTGTAGTTCAAAGGCTGAATAACCGGCAGCTAAAGTTTAGCACAAGTAAACGTAGGTTTAGAGCTGCGTATAATGTTGAAACTAAGTTATTTGTTGGGGAACTGATTAAGTAAAAGCGGAGGTAGCACTACCTGGGCTTCTAGTTAGTTTCCTACGTTACCGTTAGTCAGTTTCCTTAGTACCGTTTCGTTTGAATCAACAGAATATTGTTGAGTACTTGACTAACTTTCGCATGAAGCGTGTTGTGCACTCCTTTAAAGAGTAATACTAAAGTTTGTTTCTATAATTTTGATATAAATGGAACCTCTTCCTCCTTATTCAAATGGAAGATCGACTCCACAAACAACTTGGCACAACTCCCAAAGTAACAAAATTGAAGGCGAACTCACGGACAATGATGACTTTATTTCTTAAGTTAGTAACAAAATGAAACCTCTTTCTCAGCTAATAGCTGTAATAGCTAGCTGAGTTTGTTTCGGATTTTTCTTCTCAGAGTAGTTCAGATAGGAAACACCAGCTCCATCGTTCGATTAAAATAAGGAAAAATGACGTGTAAAAGTGCAATTTTCTTTCCTTTTTTACAAAACAAAAGTCGTTTTGTCGTTTTGTATTAATTTCACGACAAAGAAAAAAAAATATTTTTGCTCTTTCGAGTAATTTTGCAGGCCTTACAGTAAAATAATAAATATTAATTAATCAGAAGGTCCAGTTTTAGAAGCGACTGTTGGTAACATTAGTGCATAGACCCAGACACAACAGCCTGAAATATAAATGTGGCCGGCTCCACGAGAGATGTATCCTAAATAATTATTTCAGACGCGCAAAGTATCTAGTACGGCGGAATTTTCAAATCCCTACTAATACTATACTAATCCATAGTAATATTATAAATGGGAAAGTGTGTCTGTCTGTCTGTCTGTATGTTTGTCTTTCTTTCACGGCAAAACGGAGCGACGAATTGACGTGATTTTTTTAAGTGGAGATAGTTGATGATGGGGAGTAACATAGGCTACTTTTTGTCTCTTTCTAACGCGAGCGAAGCCGCGGGCAATAGCTAGTACTTTTATGAATTATATAAAAAAAACCGGACACGGATCGAATTTACGCATCAAGGGTTTATTTTAAACTTGTTTAAGTTATTTGTGATCTCAATACAATCGCTATACTCGTAATATGTACCAGGCTTAGCTTTTTCCAAATTTCAAGTTTTTAAATTTTTATTTTATTAACTTACAAGATTAAGATTACAACAATTTAAAATTAAAACATAAAAGCATCAAAAAACTCCTTCGCATCGCAAATTGCCCAAGGGGCTGGCAGCATTGACGTTGGATGACAATGGTAAGCCTCTGGACAAGTTAAAACCTAGCCCTGGGGCCACGGGAAGAGTCAACTATCCTTTTGGACAAGTCCTTGAAAAGAAGGCATTTTTTTATCCAGCTGTCATTAAAAGAACATTCAGGAATTCTGACAGGCTGTCGAACTCAAATATATTATGTAACCTAGTAACTGGATAAATGAAGCTGGATTCGATTAGACTGAAAGCCGACCCCAACATAATTGCAAAAAAGGCTATGGAGGCGGTAAATAATAAGTCTACATTCATCAACTCCAATTCCCCTTAACCTTAAGTTACAGCATGTTTCAGCTTAATTAATACAATATTATTCAGTAACTCGAGAGACACGACTATCCGCCAAACAAAGCAAGTCGAACAATGTTTAATGTCGTCCGCAGTTTCAAGAAGCGGTAACTAGAACTATGCTCGATCTCACAACAGGTTTTGATCATGTTAAGGACTTGGCGTTCTCGTGGCTTCTCGGGCCTGGCCTCAACTTTGGACAGTAGAGTTGCACGTGCCATTAGTTTTATGTGTGTGTAAGGAGGGTTTACACGGGTCGCTTTTCGAGCGGCTAGTCGCTTCCAAAATGACGCATGCGGATTTTGTTATCCAGTCCATTCATTTTAGCTTTTATCTACGAAGGAATTACTAGTGAGTTGAATTTTTGTATATTTACACCTTTATAACGGCGTTGTGATGAATATATGAAAAATGGTGACAAACAATTTCATAGTGACCTCTATTGACCTCCGAGCGCGGTTGTAAAAAGCGGCGGCAAAAAGTCGAAAACGTGGAAAGGTCACAGACCTTTTCACGTTTAAAACTTTTTAGCCGACACGACATCAATGTCGATTTTTCACATCTTCATTATAGCGAAGCGCCGTAATAAAGTTATACAAAAATTTAGCTCACTAGGATTTTTTCAGTAGGTTGGTTAAAAGTCAGAAATGATTCGACTACAGGCCGTTGCCATATCCGGTCGATTTTAGCCGCTCGGAAAAAATCGTGCGGCTTTAGACACCCGTGTAAACCCCACATAAAAATAGAGCACTAACAGTCTTCCGTTTCAACAGGTCGAGCTATTGGTGCCGTGAACATTTTATGTTTGATAGTTTGGTACTAATTATGATTGATAGTTTTTTTGTAATGGACAAATTCTAAACCTACAGAATTTATTTTAAACATTATTTCACCAGTGTGAAGCTACATTATTTACTAGTTACGTAAAAAATCAATCATAGTATAAAACAGTCACTCTTCGGATTTTGATGCTGTTTTATTAATCGTGTGACTCAAGAGAAAGGTTTATATAGGAAACCCGGGTTTTTACCGTTTTATAACAAACGTGCGAAGCTGGGATGGTCGGTAGTAGGCTATAAAACATCACACTATGTAATACGAGCGCGAAAACCTAACCAAAGACAAACAAAATGTAACTTAAACCATGAAGCAACTAGTAAAGAATATGAAATCAAAAAACAAGTACTTCCACTCCAGAATTTCTCAACATAAAACGTCAAAAAGCCGTATCAATCGGCTTTCGGATAAAGTAGGACAACTATTGAACACAACTCAACTAAACCGTTTAGTCGATGAAAAGTTGCGTAAAAATCCTTTTCAAAGCGTATCCACGCTGGCGAAGTTGCTTAAAGTTACTTAACGGTGTGGGTGTGTGTGTTAGCTATTTAACGCGTTTGTTTTTTTTTTGTTAGAATAGAATAGAATAGAATCATTTATTTGCCATAAACATGTGTATACATACATACATACACACGCAGGTGCATGTATGTAGGATGATATAATTATAATGCGCTCAAAAACATGTTTGCCACTTGACATGGCATGCAAATATTTATAAAACAATAATTATCTAGAGTCTACTAAATAGAAAAGGTAGTAAATGGACACAATAACATTTACTTAAAATCAGAAACTTTTTCATTTAAGAACTCATTAACATTATAGTATGCTCTCTGTACTAAAAACAATTTGAGCCGACATTTCAGAGCTTCGGTATTAAGTTCTCTCCAGATCCAATTTCCAGAATTAATTCTTTTTCTCAATTTTGACTTGCATTTTCACACCCGAGCTTACCGACTTGAAAAAAATTACGTAATTGAATTATTTTTTGTCTAGTGGAATTATTGACTTTAACTATACGTGCTTTCCGAGGCACAGAGTGTCAGTGACGTCCGAGATAAACGTTTGAAAGTACAATTTTGAATTGAAAAAGTCACTGTACTTGCCGGATTTGAACCCACCATAGGAGGCTGGCGCCTTAACCACGATTCATCACGACATTAGTTCTTAAGTAATAATAATAATAAGCCTTTTTATTTCTTGTTTTAAATAGTTAGTATTAATGTTACAGGAAACACAGTTTATATTCTATGTAATAGTAAGTTATCCTAAGTAATGTTAGTAATATATGTATGTTTATATTATGTTAGTAGTATATGATTTTTAGTAGCATATGTTTTTTATTTATTTTTTTATTTATAAATCAACAAGAACCCCGGTTTGGGTAAAGGCCTCCTCCAAAGATGCCCATTTTTGTCGGTCTTGTGCTATGGTGTGCCAGTTTGGGCCCGTTGATCTTTTCAGATCATCTTCCCAGCTCTCTAATGGTCTCCCCTTTTTTCTCTTGTCTGGTGGTCCAACCAGTTAGTAACCCGTTAAGTCCACCTTCTGTCACTCATTCTCGCTGAATGTCCAGCCCACTGCCGTTTTCGTTTTCGAGCATAAATCAAGGCGTCTGTAACTTTAGTGACATCTCTTGTCTTATTTTGTCTGTACAACATTCTTGTTCTTAAGTACAACATTCTAATAATGACAGTAAATAATTAACGTCTCAAGCAGATGGAATTACACAGCAGTAACTATTACTAGAACTTTCTGTTGTGTACTTGAAAACTTTGTAAGATTAAAGTTTGTTTTCTTCAACTGAGCTAAATCTTCAAGATGGTACCGCAAGATTTTCATGGTTGTGATTTAGAATTTTATGCTCTTATTTTAATTAAAGTAATTAGTTGCTAATGTTGTAAATACTAGACTAGTAAAATAAAGCTGAGGAGGTTTTATTGTTGTTGATTTTTTATGAATTATTTTGTCTAACAAAGGAGAAAAATTCTGAGTTTAAATCCATACTTAATATTATAAATGCGAAAGTAACTCTGTCTGTCTGTTACGCTTTCCCGCTTAAACTACTGAACCGATTTGAATGAAATTTGGTACAGATATAGTCTGGGACCCGAGAAAGAATACAGGATAGTTTTCATCCCGGAAATCCCTCGGGAACGGGAACTATTTCACGCGGACGAAGTCGCGGGCAGCAGCTAGTATAAAATATATGGCTAGTCATTTAAGATAACAGCATTAACCTGACTTCAAAAGAGGGGAAAAAACCCAATGTTTTTTTTATTTTATGTCGTTAGGCCTAAATATATTGTATGTAAAATAGTGAACTGACTGGCTGATTGACTGACTGTTGACATATATTAACGCACAACCGAAACCGCTGATCCTAGAGACATGAAACTTACAGGAAGTGTTCTTTGTAAAGAGTAGAAAATCACTAAGAAAGGATTTTTAGAAATTTCAATTTCAAAATACCTTTATCGACCGAGCGACAACCGGCTGTAGCGCTGCTATTTTCTTTCGAATTCTATTGTGTCTTGAATCACGTGTGTTCAAATGATTAATGGGCTAAAATAGGGAACGGAAGTAGTGACATTCACACAGGCGAAGCAACCAAGTGACAAAAATTAGCGCGTTACTATATAAGTGATGTAATTTTGTTATTACGCCTCAGACGGGATGCACCCGAGGTGAGGGCGTATCGGAGCCGAGAACGTTAAGAAAAAGATTCACGATATCATATTTATCAGCACACTTGTGAGAAAAATGTAAAATAATTTTATAAGCGCTGAGAGTTTACTATAAGAGATTAGATTTAGATATTTGAATTCAAACCTTGACGAACAATAAAATGGTAACGCGAGACTTATTCCTACAGTCATCTTTATTCTATCTACACTAATATTCATCATCTCCCTAGCCTTTTCCCAATCGTGTTGGGGTCGGCTTCCAGCCTAACCGGATTCAGCTGGATACCGGTGTTTTACGTGGAGCGACTGCCTACCTGACCTCCACAACCCAGTAACTGGGCGACACGATACCCCTTGGTTAGACTGGTCATAGTTTCTGGCTAACCAGTAACGACTGTCAAAGTTCTACGAATGACAACCAGGACCAACGGCTTTACGTGCTTTCCGAGGCACGGGATGTCAGTGATGTCTAAGATAAACTTGAATTGAAAAACTCACATTGGTACTTGCCCGGATTCGAACCCACAACCTCTTACACGAGAGGCGGGCGCCTTATCCACTGGGCCATCACGACACTCTATCTACATTAATATTATAAAGAGGAAAACTTTGTATGTTTGTTTGTTTGATTGTAATGAATAGGCTCAAAACTACTGGACCGATTTTAAAAATTCTTTCACCATTCGAAAGCTACATTGTCAACGAGTAACATAGGCTATATAATATCACGCTATGTCCTACGGGAGCCAAGCAGTAACCAAAAACCTAACGTAACGCGGGTGAAACCGCGAGGAAGAGCTAGTATAATGGTAAATTGACTGACGAACTGATTGTTGATAGCTCGCCGACCGGCTAGGACCAGGACCGCGTAGACGGCGCATTTTGTTCCACGCGCGCCTCAAAGAGAAGGAGTCAGCACAGGAAGGGGCCCAACAGGGCCTACGCCTGCCGGGGATGCGGAATGTTTATAATAGTTACCGTGACCCTGGAACATAAAGGGCAATCGAAGGAACATGAGTGGGTTCTAGTCAGTAAGAGTCTGACACGCCCTCCCGCCGCACCTAGGACGGGAGCAGTCATTGGATGATTTTCCACTCACAAAATATATATATATATATAAATGCACAGCTCAAACTGCTGCGCGTTTATATAATAATGCCTTTGAGACATAAAACATGAAGAATGTGTTCTTTGTGAAGAATAAGTCCACTAAAAAGTATTTTTGGAAATTCAACGTCTATAAAGACCCAGGCGAAGACGTCGAGAGTCGCAAGACGACTACCGGCCACCGTAGGCGCGGTTCTGCGGATGGCGAGCGATGGGTAGCTCGCCGCCCGGCTAGGACCAGGACCGCGTCGACGGCGCGTTAGTGTTCCACGCGCGCCTCAAAGAGAAGAAGTCTGCACTGGAAGGGGCCCAACATGGCCACGCCTGCCGGGGTTGACGAATGTTTATAATAGTTACCATGACCCTGGAACATAAAGGGCAATCGAAGGAAACATGAGTGGGTTTTAGTCAGTAAAAGTCTGATACGCTCCCGCCGCACCCAGGACAGGAGCAGTCATTTGATGATTTCCCACTCACCAAAAAAAAAGGGCAATCGAAGAAACATGAGTGGGTTTTAGTCAGTAAAAGTCTGACACACCCTCCCGCCGCACCCAGGACGGGAGCAGTAATTTGATGATTTCCCATTCACCAAAAAAAAAGTAGTGGTAGGAAATTCGACATTCTCGCGGGCGAGACTGCGGGCCAAAGCGAGGACACAATATTTTTGATTGTCAATAATCTAAAATCACCGCATAACTGTTCGGTCAACGATTAAAGCCATTCATCATATTTGGCTTTATGATTGATGGTTTAGGGTCGTCTCGTGAAGTCATCAAATGATTAAGTATTTTTTCAATAACAATTGGGTTTTTTGTCCACCCGTCCTACTTATATCACTTTATTTACTTGACACATCCAAAAATAACTTGATGAAATATTAGTTTTTATTTTCTTTTAATATTTAACAAATAGGTATTGTTTATTTTGTCCTATTGTCTCAAACAAATAATTTTCCATCATACGCCCATAATGATAGTTGCAGAACCGTCAAGCTACATGTTTGACTAAGGTGTAGAGTTTGTAAAGTTAGGGCGTGTAAAGTTTAGAAGTTTGGTTTGACATGAAATCTTTGACAGTGCGGGGTCATCATTTTGGCAACAGTTTATATACAAATAGTATTAGTGGGAATATAAGACAGCAGTTTTCTTAAGTACTCTTTGTTAACCCGTCCAAAAAGATCTTACCTCAGAACTAACCTGACCATTAATCTATAACGTGCCCCTTTTTCGCAAAAATAGTACTTAAGTGCACTTACCGAAAGTCGTTGTCTGCCCGGCAAGGTGACCTCCTGGCTCTGTTCAGATTCACGAGGGTCCTTGGTCCGGATGAGCTTCGTAAAGAGATTATGTGTGTCACGTCTCCAGACTCCCCAGTCTACTTGTTGGATGGTTCTTATGAAACTGGAACAAAAGATGAGAGGATTAAAATACTGGATACAATGCTGATACCGTATCTGGGCAGCTTCGAAGGCCATCACCATTTCTTTTTAAAATAAAAAGAATCTTGCAGAAATTTCAACGCCCAAATGATTATTGACTGAGCTGTTGATGGTTAAAGACGGGCTACTAGTCCGGAGATCAAGGGCTCGATTCCCGCCCAAGGCAAATCTATGTGTGGTCAACATGATTTGTTGTTGTATGTCCGAGTGTAATGAATTTGTAAATATATACTTAACAAATTATGTAAGCATGTATAACTGTTGTCAGGCATATAGTACAGAATTTGCCTAATTTAAGATCACGAGCCGTGCGTGAGTTGTCCTAAGATGTTTATTTGTTTACGTAAAAATCTTGCACTTCACTATCAGTAGCATGCTTATAGATAAAAAATTATTGAGACACTTTTCCAACCATGAGCTTTTAGAGATTGCGCACACGTCTTATTCAGCTTATACCGATAGAAAACCGCTAAACGGTATGAATAATAATATTAATTTATCAAAAATTTTGTGTACCGATAATTTGGTGAGACATGCTGAACTTCTGCAATATTAATAAGTAACATCCTGTAAGCATGTTTCTGACAAAATAAATTATTCTATTCTATTCTATTCTATTCTATTCTATATAACGTGCAGCTTTCGGCTCTGTTTAACTTTCGTACAAACTCGTTGTTTTCTTATCTATATAAGCTGAAAGGTGCTGAATAGATGTGCTTATATTATGCACAAATATTACCTATATTTTTTTAACAATATCAAAATTAATCTCTATTCCCTTTGGTCACGACATTCCGCGTAAACGGCTGGGTTGCATTTTTTTGTGAATTTAATAGGAAATTTATTAAAAAGGGTTTGTCGGGTAAGTTAGTTTTATATACCTTATTATTTACTGACAGGCTTATACAGGATGGAAAGTTTCAATGGGCCCTGGAAGAAAACTATCTTAAATCCTGAAAATAGATTATTTAACTTAAAGGAAAAAATCCTTTATTTTCAAAAAGAAACAAAGATTTTTGGAAATTTGCTTGTCACACTCGGGAATCGAACCGGCTGGAGTCCAAAAAGTAACACTCTGTATTTCTATGACATCAAACGTTAGGGCTATTCGTAATAACAAAATCTCTCTAAGAAACATGGGTAATTAATTAATTAAAGGAAAACCTAATATATCTTAACAATTTTATTTTAACTGAACGAAAATTTCCATGGTTAAATTCGTCCTTTGATTTCAAAAGGTTAAATTTTATGGTTTTCCCCTAATTAAAATAATCATATTTGTTTAAAGCATTTTAACCTTACGAATGACCCTAATAATTGACGTCGTAAAAGTACAGTTTGTTGTTTTTTTTCGTTTCAGCCCGTTAATCCCCGGGAGGGAACAATTTTTCGAAGAGACAAGTTTTTATAGGCCCTGGATGAAAACTACAAAACTACTTTAAATCGTTACGATAGATTATTTTACTTAAACAAAACATTCTCTTATTTTTTTAAACAAACGTTCTGCATTCAAAGATACTCGAAAATACGCTTGTCACACTCGGGAATCGAACTGGCTTAAAAAAAAAATTCTTGTACTTTTATGACGTTAATTGATAGGGTCATTACAAGAATCAAATCTTTCAAACCAACATGGTAAATTAAATTAGAGGAATGCCATAAAAAATTAACTTTTCAAATCTAAGGACGACTTTAACTGTCGAAATTTTCGTTCAATTAAAATAAAATTCTTAAAATTTATGGTTTTCCTTTAATTTAATAAGGTTACAAACGAAACTTCAACGCACTGTCTCCATTTTTCGTTTACAAGAAAAAATAAAAAATACGTGTCCAATATTTTTTGTCCTCACGCCTATTACCTACACCATTTTTTTATGCCCACAAAATGTTTAAAGAATTAAATTTGAATTATTATTGTATTTCCTATTAAAAGTTAACACTCGTCGTATTATTCCACAAATAAAAGAGTTATTCTAGTTACAAAGTTACTTCTGACAGATTAAGAGAAAATTGTTATTTTATATTATAGATAGGTACTGTTTATTTGTAATTGTTAATTTTGAGTATGTGTAAGCACTTTCTACACAGGGTTTCACCTAGTTCAGGCAAATGTGCAATTTTGCGGTATTTTAATTTGTATGCTAATTTATTTAGTAATGTGACCTAAATTATGAATAAACGATTTATTATTTTTATTTATTATTATTATTGAGACCAGTGTGCGAACGTTTTTACAAGTTAATATCCTTTCTTTTTTTTGTGTCGGTTCGTGGAGCTCCTTAAGATTAAGTTGAGCTCACGTTGCTTGTTGAGGCAGGTGTACCTAAATATTGCAATTGGAACTTTCCTCAAGAGGTCTGACTGAAACGTATTCTGCATGGTTTGTTGCACAAAAAAATTTGAAATCTATGTCTGGACTTTAAAAGAGACGATAATCCTTTGAGTTTGTTTCGGCATTTCTTCTCAGAGGTAGTCAGCTAGGAAATGCCGACTCCATCTAGTATAAAAAAATGACATGTAAAAGTGATTTAATATCCTACTTGCATAATAAACGATTTCAATTTCAATTTCAATTTCAATTTTCAATTTCAATTTCTGACATATTGACTCGGGCACGACCCGAAAACACTATTCAATATTTAAGCCTTCTTATTTGGCCTTTTTTGTTGAGGAAGTCGGTAAAAAAGTAAAGTGGATTAACCTTTGGTAACCGGTAATTATTGACAAATGAATTAATAAATACATAGATATCCTAAATATCTTGATCTCTATGAAATATATTTATTTATTAGACAACTCACACACGGTCATCTGATCCCAAACTAAGCAGCGCTCGTAACCAGACAAGTGATAAACATATTATTATAAATAAATTACTTGCAACACACAAAACACTATATTTATTCTTATTCACACTTAACCATGTACAAATAATATTGTATAATAACTCCATACTTACTCTTTTTAAAGAGTAAGGTATGGAGATTCCTGTCCAATCTTCTCCATACAAAACAACTGTTTGGAATAAGTAACTAATTTTATTTTTATTTTTGGTAATGGCTTTTAATACTCCATTAGAAATAAATGATTTAAATGGTCACAAATTAGTCGTATTATTTAGTTTACTTACTTGAGCATTGTAAGTGATTCCAACCATGACGCCACCCGAAAGTCTGTGAAAAAAAGAAAACATTATGTTAGAGAAAGATTCGGTTTGTTCGCATTTAGACATATTTTCTAAAAACACAGATTCATTAAAAGGCAGGTACTTATAAGAACAGCCGCCTTCTATTAAAAAGACACCTGCAATACCAGAATGCTTGCAAATTCGATATTCGATAGATGTACTTTACTTTAAAACAGTTTCTTAAAAGAACCGGTAGAGGTACCTATATGAAATGATAGGGATGACCACTACATTAAAATGCCTTCAGTCAGTAAGTTACATCGTCTGAAAATACTGAACACATATTAATCAAATTGATAAAAAATTACAAAGATGAAAGAGTCACTGTCCTGTACAAATTGTACATAGGCGTCACATCAACTCACTGCATAACCGCACTTTTACGTTTACGAGTAAAAAGACTAAATATTGAAAGTCTAACTGCAGGACTAAATAGTTTTTATTTGTGGTCTAGCTTATTACAGCGTATAAAAAATTAACGGTTAAAAATCTGCTATTATAAGACAATGATCACCACTATTGTCGGTCTGGTCTATGGAATTCACGAACGCATAAAGTGATTCATAAGGAAATACAGTGTACAATTCATGGTTTAAACCTTCGAACACACGTGATTCGAGGCACAATAGAAAGACAATAGCAACCCGACAGCCGGCTGTCGCTTGGTCGTTGAAAGGTTACGGTAAAATGTCAATGTTTGTTGAAGAAAACAGAAAATAAACCCGGTCTTGCCACGCGACTAAATCCCCAGCTTTAGTGGCGTGCATCGAGCCAACGAACGGATTTATTTGAAACAATATATTACGGAAATATTCTTCAAACAAAGAGCTTTTAAAGCGCAGGCAGAAACTTGCCTATAGTTTTGCAAAAAATTGTTCATAATGGAATACTCTGTTATAAAAATCTACAAATTATTAGTAAGCTCAATTAATCATATTTATTTCACTCAATTTATTTATTTCAGGCCACTGAAGCCTTAACCTTAAAACATATTTAATAATTATTTGATAGAGCCATTGATTCAATGTCAACAGCTAACAAACTAAAAAGTACACAAAAAATCCGTTCAATCGTAACTATAAAAATGCTATGTAAATTTATTGTGTACACAATGTGTAAACATTTGAAAAACTGACCTACGTTAAAAAAAGCAATTTCCCGTATCGTTCAAACCGGGACCTGAAAAAAAGCTAAAAAAAATCTAGGAATTGTAAACAGAAAATGTTTGAAATTCAAATTTATTCCGAGGGAACAAACAGAATGCGTATCGACAAAAAGCACAGTAAATATAACGATAAAAAAAACTTGCCTTGTGCAAAATACAAATGGATCACCAGAATTTTGTAAAAAAATAGTTATATTACACACGTCTCAATTAAACAACGTGTATCAGGATGATGTTGTCACAAATTAATTAATTTATAATGATGTAATAACTTATTATGATTATTATTATTTTTTTCTCTGGTGTATGGTAAAACATTCATACACAATGTGAATTGTTTATTGAATAAATGAATTGAAAATTTAATTAAAATACCAGTATTAAGTAGGTATTTGCTTTTTGTTTGATTTCCAAGTTAGTGAATTTTCTCGGACCCTATTGTCAGTCTTATATATTTGATAGTTCTTACGGGTTAGATGCCTGAACGTCAATCAGTCTAAACAAGGGGTACATTTTGAAACCTAGCATGTAACTACCAATATTACGAAGCTTTTGTTAAACATGTCTAAGAACCATTGCTAGATAACCTTCTTTCAAATAAAAACCTCGCAACCAAATTGGAAGATCCGCACCGGGATTACGTATTTTTTTTTTTTGGTGAGTGGGAAATCATCCAATGACTGCTCCCGTCCTGGGTGCGGCGGGAGGGCGTGTCAGACTCTTACTGACTAAAACCCACTTATGTTCCTTCGATTGCCCTTTATGTTCCAGGGTCACGGTGACTACTAAAAACATTCCGCAACCCCGGCAGGCGTTGGCCCTGTTAGGCCCCTTCCTGTGCTGACTCCTTCTCTTTGAGGCGCGCGTGGAACACTAACGCGCCGTCGACGCGGTCCTGGTCCTAGCCGGGCGGCGAGCTACCCATCGCTCGCCATCCGCAGAACCGCGCCTACGGTGGCCGGTAGTCGTCTTGCAACTCTCGACGTCTTCGCCTGGGTCTTTGTCCGGGGCGAGAGGCTCGTCGTTGCCTCTCGCGCGCCGCCGCTTCCTTCACTAGCATAACTGCTTCGCAGAAGGATGCGACGGCATCCCATTCCGTCTCGCCCCGCAACATGGCCTAAACCAGCGCTGGGCGCGAGAAGTCACCGCCGCCGATCGCCTCTACGAGGACACGTCTAGGGATTACGTATCTTGCAGAAGCCGAGCGATCGCGATAATTGCGTAATATTTGCTTCTCAAACTTCAATTCAAAATACGTCAAGTCAAATAGCAATCTAGCGATAGTGCTGCCTCTGTGGAGCAATCAGTTAGGTAGTTTGGTGGTTTCGTATTTAGTATGGTTTTTAAGAGCAAAGTTAAGTTTTTGTGTTAAAGGTGATATTTAATTAGTTCCAGCGATTGCTACTTTATCGTCATCGTAGCAATAAGTGCATTAGAACAATCAGCGAGCGATTAGCAATCGATTCATACATAATACGATTGTTTTTGACGTAAAGCGATTAATCGCGCGGTGATCGTGCAATCACTGCGCAAATATTGCTGATTGCTGTTTCATAGGTAATAAGCCAGCCGTTTAATAGCTGCGATGACACAGACACATAAACAAACAGACACATAGCTGGTCAAAATTAAAACACGTTTTTAGTCGGAAGCTAATAAAATATAAAAAGTGTTGAAACATTTTGTAGACCAAAAGTCAATATTTTGTTACAAAAACGACTTTTTAATTCAGTTAAATATAAAAATGTTATCACAACTACACGTGTCAAATTGAAAAAGCAACGAAAACTCGTCTCGTTTGCCAAACATATATTTGCCTTTGAATCCGAAGCGTTCATCGTGCATTTCGAAAAGTTTTTCAGACCAGGGTTTTTTTTTTGGGGAGTGGGAAATCATCAAATAACTTCTCCCGTCCTGGGCGGGCCGGGAGGGCGTGTCAGACTTTCACTTTCACCACTCATGATCCTTCGGTTGCCCTTTATGTTCCGGTAACTATTATAAACATTCCGCAACCCCGGCAGGCGTTGGCCCTGTTGGGCCCCTTCCTGTGCTGACTTCTCTTTGAGGCGTGCGTGGAACACTAACGCGCCGTCGATGCGGGCCTGGTCCTAGCCGGGAGGCGAGCTACCCATCGCACGCCATCCGCAGACCCACACCTACGGTTAGAGCTGCAAGATTTGCGTCAGTTTAGTTTGATTTAAAGTTGAGAACTTCGTGTATTTCTGAAATCAGTATATTTTTGTAAGTTTACACACTGAGTAGAAACTTAGGGGAGCAATGTAAAACCACACGACTATTATAAAGCTTGATTCCACTTTATAAACTCGCACTGGATAAAACATTTCTGATAATTAATCGAGTCTATTTCTTATGAACAGAATAGTAATTTTAAAAAACATCAATTATTTCTCGAAGTCACTGTAAATTTATTAGAAACCAATAACAAATCATATTAACAATTTACCATTAATTAAGAGCATAAAAAGCAAAAAGCAGTTGTATTTGTAACTGGCATTTCGAATAGAATATATTTACATTAGCACGTGTGTGTTCTACCGTATAGCTGAGCAGTTAATATCATCGGGATTTAAAGATTGTTTTTTGTTTCCAAAGCTTTAAAGTGCTTAAACCACATGTTTCAAATACTTTAAATATATAATACTTTTTACTTTTATTGTGAAACCTACTCTCAAATATAAAAATTAACCTAGTTGTTCCTGCCAGCAGTTTCACCCGCTTTATGTTAAGGCTACGGTACTCTCGTCTGTCCCAGCGTAATGTTATTCATGTAGCCGATTTGTTATTCTGATGTATAAGATAATATTATTATCAAGTTTCAACAACATCCATTCAGTAGTTTTTGTGTGTGAGAGTAACAAACATCCATCCATCCTCACATACACATTTGTAATATATAGGAAGTAGGGCAAACAATGGACCGTTCAATCAATCAACATGTATTAATGAACTAGGTCAAAATGTGTTTACAGTTGAATTTTTTATCAGGGTTGAATCTATAACAAAAGTTGTAATTGTGGACAAATGAGTGCTTTCTCACTCTCATTAATGCATTAAAAATCAACGAATGAAAGCAATCATTTGAAAAACAAATTATTTGTTTATGCTCTAATGGGGTCACCAAGATACAAGCTGTTCCTACTTTGCAACCCGCTGCTACTTACATAGTTTAATATCAATGGATTTGAATTAGGTAGGTATCTGATCGCGGCGCAGCGCACAAAGCTCCGGCGAGATCTCATGGCGGAATGAAGACAGCGACTGTCGCAACCTAGCGCTGGGCACGCCGTTATAGCGGCGGTAAGACCCTTATGTGAGGAATGGCTGAAGAGGCGTTACGGCGCTCTCACGTATCGCTTGACACAGGCTCTCACCGGCCACGGTCAGTTCGGGAGGTTCCTGTGTCGGATTCGGGCAGAAGCAACGTCTGGGTGTCACCACTGCAGCAACGGTCGCCTGGAAGACACGGTCGAGCACACGGTGGAGGTGTGCCCCGCTTGGACTAGATTCATTTTTCTTTGTTTTGACGTTCTAAAGTGCCTTTTAAATGGTCTAATAGAAATAAATTATTTGAGTTTGAGTTTGGGCGAGCCATCGCCGTGTCCTAGCAGAAGCGATCGGCAGCGGTGACTTCTCGCGCCCGGCGCTGGTTCAGGCCATGCTCCGGGGCGAGACAGAATGGGAAGCTGTCGCCTCGTTCTGCGAAGCACTTATGCTGGTGAAGAAAGGGGAGGCGCTCGCGAGGCAAAGCCAGCCTCGTCGCCCCGGACAGGGACCTAGGCGTAGACGTCGAGTGTCGCAAGACGGCTACCGGCCACCGTTGGCGCGGGTCTGCGGACGCGACTGATGGGTAGCTCGCCACCCGGCTAGGACCAGGCCCGCGTCGACGGCGCGTTAGTGTCGTAGTGTAGCGGAATAGTTATAATAGTTACCGTAACCCCGGAACATAAAGACCAACCGAAGGAACATGAGTGGGTTTTAGTCAGTAAAAGTCTGACACGCCCTCCTGCCCCGCCCAGGACGGGAGAAGTCATTTGATAATTTCCTACTCACCAAAAAAAACTTAACAAATTTTTAAGCCGACAGATACCCGAAAAGCAAGTACGTTTCATTAAGGACAAAGGTATACGAGACCAAACATTGAACGTCCGTCAAATGGTTAAGAGGAGCAAAAAATTCAACAGCCCTGTTTGTCCTTTGGTTTATCGACTTCACAAAAGCCTTTGACTGAGTACGATAGGATAAACTGTGGAATGTACAACTTGAAACAGGAGCTCTCGAATACTTTGTTGCTTTTGTCCGTAGTTTGGTACAGAAATGGTTTTTTTTATCACGATTGGCTCTGAGTGCTGATAAAATGTTTCGAAATAAAAAAGGACTGACACAGGGTTGCATGTTGTGTCCTGCATTTCTTAGCTTATATGAAGAGTACTCGGAATGCTATGTGAAAAAGTTTTCCTGTAAGCGGAAACAACATCGAATCTACGAACATATTTTTTAAAGGAAAAATTAAATTTGTCTGTGTCTCCAGTTCTAATTGAAGTACGCGGACAGTTTGTTTGGTATACAACTCCTTTGGAACAAGCTCTTTCATTAGAGCTTTTGCACTTAAATTAGTTGAGCTGAAAGGAAGTTAGTCACATCCAACTTGACGTTAAATGTTTTTCAATTTATTAACACAATACTGCGAAGCAGTACGGGTCCTCTCTAGTATATAATTTATAAATAGGAAAAAAAATGTCAATCTGTCTACATATTGTGTCTTTAACGGCAAAACCACTAAGAAGAAAAAGAAGAACGATATTGGTGAACTTTTTGATCAGAGTCGTGAGTTAAAATGCTCGACTACATTAGTAAATCTATGCTTAAATTCTAAAGTTAAAGATTTTTTCTTTGTTGAACGCGCTGATCTCAAGAATTGCTGATTGGAATGAAAAAAATCTTTTGGCTAGATAAATAGACGTTACTTAGCACGTACTTTGGCTTAGCCATGTTCCGTCTCTATCTTGCACTGGACGATTGGCAGTTGTGTAACAGTGACAGGTATAGCGCTAAACCAGTTGTGTAACAGTGACAGGTATAACGCTAAGTCAGTGCTTTTCTATTTATCTCGCCATTTGTGTTGGATAGTCATCATCACGCTATGATCAACGGGGGTGTAACTGTAATAGTAACCAATGACGTGGGTGAAACATTTTGATGTTATTATATTTAAGGGAAATAATCTCCGTTTTTTTCGGTGATGGTACATTATTATCAAGTACTATAATAAATACTTATTATTTTGTAAAATACGGAACTTTCCACAGTTCTCCAAATAACATATTTTCCTTTTTGCTAACCTATAACGCCCACTCCTAACCAAATTACAAATTTAATTTTGTTCATATTCATTTCCTTATTGGTAATTTGTAATGAGCTTATTTATAAGCTCTTTAGGGGAAATGTAATTGTACCTTCGTTTCTATAAACAAATTATAATTTCATAAATTAATACGGCATTCGGTAATTACACATTATTCAATGCTTATTGTATGAGAAAGAATCTGTGTTGACGTACATTATAGATACCACTTTTATCTTCTCCTAAATGTCGTGGTTTATTTATTAAGTTGGTATTTTTTGGACTTTAGGAATGGTATGAATATCACATGGACTTCAGCACGGAGTTCTCCTAGAACGGGTTCCAGCTTCAACCAAAGGAACGTTTGTAATGTTCAAGTCTCTTTTATCACAATCGGTTTAGTAGTTTAGTCGTGAAATCGAAACTGACACAGTTACAACTGTAATATTAGTTCTGGATGAAGAATTATAGATAAACGTTCAAAAATGTTATGACGGGTCTGTTGACCTAGTGGTTAGTAACCCTGACTGCTAGGCCGGAGGTCGTGGGTTCGATTCCCACCCAGGACAAACTTTGTGTGATGAGCATGATTGTTTGTTCTGAGTCTGGGTATAATTTATCTATAATATGTATGTATTTATAAATTATATAAGAATATTTATTAGTTGTCTGGTTACCATAGTACAAGCTCTGCTTAATTTGGGATCAGATGACTTTGTCTGAGTTGTCCTAAGATATTTATTATTAAAAAACATGTTCTTTTTTAAGTTTTATAACAGTGAAAAATACACCTAGTGTGTAGTATTAAATCTATGTTTTAAATTCAGTGTAGGCCTTTCGCGTTTCTTATGCTAAAAGTTTCAAATTCAATCATGACACATACGTATTCAACTAGAAAAAATATTTGTGGTGTGTTTCTGTCAGTGTTCTAACAGTTTCCACTGTTAGAACAGTGTTCTAACAGTGGAATAAATAAAACGTAAATTATAAAATAAATAACGTATAATATGAAACGTAAATTCGTAATTGTAATATGTTAATTGAAAATAACCTTGTAGCACATATCAGCAAACCTTGTTTTTGTTAAAACGTTCATTAAACTTTTCTTAATAAACAACATTGAATGTGAGAACATCAACAAAAGCGACAAGTTTTTGACGTTGATTGTCGGTACGATATGGCAATCACAATGATGAATTAATGTAAAACATACTGTTTATATTTTGCCCTATATTCGGAATACCTTTTTTGTTGTGATAGTTGAGAAGAAAATAGCCAAATACTCAAATATCACTTAATTTTTAAACGCTCCCAAGTCTGCTGCTGTCCTCGTCACTCTAAAGGATAAAGTTCGGACAGCAACAAGTTTAACAGCAAAATTAAGTGACTTTGAGTATTTGGCCCATAGCCTCATATAATAAATAAAATTTGTGAACAAGATTTAAATATCACACGTCAATATTGTTTTTCGCTTATTTGAAGTGAAAGGGCCTTTGATGTCCACACAATTCTTTTAGTAGAATCATGCGAGAACCACATATGATTGACTGACCAAATTATGTTGCGGATTCTGTGTAAGAGTGTGAGTGAGTGAAACTGTTCGTACTGTCGATTTAAACCTTCGCCGTTGAAAGTTTAATTCTCTTTGTTAAAATAGTTTTGGATATTTTAATACTTTTGAAATACAGAAGAGTAGTTAACTGTCGTCGTCGCGTCACAATAATTGTTAGGAAAACAGTTGAGTGGGCCTGTCCAGGTAGTACATACACAAAGAACTTTGATACCAACCTGTGAGTACAAATATTTGACTTATGCGAGAATGGCCCAGCACACCGCTGGATGCATAGCTAAAGAATAAATTCGCGCACGGTCCTCAGAGCGCCCGCAAGCTACTACATAGCAAGCTCGCGACTGAATATTGACCGCATATCAAGGTAGTTGAGGTTTATATCAAACCTTTGAACGCACGTGATTCGAGAAAGACAATAGCAGCGCGACAGCCGGCTGACGCTTGGTCGTTGAAAGGTTAAATTGTTGTCACTTTAGTTAGTTCCAGCGGTGTAAACTGGGCCAATCTTTTTCTACTTAGAGCATTTCAAATAATTTACTTATGTGCGCATCTACATCAATTTATTAAAAATGTCCCACGTTTTGGAGATAAAAAAGAAATAGGTAGCTGCCAGTACTAGGTTGTGAGATGGGCCTGTTGGCCTAGTGGTTAGTGACCCTGACTGCGAAGCCGGAGGTTGTAGGATTGATCCCAGGACAAACTTATTGTTTGATTGTTTGTTTTGCGTCTGGGTGTAAATTGTTTATAATAAGTGTTTACTTATAAATAATATAACACAAGCTCTGCTTAGCTTGGGATTAGATAGCAGTATTTTAGCAGTCCCAAGTTTTTTTTAGAGGTTTGACACATTAGTATGGAAGTTGACTTAATTTTTAGTAACTTTATCAACAAATAGATAGATTTAAGACACGGTTTTTAAAAGAAATTCCCATCTGATCCACAATCTAATTGAATTATGAACGAAAATAATTAAATCAGCCTCAAAATACTCCACAAGGACATAAAACCTGTTCCTCCTATTATTAAAATCCACAGTAATAACGATTGAGTACTCTAGAGTGGAAACGCTCTACAAATTAAATTAATTACTCTATAGAAATATCAAGTTTCGGTGTTACCGCCCTTTGAAGAGAAATGGTGCTGAAAAAGATATTCTACCTACTTCGTTTAATGTGTACAATTTCAATTCGTGTCATGATGGCCCAGTGGAAAAGGCGCCTGCCCTTTGTGTCGTGGATTCGAATCAGGGCAAGTACAAACTTATTCAATTTATTTGTACTTTCTAACAGTTTATCTTGAACATCACTGACATCCCGTGTTTCGGAAAGCACGTAAAGCCGTTGGTCCCCGTTGTCATTTGTAGAACTGACCGTCGTTACGGGAAGTCAGAAGCCAGAAAGTCTAACTAAGGGGTATCGTGTCGCCCAGTTACTGGATTGTGGAGTTCGTATAGGCAGTTGCTTCACGTAAAACACTGGTATCCCAATATAGTTAGGAAAAGGCTGGGGAGAATGGGGGGGTGTACAATTCCAATTTTTAATTATGTTTATTGCGTTTTGTTATAGTGTTAAACATTGTAATTGCTCACAGTGCTATTTTTCTGACAGTGATGTGCACTGGCCACATGTAAATTAGAACATTAACCGTGGTCATGTATAGAGCGTGGTCACAGGACACATGAAGTAATAAATACAAGTATAAAATAAAATTTCAAATCCCCGCTTTTTAATTTATTAATGTCGTGACTTAAGTTAGCAAAAGAGTTAATACTTCGAAACGTGTGTAAGAAGCATTGCTTCATAACACACTTTCAAAAAAAAAGCAGAGGTTAAATCGGTTCAGCCGTTTAAGAGCTACGATCACACAGACAGACAAACAGACACTCGCGCATAGAAGTGGAACTTATCACGGTTAAAAAGTAGAGTAAATTACTTTTAAGTTTACCGAAAGAAACTTGAAAATAAAAACTGTTTGTATAAAGTACTGGAAAAGAAGAAGAGGCAAGAAAGGATGAACTATAAATATATAAAACATAATTTAAGGCGAAACCACATTACCGTGTCGTGGCGCGCCAGAAGCATATCGGTTTCATACATTTAGTATGGCTAGAGACACACTTGTATGGCGTGTCGTGGCGCGACACGTTCGGCCGTGTCGCCGACTGCTCGCCACCGATTGCGCCAGAGCGGTGGTGGGGGTTTATGACGCGACACGACACACGGGCAAAATGTGTTTCTGTACCGGCGCGTGGCTCGTGGCGCGAACCGAACATCTGGCGGGCACTTTTGGATTTATTAATATTTGCAGCAAAATTACTGACGATCTTATTGAACTTGTAAATGGTGTTTGGAAAAGAATTACTGATATTTTAAAAGTCAATAAAATAGTATATTACTTTATTATTCATTTGAAAAGGGATAAATGAATAATTATACAAAATTAACAATCCTCTGTTTATCTCTGTTTTTTTTCTCTTTCATTGTATTATTTGTGTTTTAGAATATTTTAATGTTTAATTTTTTTTAATATTACTCTTTAATTGTTTAAGTACCGTGTTTTAATTTCAAATGTTTAATTTAATTTTATGTTCATGTGTTGTTTAATTCAATTTAATACTGTTTAATTTTACTTTTATTTTAATTTTATTGTGTACTTTAACTTATACAATTCTAAACTATGTTTAAAATGATGATGTATGCATGATGTGTTCTCCTATAACTGAAGGAGCACAAATCTTCAAAGAACTTTGTATAATAATGCATGTAATGTGTATCCTTTGTTGGAGTTCCTTTCTAAATAAAATAGGGTGAACCCAGTAATTTCTTTTAGTTTATTGGTCTGAAGAAATTTCAATGTTAAGAGAAATTGTAGGTGTTCATCAAAAAAAAACATTATGTAGGTTTGAACGCTGCAAAGGTTCGTTAAGAACTGTTCAGAAATGAACGCTAGAATGCGCCACGACACGACACGTAAGTGTGCACACTCACCGCCACGCCAGTAAGCATCATGGCGCGCCACGACACGGTAATGTGGTTCCGCCTTTATTTATATGTCTATCGTATCCCAGTTACGCTAAATAACGCTATTCTGGCGGCTTTTCGGTCTCGGATCATTAGTTTTTATTTATACGTAAGATTATCTCACTTCATATTCTTAGTAGCACGAAAAATAATAAGAAAATGTTTGTGCGGAAATGATAACACCAAAAACTGCAGTCAAATTGAGAATTTACTCCGTTGTAAAGTCAAAGAAGGTACAAAAAATAAGGTATACAAGCATTAATCACCACGCTTGCAGATAGGTGATACCAGATGTATATTCATGTTTTCTCATAAGTATATATTACCTGTTAATATTCAAGATAAGCTTAGAAAAAGACACTCAAACTCAAATTGTTTTTTACTATTAAATTAAAATGACACTTTGGAACTTTAATAGAAAGAAAGAAAGAAATAAATATATTTATCTATACTAATATTATAAAGAGGTAAAATTTGTAAGTTTGTAGGTTTGTAAGTTTGTATGTTGGGGGAAATCTCTGGAACTAGTGGTCCGATTTAAAAAATTATTTCAGTGTTAGATAGCCCATTTATCGAGGAATGCTATAGGCTATATACCATCACGCTACGACCCTCGGGAGCGGAGCAGTAACGAAAAATGCGGGTGAAACCGCAGGGGACAGCTAGTATATAATAAAAATGGTTCTAATATCATAGACCTCACAATTTGTTTAGAACTGCTACACAAATCTCTTTAGCCAACCATATTATTAGACAAAACACATAATTTCCAACACATGAACTTTGAGAAAAGCTTATTATAACATAATCAAACACGGGTCTACAGAGCTTCTACGAAAGTGCTACGCAGCTACGAACACCGTAGCAACGTAGCAGTTTCGTAGAAACACTACTACGGCGTAGCTTCATCAAAATTACAGGAGTAAATTTTGAACAATTGCACTGTTCGAAATTGAATTATTCCCACTGAAATTAGATGTATTCGAGTACTGAAGCAATTATTGAAAAAGCGCCAATTTTTGCGGCTCAGACATCGCTCGAGGCCAAATTGAATTCTTTAAGCCGAATTCTAATTTACTAGGTACGTGTTTCTACTGAAGATATTTTTTGCTTGTTATTTCATTGGGCTTTATAGGGCATTTAATATTGTAAACGCACAATAAAAGGAAAACTAACTTGATAAAAATTGTTTTTTGAAATTACTTTAGAATTTTTATTTGCTCGAAAAATTTTTTAAGTAAAATATATATTATAAAAAGTTATGTATAGTATGACTATACATATTTTTATGTAAAAAGGTATTTTTATTTTCTTCTACTGCTTATTACTGTCCCACTGCAGAGCAAAGGCTTCTTCTTATATTGAGAAGATACGAGCACTAATCTCCGCTTTCAAAATCTACAAAAAAAAAAAACATTTGTGGTTAATTAAAATTATAATAAAAAGCTTCTAGCTAAAATATTTTCGCACAATAAATAGTGAAAATATAAATTAATATACATTTCCAACTCATATTTTTCATTTAATCCTACCGTTCAAAACCGTAACCAACCGTCATCAAACTGAAATTTCAGCGGAAATCCCCCGTCCGACGAATAATACGATTCAACGAATCTTCGGTCACCATTAATCAATTATTTCCAATTTTGATTAAGTAAATATCGAATATATTATCCAGTGGATTTAATCGGGTTTAACCAATTCTAGGACATGTCAAAGTATCAAGTTTCTATGTCTAATATTAATAACTGATTGACTTGTAAATCGGGTGGTGTTATTGGGTTTTTCAGTGGCGGAATAATTAGTCAGAGGCCCGTGGCAAACGTATTTGTAGTCCTGTCCTCTGCTTACAAGAGACAAAAAAAAATATTCAAAATTCAATGGGGCCCTGGCGCATAGGCCTGTTCCAGGTTCACTTTCATTTCTCAGGGAGGATTTTGGGAAATATCCCCTTATTAAGCTGCACTTGTGGTTTACATGAACTCAATGCTCTTTATAAGGAAGAAAAGAAAGGGAGGCCTTCACCCTGCAGTGGGACAGCACACGAGGCTTAGAACAGAAATATAATAGAATGCTTCTTATAACTGGCGTTTTGCCAGTCTTGGCACCCTGTAGTCACCATAAAGCCACGCTATTGAGGTTACATTCAATTTAAAATATTTTTTTTGTCAACAAAGGCTGGGAGTTTGCAAAATGGTGGTATGACACCACGTTAGTTCGTGTTGGACTTTGTAGCTAGACATGAAAAAATCTGACTGTCCGTCTTACCAGCCTTACTTACTAAGTTTTAACAAAGAGAATCGAACTTAAGACTCAAGCTACGCAATCGAGCGACTACGGGTCCAACGACGCATTCGTTTGACAGGCCTGTTAGCCTAGTGGTTAGTGACCCTGACTGCTGGGCTAGAGGCCGCAGGTTCGATTCCCACCCCGGCCAAACAATCATGTCTGTTCTGTGACTGTCAGTTGTCTGGTTACCATAACACAAGCTCTGCTAAGCTTAGAATTAGATAGACATGTGTGAGTTGTCGAAAGAACCAGGGTTGCGGAATGTTTATAATAGTTACCGTGACCCCGGAACGTAAAGGGCAACCGAAGGAACGTAAGTGGGTTTCAGTCAGTAAAAATCTGATACGCCCTCCCGCCCCGCCCTGGACGGGAGAAGCTACTTCATGATTTCCCACTCCCCAAAAAAAAAGTTGTCGAAAGAATTTTTTTTATTGTCTGTTTCAAAATCCATCAATTTTATTTTACTTACGTTAACTCCAAGTCCTACTATGAAGTCTTACTTTAAGTCGGGTAAACTAGAGATAGTTCCTTGACCTTTTTATTTCAGCTTCGGCATAAGGATGAGTCTATGAAATTCTAATACGGTTCCGCAAGGGTCCGGACTGCGAGCCGACGGTCACGGACTTTTGTGATTGGAATATTTTTTATCTGTGGACTCAATATATTTTCTTAAAAAGGATTTTGAGATGGACAATGCAGCGTAAGTCAGTTAAATAGTGGTTAAATAATATGTTAACTTAAAATATTTAGAAAAGGAAATATATTACAATCAAATGTCAATGTTGTCGAGTTCCAAGCATGGTTAAGTGGCGGGCGTTTGAAGAGCCGGTAGCAAATGGCCTTTATTGATAGTTTTTAAAATGACAAACTGACTGACTGATTAACTAGCTGTTGATATATCAACGCACAGCCCAAACCGCTGGTCCTAGAGACGTGAAACTTGCAGGATAGTTCTTTATGAAGACATAGTATCCACCTGTAGGACTATGAAGACTATGGAGGTCGTTGTTTCTAAGTTTAGTTTTTTTTTATATGCAGTCTGACGGTTTGAGTATTTAATGCGGCCTACCCAAATGTCCTTACTTTGGTACTGTTCGTCAAGACGTTGAGCTACAGTTTTTAGTTGAGCTAAACGATTACTGACAAATGCTTGCACTGTCTGGACAGGTCCACTCAAATCTGTGTGCTTCTCTCATCTAAAGAGTACCTCAGACAAGACTTCATGGTTCTCGCACATTTTTGACCAATACGATTGTATAGACTTCAAAAGAGACTTTGACCTATGAGTTTGTTTCAGATGTTTCTTCTCAGAGCAGTCCAGCTATGAAACACCGGCCCGATGGGGCCGGTGTTTCATAGCTGGACTGCTTCGTTTAATTAAAAAAAACAATATTGACGTGTAAAAGTGTTACGTGTATAATGTAGGTATTTACAAAATAAATATGATTTTACTGATTTTACCAAGAAAGTGTTTTGGAAATAACAACCCTATGAAAGTTTAGTCATCCACGCAGACAATGTCTCTGGTTAGGGTTTGGGGCTGCAAAACATTTCGCAGTAGATGCCATTTATGATGCAAGTTCCTTAATCAATGCTTACAATACAATAGATACAATAGACGGGCCTGTTGGTCTAGTGGTTAGTGACCCTGACTGCTAAGCCGGAGGTTGTGGGTTCGATTCCAACCCAGGACAAACTTTGTGTGATGAGCATGATTGTTTGTTCTGTGTCTGGGTGTAATTTGTCTATAATATGTATGTATTTATAAAGTATATAAGTATGTATATCAGTTGTCTGGTTACCATAACACAAGCTCTGCTTAGCTTGGGATCAGATGGCCGTGTGTTACTTGTCTCAAGATATTTATTATTATTTATTACTAGATGTCCCCTGCGGTTTCACCCGCATTTTTCGTTACTGCTCCACTCCCGTGGGTCGTAGCGTGATGCTATATAGCCTATAGCAGCTCGATAAATGGGCTATCTAACACTGAAAGAATTTTTCAAATCGGATCAGTAGTTCCAGAGATTACCCCCTACATACAAACTTACAATCCTACAAACTTACAAACTTACAAATTTTACCTCTTTATAATATTAGTGTAGATTTATTACAATATCAAAGAATAATTTTATACACACTTGTATTATCGCCGTTTACACAGTGTTTAATACCTACTCCAACAGCTCCAAGCATTGCACATAGAACCAAACAAACACAACGACAATTTTGTATTTAAAGTCTCTCTCTTCATACAATGTTTCGAATAAAAATGTGGCATTAAAATATGAAAAGCTTAATATAAACACTTTGTAAGCTGCAATTATGATCTCGCTTAAGTTTTTTTGCAGAAACGGTACTCAAAACAAAATAAAGTTATCATTCTTTTCTTTTTTTTGCAGCCCGGACGGCTGCAAATAAAATATGAAGTTTTCATTTAAATTAACCTTTATCTGTCTTGTTAGATGCATTTTAGTTAATTCTGAGGGGTTTGTACCTTAAAAGAGAAAAAGAGAAGCACACCGTTGAATGTCTGACGGACCCTTTATTAAGTTAGAGTGAGGGTGGAAATTTCACGGTGAGCAAGCTTTATCCTGCTGCTACGCCTGCCATTTTAAACAAATTTTTAGGCCGTTAGTTAAATACATAATTTCCAAAAGCTGCTTCTTAGTGTCTTTTTTTACTGGCTATATTGGTTCTGGGGCCTATTCAGGTAACAGATATAAATAAATAAATAAATAAATAAATATCCTCGGACAACTTACACACGGTCATCTGATCCCAAACTAAGCAGAGCTTGTACTATGGTAACCAGACAACTGATAAACATACTTATATATTTTTTAAATACATACATAATATAGATAAATCACACCCAGACACAGAACAAACATTCGTGCTCATCACACAAAGTTTGTCCTGGGTGGGAATCGAACCCACGACCTTCGGCTTAGCAGCCAGGGTCACTAACCACTAGACCAACAGGCCCGTCAAAATATATGATGAGATATGATGTCCACAGAAATCTTCATTATTACCTTATTAAATAATTTCTTATATCTGGTCCTATTTTAAAAGGGAATATTTTTTTTTATTGACAAAACACAAATCTACTGTTTCTTGTCACAGTCACTAATATACTATTTCTTATACAAAACCTTCATTCGAAGACCGGGCCAGAAACTATGTCTATTTTGCTACAATTATACGTTCCTAAAACTCATTTACAAACAGAAACATAATTGCCTTAATGAATAGGCAAAACAATTTATCACTGATACTTCATCGTACGTAATTAATATTATATTAATTACAGTCCTATCATTGAGATATTGAAGTGAAAAACCACACCAAACACTTTAATGAAGGTAAATTTTAACGTTACATTCAGTAAACTGTTTTAATAGGATCACTTCCATTAAATTTCAATAACATGAAATGTATTTTTAAGTGCTATAATAATAATTGGAAACTAGCCAGGTCGTGGTGAAAATATGAAGTTGAATATTCAAGCTTTTAATATTTATTTGGCCAACATTTCAATTTTAATATCAGTTGTAATCTGCGTGTATCGGTTATCATGGATTTACCCTTTCAACGACCAAACGACAGCCGGCTGTCGGGCTGCTGTTGTCTTTCTATTGTGTCTCAAATCACGTGTGTTCGATGGTTTAAAGAAGCATTTTAAATTTGTAACACATAACCATCACTCGCCTCCCTCGCCTCGAAAAAAAACGCAAAGACGTTGGTCCCCGTTGTCATTGGTAAAACTAAACTTTTTCAGTCGTTACGTGTAGTCAGAAGCCAGGAAGTTTGACCAGACTAATTAAGGGGAAATCGTATCTAAAAGTAACTGGGTTTTGGAGGCCTAACGGGCAGTCGTTTCACGTAAAACACTGGTATCCAGCAGAATTCGGTTAGGCTGGAAACCAATCCTAACGAAAAGTTATGAAAAGGTACCAAGAACCGGTTACCATAAGGGTACTTAGAAATGCCATTCAGTTGATTTAAACTAAGATAACCATAACCATTAGTTTCCGGTTATTGACTAAATTATTAAAGTACTTTAAAAAACCGTAATTTCTAATTCACGTAATTCGCAGTTATGAAGTTTATTGAATGTATTTATGAATACCGTACATCGATATTTGAAACTTCGTCATACCGTGATACAATCAGAATATATCATTTTCAGGATAGTTCACGTAAAGTGAAACCTTAAATAAACCGGTTTTTGTAACCCGTTTTTTGCGTTGCCCACAGTAGCGTGAGATCTCTATGCTTGTTATTTTCTGATTAATTTCGTTGCGGGATCCATGACAATTGAATCGTGTCTCCGGGACTCGTTTAGCTTATGGTGGACTCCACTGTTGATTCTGCTTTCAGAAGTTGCGGTGGTTGGGAGAAATGTGGCGGGAGACACCCAAAAAATGTACCGTAAGATGACTTTTCAAAAATACTACACTAATTTTTATAATAACTCACGCATTTTAGCTTTCTCTTTCGAAAAAATATGATTTATCTTTCTTTTACCACACTTCTTTTAACTTGTTATATACTTACTTACTCGTAAATACATATGTATTATATATAATGCCCCTAAGGCCCTCTTCTCTCACGCTTCAGTAACTCGTTTGATCATCTAGACTTAACACGAGCTCGAAAAACTGACACGTTACTTTTTATTTAAAAGTTTAAGTCAATAGTTTGTACACTTGTAATATTGAAGATATTTTTGAACCTTTGGAACTTAAAAACCAACGTCAACGCTAAAGTGGTTTATACAATAGATATTCAATATTACTTGAAAAGCGAATTGAGTACGATCCCTAGATAAGAGCAGCCTATTTCTATATGGAAAAATGGATACTAAACCATATATTTTTAGTTATTCTATGTTTTGTGAACGTTATGTAATAATTAAAGGAAAGTGTTCTCAAAATTAACCACAAAAGCTTTAATCAATTATTAGTCAACATAATCAGATCAAAAAGCAGATAAATGTGAGATTATTTTTTACGATTACTTATAAATTAATAAAGTAACCCGTACATCTCCAGTTACGGTGGCACAATAAGTAAATTATTATATAAAGCATTCTTGTCTTTCCTCGCTAGTTAGTAGAAAAAGTGTGCAATTTCTACCAGACATCCGCCTTTTGTTTCTTTTGTAATCTATTACTGCTTGTACGTTCTCCGTTAGCTACATTCTTACTAATAATATCAGGTTCCAACCTATATTTTCTGGATACACTACATAAATACGAAAAACTTTATTCCAAAAGTCACAAATATGATTTTTTTAATTCCGAATAGTTGGAAATTCCAACAACTCAGACTTACCATTACTCCTATTTTTATAATTCTAAAATTTCATTGTTCCGAACGTTTATAATTTCTATTCTCAAAATACCGAGTTTCAATAGACCGAATAACAAAAAGTCCGAATTAACGATAATTCTATAAAATTAAAAACAAGGTATTCTTAACGGTTTAAAAAAAACCACGAAGACTAAGGCGGGACCTCCGCTTCCCTTCGCTCCCGCCTTAGCCTTCTAACCTAACCTGTCCGAGTCAGGGTGCTCTGAGTCGGGATGCCCTAAGTCGGGGTGTTAATTATGTTGATGGTATCAATATAATGTATATTTTAAACGTTATTGTAATTATTGATTTTCTATTTATTACACGGTATATCACAAAAATACACAAAATCATTTATAGAGCATAATAAATGTTATATAAAAAGAAATGATATCAACAGTTGATATTTTGGACGTTATTGAAATTATACTTAATGATTTTATATCAAATGTACATTATTCTAAACTAAAACAAATATACCCAACAAATTCTAATAACTTAGCTGTTTATTCGTTATATTGAAATTCGGAATGTCCTTTTTCGGACTTAAAACCCATTAACCATTTGATTCTTCGGAAATATGAAAAACGAAAAACAAACAAGACGGATTTACGACTTTCGGTAAAATAAATTTTGGGATTTTTAACAATCGACGTTATATTTTTTCGAAAATTATAAAAGTCGAATTTTTGAAAATCGGAATATCAAAATTCGGAATAAAATATTTCGGAGTATTCGGGTGTTCCCATATTTTCTATTATAATTTTATAAAGCATACAGTGAGTTTAATTTATTTTCCACAGCTTAGCTTTCATCTCCTATTTTATCCCAGGTATCGAACTTCCAAAAATATTTTCTTTGTGGTTACCTACTCTTCAAATAGACATACTATCAAATAGGGTGTTGCAAATCTCTAACCAACAGTTTTGTAGTAGCCCACCAATACCCTTTCAATACAAGAAGAAGAAAAACTAAAAACTTAACACGTTCACGATAATGTTAACAGCAATTAACGTGTTAACAAAGCCAATCTTTACATCTAACAAAAAGTTTAACAATTTGTAAAATAACTCCGCCATAGAAGTTTCAAGACTACGATTGCCACGAGTTGATAACTTCAAAACAGTTGAACTGATTATCATGAAAGAAGTCTAAAGACCATTGCCAAATAACCCACTTCTAAATAAAAAACCACAACTAAATCGTTCCACTCGTTTAGGCCCTCGAACACTCGTGGTTCGAGACACAATAGACAGACACTAGCAGAGCGACGTACGGCTGTCGCTTGGTCATCGAACGTTTAAGAGCTACGATGCCAAAAATATAAAGACAGACACAAACAAAGTGGTCAAACTTATAACACCCTTCTTTTGCGGGTTAAAAATGACAATACTAACCTATTTACTGAGTTATTCTACAATTAGTTCAGCTGCATCGCGGTGATATTTCAGGGATTTACAGCAACCATCCGTGCGACTGGACTAATCCGACATAATCCATTACAGAGAATGACAATATTTTTAATAAAACGACCAAGTCTTTGCCAGCAAAGTTGCGACCGTTAATACATACGTTGGTGGAGAATTAGAAACTTTATAGAAGATTGGCCTTCACCTTCCCACCAGTGGAAACACACCTTCAGGGGTCGAATTTTCAAAAATACTTGCTTAGTTTATGTTTGATCTTTACTCTCCACATAGAATACCCTTCATGTTGTATGCCTCTAGGACCAGCAGTTAGGGCTGTGCGTTGTTATATCAACAGTCAGTCATCTACTGTTGATATTATTATTGTTAACTTTTGTTGCAACTTCCTGAAAAGTATATCAGTTTCATAAATACAAGTATAATGAATAAACTTAGCAGCACCACCAACAATATAAAATATCCCGTTTAGCGAACTTTCATTAAAATTAGTTAGAAGGCTATCAAGTACCGAGTAATCCCGTCTTAAGATCTGGAACAGATGCAAGCACTGAAGTTGAAAACAGCCTTTTTCCTTGTCGAGAAGATTTAAGTTAATCTTTAAGTTATTTTCTGTCTGACGGCTTTGAGAGAGTTTTACCGACGCTGTGTATACATTTTCTTATTAATTGAATTTAACTTCTAGAATGTCTGATATCCCAGTAGTTAAAATGCCTGTCCTGAAGTTAGAAAATATAATGAATATAAAAAGTATGAATATATTAAAATATGAATATAAATAATAAGAATGGAAAAGTCACATTTGTACTTGTCCGGATTTGAACCCACAACCTCTCACATAAGGGCGAGCACTTAACCACTAGGTCCTCATGACATTCAAAAATACCATTCCCATTGAATAAAATTGACGTTGAACAATTCTTGTATATTAACTAAAAGAAATTGACGTACGGATTCCACATGACCTTAAAATTGACCTGATAATAAAATAGATCATAAGAGTTGTCAAAATACTAAAAAAGACTAGTTTGCTTAATCATTGAACTAGATAAACATGATGTCAATTCTTTTGTCTGACTGTCTATCCTAGATGTCATTCCAAATCTACTTTCTTCCTCAAGATAAAACATATGTTAAGGCTTACCTATATCTTTGAGGGTAGAGAGAATATCTCGTATAAAAGGAATGCTAGGTAACTTCAAAGCGATACCCTTTTTCAAATATAAAATGACATCTGATGGCTAAGTCCGTTAATTAAGGTTGACGCTCAAATTCAAGTCTGTGACTCAAATTTTAATCTAAACTTGGTATCTTAGTACTCAATTAGAGACTATCAACGTCGAAAACTTGTCCATGTGTGAGTAATTATGTGTGACTTAATTAGAGTTTCATCAATCTTTTGTAGCTATTCAAAGTCTAAAGACTTATGCCCTTACTAATAATCACTGTGTAAAGTTATGCAATGAATAAAGCCTGTGTAACCATACATTTTTTGACGTATAAACCTGTCATAACTTTATGCAGCGTTTATTAGTAAGGCGCTTAATTAAGAGTTTTTAAAAGAGATGCCATAAAAACAACATGTAAATAAATGCCAGTCTTGATCTAGGCGCGTTTAGTGCGGTTGCCAAGTCATTTAAATCAACAAAGCAGGCATTTCATAAAACTGGTTACTGAAAATTCAGGCTTGTAGTTTTATCCACAACGAAGTGATAGGGGTTTGAAATGGACAGCCCCACTAGACAAGTGGCATTGTAGAATAGATAGTGGAATATCTCATATATAAAATTCTCGTGTCACAATGTTAGTTACTTTACTCCTCCGAAACGGCTTTACCGATTTTTACCAAATTTTATATGCATATTCAGTAGGTCTGAGAATCGGCTACTAATTTTCATACCCCTAAGTGATAAGGGTGCTTCACCCTTAACATTTTTGACACGGGTGATACCGCGGGAGGCAGCTAGTAATAATATAGATTGTCAAATGTATGGGGTTGACATAAATAATTTGACATGTCCATACATCTAACAATCTATTCTATTCCACCATGTATTCTACAATGCCACTAGTCTAGGGGGACTAAACTGCTTCGAAAAAAGTATGGTACGGCTGTACCACGGTTTTGTCCCTCCGTGTTGTGCCTTATTAATACATACGACCGGTTGACGCGGTCCTGGTCCTAGCCTGGCGGCGAGCTACCCATCGCTCGCCATCCGCAGAACCGCGCCTGCGGTGGCCGGTAGTCGTCTTGCGACTCTCGACGTCTTCGCCCATATATGAAAGAGTGTGAGGGTGAATGGTATATTTGATATTATTTCACAAAAAAAAATACCGAATGGATTTTTTATAAAACAGGTTTTATAACACATAGATTTGGCCTCAAGATGAAGCTGATTACTCTCCGTAACCAAAGATCCGACATTCATAATACAGGTGAAACCGCAGATGACAATTAGTTAATAAAAAATGTACTTATAGCTTTTTTCGTAACTTATACATCAATATAATTACATCGAAAAAAAAAGAATTTCAAAACACACGTGACACAGTAGAAAGACAATAGCAGCGCGGCAGCCGGCTGTCGCTTGGTCGTCGAAAGGTTAATGAACGCATTTTTTCATGAAAAAAATCAGATTTATTACTGGAATAAGACTTGATAATTTTCCGAAAGCTACCAAGAATAAACAAAAAGGAAGAAATAAATCAATAATAATAAATCTAATTAGTTGTTTCAATGAATTTTGAGTTTAAAAAAAAATTAAGAATTTACACGTAAACTAAGAGTAGAAGACATAAAAAACCGTAATAGAAGAACAAAAACATTTCTTTTAAAACGGAGTTTTATTGTTCATTCAGTTTTTTCAATGTTATACCTAGAAACCTGTAAATTGTCTAAAAAACTAGCTAAAAGTAATTTTTCTCTGTGTTGTAGAACTTTCATTATGATGCAAATTTTCCACAGGTATTGTACTAGTTTTAAAGTGAACTATATTATACATTTTATCACCACTAGAAATATGTATTTTTTTTTTTCAATTTTAAGGGGTAACAATAACGCAAATTGTGTGAATTTGAATAATGCACAGGTTCAATTCTTGAAACAAATAATTTTAGAGATACAGCAGTTCAAAGTGTTGCACAATCAATTTTCGAGATAAAAAATATAAATGCTCCTCACAATTAAAAATAAATATAAATATGCTGGGACAACGCACACACGGTACACATCTGTACCCAAGTTAAGCTCTACTTAGAGCTTGTGTTATGGTAACCAGACAACTGATAAACATACTTATATAATTTATAAATACATGTACATATTATAGATAAATTACACCCAGACACAGAACAAACAATCATGCACATCACACAAAAAAAGTATTTTTTTTAAACAAAGGTTTTTTAATCCTTTGTTTTTGAGCAAAATTACCTTTTACTTGCATAATCGAAATAACTTTACTAAGTTTTAAACTTTCGCGTTTCATGTTGACAGATATTGTTATACCGGGTATTAACGCGAACAGTGGTTATAAATACCAAAGTTCTCAATAAGGTAGGCACGGCGAAGGATGTACTGCCGCTGCAAAGCCCAGGTGTTTACAAGATCAACTGCAGCTGTGGTAGTTCCTACATTGGGCAGACAAAGCGAACCATTGCTGAGAGGCTCGAGGAACATATCACCACAGTCAAGAACCGACAGAGCAACAAACCAGCGATAGCAGAACACCTACTCCAGGCTGGTACTAATCACTGAATATAATTCCACCGACCGCAAATTCTCTCCACTGATCGCCACTACTACACAAGGATTGTGCGTGAAGCGGTTGAAATAAAGAAATGCCCAAACAATTTCAATCGGGAGGACGGCTTTAAATTGTTATCGACGTGGAATTCAGTGATTCGCATAACACAACCTCGCTTTTCTGCAAAGTCGGTTAACTCACCTGTGGATACGGTCAGCGTAGTGTGTAGACGGCTTAATATGGTAGAAAGTGAAAATAAGGGGGTAGGTGGGGACTCATCGCCCGAATGCAGGGAGCTGTGACATCGCATCCTCAGTCTGCTTGCGACCACGACCTGTGCAACCAGGTCGAAACGTCAAGCCTTCCAAGGTATTTATAATCACTGTTCGTGTTAATACCCGGTATAATAATATGTGTCGAAATAACTTTCACTACAAATACATTAAACACTATTACTTGGATTCTACAAGTGAATTAAATTGAATAAAGCTGCGAGAATTTTCTCTAGCCTCTCTGTAATTTAAACGCGGTTTTGCTTCGAAGCCGGAAATAGTTTTGCTTCACTTTGTGAACCACCAGTTTCGTGTTTTCAGTGCACACTTAAACTGTTTCAGTTATGCAGTAGTAGTAGTTAATATTATGTAAATGAGGCTTAGGAAATTGACTTGCTGAAATAATCTAGGGCCAGTTTAAAATATTAGTATTATTTTGTTGTTCATCTATCTGTTAACTTGAAATGAAAAAAAAATGACATTTTAATTAGATTTTATAATTTTTTTAAACTAATTGCTGTCGGATTTTCTATGTGACAAAATGCGAAACTAGACTTAGGGATCATCGTCCAGACCTTGAAAGACAAAACAAAAATGTGAAAAGGACGACAGCAGCTGCACAAACCTATAATAATATATAAAAATAATAACCCCAGCCTGCTGTCCTATTGCAGGACAAAAGCCTCTTCTCACACAAAGAAGGCACGAGCATTGATCACCAGTATCACCACGCTTGCCCTAACCGAACACAAACCTAATTGTCTGTAATTAAAAATAGAACTACAAAAAGGAAATCATAAAGTTTTAAACTTATCAACCATCACCTACAGCACAAGTTAAAAGTCGGGTTAAAATAAGTTTGTAACTACATCCCTATTTAATCAACAAGTTTGTACGGAATCCTCCAAGCGCGCAGGCTGACTGTCACGGGCCGTATTTGTTCTCGAAGTTTCTTTTCATTCGTATGTAACACGTTCTAGATGAATATGTTATACATGCCTGTTATCGTACGTACGTACATAGTTTATGAATTTGCGTACTACGAATGCCTAGGAGGAATGTTTTAACCCGACAAAATGTTAAGGGGTCGTTCCAATGATATTTTAAGTAGAAAAGTGTAGATAGGTTACCTAAACAAAATTCTATTTTCAAAACGGCACACTAACGCACACATACATTACACATCAAAGTAGGATGGTATGACTGAAGTAGTGCGAGTGAAAAAGAGATAAACGTCAAATGTCAACGCGATACTCAGTATCATGTTGGTCAAATAGCAAACTTTTAAAGCGCCACTTTTTGCCTGCTTATAACCTATCTACACCTTTTTACTTATAATATCATTGGGTCGTTCAATATGTTTTCCACGTTGTATAATAAATAAAAAAGCCAAGTGCGGGGAAAGCCACGCATTAAATAGGGTTCAGTACCCACCTCCTATTTATGTTAAGATTATATTTTTTTTAATTATTACATGTTTACTTCTTATTTCGTTATTTTTTGTGCAAAGTTGTCCTCTATAACTCGTGAACAAACTAAGGAACCTAATCTACTATATAAAAATAAGTCGGGTTTTCCTTCCTAAAGCTATAACTCCAGAACGGACGAACCGATTTCCACGGTTTTGCATTAGTTGGAAAGGTCTCGGGCTCCTTGAGGTTTATAGCAAAGAAAAAAAAATTGGTTGCCTGTAAAGTCGGTATACGGGCGAAAGTTTTACGTGACAACGACTTACTGACGTTGACTGAGGCACGCGTGCCTTTCACTTTTTAACTCTGTCTCTCTCGCTCTTAGGCGGGCTAACCATGCCCGAGTGGAAGGGACACGTGCCTCTCACTCGCTCTCATTGTGAGCGCATAACGTGAGCGGAGCGTAACGCAGTTTCTTGAAGTGTCACCCGGCAAACCAATTTATAAGACGTTGTCACGTCAAAAAAATTCAACAGAAAAGCGGGAAAATCTTAATTCACGCGGACGAAGTCGCGGGCAAAAGCTAGTCAGTTATAGTTTTCATTCAAAGTTTTGCTGCCATGATAATTTTTTTCTGATATTTCGACACTTTTGCTTTACTCTTTTAAAACTAACATAATTATATAATTTATGTGTATTTATTTCTACACTATACAACTTGGATAAAAGTAATACAGAAATTGAAATAGCCCAGCGATTTAAAGGGTGGATCATTAGAAATAATCGTCCTTTTGAATAGTCTAATATTAATAAATAATTTAGTAGACCTGAAGGAAAATACCTGGTAGTCCGCTAGGTATTTTTGGTACAAAATTATGCAATTATACTTCACGGAAAGTTTTGTATTTTAACAGTTAATACTAATATACTTATAGGTAATTATTTACTGGAAATGAATAGATGTGTTCCTCTTTCATGCAAAACTACTGAAGGATTTTGTTAAAACATTATATTAATCTATATTTATAGAATATATAGTATCGACACTCACAAAATCATCATCATCAAAACTAGCAATATTATATTTAGTTAATAAGTTTCCTCGGTATGTTTTACTTTCAAGGAGCCCAGTTGCCTGCACAATTAAATAAATAAAATTATAGTAATATAGGTTATACATCAGAATAACACAGCTCACAGGTACCACAAAATAAATAATCTGTGCAGGTATTGAAATGTACAATTTTATTAGTGCGTGAACATTTGTATTTGTATGTCGATGTATTGTTACACTTTATAAAAAGAAAGAGTACAGAAAACAAGTGTAAAAATTAAAAAACTCCCGCCCCCATGATATTGAGATCACGACTTCAACCAAACAAACAGTTGATAACTCCAAAACGACCATGTAACGACTGAACCGATTTTAGTGCGTCACGTCTAAAAAGCATCGTTAAATAATCTACTTTCCAATTTAAAAACCGCATCATAACCAGATTACCCGTTTTAAGGCTCTTTCAGCGCGGCGCGGCTGCGGTACGGGCGTCGCGTCGGTACCGCAAACGCTCGGCAACAGGGCTGCCGCCGCGCTTATTGTATAAAAACAAATGAACGTACGTGCGCCGTACGGCAAACGTACTGCTGCAACGCTGAAGCCGTACGACACTAAACGCCTAAATTGAAAGATCCCTAAAAGGTTACAATGACGGACATTATTCGCGTCAGTCTAGTAAAACTGTGGCGTCACTCCAAATGGTTTAGAACACCAACCAACTCTGGCATAGCGATCCGACACTCACGATCAAATTTTGGACGTACGTCAGTTCAACTGACGCGCCAAAATAACTGTCAATGGCCATCTTAAGAGCTACGATGCCACAGGTCAAACTACTTTCTTTTTCATTTTACATTCCCTTGCGTAAAAAAACAAAAGTGAATCATTTTCAACCACTTCTAAATATACAGGGTGTCCCACGGCTATGCCACATGGAGGGAAAGTACCTTAAATCTTGTAGATGGAACATTTTACTTAAAGAAGACATTATTTGAATTTTAAAAACAATTTAAATTGCATTCACAGATTTTTTAATAATTAAATGGTTGGGCCGGGAATCGAACTTGTTCCACGAGAAAAAATAATCACCCTGTAGTTTTATCATACCGATCGAAAGGATTCATCATAAGGATAATTTTTTGCTAAATAACATAGTGTCACAAATAAAAGAAAGACCATGAATTTTAACATTTGATGTAAAATTTTGTTCTGAAACGTTAAAAGCTTACATTGCCGTAAGGACAAACAATTGACAATCATAACTACTTATTACTAATTAATCTACCCACTTGAGTAGTAAGCATCATTTAAATAAATAAATATCCACCACAACAAGACCAAAAATCGTCAGGGAACGAAATAATCAAAAGTTATCACTTTGTATTCAAGAAGAAGGGACTAGTTTTGAGCATTTGAAAAATTGACTTATTTTGTATTAAAAATGTTAAAATTCATGGTCTTTCTTTTATTTTTGACACTATGTTATTTAGCAAAAAATAATCCTTGTGATAAAGCCTTTCCATCGGTAGGATAAAACTATAGGCTGATTAATTTTCTCGAGTAACAGGTTCGATTCCCGGTTCAACTATGTAATTATTTAAATATCTATGAACGCAGTTTAAAATGTTTCCAAAATTCAAATAATGTCTTCTTTCAGTAAAATGTCCTACCTACAATATTTAAGGTACTTTCCCTCCATGTGGCATTGCCGTGGGACACCCTGTATAGTTATGTGACGTTTACCTGCATAAAGCGTCTTTACTACCCTCTATTTATAGAAACAAGCGAACATTCTCCCGTAGGAGTAAGCCAGAAAATCTGGGTTATAAATAATTTAGGCCAATACATATTCTAGTGGCATTCGAGCGCTGGCTACGTAGTGAAGGGCAATCGTGGCCACTTCGACTTTACCATACTAACGACTTTAAAAGTATTTATTTTTACTTAGCATTCTATCTGTCTTTTTTACCTTTGGCAAAAATTATGTGGTACCTTAAAATTTTTCTTGAGTACTTGTCGATAAGCCCAGTTGCGTTCATAAGATCGTACACTATGAGCCTGACAGAAAATAAATAAACAGCAACAGATAATACTTGTATAATTTATAAATAAATACAATTTAAGAAATAAATTAGACAGACACGGAACAAATAACCGCTCGCTTGCTTTTGGAAACGATTGTTTCCAAAACTGAACACCCGTGATTGCTTCTGGCAACGATCGTTTCCAACAACCATTTTTTACTAAACCACTTTAAACCTTATTTTGTAGCCAATAAAGTCCTCGTAAAACGTTTTTAAACCATAGAATAATAATAATAATAATAATAAGATAAAGCTATAGCTATAGCAAGATATAGCTTGTGCAGTCCGTCCGTTACCTAATTGGAAATCTCCAGGACCGGACGGACTGCACAATTTCTGGGTTAAATGGTTACAAGGATCGCACGTTCGCCTGGCGTCCCAGTTCCAGTCAGCCTTAGAGTCTAGTCGCTACCCCAATTCCTAACTACTGGAATTACCCACTTGCTCCACAAATCAGGTAGTACTACGGAACCCAAAAATTATAGACCAATTACTTGTTTACCCACGGTCTATAAGATTCTTACATCTATTCTGAGAGCTAAAATTAATAATCATATTAATAATAATTCTATAATGTCCGCTTCTCAGAATGGATGTAGGAATGGGTCCCGTGGTACTAAGGAGCTGCTCCTCATTGACATGGCCATTAGTCAGCAGGTTCGCCGTTCTCGGAAGAATTTGTCGACATGCTGGATAGATTACAAGAAGGCCTATGACTCGGTGCCACATACATGGCTCATGAGGGTGCTGGAATTGTATAAAGTAGATGCAACTCTGCGCACCTTCTTGATGTCGTGTATGGGGCAGTGGAGTACTGTCCTTCACTATCCAGGGTGTAGGCACATCCGAGAGAACAGCGAACCAATAAGGATTGAGCGAGGCATATTTCAGGGCGATAGTCTGAGTCCATTGTGGTTCTGTTTGGCCCTGAATCCTCTCAGCACATTGTTGGAGGGTTCGGGACTAGGCTATCGGTTGCGCAGAGGCGGTCAGGTTATATCTCATCTCCTGTACATGGATGATCTGAAACTCTTTGCCCCCACTGAATTGCAACTGATGAAGCTACTGAAGGTAACAGAAACTTTCAGTAGTGCCATCAGGATGGAATTTGGTGTGGACAAATGTGCAGTCATGCATGTAAAGCGAGGGGAGATTGTGGAATCCGGGGGGACCCAACTTTCGGATTCCATACACCTTAGGTCCCTCTCTTCAACCGAAACCTACAAATATTTGGGTATGTCGGAAGCGTTAGGCATCAATATCGCCGACATGAAACAAGCGTTGAGGGAGCGCTTCTTTGGCCGCCTGAATAAAGTTTTAAATAGTCTTTTATCAGGCGGGAACAAGGTGCACGCCTTCAACGGTTGGGTCATGCCGGTGTTGATGTACTCTTTCGGCGTACTCAAATGGACTCAGACAGAACTGGACGCTCTGGATAGAAGGATCCGTAGTCTGCTGACCGCAAATCGCATGCATCACCCACGATCGTCGGTAATGAGACTGTATATCCCGCGGAAGTGTGGTGGTCGAGGCTTTCTCAACGCCAAGACCATGCACAATCGTGAGATATGCAGTCTCAGAGAGTATTTCCTGAATGCCGACGTGGGGATGCATCGAGATGTAGTTTGGGTAGACAAGGGCCTCACCCCGCTCTCCTTAGCGAACGAGAACTGGCGCAAACCTATAGTAATGGATACTGATGACCGCAGGATGGTATGGCAGAGCAAGGAGCTCCACGGACGCTTTTATCGAGTCCTACATGGGTCCGATGTAGATTTCCTGGCGTCCGTATCCTGGCTGCGTTTCGGTGACCTCTTTGGGGAAACCGAAGGTTTTGTCTGTGCGATAATGGACGAAGTTATGATGACGAACAACTACCGGAAATACATTGTGAAGGACGGCACGGTTGACATATGTCGGGCATGCCACCGTCCCGGGGAATCAATCCGACACATTATTTCTGGGTGTTCTAGTCTGGCTAACGGAGACTATTTGCACAGACACAACCTTGTAGCCAGGATTATTCATCAGCAACTTGCTCTGAAATACAATCTTGTGGAAGCAGAAGTACCGTACTATAGGTATGTGCCCGACCCAGTTCTTGAGAATGACCATGTCACAATGTACTGGGATCGATCTATCATTACTGACAGGACTGTTGTTGCTAACAAGCCTGACATAGTGGTGATAGATCGATTAGAGCGTCGTGCAGTGATTGTTGATATTGCTGTCCCGCATGACGAGAACCTCGTGAAAGCTGAGAAAGATAAACAGACCAAATATCTCGACTTGGCTCGCGAGGTTGTCGACATGTGGCATGTGGATTCAGCAGTCATTGTGCCGATAGTCGTGACGGCTAATGGCATAATAGCGAAGAGCCTCGACCAACATCTAAGGAGGCTCTCGCTAGGCAGCTGGGTCAAGGGTCTGGTGCAGAAAGCGGTACTCCTGGACACGGCGCGTATTGTCCGGAGGTTCCTCTCTCTGGAGCCCTGACCACCGGTAGCTTGGATCCTGTTCCCGATGCCGGTGGGATACTATTTTTTATATTTTTAAATGTTATTTTTCTTTTTTATATTAATATTTAAAAATGTAATTAATGTGTAAAAAAATAAATAAATGGAATAATAATAATATATACCCGCAGGGCAGCTTGTGGCGAGCTGTTGGGCAGTAGCGACCCCCACGGACCTGACCTCCTGGGAGACCCTTTGTTCTTCACCTCTGGCTTGCCTTCATTGGTCGGCCAGAGTGAGCACTGACGAGGAACAAGGCTCCCACCTCTCTCTTGCCTTAATTGGCTGGTTTGAGTGGAGATTCGCAAGAGCAAACTTGCTCGGGGGAAGGAAGTATTCCAGTAAGATGCTGGTAGGGATCTTGACCGTACTTCCGGGATTGTCCTGATAGCCGTGGAATACCTCTCCACTCCTCCAGCACCTCGATATATGTTGCCTCCTCGTCGCTACGTCACTATGTGCTAGCGGCCGTTTTCGGGGGCCCATTTACTGAGTGTGCAAGTCACCCCCTGTCTTATTATCCGTGTATACAAGCATTGGTCAGGCAGGGGCCATAGTCATTCAATAGTCTCAGATAATTAATCCGCCTTAGCAACCCAAACCCATAGTTCAATACTTTCTTTATTCCATGACCACCACCAACCGGGGGTTGACCTTAGGTGCACTTGAGTGGTGCATATAGGGATAATCACCGGTTGGTGTCCCACTTCATATTATAAAGCTTTATTTAAGGGGCCTCTGCGAGTTGGCTTCGGCCCCTCGTACGCCTTTCAAAGGTCCGGGACCCCAGAGTCCCGAGAAACTTAAAGTTTAAGGAAAAATAATAATATAATATTATCCGACCTTCAAATACAAGTTGGCAACATAATAAATATAATTCTTATTACACGATAGGAAAAAAGTTTGGCATCGCCATTTTTTTTGTTTTTCTAGGTGCGTGTCTCTGCGTGCAGATAGTAAAAATGTATTGTAATTATACATAAAATATATCCATGTGTGATTAAATAAGTCTAGTAATTAATCTAGTTTATGAATAAAATAAGAAACAATGCTCTTGTCGATCTTATTTTTTTAGTAAAACGCACTTTTCCATACAAGTAGCTAATATTGTGGGTTGTTTGTTACAGTTTCAAGGTACATTAAAAAATACGGAAACAATATCTATTAAAAAAACAGTCACAGTGTTAAATCTTGTTTTAATGGCTATTTAAAACAGTTAAAACATTTGAGGTGCGCTTCTGAAGCGAGTCACAATCAAAGTTTTATTACGACGCGTCGTACGCTCAGATGCGGTCAAAAATCACAGGCAAGCGACGGTCTTGTTTGTAAACTAAATCTTTATCTTAACTATTTAAAAACTTATCACAATCAGCAGTTTAAGCTTTAAAGTGCTATTTTCTGTTAGAAGTCGAGTCTGAAAATTTCTAAAACAGCTTAATATATCGCAAATGGACACCTGAATCTAAAAAAACTTTTTAACAAACTGTCAGCACATCCCATACCAATGGAATGAAGAGGAAAAAACTTAACGTGTTTTGAACTTACGCTAAAGTTTTCAAGATTTTTTATAGACTTTGCTCTCGTTATTAATTTGTGTACCCATGAAAAATAACAGTTTTTTATTACTTTACATACTGACAGAAAAAGCGAAAATATAAAAGTTCTGCGAAGACAAAGAAACTTTTTTAGATTATGATACGGGTTGTCACACCGGAATGGCAGCGGCCGGCAGCGGCGCGGCGAGCACTTTCAGTGTGAAATAATTTTAAACTTTAACTAAATACTTAAAAGACTAGTATCGCTTGAAAAGGTCGCGAGGTCGCCAGCGGCTGCCAGCGGCCGCCCGCGGCGCCGCGAGCGGCCGCGCGCCTTTCGTTTCTAGCGACGCGGGTGGCCGCTGCCGGCCGCTGCCATTCCGGTGTGACTCGGGCCTAAATCGTCCCGTTGTCAATTCATCGTCTCCCTACAGGTCGACTTTTAGTCTAACCGGTTCCAACTGAATAATAAAAAACGTTCAGTTATTTTTTAATTTTTAGTTTTTGAAGGCGGTTATTATTTTTTTGAAAAAAGTTTTTAATTTTTTGCTTTTTAGTGTCGAGTCCCAATGTCTGACTGTGTATTACAGTATCTTTCAAAGTTATTTATTTTCAAACTACTTACAATCTTATAAAACGAAGTTTTGAAATAGAAACTTGAAGTAACGCACATATCGTCAATGTATATTTCGTCGCCTTTTTTATCTTGATGAATGTTTCGAGAAGCACTGAACTTATGTGGGACCACCTCTGAATCATGAATGACTAATCAAACAAAAAAAGAATCATCAAAATCCGTTTACAATTGACGAAGATATCGCGTAACAAACATACAAAAAAAAAACATACAGACGAATTGAGAACCTTCTCCTTTTTGACGTCGGTTAAAAAGCTTTACAACAGGCCAACACGATCCAAGTAACATTATATGCCTTCGTTAGACAGATTATCTGACTTTTGATATCTTGATAACAACAGCCAAAGGTCTGCAAAAGCTAACGATATTACGTGGGACACTCAGAAAGTTTTGAGAAACTAAAAAACTATCTTCTATAGATAAAAATATTTTTGCTGAATCTTTTCAAAGAACTCTTCAGTAGCCTCTATACAAAGTTTCATGCGTCTAAACCAATTTTTATCACATTTTTTCCAGTCCGACGCAGACACCTCTTTCACGGCCTCCTCGAAGGCTGCTCGCGCGTTTTCCAGCGATGAAAACTGTATCCCTTTCAGAAGATTTTTTATTTTAGGGAATAATAAGAAGTCCCACGGTGCCAGATCAGGATTGTAAGGAGGGTGCTCGAAGACTCCAACCTCTGTGGTGTCCAAGAAGTTCCTCGTTTTGAGCGTTGGATGCGCGGGCGTGTTTTCATGGTGAAACAGAATCTCGCGGAGACCGGTGTTCGGTCGCTTGTTGCTCATTGCAGATAAAACTTCTGGCAAGCATTTTGTGGTATACCATTCGTCTTTGATGCTGCTTTGGTCTTGTAATGAAATCGCATTCAGATACCCCGTGAAAGTGAAGAAACTAGCGATCAAAAGTTTGCCTGTGCTTCTCGATCGCTTTACTTTCCTAGGCGTTGGTTCCTTTTGAAACAGCCTAACTGTCGACTGACACTTTTTTTCTGGATCGTATTGATAAATCCAGGATTTGTCATCTGTCACAATGTCGTAAACGCGCCAAGACGAACCTGCTTCAAATTTTTTAATCATATCACGGCACCAATCTAACTGGCCTGCTTCTGAGCTTTGGTGAAGTTTTGCGGCACCCAGTGGCACACTATCCTCCTCATCGGAAAATGCTCGTGTAAAATCTGGTAAAAGCTTCCCGTTTCAATCTGCAGGGTCTGCTGAATCTCTTAGTATGCAATTCGCTTGTTTTCTTGAGTATATTTTTTTAATGCCAGCACACTTTCTTCCGTGACTGCCGTGTTAGGACGACCACTCCTTTGTTTATCTCCCAAAGTAAAGCGACCGCACTTAAACTCGCTGTTCTTAAGGTAGACGGTAGCTTTTGAAAGTCTTCCACCCATAAAAGCAATTTGAAGTCCATCAAATGACTCATCAGATTTCAAGCCACATTTAAAGTCGTAGAAAAACATCGCACGAAAATGTTCGCAGTGCAGATCCTTTTTTAGAAGAGACACGTTAATTTAATTTGGCTCTCAAAAAAATGTGGAGGAAAATTCAAAATTCAAAGAATGGTATTTTTACTATTAAATAACCAAATTATTCAAAATAATTACAAATGGCCAGTGTCTTATACATCGTTTTTTCTCAAAACTTTCTGAGTGACCTGGTATTTGTTTTTCGAAGCACGGGGTTTCAGTGTCGCACAAGATAAACTATAGAATAAGTACCCTATACTAGGGATGACAACTACACTAAAAAAATGGGATTTTTTTTGTGTACTCCGTCCGTTCATTACCTGTCGGACTAATTAGTTTTTTTGTAGTCTCACCTATTTGGCATTCCAAAATGTCGGCTTGCTTATTGCGTGGTGAACCTTTGACTTAAATATCAATCACGGACCCTGTTGGGCACAGCAAAAAAAAATACATCAAAATTCATCATTCTTTTTTAAACCTTCGAATACACGTGATTTGAAACACAATAGAAAGACAATAACAGATCGACAGCCGGCTGTCGCTTGGTCGTTGAAACGTTAAAATGCATTATTAGTAAATGTATAAATGGCTTGAAAATTCACACTTACAATTCTCGGGGTTGCGGAATGTTTATAATAGTTACCGTGACCCTGGAACATAAAGGGCAATCGAAGGAACATGAGTGGGTTTTAGTCAGTAAAAGTCTGACACGCCCTCCCGCCGCACCCCGGACGGGAGCAGTCATTTGATGATTTCCCACTCACCAAAAAAAAAAACACTTACAATTCAACATTTGACCATAAGGCATCCATTGTCAACTTAATAGAACAATTCTGTTACTAATACGACATGAGTGGTTTCGTAATAAAAATAAACACTGAACTATAGATTCGAAAATTGCTATTGTTGTTTTGTAATACAGTGGGTGAATATCGCGTGCAATGGAAGTTCATGCATTGCTAATGCCTCCACACTACATATCTATCGTTTGGAGAACGTGCTGAAACATTTTTACTCTTTTTAGGGTTCCGTAGTCAACTAGGAACCCTTATAGTTTCGCCATGTCTGACCGTCCGTCCGTCTGTCCGTCCTCGCTTAATCTCTGTGACCGTTAGCACTAGAAAGCTGAAATTTGGTACCAATATGTATATCAATCACGCCGACAAAGTAGTAAAATAAAAATTGGAAAAAAAATGTTTTATTAGGGTAGGCCCCCTATATTTATGTAAAGAGGGAAGTGTTTTTTTTTAATTTCAACCCTGACGTGCGTGTCCCGACTCGCTCTTGGCCGGTTTTTTTACTTCTTTATTTCAGCTTTATTCACGCCTGAGACCTCTATTGTGTCCAAACGGGGTTGGAAACTAAAGTTTCTTTGAACTGTGAATAATATCGAAGAATATTTTAAAATGGAAATAGAATTCGAATTCTAAAGTCGTTGTAAATTCTTTGTTTGAGTGAAGTCTTGAGTAAAAATCAAGTGTAAGTTGTGTTGATTGTAAAATGTACTGATGTAGACTGATGTTACTGATGTAGACACTTAAGAAATAAATAAATAAATATCCTGGGACATCTTACACACGGCCATCTGATCCCAAGCTAAGCAGAGCTTGTGTTATGGTAATCAGTCAACTGATAAACATACTTATATAATTTATAAATACATATCATATTATAGATAAATTTTACACCCAGACACAGAACAAGCGATCATGCTCATCGCACAAAGTTTGTCCTGGGTGGGAATCGAACCCACGAACTCCGGCTTAGCAGTCAGATTCACTAACCACTAGACCAACAGGCCCGTCAATAAACAGTATTTATACAATTACCATAAATGTAATCTCCAAGTGTCTCGGATGTATATTCATAAGGACCTAGCGTCAAAACTAACAAGTAATTAAAATTTCTTAATTCTTTGTTGTGTACTATGTATGCATTCATGCGGGCGAAGCCAAGGGCGAAAAGTAGTATTTTTTATTATCATAGAGTTCTCTATAATCAAAATTTCATTTATGTACATAATAAATTAGGTCCATTCATTGTACTGCATTGTTTTATAGCCCCAACGATATTAAACTACATGCTTCAATATTAAATTAAATGGCCTTCCGGTTAATTGCAAAGTTACCACACGATTTTGTTACTCTATATTAATACTAGCTTTTGCCCGCGGCTTCGCTCGCGTTAGAAAGAGACAAAAAGTAGCCTATGTAACTCTCCATTCCTTCAACTATCTTCACTTAAAAAATCACGTCAATTCGTCGCTCCGTTTTGCCGTGAAAGAAAGACAAACATACAGACAGACAGACAGACAGACACACTTTCCCATTTATAATATTAGCACAGATATTAGTATGGATTTCAATTTTATAGTTCTGTGTAAGGCATGTGCAAATTGACCAACAGTTTTCAATAATTTTGTGTGTGAGATGGGCCTGTTGGTCTAGTGGTTAGTGGCCCTGACTGCTAAGCCGGAGGTCGTGGGTTCGATTCCCACAAAGAGCGAACTTTGTGTGATGAGCATGGTAACCAGACAACTGATATACATAATCAGTTGTCTGGTTACCATAACACAAGCTCTAAGCAGAGCTTAGCTTGGGATCAGAAGACCGTGTGTGAGTCTGAGTTGTCCCAGTATATTTATTTATTATTATTTATTTCAGAATTATTTTGAAGCTTCCATCCCCATACTTTCTTTCGTCCTTTGGGTTTGGATTCCCAAAAATCCTTTCTTTGTGGATACCTATTCTTCACAAAGAACATACTCTTTAAGGGTAGTTAGTTCACCATTTTATATACACAAGATGGAAAGATTTAATGGGGCCCTGGAAGAATACTTCTTTCAATCGTAAAAAAATGTATCTTAAATACATTTTTTTACTAAAAGGAAACATTCCTTAGATATAAAACTGTAATCTAATATTTTTGAAAATTTGCTTGTCACACGTAAAAAATACACTAACATCCAAAAAGGAACACTCTGTATTTTTATGACATAAACCGTTAGGGTCATTCACATTCATACAAAAGTCAGAGGTCAAACATTGAGGTATTTTTTTTACACATTAGAAATGATAGTCGATTACTGAAAAGCCTGCTCCTTCAAAGTATCTTTACCTTCCACAGTGAATTTATAAATGAAATATTGCTCATACAGCCATTGTTGCGCTAACCATAATGCAGGCACGCAAATTAGAAGTGCTATTTAATTAACCGTGATCGCAATATAATGTGGTTTAAAGTTACCTTCGTATAGTTTAATAGTAATTAATTGAAGTAATACTGTAGCCAGGTTATTGTAGTGCCGTTGACTTGTTATTAAATCAATACATACTTATAAAACCGGTCAAGAGCGTGTCGGGCCACGCACATTGTGTGGTTCCGTAGTTTCCCGTCAGTCACAGTATGTGTTTCCACTAATGAGTAAAGTAAAGAGTAGTTAAAAAAAGGCTATTTGTTACGTTGACATACTCAGTACGCAGAAATTATTTTGTACAACCTTTTTGTCTTTTTTGTACAAAAACTGTTCTTTCTATCAAGTTCAAAATAATTTTCCTAGAAAGTCCTTATAAAGTTCTACTTTTCAGACTTTTTTCATATTTTAAACTTATGGTTCAAAAGTTAGGGAAAAGGGAGGACATATTGTTTTTTTACTTTTGGAGCGATTATTTCCGAAGTTATTGACATTATCAAAAAACGATTTTAGTAAACCCCCATTCATTTTTAAATACCTATCCAATAAAACATCACACGTTAGGGTTTAAATAAAAAAAAAAACACTTACCACTTTACATAAGGGGCTACCCTCATTAGTAGATTAAATAAATAATAATAAATAATAGTTCAAGGGTGTTCAATAGTTCAATAATAGTTCGAGGGTGCAATTGATGCTTACACCCGAGCTAACTACTCTGCTTTACATCTCGATTGTGAGGTAAGTAGAAAAAAACCGGCATTACCAGAATAAAACATTTTACAGTAAAAGTTTTCTATTCCCGCCTTTTTTCATCTCTGTGTTTTAATTTTTTTTTTCAAGAACAAAATTGAGCTTCGCCTTTCGATATTTAAAATTGATGTCTATTATACTCATACGACGACAAGGCTGAATAGCGAAGCGACCTCTTTTGTCATTGGGCTGAATGCATGATGTCTATTGCCAGTATGATGGTTAGATGTACGCGAACTTTTTGAAAGAGTGAAGAGATTTTTTTTTAATTATTTACCACCCTAGGGCTTTTCTAGCTACATTATTACCCTAGAGCGCTAATTGGTTACATACAAGCCCCATTTGGGGGTAATAAGGACCTACTTACCGAATATGAAAAAATAATTTTTTTCCAATATTTATTGACGGCGTGATTGATAATCATATCGGTACCAATATCAGATTAAGTGAGGACGGACAGACAGCTACATTCTTTGTAATTGTCATTCACAGATTTCCAAAAAATCTACGGATAGCAAGAAAAAGGTAATTTTACATATAAACACGTTTGGTGCAATCGTTTTTGTTTTGAATACTAATCAAAAACACGCTTATTATTTAAAAAAAAAAGTTTTTGTAAATAGGTTAAGAATAACACTTTTACACGTCATTATTGTTTATCTTGGTTTAATAGAACAATGGAGCTGATGGAGTCATCTCGTGTTCTTGGTTATAAGAACACGTGTATGATCTCCATACTATAATTTTATAACCGTACAATTGTCATTTAAACTGAAATATTATTTTCAAACTGGGCATTGGCAGAAATCACCGAAAATTCGGTGGATTGCCATAATAAATATAAAAGTTGAAGTTGAATGGAGCTGATGTTTCCTAGGTGACTACTCTGAGATTATTATCGGATCAGTCACTATTAGAGTACTCTAAAAGATATTGTAGGTAATATCCAGATCGTTGAAAATTAATACAAGCCATATAACCACGCCACAACTCAAGGAGCTTAGCAGTACCTCACTAATTTTACATCAAGTATCCAATATGGCTTGTTAGCTAACCCTACGGAACAGGAAAACCCCTTGTAGTTAGTTAACCCTGTATTACATTTGCAACAAACCGCGTATCGCAACAGCGGGACGCTGTAACGTATAACATGTAACAAGGTACTCGATTCGGATCAATTTCCAAATTGGAAAAACGATTATCCAGTATCGTTATGGATGTTAGTACTAATTAACAATACTGTTCCAAATTAATATAGTATACATGCTAACCTTTGCCCTCAACGTTAATAATTTTCTCTTCTAAATAATAACATTACTAAGGCTTATTCATATTCATATTCTTTATTGCACACTAAAAACATAACATAATAAACTTATGGCAAAAAAAAGACTACAAAGATTATTGAAAATAGAATTTTTGGAAACTTTAATAGCCGTTACAGGTATTCAGAAGCCAGAGAGTCTGACCAAGGGGTCAAGTAACTGGTTTGAGGGGATCTGCTAAGCTATAGTTGCTTTACGTAAAACACTGGTATCTGGTTAAATCAGGTTAACCTGGAAGCCTGGACACTCTTTTAAAATCAATTTGGTTGCAGCATTCATTGTTAAATAAATAAATAAATAAATTCAGTTTATTTAAATAAAAAAAAATCTAAGGTACTATGTGAGAATAGAATAAAAGATGAAAGTTTCGACATTCACGCGGGCGAAGCCTTGGGCGAAAGCTAAAATAGATACAACATTACATGAAATCCGCCATTCCGTTGACATTGACAATGTGAGTACAATATAAACATATTATTAGAATTGTTCTAAGAATCGCGTCTCAGATCCAACCCTATGAAATAATACGATTTGTTTTATTTGCTGCGTGCGTCAGAGCGAAAGTGATAAAAAAAGCCCAAGTTATCAAACTGATCGTACGAAAGATATTTAATAAAAGTGATAAACGAAATTGCGACATTTCAAAGATTCCAGTCATTTTTTCTGTAGATGAATGAAATATCGGCTTGTAAACTTGTTAGATAAGTAGTAGTAGAGGTGGCAATTTATCACCACTACTAATGATAAATTAAAATTAAAGCCAAAGACTTACTATTGGTGTTGATGGACCGTGTTTAAAAAAGTTTATGCACAAATAAAAAAGTTTTTTTTCCAGTTGCTACTTTGAAGTGAAGATAGGCAAAAAACTCGACATGAACATTTCCCTATATTTTTAAATTAATTATGTTAGGTTCGGCTCCCAAGATTTTACGTAAAGTAACTTCTCATTAGATCTCCCAGCTGCTGGTTACTAGGCACTCATTGATAAGAAGGACAGTCAGACTTTCTGACTACCGACTCAAAGCTCTACGAATGACAACAATGACCAACGGCTTTACGTGCTTTCCGTGGCATAAAAACTCATTGGTGTCTTAAATAAACTAAGAAAAAAAGTCAACAAATATTCTTTAACATTTTTTCTTGTTAGAAAAATTTATAATAACCTGCCAACAAAGTGAACATTGTTATTTATAGTAAAAAATGTAACACAAACAAGCCGAATCACAGCATGAATCCTTATAGGCTATTATGTAAATGCCTTGGAATATAAAACGCAAATTGTACCCGTATCTTCACGGTGCTACAACGGGAGATGGGCACGTTACATTGTACTACATTACATTTATTATATTACACATGTTGTCATGTACATAAGATGAATATAAAAAATTAATATTTTTATCAATACATTGTATACTTTATAAAGTTTATCATGGACATCACCGACATCGGTGAAGGAAAACATCGAAAGCGCCAATTTGCTTAATTTGCTCTGTATTAGAAGAGATGATTGTTCTACGGTGAGACAATATTTAGTAATAAGTTCGTTATCATTGTAACTGATATTTTGACTAAAATGTTTCTTGGCTATGTTTCATGGCTTTGGTAGAAATTATGTTGTTGCTTGGTTTTTATTCGCTCACGGAGACAGAACGGGAAATTATGTAGTCCATATGTTATTCCATGGTTTATGCCGTACTGTAAAGTTTTAACAAAATCTCGTCAGTAGTTTTTGCGTGAAAGAGTAACACACGTACATCCATACTTACAATCTTTCACACCTATAATATTAAAAGGATGGAAGCAGCTCTGAAAATAATGTTTATAATATAAAATAAACACTATTAGTAGAATATTCTTTTAGAATCAGGTAACAATAAAAAGGCGAACAGAATACTTGGTTGTTTGCTTAAATGTGATCGTCTACTGTTTCGTTATTTGTAAATATGTGTCACGATCTTATGTAAACATAAGAAATGTATTCTGGTAAAGAAGTTTTATTAGTGTTCAATCGTTATTATTATATAATTGGTAGTAGGAAGAAAAACAGTTATGTGTAGAGAGAGATTGGAATTGATTAGTTTTCTTCAATGTTTTTTTTTTGTAAATAACATTTCCAATAGTTTCATTAAAGTAATAATTTTGACGATTTAGCAAAGTTACTTTTAGGTAACCAACGTATTTATGCTGCACTTTTTGCTAATAATTTAACGTCGTAATCATGTGAATGGACACTTTCAGTACTAACTGACATATTTCTTCTTTCTTTCTTTGCGTATCGTATGTCCTTTCTCAGGTCCCAGACTATATATGTACCAAATTTCATTCGAATCGGTCCAGTGGTTTAGGCGTGAAGAAGAGACAGACAGACAGAAAGACAGGCAGAGTTACTTTCGCGTTTATAATATTAGTACGGATAGTAATACATGTAACTCCAGGTTTCTCTGTTAGTCTCCACGAGAACGTATTATCGTGTCTGCGGCCTGTTTCTGTTGGGGTTCAAACCAGTTGCATATAAGAGTAGCTCGTTTCACAACCTTGTTACTGGGAAACACGATTAAAACTCTTAGAAGTGCCATAATTAAATAAATCCGTACTAATATTATAAATGCGAAAGTAACTCTGTCTGTCTAGTCTGTCTGTCTCTTCATCACGCCTAAACCACTGAACCGATTTGAATGAAATTTAGTACAGATATAGTCTGGGACCCGAGAAAGGACATAGAATAGTTTTCAACCTGGGATTCCCCCGGGAACGGGAACTATTATTCCACGCGGACGAAGTCGCGGGCAAAAGCTAGTTAATATATAAATGAAAAATTGTTGCTCAGTTGGCCATTGTAGCCCTAACCATAATGCAGGCACGCGAATTAGGAGGGCTATTAGTCGAGACCGCAATATTAAAAGTAGTGTAAAGTTACCTTCGTATAACTACTAAATTAACCTTTCGACAACCAACCAACAGCCGGCTGTCGGGCTGCTATTGTCTTTCTATTGTGTCTCGAGTCACTTGTGTTCGAAGGTTAATAATTTATTAGAGTAACACTGTGGCTAGGCTGTTGTAGAATATCAATATTCAGTCAACCAGTAAGTCAGTTTACCATTACAATATAATAGAATCATTTTTTTGCCATAAACATGTGTACACACATACATACACACGCAGGTGCATGCATGTAGGATGATAATAATTACAATGCGCTTAAAAACATGTTTGCCACTTGACATGGCATGCAAATATTTATAAAACAATAATTATCTAGAGTCTTCAAATTAGAGAAGATAGTAAATGGACACAATAACATTTACTTTAAATCAGATATTTTTACATCTAAGAACTCTTTAACATTATAGTATGCTTTCTGTACTAAAAACAATTTGAGCCGACATTTTAGAGCTTCGGTATTAAGTTCTCTCCAAATCTTAGGCAGTTTGTTAAACACAATGTGTGCCATACAAAATATACTTCTGCGCATAAGTGCAGTTTTACACGGATGGAGGCAGAGTTTGCTATTATCACGTCTATTTCGATGTGTTACATCCTCGAGACGCGGAAATAAATGAGGATTATATTTAACGAACATAACAACTTCCAGAATGTATAGGGATGGCAATGTAAGGATCTTATACTGTTTGAAATACGGCTTGCAGCTATCAGTTACCTTCAATTTGAACATTCACCTCAGGCATCTTTTTGAGCTCTAAAAATGTTCTCCGAATCCGTGGAAATGCCCCAGAATATCAAGCCATACCTAAGGACAGATTCAGCTAGTCTGTTATATACAATGAATGTCTCTGCATTCATTGTATATATATATCAGATAAATCGCGTAACTTCAGAAAATATTGTACAAACATTTCATAGCAATGTAGTGACGTATATTAATGGCGTGACGTGGTTTACTTGCATTACGTTAGGTTTTTGGTTACTGCTTCGCTCCCGTGGAACCTAGTGTGATATTAAATAGCCTTTGTTACTCGTTGACAATGCAGCTTTCGAATGATGAAAGAATTTTTAAAATCGGTCCAGTAGTTTTTGAGCCTATTCATTACAATCAAACAAACAAACATACAAAGAAAGTTTTCCTCTTTATAATATTAGTGTAGACAAGCTTTTGGCATATGACTTTCTAGTTTAGAATGGAGCATATTCTTTTGGGCCCCTAATTTTCTTCTTTTGTTAAATGAATTTAATTGTATTTGGTACGGCGTAAGCCAGAAAGCCTATTGCGTATCAAATGTAATTAAAATTAGTCCAGTAGTTTAGCTGACAAGGCGTTAACAGACAGACTAGTAATATAATTGTGAAAGTAATTCAGGTAAAGTTATATATTACTATGAAATAAACGTTAGTTATATACAAACATGATTAAAGTAACAGACGTAACTAATTGGATTATTAAAGACGTGTCGTTGTTAGTTAGTCTGTTTTGGCAAAACTCATTAAAAATTATTAGCAGTGTTTTGGTATCCATGTCGCAGAGCCACTTTCTTATTTAGATTTATGTATGATCCTTTTTTGCGACTCGCCGCTTATCAAGAAAGTTATTACTTTTGAAATAACCAATTACCTTTTTGTAACAAGCAAAATATAAATAAAAAACTAAGGTCACGAAAACTCAAACTACCTCATTCGATTAAAACTCTGATATATGAAATGCCACAGTATTTTTTTAACCAATATAAAGGTTAGGTTATCAAGATAAATATAATTATGCCAGACTAACCGCAAATATTGAGCGGCTCCCACGCTATATATAAATAATCTATTCCTCGCTTCACACGTCTTGCTGAAAAGACATGAAAAGGCCATATCAAAATAATGATTGATTGTGTTATAATTTATATTACTTCACCTCCAATACATCATAAGAAATGATATTCAGTTATTAATTTAGCTAAAAGTGTTTGCTTGTGACCTGTCAGTAGAACAATTTTCTGAATTTACTTCCTATTAATAATTTGTTTTTTTTTTTGGATTTATTCTGAAACTGACGTACCCAATCTCCTTAATTTTTCTGTTTTTGATTTTTATCCCTAAGCGAGTACTTTAGGGCAAAACGAATCTCAAAAGAAATAAACGTTGAGAAAGTATTAGTATAAAATAATAATAGTAAATAATAACAACCTATTAAAGTTCCACTTGATGGTTGCAAAAGTCTATTCTCATACAAAAAAGGCACGAATATTATCACCATGCTTTAAGTCGGATGGGAAATCTGATTCACATTTACTATAATCCACATTTTTTTACAATATTTTCCTTTCATGATGTTTTAGTATAAGCGTCTATATTTATTTTATATTTACTCGTAGCTAAAATCTAATCACGGAAAATATGTAAACTGAACTAAATTAACCTATATTCCCCTCAGATTCTTTATTCCTAGGTTCTGTCTCAGACTAGAAATGAGGTTTTTAATAGCCTTGTCGAACGGGTTCAAACTATTAATCATTGAAGAAAAGTAAAAGAATTTTTATCTCGTGTAGCAATTCGCGTATCACTTCGTAGCACTTCGTAGCTCGCGTAGCAGGGAAAGAAAAATCGTAGCACGTTCTGTGGAATGTTTGTCGTTCACGTCGCCTCGTTCTATCATTTAACATACCTATTTTTCAAAAAGATGTTTTTTACCAATGATTACGGATCCCGAAAAACAAATCAAAATTAAAAGCATTTATAGGCACTTATGTATTGTCAAACTCAAACCGGTTTTATACAAATAAACCATTTACTACTTTTGAATTGTCAAGAAGTCAGTCTGTCAAAAAGGTGAAGCTATTTGCTCGTTCCAAACAGTAGGTTTCTATAGAGATCGAGCAAGAAATTCCATGAACACTTTTTTTAAGTCAATAAAATCTATTTATTTTACATAAATTTGGTTACAACATTCATTGTTGAATCTACCAGAATAATGTAGCAAGTCGTGGATATTAAAAGAGGTATAATTATAAGAAAAATACAAATAAAACAATTTCAAAAGGGGAATCATAAAACGAGCGATTAAAAAAAGCTTTGCGACTGATGATGACATACTGTATTAATAACTTGAGCGGTATGAATTTGAGTAGGTAAGCGAAAAATTAAATAAACTAACGACGAATTTACTTTAATAATAAAATCCAGAACGAGCTTACAAAAAGTGGATTGTGATTAATCCATTTCATATATTAAAATTTTATCCGAGCGACTACATTACTAAGTGAGCGACTATTAACTCTCAATAATGATGAAAACTGGTTGCAATCTAGACTTTAGGGCACCCCGACTCGGATAGAGTCGGGGTGCCCTAAAGTCTAGGTTAGAAGGCCCTTCTTGGTTATTTTTTTAAGCCACCCAGAAGTAGGATCCCCGCGAAGCGGGGCTTCGTCGACCCAGCCCACCCTCGATCATGTATAGAATATTTTAGGTAGGTTTGGTAATTATGAAGCTTTTTATTTTGTATTTTAAGTAACTCAAATTAATGTTTCTAAGATACTGCTGTTGATTTCTCGTCACTTACAGTCAGTCGCTCACTTAGTAAATATATAACCCAAATTAATTAATTTTGACATTTAGAATTGTAATTTACAGTCACTCGTTTTATTGCTACCCATTTTAAAATAACTCAAAGCGTCAATCGGTTTGTCAGAAAGGGGAATGCCAAGAAAATGCCTGCAATGGACAGTAACTACCAGTAGCGGTATTTTCCAGTTTCTCAAAGTAGGAGTATAAATGAAATTATTATTTCAGTATTTATTTCGATTTCCGTCTTAGCACAGATCTTCAATGACATTCAGAACATTCATATTTGATATTAACTCTTTTTAGTCTGTGGTCTTATAAACAAGCATCAGCGATCCGTAAAATAGATTTGTTAAACAGGCATAATTAGATATTTTGTATATCTCATATCATAATCTAAGTATGCTAATCAATATACTTGAATCAAATTATTTTTAAAAACTACGACAGAGAAAATAACATTAGCAGTATGAAGCATTCCGTTGCCTTGACAGAATGACAATACCTTGTGATTTGACGTTTATTTTTTCATCGCATTGGTAGTTCATTGTTTTGCTTGTGTTACGTGTGTGTATTTTGTGATATTCTACGAAAACTTAGGCGATACGTTAAGGATTTTAATGTTCCATCTGTACTTAATACCTATTTACGATCAATAGCTTAAATAGGACCCGCTTAACACGACGTCTTGGCTTGACTTGAGACATAATCTCTTAAAGCAAAAACATCCCAAACTAGGTTCTCCCTAGTATTAGACAATTTTTGAAATTGTCATTGGGTTTTCTTCGATTTGAAGTATAATTTGGCGTAGATTTCATTTTTGTCAATTTCAGGCATTTTTTTGTATGGGAGATGGGCATTCCCCTTTAAAAGTTGACAAATCCCAGAGAGAGGAACCGTCAGGCAATGAGTGAGGTATCAAAGACAACCGACTACTGCATTTAATTATTTATCTTAGCTCCTTAGTTTTTATAAAGAAAATATATTTATAATAAACTAGCTTATACCCACGATTCCGTCCGCGAGGAATAACTCCCGTTCCCAGGGGATTTTAGAGATCAAAACTATCCTATGTCCTTTCCCGGGTCCCAAACTATATCTGTGCCAAATTTCATTTAAATCGATTTAGTGGTTTAGCCGTGAAGAAGAGACAGACAGACAGAGTTACTTTCGCATTTATAATATTAAGTACGGACAAGTACGGATATAATTTATAATAAATTGCTGCTATGAATAAACGTTCTAAAAAAATAAAGTGATAGGGAAAATGTTGCTGTAAGTCGAGACTGGACTTATTGAAGAAGCTTTAGATTATTTCCGGTACGGATCAAAATTGATTAAAAAATGTTAAATTTAGAATGTTGGATGAAATTCTATGATTCTGTTAGAAATAAAATATTCTACTTTACTGCAGCGGCAGGAATACATGGATTTATGGACGAAGATAATATGAGGGTCGAAGTGCAGTTATAATTGCCACCAAACCTTGTATATCTTTCTTGGCATAATACGAGAAAAATCATGAAATGATTAAAAAAAATATGTAGAAGTTTTTACGATCGTGCCTTTTTACGTGCCAATAATGTTTTTCCATAGGTGGAAATTGCGACAACCTCGTTTTACCTATACTTACTGATATTATTAAGCTGAAGAGTTTGTTTATGTGGTTGAATCTAATCTCATGAACCAGTACCCCAAAATAAAAAATAAAAAAATTGTGTTGGTTAGTCATTTATTAGAGAAGGTTATAGGCTATATATTTATCATTCACCGCACTATGGCCTACAGGAGCAGAGCGGAAAAAAAACGTAGATAATACTGCGACAGACAGTAAGTCTCAATTAAAATTGTTTAAATAATCACTGAATTAATAATAAAGTTATTATTAGTATAACTTCAAATAATTAATAATAACTTCAACTTTAGCTAATTGTTAATTTTTTATGTATCTGTGAAGGCTTGTTATTAGCAACATCATTATATATTTTTGTTACCTATTATTATATTTTTAGTCTGTAAGCCTTCTTAAAACTAATAAAATAAAATAATAATAATAAATAATAATAATTACCGAGCGTCCTTGAGAAAATGACATTTTTTCTCGATTAACTAAAGCTTTGCGTGTGGGAAAATAAACAGAATATTTCAACGTTCTGTAATTTCAAAGTAATCATTCGGTATTACGTAAGGTGTTCATGAATTTGTAAACAGTTACAGTTCCAAGCGACAAGTGTTGTTCTTTATAATCATAATTTACTAAATATTTCCACCCTTGTCAAATTGCTTGTGGTTGAAAACAAAGTAAAATATTGATTAATTATAAGATTTCAAAGGCCGTGCGGTACCCCGATAATAAGGGCAAGCTCTCTTTAACGGGTATTCGCATAATTATTGTACAAGGTGTATTTTTGGTCTTGCTCAACCAGCTAGGAGATGATTCTACTCATAAAAACGAACAACTTTTATTATGGAACCAACTCGGAAATCGCGAAAAAAATATCAGCTGTTTCATACATTATGGTCGGGAGGGCAATGAACTTTTCATAGAAACAGCTTATATTTTTTTCGCGATTCAGAGTTGGTTCCATAATAAAAGTTGTTTGTTTTCATGGGTAGAATCGTCTCCTAGCGGGTTGAGCAAGACCAAAAATACACCTAGTATATATAAATGAATATCTTGGGAGAAGTCGCACACGGCTATCTGATCGTAATTCGTAAACCAAGTAGAACTTGTGCTGTGGTAACCAGACAACTGATATACATATTTATATAATTTATAAATACATACAAAATATATCTATAGATATAAAAGAAAGTCGTGTTAGTTACACATTTTATAACTCAAGAACGGCAGAACCGATTTGGCTGAACATTGGTGGGGAGGTAGCTAACCAGGGGACGGACATAGAATACTTTTTATATTCTTTTTTTTAGTAACCAAATACCTATCTGATATAACGCGGGTGAAACCGCGGGGGACAGCTAGTTATAGATAAATTACACCCAGATACAGAACAAATAATCATGCTCATCACACAAAGTTTGTCGTGAGTGGGAACGACCACGACCTCCTTAGCAGACAGGGTCACGAGCCACTAAAGCAACAGGCCCGTCAAACATTTATTTTTCTGATTTTCCCATTGATGGGAAAAGCAAGCCTAAACGAACTTTTTTCCCAAGTCACCCAGAAAGCCCGCGCTTATCAGTGGCCACAGTGCATGCGGGTGACGTGACCCGTGACCCGCGCAATCACAATTCTGCCTGTTAGCCTTTTCGCTGAGTCTAATAAACCCGGTTTAAAACGCAGTGCATATAGACTGTCCTTTTATATTCTGAATAATGAAACTCATTTATGGGTTAAGCTCGCCTTTGTAGAGATCGTCTAAACTAAAATGACGCGCCCCACTACAGCTCTTTACGTCCACAAGTAAATTTAACGTAGGGATAAATAAGTGGTGGGGCGCGTCGTTTTAACTTAGACAAGCTTTACATAATTATTTTATTTGCTACCATCATGTATTTTTTTTCTCGTTCGTGTGCAATAAAGCATATGAAAGAATATGAATGAAATGCTCCGCGGTTCGGTAGTCTGAGGTTATTTTTGCGGGTCGGTTATCGAGCAGTTCTTACCAGGTCAGAACCCAGGAGACCGGATTAAGATGTCTAATCCGGACAAATCAAAGATAGACACGTCGATGAAATGTAATTGTTTGGAATGAAAGTCATATCCATACTATCCATACTAATATTATAAATGGGAAAGTGTGTCTGTCTGTCTGTCTGTTTGTCTTTCTTTCACGGCAAAACGGAGCGACGAATTGACGTGATTTTTTAAGTGGTGATAGTTGAAGGGATGGAGAGTAACATAGGCTACTTTTTGTCTCTTTCTAACGCGAGCGACGCCGCGGGTAGAAGCTAGTTTTTTTATAAACTAGCTGGAGCCGGCATTTCCTGAGTTCCTCTGAAAAGAAACGCCGAAACAAACTCAGGGATGAGTTTCTGCATAAAGGTGGACAGTACCTTCTTTCATTTATTACTTATGCAAAGCAACTTTATTGACTAAAATAACTTCTAACAAGTGGTAGCCTGCAGTACACATGACTTAGGACTAATGGCATGTCCACAATTTTTCAAATAGAATACTGATTTCCCTCAAAACAAAACAGAAGATGCTAGCTGTCTCCCGCGGTTTTGCCGACTTTGATGACTGCTCCGCTCCGGTGGATCATAACGTGATACTATGTAGCCTATATTTTATTCTGATGTAATAGTAATATTACTGTAAAGTTTCATCAAAATCCGATCAGTAGTTTTAGCTTGAAAGAGTAACAAACATCCGCACCCACTCACATACACACACGTGCAAACTTTCACATTTATATTATTATTATTAATCTTTCAACGACCAAGCGACAGCCGGCTGTCGCGCTGCTATTATCTTTCTATTTTGTCTCAAATTATTTGTGTTCAAAGGTTTTAGGGATTATGTTTTTGTTGAGTAAAAAATATGGTTTAACACTACAGTTACTAAATAAAGAACATTACAAAATATTGGATAATGTTTTGACATAGTATCGCTGAAGTGGAGCGAGGTCTTTTCCATGGGGACACGTTTAAAAAATATATGTGCTTTCCAGTCTCAATAAGTCCAAAAATGTATCAATGTCAAATTAAATATATCAAAAATATAGCTTATTATCCAGTTTTATCATTTTTGTCATACTATAAGTCAACGCTATTTTATATATACCCTTTATTGCTGCGTTGTAAAGATGCAAAAAACCGACACTGTCACTGAGATTGTGTCGGCAAAAAAGTTATAAAGGTCAAAAGGTCACGATTATCAGCTTTTCGCAAATATCCCGCCCCCTATAACTTCAAGTCAATAGAGTTCATTACGTATATGATTGCTTTTCGTGATAATAGCCTCAAAAAATGCCTCTCGCATTGTTATGTAAAAAAGGTGTATACAATAATTTTGTTGACTAGGAATTTTTCGACAGATTTATAATAGGAGTTTATTGACTGGACTATTCCAAAAATTGACCTTTAACCTTTAACGACAAAGCGACAGCCGGCTGTCGGGCTGCTATTGTCTTTCTATTGTGTCTCGAATCACGTGTGTTCGAAGGTTTGTGTCACAAAATCCATACTAATATTATAAATGGGAAAGTGTGTCTGTCTGTCTGTCTGTCTGTTTGTCTTTCTTTCACGGCAAAACGGAGCGACGGATTGACGTGATTTTTTAAGTGGAGATAGTTGAAGGGATGGAGAGTAACATAGGCTACTTTTTGTCTCTTTCTAACGCGAGCGAAGCCGCGGGCAAAAGCTAGTAGGCTTATAAAGCACAGTGTCCTCAAAAAGAGTATTTAAACTCGGTGTATTTTTAGTCCTGCACAACCCGCTAGGAGATGATTCTACCCATGAAAACAAACAACTTTTATTATGGAACCAACTCTGAAATCTCGAAAAAAATATCAGCTGTTTCATTCATTATGGCCGGGAGGGCATTGAACTTTTGTAAGAAACAGCTGATATTTTTTTGAATGATATTGTGATTGGTAGAATCATCTCCTAGCGGGTCCAAAAATACACCTAGTATAATAAAATTGTTAAAAAAACACCCTGTTTTTAATCATAAAGATTAGAAAAGTCGAGTTTAATGAGCCACCATTTCTCGATTATCGTAAGTAAGGAGTAGAACGGTAAATACTTTATGGCAGTATTGGCAAACGATAAAATAGGTACTTGATAATTTAGAGGGTTGTATAATTTTAGGTTTATCCGCTCATTTTAGTGTATAATATCGCGAAAGAGCCGGCGGTTAAAAAAACTCAAATAATGTCCGTGGGTTTTTAACACGACCAAGCGACAACCGGCGGTCGCGCTGCTATTGTCTTTCTTTCTATTTGTGTCATATGTGTTTGATGGTTTAATCAAATATTGTTCTTCTTTGTTTGCTAAATAAAGTTATTATTTACTTCTATGTACTAAACCTCTTTGGTTATCGTTTTTTATGTGCATATTTTTATAAGTCCAGTTTAGGTAGACCTATTGATGAATCTGTGAATGCAATTTGGTTTCGTTTTTACCCCGAACACAAAAAGAGGGGTGTATAAGTTTGTCCGCTATGTGTGTGTCTGTCTGTCTAGCACAACAAGCTCTTAAACGGATGGACTGATTTGGTTGCCTTTTTTTTAATGTGAAAGTAGGTTATTTAGCGATAGTTTTTATACATGTTTCAGCAAGTGGTTCAGGTTTGTAATCTACAGTCGCGATATTAATTATTTCGGGTGAGAGGGTTTTTTAAATTTTTATTTGAACTTGTTTAATATGGTTATTCGAACTATTACATAAGAGTTGTTGAAATATATTTATGTTATCTTTCATTAGGATTTTTTAAATTATTTCCATCGTTGGGAAATTCATCTACGTATATAATACAAATAATATTATTGTGCTTACGAACATACTGTAAGTCAAAGTTCAATTTTAATTAACCTTTGTTGAATAACAGCAATGTTTCAACACGTTACTATCACTACAATAAAAACGATTTCCCACAATAATAAAAGACGTTTTTCAGCTACCTATAATATTTGCACAGTGTTTTGGTATGATGGCCAGTATGCGTAGTTAACGACACGGTGTTTGAACACCCTGTGTATGTACGAGTGTATGCAAGTTTGTCATTTTATCACTACACACATATATATATATATCTTTTATATCTTTTGAATATTATAATATATATAAATCTCGTGTCACAATGTTTGTCCTCAATGGCGCACACCATGTGCAGTTCGATCCTACTTGAGAGATAGGATAGTTTAAATCTCAAATTCATGGGCGTAGCCAGCTTTGGGCTCAGGGTGGGGCAGCTGTCAACTCATTCCCCCCCCCCCCCCCCGTCACGGTATTTTTTTTGTAACTTTAGCCGTTTGTGCTCTGCGCCAAATTAAGTGGCCTACGAGTAGGTTGATTTCATGCAGTCGTCTTCTTAAAGTTTGACCGCTTACCAGCAAACCATGACTCTCTGTAGCCTTTGAACCAATTGCATCGCCGTTACATTTGGTTGACTTCGTACAGCATTTACTATAAATTGGTTCTGTACATGTGTTGTAATGCGTTGAGTTCCTCAGTGCCTTTCCACCACATGCTCCGTGACACGATAACGTGACCAAAGCCTGGATATAACGCTCTGACTGGTCCTTATGGCTTCAGAAATCGCAATTTGGGACAGTATTGCACAACAGGATATTGACACCCTTGTTTTGAGTATGCAGAACCGCTGCTGATGTGTCAGGGGAGTCTTAGGTGGATCCACGGATTATTAATTTAAAATAGTTGTTTTGTTTCGGTTATGATGTTTTAAAAATAAAGTTAAGATTGAAATTTTGTCTGAGTTTTTCCTCTTCTTCTAAGTTTTTTTTTAAATTAAACTTTATCTAAAAGTATATTATCAGATTAGATAGGCTATTAAACAAGGTTTATTAACACGCTTTTATTAGGTCGACCTGTTGTATGTAATCAAATCTTTGAAAACTAATTTAACCATCTTCTAAAGATCGTAGCGTTATGAAAATTGGCAGTTGTATGTGATTCTGAAGAAGATTCAATAATATGGTTTTGTCGAGCTGATCTGATGATGGAGCCGGAAGATATGAACTGGAACTTCATGTGATGGATGATCGTATCATACCCGTGTTCGGACTTGTTAGAAAGATCTTGTAATGAACGTTGACCATGATTAGGTTTCAAGGTCTGATGATGAAGCCGGAAGAAAGGCACTAGAATTCCATGATGAAATATCGTATCATAGCCGTGTTTGAACTTATTAGAAAGGTCTTGTATTAAACGTTGACCATGATTAGGTTTCAAGGTCTGATGAAAAAACCGGAAGATAGATAGGCACTAGCATTCCATGATGAATTATCGTATCATAGCCGTATTTGGACTTGTTAGACAGGTCTTGTAATGAACTTTACCTACGATTAGGGTTTCAAGGTCTGAATACAATACTATGGTACTGTCGAGCTGATCTGATGATGGAGCCGGAAGATATGATCTGGAACTTCATGATGGATGATCGTATCATAGCCGTGTTTGGACTTGTTAGAAAGGTCTTGTAATGAACTTTGACCATGAAATGAACGGATGCTCATGCGGGCTCATTCGTTTATTTAAAATAAATGTTTTAAATATGCCATTAGCAAAGACCAAAAAGTATAAAATAAATTAATATATTAAAAACACTGAAAAACACTCTTTTGTAGGTGCACGTAAAAGTCAAAAATAAATTACGGATCGTTCAAGTTGTCTCTATTCTATTTCTGGACTGAAGTGTAAACTATGTGCTTTTAATTATAATATTTGATTGTAAAAGCGTGGTGGGGCGCTGGAGCAGGAAAGACTTCCTGGTAAACAAATAGGTACACGAACAAGAACTCTAGTTAGAGCTCCGATCTCTGTAACCTGCTTCCCGAAACATCGCTTAACTTGATTTCTCAGCAAGGGATACTTACAAAAAAAACTTTCCTGCTCCAGCACCCCACGCTTTTACAATCAAATATTATAATTAACAGCACATAACATAACACATAGCAATTCTATTCTATTCTATTCATAGTTTACCTACACTTCAGTCCTGAAATAGAGACAACTTGAACAATCCGTAATTTATTTTTGACTTTTACGTGCACCTACAAAAGCGTGTTTTTTAGTGTTTTTAAACTATTAATTTTTTTAATGTGGGACTAACACTCCGTGTGTTAATTCGTACTCCGTACTAATATTATAAATGCGAAAGTACCTCTGTCTGTCTGTCTGCCTGTCTGTCTCTTCTTCACGCCTAAACCACTGAACCGATTTGAATGAAATTTGTACAGATATAGCCTGGGGCCCGAAAAAGGACATAGGATAGTTTTCATCCCAGAAATCTCCCGGAGCTCTACGGAACTATTATTCCACGCGGATGAAGTCGCGGGCAAAAGCTAGTAGATAAATAACTTTTAAAAAACTTTTTCCAAAAAAATAATAACCCCCTTAAAAACTAAAAACACAAAAATAACTGAAATTTTGAAAGTCTGTGGCAATACAAATTAATTGGCAAAAGAGAAGCCACTGACTTCCGAAATTTTAGTTATTTTTGTGTTTTTAGTTTTTTAAAGGCGGTTATTATTTTTTTGGAAAAAGTTTTTTATTTTTTACTTTTTAGTATCGAGCCACAATGTTGACTCTTCGTTTTCATTGATTGGCGTATCAGCATAACGAGTAGGTAGTTGTTGTCCTATTTTACACTTCAATGCTGTAAATCGTTGAGTATTCCCTCGACTGTATATGGTTTCCATCATCAGATCTACTGCAGACCTTCATTACAGCCTATATGGGTGCGAAGTTCTCATCAATTTAAATGAATTAAGTCCAAACACAAGGTAGGTAGCTACTGTAAACCGTTGAAGAGTTCCCTGAACTATCCTTCGTCTTCATCACCAGACCCCTAATACAGTCACAACCCATCTAGGTGTAAAGTTCTTATCAATACAAATTATTCAAGCCCAAACACAAGGTAGCTGCTGTGAATTGTTGAGGAGTTCCCTCGACTGTCTCTCGGCTCCATCATCAGATCAACTCCAGATCTTTATTAAATTGTAGTGCTATAATAAAATACTTAATGAAAAACTTACAGAGGCACTAGTCGCTCCTACGATTTTTGAAAGCTCCCATCGATCGTTCTCTGGTCTGCTACCATCAAACTCTGATCTTATGAAAGGACCATCTTGGAAATGGCTTCTTTCCAACAAAAAAATTATCCACGAAGTTATCCGCGAACAAACATAAAAAAGCATATTTAAGGAAGAATTGAGAAACCTCCTCCTTTTCTTCAAGTTGGTTAAAAAAGTTAGGTAATAGAATTTTAGTTATTTAGGTTTAATAATTGAAATATATCCCTAGACCACATTGATGTGTGAATTTATCTACGGTGATACGGCTCGGTTTCAAAAGACCGCTGTGATGCGCGCGTTCGTCGACAATTTTTTTTTTGTGTAACTTTCTTTCGGTTATGATTGTTGTTTGTATAAGATTTTTTTTTAATTTGACACTATAGATCAGAGCCAGGGTGGGGCAAGCGCCCCAGCTTGCCCCAGTGTGGCTACGCCCATGCTCAAATTATAGTCGCAATTTTAATTTATTGCTAATTATTTGTCTGTTATTATTTGACAGTCACAATTAATTTATTAGTAGTTGTTGATTTTGGAATGTTTTACATTGGATCCGACAGACGGCGCTATCATCGCAGTGTCAAATTTTAAATAATTATCACTTTCAGATGTCATAAACATAGACAATGATATTAAAAAGGTTCTATAAGAAAATGCGTAGCAATACTTCTTAACATGTCGGCGCTACCATCGCAGTGTCAAATTTTAAATAATATTCGAATTTTAATTTTAGTCTGTCCCGACAGTTAGCGCTGCGATCAAATAAAAAAAAAGTTTTGTTATCATTGTGTTATCTATTATTTTGTTATTGTTGTGTTTTTATTGTGTAATCTTATATCTACCCGTGCGAAGCTGGGACGGGCCGCTAGTATATATATAAAGTTTTGTGGCACCCGTACGAAGGTGGGGTGGGGTCGCTAGTCATTACTTAATTAGTATTTTTGAAATTTTCCTCAAAAAACGTTAAGCAATTTCAGAGTCAAAGAGTGACAAACATCCTTACATCCGTCCTCACATACTTAGACATGCCACAAACCACATTTATAATATTGATAAAATATTACAAGAGGTCTCTACATGCCTCACAAAAATATCCATACTAATATTATAAATGGGAAAGTGTGTCTGTCTGTATGTTTGTCTTTCTTTCACGGTGAAACGGAGCGACGAATTGACGTGATTTTTTAAGTGGAGATAGTTGAAGGGATGGAGTAAACATAGGCAAACAAACGGTGATATTTTTTTAGAGTTTTCAGAGTTAGTTCCATAATAAAAGTAGTTTGTTTTTATGAGTAGAATCATCTCCTACCGGGTTAAGCAAGACCAAAAATATACCTTGTATAGATAGAGTAATAATGCAAGTAATTAACTTTTTATTGACTGTGTCTTGGTCTACCTTCACCCAAACCACTCAAGTCGATTGTCGGTCTGTCCCATACTACTGGCTTGTACAGCCTCATCTCAAAGTCTGATTTAACAGCGCCCTTCAAATAAAAAAGGTTTTTTTGTGAAGTATATTTATTTACTAAAACTCCTGTCTTGTAATCTACGAAAACTAAACCAATAAAAAAAATAAGTCAGCTATGTTTGTACTATGTCTACATCTTTGTATTTACTAATGTAGCTTATTAAATTATAAAAAACTAGCTTTTGCCCGTGACTTCGTCCGGGTGTTACAATAGTTCCCGTTCCCGGGAGATTTCCGGGATGAAAACTTTTTTGGGTCCCAGTCTATATCTGTACCAAATTTCATTCAAACCGGTTCAGTGGTTTAGGCGTAAAGAAGAGACAGACTGACAGAGTTACTTTCGCGTTTATAATATTAGTACGGACAATTAAATTAAAGAAAAATGGTAATTGTCCATGTTTATAATGTTACATTGAATGGCCGCTTTACAAAAGTGGGCGTTACCTTTGTCAAAAAATAACAGAGATTTGTCATGCTCTCTCAAAAGTCTCGCTGATGGTGGCGAGTGCATCGGATCATTCGGTTCACTTCAAAATGATTGAGCTAAATGGTGCTGATGCCACGCGTCATGCTCGTGAACGGGCGCTGTCAGTTGAGATCGGTCATCTCTTAACTGCCATGACGTTTTATTATTATTTTTTAATTTTTATATGTTTTTTGTTCATTTTATTGTTTACCTGCATTGTTTTCACTTATAGAAGCACCAAAAAAAAATGTAACCAAGATTTTGTGAAACATGATTATTTTAAAAAGAGTGTCCGTGGAGTTATTTGCCTGTTCTTCTCCATAGAGATCTACGTTTTGGAACAGGCAATTAGCGTCACTTTTCAGACTGACCGACCGACTTTTTGACAATTCATAAGTGCCTGTATATGGTCTAAGTGAAATAAAAGTGCCTTGAATTTTGTTTTTTTTTTAACATAAACTGCTGATCACTAACACGCTTTTAAAAACAAAGCCCTTAATTTTGATTTAACGACAAAACAAAATTGATAAGTGTTACCCAAAATACGTATAAGTAAGGAACGCGCGGAAATACGACGGAGATAGTGATATCGATTTCCTCTTCTCAAAGAGATTGTTCAACCGAATAAATGGTGCCTTCCAAACGTTTTTTTTCCGTAGTTTGACAGTTAAGCGTCCATTTCAACTTTCGTCAAATGACGATCAGAAAATGTTACGTCGAATGGCGTTTAAATTCCAATTAGAGAGAATTTATATTGGCGAAGTTCTCCAAATAAAAACATTTGTAACGTTTTAAATGAAATAGAACGAGTGAAAAAAGAGCTGTTTTAATGAAAATTACGGATTTGTACACAAAACGGAATACCATTGAACACAAGACTCTTACAAAACTAATAACCACGTAAATGACCAGCAACTAAAACGGCCAGTAATCCCCGATATCAAAAAAGAAAATTAAAAATTCACCAAAAGACGGAACAGGATAACTTGGCGCGTAACACTCTTCATAAACGCTCTTTGACGTTTAATTGATTTTATTATTCGGTGGCGCGACCCTGAGCTTACATTCGTGTGGATGGTTGGACACTGATCAATAAAATGATTAAATAATTTCTCACAAGTGTCACCGTACTGTGAACTGGGCAAAATTCGTGACGAGGGTACCAGTGCTCGGATGCAACAATTGTTTTAATAACTAGATTACTTTTAACTGGTATACGTAAGTGTATTAGGAATGGCAATCTGAACATAGAAAAATAAGGTTTATTTCTTCATAGACGCTTAGATTTTAAACATGGAGTGAAAGGTATGTTTCTAATTTGTATTTTGATGGGATTAACTGAGATGTTCAAAAATTTGTGAAACCGGTGCGGATCTATCAAATATCCTTACTTCCTTACTCATATTATAAATGGGAAAGTGTGTCTGTCTGTCTGTATGTTTGTCTTTCTTTCACGGCGAAACGGAGCGACGAATTGACGTGATTTTTTAAGTGGAGATTTTTGAAGGGATGGAGAGTAACATAGGCTACTTTTTGTCTCTTTTTAACACGAGCGAAGCCGCGTGCAGAAGCTAGTATAGTACTATAATTATTAACCTTTTAACGACCAAGCGACAGCCAGCTGCCGCGCTGCTTATTGCCTTTCTGTTGTGTCTCGAATCACATGTGTTCGACAGATTAAATCTTCTTTAGTAGTCTGAAGATTTAAATATTTATGAAAGAAGGTTAGGCTCAGAAATTATTTACAATTTGTTCTGCCTTTATAAAATAGAAGAAACAACGTGATGAAAAGTAGGTACCGAGAGAGAAAAACTTATGAGAATAGAATAGATTTATGAAACATAAAAAAAAAAAACGCTTAATATCGTGGCCATAATTTGAAGTCAGAAAGTAACCGTAATCAATTTTATTTCATTTCCATTGTAATGACATTAGGAAGAGCATTCTCAGCCAACACATAAATAACAGAATATTTAGGGTTCCCTACGAGAACAATTGTTTCCGCAAACATTTTTATCTCGCCGTTAAACTGAAAAGTTTGAACAAAAAACATAAAATAAGCGACAAAGTAGTGATTGAAAATGTATTTTTCAAACCAGTGCTTCTCTTAAATGAATCAACTAAATTGATGTAAGTTATTATAAGCTTGAAATAAGCCTGAATTTTCCCACTTCACTGCGTAACCTCCTTTTTCCTGCTCTAATCCCATTTTCCTTGGGTTCGGCGCAACATGTATTTTTCTTCCATACCAACCTGTCACCCGTCATGCTACCACTTACTCCTTTCTTCTTCATATCATTCTTCACACAATCCATCTATTTTTTTCACAAAGACCACACTATTTATTCCATTTTTTCTTTTACTATTATTGGAATTTAAATAGGGATGCTATTTAGAGCTATTTGGGACCGGGCTGCTGCTAAGTTCAGCCCCACCATTCACAGTTGACCTGTATGTCGTGGGTATGTTTTTATCGTCATCCTAATCTCCCAGTTTAGTGCAGTAGCACTATAGAGGTATGATCTCAACTTTTTTGACAAGTATGTCAAAAAAGTTCAGATCATACCTCTATCTCCAATAAGACTCACAGTAATATGTCACTTGTAAATATAAGTTAAATGCATCTTTCTCTTTCCATTTCTTAAAGAAAAGGACAAATGATATATTTTAGTTTAATCCTGTCAAATTAGACAGCGCCTGAAGAAAATTTACGTATATATTTAGACGCCAAATTTTTAAATCGCGTCTAAATTATCTATGGAGTGCCTAAATTTGACAGGACTTATTTAATATTTTATCTTCTGTCCTTTTCTTAATTAAATGGAAAGAGAAAGATTCACTTAACTTAAATTTACGTTGGTTTGTGAATAAGACAATCGGCACCATTGACTCGTCCGTCTGACCCAATAGACTAACATGAGGCGAATAATTATGACTAGCCTAATACCAAGTTGAGACCAGCGTGACTTACACTGTGATAAATATATTAGCTTGGCCCAGTTTCGAGGTTAGCAGCTCTGGGAGCGCATAAACATATTAACAGATTTATTTAAAGTGTTGCTCGTAAAGATGAGTTATCCTGAGTAAAAATCGTTGGAAGTTTACATTTTATCTATTAACAAAAGTTTGGTTTTCATTGAATTCTTTTGTACTTTTTAATGACTATAATTAAATTGGAAATCTAGTGACCCATTCCAGCTTTGCACGATTGTGTCATAAATCTTTTTAATTATTCTTATACTTATTCTCTATTCAAACAAAAGTTAAAAAACATAAGTTTTCTTCCAGTAAACCAAAATGTATGTGGAATGAGATTTGCAAAGTATATTCCCAAGCTTGGTGCAAAAACAATACATTTTGTACAATATTTACGTTTTCAAAAATCACTGTATTTATTGGTGAAAATGGCACGAAAAACATTTTGTAGTTGATGAAAAACATACAGAGAGACATAGAGAGACTTTGTTTTGTAATGAGTAATTAAAGCAAACCAAACTAAATTAATTTATTTATTAAAACTTTATGCACAAAGAAAAATGGCGGACTTAATGCCTTAGGCATTTTCTACCAGTCTACCTTAGGGTGAATTTATAGAGTCGTAATGTTTCTATCACTAAAAAAATACAATACATTTGTTTCAGAAGTAAATAAATCCTTCAATCATTTCCGTCAAGTTATTATTGCTCAAGACTTAAGCCCAAAATAAGACTACACGTCGAATAAAGGCTTCATTGATAGAATTGACTGAACGTACCTATTGTTACTTTATCTTATTTTAGTATTTTCTTCGAAGAGAAACATTTACAGATTCAACACAATTGCTATAGTATTTAATAGTAATTTTGACAAATTGTGATAATTTTTGCATTAATACCATTACGATATTAAGTAAAAATTACACCTTTTTATTTTACATAATTACGATGGTCTACCGTAATTATTTGCAGAAAGTTATGACTGCAATAAAAACGTTTTATTACAAGCTTTGCGAAAGAATCCGATTGTGTTTTATCCATGTATATTGTATTACAGCGAGACTTCCCGTCCAATGTTCAAGTAACTTCATTTCCACTGTAAATTATGTAATTTTGCTGATTTAGGATTTAGGTAGAGACGAAATAATCATATTCTACAGGATTGCCAAGTAAACCATAAATGTTTAATGTACAAGGCAAAAAACCGTAATAAAAGGAGAATTTAAGCTGAAGATCCTAAAGCTTTCTCAAATGGTGTTACCGCACACAAGTTTCAACAAAGACCTAAGTCAACACCGATAAAGAGATCCCTACACCAGCGTGACCCAAGCCCCTTTCAAAATAAATTAGTAGCCTGAACTCCAGATATATGTTTAAATAATCATAAACGTTACATTCCTTTCTCCATTTTGACACCGAAAACAGATGAAAGACGAGTTGAACAAGATTAATTTAGTCCAAAAACCTAACACTAACGCTTTTAGCGACGTACCCGCTTTGTTTTACTTAAAAATAAATTTATACTAACTGTGGCGCCCCTTTCCTCAGTACCGACAGCGTCTAAAATCTACACACTACAAAAAACCTGTAAAAAAATTAACGACGAAAAACGGTCCGAAGAAACTTGCAGCAACCCACAGGTAGGCTGAAAAAGCTACTTACGTTAAGAAACCGGTGGGTAGGCGCGAAACGCGCGATCGGGGAGCTCTTGATTCAAGTGAACTAGCAAGCGACACGAACTAGCGAACGCGGAAGCGGAGACGTTAAGCTGGTAGACTGAAGCGTGACGATCGCACTGGGAGCGAAAGAAGCGTCCGTCTGCCTCGACCGACCGAGCAACACTGCCTCACTGCTTATCGACCTCCCCTCGCGCACTCTCCGATCTCGCCTGCCTTAGCGCCACCGCCTACCGCACAGCGATGCCGAAATGCGAGGCTTTGACTATTCATCTCTCATTATTTTCATATACACAGCAATCGATGCCCACATGACCAGTCTTTAGGAAATCCAAATCACTAAAACCAAAAAATTAAAGGAACCAGGACAAAGAACCATTGCTTGAAGAATTAGGAGCAACAGTGGTAAATTGGGCGAATCTCACAATATACGCTTGGATAGCGCCGTTCCTAGTTATTTTACACACCCTACATGGAGTCCCTTTTGTCTAATGAATCCTGACTTACATAAGTAGGTTAACGAACCAAAGCGATTTTTATCAGCGTTTTTTGTTGGATACAGCCACTTAGTTTTCATAGGAGTAAAATGACGTTTTATATTCGTGTACGCTTGGATCTTTTGAATGGAATTGAATACATTTTATGAATAACTAGATTTAAAGCGTGAATTTCGATGCTTCCCTCCCTTTCTCTTGCTTTCCCTATTTTACCTCTTTAAGGTAAGAAATTCCAAAATCCCTTTTTTAGTGGTTACCTACTCTTTACAAAGAACACACCCTGCAAGTTACATGTCTCTAGGACCTGCGGTTTGGTCTGTGCGTTGATATATCAACAGTCAGTCAGTTTTGAGTTTACCATTATATATATACATAGATGAACATTGTTCAGTGATTCAAGGGGAAGATTTATCTGTTTATATGCATACTAGCTGTCCCCTGCGGTTTCACCCGCATTTTTCGTTACTGCCCCGCTCCCGTGGGTTGTAGCGTGATGGTATATAGCCTATAGCATTCCTCGATAAATGGGCTATCTAACACTGAAAGAATTTTTCAAATCGGACCAGTGGTTCCATAGATTACCCCCTACATACAAACTTACAAACCTACAAACTTACAAACTTACAAATTTTACCTCGTTATAATATTAGTAAAGATTATTGTAATAAAAGACGCAGTTTTTCTGAAATTCTTAACATCGTGCACGAAGCTAGGGCGGATCGCTAGTATTATTATCCGTACTAATGTTATAAATGCGAATGTAACTCTGTCTGTCTCTCTCTCTTCTTCACGACTAAACCACTGAACCGATTTGAATACTAGTTTATTATAAAAACAAAAATGTGTAAGGGTGTATAAATGTACTAGGTAGGTAGGTCACTGTCACTTCAAACTGCTGAACGAATGTTGATGTAACCTTTCAGTAAAATAACTTAATCAAAATATTACATAGCGTGACTACAGGGCAGTAACCTAAGACCTGACTAAACGTGGGATCTCATTATTTAATTTGAACCCTATGTTCACACTCTTATGACGCAAAATGCAAATGTTGCATGAAATTATACCAAAATGTGCTGTTCTTGCGTCATTTTAATATGACTTAATTGGTACATTGGTACTGAAGACCTCAGAGGACTTGAAATAAGTGACCTGACTGCTAAGCTGGAGGTCGTGGTTTCGATTCCCACGCAGGACAAACTTTGTTGATGAACATGATTGTTTATTCTGTGTCTGGGTGAAAATTAATTGTAATTTATGTATGTATAACTTATTTAATTCAGTCTGGTTATAATAGCAGAGACTCTGCTTAGTTTGGAATCAGATGACTGTGTGTTGGTTGGCCCCCAGATATTTATTTATCATAATCATAAAATCATTTATTTATTGCATTTCATGTTGTTTACAGGTTGTTACATTATGATAGTTCCAAACAATGAACCCTGCTAGGGCACAGCAATGTATAGGCGATAGGGTTTTAATTAATTTAAAATGCTATCATTATTCATACAATTCATTATTATTTGCTAGCTTAAATGCTGAGTTACTTTTCTGGTATTAGCAGTCAATTGGTTAAAATACCTTCAAAGTGCCAAGTGCGAGTCGGACTCGTGCACGAAAGGTTCCATACTGATCGGCAAAAATCATGTTTGTTGTATGCGGACCCCGCTTAGCGCTAGTTTCACAATCTTCTGATGAGTTCTGATTAAAATATTTGATAAGTTGATACAAAATCTGTTTCATATTTTAAATTACTTATCTTGTTAATGAGGACAATTTCGAGGTTGTGCAGGCCTTTATTTTTTTATTATATTCTGTATAAATTATTGTGCTACCACAAAAATACATCATCGGTGAAAATTTCAACTGTCTAGCTATCACTGTTAATGACACAGCCTGGTGACAGCCAGACGGATGGACAGACGGTGAATTCGTAGTAATGGGTCTCGTTTTACACTTTGAGCACGGATCTCTAAAAATTAGCTAGGCACTGAAGCGTGATGAATAGCCGCATTTAGACCCTGATCCTCTGAGGACAATATAAATAGAGGATCGTGGTTTTTCTTACTTAAACGTCGCGTCTATTTTGGCGTAGTAGTTTCGCAGTTGTGTGACAGAAATACTACTAAATAAGGGTAGTTATTCATAGATTGCTACACTGACAAAAAGTATCAATATAGAGGTCGAAATTAGAGGTATTTAGGTACTGTCGACAAAATTGAATCATGATCCATTTCGACGACAAATCGTTTGAAGCTGACAAAATAATAAGACTAGACGTGTGACATTTTTAATACATGTTTACGCGATTGTCGACCTAATTGTATTTGAATGTCTGTAGGAAAATAAGCTTATGGTGGGTCATGATTCCATTTTGTCGATTGTACATGATGATTTTATACGGAGGAAGAATAAAGTGGTTATGCCCTAAATCCCGTGGTTCATTTTAAAGAGCAGATTAGTTCCCGATATGTAATAAAAATAAGTAGGTATTTAGGTGCTTTTGCACGCGTGACGTTTTTATGTTAATTATCTTTGTTTTATTTGTAACTAGCTCTTAGTTCCCGTTACCATGGGATATTTGGGAAAAAAACTACTGACCTTTTTCAGCCTATGGACTATCTCTGTACCAAATTTCATTTAAATCGGTTCAATTGTTTTGGCGTGAAAGCGAGATAGACGGACAGACAGAGTTATTTTGGCTAGATTTTAAATTTTGTATTAACTATAACATAAATTGAATGTTAATTTTTTTTGTTTTATTTACAGGCTTTAATTAGTATTTATTTGTAATATTATTGGCCCCACGGGATTGTTAATTAAAAATCCCGAAATGATCCAAATTATTATCAAAGTTTTGATAAATTACTCTAACTAATTCGACATACAGTTTATTAATCCGAACAAACAACCAAAGCGCGAAGCTTAAGGCTGATTAACAAGAAATTCGACAGCCATTTTCTTGAACTTAATCTGAAATACTGCGAAAGAAATCAATCTCTGTGAACTATAATATACTAGCTTCTGCCTTCTTCTTCTGCGTTAGAAAGAGACAAAAAGTAGCCTATGTTACTCTCCATCCCTTCAACTATCTCCACTTAAAAAATCACGTCAATTCGTCGCTCCGTTTTGCCGTGAAAGAAAGACAAACAGACAGACAGACAGACAGACACACTTTCCCATTTATAATATTAGTATGAATAGGTTTCTTAAGTCACATGTATCTAATAATTAGCGAGGAATCCTCTCTCGAGTACTTTTTCTACATATATATATTATTATTTTTGTGTCAACTTAGCTCTTATACGGTTCAGCCGTTTCAAAGTTATCTACGTTTGCTAGCTGCAGTGCGATCTAAATAACTTTGGAGGCGGGGGTTTTTTTATTTTTTTATTTACACTTGTTACATACTAGGCGCTGAGAAAACATCTAAATTAGAAAGAAAGAAAGAAAGAAAGAAAGAAAATATATTTATTTGGCACACAGACACACACAGTGCAGAAAACCACATATTAAACAAAAAATGAAAATAATAATAAAGTAATTACAGTTAGACACTTCTTCTTCGTACCCGAGAAATTCTTCTGTATCCTTCATATCATTCTTATCTGCATCAGATACGATACCTAGATTTGTTGCAGAGTTAGTGTATCTAAGCTATTTAAAAGTCTATCGTCCAAAATGTCAACTTCGACATTTTACATGCGCAATCTGAGTTAAAGTTTTATGTAGGGTTGGTTTTTTGTCGTGTAAAGTAAACCTTTTAACATATTTTACTTGCAAAAACTGTCAAATTAATCAAATATCTGGTAAATGACTAGTCGTTGAGGGTAATGAGGTCGTTAGAAATCACTTTATGAGATGATTTGTTCTGACCCGGTTACGCTGGGTTATTTAATGTTGAAAACTAAACTATTTCTCTAATTGGTCGATCTAACACTGTTTGAAAATTGAAAATATCGATTTTAAGACCTGCCACCAAATACACAAAACCTCGACACGAACCGTTCAATTCACAAGACAACACCCGTCTGATTGGCGAATGAGGAACTTTATACGTTCCAAAAAAGGATTAACATTTCCATCGCTTTGAAAACTTTACCACGAGTCACGACTCAGCAATGTAGAGCAGTAATGAATCTCAATCTAGTATTACCATCTCGTATTTGTAATAATTACGTAGGCACATGCGAATGCGACCGTCACGTATTTCTCTGAACTAACTAGTAATACGTAATCGTGAAAGGAATAAAGTTTTGTTTCAACCTGTCTGTGGCTTTAATCTATACTAATATTATAAAGAGGTAAAATTTGTAAGTTTGTAAGTTTGTAAGTTTGTAAGTTTGTATGTTTGTAAGTTTGTATGTTTGGGGTAATCTCTGGAACTAATGAACCAATTCCAAAAATTTTTTCACTGGCAGAAAGCTACATTATTCCTGAGTGCTATAGGCTATAAATTGTTTTTATAACATGTATATTAACCGAGCTATTGCAACTTTTGTCTAGCAAGTCGGAAAAAATTACCTCATAAAACAGAATTATTTGCGTGCGCTGCCTAAACAGTTGCTTAAAATTAAAAACAATGTTTGGCAACTTGATTTGTCTTAATTATTTCTACAAAAAAGTCCGCGATACCATATCTCTATCTTTTATATTTTATCTTTTATACTTCTTTTATTGCATTAAAAAAATTATTTTTCGGCATACTTACGTTTGGTTGATTATTTGAGCAACAAAATATTAATTCTTATGACATTAAATTATTTCAGTATCACAAGGACATCATACAGATAAGATTTGCCATTTACAGTATGTCAATTGGTCATATAGTTCCGGAGATAATATAAAATTACTAAAACGCAAAATGCCCCTAGCGTAATTTTCATTGTGCGGAAGTCATTTATAATTTCAAAAAACACCTTTGAAGATATTCACAGTTTTAAAATTACTCCGCAGCAAGTAATATAAATGATAGTATGTAATAGCAACTGCTTTTTAGCGAAAAAAGGCCGCCTATAAATTGTACTCTTGTATATTTGTTTGTATTGTCCTTTACTGTTTTTGTCCTATTGGTGTACAATAAAGAATATTGGCCGATGGCTTTGCAAGATATTCGTAGCTTATGCATCAGAATAACACATCTGGGTCGTCATAAAGGCACGTGTAAGAGGTTACGGGTTCGAATCCGGGCAAGTACCAATGCGACTTTTTCAATTCATATGTACTTCTACAGTTTATCTTGGACATCACTGACATCCCGTGCCTCGGAAAGCATGTTAAGCCCCGGTTGTCATTCGTAGAACTTTGACGCTAGGGGTATTCAGAAGCCAGAAAGTCCGACCAGTCGAACCAAAGGGTATCGTCGCCCAGTAACTGGGTTGTGGAGGTCTGATAGGCAGACGCTTCACGTAAAACACTGGTATCCAACTGAATCCGGTTCGGCTGTAAGCCGACCCCAACATAGTTGGGAAAAGGCTAGGGAGATGATGATCCTCCTCACCGCACACGGACATTTCGGGAGGTTCCTATGTCAGATTCGGGCGGAAGTGACGCCTGCGTGACACGGTGTAGCATACGGTGGAGGTAGGCCCCGCTTGGGCGAACCACCACCGTGTCGTTGCAGAGGTGATCGGTGCTGGTTCAGGCCATGCTTCGGGGCGAGACTGAATAGGAAGCCGTCGCCTCCTCGCGAAGCAGACACGCTGGAGGCGAAAGCGGTGGGGCGCGTGAGGCAGCGTCAAGCTTCACGCCCTGAACAGAGACCCAGGTTTAGTTGTCGAGAGTCACAAGATGATGGCCACTGGAGGCGTGGGCCTGCGGAAGGCGAGCGGTAGGTAGCTCACCGCCCGACTAGAACCAGACCCGTGTCAACGGCGTGTCGATGCTTCTAATAGTTACCGCGGCGGGGGTTGTATAAGGGTAACCGAAGGGACATTATTGGATTTTAGTCAGTAAAAGTTTGACCCTCCTTCCCTCTTCAGGGGCGGGAGAAGTCATTTGATGATTTCCTATCCATAAAAAAAAAAGCCATTGGATATGTTTTGGATGCTTTTACCATGGTCAATGTAGCTCTTTCACGTTTATACAACCCCAATAATCTTTTTGTGTACGCTCAAGATAATCCGTACTAATATTATAAATGCGAAAGTAGCTCTGCCAGTCTGTCTGTCTCTTCTTCACGCCTAAACTACTAAACCAATTTTGAATGAAATTTGGTACAGACATAGTCTGGGACCCGAGAAAGGACATAGAATAGTTTTCATCCCGGAAATCCCCCGGAAACGGAAACTATTATTTCACGCGGACGAAGTCGCGGGCAAAAGCTAGTTATCAAATATATATATTATTAGATCGATGAACATAATACAGAATGGAGTATTAATAGGCCCTGGAAGAAAACTTTAATTCGGTTAGATTAATTTACTTTAGGAAAAAAATCCTGTAATTTTAAATAAAAATAAAATTCAAATTAAATATTTTGGAAAATGGAATTAAATGAAAAAAAAACAACATCCTGTACTTTTATGACGTTAACCTATAGATTAACGTCATAAAAGTACAGGATGTTGTTTTTTTGTCATTCATAAGTATCAAATCTTTCAAACAAATATGGGAAATTAAATTAGAGGAAAACCATGAAATTTTGACTTTTAAAATCAAGCGATTTGAAACGTTGAAAAGTTCGTTCATTGAAATAAAATTCTTAAGATTTATGGTTTTCCTTCTCCTTTCCTGTTAATATGTGGATGGCAAACCAATATTTTCCCAGATAATTGTCCCTTATCCCCACATGGTGCCACGAGCAGCTGTCGCTATCATTAAGTGTCGTAGGTTCGATTAGACTCGAGCATTACTATTTTACAGAAAAGGAAATGTGGGCTTTGCAGAACTTTCAGCCACTAAGTTTCGCCGCACAATTCCTGTTCAAAATTAAACCTTATTAATTAATGTTGTACGATAAAAATGAAAATGTTTGTCATTCTGGCCGCATGAAATTAGCTAAAAAGGATTATCGTCCAAAACACTAATAATTAAATACTAATAATTTAAGTGTGAAAGTTTGTATGTGGGTCGATATTTATTACTCTTTCCAGCTCAAAGAAGATTCTCATTTGAATATTCTCACTAGTTCGACGGTCGGACAAATGAGAAAAATAATTCTCACTAGTTCGACGGTCGGACAAATGAGAAAAATAATTGAGAACAAACCAAAAAATAGAGCATAGAGTAGGTGAAAACGCGGCAGACCGCTAGTATTAATAATAATGGAATGTTCGACCAGATTGGGTAAAACTTATCGGTCGAAATGCCTATAAAGCCAAAATGCGGTCTGTTTGTCGTACTAGGTTAAACATAGCAACAATGCGGTTGGCTATTAGTTAATTGACATAATTTGGTTTGTGTGGTGCGGTTATGTCTATATGTATACACTAAATAAGCCCAAGTTTGGTAACCTTAAGGACTTATGTTAGGATTCTAGTTAGGACCATAAAGTCCTCGCATGATTTGACTGACCCTTGAGTGTGGTCTCAGAGTAGTCAAGCAGAGAAGCATTAGTCAGAACAAATAAATTTATTTTTATTTGACAGGCCTGTTGGTTTAGTGGTTAGTGACCCTGACTGCTAAGCCGGAGGTCGTGGGTTCGATTCCCACCCAGGACAAACTTTGTGTGATGAGCACGAATGTTTGGTCTGTGTCTGGGTGTGATTTATCTATAATATGTGTGTATTTAAAAATTATATAAGTATGTTTATCAGTTGTCTGGTTACCATAGTACAAGCTCTGCTTAGTTTGGGATCAGATGACCGTGTGTGAGTTGTCCCATGATATTTATTTATATTTATTTATTTATTTCTTTATTTTATAGTTATACCAGCGGATCGGCACGCTATTCGGTCGTAATAGGAATTTCATTATCCGTACTAATATTATAAAAGCGAAAGTAACTCTGTCTGTCTGTCTCTTCTATACGCCTAAACCACTGAACCGATTTGAATGAAATTTCGTACAGGTATAGTCTGGGACCCGAGAAAGGACATAGGATAGTTTTCATCCCGGAAATCCCCCGGTAACGGGAACTACTAACCACGCGGACGAAGTCGCGGCCAAAGCTAGTTATTAAAATTTGTGAAGGGGGTGTCGAACGGTACTTTTTTAAGCTAATTTTGTACAGTCAGCACGAAACACCTTTTAATTCTCACCTTTTTTTGTACTGAAATATATTAATAATAACGAAATTCGTGTTTCGACCGGACCAGGCGAATCACGTACTAAGCCAGGACCTATCAATGTACGGCAATTTCCAACAATTACAACCAATTATTGGTAGACAAGGTATTAGGTAACAAGAGATTGACATTTAACGCATTAGATATGAAGCTTCTGTGAATTAATCCACCGACACATAGGTTATTGGAAATGGCAGCTAATGTGTCAGATCTCTTGACAGTCGTCGTCATTCGATTTGGCGATCCTAGCCTCGCGGCAACAGCGCCTGTAGCACCTAGTAAGGGCCGGAGCATATTGGCAAAGCACAGCGCATTGCATGCTCGCGGAGTTAACTAAAGGCGTACCATATAGGAGAATGTGTACCTGATGTTAGTTGATTTTGGGTATTATCTCAACAAGAATAATGTCACTAATAGTTTGACAGTGAATAACGCTCTGCGCTGCGCTCTGCCAAATGTGCGCCGGCAATAACAGCCTGATGTATCTATCTGTCTCTCAGATGCATTCTGCATACAATAACTTGCCTCATCCGGCTTTATTGCCCTTTAGGGCTGAACTTCACCAAAGTTGAGAGGAAGGGAGATGTTCCGTAATTAACCAATAGAATATTGTAATACTAGCTTTTGCCCGCGACTTCGTCCGCGTGGAATAATAGTTCCCGTTCCCGGGGAATTTCCGGAATGAAAACTATCCTATGTCCTTTCTCGGGTCCCAGATTATATCTGTACCAAATTTCATTCAAATCGGTTCAGTGGTTTAGGCGTGAAGAAGAGACAGACAGACAGACAGAGTTACTTTCGCATTTATAATATTAGTACGGATTGTATTTTGCTGACGCTAAGTGCAGAGCTGTCAAAATAACGCATGCTGATTGGCTGAATGACACATATCCGCACCAAACGACATGTCTCAGCTCCTCTCGGGTTGGTGGATACTGGGCTTGGGCGGTTGTAATTTTATAAAAACGTGTTTTTGTGAATCTCTTTAACGCCAAACTTGCTGGGCTATAAGTATAAAATCATGGTGTGACACATGGTAGCAAAGCCAAAAATCAATAAAAACATAACCTAACTTAACGTAGCTTAAAGTAAAGTGGGTGAAACTGCGTGGGAAAGCTAATTCCCCATTTAAATGTGAAAATTTATAAGTATGGATGAATAGACACAAAAACACAAAGTATAGGCGTTTGTTACTCTTTTGCTTAAAAACTACTAAACGGATTTTGGTGCAACTTTGTAGAAATATAGCTCAAAAAAACACATGCGCTACAGGAGCGGAGCAGTTATCAAAGATATAACATAACTCGGGTAAAACTGCAAAGAACAGTTTATTATTTTATTACCTCTGACTCAATACGATACTTTCTATCGGCCTTTGACAAACTTTGACTTTGAACTTAAAAGAAGTACTTACAACTCACTTTACGCGTTTTTATATGAAATCTCAAGCGATGAAGAGAAATGAGAAATTTATTTTCTAGCTTATACAAAAACCACCAGAATGGAAATCAATTTTGCAAGGGGGAGCTTATGAGCAGCTAATTGTGAAAATAATATCGCGAACAAAATGGGAAACACCACTGATATTATTAATACTACTTTCATCACTGAGCAGATTTTAATAAATCATAATCATTACACATAACTGTCAAACTTTTATCGACCCTCCTTTTGAGGCGGGGGTTAAAACCCTGCCTCAATATAAAGATTGGTATCTTTTTTAAATTGCACCACTCTATGAATTATATCATGTTTGATCTCGCCGTATCAACCGAGTTAATGTAGGATAGACGCTTGAAATTCAATATTACGTCAGTTTTCCCGCAATTTTATTGTGAGGAGAGATCTTTTTTCATTGGTAAATACTTACACATAGATTGAAACCTAAAAGAATTTGTATGGCTTTTGAATTTCCTTTTTGCGAATAAATTATGTGTTATTTATGATTGAGGTATTTTCTCATTACATGCGGATTCTCGCTTATAGTTTTTTAATAACTTAAGTTTTATAAGGACGGGCCCCAGACAAGTGGCATTGTAGAATAGATTGTAGATTAGAATAGATTGTCAAATGTATGGGGTTGACATAAGCATTCGCTAAATAATTTGACATCTCCATACATTTGACAATCTATCCTATTTCGCTATCTATTCTACAATGCCACTTTAGACAAGTCCCCCTAGACGGGGGGCAGGTCTTACTAGAATAGTATCCTATTTTGAACTAGCTTTTGGCCGCGGATTTGCCCGCGTTGATGTCGAAAGTATATTACAAATTTTATCCCTTTAGTAATGGAATTCCCCAAAAATAAATTCTTAATTGATACTTTACAAAGAACACACCCTGGAAGTGTCATGTCTTTAGAACAAGCGGATTACAGTATGAGTTCATATATATATCAACTGTCAGTCAGTCAGTTTATCATTATGTAGGTACTACAGATACATAGAAGATACGCAGCGCACCAGGGAAGCGCATCGTTTTCTAAAAGTTGTGTAAAAGCAATCTACTCGAGCTTCAGCAAACATCCCTGACGCACTACAGAAACGGGGCAACCCCATCAACACCCTGAACGCATTATTATATTGAACGCGAAGGACACTGTATGATTTCCGCGTATAATCAGCCCACAGACTGCACGTGTAAAAGGAAGTGCAGTAAGCACGAAATAAGGTCATTTTTACACCCTGTGAACAACGTGCAAATCTGCGAGCTATCATATTTGCCCTAATCGACAGCGCGCTTCGCTCCCGCTCAATATCGTCATCGTCTTTCATGGCAGCGGTCAATACATGTCCAAGGTACTTGAATTTGTACACACGTGTGAGCGGATCTCCACTCAAAAGCACCTATGGTACAGTTTCTGGACATCGTCCGCCGCCGGCACCAAAGACCATGACTAAAAGAATATTAAAAAATGAATATTATTTTATGAATATTATTTACACATACTCCATCAATGTAACAGCCGGTTCGCTCTCTGCTGATTTTTGCGGTTTATTGGGTTTTTATCGATAAATTGAGGTCCCCAGAGCCCCCTAAGTCCTCTCCCAAACTGCGGAGACGCATACTTTTAAAGATATAAGGGTAAATATGTACGATACCGGATTGGCAAATAAAAGGCTTGTGAGGGTCTCCGGCGCTGCGTGAAGCGTTACGCTTCAGACACTGCAGAAACTTCAAGATGCAAAGAACAGAATTAAATATTTTTTCCTAATTTTTCACAACTTTTTCACGGCTGTTTGTATGACCACAGACAATAAATAATGTATCACGCGTAAAATGCAAAATTAAAAAAAAAATCACTCCAATCAGTAGTAGAAGATTTATTTCTGACAATATACAATATTCATATAAGAATAAGTTAGCCCATAACGAAACGGTTGGTTAGGTTAGGTTAGATCTGTGACCACACAACGCGCGCAGTCGAGCGAGCGCAGCAGGCATGCCGTGGCAGCGGCCACGGAGCGGCAGATTTCCTCTTTTGCAAAGCAATCATTTTGGTTTCTTTGCTCTGTATATTGAAAATACGTTGCGTCAGGTGTCAAAAGAGTGCTGCGGTCTTAATAGGTACTTAGATATTTTTTTGAAATTTCTTTCTTTTTTTTATGCATCCGACATTAAAATAGGTACAGTTTGTGAGCGAGAATGGCATTTTAGGCGCCAAAACTTACGTGTTATCTGTGGTCATAGTCATAATGGATGTGTAAGTGAAAGTGTTGTAAATAATTACGAAAACATAACTTTTTTTCTGGAAACTATGTGTGTCCGAGTGTCTAAACTATGGATCTTGCAGTCCTTGGAGTTTGTTATGTATGGGCTCAACTTCCCGAAGCCCCGCAGACGCGCCTTAAAATTGGCAATCCGGTATCGAACATATTTATCATTATATCTCTAAAAATAAGCGTCTCCGCAGTTTGTGAGGGGGTTTTTAACCCCCTTTACCTCTTCCGAACCCAAAAAACCCCAAAAATCAATGCCCTATTTTTTTATGTGTTATGTGATTCGAGTTTTATACTGCATTCTGAAAAGTTTTGCAAAGTATATATAATAATATGTGGAAGCTATAGTAGAGAAAAGCCGGAATTTCCAAAGGTTTGTAACACCCGTGCGCAGCTAGGGAAAACTTAGCAAACGAAGTTTAAAATAACTATTGCAGGGTTTAATTTTGCAAGTAAAGGGACTTTTACGATAGCTCGAGAGTCAGTCTGTGACACCCGGTATACTCCAAAAGTTGATCCGATTATTGGAACGTTCCAAAAAAATATTAGATTTATCTTACCAAAAAGTACGTCGAATTTTGAATGACAAACTAGAGATACATAAAAAAGATTTGCAATTTAAAAACAGCTTATTATCTAATCCTACTACTATTATAAATGTAAAAGTGTGTTAGCATAGAAGATTTGATGTTTATTACTCTTCCACACTGAAATAAGTAACCTAGATACGTCAGAATACTACAAAGGTTATTCACACATAATTTTCATTGTTTGAGGAATGTAGTTTAATTGTGAACACGTGAACACTATGCTCGCGAACATTATATAGCTTCCAATTCCTAATTTATATAAAAAGTAGTATTTTTATATTATATACATGTAATTTTTGACAGAAATGATTTTTGGATTATATTAATTTTAAATCACGCTTAACCATGTAAAAAAAGCTTTTGTAATACGATTATTTTTTTAAAGATTAAGTATGTAGTTTCAGTAGATTCACTTTTGTTTTAACATTATGACGTTTCAAAGTGCCTTTTTTGGTCTAATGAAAATAAATGATTTTACTATTGACTATAGTTACTTATCATCACGCTATGACCCATGGGAACGTCGCATTAACAAAAAACCTAACTCAAGGTGGGTGGAACCGCGGGGTTCATATCAATTTGGCTTCATAATTATACTAGATAAGTTCAAAATAGTTTAAAAGTTACTTGAGAAACTTTTAAAGAAAATTGCACAGGCAAACTTTACAATCTTGTTGGAAATCTTGTTCTTGCACACACTAATTAATTAGAGAAAATGTTTTGCAGCTGCCATCTTGTTTACACAGCAAACTTACAAATAGAAAACGCAATATTACACACATACATGACACGGAACGCGAAGTAGTTTATTAAACAAACTTTTGATATAATTAATTAATAAACTGACTACATATCCTAGCCTCCGTTTTCTAGTTTATTTTTTTTAACGGCAAGCGAAGGCGATGTCGACTCTTCTGCGAATCTCAATAGTGTTTTAGAAATTCTAGATTTGTAAATGTTCTTTTTTCTTGAATAAATCTTAAAAAAAATGAAGAAGTAAAAAAGAATTGAATTTACTCTGGCTTTATAAATCCAAATTTTTAAATTGGAGTTTATGTGTTGCTAAGTTTATACACTTCCGTTTTTGAATGAAAAATCTATATTACAAATTAATTGCACGCGTGAGACACTGTGATTGGGTAATTAAATTAATCTATTACAGTAAACAAAAACTAAGCTTTTGGAAAATGCATTCTAATTTCAAACACACAAAAGCGACCGAAATGTCATTTGTTAGTTTGGTTTTATAATAAACAAAATTGTTTTTGTTATAGTTTTCGTCAGATATTTGTTATATCGTTAGTGCCTTACTAATAAACGCTGCATAAAGTTATGACAGGTTTATACGTCAAAAAATGTATGGTTACACAGGCTTTATTCATTGCATAACTTTACACAGTGATTATTAGTAAGGGCATTAGTGTACAGGGCATGCGATCGCTTGTCATGTATAAATGACACTGGCGTACAAAAGCTTAAGGAGATTTCATTTTAAATATAAGATAGACCGATTAAAATAACAGTAGATTATTGTAAAGGTCGTTATTTGAGCAAAAACTTTCGGTTACACAAAAATAGCTCCAGTAACATAATGAAATTAATAGCTACGACATCTTAGGTTAGTCTAGATTGACTAGCCGATTGTGCTTAACTGACAAGCGACCCAGAAACTACTTTTTATAGGTTTAGTAGGTGTCCGACCGCTGAGTTTCGTCCACTCTGGTCGATACAGGGATTTGATTATTATTAACATTTTTGAAGGTTGTTTTTCAAGAAACTTTTAAGGTCATAGCTTATTACAGCTACCAGGCAGCCACTCCGCACCGACTCGCCTTATAACCGAGGCGATACGGTGACGGTACGGAGTTGATATAGTGAGCGCATACCCATACAAGTCCATATAAAGAATACTAGCCGCAGGAGGCGAGTCGGTGCGAAGTGGCCGCCGGGTGGCTGTAACGCTATGACCTTTATGCTTTTGTATGATCAGAATGAAGAATCTTTTTATTTTGACCTTTATAGAATTTAAAGTTATTTCTTTGAATTTGTACAAGCAGAATATAACAATTCAATTATATTGCGATTATAAAAATGAGTTTTTAAAAGTCGTCCGAAACACCCCTCGATATTGTTAATGATAACTAAATTATTGTTTCAGCCAGAGCGGATGAAAATCGGCGGCCTTAACATGTACTAAGTTATGTTGTATAGAGCTAAGCTGTGGCCCATTTTATCCTATAAAATAGGGTTTTGATAAAACCCGTCAGACTTGTAATTTTGTGGGGCCATTATTGGTTATTAACTAATAGATAGGTACCGCCTATAACATTATTAGCAAGATAGAGAGCAATTTGCATAGCAGCAATTATTATGGAGCTAAATGTTTATAATTAACTTAACCCCATGTTTGTTTGGAGTTCATCGTGCTTTCAATTAAATTCTTTTAGCTTTTGAAAATGAAAAAATGAAAATGATCTTTATTTTGTAAATAGGTTATACATATGTATAACACTTTTACACGTCAATATTTTGTTTTTTATATTTTAATCGAACGATGGAGCCGGTGTGTCGTAACTGACTACTCTGAGAAGAAACATCCGAAACAAACTCAGAGGTCAAAGTCTCTTTTAAAGTCCATACAATTGTATTGGTCAAATTATGCGAGGATCATGAAGGTTAATGACTGATGTGCTTTCTTGATGAGACAGATTTGAGTGGACCTGTCCAGACAGTGCAAGCATTTGTCAGCAATGTTTGATGAGTGACTTAGTGTTTTTTATGGTTCCGTACCTCGAAAGGTAAAAACGGAACCCTTATAGGATCACTTTGTTGTCCGTCCGTCCGTCTGTCAAGACCCTTTTCCTCAGAAACGCGTCGAGATATCAAGCTTAAATTAATATCACATACTCAGGTCTGCTATCTCTCAAAGCAGTGAAAAAACCTGATTTCTAAATCAACGCAATAAAAGATACGGCTGTTTATATCGTGTATTAAGACATTTGCAAGGGAATCAAAACCTATAGGGTACTTTCCATTGACCTCGAATCATGAAAGGCAAGAAGCAATGTCATATGTAGCACAAGTACAGGAAAAACTTGAAAACCGTAAATTTGTATTTAATTTTCGAAAACCGTAAATTATTTCTAGAGTAATTTTTATCTTCGTCATGTTAGTTGCATATTTATTTAAAACTACATAGCTGTCCCCTGCGGTTTCACCCGCATTTTTCGTTTCTGCTCCGCTCCCGTGGGTTGTAGCGTGATGGTATATAGCCTATAGCATTCCTCGATAAATGTGCTATCTAACACTGAAAGAATTTTTCGAATCGGACCAGTACTTCCAGAGATTACCCCCTACATACAAACTTACAAACCTACAAACTTACAAATTTTACCTCTTTATAATATTAAAAACCGGCCAAGTGTGAGTCAGGCTCGCACAAGAAGGGTTCTGTGCCATTATAGGCCAAAAATCCAAATTAATATAAATAAATTAAATAAATAAAATAAATAACTATTCAAATACACTTTGCACCTTTCTACGAGATATACGAGAAAACCCGTACATTTTGCATTGTTTCGAGTTAATGCTGAAACTTGCACTCACGTCGAGGTGCATCGTGTTCAATTTGTTAGTAAAATTATATTATTTAGTGCCAATAAATTCGTGTAGTACAGTAAACTTCGTTTTTACTTTGACAGGCCTGTAGGTCTAGCGGTTAGTAACTCTGACTGCTAAGCCGGAAGTCGTGGGTTTGATTCCCACTTAGAACAAACTTTGTGTGATGAGCATGATTGTTTGTTCTGTGTCTGGGTGTAATTTATCTACAATATGTATGTATTTATAAATTATATAAGTATGTATATCAGTTGTCTGGTTACCATAACACAAGCTCTAAGCAGAGCTTAACTTGGGATCAGATGACCGTGTGTGAGTTGTCCCAGTATATTTATTTATATTTATTACTTTATGAAATTCCTAACCGGTCGTGGCGCGGTACGCGTGCATAACATTTAACAGTAATTCACAATGGGTAAGATTTCTTTTTTTTTGTGAGTGGGAAATCATCCAATGACTGTTTGTTTTTAACCCCCAACACAAAAGAGGGGTGTTAAAAGTGTGACCGCTTTGTGTGTCTGTGAGTCTGCTGTACCACCGTAGCTCTTAAACGGGTGGATCGATTTGGATGCGTTTTTTTAGAGTGGGTTTTCAGACAATGGTTCTTAGTCATGTTTCATCAAAAAATCGAAATTTCGGCCCCAAAGGTCAAAGCTCATTTACAGCCACCCGGCAGCCACTCCGCACCGACTCGCCTTATAACCGAGGCGATCCGGTGCCGCTACGGAGTTGATATAGTGAGAGCATGCCCATACAAGTCCATATAAAGAATACTAGCCGCAGGAGGCGAGGCGGTGCGGAGTGGGTGCCGGGTGGCTTTAATGAGCTATGACCTTAAAAGGGCAAAATAGGGAATGGAAGTTTGACTTCCTCGCTGGCGAAGCATTAGAAAAGGTTATTGGAAACCCCACCTCTAATGGTAAAAATAGAGAATATAAGTTCGACATCCACGCAGGTAAAGACTAAGAAAAGGTTCTTGGAATTTTCACCCTTACAGGGGAAAAATAGAGGATAGAAGTAATTCACACGGGCGAAGCCGAGAGCGAAGGTAGTAAAAATATAATGTTTATGTTGAAAAAGCCTGTGTTTCACGTGACACGTTTTTCTTTGTCATCACGTGTACTTTGAAAACGTGAAGAAAAAATTGTGTCTCCCTTTTAAAAATTAAAAAGAAGCCCTGTTCCTGTTTGCCCTTCCATGGGTTTACTCCTTTTTCAAAATTTATGAAAATCTATTCTATTTACCTTTAAATGAGCAGGTTTTGAAAATATTTATCTGGATGTCTGAGACAGACAAAAAGTGTCGCATCCGTACTAATATTATAAATGCGTAAGTAACTCTGTCTGTCTGTCTGTTACGCTTTCCCGCTTAAACTCCTGAACTGATTTGAATGAAATTTGGTACAGATATAGTCTGGGACCCGAGAACGAACATAGGATAGTTTTCATCCCGGATATCCCGCGGGAACGGGAACTATTCCACGCGGAAAAAGTCGCGGGCAGTAGCTAGTTTAAAATAATTGTATGTGATAAGAAAACCTTGCACCACTTTTAAAGAATTTTGAATATAGCGGAGGGCGTTTTGCCATTTAATATTTTTTGAAAAAGAAGTAAGTACAGGTAGTAAAATATGATCAATTAAGGATCTCTTTGGGACTCTTCCCGACTAAATCCCACGGTTCCTACTGCTATTGTGAGGCTGGAGCACTATATACACTTGAATTAAGGACCCTTTGTATTAATAACTAGCCGTTTTCCCGCGGTTTCACCCGCGTCCCGGGGGAACTCCTGCCCGTACCCGGATAAAATATAGCCTATGTTACTCATGGATAATGTAGCTATCGAATGGTGAAAGAATTTTTAAAATCAGTCCAGTCGTTTTTGAGCCTTTTCCTTACAATCAAACAAACAAAGTTTTCCTCTTTATAATATTATATATCCCAACTATGTTAAGATCGGTTTCCAGTGTAATGACATTCAGCAAAATTCCATTGTCTTCGTAGAGCCACTTTCTTATCAGACCTCCACAACCCAGTAACTGGGTACCAAGACATACCTTTTGGTATGACTGATTGCCACACTTTTATCCCCGATACCTAAAATATTATAGTAAAAAAAAATCGATAACCACAATGATTAGAGATATAGATAACACATCCATATGAAGGATAGGTTGCTAATGAGTACATATATTAGAGAAAGCTTGAAAGTAGCACCAGTTGCAAGAAAATCGTTTGCCTTGGTATGGGCGTGTAAAGAAGAGAGTGAGACGCATATAACTAGGACAATAATTATAAGTACAAATGTAGAGGGTTGGAAGAGGATAGGAAGACCGAAGAAAAGGTGGATGTATTGTGTGAAGAATTATATGAAGGAGAAAGGAGTGTGTGACAGTATGACGGATGACAGGTTGGTATAGAAGAGAAAAAACATATTGCGCCGACCCCAAGTAAAATAAGATGCGGGCAATAATAAGAAAAATAAAATAAAAGATCGCGTGTTATCTATACTTCTATACAAATATTATAAAGAGGAAAACTATGTTTGTTTGATTGTAATGAATATTCTCAAAAACTACTGGACCGATTTTAAAAATTCTTTCACCATTCGAAAGCTACATTATTCCTGAGTAACATAGGCTATATAATATCACGCAATGTCCCACGGGAGCGAGGCAGTAACCAAAAACCTAACGTAACGCGGGTGAAACTGCGAGGAACAGCTAGTAATAAATAAAAAGTGTCTCATGTTATCACGAATACCAAGCAAGCTGCGCAGTTTCAAAAGAATGATGCTAACTTGAATTTTCAGCTTAGCAACCTGAAACGAATGGAATTACATCGTTGTTTTTACGATTATACATTACTTCGACGACGCCAGCTGAATAAATTTGCATTTTTTTCCTACAATTAAACATTGTATGTATGTATAGTCCCTGTATTTATATTAGGCCGCACGCAGGGTTTTTGCTAACAGGAAAATAATGATTTCACGATATGATATTATGCTTCTACGCCTTGTTATATTGTAAAGGTGAAGTTTTTTTTATGTTTGTTTGTTTCAAAAGCTTAGTCTCTGGAATAGCTCGCTTGATTGGGATATCTTTTTTGGTATGATCGCCTCTGTCATCTTATCTGTCATGACGATTTGTGTAGGCTAGAACTGTAGCACTGTAACATCTGTAAATTCTTAGGTAAATTAAATTAGGTACATAAATTCTTAAAATAAACGATTTTCTATTAAAATTACGTAAATTCTTAAAATAAACGATATTCTATTCTTTTACATTTTATTGTACACAACACAATCTTTTACCCGCGGTTTTGCCCACATGGATGTCGAACTTTCATTTTACTCTATTAGGAGTCTAATTCCCAAAAAAATATCTTCATTTTCTCACTAAACACAATCTCCAAGCTTCGTGTTTTTAGCATTGACAGTTCAGGCTATGCTTTGTTATATCTCTCAGTCAGGCAGTTAACCAATTTATAATTTGCATTGTTCCACAAATAAAATTAAGCTGTTTTAATTCAGCAGGAACCTAATCAAGCCCTAAATCACCATGTATAACTAGACAGGCAAAACTGCAAATTCAGTTCAATATAATGTTAAATAAAAAATTAACAATATTAACGCTTAGGTTATTTAAAAGTCAACTTACTAGTACAATAAGCCCCGTTTATACAGAACACGCAAAGCAGTGTTGACTATTTGAAGTAACATGTACAAAAATCATACAATAACCTAGGTATTGGAAGTATACAATACAAAGAACACTAGAACCATGGTATAAGCTGCGTCGCCACGTCCTTTCACCCTTCAGGTAAACTCCGTTCACCCTGAACAAAAACTAAGACGTACCTTTCAAACTAATATCATAGCAAAAGTAACTGTCTGTCTGTTGAGCTGAATTACAGAACAATTTTTTTTTTATAATACCAGAGAGCTTAGACAAGTGGCATTGTAGAATAGATAACGAAAACAAATAATAATAATAATAATAATAATAAATATTTATTTCAAATTATTACAATTTAAGCAGGTACATTATGAACGAAAACTTAGAGTAGCTTATTGACATTAACATGACAAGACATCTGCGTCTGAACTAGATAAATTAATATCTGTATCTCAGACGACAGCGCTCTTCCCAATAATATACAATAATTAAAAGTTTACGTGTTCTTATTACTTACAATTTAGTTCAATAGTTAATTACAAATTATTTTAATTAATTAATAATTATACAAATAAAAAAATAAAAAATCAAACTTAAATAGAATGGATTAAAATGGAGTGGATTGTGTGTTGTGTTGTGTATCCTCCTTTTGTGTCAATATGTAAAAATGAGTGAGTGTGTGTAGGAGGGTGAGTTTGTGAATTTAATGTGGTACAGTTAACAGGTTTTCAGTTTCGTCATAGGTCAGCTTATGAATGTACTCAGTCACTTTATTCTTACAATTTCTGCTATTTAAGGCAAGTATGTCAACACTCTTATCAATCTTGTTGTAAAGGTACGGGCCCAAAAAACAGAAATATTTGTTAACGTACGAATGTTTAAAGAACGATCTGACAGCATTGGATGTAGGTTTTCGACGCCTGGATGGTATAGTTTGCTTTTCAAACTTCACTCTCGCATGTTGGGTCAGAACTGTGTCCATTATGAACAATTGGCGAACAGAAAGGACCTCACACGCTTGATACAGCTGATACGTTGGGAACAGGTAAGGACGGAAAGTGCTTACTTTAAGAATAGCTCTTTGGGCTACTTCAAGTGGCATTAGTACGGTTTTTGGTGCACCACCCCAAACAGAAATACAGTAAGTCAAGATTGATTGACCAAGTGCAAGATATACCTGCTTCATTAGTCTGGGATCAGCAACATTCCGTAGGTTTTTGAAAACATATATAAGTTTTCTAACTCTAGCGGTGACTGATTCTATATGCGGTTTAAAAGACAGATGGTTATCTATTGTTACTCCTAGATATTTTATGAGCTTGGTCTTGGTCAAAGTCGGGCATTGGCAAATTCCACTATTGCAGCAGTTGTGTGCAACCAAGGAGAGCATTGATGCAGGTAGATTAGAATTGCGCATTGAAAACGTAATATACTGGGTTTTGTCGGCGTTAAGTGTCAGTAAGTTACTACTTAACCAGTGGCACACAGTATCAAAACCACGCTGAGCATCGTCATAGACCTGTTCCCAAGTGTCAGCCGAAAACAGAAGAACAGTGTCATCGGCATAAGAAATTACCTTTCCACCAATACAGGTAAGACCACAGAGTTCATTTAAATACACGAGAAAAAGGCTAGGACCCAAAATACTGCCTTGTGGTACACCAAAGGTGAGAGGTAAGTCACTGCTAATATGCTCATCGATTTTGACACATTGACAACGACTCGAGAGGTAATCCTTAAACAAATTTAGTGGTTTACCTCTTACGCCCAATCTTTCCAACTTACCGAGAAGCAGTGGCACAGAGATCGTGTCAAAAGCCTTTGCTAGGTCTAAAAATACCCCAATAGTTTTTTTTACCGGAATCAATATTCGTTACCACGTAATCCACAAGCTCGTGGACAGCATCACATGTTGACTTGCCTGATCTGAAACCATACTGGTTGTTTGAAAGAAGTTTATTTGTTTCCAAGTACTTAACCAATCTACTGTTGATAATGCGTTCCAGGAGCTTAGAGACCGCTGGGAGTATAGAAATTGGCCTATAGTTGGAGACACGATCTCTGTCGCCAGTTTTATAGATTGGATGAACGACCGATTTCTTCAAAGCAGTGGGAAATATTCCTTCATCCAAACACATATTAAAAATGTAAGTCAGAACAGGGACAACCACATTTTTGTTTTCCTTCAGAAGCTGGTTTAGATATAGTGTCCCATCCAGTACTACAGACACTTTTAAGATCTAAAATCAGGCGCTCTACCTCTGATTCGTCTGTGTCGAAAATTACAAAAGAGTTTAATGGGCCAGTAGACTGAGGAGTAAAGGGAACGGAGTGTCGAGGGTTTTGGCAGCTATTGGTCTTGCTAGCTAAATGTTTGCCAATCGTGGCAAAGAACTCGTTTACATTTTCAATTGACTGTGCTGGACAGGTAGTATCTATTAGTTCTGTAGCGTGATTTTTTACATTAGTTGAATTGGTGATATTTTTTATTGCAACCCATAATTTTTTATTATTTTTACCTGCCTGCTGTAGCATTTTTTTATTATAATCTATTTTAACTTTTTTCAACAAATTATTGCAGAAATTTCTGTATCTGCTATACGTTAATTTGAGAGCCTCGTTTTCTGGTGACTGTTTCACTTCTTGGTGGAGGGCATCCCTATGTCGCATACATCGCAATAGTCCTGGCGTTATCCATGGTTTAATGATTTTGTTTCGTCTTGATGACTTTATTAAGACAGAGTTACCAATTATAGCACGTTGGATAGAATTTATGAAGTAGTTCATGGCAAAATTTGCGTCGTTTGACTCATAAATTGGTTCCCAGCTTATGCTGGCTAAGTCACTTTTTAATTTATCTTTATTTATTTTATTTATGCTGACATGAGCAAACGTTCTTTTTGGTTTTGAGTTAAGACATAGCAGAACTGCCTCGTGATCCGTTATAGCAGATTGCAGGACTAAAGTAAGAGCTGGGAATTTCGTTTTTAATACAACGTGATCAAGACATGCCTTGCCATGTCTTGTAGGCAGCAAATGCGCTGGCAAAAGGCCATGGTATGAGCACAAATTAAGGTACTCCATATGAGATCTAGAATCTTGACCGGGGTAGATGTTTATGTTGATATCTCCCACAATGACAATATTTCTGTAAGTGGACAATTCAGATAAGATAGTATTAAGTGTATAGAATTGACATAAGCTTTCGCTAATCAATTTGACATCTCCATACAATTGACAATCTATTCGTTTTCGCTATCTATACTACAATGCCACTTGTCTAGGGGGGCAGGCTAATACTGTCCTAATGCAGGACAAAGGCCTCTTCACATACAGAGAAGGCACGAGCATGATCACCGTGCTGGCTCGCGGCTTCAAACTCATACACCTTGGCAGGTACGACGATTGACATATTGAAGTAGGCTATTATGATGTAATAGGCTAATGTTACGGTGTAAATTTAAGCCCCAAGCAAGGACATGGACCCGTTTTAATCAGAAACATACATAGAGGAAGTCGCGAGTGAGCCAAAGAGAATAATGTATCAGGAGTGAGGGAGTGAGACGACGGATAAGATTTTAATTATAGAGAATAGTTTTTGATAAATACAAGATGGCGCAAGACGATGATATGGAGACGCGCCACATTTTTTTTTAAATTGGTATGTTTTTAAAGTTGATTAAGCATACAAGCTGTTTACTGAGAGCTCACAAACCCACAAATAATCAGCAAATGACCTAGACGAAGTCGCGGTAAAAATCATGTAAATAAATCCACCATGAGTATGTAACCTGAGCGCAATAACGCCACAATAATGGATGTGTAAAGGTGACACATTGTGTCTAGTCTCTCGAAGTAGACGCCTACGTTATCAGACAGTTTAGTCATTAGATATTATCTATTGAAAAGAAAATTTGAAACCTTTGCCCTTGGTAGTTCACGATAATAAAATGTGAACTTGGTGTAGACTGCGGTTTTTCTGTGATTATGTTTTTAGGTTCAGTTAAAACAAAGACAGTAATATACAAATTCTTTTACGTTAAACTTGATTAGCCCTCTGATCTGGAGTCCCTCGGTTTCACCTGCGTTATGTTAGGTTTTTAATTACTACTCCGCTTTGATGGATCATTGCGTGTTGTTATGTTGCCTATGTATAAGCTTTATTACTGAAAAGTTTTATGTAATCCGTTCAGTAGTTTTTATGTGGAAGAGTAACAAACACACATCCGTCTATAATTTTTTTCTGGTTTATGATATTAGTCACACAGCCAGCTGATCTGACCGACAAGTAATCACATATTCAATTAATAAAATAATTACATTTTTTATTCGTTATCGTGATGTTTAAATTTTATTATTATTTTTATGTTTGTTTTTGGGTACGTATCAAAATCCCGAATTTTAAAAGACCGAATTTTAAAATACCGATGGACGAAACCCCGATAATTTAAACGCCGAATTGTTGCTTGGTCGAAAGTTTTAAATCCCGAAAGTTCATTTGCCCGAAAGTTTAAAATCCCGAAATTTAAAATCCCGAAGTACAAAATCCCGAAATTGGGTTGGTGAAAAAAAAATACATATTAGCTGACCTACTGAATATGCATACAAAATTTGGTAAAAATCGGTACAGCCGTTTGGGAGGAGTAAGGTAACTATCATTGTGACACGAGATTTTTATATATAAGATGATATTATCTGTCGGTCTCTCATTCAAGCAAGCATGCAACATGCAGCAGGCAGGGTTTCTGGGACGGCTCCGGCACTGCGGGCCTCCGGCGGCCCCACGCGTGCTAATCGTCGCAGACGGCTTTCGCTCACCACCGCAGCTTCGGCTTGTTGGCCGGCTTCGCCGGCCAGCCTCAGCCACGGCGGCTCGCTCGCAACCGCCTGCTCCTCAGCCCGCGGGCCGCCTCACCCCTACGCGCCTGCACGATTTTAAATAACACTCTAGGGGTAGGACAAACAAGACTACGTGGAGTCGGTTTTGCAGCAATTCGGTTCTGTCACTAACTTTTGTTGCACAGCATATTAATTTTTTAACTAACAATATTATTTTTTGGGACAGAATTTGAGATTTCATCCATCGGTATTTCGTCCATTCGGTATTTCGTCCATTCGGGATTTCGTCCATACAGGATTTCGTCCTTTCGGGCATTTGAACATCGGTATTTTGTGTTCGATATAACGACTATCGGCATTTAAAACTTTCGGTATTTTGAATTTCGGTGTTTTGGACGTCGGTATTTCAATCATAGGTATTATGAACTTTCGGGATTTTGATACGTACCCTTGTTTTCTGATGTTAACTGTAAAGTTTCAACAAAGATCTATCCATCGACCCACACAAACTTTGACATTTATATTAGGTCTTTACCTATGAAATCGCCGTTTTGTATGAAAAAATTTAAACGATTTTTTTAATGTATTTTTTATTTGTATTAATCGAAGTAATCACCCGTGCATCAATGCATCTTTGTCAACGCAGTGGCAGTTTATTGATGCCCTTCTTAATTAAATCAGCTGCCCGGGAGGCAACAAATTCTTCTAAGGCATTTTGCACTGCCTCTCGGGCATTGATTTTTTTTTCCCCGCCAAGAAGTTATCCAAATTCTGGAAAACGTAGTAGTCTGTAGGCACAAGGTCTGGTGAGTAAGGTGGATTACGGAGAGCTTCCAACCCCAGTTCTTGCAACTTGGAGACCGTCCGCTGTGCAGTATGAGGTCGCGTGTTGTCGTGCAGGAGAGGCGGAGAGGAGCGATTGACCAATGCTGGTTGGAACTGTGCCAGTTTCTCCATCATTGTGTTCAGTTATTCACAGTACACATCTGCGGTAATGCTCATCTCGTTTGGTAATAAGTTGTGATGAATCACACCGGCGCTAGACCACCAAACAGTGAGCATCACTTTTCTAGGGTTAAGGTTGTTAAAGTGCTGAACCAGGATCCAAATAACTTGCTGAGCGCTTGATTATCGCTTGGTTATCAAACAGAATCCATTTTTCATCGCAAGGAACAATGCGGTTCAAAATTCCTTTATTTGTGTGCCTGTTGAGCAGTGCAGGGCACGTCTCTACGCGTACTTCGCGCTGGCGATCATTGAGTTCGTGGGGCACTCATGTCAACCTTTTTTTCCTTGCCAATTTGACGCAAATGGACCAAAATTGTTTTGACGCTTACGTCGAAAGCTGCTGCTAATTCAGCCGTAGATTGTGTATCATCATCTTCCACAGACGCCTTTAACTCGTCGTTGTCAATCAAAGTCTTCGGAAGACCGCGGTGTTCATTTTTCAGGTCGAAATTCCCAGAACGGAAGCGAGCAAAGCAATAACATGTGGTGCGTTGGTTTGTAGTGTTAGCTCCGTAAACGTCGTTGATGTTGCGTGCCACTCGCCACGACGGTACTCATATTACGTAATTACTCGAATTTTTAACGTGTCCATGATGACGAAAAAGATTGAAATGCGGTGAAAATGTAACACTATTCATTAAATAAATGACTACTTTTGGAAAAAGAATTCCATGTTTTTGAGAATTTTTAGCCAAACAAAAATTATAATGATTTGAACGGCAATTTCATAGGTAAAGACCTAAGGATAATCAAATCACTTTTACCAATTCACTAAAGAGTTTTTACATCTTCAAAACTTATATTCAAAGCTTATGACGAAAAAACCGGTGAGGGCCATTATCGGCGCCGTCTGTCAGATTCAATGTAAAACATTCCAAAATCAACAACTACTAATAAATTAATTGTGACTGTCAAATAATAACAGACAAATAATTAGCAATAAATTAAAATTGCGACTATAATTTGAGATTCAAACTATCCTATCTCTCAAGTTGGATCGAACTGCACATGGTGTGCGAATTTTATTATAATCGGTTAAGTGGTTTAGGAGTCCATTGAGGACAAACATTGTGACACGAGAATTATATATATTAAGATTATATAAAAGATAGTCGTGTTAATTAATTACACATTTAATAACTCAAGAATGGCAGAACCAATTTGGCTAAAAATTGGTGGGGAGGTAGCTTAGAACCAGGGGATGGACATAGAATACTTTTTATCTCCTTTTTTTAGTAACCAAAAATCTAATATAACGCGCGTGAAACCGCGGGGGACTATATAAAAAAATTATACGAAAAAAAACCTTAAAAAAATATGTTTCTTTTCGTAAAATAAGTAGTTTATATCTTATTAGCACTTTTAAATAATTATTTATGATGTTGAAACTATGAAGCCCAGAATTTAGTTAGTATTCCCAAAAATCATTCAAGTTGTTTTAAAAAAAGTGAGCCGTCACGGGACGCCTGGCAGATGTGAAACATCGACATTACATCAGTGCCACACAGTACACAAGACTGTGATTGTATATATACACCATCAAATAGCGTGGCGACGCGTCGCCACGGCATGCGTCGCCACGCCAGAAATTTGTTTTACGTGCGGCTATAGAGGTTTCACATCAACAGTCTAGTACGACTGTAAAAGGTATTATGAGTGCTGAGAAACGTCCATTTAGTTGAACGGTAAACGTCGTTGAGCCAAAATCTTTGTTTCAACGCGCTTGTATCCATTAAGGAGTATTGAATAATTAAACATACGACATTGCTCTTACCCATAGCAAATACCAAGATTATAATATATATAAATGTAGACTGGAGGATAAACTGACCAGACCATTACGGAATATTCATATAAAATTTGAATAAAATTCATCCGACGGTATTTGCTTCGTGCCTCAACATACATTATGTCGTCACGACTTTATTCTATATGATTATTCATATTCTTTGTTGCACATAAAAAAATGCATACAACCTTAAAGCAAAACTAAAGTAAAACTTATGTACAATGGCGAGCTTAACCCGGAATTGAGTTTTCTACCAGCAAACCAAAATGCCGGGCCTGTTGGTCTAATTGTTAGTGACCCTGACTGCTAAGCCGGAGGTCGTGGGTTCGATTCCCACCCAGGACAAACTTTGTGTGATGAGCACGATTGTTTGTTCTGTGTCTGGGTGTGATTTTTCTATAGCTAGCTATCCCCCGCGGTTTCACCTGCGTTATATCAGATTTTTAGTTACTAAAAAAAGAAGATATAAAGTATTCTATGTCCGTCCCCTGGTCCTAAGTTACCTCCCCACCAATTTTCAGACAAATCGGTTATGCCGTTCTTGAATTATAAAATGTGTAACTAACACGACTTTCTTTTATATAGGTATATAGAAGAAGATATGTATGTATTTATAAATTTTATAAAGTATGTCTTAGTTTAGTTTGGGATCAGATGACCGTGTGTGAGTTGTCCCAGGATATTTATTTATTTAAAGCTATAGAGAGATTTGCAAGATTTGTAAAGAGGTTTTCGGCCAGTCGATGTCGCTGTCTTTCAAAACCGCCCCTTTGTATTTTGGTCGAATGCCTTACACAATTTATTCATATCATCGACGCCGGCTGCTTTGTGTTTAAAAATGGGGTCTCGTCACATCTTGTCAACAATATGTAATTAAATTCGAAGAAGGTTTTCCCTACTTTAAATATTTTTTATATGAAGAGACAGGCAGAACAATGGGGGAACTCGTAACAGTATTAAGGTTTTGAGGTCCATTATGAAACAATACAAACAACTTAACTTCACAGAGGTCTGTGCTTTTAGTACATGCACCATTTCTATACCTTAACCTTTCGATCAATATTAATAATAGTAAACCTTCGAACCTTTGAAGGATCTTCTTCTTAATCGTGACACTCTTGACAGAGCGGTCGTGGTCATCGTGGTAAGTCTCCTCTTGTGACACGTTTGACGGCTCGCCTCCACCACTCCCTGACGGCTGCTCGTCTAGCGCACCCGTGCAACGGGCCTTCCATTGCCGCCTTTATTTGGTCGGTCCACCTCATGGGTGACCTTCCTCGCGCTCTGGTACCTTCCACTCTGCCCTGCACCACTTTTCGCTTTATGGACACATCTCCACGTCGAGAAACGTACCCAAAGAAGGTGAGAATGCGAGCTTGGACGATGGAGGATAGACGCTGCTTGATGCCGAGTTCCTGGAGTATAGAAACGTTGGTGCGGTGTTCGGTCCACGATACTCCAAGCATTCTTCATGGCATCTACCCTCTTTTTCTCACTTTCCCGTAGGGTCCACGTCTCAGCGGCATAGAGAAATATGGATTTGAAGGATAAGTAATATTAAACCTTCGAACACACGTGATTCGAGACACAATAAAAAGTCATTGGCAGTGCGTCAGCCGGCTGTCGCTTGGTCGACGAGAGGTTAACTTCCCGCATTTGAACTGACGTTTTTGGTCACAGCTACGCTCCGGTAAGTTGTAGCGTAATCTAACATAACCTATAACGTTCCTGGATAAACTAAGATTAGATTATTCTAACAAACAAACTTTCAGTTTTATAATATTAGTGTTTGTACTTCCAAAGACTTAGTAGTCGACCTAATCTTCCAAAAATACATCTTCTTGGGAACAGACATCCTTTGAGAAAACGTAATTCATGTCTGTTTATTTCAGGAATAAGAAATTGGAATCGTAATCAGAAACATTTCATACCTAATTTAGTTATTACCGATGAAAGAGTATTACGAAATCTTCGGTGCCTACACCGTTCTATTTTCATTGAACAAAATTGCCTAACACCCACTGACGTGTTATTTGTCGAAAATCTAACGAAAATTATGGTTAAGTATAATTAAACATATTTATAGGTTTTATAAATATCATATTTTTTTTTTCTACTCGTATACAAATTATGTGGTTAACTATCTGATTTGATCAAGGAGTCCGAAGGTACTAGAACTACATACCTAACAAAATATCGTAGTCCAGTCGTGTTTGGTTTGAATTAAGATGTTCTTCCACCATGACCGATTTCGAGATGTCATCACACAATATATATTTTTTTATTTTAATAATAAATTGGAACTGCATGTTGTGGAAAAAGTTTCTTGACCCATGGTAGCGCCTTTTATTATTTCCTAATATTAATAATTAGACCTCTTTTTATCTATTCTGTCTTGACCGACCTTCACGCTGCCGCACGCCTGACGGCTGTCAGAAGCCATAAAGAAAAAAGAAGAAAATTCCGCCATGGAAGATCCGCACGTGAAAATGCAGTTTTCACGTTCCTGAATTTATTTAACGCGCCTACTTAATTCCTACTGTATTGCAACAAATATTAACCGCTGTGATTGACCGCCCGCGGGTGTGATTGTTTGTGGACACAGAGACAGAGAATTCCAGTGTTGTGCTTCAAAAGCCTCCAAAAGGCGAAGAAACATCAGGCGCCATTTTGTTGAACATATATACGAGGCAAGGAGACAGCCAGGTAAGGCGCACCAGCGTGCAGCGTACTTTCTCTCTAATCCCACAACATACATCCCGGTTTGTTATCACCATAATTCTTTATTTTCTTGGCGATTATCAGCCATCCTTCTTACAGTCATATTTCGCAAATCGTCAAATATATTGTGGTTTTTACCCACCATTTTTTGGTCCTTCGAGCCGGATTCATATCCATTTCTCTTTTATTCCGCGTAAGTATCTTCTAGAAGTACTTACCTAGGTAGTTGTAGCATCTAGCTGCACTCCTAGTCTATTTACATACCCATTACGTGGTTATTTCCCGCACCCCAGTAGGTAATATACAATTGCGTAGCTACCTACTGATATACCTTAATATAATTACTCGAACTATATAGTGGTCTTATAAATACCATATTTCAAGCACCATTAGTTCAACCGCCTTAAAGTTTGTTGCCTACATAGGAATTACTAGGATTTACCGCCGCATAAATACTTAGGTATTTTTGTTGTTCTTATATACTTAGGTATTTTTGTTGTTCTTATATACTTAGGTAAAATAATACTTAGGTATACATTTTAGTTTGTTTGGTTCATTAACCTACATAAACATGTCGCAACAAAAGAAACTATGCATTTCGGAAGAAAAAGAGTTAAAAATATTAGAAGCTAAACGCAATACTTTATTTGAGCGTATGCAAGACATTTTTGAACGCTCCAAAACCGCAACTTCTTCCGATATTAGTAGGGAATCATTTCTTAGTTATTGTATGACAGTAGATGTTATTCGATCAGACTTTCATACATTATTAGACGCTTATAACTCAAAATTACTTTCAATTAATCCTGATTCCCAGCCGAATTATCAGTCATACACCGCATTCGAAGATCTTTATTGTATCGTGAAACGTATACAAAGTCAGTTAGATGACAACCGCTCCACAGCGCCAGGTGGCGGTTGCGCGAACTATCGAGCACCGCGTCTACCTCCAATTGAACTGATGTCATTTGACGGTGACATACGGAACTGGCCATTATTTTATGCAAGTTTTAAATCAACAGTGCACGATAATGTCTCTCTGACAGATGCCGACAGATTGTACTATTTGATAGGGAAACTGTCGTCGAAAGCGCAATCCGTGTTTGCAGGTGTCACGCCCAATGCTAAGAATTATCAGGTTATATTTCAGTCACTTGTTGACCGATATCAGGATACTCGTGTCCTCGCGTCTACTTACTTCGATCAAGCTTTAAACCTTAAGCTGACCGGTCCCGCGTCTGTTTCGAATTTTCAGCTGTTTATCGATAATTTTGTCACCGCAGTTAATGCCCTTAAAAACTTAAAATTAGAAAACCTTTCCGACTTTATGTTATTTCAACTCGCAATAAAAAAGTTCGACACGGAAACTATTCGTGCTTTTGAGATTGTAACGTTGCACGTTAATTCTGCTATTAAAATAAACAAACATTTAATTTACTCATAAACATAATCAGAAATAACTGGCAACATTAAAATAAAGTGGATATGGGAGAAGTTGCTATGGCAACATAATAGGGGCGTAGACACCACATGACAATCGTACGTGATTGGCTGCGCTTAATTAGTTCCAGAATCTTCGAAAAACCTCGTTTATAAGCCATTGCAGCGTCATTCTACGGATACAGACGACCGAGCACCTTGTACTAAACATCTTCACGCTGTTACCTCATTATAAAAAATAGGACTAAAGTCTATTAATTTTATAATCTATTTTATAATATATTTCTAATTAAAATCAGTGTTGTGAAAAACCCCAGACGGGTGAGTGTTGCAAATCCAACTATTTTAACTGCTATTTTGCCGCATATATCTACTTGTGTTATTTCCAGCGGGCTTTGTTAATTTAAATAGTAACGATTAAATTAGTTGTTGTGCTATGAATGTTCTGGATACGACGGCTAACTTAGATAGCTACCTACTGCCTATCATTCTAAATTTTCATAACGATAACCGTTAACTGTATTAGTACCTACCTATCTATTCTCTTGTTTTAAATATTGTTTTAAACAATCTGTAATACAGCCTACAGCTTGCTACCTATTATATCTAGTGGAAGATATCCAATTCTATTATAGTGTACTTTTAAATGTGGATGCAGAAAATTATACTTAACTTTTCTTCATCCACCCACATATTTGGATATCATCCATCCTTTGTCTCTCCGAGCCTTTTTATTGTAACGCGCCCCTAGACTGCCTCATCTCGATAACCAACGGAGGCCAGCTCGCTGCTGTCTGCGTGGACCTCTGGGTCTATGGTTGTCGGGATGGGCAGTCGGGAGTGTGTGACCGGACACCATCTAACCGGATCACCCCGACTGCATTCCAGGGTTCTACCAACACCTTTACCTTCACCACCGGCGCGTCTACCCGCGCTGCTCAGCGGACGACTACGGTTCCAAGAACACCTTTACCTTCACCACCGGCGCGTCTACCCGTGCTGCGCAAGCGACTAGAGGTCCAGGAGCGGTTACTACTGCTTTCCACCGCCGTGTTCAGGGGAGTGGCTGGACAACCCTGCAACGCGCTACGGGACCCTGGCCTACCTCCAGTCTCCGCTACCTACGCCTATAGGATCTGCAGGACAGTAGTGTTCCATAGGCGGTTTAACTTAACGCGATATCGATATCTATCCGACTCATCCCGGCTCACCGGCTTTTCTAATTTTAAATAAATTTGTAACATATTTCCATAATTTTTTATTTACTTCCACCACCGCTAGCCCTACCTAACGCTTAACGTTACAAGATGACAGAACGTAATCATAAAATACCTACAATAGATAGTTTTGTCACCTTTATCAAAGATCAGTGTCGAATATTTCAAAATACGCAGCCTAGTTCGTCTGGCTCGTCTAGCCTTATTGACAGTAAACAAAAGTCGAATAAATCGCGAAATAATAATAGTAGTTCGGTTCCTAATCCGCAATCTTACGTAGCATGTTCGGATTCTAATAATAATAATAATCCGCTCAAGTGTCTATGTAATAATATTGTACATGATCACTTTTATAAATGTCCCGCTTTTAGTAAATTAACTCCGACTGCTCGTTTTAAATGTGTTAAAGAAAGTAAAGCTTGCGTTAACTGTCTAAGTATTAGACACAAAACAAGCAACTGTTCTAGTAAAACTAAATGCCGCTCATGCAATCAGGCTCACCATACTTTACTCCATTTCAATAAAACCTCGCCGATACCGGATGAACCTGGTAACCATGTTAAAGTAAGTTCACCTGTTGTTACGTCACCGCAAACGCAGGCCGTCCGTACCACAGAGTCCGCGGCTCATCCCGAAGTATCGTTATGTACTACATCAGCCGCACACACACGCGAGCATCGCCCGCGCACTTGTCACGTTCAGCGCGAAGCTACATCGCAATGTACGGCGGCGTACACAACGGTTTTGCTTGCTACCGCGCAAGTAATAGTATACGATACTCATAACACACCTCACATAATTCGTTGTTTACTGGATAGTGCATCCCAAAGTAATTTCATTACTTCTGATTGTTTGAAACGCCTAGGATTGTGGAATAACTTTAAAAATACAAACATGGTAGTCAAGGGTATTGGCGGTTCAGAAAAATCATGTAAGGGTTCCGTAGATATTAAAATACATTCGCGTATTAATAGGGATATTAATTTTAACGTTTCTTCACTTATAGTAGAACGTATCACGGACACATTGCCGAATGCTTATGTGGATATGTCCTTACTTAAACACCTCGAGTCATTGCCGCTTGCAGATTTAGACTTTGCGCAGCCGGGAAATATCGATGTTTTGATCGGGGCTTCAATATTTCCGCACTTACTACTATCTAATATTGTACGTAGTGAGCAATATAATTTACCTCCCGCTATTGAGACGGTATTTGGGTATGTGGTCATGGGTACCGCACCCTGCATCACATACTCCCCATTATACTACGTCTTGCTGTTCTGTTCTTCAAGAAAATAATATTGATTCTCTCCTCAAGCGATTGTGGGAGCTTGAAGAAATTTCCGCACCGCCCTCGCTGAGTCGTAAGGACCTCGAGTGTGAAGAACACTTCCGCGCTACCACTGTTCGCGACGACAGTGGCAGATATATTGTGGCGTTGCCATTTTGTGGCGACCCTTATTCGCTAGGCGACTCGTACGCTGCTGCGCTTAGACGCTTTTATTGTTTAGAACGCAAATTTAATGCTTCGCCTAAATTTCGCAGCGCTTATAATGACGTCATACGTGACTACATAAATAAGGGTTTTTTGAGTCCAGTTGTAATTGATGAGAATAATTCTTTTCCCTCGTATTATATCCCACATCACGGCGTAGTTCGCGAAGATAAGACCTCCACTAAACTTCGCGTGGTTTTAGATGCTAGTTGCCAGACTACATCAGGTCAGTCGATTAATGACATTTTGCATGCCGGCCCTAATCTACAGGGTGATTTATTTAACATCATAATAAAGTTTCGACTTTTCCAAATTGCTCTGTCAGCTGATTGCCGCCAAATGTTTCTCAATATCGGCGTTCGCGAATGTGACCGTAGATTTCAAATGGTCAAGTAACTCTAAAGAGGTTCTCGCGCAAATACCTGATTCATATAAAGCTTTTACAGACGTTGAATTTGAAGGATCTGTGCATAAGGTTCTTGGTATGCGCTGGAACCAATCCAGCGATAGGTTTCATTTTCAAGTCGCACCTCCAGATGATAAGTGCACCAAACGCACTATGCTGTCCACAGTGGCTCGACTATGGGATATAATGGGTTTTGTGGCTCCCACAATTTTGTACGCCAAGCTCTTGATCAAAGAACTCTGGTTATCAAAGTGTGAGTGGGATGCCGTTCCTCCCGACCATATTGTCACTGCTTGGAAACAGTTTTGCATTGAACTCCCCGTGCTCCATCAAATTATTATACCGCGTCATCTTGGATTGGTCGATGGATGTATTGTTAACTTAATAGGTTTCGCTGATGCCAGTGAACGCGCTTATGGCGGAGTCGTATATTTGCATGTCCGCATTGGTTCCAACTACTCTGTGCAATTAGTTTGTGCCAAGTCCAAGGTCTCGCCTGTCAAAACTATTTCGATTGCGAGACTGGAGTTGTGCGCGGCCCTTCTGCTGTCTCAGTTACTCCGCAGAGTTCAAGAGACAGTTTCGCCCCACTACCCTATTAATAAAATATTTGCAATGACTGACTCTAAAGTAGTGCTCGCTTGGATTTATTCATCTCCTCACCGCTGGCAGACTTTTGTCGCCAATCGCGTTACAAAAATAATTGAATTAATTCCTTCCGATTGTTTCAATCACGTCGCGGGTATTGAGAATCCCGCTGATTGCCTTTCTCGTGGTGTTACTCCAATTAAACTTCTGCATCATCCTTTGTGGCGTCATGGCCCTTCTTGGATGTCCCATGATCCGTCGGAGTGGCCTATACATCCATTTGACCATAATGCAGAGGACGAGGACGTACCCGAACGGAAAGTTATCTCTCATCCCGTGATTGTTGAGGTTGCGGAATCCCCGATTTATGCACTCGCATTGCGCATGTCGTCGTGGTCTAAGCTACTACGCGCCATCATTTATATCTGTAGATTTCTTAAGCTATTGCCTAATGGAACTTCTATTTCAAGTACTCACCTTGAAGTTGCAGAACATAAATTATTGCGAGCTATACAAGCTATTTATTTTAGTAACGACATACAAAATTCGAAAAATAGTATGCCTTGTTCTCCCGCGCTCCTTAAACTCAAGCCGTTTCTCGACGAGCACGGCATCATACGAGTTGGCGGTCGTCTGTCAAATTCGGACGAACCTTACAACTACAAGCATCCTTGCATTCTACCGCGTCATGATCATGTGGTCGACCTTCTTGTTGATTTTTATCACAAAAAATATCTCCATGCAGGTCCAGAGTTGCTTATGTCCTTACTCAGGCATAAATATTGGATTTTAGCTGCACGGCGAATAATTCGCCATAGAATACATAAATGTAACGTCTGTTTTAAATTCCGTCCGCGTCCTGTCTTTCCACTCATGGCAGATCTACCTAGCCAGCGTGTCAATCAGGTCGATAAGGCGTTTACACATACCGGGTGCGATTACGCAGGACCACTGCAGTACACGCCAGTTCGCGGTCGAGGTGTTAGAAGCCGTAAAGCATGGCTATGCATTTTCACATGCTTGACAACGCGTGCAACACACATTGAAGTTGCGACGGATTTAAGCACGGTATCATTTCTAGCAGCCCTAAAACGATTTCTTTCGCGACGCGGCCCTATACAGTGTTTATATACAGATAACGGCACTTGTTTTGTGGGTTCAAGTTCTTACTTACGCGATCTTTATAAGTTTCTCAATAAAGAGTATCGTACTCGTCTTGAGGAAGAACTTTCCATAAATTACATTGATTGGAAGTTTATTCCACCTGCTTCACCACATTTCGGTGGATGTTGGGAAAGCATGGTCAAGGTAGTTAAGACGCATCTCTTCAAAGTTATAGGTCAACAAATCCTCTCTTACGAAGAGCTTTTAACGGTCCTTGCTCAAATCGAGGCGTTAGTTAACTCGCGTCCGCTTACAGCATTGAGCAGTGACCCTGCTGAACCATCCGCGTTAACTCCTGCGCATTTCTTGAGCACAGCGCCATTGTCATCACTTCCCGCTCCTGAAGCAGACTCTTCTAGCCTGCTTCAGAGACATACTCTGCTCGATAAACTCGTGCAGTCGTTCTGGCAGCGCTGGCGCTCAGAGTACCTTCATCAACTGCAGGCTAGATCCAAATGGAATAGTCCGGTATCGCCTATAAAGGAGGGTACGTTAGTCATTATCATAAATGATAATTCTCCGCCCCTTTCATGGCCATTAGCCATCGTTGATAAGTTACATACATCTAAAGACGGTACAACCCGCGTTGTTACCGTGAAAACCGCGAAGGGTAGCTACATGCGCCCTGTTGTACGACTCTGTCCGCTACCGACACAGTGAGATCTAGCTTTAAGTTGGGTCTCCTTTTAGTTTAGGTATTTTGTTTATAATTTGTTATAATAAAGTTAATTTAGATTAATTTAAATATTTTAACGCTGTTTTAGCCTGTGGATAGGTCATGCGGTAGTACACCTAACATAGCTAATTCAATTTTCTCTTTTCAAAGGCAACCCTTTAAGGCCGGGGGGAAATGGTAGCGCCTTTTATTATTTCCTAATATTAATAATTAGACCTCTTTTTATCTATTCTGTCTTGACCGACCTTCACGCTGCCGCACGCCTGACGGCTGTCAGAAGCCATAAAGAAAAAAGAAGAAAATTCCGCCATGGAAGATCCGCACGTGAAAATGCAGTTTTCACGTTCCTGAATTTATTTAACGCGCCTACTTAATTCCTACTGTATTGCAACAAATATTAACCGCTGTGATTGACCGCCCGCGGGTGTGATTGTTTGTGGACACAGAGACAGAGAATTCCAGTGTTGTGCTTCAAAAGCCTCCAAAAGGCGAAGAAACATCAGGCGCCATTTTGTTGAACATATATACGAGGCAAGGAGACAGCCAGGTAAGGCGCACCAGCGTGCAGCGTACTTTCTCTCTAATCCCACAACATACATCCCGGTTTGTTATCACCATAATTCTTTATTTTCTTGGCGATTATCAGCCATCCTTCTTACAGTCATATTTCGCAAATCGTCAAATATATTGTGGTTTTTACCCACCAACCCAGTTAAGTCATGTGGCAAGATAAATAGACCTAAGCACGTATTTTGGCTTAGCTGCGTTCTGTCTCTATCGTGCACTTGACGTTTGGCAGTTCTGTAACAGTGAGAGGTATAGCTAAGCCAAAGTCAGGCTTAGTAACGTCTTTAAATCTCACCAATATTGTCCAGCAGTGGTTACTTACGATATGTGTGCATATGTGTTGTGTTGCAGAAGCAAAGGGCGCTCTTTGATTTGTTTTCAATATTTGTTTGTAAATCGACGCAGTGCCATCTACTTTGACGCAACACTGAAGCAAAGGTGTTAAGATCAGGCCACCATTATTCGTATTGTGTGGTTTTTGTTTACTTCTTTCACCAGTTTATCAACAGTTTACAAACCAAATTTACTGCGGCATAAGCATTTCATTTTTCTCAAAAATGCGACTAAGCCTACAATAAAATATACAGGATGTCCCACGTCTATGCCACACGGAGGGAAATTACCTTAAATATTGTGGATAGAACATTTTACTGAAAAAAGACATTAATTGAATTTTAATAACATTTTTAACTGTACTCCTAGATATTTTAATAAATACATAGTTGAACCGGGAATCGAACCTGTTACTCGTGAAAATGATATTATATGAGAAAATTTAAAATATGATGAAAACTTCTGATTAGTATGATAAAACTACAGAGTGATTATTTTTTCTCGTGGTACCAGTTCGATTCCCGGCCCAACCATTTAATTATTAAAATATCTATGAATGCAGTTTCCGGAAAAATTCCGGTTCCGGCTATTGTATCGTAAACACGTATGTCAAAGTCCTCCGTGAATATTTTCGAAAAACTAGTGTAAAAAGTGGTTAATCGCATTGTGTGGGCGCATTCCATACCAATAAAGAACTGACAGCAAGATTAGTGGAAGTGTTCAAGTGCAAAAACAGTTAGTTTTGCCTAAAATTTGCAAATAACACCAAGCAAACATAACCTTCAATTGTGAAAAAATCAGTTATAACCTGTCAAAGTTAGTCGCAATCAGAAGTGCCAACTTAATCACCCACCGTCATTGACAGCAAAGTTTTAGTGTTACTAGCTAATAAAAATACACCATAGCCAAATCTGTGTTGTCATAACAAGAAAAAAAATACCATTAAAAATGGAAAAAAGTATGGAAATATTATTATCCAAAATAGACGAAAAGCTAGAACAACAAACTATGCTCATAACAACATCAGTAACAAGAAATGTTATGGAAGCTTTGGATGACAAACTGAAAGAACTCATGGAAGAGAACTCTCAACTTAAAACTAAAGTATCAACATTGGAGAAAAAAATATATTCTATGGAAAAAGAAAAGCGAGGACAGAATTTAATTTTTTTCGGAGTTCAGGAATCTGATAAATCAGAAGCCGAACTGGTAGACCATATTAAAGAAAACGTAATCGAGTCAGGAACACATCTAGACAGCCATGAAATCACTAACGTAATTAGGATTGGTAAAAGGTCCGACAACAAAAACCGCCCTGTTGTGGTTTCATTTGCATCTTTAAGGAAGGAACATCTGATTTTAAAAAACAAAACCTGTCTACCCCCCTGCATCACTGTAAAAGAAGACTACCCGAAAGAAGTGCTAGTGCTACGCAAACAGTTACAGCCACAAGTGGAAGAAGAGAGAAAGAAGGGAAACATAGCTTTTTTGAAATACGACAAATTAATAGTAAAAAAAACCAAAGGTAAAGTTATCGATAAAAGAAAAAGAGAAGACTCAAGCTCACCCAATGCATCATCACAGAAAAAATTAACTGGCAAGGCAATTTTTCTTCACAGCCTACCAAAACGGCTTCAAAGGAAGTTGCTAAACCAAGCATAAGCATACTCAACTATGTTGAACGAGGAAGATCAGGTCCAGTAGTCTCATCAGATGAGGGCCAAAAAAACCAGTAAATGCCATTATTTCCACAAGCCCAAGAGAAACAAAACCAGCTTCTCTTCAACAAAACCGACTTAGCAAAAAAGAGTCTGGAACCGGACAAATTATAATAGAACAACCAACACCACAACTAACAAAATGTCTCCCAATACGGTTGGTCCCCGCGGGAGTACTAGACCAAAACCCTCCAACTAAATCACGCATAACAATCAATATTGCAACACTTAATACAAGAACCTTAAGAACACAGGAAAGTCTGCTGGAACTAGAACAGTCACTAGAGGAAATAAAATATGATATTCTTGGAATAAGTGAAATGAGGAGACTGGGCGAGAAAATCGAAGAATACGAAAACTACATCTTATTCCATAAAGGAGAAATAGCGGGTCATAGAGGCGTAGGATTTCTAATAAAAAAATCCCTGAAGCAAAACATTCTGGAGCTAATAGGAATATCTGACAGAATAGTGATAGTAAACCTGAAACTACCGTGTTATGAAAAAGTTTGGACAATCATTCAGATATATGCTATACAGAACAAGCCGTAAAAGAAGATGTTGAAGATTTTTATAACAACCTATCTGACATTACAAAGAAATATTACAAAAACAACATCGTAATCATGGGAGATTTTAACGCTCAGATTGGCTACAGGGAAGCAGGAGAGGAACACGTACTAGGAAGGTTTTGCCAAGGGAAGAGAAGCCCTAACGGGCACAGATTACTTGAATTTTTACTACAAAATAATCTCAAACTGCTCAACTCACTCTTCAAGAAAAAACACAAAAGCAAATGGACCTGGATTTCACCCGATGGCAAATACAAAAATGAAATAGACTTCATTTTAACAAATAGAGCAAAAGACTTCAATGACTTACAAGTTATACAGAATTTAAACTTCAACACTAACCACCGAATGGTTCGGGGAAGCCTAAAGATGTATTCAACTAAAAAATCAAGGAAATTCATAACAAATTCTAAAACCTTACTACCAGAACAGTACGCTAAAAATTTTGAACCGTCCCATCTCATGACACTGTATTAAATCACCAACTCTGATTTGAATGTCCGAAAAAAGTATGATTACTTACACCAGAAACTATCAGAAATTAAGACAGTAACAACGAAAAAGGACAATAACGTATTCAGTGACAAAACTATGGAGCTGTTAAAAGAAAGAAAATCACTAATTCTTAATAAAAACAAAAATAAAGAAAACCTAAACAGAATCTCCAACCTTAGCAAACAGATTCGGGAAAGCATGAGAAAAGACAGGAAGTTTAAAAGATTGAAAAAATTAGAAGAAACAATCAAAAGAACAGGTGGAACAAAGAAAGCTTTTAAGGAGTTAAGGGAGCATGGAAAAGAATGGATTCCTAGACTTAATACTACCAAATCCGCTCAAGTTACAAAACGGAAAGAAATTCAGAAATTAGCTACCGATTATTACAGAACTCTTTACTCTAATATGGATAAAGTCTCAAAATTAAAAACCAGTGAGAAACCACCATATATATACAAGGATGTACCCCCAATACTTACTGCAGAAGTACAGAGAGCCATACACTCACAAAAATTAGAAAGAGCTCCAGGGCCAGACAAAATACCAAACGAGCTGATAAAGGGCATGGCGGAACAACTGACTCCAATCCTAACTAAGATATACAACGACATACTCAAAACAGGCATCATACCTAGTCAATGGGGAGAGTCCGACATAATTCTCTTACACAAAAAAGGGCCTAGGGAAGTCATAGATAACTACAGACCAATAAGTTTGATCTCAAATGTCTACAAGGTATTTGCCAAAGTAATCCTAGAAAGAATCACAAGAACTCTAGATGAAAATCAACCGGTAGAGCAGGCAGGCTTCAGAAAAAACTATAGCACCATTGATCACATCCACACTATCAAACAAATACTGGAAAAAAGCAACGAATACCAGAAACCCATCTACATAGCTTTTATTGATTATTCCAAAGCATTTGATAGCCTGAATCATAAATGCATTTGGTCATCCTTAAAAGAGCAAGGAGTAGACAATGCATACATTGAAATACTCAAGAACATCTATGGTATAAGCAAGAGCCGCATAAAACTGGAATCAAAAGGCGACCTTTTTCCCATCAACCGAGGCGTAAGACAAGGTGACCCTCTGTCCCCCAAACTATTTACAGCTGTGCTGGAAAATATTTTCAGAAGACTAAATTGGGATGAATATGGTCTGAATATCAATGGCAGCCTCTTGAATCACCTTAGGTTTGCTGACGACCTTATATTGCTGGAAGAAGACCCACGCAAACTACAAGCAATGGTACAAACGCTAGCTAACGAAAGCAAGGAAGTAGGCCTAAAAATCAATGACGTCAAGACAAAATTGATGACCAACTCTGCAGAGGTTACCATAAATTTAGATGGAAAAACACTCGAATATGTGCAAGAGTATGTATACTTAGGTCAAATAATCGCCCCAAATGATCAGATGTCTAAGGAAATCAACAAAAGAATAGCCTGTGGTTGGAAATCATACTGGTCTCTGAAGGAAATAATGAAAAGTAAAGAGCTGAGCATAGCTATCAAGAGAAAAACTTATAACACATGCATACTTCCTTGCGTCACATATGGCTGTGAGACGTGGTCTCTCAACCAAGACCATAGAGAGAAACTTGCAAAGTGCCAACGGGCGATGGAGAGAAGTATGCTTGGCATAAAACTCAGAGATAGAATTTCCAATTACGAAGTGAGAAAAAAAACGAAAATTTCGGACATCCTGACCAGAATTGACCATCTGAAATGGGGCTGGACAGGCCACATGTTGCGCTGCCCAGCTAACAAGTGGAGCAAGCAAGTGACCCTGTGGTACCCAAGGGATAGCATCAGAAAACAGGGTCGCCCAGCGAGAAGATGGGAAGACGACATCCGCCTGACCTTGGGTCCATATTGGACAAGGGTAGCAATGGACAGAAAGCAATGGAAACAGTTGGAGGAGGCCTATGCCAAAAGGCACACTGAACTGAGGGATTTACTTTAAATCTATAATTAATTAATATAACTAACTTAATATAACAGAGAGCAAAATGTACACCCAAAGTTTGGAAATAAATGGCTATTTTATTTATTATTATTTATTATTATGAATGCAGTTTAAATTGTTTTTAAAATTCAAATAATGTCTTCTTTCAGTAAAATGTTCTATTTACAATATTTAAGGTACTTTCCCTCCATGTGGCATAGCCGTGGGACGCCCTGTATTGTGTTTTATAATATTTTGACCTCCTTCACGTTTTTCAACAATGTGGGAAGGTCAGTCCTATTGCGTCGCATGGCTACTTTCAATGTTTTCAATAGATGTAAAAAACACTTTCTTGCAAAGTATGTTTTTATATGGGTTTCGTGGTTGCAATATAATGGAGACTTGGAGGAGCACGTTGGAAAAACAAATAAATAATCACGTGGCGACTTGGAACTCGAACTTACTTCTTTTGTTTATGACGGTTAACAACGTGCGTTTGTATAGCATTGTTCGCACGTGTACAGAAGTTTAATATAATAATTCATTTAATAAAATAAATAAATAGCAAATCAATAAATAATAAAAATAATAAAAAAGCTGTTTATTTCAATTAAAAATACAGTTTCGAACAATTCTTAACTTAAGCTTAAACATAGAAAAGATTTTACAGTTAAGGAGTTGCTATTCCATTACAATTCAATAAATGTCACTTGAATATGTTATAGGTCTGTCTTTTATTTTTGTTTTCCAGTTTACTAACTATGTGTTTTGGCAACTTGTTTAGTATTCGGGCAAGACTGACATTCCATACTCTCTCACCATAATTGTTATGACATTTTAATGTATTGTGGGACGATCTAAAATATCTTAGACGTCACTAAAATCCTGTGCCTCGGAAAGCACGTAAAGCCGTCGGTCCCGGCTGTCATTCAAAGAACTTTGACCCGGCTGTCATTCAAAGAACTTTGACAGTCGTTAGAAAGTCTGTACAGTCTAACCAGTGGGTATATTCTCGAGGTGTCAACCAGTAGCTGTGGTGGAGGTCTGATAAGCAGTCGCGTGAAACACTACCAGTGTTTCAGCTCAATCCGATTACGCTGGAGGCTGCTGACCCAAACATTTAAATTGAAAATACTTTGCGAAACACTGTTTCTTAAGATACAGGATTTCCTAGTTTAAGAGGCATAGTATAATTTATTGTGTACAGATTTCCGCAGTAACCAAAAAATGTATGTCATGTAAATGTTTTTAGTGTCTCAATATTATCAGTATTTTTGGAAATAAAGAATTATTATACTATAACAAATTAAAGTAATACGAATCACATTTATGATTACAAACTATAAACAATACACACATTCTAATCTGTATAAGTAATCGCTATAAATACGTACAACCTTTATATACTAATGCTAGGTCTCAATAGTTCAAAGCAGTTTTGTGGACCATTATAATATTTAGATTAGGTATATACTGTACTGTGAATTAATAAAATAAATAAAAAAATTGCCACCGCCTTTTACTAGTTTTCCAATGTAAAAAAAACTCTTTTTCAAAGGCACTTTAGAACGTCATTTACAACAACCAAAGATAAATACCTAAGTCTAGTTGCCTAATCCCAAAATGATGTTTTGTATGGAGAAGAATGGTCAAGAATGGTTACTGTATTAACCCCCTCCCGCTCGTAAAATGAATTTCTGCTACCCCCATAAATGTGACACCTGGAGCAATGTTGCGGAATGTTTATAATAGTTACCGTGACCCTGGAACATAAAGGGCAATCGAAGGAACATGAGTGGGTTTTAGTCAGTAAGAGTCTGACACAGAGGCGTCTCTAGCCCTTGTGGCGCCCGTGTGCAACCAGTACCCTGGCGCCCTCTAGTCTTGTAGGAGCGGGGTCAAAATGGAATACTAACAGTTATATTTTCAAACGGAAATTCGGATGCAAATAGTGCAATTTTAAATGATGTCAGGAAGCAAAAAGTTTTTTAGAAATAATAGCCGATTTACTTCATGTTTACATAGGTATTTATTCAAAGATGATTGATGATTCCAATATTGTATCATAGGCTTATTTCGCAAAACTACGGAGCAGCGGTAAAACAAAAATTGCGGCACGCGTACACAAGCCTTTGGAAATGACCGCCGCACGTCCCTGGGAATTGCAATTTGAACTTTATAGCATTCTAATACCGCCGAGTTAGCAATGATTGTCGGCGTGTTGTCAAGCGAATCAAAACAAACAGGTGCCGATGCCGGCACGCACCTTTGGTAGCGATGCGAGATCGCCGAATCCAGGCGGCGGCCGAATTGATGTCACGACAGTCGTGGACAGGAACCGACAGCGGCGCCTCGAGGTGGCCCTGCACAAGTCCGAGGCCATGTGTTTTCATGGCCATCGGCACTGGCCACCTCCGGGGTCTCAGATAACGATGGGAGGGGTTCACATCGGTGTCGAGTCGACGATGAAGTACTTCAGACTTGTCCTCGACAACCGATGGAACTTCAAGGAGCATTCCGACGTTTGGCCCCCAAACTGGCAAAGAATGGGGCTGCCCTCAAGCGGCTCCTGCCAATCTGGGTGGTCCAAACGCCTCCTACCGGAGGCTGTACGCGGGGGTCGTACGGTCCATGGCCTTCTACGGGGATCAGGTGTGGGCGCCCAATTTGGCTCCGGCCCGGCTTCTGAGGGCGTCCCGGAGAGTCATGGCCATTTGGATGGTGCGGGGATACCGCACGATTTCCTGCGAGGTGGCGAGCCTCCTCCTAAATGTATGTGGACAATATAAATAAACATTTTTTCCTTGCCGGCATCCCGCCGTGAGATCTGGAGGCAACAGTCCTTGCACACACGTACCAGTGGCGCGTGAAAGTGCAACGCCAGGGCGAAGTCCCGCTGCTGCAGTTGATCGCGGCGCGGTGCTCCGGCGAGATCTCATGACGGAATGGAGACAGCGACTGTCGCAACCCAGGGCTGGGCACGCCGCAGTAGCGGCGGTATGACCCCTCTTTGAGGAGTGGCTGGAGAGACCTGGAGAGGTTTCGCTTGACACAGGTCCCCACCGGACACGACCAGTTCGGGAGGTTCCTGTGTCGGATTTGGGCAGAAGCGACGCCTGGGTGTCACCATTGCAGCAACGGTCACCTGGATGACCCGGTCAAACATACGGTGGAGATGTGGCCCGCTTGGGCGACCAACTTGTGTTCTCGTAGAGGCGATCGGCGGGGGTGACCTTTTGAGCCCTGCGCTGGTCCAGGCCATGCTCCAGTGCGAGACTAAATGGGAAGCCGTCACCTACTTCCGCGAAGTAGTTAAGCTGATGAAGAAAGTGGCAGCGCGCGCGAGGCAAAAAACACCAATTTAATCTTTAATTATCTGTTTTAAGACAGATTTCACGTCGAAACAAAAGTTATTGTGTAAATTTAAATAGAGTAGGAATAGGAGTAGCCTTGCATTGTTACCGCGCGCCCGACGTCGGCCATAACACGAGCGCGGGGTCTTTGAGAGCGCCGGCATCGACGCATCTTATGGAGGTGTCATAAATAAATATCCTGGGGATGGCTATCTGATAACTAAGCAGAGCTTGTACTACAGTAACCAGACAACTGATATATACATACGTATTAAATTTATAAATACATACATATTATAGAAAATTACACCCAGACACTGAACAATTAATCATGCGCATCACACAAGGTTTGTTCTGGGTGGGAATCGAACCCACGAACTCCGACTTAGCAGTGATGGGCACTAACCACTAGACCAACAGGCCCGTAAGATCACGTTCACGTTTAAGCCTCGTCCCCACTAGGAACATTTGTCGAGCGACTTGTTTCCCCGGTGACATTGAGCGATGTCGGGCGACGTCGGACGACATCGTCGCCGCGATATTGTTGAAACTGTTCCGTAAAGCTGGTCTACAACGACGGTACCTCTGAAACACGGTACGCGTCGGGCCGCGTACACATCAAAGATAAACAAGGCAACTTGATCATGGACTCTGCTTAAGGAACAGTTTCAAAAATGTCACGGCGATGTCGTACGACGTCGCTCGACATCGCCCAATGTCATCGGGGACACACATGTCGCTCGACAAATTTTCCTAGTGGGGAAGAGGCTTTATGATATACGTTACGTCCCCGTCCCGTCCGCGGTATGATCTGACCTTAAAAACGATCGATCGATCCGTCGCGTCGGTCGGCCGAGCATGGATGACCGTTTACAATCCCGAAACAAAACCAATAATCGGCTTTAGTAAGCATCCTCAGCACTCAGGCGGGTCGCTATTGTATTTCCAAACCACCCTTTACTGCACTGTTAATAATAATTAGAAATTCTTTTGAAAGTCGCAGGCTTCAATGACTATATACATACATATAACAGTATACATATTTAGATAGATGGATAAAACAATGTACTAGCTGTTCCACTCGGTTTCACCCGCGTCGTGACAGGTTTTTGGTCAACTGCTTGCACACCGTTTGATCCAACTTGAGAGATAGGCGATATTTTATTTAGATAACAATCATAGGAACGCCTGGCCGAGTCAGCTTGTCATAATATAATGTAAGTATACTTAGATGTAGATAGACGGATAAAATAATTTAAATATTATGTAATGAGTCATTTTGTCAAATTATCTTTCTATTTGTATTCATTATGTCATTATCTTTCTGTTATTACAAATTGTCAACATTATTTTATTTTAGTATAATTATAATTTTATCATTCTACTGTGGTCTCCTATAAGTGAAGGAGTACACCTACATTTAAATTTATGCATTTTTTGGCAATGTTTTTTGTATTTTCTTCGTTGGGAATCCTTAAATAAATAAATAAAACGATAAACTGACTGACTGACCGTTGATGGTATATCAATGCACAGCCCAAGCCGTTGGTCTTGACATAAAACATGCCGAGTCTGTTATTTGTAAAAAATCAGGTAACCACTAAGAATCGGTTTTGAATTCCAAACCTAATGGGGTACAAAGGGGTTGCGGAATGTTTATAATAGTTACCGTGACCCTGGAACATAAAGGGCAATCGAAGGAACATGAGTGGGTTTTAGTCAGTAAGAGTCTAACACGCCCTCCCGCCGCACCCAGGACGGGAGCAGTCATTGGATAATTTCCCACTAACCAAAAAAAAATGGGGTTCAAAGGGGGTCGAAGTATCGACAATTACCTAAAAAGCTAGTAAGTGAGAGATTACAAATAAGAACTCTCATACCAGTTAATAAACCTCTATGATCAAAGATACCTGTTTCATCCGTACTAATATTCTAGCATAAAGGCAATGCTGGTACAGTCCCTTATCTTCCCCATTATTGATTATGGTGATGTGTGTTACTATGACCTGAATGCAGATCTACTCAATAAACTTGACCGTCTTCTTAATAACTGCATTCGATTCGCGTTTAATCTTCGTAAGTATGATCATGTGTCCGCACATCGGCTAATCTTAAAATGGTTGCCCATCAGACAGCGCAGAGCGTTAAGGGCTTTGACTACCCTGTTTTCACTTCTAGACAAACCTAGTTCACCTTCCTATCTGACTTCTCTCTTTCAATATTTGTGTTCTGCGCACAGCAAAAATCTACGTTCTTCGAATAACCGTCTTCTACGATGTCCTTCTCACCGTTCTGGTTTTCCTTAAATCTTCTTTTCCTGTCCAAGCGGTTTTTCTCTGGAATGCGCTTCCTCAGAATATCAGGATGGCTAACAATCGGTTCACATTCAAAGTAAAAGCTCGAGAACATTTACTTAAGGAGTTGGCAGACTCGTCTCACAATTAATTTGTTGCATTTCTCCTTGTATTTATTTGTATCTCTCTTCACTTTGTATATATAGTATGTATATAGTATGTATGTATATATTTATGTATGTATTCATGTATTTAAGTATTGTATTATTTTATTTTAGTCCTGTTACTTTTCTGTATTTTTGCACCTACTATGTTTTTGTCTCTGCATCACCCTAAGGTAGACTGGTAGAAAATGCCTAAGGCATTAAGTCCGCCTCTGTACGGTGTTAGTACATAAAGTTTAAATAAATAAATAAATAATATTATAAATGCGAAAGTAACTCTGTCTGTCTGTCTCTTCTTCACGCGTAAACCACTGAACCGATTTGAACAAAATTTGGTACAGATATAGTCTGGGTTCCTAGAAAGGACATAGGATAGTTTTCATCCCGGAAATTACCTGGGAACGGGAACTATTATTCCACGCGGACGAAGTCGCGGGCAAAAGCTAGTTTAAGATAAACTGAAGCCACTGAGAGGCTAACTTGAAGACAGTGTTCATTCAACTTGGTCCGTATATGACAAAGTTCAAACTTGTACCTTACTGATTAAAACCCGGTCTACATTGATAAGCAATCAGTAGTCTGAGAAGTGAAGAGATCTTTAGTATTGCAAGACTGTGCCAAGTTAGTCTTAAGTAAAATCCATACAGATATTATTGATGCGAATGTAAGTCTGTCTATCTGGATTCTGGATTTAATTAAATGTAAAACTATTGAACCGCCTATATAGCCTGAGAAAGGACACAGGATAGTTTTGATCCCAAAAAAAAAATTGAGAAGTCAGCACTAGAAGGGGCCCAACAGGGCCAACGCCTGCCGGGGTTGCGGTTTATGCTAGTTACCGTGACCCCGGAACATAAAGGGCATTAACCGAAGGAACATGAGTGGGTTTTAGTCAGTAAAAGTCTGACACACACTCCCGCCCCGCCCAGGACGGGAGAAGTCATAATTTGATGATTTCCCACTCCCCAAAAAAATTACGGGTACGGGAACTAAGTACGGGTTAAACTATTAATATTAGATTACATTATTACACCTGTTTATCCTTCAACGATAATGTTTATATCTATTAGATTACACCTATTTTAACCTTCAACGATTAAGCGACAGCCGGCTGTCGCGTTGCTATTGTTTTTCTGTTGTATCTCGAATCTCGTGTGTTCGAAGGTATAAGTATTTTATAATAAAAAGTCCACAAAACGGAGAAGCTGCTAAAAAGTATGGAAAAGCTGTTTGTAATCTGGGTATAAATGCATCCCAGAGCTTTAGCATAGAAAACGTTCAAAAGGGAGAAACTTCTAAAAACTTCTGTAATCTGGGCCATGGTAAATAAATCCCTTTAGACAATTGGCTTATGAAAAGCTTCAAACTTAGAACCATGGTGTGGTACAGGGACACAGGGCAGCGCCATCTATCGCAACATTAAGAGACAATGGGTGACTAAATTATAAAATAAAGGGAATTGACTATCCAATCTGCATATTTGCATAATAAATATTAAATAATTTTAATACACTCAGTTACTACACTATTAACTGTGATGATTATAAAGAAAAGGAATAAATTGTAAACTCCAGAAAACATAAAAAAATAGCTAGTTCTATTAGCGCCATCTTTGTTGAGAATGGTTAAAATTATAACCGAATATGGTGCGAAGAAAGACTGTTGAACTTCCGACCTTACATTTAAACCCATAACAAAACAATATTGTTAGTAACGCTATCTAACGATTTAAACTAACACTAACTGTCAAAGTCCGTCTCACGTTCACTGATGATGGCTGTTGTTATAATCATTCTTGAGTTATCGCATAGATGGCGTTGTATGAAAAAAACTACTGTATTTAAAGCAAATAAAAACTGTTGCATATTTTTGAATACTACCTATTTTTAATTTGATTATTACGATGCCGACAAGTTATTGTAAATAAATATTTAAATTGTCAAGTCATAAAAAATAAACTCATATTTATTCTGTAAATAGGTTAAGTATATACTTACATAACACTTTTACACGTCAAAAAGTTTGTTTTTAGTCGATTGATCCTGCACAGCAAGAGAGAAATAATTAAAAATTCATTCAGAAATTTTAGGGTTCCGTAGTCAACTAAGAACCCTTATAGTTTCACCATGTCTGTCTGTCTGTCAGTCCTCGCTTAATCTCTGTGACCGTTAGCACTACAAACCTGAAATTTGGTACCAATAATAATATGTTATATCAATCACGTCGACAAAGTGGTAAAATAAAAATGTCTTATTTGGGTAGCCCTTCAATATGTAGGTAAAGTGGGAAGTGTTTTTTTTTTTAATTTAAACCCTAACGTGTGATATATTAATAATAAATAGGGGATAGATTTTTAAAAATTAAGAGGGGTTATTATTTTTTGATAATGTCAATAATTTCGGAAATAATCGCTCCAAAAGCAAAAAACAATGTGTGTGTCCCAACGCCTAACTTTAGATCTATAAGTTTAAGTAGAACATTATAAGAACTTTCTAGGATTTTTTTTAACTTGATGGAAAAAACAGTTTTTGTACAAAAAAAGACAAAAAGGTTGTACCTACTTAGTATCTCAACTTAACAAATATTAAAACAACAATATACGTAACAATATCCATACTAATATTATAAATGGGAAAGTGTGTCTGTCTGTCTGTCTGTATGTTTGCCTTTTTTTCACGGCAAAACGGAGCGACGAATTGACATGATTTTTTAAGCGGAGATTGTTGAAGGGATGGAGACTAACATAGGCTACTTTTTGTCTCTTTTTAGAATCACTCAAATAACGTGCATATCACCTCGTTATTTCAAAAACGGAGCAACGGTTTGTTTACCTCTATTCCTCTTCGAATTTGGCTCAAGTCTAGATTCTAATCGTCTCCCATCCAAGGACACCAACTTTTTCTGTGGAGGTTCTCGTAACAGCTCCATACTCAGTTTTCTAAGTCGGCCATGGTTACAAACACAAATGTCCAGGCAGAAGACTGCTGATGGCTGAATAAAGTTCGGAAGAATACAGCTGTCAATGCCCAACCAGGATGGTATTGCTCAAGGGTGGGCTAACGTACTTAGGTATCGATTTAACCTTTCGAGGACCAAGCGACAGCCGGCTGTCGCGCTGCTATTGTCTTTCTATTGTGTCTCGAGTAGGGATGTGCCGTATCGCCAAAAATGTATATCCGCGGACACGGATACGGATACGGATATTTAGTGTCAAGACTCGCGGATACGGTTACGGATCTTTATTTTCTTAGTCAATTGTTGTATGACCTTGAAAGGTTACTTAATTGTCAATCTATTTGTAAAACCATAATAACTGACAAGAGTCTTTTTGTTTTTAAATAGCTCTATGCTGAGACAAACGGAAAGAGAGTAGAGAGGAGCTTGACAAAAAATAAATTAATTAAAAATAATTTGTAATCCGAAATTGTGATTTATAACGTAATTATGACTATTTATACATTGTCTGTACAAACTATTCCATATTGTGACATTTACAACTATCATATAAAATTTTCGTGTCATAATGCTAGTTACACCTTCGAATCGGCTTTACTTTACGGCATATTCAGAGGGTCTGAGAATCGGCTCCTGTCTATTTTCCTTACCTCTAAGTAATAAAGGTTGTTTACCCTTAACATTTTTAACGCGGGTAAAACCGCGGCAGCAGCTAGTTGTTTTATAAAATTTTGGAATACTAATTTAGCATCATTGATAAATAATAATATATCCTTTCTTCTCTATTTATAGTCACAATTTGCATGCAACCATATTTGTACGCCTTTTGGTATAACATAGCGCCCTAATAACTTTAAAACCTTTATTTGATGAGTAAAGAATAAGTTTTGTTTTTTTTTACCGGAATAATAAACAAAAGCCTAGATTATTTTACTTACACTAGGCAAGTCTTAGGGCTCCCCCACATAAACAAGACACGATGTCGCGTCGTGGAAATCTACGATGAGCATCTTAAAAAACACGACATCGTAACGTTATGTGCCACGCACGATACACACGATGCCGTCGATACAGTGAGGTGGTGTTTTCTGTAATTTGTTTTATTTTTCAAATGTTTTGTCCTAATAGTAAGGGACAAAACATTTGAATCCGTCATTATTGAATTTTAAATAACAACTGCACAGAATTGCCTCGTGAGTTTCTAACGTCACGACGTCGTATCGTGAAACGACGCCGCATCGTTGTACGACGCGACGTCATATCTGTATATTATGTGTGGGAGGCCTTAGGCATAAACACCCTACCTAGATATTTAGCCCAAGATCCTGTACTAAAAGTTAAAAAGTAATTATCAGCCATTATATAGTTTCAATTTTTCTAGTTCCAATATTAAGCGTTGACTAGTAATAATTACTAGGCATAAATATTAGGCATACAACAAGTTTTCATTCATTTTCTGACCTACTTGTATTCACTGTTCTAAATTTAATGCCTAAATAAAAGCACATTGTTGGAAATTGTACCTTCACTCCACTACTGAGTTGGAAATCAACTTTACTTAGGCATCACATTTAGGTATCACCTAATATTAATTGGAATCAACTTACTAATAGACATGCTGGTTGCTTGACGATATTTTTTAAGATGAAGGAATCTACAATTATTTAATAATTTTTACTTTTTTTAAGTTACCTCTTTTCCGTTTCTCAGAAATATACCCTGCAGGGTAATCAAGGGTAAGGAACTTTAATACCAAGTGGAAGATGTTTAATTTGTCCAAATCTACGAACGGCAACTATACTATTTATAGTGGGTATACAGGCACGGAGTTGGGCGATGGAGGGCGCAGCGAAACGCGTGGAGTCGACTTAGGTGTCTTTTCTTTTTATTTATTTTTTCCCTTTTTCTCGAAGGGCTACTTTTTTGACTATAGTACTGTAATTGTTATACAATCAAAGCAAAAGTAAGCGAATTAGTAACTTAGAGCTAAACTTGTGTCTGAACTAAAAAATGTAAGTATTATTTGATATTATTTGGTATTCTTGTTACAACATCTATTTGTCTGGTTAATACTCACTGCATAAATATATATTATTTATTTGTTTACAAACTAAAAACTGTGTTCAATGTAGAACGAAGTGGTTTAAAAAAAACCCTTACATTGTGGCGACTTGAGGAATGGATGCATGCTGCTCAAGACGCTCGGAACGACCGGTACCCTATGGCGGATCCCTACGAACAGTATCGTCAACAATAAGACAACTAACTAGCTATCACAATCTTAATTATATTAATAGCAATCTAACACCAATACCACAAAATAAAACGTCGAATACAGAACACGAAGCCATTATACCGCCCATTAAAGAGTCCTAGAACAAAATTGACATTCAATTTCATCAAACAAATAATTCGACAAGTTCTTATCACAACTTTCAAAGTATTTTACTAACATTTAATATTTGATGGAATTAGAAACTCATCGAGGCAGCTCCACGGAAGTCCCTCACGGAATACTAAAATATAAATGATAGAAGATGCGCCAAACATCTATATTGAAAAATTCTTCGCTGTCCGATCATTGGAAAAGTTCGATATAAGACCCCGTCCTCGTTTAAAACAAGACTTTGCTTTTCTTGTACAATTCCACTTTCGGAATATTTAATGTAGACATACCCCTTTTCATCGTTTCCGAGAAGTTTTGGGCTCTTTAAAGATTCGTCCAGTGGAAATTATGCTCTGTTGGGAGTTCGGACGATATGCCACGGATCAGTACCGAGGCGCCAGGTGAATTACACGACTACAATAGGACGGAAAGACGCTTATTTAAAAGTATTCATACAAAAATGTTTATTTAAAACTCAAACACTCCATTGATGCGGTGTGCTGAAGTGAACTTTGTTTTTTTGAAGCATTGATTCGTCCTTAATAAAGCTGCGAAACACCAGTTTTACTTAACTCGAATTTAAAAGTAAATTCTCGTTAACGAGCAGCACCGGACGATAAGACAATAATATATGGAGGCGGAGGTCCATTGTCGCATTTGGCGTAGCGTAACAAATTGCGAACAATATTTCAAGGCTTAGTTGTTAGTGAAACTTAATCGCCTCTCGCAGGACACTCTCAAATTAAGTTTAATCGCACCAAGTGAGGGGGTCAGTTAAAAAAGAGGCCCCCTAATCAGGTCCGCGCGAGCACGCGTTAGGTACGCACTTACATAATGAAAGGGGGAACGAGGGAGTTAGAGGGAGCCTTAGGGGGCCGTCATCTGCGTACACCCTGTCCGGCCGCCCACGATCGATACCTATACGTGTGGACTTTATGTAAAAAGCCTCCTGCACACCCGGAGGACGCCGACCATAAGTGTCGAGGAACGAGTCGGCCCCAGGGAGAAGGCACGAAATATCTTCAATTTTCGAGAGAAAATTTTCCAATGCGGGGGCGAGTGCCCGCGGCGGAAGGGCTGTACGGCTCGCTCCGGACGCCTGTGTCCGAAAAATGCTCGAACCTTAATTGAATTTACAGATTTGCCTTTCGGAACGCACGCCTGGCTCGTACCTACGCTGTTTATTGCGACCGCTCGTTACGACTCTTTACGAGCAGCGCCGATGTGCCCGATAACTTTTTATTTATTTAGAAACTTTTTTATTTATTTAAATATAAGTATGGTGAAACAATAACGAGATTAGAGAAGGATTGCACTGATTTAGAGTTATGTTGACACAATATCTTCAAAGGTTTATACGCTTACGATTAATAAGAAGCTAGTTACAACCTTTCTCGGCCATAAGGGACTCATTTGGTTCAGTTTGCGACTGAAACGTATCGCACTCCTTTACTGCTAATGAAAATAATTTAATACAACCTTTACTACCGTAGTATTAAACCTTACTCAACTTTTGGGTACTTACCTACCAAAAATTACTGCTAAGTTAAGTTATTGACTCGTTCAAAAGGTCAGGTTTATACTTCATTGATTGTGCCAGAATACTACAACCTTATTCTTATCTAATACAATAATCTATTAACAGATTGTCAATCGTAATTACGTAATCTTTATGAAATACGTTATGATTAGTTTTAATTATCAAAGTATTCTTGAAAGAGCGTTTTAGAAAAATCAACATTTTCTTTTTAAGGAAAGCTTCAGTACTTAGAAAAACAATGAAGTTTAGAATAAATTACTCTTCAAAATCAGAATGGGATAGTAGAACAATATTTTGTTAAGTTTTACGATCGCCCTCTATAAAGGGTGGGATGGAAAAAGAAATGTCCACTGTCCCAATTATTAGTGGCGGTTGGGTCGCTCTCATTTGATGACGTCACTCGACGGTTCATTCAACACTTTTTGGTAAACAGACGAGAAAAGTGCGTTTCGTAGATCGCGAGTAACGAACGCGTTGTTAATGTACAAAAAATATGATTATTTTGTACTTAGACCTACACACTCATGCTGTGTGTGTGAATCAATAAAGCTATTATAAACTATCCACGAAAAAGTTAGAAAATACAATACTAAAATTGTCACTATCGAAAATTCAATATAGATCACTCAATACACCGAGAGATCAATCCCGAATGTTTATTTAATAAGTCTATGTAGTGTACTATTTTTATTTCCTGAAAAACTGAATTATTTTCATATGGGTACATGTGTGCATTTTCTTCAAAGATATTTTAACCAGAGGGCCTATAAAAGTGGCATTTTAGAATAAAAAAAGAAGACGAATAGATTGTCTTTATGGAATTGACATAAGCTTTCGCTAAACAATTTGACATCTCCATACATTTGACAATCTATTCGTTTTCGCTATCTATTCTACAATGCCTAGGGGGGCTGGGCAGCTGATCAACAACTTGATAAACTTATTTTTAAAAGGACTATACTCGTTTCAATACCTTTGTACAAGACAAAGACATTAAATTTGCTTACTAGCTATCCCCCGCGGTTTCACCCGCGTTATGTTACAACTAGCAATATTACTGTAAACTTCATGAAAATGAGATCAGTAGTTCACGAAAAAGTAAAAAACATTCACACACGCACACATAAAAACTTTAACATTTATAATATCAGTAGGATATCTAATGTTATACGGCTATACAAAGTTAATAAATAAAATTATTACTCTCGTGACACATTTCGCCACAAATTGGCATGAAAATATTTATACTTATTCTATACTTAAGCAATTAACTATAGATAACGATAAATTAAGTTTCTGAGACTCAATATAAAATTAGCGTTAATTAGTTAGACATTGGGCTCGGCTTGGGCTTGTAGAGTTACGCAAAATTTATGCAATCAAAATTATCAGATTTAAAGAAGACATTTTTATACTTTCCTATACTTGTTACTAATGTGAAAGTCCCAACTCTCCGTATATCACGCTTTCACGAATAAACCACTGCACTGGTACAAACTTTTTCTGACTTTTTGTATCGACTAAGCTTGAATACGTACCAAGAAAGAAAATAGTCTACTTTTTAACCCTCGATACATCTATAAAAGGAGTATTATAAGTTTGCCCGCTATGTCTGTCTGTGGCACTATACCTCTTAAACGAGTGAAGCTATTTAAATGCGGTTTTTTTTATTTAAATGTAGGTTCTTTAGCGCTATCAATTCAGCCATTTCGAACCTTAATAAGCGCGAACTTATAACCTCGGGGGAACAAAAGAAATTTTAATTGACACTCGCAAACAGAAATTTCGATAGCTTATATGATGCAGTAAATATTTTATTAGTTAACATACTGCACACGTTTGTGCAATTGCTCTTCCCCACTTTCTCAGAGCGATGGCATCGGCAATCTGAAATGGGTCAGGCTCAAGACCGCACTGGGGTTAAAAGACGCTTTCTACCTATAGGGTTTATTACTCTAGACACCATGCACTCAATGTATACACAAAGTGTGTATTTTCGTGTCCAATGCAACGTAATATGAATCCAATTCTAAAGGTCCGAGAGTAAAGTTTTGTATTACCCAAATAAGGCAATTGTTTTGCCAAATACGCCAAATGCTGTCGCACTGTTAGAATGAAGATTGTGTTAATGGTGCCGATTCCCTTGGTCACAAACTAGTCAAATTTTAAGTTATGCATCTTTCTCTTTTCATTTCTTAAAGAAAAGGACAGAAGATACAATTTAGTTTAATCCTGTCAAATTAGACAGCGCCGGAAGAAATTTGACTTATATTTAGACGCCATGTTTTCAAAACGCTTCTAAATTATCTATGGAGTGTCTAAATTTGACAGGACTTAACTAATTAATATATTATCTTCTTTCCTTTTCTTAATTAAATGGAAAGAGAAAGATGCACTTAACTTAAATTTACGTTCGTTTGTGAACAAGATAATCGGCACCAGTGTCACCTCATATTATTAAATGTTGATTGTTTATCAAAACCCGTTTTCACAACAAGTAGACATTTATTAATACTATCTATTTATTACTTCACACGCGTGAACGTCGATCTATCACTATAGGGGTATAGAGCGAGGATTTCCAAAAATCCTTTTTTATTCAATATTTTTAACAAAGAACACACTCTGCAAGTTACATGTCTCTAGGACCAGTGGTTTGGGTTGTGCGTTGATATATCAACAGCCACTAAATCAGTCAGTCAGCTTACCATTTTTTTTTTTGGTGAGTGGGAAATCATCCAATGACTGCTCCCGTCCTGGGTGCGGCGGGTGGGCGTGTCAGACTCTTACTGACTAAAACCCACTCATGTTCCTTCGATTGCCCTTTATGTTCCAGGGTCACGGTAACTATTATAAACATTCCGCAACCTGTCAGCTTACCATTTCATACAGATATTGGTGCTAATTCTCTTAAACACAAACTTAACTAAATTTAAGTTAAGTCTATCTTTCTCTTTCCATTTCATTAAGAAAAGGACAGAAGATACATTTTAGTTTAATCCGGTCTTATTAGACAGCGCCTGAAGTAAATCGACGTATTTTTAGTCGCCATGTTTTTAATCGCGTCTAAATTATCTATGGAGTGCCTTAATTTGACAGGACTTAACTAATATTTTATCTTCTGTCCTTTTCTTAATGAAATGGAAAGAGAACGATGCACCTAACTTAAATTTAGTTTAGTTTATGAACAAGAGAACCAGCACCAATGTCATACTAAAACAAATACGTCTAACATTTTGCATTTATTCGGTAACTAGCTTTTGCCCGCGACTTCGTCCACGTGGAATAATAGTTCCCGTTCCCGAGGGATTTCCGGGATGAAAACTATCCTATGTCCTTTCTCGGGTCCCAGACTATATCTGTACCAAATTTCATTCAAATCGGTTCAGTGGTTTAGACGTGAAGAAGAGACAGACAGACAGACAGACAGACAGAAAGACAGACAGACAGAAAGACAGAAAGACAGACAGACAGAGTTACTTTCACATTTATAATATTAGTACGGATACGATATTTTTAGAAAAAGATATTAAATTGTATGAAAAAAAAGTTACGCGCCACCGACTTCCAATTCGTGTGAAATGTGAGTTCGTGTGTGAGTGAGTGAGATCACTATTTAAACTCACTAGACCGTACTATGATCGTGCTATGAACGTATCAAGCACGGAATAAATAATGGTGGATTACAAAACTGAAATCGTAGAAACAGCATTATTATAGTGCTCTTTTCCCACTGACATAAAACTTTGGATTGAATGAAACAAGGAATAGTATTACATAGAATTCACGCTGACAAAAGCCGCGTGCGAAAGCTAGTAATTAAAATATACAGTCACAGAACCAACCAACTAGCAACCATTGGCCTATCCGTCAGGATCACTAACCACAAAACTGACATGATCTGTCAAAAATATAGTAAAAACAAAGAAAGTCATATAGAACTTCTATTTCCTGCATTCCTTATGACGTCATCACTATGGCCGTAGAAAGTGCAACCCGCATACCAATCGAAAGTAAAAGCTTACTACGGAATCGTGGCCTTCACGTGAACCCCCCTTTTTAGTGGGGGTTTGTGGGGGTTTCAATGAATGCAGTGGGAAGGGGTGCAGTTGCAACTCGGATGTAGAGATGTGCTGCTCCCCCCTACCCCCCACTTTGCTGAATCGCTAATGTTTATGATAACTGCTAGAAGTAGGTACACAAATGGGTTGTGCTGATATGAGAATAAAATGTCTTCTAAACTTCTAGTAGTTCTTTTTTTTTGTATTTATTAAGTTTGTGGAGATAAGAAGCGATTGTTTTCAATTGGGTAGTGGTTTGTAGGGACGGGTATTATTTTTTTAAGTTATCTAATGTATGAACTGTATAAAATGTTAATGAAGACCTATACCTTTTTCTCTGGATCACAACAATCCTTGAAAACTAATAAAATTTATTTCAATCAGTTATAATATTTTCTAATTACAACACAAAAATACATACCCACAAAAAAAGACAGTTCAAGAAATTGTCAATATTAGGAAAACCTCACCTCGATTTTAACTTTCAATGACAAGTGTAAAACGCGGCGCACAGCTTGTTATTTGCAGAATACTTGGCGCATTTAACAAAACATTTGCTTGTTCGATGCAAAGCAATATGAACCTTATTTTAATAAGTCTGGAGTATAGTTTGTATTGTTTAGGTAAAGCGAATATTTTTCTCAATACGCCAAGTAAAGTCACACCATTACTATTGCCTGTCCGAGTTCAATAGGGATGACGACAACATTAAAAAAAGGCATTCTGTTTAGTCCGTCTGATAGATCGGTCAAAAACACGGGACACGTATTTTTTGCTTGATCAAATTTATAAAAAAAAACAAAGATAAAGAGCAACAAAGTTTCGGAGTGGGGGCTTTTGACGTCACCGTCCTGCAAAATATGTATCTGATCGTGACGTCATGCGCAACTTTAACGCACTGTATCTTCATCATTCTTCGTTTACGAGAAAAAAGAAAAAATACGTGTCCACAATTTTTTGATAATCTATCTAACGGACTAATTACTTTTTTTTGTCGTCTCGCCTATTCCCTATGGTTGACACTTTACCACTCGTCAAAAACACAAGTTTTGCCCTCTGAAGAAGCAATGTAATAATTGTATGCATCGTAAGCTATGCATCGTCGGGTGCCCGTATTCGGGCTGATGACCATGTGTCATGCTGCTGCGTGCTGCTATACCGACGACGCAGCTGTATATGTCCAAACTGCATCATTCCACTAAGGTTGAGGAGTTCGTGGAATATATGCCAGTGAAGACCAATTGGACTCTGAGGGTTGTGCAGTTGAAGTCGCGTCACAACACCAATTTCAAGTCGTTTGTGGTGCGTGTTCCGACACAACATCTAGACACATTCCTCTAAGAAGAGTTTTGGCCGAAGGGTGTAATGTTTCGACGGTTCCGTGGAAGGTTACGTGATACTTCGCAGCGCACGACGCCGTAATTCGTGTTTAATTATATACGTGTATTATTGTATTTAGGTAATAAGCTTGATTCTCTTTCTAAGGGCCCCAGTTGCCTGAATCAAATAAATAAATTGCGACCAACTATCTTGGAGTCTGCTTCCGACGTAAAGCGACTACCTTTCAGACCTCCACAACCAAACAACTGGGCGACACAGAATCCCTTGGCAAGACTGGTCAGACTTTCTGACTTCTGGATGTTCGTAACGACTATCAAAGTTCAACCGACAACTGGGACCAATGCCTTGAAGTGCTTTCAGAGATACTAAGTGTCGGAGACGAGTAAGGTTCATACTAATTGAAAAAAGCCACACTACCACAGCCCGGATTCAAACCCACAACCGCTTAGCCTTAATCACTGGGCCATCACGACTTATTGCGCCATCAGGATTCTTAAGCAAAAAATACGCAAATTGGCAAGGAACATTCTCATTTTTTCCACCTTTAAATAGAAATGATCTCTAATGATATTTATTGATCAAACAATGAGGGTACAGAGATGACCGTATTAATATTTATAAAAAATCAACAGACGGACGTCTGAACCCCAGGGGCTGTATCCGTGTAGACACCCCTTTGGAGTCCGTATTTCTAAAATTGTCTACTTTCCCAACTGATTTGGATTCTTTTATTTTTGTTTCGGACGTTTTTTTTTTTAAATGTTACGTAGAGATATTTTTTTACTTAAGAATTTAATGGGTAGCTTTTTTAGGGGAAGCGTAAATTAGTAATAAAAATGCTGTGTGTTAAGGTAATGTGTACAGTGCAAGCGAAATTTAATATAAATCGTGACATGGCGCTACTTTTGCTTAACTTCTCTACCTTGTCTTACAGAAATGATAATTTGGATTAATACTTCCAACACACGTGACTTGTGACACAATCGATGTATTTTTTACTTCTTGTAAGATAATAATTAATGAGCGTAACGTAATACCTTGACTAAAACTTTTATTAATCCACTAGCTTCTGCCCGCGGCTTCGTTCGCGTTAGAAAGAGACAAAAAGTAGCCTATATTACTCTGCATCCCTTCAACTATCTCCACTTAAAAAATCACGTCAATTCGTCGCTCCGTTATGCCGTGAAAGAAAGACAAACATACAGACAGACATACAGACACACTTTCCCATTTATAACATTAGTATGGATAATTACATGATAGTGTGTATTATAGCACAACGGTGCTGATTTCCTTGTTTACAAACTAACCAAAATTTTAGTTAAGTGCATCTTTCTCTTTTCAATTCATCAAGAAAAGGACAGAAGGTACATATTAGTTTGGTCCTAATACAACTTCGCAGTCACCAACCAAAGTAGCCAAAAAAAGTACTAAAAATCACAAATCAACAAAACCAGGGGTCGCACATAAAAGAATTGAAAATAAAACCATCTAAATGACAACCCGTCCGTTTTAATCACCTGCGTTCGCCGGAAAAACGGTTCAAAAATCAATCGTGATTGAAGAAAACCGGGTCAGAAACGGAGAACACGGAATATATTCGGTTGAGTCGCCGGGCCGGCATCGAGTCTGCCGTACCTACCGATAGGACGGCGCTATAGCGCCGCACATGTAAAATAGCTACGACTGGCGAGAAAGTTACTCTACTTGGATTTTTAATTAGTTTTATTGATTTTTTTTTTGCCTTGGATTTGGTTTTGGTAGGGGAAATGTGGATTTGTTTTGGATGACTGTTGAGATTGTTGACTAGAGTTTTTAGAGGTTGAAGAAGTTTTTCCTCGCTTGCATGTCTAGTGCTCAAGCAAATCCATTTTCTAGCCCATTTTGTTGATTAAATACCTAATGTTACTAAACACTACCGCACTATTACTTTTTACTTTTGACTGACTTAAATTATGGCCTCACTTTCGTCTAACCAGAAACTTTTATAGCGAAAAGTAAAACAAAGATCGATTCGAATCACTTTATTTTTATCATCATATTATAGCTCACACATAACAGCAAAAAAACACCATGATAAAAAATAATAAACGATATTTGAATGATATTTACTTTGTAGAACTACCATTTTTACCACTTACAGCAGTACTTAACCAAAAAGCGTTAACAAAAACAACTTTAAACAAAACTCAAAACTGAAGTAGAGCATGTTGCAGAGCGTTCGATTAGAAGCTTGGTACTGGGGCTACTTCTCTGTTATATCTGCTCGTCCAAGATACATGCCTCGCATAGGCGCACTCGTGTTACCGTCCGCGTCCTGGCCAGCGGGGGCGCGGGGGCGCGGGGGCGCGCCGCCCGCCCCGCCCGCGACCTCCGAATCGCTCGCCGCACCCCCACCACCCCCGGCCACCCTGCGTCATCTAGTACGGCGACTAGCCCGCTAGGGTTAATTCGAACTATTCAAGACTATTTGAATATTTAAAAAAAATCGTAAGATTTTAAACTTTTGCGAGATTTGTCTTTCTTTTGTTATTCCGTTTTGTTTTGTAAGCTGAAGTGAGGGAAAGATTGAAAGACGTTTGGTTTTAGAGTTATCTGTCTTTTGAAATTCTTTTACCTTTCAACGACCAACCGACAGCCGGCTGTCGGGCTGCTATTGTCTTTCTATTGTGTCTCAAATCACGTGTGTTCGAAGGATTAAGATATTCGGAATTCAATAATAAGGAAGGTAGGTTCACCATCGCCACATATCAACTACCCTCATTCGAGCTAATTTGAAACCTAACCGTCAACCACCAATTTCAATATCACTTCGATAAAATAGAACTCCGGTTTCTTGAAATACAACTACTAAGTTTAGACATCTAACCTTGGAACTTTCATACCTCCTATCTATTGATAGATAGTTAATCTTAGTAACCAACTTTCTCAATCTTATTCTTATTAAGACATTGGTAGCAATGTCCTGTAAACTCTACTTTCCAACCGCACACCATTTTGGCAAACTATTACAGAGACGTTTATTAAACCTTCGAGACTTAATAGAAAGACAATAGTAGCGTGACAGCCGGCTGTCGCTTAGTCGTTGAAAGGTTAAAAACTAAAGACGAAATGGAACAAAAAAAATCGATAAAGTAATGTTTAAAATAAAGAAAGCGGAGACAGCCCTGGGTGTCCGGCTCGCAGCCCTGATTCTGTAGAACAGAGAGCGGCGTGCGTGCCTCGTTCGTTGTAAACAGGCAACCCTCGTAGGTACGTATGTCGGGCGGATGGACGCTCCCCCCAGAGAAAGGGGTGCACCCCCCTTCTTCCTTGTTCCTCCTTGTGCAAATTCCCTTGACGATGAAAATGCTCAGCCACATTTTATACAATTTCTAGTCCACGCGTCGAACGTTGTCCACACGTGTTTGTTTTCTCATTAGTAACGCTGAACATGGGCTGGTGAGGAATTTGCGAAGAAAGACAGGTTTTTACCAAACTGGCAAGGAAAGTTTGGGACTGGACTGTGTTTCTGAAATTTTGGTCAGTGGGTCGTCTTAATTTTGTTTAATTTCAAAGTGATGTTAATATGACAGGTCATCATAGAACTTGAAAGATTCTCAACTAAATTTAGCCCAATCAAACAGCGGTTTTCATAAACTATCACAAATTCTACGACCATATTAAGCCAATATCTAATTATCCAAAATCCACACGCATACTTAGAATCATTTTCAAGTTTAAAAAGCAACAAACTATTTCTTGAATGATACTACGACATATACTTAAAAATCCAATTCAACTCAACGAGGTCATTAAAAGTCGGATCGCATACTTCATCTTCCATTGGCGGGTCACGAGTTGCTCTTATAAGTCCCTTGAATACAAACTTGGCAATGGACATTAAACATGGATGGTAAACGCCTAATTTTTTTTGTTAGCTGTTCTGTCCCATCCTGGGCCAAGGTCCAGTCCTTCCTTCGTTCGCCATCCTTCCCTTCTTTAGTCCAATTGGGAATAATGTCTCATTTACTTTTCGAAAAGCATTCTTGAACACTTTCTTGAATTTACCTTACTACAGCATTCTTGAATAGTAATAAAGTATATTACCAGCGTCAAATGCAAAGAGATAAAAATAATTGAACGCGTGATACTATCTTTAAGCCACGCTTTATTGATCCACAAAATATAAATAAAGTTACGATAGCCCAACGCTTGTGGGGTCAGCTGTGAATCGACCGGTTCCAAATTCAGATAGGACCCCGTTTGAACTGCAGCGGTGAACTCAAATAATGGAAGGGGAACTCGCAAAAATATCCGGTCATTTGCATCGGCTATCTTAATACCCTTGGTTTGGTTGGCGAGATTTTAAATATACGATGGTTTGTTGCAGAATATAAATTATTAGGCAAAGTTCAAATTGTTTTATAACACAAATATTGTAAAATAATGCCACTAAGAATCGGGTCTGAACTATTCGTATAGAGTTTTTTTTATAAAATGATCACGCATTTATTATAATATTACAAACTTTCGACGACGTCGAGCTGCTGTCTTTCTATTGTGTCTCGAATCACTTATGTTCGAAGGTTTGAACTTCGAAAAATAACGATAAAACGATTTTTTTTCTAAGTTGCTTGCAGTTAAGTTTAGTTACTACTGATCTAAACTATCCCGTGACTTCAAATAAACATAAGCTCTACAAAACCAAAGAAATTATCAACAAAATAACAAACCGTCGAAACCTTCATGGGCGCAAGTAGTGACGACCCGCACCGTCATAAAAAATATAGACAAATAGAGTAGCGCCATTCACACATAATCGACTAATTCCGTCGTAAGACGAAGGTCGGTATGAATGAGCGGAGTTATTAAGTCTGTTGTTGGGAACAAATCGTTGCGGCCGTTGACTTTCAGTTTCATTCATTTTCACGCGAAGTTCGCCGCGACTCGGCTAAGTATTTGTGTACTTTCTTAGATAATTTTGTCCTTCTATTTCGTAAGTTATGTGAGTAAATTGAGAGGTTATTGTCATGTAAGTGGTTTAGAGAAATTGTGAGTGTATGAGTTTTGGAAATATTTTTGTGTTCTGTGGTTTTGACCAGATTTTTATGCAAAATAGAGGTTTCTTTTTTACCTTCTTAGAGGTTGAATTTCCAAAAATCTCTTCCGTTGTGCCTTTTCGTCTTTAAAAGCTTATATTGTGCGAATTTTTTCTTTTTGCGTCTAGCTACAGTAAAACCATAAAATAAGCTAAATTAATTTTGTAAATTGGTTAAAAAATACTTTTACACGTTATCGTTTTGCTTATTTTAAGCGAACGAACGGACCGTAGCGGGGGGCTGTGCGTTGTCTTCTAGGAAAAAGCCTGTCCTATTATGATAAAGATTTGTGGTATTTTTAGTCACTCGTGTGACATGTAAGTAAATGAGAATTACGAATTTTACCCTCGATATTAAAAACATAAACATTAGATACGATTTCTGGGCCTCAAGTCTGCTATTGCAATAGTAGTTTAACGATCGATTTTTGAGGAATAATGTTTAAAATTTTGACACATCCATACTAATATTATAAATGGGAAAGTGTGTCTGTCTGTCTGTATGTTTGTCTTTCTTTCATAGCAAAACGGAGCGACGAATTGTCGTGATTTTTTAAGTGGAGATAATTGAAGGGATGGTGCGTACCATAGGCTACTTTTTGTCTCTTTCTAACGCGAGCGAAGCCGCGGGCAAAAGCTAGTTTCCTGTACAGAAACTGTCAGAGTTGTCAAATATACGGTCAATGACTGGTCATTGAGACACGTTTTCAATGCTATTGCTATTATAGAGAGCTTTTGGCCGGTTTTGACAAAAATAAATCGCTCGTAACTTGATATTTATGTTTATCTTACTGTAATTAACTAGTAAGAGAATGTCTCAAGCTTAATACTATTCCAATAAGCTCCTTTTATTAGTTCCTTAATAAGAAGAATGGAGATAGCATATTGACAAAGCTTTAGATGAGGCAAAGAATTGTCAAAGGAACTCTAAGTGTAGCAGAGTAGAGCTGTATTTCTCTTAACTGTGGCCTCAATCTGTTTTCTACTGCATTTTATTGATATATTTGCCTGTGATCTTTGAGATTGCTTAAACACTGTTTGGAAAAAAGTACTTGTATTTAATATGCTCAGATCTCTTATTAGAATACAAGCCATTAACATTAGGTACCTAAAAGTTGTATCTAAATTGGATCTAACATGACACTAGAACAAAACTTAAAACATCTTTTTACCGACTTCACAAAAAGGAGGAGGCTATGTTCGGCTGTTTGTATGTTTTTTTTTTTTTTTTTTTTGTATGTTTGTTCATCGATTACTCCGTCAATTGTCAACGGATTTTCAAAATTCTTTTTTTGTTCGAAAGCAGATAGTTCTGAGGTGGTCCCATTGTCACCAAGTTAGGATCTGATGATGGGATCTTAGAGAAATCGAAGGCAACCCTCAAATTTTATAGGCTCACTTATTGTTTTTCGCATATTTTATGAAGTATCTTGTGTATTTGCGTATGGTTGTCACCATCTCAGTTAGCTGAGCTGATGACGGAAGGTACAACTCCTTAACAGTAAGAAGTTACTCGAACAGGCAAGGACTGTTTTAGTAAATTGTTTTGATGTTTGATAGGGCATTTGCCACATTTGGGCTCATGATCATCAAGTCATGACCTGATGCTGCAGTCAGGATAGTCTGCAGAGTAAACTAACTCCTCGACAAATAACAGCAGATATATCGTGTTTAGGCTCATTGAAAAGGGCTCGATGTGTGGATAAACGTACTGTTAATGAGGAACACCGAAGTACATAGAGACCTGATGCTGAAGCCAGGAGCATCAGAAAAAGTACAAACCTTGAAATTACAGCACAGTAGTCGTGTTTACTTGGGCTCATTTTAAACAGGACTAAATTTTAACTCGACACTAAAAAGTAAAAAATAAAAAACTTTTTACAAAAAAAAATAACCGACTTCAAAAAGTAAAATCTTAAAAATAACTTAAATTTCGGAAGTCGGTGGCAACACAAATTGACTGGCAGAAGAAAAGACACCGACTTCCGAAATTTAAGTTATTTTTAAGATTTTACTTTTTTTAATAGATGTTCATTGCCAAAAATATATAAAAGTTAGAAGAAACGAAAGCAGAAAACAAAATTGAATTGTAAGTGTATATCCGACATGACATTGCGAAAAAACAACACCGGATTTTGTTTATTACTTTATTATTGCCATAAAGTACGTAACGTGTTTTAATTATTATTCAATACAATGCTTATACTAAATAAATATTATTTCTTATTCATTCAGTACATTTTAAGGAAACTAAACTGAATGCGAGTTCCATTCAAAAATATTCTATTCATAGGGCCTATCTAGAGACTACTTTTCACAACCATAGTCTGAAACAAGCCCATAATTTTCTAAACTTACTAATATATTATTACTGAACTGACTAGCTTTTGCCCGCGACTTCGTCCGCGTGGCCGTTACCGTTCCGTTACCGTTCCCGGGGCATTTCCAAGATGAAAACTATCCCATGTCCTTATCGGGTCCCAGACTATATCTGTACCATTTCATTCTAATCGGTGTAGTGGTTTAGGCGTGAAGAAGAGACAGACAGACAGAGTTACTTTCGCATTTATAATTATTAGTACGGATTATTAGAGTGTGAACTAACCACCTAAGTTATCATTTATTAAACCAATTTTTTTTTTATTTATTTAACCAATACCGTATTCTTAGATAAGTCAGATGAAACACCAGCCCCGTCGTTCGCTTTAAAATAAGAAAAACAATAATGACGTGAAGTGCTGTTTTTAAACAATTGACAAAATAAACACTTAATTTTTTATCATTATTATTTAATATCTTTCAGTTCAAAATCGCCGAAATTAAACCACTTCAGTACAGATAAAAACATTTAGTATTTCGGACGTTTCAGTTTTTAGTTCACAACTTGTGATACAAGATGGCGCTAGTTTGCGTACTCTGTAATTGTTTCTTACTTGTTTAGTTTATTTTTCTGTGTTGTATTTGTGTATAAGTTGCATTTTAAAACATTCCTAAAATGAATAGACACGTTTGAAAATATAAAAATACTAGCTTCTGCCCGCGGCTTCGCTCGCGTTAGAAAGAGACAAAAAGTAGCCTATGTTACTCTCCATCCCTTCAACTATCTCCACTTAAAAAATCACGTCAATCCGTCGCTCCGTTTTGCCGTGAAAGAAAGACAAACAGACAGACAGACAGACAGACAGATACACTTTCCCATTTATAATATTAGTATGGATAATAGTCCACCGGTTTCGGGAACAGGGTCCAAGCTACCAGCGGTCGGCTAACTTTTAAGACTCTTTGCAAGTCAATGCGGTGCCGATTCTCTTATTCACAAACTAAAGTAAATTTTAGTTAAGTGCATCTTTCTCTTTCCATTTAATAAAGAAAAGGACAGAAGATAAAATATTAGTTAAGTCCTGTCAAATTTAGACACTCCATAGATAATTTAGACGCGATTTAAAGACATGGCGTCTAAATATACGTCAATTTTCGTCCGGCGCTGTCTAATTTGACAGGATTGAACTGAAATGTATCTTCTGTCCTTTTAATTAAGAAATGGAAAGAGAAATATGCATTTAACTTAAATTTAGTTAAGTTTGTGAACAAGAGAAGCAGCACCAGTGTCTTTGAACTCGAAAAATTTTTTTGTGTGTCTATAAATTTGTTTATTAGCACTGAAGAATATGTGTATTGAACTTAACTTTTCTAGTACAATCTTTCAGTGGAGTTAACCCTAATGACTTTCAACGACCAGCCGACAGCCGGCTGTCGGACTTCTATTGTGTCCCGAATCAAGTGTGCTCGGAGGTTTAAAATTAATTATTTGGACACCAAATAAAACATCGATATATGCACATCATCAAGTTGACAATGATGAGAATTAGCCTTTAGGTCTTCAGAAAGAGGTACAAAACCGAATGCAGACTATAGAGCAAATTTTAAATTTTATTTTTATTTTGTTTAGTATCACAACAGGTCAAAAATCCTTAACGTGTTCCGTGTACCGTATCGTGTTGTTGTACATATGACAATTTAACTTTTTTTACTTTCTTCTTTTATTTTTTCTTTGACATTATAATTGTATTTAATTGAGAATCTATTGAGTTCAATATAAAACTGTACGACATTCAATTGAAAATCGTTTAGCATATACTTTAAACCTGTGTATATGTAAAAATTGTTTTATGGACTAATAAATAAAATAAAATACAACATTTACTTACCTACTATATATTTTTTACCCAATAAACGAGTTTTGAAATGGTAGCGTTTAACTCTCGCTTGCTCCATAGATGGCGCTGTCCCGGTCCCCTGAATCACGCTATGGTTTCGTTCACAAGACCTTAATAACCAAAACTTTATAATGGATAACAATTACCGTGACCCTGGAACATAAAGGGCAACTGAAGGAACATGAAAGGGTTTTAGTCAGTAAAAGTCTGACACGCCCTCCCGTCGCACCCAGGACGGGAGCAGTCATTTGACGATTTCTCACTCCCCAATAAAAAAAAATAGGTAACAAAACTTTATAATAGGTAGCAATTTTATTTAATATTCTGGTACCTAATTGGTTTTAAATATCATACTACACAACTTTGGTTGCCAAAAGCAGGTTTCCAGTGTCTGTCAGAGAGCCAATGGTACTTTGCGTTCTCTGTATCGTCTGAAAAACTTCTTGCCTGCTAAGACGAAGACCATGCTTGTGCAGACTTTAATTTTCCCTTTAATCGACTATGGTGACGTGTGCTACTTTGACCTGAATTCGATCTTGTTAGATAAGTTAGACAGAATCCTTTATAACTGCATTAGGTTTATTTTCAATCTGAGAAAATATGACCATGTCTCTGACTACAGGTCTAAGTTAAATTGGTTGCCCATTCGCCAGAGGCAAAATTTGCGTGTTCTAACTACGCTTTTCTCTTTGCTACATTGTCCCACCCCTCCTTCTTATCTTATATCTCAGTTCCAATTTTAATGTTCTTCGCACTCTAGAAACCTGCGCTCTTCCAATAATCTTCTTTTACTTTGCCCTTCTCATACTTCGGATTTAGTTCATTCTTCCTTCCGGATTCAATCCATTCTTCTCTGGAATGTGCTTCCTCTCGATATTAGGACGGTTAGTAGCCGTTATGGATTTAAGCGAAAATTAAAGATTCGTTTTCAGAACAAATGAGCAGAGTCTATTGACCAGTCACTACATTCTTTGTTATGTATGTATTTATGTATGTATTTATATTTATTTAAGTAGTATATACTTTAATATATAAATAAGTAGGTAATTATGTTTATTCTTTTTTAATTTTAAGTTCCATTTCTTTTTTTTTCTTTTTTATAGAGCACCTACCATGTAATCTCTGCACCACCCTGGGTAGACTGGTAGAGAATGCCTAAGGCATTAAGTCCGCCATTGTACATATCTGCATAAAATTAAAATAAATTAATACTAGAATGTACATTAATACGAAAACATGCGACAAAACTTTGAGGAAGTGTAACAAACTAAAACTAAGATAACTAACTCAAAACGGCATGAACTACTCCATTTTAAATTACACCAACTAGTGGAAATTGAAAGTTGAAAGAACAAACAAAGTTATTTAAAACAATAGTGTCGGTTGGATAGCAAAAACTTTGTTACCCCATTTGAGATCTAATCGCCTACGACAACAGTTTGTATACTTTTTGACAATTACCTAAACAATTATATAAATAGTTTTGTTTTTATTTACTGATTCCAAACTAGACAGAGATACTTTGGTAACCAGATAACTGTTATACAAGCTTATTTCTATTTAACTCGGTCGCCTGGAGGACACCGTCGAGCACACGGTGGAGGTATGCCGCGCATGGGAAGACCATCGACGTGTCCTCGAAGAGGCGATCGGCGGCGGTGACCTCTCGCGCCCGGCGCTGGTTCAGGTCATGCTGCGGGGCGGGACGGAATGGGATGCCATCGCCTCCTTCTGCGAAGCAGTTATGCTGGTGAAGGAAGCGGCGGCGCGCGAGAGGCAACGACGAGCCTCTCGCCCCGGACTAAGACCCAGGCGAAGACGTCGACAGTCGCAAGACGACTACGGCCACCTTAGACGCGGTTCTGCAGATGGCGAGCGATGGGTAGCTCGCCGCCCGGCTAGGACCAGGACCGCGTCGACGGCGCATTAGTGTTCCACGCGCGCCTCAAAGAGAAGAAGTCAGCACTGGAAGGGGCCTTCAGGGCCACGCCTGCCGGGGTTGCGGAATGTTGCACCCAGGACGGGAACAGTCATTTGATGATTTCCCACACACCAAAAAAAAAACTATTAGACTTGCTGAACTTCGTACTGCCTAACAGTTGATTCTTTAATTTATTAGTTTTTTTATTACTTACTTATTCTGCTATTCCAGACGCGACACGATATTTATTAGTTTTGTTTTATTACTTCTTTATATAAAATACTAGCTTTTGCCTGCGACTTCGTCTGCGTGGATTAATAGTTTCCGTTCCCGGGGAATTTCCGGGAAGAAAAGTATTCTATGTCGTTTCTCGGGTCCCAGGCTAATCTCTACCAAATTTCATTCAAATCGGTTCAGTGGTTTAGGCGTAAGGAAGAGACAGACAGAGTTACTTTCACATTTATAATATTTGTACGGATAGTACAGATTATTACGAATTGTTTGTATTGGACTATATGAAATTGTTGATTTAAGACTTTTGCAGGCATTTTTTTTTCGAGTAAAAACCATACTCATTCTTCAAGGAATATTAAAAATAAAAATTAGCGAAATCGGTTCAGCTGTTCTCCAGATTTGAGCTTAGCTACACATTCAGTGATTCATTTTTATATTTTAGAAGATATCTCATCTTCTGGATGGTTGGCAATTACTTAAATACATCATTAATTCAAATACTAACATGTAAGTGAACATTTTCACATTTTTCTCTCGCATAACATCAGGCACTTATTATTTTGCGCCATTCAACAGCACACACATCACAAGCAGGGTCGGCAGTCGTCATGATGAATACAGCAGCCAGGAGTCACTAACCATTAAACCATCATTCCAATATAACCCACTAGCATCCGCCCGCGGGTTCGTCCGCGTGGATGTCGAAATTTCTATCCCCTATTTACCCCAAACGGTTTGAATTTCCAAAAATCCTTTTTAGTGGATACCTCCTTTTTACAAATAACATACCCTTCTACAATCTATATATATAAAACGCTTCCGTTACTGAGTGACTGACAGACAACGCATAGCCGAAACTACTGGTCGTAGAGAGCTGAAATTTGGCATTTGTGTTTGTTGGGGGGTGTAGGCGCGTACTAAGAGAGGATTTTTGGAAATTCCCCCCCAAAGGGGAGAAAAGAGGGATAAACTGTTTTTTTTTATTTCTCAATGGATTCACCTAAAACTTTGCATGTAGGTTCCACCAGTGAAGCAACTGAGCACTGCGAGAGGATTTTTGGAAATTCCTCCATGGGGGAGAAAAGGGGGGGGGGGATTGTTTTCTTTTATTTCTTTATGGATTCACTTAAAACTTTGCATGTAGGTTCTACCAGTGATGCAACTGAGCACTGCGAGAGGATTTTTGGAAATTCCCCCTCATGGGGGAGGAAAGGGGGGGAAATTTAATGTCTTTATATCTTTATATGGATTCACTTAAAACTTTGTAACTAGGTTCCACCAGTGATGCAACTGAGCACTAAGAGAGTATTTTTGGATTTTTTTTCTGTCACCAGGCTGTATCTCATGCACCATGATAGTCGGATAGTTATCTGTTGCCGCTTTAACAACATCTTTAGCCTATAAGTGCCCATAACTGGGCAAAGGCTTCTTCTCACGTAGAGAAGGTTAGAGCATTAAAAATCACTTGCTTGCTAAAGGCGGATTGCTGATCAAACTTATAATTTGAAATTTAGGTTTCCTTACGATGTTTTCTTCACAGCCTGTCAGTGGTGTCGAAATCTATACTAATATTATAAAGAGGTAAAATTTGTAAGTTTGTAAGTTTGTAAGTTTGTATGTTTGTAAGTTTGTATGTTTGGGGTAATCTCTGGAACTAATGAACCAATTCCAAAAATTTTTTCACTGGCAGAAAGCTACATTATTCCTGAGTGCTATAGGCTATAAATTATTTTTATAACATGTATATTAACCGAGCTATCGCAACTTTTGTCTAGCAAGTCTGAAAAAATTACCTCATAAAACAGAATTATTTGCGTGCGCTGCCTAAACAGTTGCTTAAAATTAAAAACAATGTATGGCAACTTGGTTTGTCTTAATTATTTCTACAAAAAAGTCCGCGATACCATATCTCTATCTTTTATATTTTATCTTTTATACTTCTTTTATTGCATTAAAAAAATGATTTTTCGGCATACTTACGTTCGGTTGATTATTTGAGCAACAAAATATTAATTCTTATGAAAATAAATTATTTCAGTATCACAAGGACATCATACAGATAAGATTTGCCATTTACAGTATGTCAATTGGTCATATAGTTTCGGAGATAATATAAAATTACTAAAACGCAAAATGCCCCTAGCGTAATTTTCATTGGGCGGAAGTCATTTATAATTTCAAGAAATATCTTCGGAGATATTTACAGTTTTAATATTACTCCGCAGCAAGCAATATAAATGATAGTATGTAATAGAAACTGCTTATTAGCGAAAAAAGGCCGCCTATTGTACTCTTGCATATTTGTTTGTATTGTCCTTTGCTGTTTTTGTCCTATTGGTGTAAAGAATATTGGCCAATGCCAATGGTTTTGCAAGATATTCGTAGCTTATACATCAGAATAACACATCTGGGTCGTCATAAAGGCGCGTGTAAGAGGTTACGGGTTCGAATCCGGGCAAGTACCAATGTGACTTTTTCAATTCATATGTACTTTCCATAGTTTATCTTGGACATCACTGACATCCCGGGCCTCGGAAAGCATGTTAAGCCCCGGTTGTCATTCGTAGAACTTTGACGTTACGGGTATTCAGAAGACAGAAAGTCGAACCAAATGGTATCGTCGCCCAGTTACTGGGTTGTGGAGGTCTGATAGGCAGACGCTTCACGTAAAACACTGGTAACCAGCTGAATCCGTTTCGGCTGTAAGCCGACCCCAACATAGTTGGGAAAAGGCTAGGGAGATGATGATGATTACATCAGAATAACACAATAATATTGTCCTATAGTAACCAAAAGCCGACCAGTAACCAAAAGTCTAACATAACGCGGGTACGCGGGGTCGTGCGGTCCATGGCACTCTACGGGGCTCCGGTGTAGGCGCCCAACCCGGCCTTGACTCCGGCCCGGCTACTGAGGGCGTCCTAGAAGGTTATGGCCATTCGGATGGTGCATGGATACCGCAAGATCTCCTGCCTGCCTGATTCTTGCTGGCATACCGGTGTGGGTACCACGCACAGTGGCGCGTGGAAGTGCAACGCTGGGGCGAAACTCACACACACTCGGCACACAGAGCTTCGGCGGGATCTCATGGAGACTGCGACTGTCGCAACTCAGTGCTGGTCATCCCTCTTTGGGGAGTGGCTGGAATGACGCCTCAACACTCTCACGTATCGCCCGACACAGGTCCTCATCGCACACGGACATTTCGGGAGGTTCCTATGTCGGATTCGGGCGGAAGTGACGCCTGCGTGACACGGTGTAGCATACGGTGGAGGTAGGCCCCGCTTGGGCGAACCACCACCGTGTCGTTGCATAGGCGATCGGCGCTGGTTCAGGCCATGCTTCGGGGCGAGACTGAATAGGAAGCCGTCGCCTCCTGCGAAGCAGACACGCTGGAGACGAAAGCGGCGGGGCGCGTGAGGCAGCGTCAAGCTTCCCGCCCCGGACAGAGACCCAGGCTTAGTTGTCGAAAGGCGTGGGCCTGCGGAAGGCGAGCGGTAGGTAGCCCGCCGCTCGACTAGGACCAGACCCGTGTCGACGGCGTGTCGATGCTTCTAATAGTTACAGCGGCCCCGGAATATATAAGGGTCACCGAAGGGACATTATTGGATTTCAGTCAGTAAAAGTCTGACCCTCTTTCCCTCTTCAGGGGCGGGAGAAGTCATTTGATGATTTCCTATCCATCAAAAATAAAAACGCCATTGGATATGTTTTGGATGCTTTTATCATGGTCAATGTAGCTCTTTCACGCTTATACAACCCCAATAATCTTTTTGTGAACGCTCAAGATAGTTCCACAGTTAATCCGTACTAATATTATAAATGCGAAAGTAACTCTGCCAGTCTGTCTGTCTGTCTGTCTCTTCTTCACGCCTAAACTACTAAACCAATTTTGAATGAAATTTGGTACAGACATAGCCTTGGACTTGAGAAAGGACATAGGATAGTTTTTATCCCGGAAATCCCCCGGAAACGGGAACTATTATTCCACGCGGACGAAGTCGCGGGCAAAAGCTAGTACTATTAGAAAGTACATAAACCTCGGGAAAAGTCACATTGGTACTTGCTAGGAGCGGCGGGCCTTAACCCACCATGGCACGTATAACAACAAATACTAAAAAACAGAATAGTTTTCTCACTCGCTTGCTCACGTGTCAGCTCTCCCTCTAACCTCTTCATACTGGAAAATAGTGCAAAAACTAAATATGTTGTATACAAGGAATCCTGTAAGACCTCTTCCATCTATCTGTCAGCTAATAAAACGGCCAGTGCTGGACATAGGCCTGCCCAAAGACATCTCCACGATAGTCAGTCCTGTGCTAAATGGTGTCAGCAACGATAGAGGACCGTCTAAGCGTCGCGTCGTGTCGTTTCCATCCTGTATAATTATTATTATTATTTTGGCCTGTGATTTTGCTCTTTTTACCTTTTCTAAATCTGTTTGTGTACTGTAATATTATAAAGAGAGACAATTTGATGTTTTAAACGTTTGTCAACGTGATAACTAAGTGAAAAACCGAAATGCCAGCAGTCATTATTTCACGCGGACGAAGTCGCGGGCAAAAGCTAGTGATGTTATAAGTATAAAAGTGTAGATAGGTTATATGCAGTCAAAAAGTGCACATCAAAAGTTTGCCACTTGGTAAACATGATACTGAGGATCGCGTTGACATTTGACGTTTATCACTTTTTCACTGGCACTACTTCAATCATGTCATCCTACTTTGATGTGTAATGTATGTGTGCGTTAGTGTGCCGTTTTTGAAGATAGAATTTCGTTTGGGTAACCTATCTACACTTTTACTTATAACATCATTGCCCTCCTAGTTTCATGTCTCTAGGACCAGCGGTTTGGGTTGTGCGTTGACATATCAACAGTCCGTCTCAAACAGTTTACCATTTTATTTATATAGATAGATTTAAAACTTACTACACAGCAATACTTCTACATACACACTTGAAAATAACACAACACAACCCAACAACAAATTAATACACAACTATTTCAAACTTGTTGTAAAGCAAAAAATGCCTAGTTATCGTACACTAGAAGTAGACATAGGCCGGAATACTTGTCAGAAACAGAATGCTATGCTTTTAATTAAAGCCCAAGTAATTTAGAGGGGCAGGGTTCCACCACGCATGGCCATGTATTAGGCAAAATCTTCTGCATACTCATTTAGATGTGTTTAAACAGCGAGGGAGGTGGGCGGGCCGGGGGGCTACGGTTAGTTCGCCGCTACAGATAAATTAATAAAGCAGCTACCTAGGTGCGCATAGATATAGCACGCATGTCCGTGAGTAAACGTACAGGGTGTTTTGCTTGTGGCGATTGTCTTGGGGTTTTTTATGAAATATATTGGTTTGTTGTTGTGTTTGATTTTGAACTGCTTTTCTTCTGACTAGATTGGTTTTTAGGTTGTGAATAACGTTTGGAAAGGCGTTATTGTATGGTGTAAGAGAAATAAATAATATGACCTTGACATGATCGCACGAGGGATTGTTAAGCGTCAGATCCTGGATGCGATTGCTAGGTTGTGTAAAATGTTTTTATGTGAATTATGTCTCTTTGTTGTCCTACAAGTTTTATGTCTGCGATCTTAAGTTTTAATCAATGAATAAAATCCAATAAAATTAAAAAAATTAAAATGAATTAAAATGAACTTTATTTTGTAAATAGGTTATATGTATAACACTTTTACACGTCAATATTTTGTTTTTTTTTTATTTTAATCGAACGATGAAGCCGGTGTTTCGTAACTGACTACTCTGAGAAGAAACATCCGAAACAAACTCAGAGGTCAAAGTCTCTTTTAAAGTCCATACAATTGTATTGGTCAAATTATGCGAGGATCATGAAGGTTAATGACTGATGTGCTTTCTTGATGAGAAAAGCACACAGATTTGAGTGGACCTGTCCAGACAATACAAACAATACCAAAGTAAGGACATTTGGGTAGGCCGCATACTACTCAAACTGTCAGTCCAAGAAAATATATAAGTACATGTGTATTCTTAATAATTATAAATAACATTTTGTTTCCGTATAATTGGCAGTTCAAAATGGTGAGACAGTTTTTCAAAATTTCTACTACAAAGTCGATTCTTTCGCAATTTTACACACTCGTCTAAAAATCAACGGAAACAATAGTTATTTGTTCTACATGAGTGCAAAGTTGCTTTTTAACTGCGTGCTCAATTTTGATGACCGAGCAAGCGGATTCTAAAATTGAAAAAGTTCAAAAGTTAGAATCCTGAGCGTTAGCGCGGGAACCAATAGAGCACAAGGTGAAAAATCTTCGCACTCGAGTGCAACACGTTACTTTTCATCCCCCCACCTCGAAAATGACTAAATGCAGAATAAAACATTTACAATCACAAGATACTTTTATTTTTGTTTGGGTACATATTTACTACTATATAACATTATGATAGGTAAGTATTACAGAAAAATATTAATTTCTTCGTCGCTGGAATAACTCATTTTCGTTGTTTTTACTTGTTTTTAAGTTTCTTATTTAAAATAATACGACGTCAAAACAAAATGGCGCGCGCAAAGCAAATTAAAAAGAAAAGTACACCAGGGAGGATCAGAGACTGAGTTTTTAACAAATAAAAAAAAGTTGTATGATAAATTCGGCACCATGGAGATGGAAGTAAATAGGTTTAACCCGTGTTTTGAAGTCACATACCTAGTGCACGCTATGTTCTGAATTCGAATTTACTTTAACCTCTAGAGGATAAAAACAGCTTTTGAGCTGAGATATTGAATAGCATAAATACCATTTCCGAGGTGGGGGGATGAAAAAGTATTAAACACTTTTTCATTATAAGACTACAATGGTTACGGCTTCTAAATGTTTGGGATTGTATATATTTTTTTATATTTCTAGTGATACTCATACAATCAATATTCATACTCATTCAGGTCAACAAACATTAATTTTTTTTTTTAAATCAACACAAGTACTCAAACTTATGTCACATTTTCTTTTCTCACTACCACAAATTCTAAACAATAATCTGGAAAACTAACTTAATCCTAAAACTTAACCTAACCTGAGAATCGTATCCACGTAGATCCTAATGCACTAACCACAATACCGACGCACATCTAAAAATAAAACCGCACACAAAAACTGACATAACACTAAATTCCGTAAAATCTTACGCCTAAACCTAAAAATAACTAACCCAAATCCGAAACACCCTGTACGCATGAGATGTGAGATGTAAAATTTGAGCCGAACACAACGCCACACCTATTATGAAATTTGTGCACACATGCAAGAATGGACACTCACACACACACCCTCCGAGAAAGGTACCTATTCGGACTTAGGTGGCTATCGGGGTAGGGGTGTACTTGCGACGTTCGGCCCGGCTTAAATTTTCGTATTAATATGTATCTTGTACTCGCGGATTTACCAGCCGATGCTCGCCATAATTATATGGCCGTGGAGTTTTAATGGCCACGGTAAAAAAAAGAGCGAAACAAACGACAAACCAAATTCAAAGTACGTACGTACTTTGAATTTGGTTTGTCGTTTGTTGTTTTGTGATGTGTCGGTTTTTCTTTCTTTGATTTTGTTTGTTTTAATGTAGTTTTTAACCGACCTCAAAAAAAAGTAGGTTCTCTGTTCGACCTGTATGTATGTATGTATGTATGTATGTATGTATGTTTGTCCGCGATTATCTCGCGTTTGGCTGAACCGATTTTGATGCGGTTTTCAGCAAAGTGTTTGTTACATTCTGAGGAAGGTTTTAGTATATAACACTAATAGATATCCCGTGACGTTGCCCGCATATATCGCGTTTTGCTTTCTTGGATTGTAGATTTTTATAAGATTATAAGTTTTTTTGAGAGTTACCCTAAAACGTAGACAGACACTGAGACTCTAACTAAAAAAAGTAAAAAATAAAAAGCTTTTTTAAAAAAAAGATAACCGACTTCAAAAACTAAAAGCTCAAAAATAACTATTTCGGAAGTCGGTGGCTTCTCTTCTGCCGGTCGATTTGTGTTGCCACCGACTTCCGAAATAGTTATTTTTGAGCTTTTAGTTTTTGAAGTCGGTTATCTTTTTTTTAAAAAAGCTTTTTATTAAGTTTGTTAACTGTTGTTGTCGTGCTCAAAGTACTAGAAAATAATCAAAGAAGGTGCTGAGATGATGTTTTAGAGTGCCTTTTTAATGGACATAAATGATTTGACTTTGATGATGATAAAGTTGAAGTTAAAACTCTAATTCTGTTATGATCAAATGAAAAACTTTGACGTGGTTGAAAACTTTTCACTTTTACGATGTACCTTATCAAGTCAATAAAATATGCCTTGATTGTCAATTATAGTATTTTCCTAATTAATTATAGTGACCCCTCTGACAGTAGATAAACAATAACAAAACCCCAACGATTCACCCTAAAAACTAACTTTTCCTATCTTTAGACCAAAACTAGTAAAAGAGACAGAAAATATACACCTCTGCATAATGTAACAGTCCTATTCTACATTTCGTTTCCATCTAGTTGGCACGTCTACTGGACGTATATCGATTTATTGTAACTGAGAACTTGTACAGGATACGTCGAAACTACGCATATTAGCAAACTGGAGAAAGTTTAACATGTCCGCACATGAAGTAGAGAATTAATTTTAATGAACTTCGTATGGATGGTTTGGGGAGTACAGAAGCGGGCGCTTCTGTTGTGGCCTCGAGTCTGGGCGAGTACCAATGAGACTTTTTCAATTCATAGATAAAGTTTAATTTAGAGAAAGTTGAAAAGAACGTGATAGTCTAGTGGTTACAGCATCATAGATAAAGTCGCGGCTTCGAAACTGAAAATGTACTGTTTTTTGTATGCAATATTATCATTTATCTATAAATATGAAATTGTACTGGCTAATAGACTGTCCTAGACTTGTAAAAAGAAGGATGTGTTCTGTGTGAAGAAGAAGCATCCACTAAGAATAGAATTTTTGGGAATTCCTATCTTAAATAGTCAAAATTGTATGGTATTTATGGTAAAATATGTAGGCCGCTGGTGAAAACTAAGTATTTTTGTTTTAACATAACGTTGCGGAGAAACCCAGACTTATAATAAGTATAATTTTAAAACCGCCAATGAGTATTAAACTATATAATAAATAATCGCGTCTTCTCATTTTAAGAAGATTTCAATAGATAATAATAGGAGACTGCGATTATAATTTTATATTATAGAATCTTCGTGGCATTAGATAGAGCAATACTATATGTATACTAGCTGCCTCCTTTGGTTTCACCTGCGTTAAAAATGTTAAGGGTGAACAACCCTTATCATTTAGGGGTCTGAAAAATAGATAGTAGCCGATTCTCAGACCTACTGAATCATCATCATCTCCCTAGCCTTTTTCCCAACCGTGTTGGGGTCGGCTTCCAGCCTAACCGGATTCAGCTCGATACCGGTGTTTTACGTGGAGCGACTGCCTATCTGACCTCCACAACCCAGTAACTGGGTGACACGATACCACTTGGTTAGACTTGGTCATACCTACTGAATATGCATATAAAATTTGGTAAAAATCGGTAAAGCTGTTTCGGAGGAGTAAGGTAACTAACATTGTGACACGAGAATTTTATGTATAAGAAGAAGATTATAAAGCTGATAAAATATTTTTGTGTTGGATAAAGTACTTATCGCTGAAGGTGCGTATGCGTGAGGAGTCACTGAAGTTGCGGTCCGAACAACGGGGGACAGCTCCTGTTAGAATTTAGTATGATCAAGCTCTAATCACTTTTTTTAGCTGGAAACTGAATGGCTTTTTTTAGCTGGAAACGAAAACTTAAGATTTTTTACCTACTTTACATGGAACCCTCTGTGTGGGGATCTAACTCGCACTTGGCTAAGTTTTTTTTATTTGGAATAGTTATATATATATAGCAATGATTCTAAGAAAAACGTTAAAAACTTCCAGCCTTTCCTATTTATCAGCTATTTTTGTTAGCTGTACCTGCGATCTTAATAACTTCATTAATTTTATTAAATTAAGCTTAAAATATTGTAGGATCGTTTATTTATATTTTTTAAGAGAATGCATTGCATTGATATGTATGGTGTTACTAAGACGAATGTATCATTTCAATTCGCCACCATTATAAATAATACTTATCTACCTTCTATAATAAAGGCAAAACTCTTAACTCCAATTCCAGAATAATAAAATCTGATCCTTTTCACAATTAAGACCTTTAATTCAACACTGTATTTTTCACCTAACAATAACATTTTGAAATGGTAGCGTTTAACTCTGGCTTGCTCGATAGATGGCGTTGTCCCGGCCCCCTGAATCGCGCTATGGTTTCGTTCACATTGGCCTTTATACGCAAAATGTTTGAATAGACAATCATTCTGGTCCAGACACTTAAATTTTTGGAAGAAGCTACCTAAGTAAGTGGGTAAGCTTCGTATTATGACTATATAAACATAGCTATTTGAAGTAGCTATGTGAAATGGGATGTAGCCTTCTTTTCATTCCTTGGTTTGTAAGTAATTTTGTTAGGTTATAGTTCTTTTGTGCATATTTTTATTATTTTTTATTAGGTACGCTTATTGAGGTATCTGTAAATGCATGCTGCAGTCGAGATCTTCATAAAATCACGAAAGGTTTCTTAAATTTTTAATTTCATCTATACTAATATTATAAAGAGGTAAAATTTGTAAGTTTGTAAGTTTGTAGTCTATACTAATATTATAAAGAGGTAAAATTTGTAAATTTGTAAGTTTGTAGGTTTGTAAGTTTGTATGTAGGGGGTAATATCTGGAACTACTGGTCCGATTTGAAAAATTCTTTCAGTGTTAGATAGCCCATTTATCGATGAATGCTATAGGCTATATACCATCACGCTACGACCCACGGGAGCGGAGCAGTAACGAAAAATGCGGGTAAAACCGCAGGGAACAGCTAGTCTTTTATATACAAAATTGTACATGAGTCAATATACACATACAGAGATGAAATTCGGTCAAAGATAGATTGTTTCACTACTGTAAAAAAATGTTCAGTATTGAAAAAGCCAGAACTATTGACAAATTGTATGTTATTATTTTTCCCTGATGATAACAGTAATTGAAATAAGATGCAACTAAACTAAACGTGTTTCTTTTATAATAAAACTAGCTGTCCCCTGCGGTTATCCTCGCATTTTCGTTACTGCTCCGCTCCGGTGGATCGTAGCGTGATAGTATATAGCCTATAGCATTCCTCGCTAAATGGGCTATCTAACACTGGAAGAATTTTTCAAATCGGACCAGCAGTTTCAGAGATTACCCCCTACATACAAACTTACAAACCTACAAACTTACAAACTTACAAATTATACCTCTTTATAATATTAGTATAGATAAAAACTTGTCAAACTTTTATTTTGAATGTTCTTTTAAGAAAGTGTCATAAAATAAACATATTATTATATTAACCCGTTCTATTTTTGTACAGTTCCCATGAGTGCAAAGTTTGTGTAACGATATCAAAACTATTTATTTTCAGTAAACATTTCAGAACTAATTTGTTATGTACTTTATACTACTTTAGTTAGCAATGACTTTGTAAGTATTTCTATTAATAAGAACAAAATATTTTAAAGTAAACTTATAATTTGACGTCGTGATGGCCTAGTGGTTAAGGCGCCCGCCTCTCATGTAAGAGGTTGTGGGTTCGAATCCGGGCAAGTACCAATGTGACTTTTTCAATTCATGTACTTTCTAAAGTTTATCTTAAACATCACAGACATCGGTGAAGGAAAACATCGTGAGGAAACCTGGACTTGTAGTAAATATAAGTCCGAAATCGCCAACCCGCCTTGAGCAAGCGTGGTGATTAATGCTCGTACCTTCTCTGTATGGGAGGCCTTTGCCCTGCAGTGGGACAGTTATAGGCTGATATTATTATTATTTATAATTTGAAACAACCAAAATATTTGCCAACGAAAACTGCAATTAAAACTCATAACTGTAAAAATAAATAGGTACCAAGTTATTTTAATGAAAATTACCTTTTTAAGTCTTTTTTTATCCAACCTATACTGTCCCACTGCTGGGCAAAGGTCCTCATATCCTTCTACTGCTGTCTATGCAATGACTTCTCCTGCCAGTCTTCCATAAAGAACTAAGTATTCCCGCCAGCATTTCCTAGGCCTCCCTCAATGGCCTATATTACACACAAAATATATTTTACTGACGACAAAATTAAAACTCTCTTGAAGCTAAGATTAGAAAATTTTTTATACTAAATATTTTATACAAACTACTAAATCATTATATACCAGAAAATATTAAAATTCATACATTTATGTCCTGAACTATCATTTTATGTAGCGTGCTACGATTCTATTTCGTAGCTATTTCGTAGGCGATCTAGCTACGAGCTACGTCGAGCCTACGAAGCGTAGCACTCGTAGCATAACTGAATTCTGTGACCTGTGCTTTAAAAGGTTATGTTAGAGAAAAAACATTAATAACTAGCACATTGTTCTAACTTATATAACAGTAATCTGTAATTCTAAATACATTACTTTTAACGGGTGATTTTTTAAGAGGTAAGTATAGGATTTGATTTTAAAAAAAAAACACAAAATATTTGAAAAATTTGATGAAATCTTTATTGGAATCGATAGAACGATCAATATAATTTAATGTTTGAAGATGATTTCATGCAAATGCTGGCCGCGGCTCCGGTTTAGATGGCCCATTCGCATGGCCCAATTTCGGCACACTCTCTGCAACATATCAGCCGGTATATCACGAATAAATGCTATAGAAATCTCGAAAAAAAATCGAACGACAATAGGTCTTCTTCCGTTAATATAGGGTACGGGATGTCAGACTGTTAAGATTGTATAAATAGATATCCGTGTTCAATTCTCAGATTATTAATTCCACAGATACATGTTATTAATTTTTCGATTGTTAATAGTTGAAAATCCGTTTTAACCGTCTGTTTGTGTCGACTTCCACCACCCTGCGGCACATGGTAACGAGGTGTGACTTGTCTGCGTGTACCGTAGTTAGTTGCTTTTCATTAGTCTTTTTTATTTGAGGTTTATGCATTGAATATCCATGAGATTATTGAGTTATATTGCGTGTGTAATACAGCGATCCAGAATACCTAAATACGGGGGCCCTCTTACCAATGCCTGCTGGGGTTGCGAAATTTTTCGACAGAGTTACCCTGGCCCAGTAACATAAAGGGCAACTGAAGAAGCGTGGGTGGGTTTAAGTCAGTAAAAGTCTGTCCCATCCCAAGTCATTTGAGGATTTACTATCCACAAAAAAATTATACCTACCTAAATACGTCTATAATCCTAATAACCCAAAAATGGAGGCTGGGTGATCTCCTTTATTTTATACACAAAATATTTTTTGTTTCTAATTCAATTTGCTACTAAAACTTAAGCTAACTAGATTAGAACGAGCATCAAATTATTTTAAAACCTTTACAATCACTTAGAAAATGAGAGCAATTTTGACCCCTTTTGGTGAATTTTGGCCCACTTTCACAGAGTGACGTATAGGGTGGAGAAAGTAGCACATGTCCCGGGTACCTGTCACAGGGGCGCAAAATCTTCAATAATTCAATTTTAAAATCAATATCTACATATGTGCCGTGAAAAATACTGAAAACCGCACAGGATTTCATACCGACTGTATACATAACTTTTGTTCGGTAATAAATTCTAAATAGATTATCAATGAGTTATCAGCTGCTCAATAGTCTTTGTTAAGATATGTGAATGGTATCCGGTGAAGACGATTTTTATTAATTGAATCATTGAATTATGAGGGCTCGTCGACATTTACATGCAAGATTTTTTTTTTTTAAAATTTTAATCTTGTTTAACCTCAACTAAGTATCCTTTTGAATAATAAAATATTTTTTACGGTTTTATTTACTTTGAAAAGGTATTTTTTTATAAGATGATTCATTAAGGGCTCTTGCAATTTATGCGTTTCGTGTCGTACGTCTGCAATGCCGTAGCGATACGTTTGCCGTACGACGCACGTACGTTCGTTTGTTTTCATGTAAAACTTGCGGCGCGGTAGCAGGCCTGTTGCCGCGCCCTTATGATCGCAATTTGTGCATCATTTTCAAATCCTAAAAAAATAAATAAATAATAATAAATAAATAAATATAATAATAATAAAATCAAATCAAATTTATTTCAGGCTGCTATGACAAATAAATATCCTGGGACAACTCACACACCATCCGATCCCAAACTAAGCAGAGCTTGTACTATGGTAACCAGACAACTGTTAACATACTTATATATATTTTTTAAATACATACATAATTATAGCTAAATTACACCCAGACACAGAACAAACATTTATGCTCACCACACAAAGTTTGTCCTGGGTGGGAATCGAACCCACGACCTCCGGCTTAGCAGTCAGGGTCACTGACCACTAGACCAACAGGCCCGTCAAAAGCAAACTCACTACAAATTACAGCGACTGCATCCGTCTGTCTGAACACCGCTTTACAGTTTAATTTTCATTTGTTTACTACACTTATCTCTAATGGCACTTACGTGGAGGATATCACGCATTAATTATTTAAACCTAAACAACGCTCAAATCCTTCCCACGTGTAAACTTAAAACCTATTTTGAATCATTAACCCAAACTTTAATGAGAGACAAAGTAAACCCGACGAACAAACCAAATTATTTTTAAATCTTCACCATACCCATGCATCGTAAATCTGCACTGAAAGTTCTAAAAAGCGCTTTCAACGTTTTCGTCTAAATTAAGAAATTTCCGTAAATAATTAAACAACGCAAAAAGGATTGTCACCAGAGGTTGGACAGCGAAGCATCCCCATTTTCGATGGGTAATTGAAAAGGGTACATCGTGGTTAAAAATTCAATAGACAGCTTAACTCATGACGTCACGTCTGTTAGTGGTGTGTTTTGTACGTACCTACATGTCACGGTACGTCGGCCAAAGTCTGGGCTAGGAGCTAGTCATTACTGGAAGTCAGGGTTTAACCTTTCAAAGACCAAGCGAAAGCCGACTGTCGCGCTGCTATTGTATTTCTATTGTGTCTCGAATAAAAAAAATTGTGATAGGCCTGTGGCCCGCCTTCCAGTCTAACCGGATTCAGCTGCGATTTCCGTGTTTTACGTGAAGCGACTGCCTATCAGACCTCCACAGCCTAGTAACTGGACGACACGTTGTAGCTTGGTAAGACTGGTCAGACTTTTTGGCTTCTGGCTACCCGTAACGACTGTCATTGTTCTACGAATGACAATCGGGGCCAGTGATGTCCAAGATAAACCTTAGAAAGTACATAATTATGAATTGAAAAATTCACATTGATACTGGCTCGGATTCGAACGCAACCTTTTGCGAAAAGGCCGTCCGGCGCCTTGACCACTAGGCCATTACGACAAATATAGATAATTTCAAGTCCGAAAAAACACAGGCGACTTGTAAATAATCAAACTTCAAAGCCAACTTATTTATTTACAAACACAACTTCTAACGTTTATCAATAACTTATAATATTTCTGTCCGTCCGTGTGTTGTTTTATGTACATATTAGTTACTGAAAAGCTTTGATGACGTCACGGCTGGGTAGGCTTTATACCCCAAAGTCAAGCGAGATTAATAAAAATTAATAGAAACGAAAGACTGGTATATGGAGGGTAAAGGGCCGAATATTTTTGTTTCGGTACGGGGTTGTGTTGACGGTTAGAAGGTTATAGAGTCGTTTGGATTACCCCACAATGCGGACACGTTTGGCTACGCGGGGTCGTAGGTTCGTTTCAAAAGTGCTTTCAGGTGTTGGGGCTAGGAACTTCTTAGTAATGAATAATCCATACTAATATACTAATATTATAAATGGGAAAGTGTGTCTGTCTGTCTGTCTGTCTGTCTGTTTGTCTTTCTTTCACGTCAATTCGTTGACGTGATTTTTTAAGTGGAGATAGTTGAAGGGATGGAGAGTAACATAGGCTTCTTTTTATCTCTTTCTTCAGAGCTTGTACTATGGTAACCAGACAATTATTTATATATAATTTACTAGCTTTTGCCCGCAACTTCGTCCGCGGGGAATAATAGTTCCCGTTCCCTGGGGATTTCCGGAATGAAAACTATTCTATGTCCTTTCTTAGGTCCCAGACTATACCTATACCAAATTTCATTCAAATCGGTTCAGTAGTTTAGGCGTGAAGAAGAGACAGACAGACAGAAAAACTACTAAACTACTTTCGCATTTATATTATTAGTACGGATTTTATAATTAATTATAATATAATAAAGGATAGATAATTCAACACGTTTACAGAAAGAAAAGCAGACAACACGATACACAAAATTACTGCTATTTAGACGGGTGTTTTACGTTAAAACTTTTATGTTTCTGTCAAAGTTAGACACTGGCAGTTTGTATTTCAAATTGCATAATTACATACAGTGCAGTTTACGCTTGTTTAGGAGAATAGTTTTCCCAATGTAAAGTTTGTTGTTTACCACAAAAGAGTGTTTGCTAAAACCGACGCTGTTGGACTAGTGGTTAGAGACGCTGACTGCCATGTTAGAGGACGTAAGTTCGATTCCCAACCAGGGCAAACTTTGTGTGATGATGATTGTTTGTTCTGTGTAATTTATTTGTCATTTGTATGTATTTATAAATTACTAGCTACCGCCCACGGCTTTGCCCGCGTGAACGTTAAAACTTACATCCTCTATTTTACTCTTAAGGTTTGGAATTTCCAAAAATCTTTTCTTAGGATACTTACTCTTCACAAAGTACTTACCCTCCGAATTCCATGTCTTTATATATAGGTATAAGTATATATCATTTGCCTGATTACCATAGTACTAAGCTCTGATTAGCTTAGGATCAATGGCCGTGAGATGTCCCAAGATATTTATTATTTACGAGTATATTATAATCAAATAAGGAAACGTCATGGACAGAACTTTCAGAATAATTTGAACTTAATGTGTTTAGGTTAAATTTGAAAATGCATTAAGGAATATATTCCTCACACTGTGCTATGCAGCGCAGCAGAGATAATGAAAAACTGGACTTTGGAAATTCAACCTCTAAGGGGCCTAATATAAACAAATAAAATTATACTTTGTATTTAGATATAGAGGTACCTAAGTGCGTACCTAAGGTATGTACTCCATAATTATTATATAAGTACGCATTTAAAAAAAAAACTAGCAAAGAAACTAACGCATATAGATACCGCATTTTTTACAAAATTCAAGATACTAATTCTATTTTTTCAAACCAGTTATTTCGAGAAATTAAATTGAAAGAATCTGTTCCTTATGCTATTTATAAAAATATACTATGCCAGCCTTTTGGCAGTGGGCCAGGACACGGGTACCACAAGGAATAGCAATGGGAAAAACTTATGCCCAAGTATATGCGGATTTTCAACGTGATTCGGCAGCTGTTATGGAAGGAAGTCTTTTTTGTAAAGGGACTAAGCTACAAAACATTTTGTCGATCACCTACTGACCTTTCTTTGCCTATGTAATGTCATCTTTCAATCATATTTATGCATTCTATGGTACATTAAAAAAAATATTAAAATGATCTTTATTTTGTAAATAGGTTGTATGTATAACACTTTTACACGTTAATATTTTGTTTTTATTTTTTATTTTAATAGAACGATGGAGCCAGTGTTTCGTAACTGACTACTTTGAGAAGAAACATCCGAAACAAACTTAGAGGTCAAAGTCTCTTTTAAAGTCCATACAATTGTATTGGTCAAATTATGCGAGGATCATGAAGGTTAATGACTGATGTGCTTTCTTGATAAGAAAAGCACACAGATTTGAGTGGACCTGTCCAGGCAGTGCAAGCATTTGTCAGCAATCGTTTAGTTTAACTTAAGACGTAAGAGCCTTTAAAAAATGTAATTGCATTATTAATAGTTACATTTGGTTTTTAACCACTGAGGAAAAAGGGTGTTTATAAGTTTGACCGCTGAGTGTGTCTGTAGCACCAAATCTCTTAAACGGGTTAACCGATTATGATGCGGTTTTCTTTGTTTGAAAGAATGTTATCAAGACTTGTTTTATCAAAATCAGTTTAGATTTTTTTAGCTGCAATTGATAACTGCTCGGGCGGAGATTTTAAATTTTAATTGTATATTTTTTACAATATGAGTACGTTACCATCCCACCTCTCTGATCTCAAACTAAGCAGGGCTTGTACTTTGGTAACCAAACAACTGATATAAATACTTATATAATTTATAAAAAGAAACATATTGTAGAGAAAATACACCCAGACTCAGAACAAACAATCATGCTCATTACACCAAGCTTGTCTCGGTCAGGAATCGAACCCTTAATCACGGCTCAGCAGTCAGAATCACTAATCACTAGACCAACGGGCCCGTCATGATATGAAATGTTTCATGTGCCTATATTATAGTGCATTGAATATCATACATACACAAGCACCTTTAAGCCGGAAGCAAAGCTTTGCGGCGTAAACATATGGTCGCAGAATTGTACATTACTGCTTTGAAATCAATAATAGGCAATTGAACTGCGACATAAGTGATGTCATTTGCTAAAACCATTCAAAACTTACGAGGAAATCGCGTTTTGACAACTCATAAAAAGTTTGTCAATTTACTTTTGGTGTCTACCACATCCAATCCAATCGTGCTATATAGGTTCTGTTTATATTAAGAACGGTTATCATTCAATGTATATAACCTGGGTTGCGAATTGGGTATTTTGCATCACCTTTCAACGACCAAGCGACAGCCGGCTGTCGCGGTGCAATTTTCTTTCTATTGTGTCTTGAATCACGTGTGTTCGAATGTATAAAAGTGGTTAAGTAGTTTCGGAGTCTATCGCGGACAAACAACTTGACTCATCCATACTAATATTATTTATTTATTTATTTATTTATAAATATTATAAATCTGAAAGTGTGTCTGTCTGTCTCTCTGTCTGTCTGTATGTTTGTCTTTCTTTCACGGCAAAACGGAGCGACGGATTGACGTGATTTTTTAAGTGGAGATAGTTGAAGGGATGGAGAGTAACATAGGCTACTTTTTGTCTCTTTCTAACGCGAGCGAAGCCGCGGGCAGAAGCTAGTAATTTATAAATATTAGGATATTAATATGTATATCAATTGTATAGTTACCATGTGATCAGAGTGTGTAAGTTGTCCCAGGATATTTATTATTTATTCTATTTTTCAATAATTCCGTTAATTGGAAAACTTTGACAAACTGGCCCTGATCTATACTAATATTATAAAGAGGTAAAATTTGTAAGTTTGTAGGTTTGTAAGTTTGTATGTAGGGGGTAATCTCTGGAACTACTGGTCCGATTTGAAAAATTCTTTCAGTGTTAGATAGCCCATTTATCGAGGAATGCTATAGGCTATATACCATCACGCTACGACCCACGGGAGCGGAGCATTAATGAAAAATGCGGGTGAACCCGCAGTGGACAGCTAGTTATTTATATTTTGTTTACATTTTCCGTTCAGGCGTAATGAAGCAATATAAAGCACGTGTGAGTCGTTACTGGAAATCGTTTGCGATGATGGAAATTACGTCATTTTCCAATATCGGCTACGCCCGCGGTTTTACCCGCAGTTTTGGTTACTACTCCGCTCCCTTAGGTCATAGGGTAGTATTACAACCTATTTAAATGAACTATGCAATGCTAAAAGATTTTTCAATTCGGACCAGTTTCTTTCTCAGATTAATGTGTCCACGTTATATCAGATTTTTGGTTACAAAAAAAAGAAGATAAAAGTATTCTATGTTCATTCCCTGGTCCTAAACTACCTCCCCACCAATTTTCAGCCAAATTGGTTCTGCCGTTCTTGAGTTATAAAATGTTTAACTAACATGACTTTCTTTATATGTACAGATTAGTCAAGATTATGAACTAAGCTAAAAAAGGTACAAGTTTTCAATTCTTTCGTAGTTCTTTTTTAATTTATTTCAAAATTAATTATTTATACTTAATTAGGGTTCCGTAGTCAACTAGGAACCCTTATAGTTTCGCCATGTCTGTCTGTCTGTCTGTCCGTCCTCGCTTAATCTCTGTGACCGTTAGCACTAGAAAACTGAAATTTGGAACCAATATGTATATCAACCACGCCGACAAAGTGGTAAAATAAAAATTGGAAAAATATGTTTTATTAGGGTAGCCCCCCTATATGTAAAGAGGAAAGTGTTTTTTTTTTAATTTCAACCCTGACGTGTGATATATTGTTGGATAGTTATTTAAAAATGATAAGGGGTTTACTAAAATCAGTTTTTGATAATGTCAATAATATCGGAAATAATCGCTCCAAAAAGAAAAATTAAAGCGTCCCCTCTAACTTTTGACCCGTAGGTTTAAAAAATATTAAAAAAAAATCTGGAAAGTAGAACTTTATAAGTACTTTCTAGGAAAATTATTTTGAACTTGATAGAAAGAACAGTTTTTGTACAAAAAAGACAAAAAGGTTGTACAAAATAATTTCTGCGTACTTAGTATGTCAACGTAACAAATAGCCTTTTTTTTTTACTTATAAGTGGGAACACTTATTGTGATGGACGGGAAACTACGGAACCCTAAATTGAGCGTGGCCCGACACGCTCTTGGCTGTTTTTTTTTTATATACTTTTTTCTTTGGTGACTGGGAAATCATCAAATGACTGCTCCCGTCCTGGGTGCGGCGGGAGGGCGTGTCAGACTTTTACTGACTAAAACCCACTCCATGTTCCAGGGTCACGGGAACTATTATAAACATTCCACAACCCCGGCAGGCGTTGGCCCTGTTGGGCCCCTTCCTGTGCTGACTTCTTCTCTTTGAGGCGCGCGTGGAACACTAACGCGCCGTCGACGCGGTCCTGGTCCCAGCCGGGCGGCGAGCTACCCATCGATCGCCATCCGCAGAACCGCGCCTACGGTGGCCGGTAGTCGTCTTGCGACTCTCGACGTCTTCGCCTGGGTCATAGTCCGGGGCGAGAGGCTCGTCGTTGCCTCTCGCGCGCCGCCGCTTCCTTCACTAGCATAACTGCTTCGCAGAAGGAGGCGACGGCATCCCATTCCGTCTCGCCCCGAAGCATGGCCTGAACCAGCGCCGGGCGCGAGAGATCACCGCCACCGATCGCCTCTACGAGGACACGTCGATGGTCCGCCCATGCGCGGCACACCTCCACTGTGTGCTCGACCGTGTCCTCCAGGCGACCGTTACTGCAGTGGTGACACCCAGGCGTCGCTTTCGCCCGAATCCGACACAGAAACCACCCGAACTGACCATGTCCGGTGAGGACCTGCGTTGGATGGAATTAATGATCTTTTTATTGTACCGAAGTCCAAATCTGGCGTTGGATAATTAAGTATAATAAGTATAATTTAAAGTGGTAAAGTAAGTAAATTATAAAATGGTTAAGAAAAATTAACTATTTTCTGACTTCCAAAAACGGATGAAACCGCGGGGGACAGCCTAAAACACCTACTCAACTTACCCTATAACGTATAGGGTCAACAAAATTATATAACATTAACAATTTGACTTTTATTTTTCGTGTGAAACATCATTATTGACAGTACTACTACATTGCCCATGTTGTAAATAAAATATGGGATAAATAATAAATATTAAAATTTCATTGCAGTAAAGTAACATACACTTTTTAACACTGGCCCTAAACCAGTAATATAGGATATACGGATGCATATTATATTTTTATAGATACAAACGATGTCGCGTGTTGATTTAAAGTTAGATTAAGTTTTTAAAGTATGATTTATTATTAAAAAAGTAGAAAAAAGGTTCGTTGCTATCGCTCGCGGCTTAGACCGCGTGGATATTGACCCTTACATCCCCTCTATTTTACCCCTTCACAGCTATAATTTTCAAAAATATTTTCTCAGTGGATAGGTACTTACTCTTTACAATTAAGAACACAGAACTGTGACAGAACAAATGAGAAAAATAATTCTCACTAGCTCGACGATCGAACTAATGAATCGAACTAGTGAGAACAAACCTAAATTTCATGTCTCTAGGAACAGCGGTTTGGGCTGTGCGTTCATATGACTCTGACTGCTATGCCGGAGGTCGTGGGTTCGATTCCCACCCAGGACAAACTTTGTGTGAAGAGCATGATTGTTTGTTCTGTGTCTGGGTGTAATTTATCTATAATATGTATGTATTTATAAATTATATAAGTATGTATATCAGTTGTCTGGTTACCATAACACAAGCGCGAAGCAGAGCTTAGCTTGGGATCAGATGACCGAGTGTGAGTCGTCCCAGTATATTTATTTATTTTATTATTTATTTCATCTATCATGCAGTCAGTCAGTCTGTCGGTTACTTTACAAGGAAATAATGTATCTTTCTATGTGTTTTTATTCGAAATATTAGTAACGGAGATCACCCTCTACAAATAAAATAACAAGGAAACTAACTTTACCGCTTTATTTATAAGTGTAGATTTTTGATAACTTTCATAACATAGTTTTGTGAGACGAAGGCAATTTTTCATCAGTTTTCTATGCAACTTGGAAACTCCACATGAAAGTATTACACATTTTAAGTTATAGAAATCAAAAACTTAATTTTTTCGGATTATTCCGATCTGTCACCCCGTTTTGTCCCCACGGGTGACAGATAGGAAAAAAAAGTTCGATTTGTCCCTCAGTTAGCAATGTGTGGAACACATTTTCTATTAACCTCTTCACGCTACTGCGCGCCTAGTACTTTTGATTGACTTAAATACTAAGTATCTTAAGTATCTCAGTATTTTACCAACCCATGGGGACAAAACGGGGTGACAGATCGGAATAACCCATTTTTTCGGAATTTTTCGAAAGAGCTTGGTTTCTACTATGTTTCCATGGGACGTAGCGTGATGTTACAAAGCTATCTTATATTTTGCTGTATAGCTATTTAAAAAAATCCAATTATAATGCAAGTATTGATTGTCACTTTTGAACAAACAAAAAGAATCTTCAGCTCAATTATACTATAATATTATTAGGTACAATATACTTTAGATTTATAACATTAAATATTTTTATTTTATTGAATTCATAAATCAATAAAATTATGTCTACTTATACCATAATATTAATACAATAATATACTTTAGATTTATAACTTTAAATATTTTTATTTTATTGAATTCATAAATCAATAAAATTAGTATTTAAACTACATTCGCACATCACTCTTTTTGAAACATCCTCATTAGATTTATCAAATTAAATCCTTAAAAAAACACACAATATCTTTGCCTAAAATAAGAAGAACACACACATAAAACTACATATTATCCATACATTCGTGTCTTCGTACATTCGTTTTTTTGCAACGCCAACCCTTTTTACAGTCTTGTGCCGGCAAAACATCCGACCAGTCTAAGTTGAGCCGTGCTAATTACCGGACAGCCAAGTCCCCACGGGCCAAGTTAATTCCCTTATTAAGAACATTACTATTTTACGCGTTTCGACTTTTGCTTGCTATGTTTGTAAGTGCGATATTATTCAAATGTTTTTATTGTACAGGATTTATTTTATAGAATTTTGGGTAAAATAATGTGCTAGTTTACAGAGTAGATAATATTACTTCTATGGGAAGACGTTAAAAAGCTCAGGAAGTTAAGGTAAACATTTTTTTGCTAAGTCCTAGCTTTCTTAGACTATGCAAAGCAAAAACGACAGTGAGTCAATGCTATCGCAAAAAAAAAAACTGGAAGTAGTTTCAAAGAAAGTTATTTTTGCTAAGTTTTATTATAATTTTTTTCATTATTACTTAGACTACTTTTCACAAACAATACCATACTTATATTACAACCAAAATTTTATTTCAAGTTAAAAAGTTTTAAGTTTAACAAAAACCAAACTCATTTCATTCGACCGTTGTCACCTAACTGTCGATTAAAAATTGAAAATAAAGAATTAAACTTTTAACAGTAGTTAGGTTACAAACCCTCCGGAATGTTCACATGATCGACGCATTACTGGCACCGATATATGTACCTATGCTGTATACTGTTCGAATCCATTTACTTCTCTAAATTATGCGTAAAACGTCCATTTGACGATCCTCCCTCTTCCCTCTTATCGCTTGGACAGAAACGGGTGCCTCGGGCGGGGGCGCCGGACTAGGGCAAATTGGGGGGGGTGAAAAACCCCCCCAAGAGAGGGTGTCCGAAGTCCAACCTCACCCTTTACCTACCCTGAAGTTCCATCTCTCACACCTATAAATTCGGCACACACATTTCACCCTGTAGGGGGGCGGGAGGGCTATAACGCACCAATCCTTTCGTTCGCTTGTCACACTTGGTTAGCAACCTGACCTCCACTAGAAATTAATATTCACAAACGTTTCCGCTAGTATCGTTAATCATTGCCGGTCCTGGCAGTGATCTTGCCTATGTACTACACCTTAGGTGGCGGCTATGTACTGTGTTGCTATTGAGCAGTGCCGTTCTCAATTAGATGACGGGTAATCTTTCTCAGTTGGAGAGTATGTTAGTTTGTGTTGAGGCTTTTTTAACTGAACTGCCAATTGTAAGCGTCAGTTTTCTGACTAACCAACCGACTCTTTGACAATTTATAAGGGCCTCTAAATGATCTGAGTGAAATAAATACCTTGAATTTAGTTTTTTTTATTAATTTTGTACAAAAGGATTGTGACATAAATTATTCTTAAAGTGTGAAAGGAGGAAATAAGAAAGGTTCTCCTGCTATAAGTAAAATTATTACAACTAATATTCTTGTGTTATTGAAAAACATAATTTTTAAATAATCAGCATATTAAGTAAAAAAATATCTTAAACGAGTATGTTTGTCACGTTGCCCGCGTTCGTACTTTCCAATTAAAAAAACCTTTAATTAAATAACTGCTTATTACAGTTGGTTTGTATCAAGGCCAGCCAAATCGACCCCAACTTGAGAAGACCACCAGAAAATAATTCTCCCTATACCTTCTGACTATTTATATAAAATAGTATACTGACTGATTGACTGACTGACTGGGTGACATACCAACGCACAGTTCAAACCGATTGTCCTAGAGACACTCGAGTGTGTTCCTTGTTGAGTAAACATTCATCCACTAAGAAAGGATTTTTGGAAAATTACAACCCTATAGGGGTTGGAAATTCGATATCAATGCGAGCTAAGCCGCGGGAAAACGCTAGGAGTAATATAATGTAACTGTTGGTTTATTTTCTTATGACGGAAGCTCAATAACAGCATAAAGTTTCACAAAATTGGGTTTTGTAGTTTAAAAAATATCATAAATTTAAACAAACATTTATTAGCGAAGCTTAATCTGTAGAAAATTTTTATCACTACCTATTAATATCCTTCAAATATTTTACTTACTGAAAACCTAGAAATCATAAAGAATGTTATAAAATACTTTTATTTTCTTTGTTGACCCTCATCCAGGGTTCAAAGTACGTATAAATAAGAACCCACACCTAAAAACCCAGAGTGTTCCGTACATAAAAATAATAATATGGTGCGACTTTACTTAAAGTGTTGTGTATACCTCATAAGTCATGTGGTGTGGCAATGCTAGTTTCCATATTCCTTCCTTTACTTGTGATACAAGGATTTTAAACGTTTTAAGATGAGATTCCCTTACGAGTTTGGAAATCGATTGTCAAAGTTTATTTTTTATCATCATAGCATTACTTATTTAATTATAGCTTACTCTTGGTCCCAGACTAGCCTCAGGGCATAGATGGCGCCTACATTAGAGCGAGCTTACCCAAAAGATGCCTATGCACTCACTGTTAGGGATTGCAATCCGGTACAATTTTGAATCCGGCCGGATCCGGCCGGATTGGTATTTTGGGTGTTCAACATAGCGCATATTTCTAACTTCATGGCATATTATGTGAAATAATCTACGGGAAAAAATAGAAACGAATTTGTACGAAAACCAACTCTTCTTTATTTATAACTAGCTTTTGCCCGCGACATCGTCAGCGTGGAATAATATTTCCCGATCCCGCAAAATTTCCGGGATAAAAACTATCCTATCTCCTTTCTTAGGTCCCAGACTAAATCTGTGCCAAATTTCATTGAAATCGGTTTAGTGACAGAGACAGAGAGACAAAGTTACTTACACATTTATAATATTAGTATGGATTATTTTCCGTCAGTTATTATAAAGTGTGTCTCAATAAGAGTGCACTTTTTAAAATTGTAATTTTTTTTTCATGCATGTGGCAACTCTGAAATTTGACTGTTGTCACCTCTGTTTATTCCGATTATTAAAATGGAGGGCTTCTCGAAAGAACAACGCGTTATAATTGTAAAAACTCATTACAAAAATGAAACCGCTCGCAAAGTTTGTCAAATTTTCAACCATTCGAAGATTTGTCAACAATTTTGAAAAAACTGACAATATATGGTTTCAGCAGGACGGCGCAACCTCACCGCGCATTAATTAATCGATTTATTGCAGCAACGATTTCCAAAACACATCATCTCACGAAATTCTGATGTCAACTGGTCGCCAAGACTGTGCGATTTAACGCCGTGCGTTTTCTTTGGGGTTTTGTGAAATCTCTGGGTGTATGCGAAAAAACCCGAAACAATTCCTGAGCTCAAACCAGAAATCCAACGCGTCATCGGTGAGATACAGCTACATCTCTGTGCAAAAGTCATAGCAAATTTCATGAAAAGAGTAAGAGCCGTACCGGATTGCAATCCCTACTCACTGTATACTTCCGGGTTATATATGTTTGGAAACACAGGGAGTTCCATTCTTTTACGGTGCGCATAATAAAAGATTTTGAGAAGCGCTGCGTGCGGATATGAGGAATATCAACCAAGAAAGGGTGGTATCCCGCCGTACGTCTGGATGTCTGGTCGTAAAACGGAGATGGGGGAATGAGTTCTTGTAGCTCATGAGCACACGCACCGAAGTGCAATCTGTGAAATACCACCAGACAGGTAACTTTTCTAACTTTTAGAGGTTGTAGTTGGGCCACCAGCATCTTGTCGACAACTAACCTCCTGGCTCTGAGATCCACCGAATCCAATGCGGCCAGTTGGTATTTGGCTGAGCCATCCCATAGGTGACTGCAATTGTAAAGTGTTAGAAGCTGTCCCGGCGTGAAGTATCGCTTAACCTTGTTAAAGATGCAAAGTTTTTTCGCCGCAGTCTGTGCTTTGGTCTCGATGAAAGTGCCGAAGTTGAGGTCAGAACTCAACTCCACACCAAGGAGTTTTAGGCAGCCGGTCACATTTACAGATGCACCTCGGAAAGTAGGAGCCAGGTCGAATGGGCTCCGTTTGGCGAAGAACAGACACGCTTGTCATGCTCACTCAAAAAGTCTCGCTGATGGTGGCGAGTGCATTGGATCATTCGGTTCCCTTCAAAATGGTTGAGCTAATTGGTGCTGATGCCACGCGTCATGCTCGTGAACGGGCGCTGTCAGTTGAGATGGGTCATCTCTTAACTGCCATGACTTTTTATTTTTATTTTAATTTTGTATTTGTTTATTTTGTTACAGACATTGTTTTCACATGTAGAAGCAACAAAAATAAAATGTAACCAAGTTTTTGTAAAAAATGTTTTTTTTTAAAAAGAGTGTCTGTGGAGTTTCTTGCCTGTTCTTCTCCATAGAGTTACTACGTTTTGGAACAGGCAATTAGCGTCACTTTCCTTTTTTGACTGACTGACCGACTCTTTGACAATTCATAAGTACCTGTAAATGGTCTAAGTGAAATAAATGTTTTGAATTTTGAAAAACTTGCGTTTTGGCAGCATTGAACTGCACTAGATTGTCATCGCCCCATTGGGACACACGACTCAAGGCAAAGTTCACTCGCTCTACCATGACCTCTCTTTGTGAACGTTTACGTCCCTACTGTCTTTTGCGCTAGCCAGATATTTCTCTACAACGGTACTGTTATCTGCGTAACCGAATATGCTAGGATTTAGCATATCGTTTTAAATATGGAGCAGGAATAGTGTTGCAGAGAGGAAAGACCCTTGAGGAACACCGGCATCAATGGCTATAAGGTCCGAAGAGCAGCCGTCGCCGACCACTCTAATACCACGCTAGCCGTTTCGCGCAGTAGTGACGCTACTTAGCTGTATTTAGTTTTAAGGTTGTAGTATATAAGTTTTTTATTTGTAGCGCACATTGCGCGAATAAATTGTCTTTCTTTCTTTCTTTTCTAATCTACCGTACCGATAATATGGAAGTATGGATAAATAAAAAAAAATAGTTAATAAAAGTCGATTAAAACAAAACCTAGAAACTTAAACACAGTTGTTACATAATTTAAACTTTACTAAAAATGAAAAATATATGAAATGATTATGATATACTGATTACTTTTCACGTAATGACATTTTAAAGTGTGTGCGTGACATGAGGATCCTTCGCTCCGGGCGGTCACTGCGTCTGACGTAACAGTACAACGGTCACTCAGCGTAAGAATTTTAAAAGAATCTAATACAACGGTAAACTGACTGACTAAGTAATAAATCAACACACAGCCCAAATCGCCAACCCAGATCTGGTCCTAGAGACTTGAAACTTGGTGGGTGTGTTCTTGGTGAAGAGGGATAGATACATTGTGTGAGAAATCCATTAGGATTTTTATAATTTCAACCCTAAAAGGGTAAAATAGGGCCTGCTGGGGTTGCGGAATAGTTCTGATAGTTACTGTGGCCCTGGTACATAAAGCGCAACCGAAGGAACACGGGTGGGTTTTAGTCAGTAAAAGTCTGGCAAGCACTCCCGCCCCGCCCAGGGCGGGAGAAGGCATGATTTTCCTTCCACAAAATAGGGATAAAATAGGGGATGAAAATTTCGACACTCTTGTGGAAGAAGCGGGTAAAAGCTAGTTTTACTATAGAATCAAAAACTAATGTCATTTTAGAAACAAATTTTTCAGGGCAAAGTTTTAAGCGATTTGCGTATTGTGTAGTGAAGAAGGTCTTTAGAGAACCGGCTTCCGCGCAATCCATCCCCACCTGGACAGTAAATTTACACACAGTAACTACAAAAGATGGATAGATTATATTAAGAATGACATGAAGGAGAAAAAAGTGAGTGATAGCATAACGGTTGACAAGTTGCGCCGATCCTAAGTAATACTATTTTACTTAGGATCGGTGCAACTCGTTCTCCGAAAAAGCCAATTCATATCCGTTCTTTTTTGGTCTTCTTTCATTTATCTTGCTATTGGTCTAGTAATCAAACTCTTAACGAAAAATTATCTTCAGATCTCACTATGTATATCTTCCACAGGTCATATAACGAGCTGATTCATGTTCCATTTGAAAAAGTAACTTGTGTTATAATTTGGAGAAGATCCATAAAGGAATTTGCTCCGAATTTTCAGTGTTGTATCGACAGTGAACTTTAGAGAACCTCCTTCTTCAAGAAGTCCAGAAAGATCCAATGAGAAGAACAAAAATTGAAGACTAAATTTTTTTATCAGTTTATTCTTCAGGGATCTGGGATCTGCTTTGGGATATTATGATACCACTGACTGTTAGGCGACGAAACGAAATGGACCAACAGACACTGGACTCTGAGTGATAAATAAATGTCTCGTCGATACCTCTCTCTGTTTTTATTTTCCCTTTTATACAGTGTAGTAATTTTATTTTACGATCATTAATTAGTTATGGACTAAGGCGTCACAAACTGTGTCTTAATAAAAAAAATTGTTTATTATTTATACGCCTCGGCTCCGGAACCCTTTTTTAGGTACAGTGAGCCCTTCCCAACCAAAGGTAGACCGACTATACGCTAGCTATAGATCGAGCGAAGTTACTTGTAGCCTAGCTGCTCCCCGTGGCATCTTCGATTTGATACAATATCGGATTTTAATAACATTGGTGATCATGAATTGTACCGTTTTAGAAGCAAGAGGTGAACGGCAGGCTTGTATTCTCATACCGATAAAAAAGAATGTGTTAGGGAAATCTTATGTTTAAATTGGTGTCTATTTACTACGACAGATAAACCTTTTTTTAATTTGGATTTTTAGAACTTAAATTGCTATAAACAATTCCACTGTTAAGATTAATGCAATTGATTGATGTTCTAATGTACCAATGAAGATAACAATAACAGCTACAAAAACATCCATTAACCAAAAAAGTAAATAAAAATAAACAAAACAATGACAACAAAACATTGAAGAAATTAATAGCGTATACCTATGACTTGTTTTTTTTAACTCCCCTTTTTAAAAGAGGATAAAAGAATCGACCTACGATTTTCATGTCTTAAGAAAGCGCAACCGAAAGTCTTCAGTAAAAACAACCCAATTTCAAGTAAGTCTAAGAAACAATACTAGATATAAAAAAAACGAAATCGGTTAAGTCGTTTAAGAGCTACGGGTCCCCAGGGAAGCAGACACACGTATAGCGGTCAAATTGCACACCCCTTGCGTTTGTGATTAAAAAGAAACAGAATTGCATTCACAAATACCTCAATTAGCTTATGTAAACTGGAATGATAAAAATAAGCACGAAAAAACTATAACCCAACAATTTACTCACAAACTAATCAATTGGATGTTGGCTACTTTCCATTCCACATCAAATATCTACGTTTAAATAACTTGTTTTTATGAAATTATTTTATAAATCCATACTAATATTATAAATGGGAAAGTGTGTCTGTCTGTCTGTATGTTTGTCTTTCTTTCACGGCAAAACGGAGCGACGAATTGACGTGATTTTTTAAGTGGAGATAGTTGAAGGGATGGAGAGTAACATAGGCTACTTTTTGTCTCTTTCTAACGCGAGCGAAGCCGCGGGCAAAAGCTAGTATGCTATAAGTAAAGTTTATGTCGTAAACAAAAGCTAAATATTTAACATATTTCCTCTTCAATTATATTGTTTTTATTAAATTAAACCTTCGAACACACGTGATTCAACACAACACAATACGAGAAGAAAGACATTAGCAGCGCGACAGCCGGCTGTCGCTTGGTTGTTGAAAGGTTAAGCTAAAAAACTTGTGTTGTTTCTTTAATGCTACGCCTATATTTTGTAAAAGTTCAAATACTATTTGAATGGCGGGCCAGTTGGTCTAGTGGTTAGGAACCCTGACTGCTAAGCCGGAGGTCGTGGTTTCGATTCCCACCCAGAACAAACTTTGTGTGATTAGCATGATTGTTTCTTTTGTGTCTGGGTGTAATTTATCTATAGTATGTATGTATTTAACACTCAAATCTGTGTGCTTCTATCATCAAGAGATCCCTTCAGTTTACTTTCATGGTCCTCGCATAATTTGACCAATACAATATTGTATGGATTTTAAAAGCGAGTTTGACCTCTGAGTTTGTTTCGGATGTTTCGTCTCAGAGTAGTCCAGCTAGGAAACACCGGCCCCATCGTTCGATTAAAATAAGAAAAAAAATGACGTGTAAAAGTGTAATTTTTTACCTATTTACAAAATAAAGATCGTTTAATTCATTTATAATTATTATATAATTATGTTTATCAGTTGTCTAGTTACCATAGTACGAGCTCTGCTTAGTTTGGGATTAGAAGACCGTGTGTGAGTTGTCCCAGAATATTTATTATTTTATAATAGAACCTCATTGGGCCTTTTTTGTCTTACTATTTGGCTTGTGTTGCTGGCCTTCTTTCTTCGAGAAATTTAGAAACGCCATTTGTGTTTTTCTTTTATTTCTTATTATTCTCAACAAATAATGGCCGTCACATGTTTTTTAGAATGTGACGGCCAGTTGAGAACGTAAGTCTAAAAGATGAAAAACTCTTCCGTGAGTTTTATTAAATTGATAAAGCCTTTTTGATTGTTATCCTACAAATATTATAAATATAATATGTCTGTGAGGATTTTTATTACTCTTTCTCCCATAAACAAATGAACGCGTTTTGTTGAAATATTACAGAAATATTGCTTATACATAGGAATAACGAATAGGCTACGCAACATCACGGTACGATCCTTGGGAGCACCACTAATATTGCAGTAAAGTTTTATGAAAATGCGTTCATATAATTTTTGAATGAAAGAGTAATAAATATCCATACATACTTTCACATTTATAATATTAGCAAGATAAGAGACATTACGACAAATGAGGTCTGCCAATTACCTACTAAATTACTTACTTAATGTCCGAAGTCTCCTAGGTGGGACAGAAGGCATCCACAGTGCTCCGCCATCGCGTTCTGTCTTGGGCTACGCGCTTCACATCGGGCCACATTATGCCGATTTTCTTTATATCCGCCGCAACCAACCGCTTCCGTGTATGCCTTGGACGGCCACGTTTCCGTCACAAAATTCCTTTACATTAAAATGGCAGCATGTCAGTTATGTCGAGATGGCGCATTGGTTAACGCACCCGCCTCCATGTAAGAGGTTGTGGGTTCGAATCCGGGTAAGTACCAATGTAAAAGTTTATCGTGGATGGCACTGACATCCCGTGCCTCGGATAGCATGTAAACCCGGTGGTCCCGGTTGTCCTTTGTAGATCTCTGCCAGTCGTTACGGATAGTCGGCGGGTACCAAGTGGTATCGTGTCGCCCAGTTACTGGGTTATGGAGGACTAATAGCAACCAGCTGAATCAGGTTAGCCCCAACATACTTGGGAAAAGGCTAGGGAGATAATTTAATTTAAAGGAGTCAGTATGAATGTAATAATTAAATTAGGTAGTTTCTACCAGTAAACATTATGAACTCGTTTATTAATAATGGTAACTTGTAGGAGTACTGAAGGTGAATGAAATGCGATAAATTAAAAAAAATACAAATTCATAATTATTGTTTGTACGTTTGCAAACTTTAAGTATATGACATACTTCCTAAAACCACTTACTTATACATAATATTATACTTTCAAAAACTTAAATCTAATAATTAGACAAAAACTATTTGATTTCAAAATTATTTAAAATAATGAAAACTGGATTCTTAAAAAAAAACATATCTTAATATTTGTCGTTTTAGTTTCTCCGCCCTCCGTTAGATGGCACTGCTAGTAAAGACATTTTGAAGACTCAACACCAGTTAAGTGAAGCCCAAGCGGTGTCTGAACCAACTTATCTTTTTACTAACTTGAAAAGTGTTTAATAAACTTAAGTTTTGAACTGCAACTTGTTGACTTACAATTATTTACAGAAAAGTATTTGTTTCTCAAGATTTTACCTGCGTTTTACTCGCGTGGGTCGTATCGTAATCTGTACTAATATTTTGACGGGCCTGTTGGTCTAGTGGTTAGTGACCCTGACTGCTAAGCCAGAGGCCGTGGGTTCGATTCCCACCCAGGACAAACCTTGCGTGATGCATCATTGTTTGTTCTTTGTCTGGGTGTATGTATGTATTTCTAAATTACATTAGTATGTTTATTAGTTGTCTGCTTACCATAGTACAAGCTTTGCTTAGTTTGAGATCAGATGACCGTGTGTGAGTTGTCCCAGGATATTTATTTATTTTATTTAAAGATGAAGGGTTTTGTTTGGTTGATGGCTCTAATATCAGGTCATCATCATCATCTCCCTAGCCTTTTCCCAACTATGATGGGGTCGGCTTCCAGCCTAACCGGATGCAGCTGGGTACCAGTGTTTTACGTGAAGCGACTGCCTATCAGACTTGCACAACCCAGTTACTGGGCGACGCGATACCTCTTGGTTAGACTGGTCAGACTTTCTGGTCAGGTTCTAATATCCGGTCCGACATAAAAAAAGTATTTTTGTATTGGTTTCTCATTTATCGAGGAAGGCTATATGACATCACGCTACGACCTACCGGAGCGTAGCAGTACCCGGGTACAACCGAGAGGCACCTGGTGCTATATGTATCCTCGATATATGGGCTATCCGAAACTCAAATCATCGATTAGGCGAGACGACAAAAAAAGTAATTAGTCCGTCAGTTAGGAGACACGTATTTTTTTTTTGCTCGTAAACAGAAAATGACGACAATACAGTGCGTTGAAGTTGTAAACGTCACGCCTTTGTATAATTTTTACTGAGAAGTGACGTCACCAGCCCCCTCTCCAGAACTTTGATGCTCGTTATCTTTGTATTTTGTTATTAATTTTATCAAGGTAAAAATATGCGTCCAGTATTTTTGGACTGTCTAACAGACGGACTAAACAGAATGTCATTCTTTTGATGTAGTCAACATCCCTATTCTACGAAAGCAGTGGATGATGATAGTCTGCACCTTAAGTTGTTTTTTTCTTGTTCTTAACTACATGATTTCGTATAATTTCTTAAATTGTGAATTATTCCTTAAGTACTAGCTGTGCCCCGCGGTTTTCCCGCGTGGTTCCCGATCTTGTTGATAAAAACTATCCTATGTCCTTTCTTGAGCTAGAGACTATCTCTGTACCAAATTTTATGTAAATCTGTTCGGAAGTTTTTGTTTTGTTATGTATATGACCTATTTACAAAAAAAATACGGGTATATATGATTTTAATGATGATTTTAATTTTAATGATTAGCTCTTTACTGCCTGCTTCAAAGAAAGCACATTGTTTTGCCTCTTCCGAATGTTTCTCGATTATTCACTGTTTGTGCTGTGTGTCTTTGAATTGCACTTTTGCATTATTTAAGGAATATCCTTTCTATGAAGTATTCACATCAGGAACAAAGGAACAATGTCCTTGTTACAATAAACAATTTACTAATGGTATTCATTTATTTATTGGATTAAATATTTTCGTTAGGGCGTGCCAGACTTTTACTGACTAAAATCCACCATGTTCCTTCGGTTGCCTTTTATCTTCCGGGGCCAAGGTAACTTTCACCCCATCGAAGTCGCAAAAAACGATAATATCAATATTATAGTTATTAACAATTTTGTCATTAAAAGAAATCTCAACAATTTCGTACGAGCATTTGTTAAATTATATCTGTCTATTTTTGTAAAAACTAAAAGATTGATTACTGAACGTTTTGTTATTTTTTTATTTGGTCCATCGTTATAGATTAAACATCTTTTTTTCTCGCTCCGTTTCATTTAATCACGGGGCTTGTGAAAACTACACTTTACGATATTTTTTTCTGCGTATGAGTCTGCGATTGTCAAAGTTTTGATAAAAGACGTATTTGTAGCTTTTGACTACAACTGTAAGTGTCCAGAAGTGAAATGATAAAATATTTTTTTTTTTTTGTAAAATGTAACAACCATAATGACCTACACGTCAATATGTTATAGTTTTTTACTTATTGCTGAAAACAAACATCCAAAACAAACTCAGAGATCAAACTCTCTTTCAAAGTCCATACGATTTTATTGGTCATAATATCATGCGAGGGCCTATCAGCTTATAGACTAAGGTGAAATATATATATTTTGTTGCTTTTCAACATTTATCTTCTACTACAAATAAAATTCAAGGGATGGCTTAAACACTTACCGTTTATTTGTTGCATTCATCATCTGGTCGTCGGTGTTTTACGTGGAGCGACTGCCTATCTGACCTCCACAATCCAGTAACTGGGCGACCCGATACCTCTTGGTTAGACTGGTCAGAGTTTCTGGCTAACCAGTAACGACTGCCAAAGTTCTACGCATGACAACTGGGACCAACGGCTTTACGTGCTTTCCGAGGCACGGGATTTCAGTGATGTCCAAGACAAACTTTATAAAGTATATATGAATTGAAAAAGTCACATAGGTACTTGCCCGGATTCGAACTCAGAACCTCTTACACACGTGGCGGGCGCCTTATACAAAGTACAAACTCCAAACATGAACCCTGCTAGGGCACACTAACATTTTTCTCGGTTATATTGCTTTAGTTACAATTTAAAGATGGTGTCTTAAAAAAAAGGCAAACGTCAAAGTTTGACAAACAATAGCCACTGCTACAACGGCGCCAGAGAGCCGGCAAGTTTGCGATCAGGTATCAGACACACGATGTCGCATCACTCGTACTAACCTGTCTTACTGTCTATTGTTCAAACTATTCGCTGTAACTCAATATTTACTCAGTGGATAGCTAATCTGGTATATAAAATGGTAAACAGACTGTTGATGTAGCAGGGCACAGCCCAACGCTGGTTTTAAGGACATGAAGCTTGGGGGGTGTGTTGTTTAAAGAGTAGGTACCTGTTCACTGAGAAAGGATTTTTGAAAATCCGAACGCTAAAGGTGTTATAATAATTACTAGTTTTTGCCCGCGGCTTTGCTCGCGTTAGAAAGAGACAAAAAGTAGCCTATGTTACTCTCCATCCCTTCAACTATCTCCACTTAAAAAATCACGTCAATACGTTGCTCCGTTTTGCCGTGAAAGAAAGACAAACATACAGACAGACATAACATTAGTATGGATGGTATGAACTTTCCGACATTCACGCGGGTGAAACAGCGGACTAAAGCTAGTCGACTATAAATATAAATTACGTAGAATTACTGGTGTATATCATACTCAGATAATGATAGCAGTTGTCATGCGATTAATATTTTTTAGAAAATATTGTGTCAGTTTTTGGTTTTCCTTATTAGTCATCTTCATCATTTTATCAATCACGTGTATTGTTGGAAAAAGGCCTCCACCAAAGATTTTTACAAATAAAAATATCCTGGGCTAGCCGAGTCCAACAGGACCCTCTACGAAAATACCGGTCTATCTTGTGGAAGACAGCGCCTGCCAAAACATAATTATTATAAGTCTTGGTTAACCTTTCAACGACCAAGCGACAGCCGGCTGTCGCACTGCCATTGTCTTTCTATTGTGTCTCGACGTGTGTTCGAAGGTTTAAATTACACTATTGCAGTACACTTCTCGACCATTAGTTTACACATCTAATGGTATGATTCCATCAAAATAGTGTGCAGTAGATTTTGTTCATAATATTTTGTGCAAAACTTCAGCAATGAATGTACTAAACTGAGTCGACCAAAAGAAACAATTGTGCCAAACACAGAATAACATTGTCGCACAGTTCATCACACTGGTGGAATCGCATTTTAATCTATGGTAAAAATCTATGGCAATATTTAAAAAAATATTAAAGTTACACATATTACGTCGCGACAAAAGCGCACCTTAGTACATGCCACTTCTAGTTGTGCGTGCTCCGTGTATGTTAACGTTTGAGCAAAAATAGTATCTGCGAGTACCCTACACTTTATAAATAATTATTTTATGTTGTTAATTTTATTTAAGCTGTTACTGTATGCATTATTTTAAAATAAGTTAAAAATTTCTCATGTAAGTGAATGTTAATTCTTATGGGAAATAAAGATATCTCAAACCTCAATATTACGGCTCTGTCCCGCCATTCTTTTAAGGAAGTAGATGCAACTCTTCGGGTCTTAAGACCCTTACCAACTATGTTCTTCGTCTTTTTTTAATCACGAGTCAGTAAGTCTAGTCTAGATCTAAAAAAATCTTTCATCCTATATAGTATCTTCGTTTTTATTTTACATAATTTACAATATCTATACAGTAAGATCGTCAAACGCCTTTGTATTCTTATTTCACCCTCTCGTTAACTCCTTCAAACTGTACTAGATGGCGTTAGTATGTGGGGCTGTTTGAAGCGGAAGGCAACAACTTTGTTAGGAATGTTATTTTGTTTTTCAGTTTATGTTATTTATTTTCAAAATACATACATAATAAAGAGAAATAATGACACTTTTTCCAATAAACCAAGACGTTATCCTAAAAAAAAACTAGAAAACTATCTCATGGTGCTTGATTTTATTATTTTTTAGTTTGCTCTTCTTATTTTTGAACGTTTTTAACTTTCTTTCTTTTTCCGGTTTCTCAGGCACGCTTCGATCTGATAACTTAAATGTTTTACAGAGCAGCGTCACTTTAGAGCCACCTGATAAGTTCTCGTCCACCGATTTTATTGAATTCGTCAAAAGATACTTTGAAGTTAAATGGTTACTATACCTATTTGCAAAAATGTCTTTCTTCATTACAATTTTTTCTGGGTACGGTTCCGTCCTATCAGTGAGACATTCAACTTTTTTATCTTCATAGTCGGATGATGAGCTATTGGAGTAATTACATACAACATCGACTCTTATAACTTGAACAGTTTCAGGGCTTTGAGTACGAGATATCGTAAGACTTTTCCTTTTTCCACTTTTTTGATAAGTAATTTTCGTATTTTCTATAGATTCTGATACGTCTGTGATTTCGTCTTTCATTTGTCTTTTAGGAACTTTCTTACTCTTAGTTTTTGGTTCTGCTTTGCGTGGTTTTTTCGGTTCATCTGCGTTAGTTTCGACTTGAGGGGCTTTAGTTTCTGATTTATCTTTGAATCCTCGTAAGTATACACTGGAGTTTCTGGAAACAGGTCTGGATCTGTCCGTGTTGTATAAATATTTAATATACTCGTCGAAGTAATAGTAAGTTAACTGGGACAGTCTGTCATCATCACCAACTGTATTTAGTTCATCATCACTAACAGCTTGCTTGACAAACATCCTGTGTTGGTTTCCATCGGTATTCTTCTTATATTTGAAGCTGGTCCTGGGTCGACTGGTTTGGTCCACGTCTCCCGTGAACTTTAGAGTTTGTACAGTGAGAACTATGTCTTCCGTATCATGTTGGTAGCGGCCACTGTCGGGTTGCTCACTAAGTTCTGCGCCGTTCATATTGCAATGGAATCTAGGGCAAAAGAAATACAGTTATCAAAACATATTTTTCAGTCTAGATCATTTTAGACTCATCGTAGCCTAAGAGGGAGGAAGAGAGAGAAATGCTACTACTGTATTCTTCTTAAGTTGCCTACAAATTCGATAAATATTTGTAATTTGTTACTCTTTATTTTTTATTTAATTCTGATATTTTAATAATATAAGACTTTCATAACTCTTTGGGTTATTCAAAAAGTTCAAATCTGCCAATGTCTTTATTTAGCCTTCATGTCTTAACTCATCAACGTAATGAGGATACGAGTAAAAAATATCTGTTTTCCTCAACATCATCCTCAAATATTATCTACCTACATTACTTATTTTCCAACTTGCAAATTAACACACAAAATGTCATTAAGTTTCCTGTTTGATGCAGCCGTTGAATCATTAGTTATCAATTAGACATCGGCATCATCATCATACAAAATTTAAGTTATATTGTCATTTAAACATAATCATCATTTTCATCATCATCATAATCATCTACAAACTACCTTAACCCTCAGCTGGATTTAGATCTCATTTTGCATTAATCTCTAAGTTTACTATTCCAAGGGTTTAAATCTCCTATTGCAATCGCGTCTCAAAGACCAGTCTTTGACCTGTGTGTTTAGATGTTTGATTTTAAATGTGTCAAAAATTGCCGCTAGACGTCAGAAATATATCCTTTGAGCCCTATAGCAGTAGCAGATATGAGCCTAAGGTTTTATCAGCAATGATTTTTGATATCTTATAAATGGTCCATTTAAATTTTTGCCTTTACCAAACCAAACCTATCTATGGGTTATTTCTAACACACCTGTCAAAAATATCAATCCATCGAGGATCTTCTTCATGCTGAGGGTTCACCAGCCTCTTTTGACAATATCTTCTAGGTTTCTCAACTGAAGTGGCCGAGTTCTCTCTTTTCATCTTGGCCTTGGCTCTTTGCTGTAGATGGAGTCTGGCGCATTTCATGTTTATCTGTAACAATGTCAATGTTGTTAGAATTTTTGAAGGATGGAGTTTTTGGGCCTTGACAGTGAAAAATATGAAAAACTACTGATCAGCACCATTATTCCTAAATAAAGTGACGACAGGAGTCAAGCTGCAGCAACTAGACGAGATGATCACAGTATATATTTTACCAGCTGTCTCCCACGGTGACGTTGTGTAGTCTATAGACCTCCTCAATAAATGAGCTAACACAAAAAGAATTTTTCAATTCAACCCATTACTTCCTGAGATTATCGCGTTTAACCAAACCCTTAAGCTTTATAATAGTAGCATAGATTTGCCAGGTCTTTAAATCACAATAAACAGCACTCGTGTCTCCAAGTAATAAGGTAGCAATCGAAATAACCTGCAGAATAACCCACTGAATGTTTCATAAGTTACCAAAGATAACAAACTGAAAGGTTCAACACTCCAAACTTTATGCAGTTCACAGGTAACTCAAGGTCAAACCTGTTTGAATTAATTTGGTTTTCGTGATTAAGTATCAACTGTTGGAAATTTTATTGTGTTTATGATATTTAGTGCAGAATTGTTAAGGTTTTGAAGTACCAAGTCTCAAGGACGACTGTTCGAACCGACTGTATACCGCAATGTTTATTGGCCGCCATTTTTGGTAACAAAGTGATTCGTATGTAAGCAATATTATATTTTGGGCTTCGTGAATGCGTGCAACCTAGCTTCGTTTATTGATAAATGGAATGCTACTAGATAGACATTTAGTTTTGGAGTTTGTGGGACTTAGGACCCACAAGACTCGCGTTGGAATTTATATAATAGAAATCAATGCTAGGTTTTTCAGACATAAGTTTCGTTACTCACTTGTTAACATTAGAATTTGGTATTGTCAAATATCTGGCAACGAAGGTTTTGATTCGAACACACGTGATTCGAGACACAATAGAAAAAGAATAGCAGCGCAACAGCCGGCTGTCGCTTGCTTGTCGAAAGGTTAACAAACGTGACAAACAATGTGCATTACCTGGTCAAAGTCGGTCAAAATTGTTAATTACTAACTGCGCCCCTTGGATACTGTTTCGCTCACTCGTGTGATGTAATGTATATGATTATATTAATTATCAATTTTTTATTTACATCTGTATTGGTCAATTTACCAATAATAATAATATAAAGAGTTGATTATTTTGTTTGTAGAATGTTATGTCTGGATTCCTAAAGTCCTAATCATCATATCGAGGGGTGAAAGGCTATTTGGTTTAAGCGACATCTGGGGCGATATTGAGTTATATATATATTCGGAATCAGCGAATTTTTCTCCGTCGAATGATGCCGGATTCATTAAAATCGAAGCACTTTTTTGGCGTTTAAAACAATACTATTTTTGGGTTGTTTCCAAAGTGGCATTGTATTAACCGACGTGAATTTTGCATTTTTTTTTAAATTAGGTACATGAACCATACAATCATATTAAAAACCGAGACATAAACCAGTTACCCTTTCCTAGATAAATAACTCATTATGAGTTAAAGCGTTTTTCCTGTTTAAATTTTTTGTTAAGACGTAATTTAAATCATTTTGACTTCCACCAATTACTCGGTGTAATACCACTTAAACCATTTTTCCGTCACCCAAATACGACACCGAGTGTCGCTTAAGCTCTTTCAGCGGCATCTATTTTCCACACAGGGTGATACTTAAACCAAGTAGTCGTTTTGTTTCAGATATTTTGTTTAAAATGCATGTCGTTTAATACAGACGATAAAATGAAATGATGATTATTAAATCATTTTTCCAGTATTAATAAAAATACGAGTCGGTCTTTCAGTCATTAAATTTTGATATGATACATTTCAATTATGTCATATCATACCATATTTATTTCATTTCCCGGGTGGTGAAAATCGTGATCATTTAACTGGGCTGCCGCGCGCCGGCGCTTCAGTCGAACTTTAGAGTGCATGACGTGACGCGCAGTCACCACCAGAGTTCACGTACATACAACAACATGGTCTAGGGATATATAACTTTTTTAAATAACTTAAAAATTACTGGCCTTACAAAAAAACTAATGATGACAGATTATAAAAACATTATTAACTTCTTTTTTTAAAATTCAAAATTGTATATAAAACGTTTTGTTTTAAGATGAAATTCGCATTCATTGAATTTCTTCCAAGAAGTAAATCTTTACGAACTTCTAACTTTATTAAAACTCGGTTTTAATCATATCACGTAGACACTTGACCAGGAACGAAATGTTAAGAGCAGTGGGCATGATTCAAGCTGGCGCTACCCAAATTGCGGTTTTTGAAGCCATTAGGACCAGTCAGAGCGTTATATCCAGGCTTTGGTCACGTTATCGTGTCACGGGGGAAGTGGTGGAACGGCACCGAGGACCTCAACGCATTACAACACATGTACAAGACTGATTCATAGTAAATGCTGCACGAAGTCAACTAAATGTAACGGCGATGCAATTGGTTCAAAGGCTACAGAGAGAGTCATGGTTTGCTGGTAAGCAGTCCAAATTAAAGAAAACGACTGCATGAAGTCAACCTACGTGCTCGTGGACCACTTTCGGTATCAGCGCTAAGGAGAGGCAATCGAGGAAGAATATTACAATGGGCTATTGTACACTAAAACTGGAACTTTTACTGGATTTCACTTGTGCTTTTCACTGATAAATCCAGGTTTGGTTTTCATCCTGATCCGCGAAGAGTACGCGTTTGGAGAGAACCTGGACGTTGGAATCGACTGCAGCACCCACAACAAGTTCGTGCATATCAAGGTGACACGATTATGGGTTGGGCAGGAATTCGTCTCGCCGGTAGAACGGACCCCGTTTGGATACAAGGCAATAATATGACTGTTCTAAAATACCGAGATGAGGTGCTAGAGCCTGTAATCTTGCCCCACAAACAGCAAATGGGACAAATTTTACAAACTTGGTTACAGCAGCATAATGTCGAAGCTATAGACTGGCCTGCACAATCCCCTGACTTAAATCCCATTGAGCATGCCTGGGATTTGCTTCAGAGAAGAGCCCTTACGAATTTCCAAATACTAAAAAAAAAACGAAAACCAGCTTGGTTTTCGTTTTTTTTTTTGGTTCAGTATTCTACAACAGGATATTGACACCCTTGTTTTGAGTATGCAGAATCGCTGCAGATGTGTCAGGAGAATTTAAGGCAGATCCACGGATTATTAATTTTTAGTTTTCAACAGTTTTTATAAAAAAAATAGTGGTTTTGTTTAAAGTTTGATGTTTCAAAAATAAAGTTAAGATTGAAATTTTGTCTGATATTATCCTCTTCTTTTAAGTTATTTTTAAATAAAACTTTATCTAAAAGTTTAATATCAGATTAGATAGGCTAATAACCTATCACAAACCTAATAGCCTATAACAAGGTTTATTTTAATGTGTAGGTAGACAAAAAGTTAATAGAATTTTAGTTATTTAGGGTTAATTGAAATATCCCTGGACCATGTTGATGTGTGTAATTATATAATTGATGTTCCTATTGAGACTGTTCTATATAATTATTATTCTAAATAAATACTTTAACTGATGTTGTACTTATTTATTCAATATAAGCACCTGAGATTTTCGGTGATTGCGATATATCAAGGTTGTTTTAACAGCCATTGATAGTATTAGATGTAAAAAAAATGTAACATCATACGTAACAATTTCAATATTATATGTCACATAAGTAAATTAGCCTGCCACTCATTTTAGTCTAAATTGGTAGTTGAGATAAATAGCTTGCTACTATTAATTTTGGGCTATGTCACTTCATACTTTTTGGCTTACTCTGAAAATGTACTGCGTCGTCGCTTAATTTTTTTTTACCGTAGCCAATTGTAGTTATGGAATAACTTAAATCTTTTTTCCGTGCTCTAAAAAATAAGGGCTTAAGGCAATTTGTATTAAGCGACATTTATCTTTGTAATTAAAAGTCCGTTTTATTTCGTATTAGCATCAACAACTCGATGTTTTTAATTGAATTTCAATCAAGTTTACCTCGTTTAAATAGCTTAAGTAGTTTTTTTGTTTTGATTTTTTTTCCAAAATTTCAAACTTTAAATGGCTCTCCTGTAAAGTTGCAAAAATGTCGCTTAAACCAAATAGCCTTTCACCCCTCGATATATATATTTTTAAAAGCTACTTTATTCCTACAATCTATAGGGTATAAAATGGAGCGTCTTGATGGCCCAGTGGTTAAGGCACCCACCTCTCATGTACGAGGTTACGGGACTAAAACCAGACAGACAAGTACAGTTTTGCTACAGTCATTTGACCCACTCTAAAAATTGGTTTGTTCAAGGGTCAGGTAATTATGAACCACTTTACCTGTGACAATTAATCTAACTATACTAATATTATAAAGAGGTCAAATTTGTTTCTATGTATGGGTAAGATCGGGAAGTAATGAACCAATATTAAAAATTGTTTCACTGGTAGAAAGATACATTATTCGTGAGTGCTACAGGCTATAAATTATAAAGATACTAGCTTCTGCCCGCGTTAGAAAGAGCCAAAAACTAGCCTATGTTACTCTCCATCCCTTCAACTATCTCCACTTAAAAAATCACGTCAATCCGTCGCTCCGTTTTGCCGTGAAAAAAAGACAATCAGACAGACAGACAGACAGACACACTTTCCCATTTATAATATTAGTATGGATCATGCATATTAGCCGAACTATCTCAGTTTTTGTCTAGCCAGGCGGATGTTTACCGCCCAACGAAGTGGGCACGGGTCAGCTAGTATGTAATATGTACCGACTTGCTAAGTGTGTTTAGGACATCACGAAGTCTAATATTCAGACCCTAACAAAGTTTGAAAAGAGGCAACATAGAAAATTATGATGATGATAATCCATAGTGATAATCCAATAAATCTATATAATATAAAAGAAAGTCGTGTTAGTTACACATTTTTATTACTCAAGAACGGCAGAACCGATTTGTCTGGTAAGTAATTGGTGAGGAGGTAGCTTAGCACCAGGGGACAGACTACTTTTTATCTTCTTTTTTTATTAACCAAAAATCTGATATAACGCGGGTGAAACCGCGGGGGACAGCTAGTGTATTTATATAATGATAAACTATCTTACTGACTTTGTTTTGTATCAACGCACAGCTCAAACGGCTGGTCCTATTGACATGAAACTTGGAAGGTTTTTTTTAATGAAGAGTACCCCCCCAAAAGGGTTAAATATTGGATGAAAGTTCGACATTCACGTGGGTGAGCTTATCCATACTAATATTATAAATGCGAAAGTAACTCTGTCTGTCTGTCTTTCTGTCTGTCTGTCTGACTGTCTGTCTGTCTCTTCTTCACGCCTAAACCACTGAACCGATTTGAATTAAATTTGGTACAGATATAGTCTGGGACCCGAGAAAGGACATAGGATAGTTTTCATCCCGGAATTCCCCCGGGAACGGGAACTATTATTCCACGCGGACGAAGTCGCGAGCAAAAGCTAGTAGGTTATAAAATTACACATTTTTTTCCTGAGTTTTATGAAATTGCATGCGGACTATTTTAGGTCTTAAACTAAGTTGTTAAAGATTAGTTTTTACTTAGTCAGGTGGAGGAAAAAACGTGAGCAAAGCAGGAGGGTTTCACTCACGTGGTTCTCACAGTTTTTTTGTTTTTTTTTTCTTAATACTGTTTTTAAATTGTTTTTTTTTCTATTGCCTACTCGGTCAAGCCGTAAGTAAAGCTGATTTTTGGCACTTGTTTTAAACTGACATAAAGAAAATGTTTTCAGTTTGACCTGTATGTAGGATCTTTGTTCCCGATTATCTCGAGTTAGGCTAAACAGATTAAGATGCGACGTACAGAAAAGTATTTGTTACACTTAGGAGAAGGTTATACGTATTATCCTGAGAACCTATTTAGGTATTCACCCAACTTAAATAAATAGATTCTCACGAAAAAAGCGCTAAAAAGAAAAATAAAACGCCTTTTGCCAATGATGTTATTAGTAAAAAAGTGTAGATAGGTTATATGCAGTCAAAAAGTGGCACATTAAAAGTTTACCAATTGGCCAACATGATACAGAGTATCGCGTTGACATTTGACGTTTATCTCTTTTGATCACTCGCACTACTTCAATCATGTCATCCTACTTTGACGTGTAATGTATGTGTGCGTTAGTGTGCCGTTTTTGAAGATAGAATTTCGTTTGGGTAACCTATCTACACTTTTTTACTTATAACATCATTGCCTTTTGCTGTTTTGAGTTTTTGAAGGCCGTCCTTTTTTATTTTGGAATGATAATATATTACGAATAACGTTAGAACATTTATTTATTGAGCCCCTATGCATTGAGCAACAAAGTTATTTGAGCACAATTGAGTATTTTTATTAGTGCTCAATAAATAGATGCAGGCAAACTCCACGAATCTGCTACCAATTGCAAAATGGTATTATTAACAAATATTTTCACACAAAACTAGTTCAGCCCGCGGCTTTGTCCACGTGGAAGTTAAACTTTAATTCGCTATTTTATTTATTTAGGGGTCTACTTTACAAAAATCCTTTCTTAGTAGATACCTTCTCCATAGTGCACACCCTCCAAGCTTCATGTATCTAGGACCAGCGGTTTGGGCTGTGCGTTGACATATCAACAGTCAGTCAATCAGTACGTCAGTTTACCATTTTATTTATTTAGAAGAGACAGGCCTGCATTGCCGAAACTCCTGTAGCTAAAAGTATGAAACTCGCAACGTAATATAGTATTTTTATGATTTTTTAGTTAATATTCTAACGAGTTAGGTAATATGAAAGAATGCATCTAGGTATAGAAATAAACCTCAAAAATTAACAATTTTAAAAAGTATATTGTCTAAAAATAAACAAAATAAATTAAGTGTTAAGCTCAAATTGGCAATTGTACTGTCAGAAACGACTTCGCGGGTCGTTTTGTCATCCACTATTGTCTAACATCTATTCATTTTGGGAGCAATTATGTTTGAAGACGTTCCACTGTTCCCGTCCTTTTCGCACCTAAGGGTTTTAAATGGCGGATTAAAGTGAGACAGATGCTATACAGGGTTTTTTTGGAAAGTATTGATAAAGGAACTACAATGTCGGCAGGATGGTGTATTTGATCTAGCGACGTAGCGGTCCACATGTTCTTGGGAATAGCTTTGCCAACGCTGCAAAAAAAAGTTTCTTTCTATTTTTGTTAAACACTCGAACGGTCTTGATCGTTGCAAACTGCATCTCTGAATGTTAATGTTTCTAGTTTCGTCCTGACTGTGTGTAGGTAGACTTAGCGGAACTTTGAAACTTAGTTTTAATGCTGTTTTCGTCAATTGACAGAGTTATCCAAGTTTTTTTTTATCTATATGTAAACTAACTGACTGATTGTTGGTATTTAAGCGCACAAGCTTAATGTCTTTGTGATGAGTAGGTAGCCTCTAAGAAACAAGTTTTAATAATTCGACCCTCAGGGTCCAGTTAGTCCAGCGTCAGGCACTTGTGGCCTAACATTTTTGCTGAAATCTACCTTTTTGACTCAGCTGTCGGGGACACTATTGTTATAACGGTGTACTTTATTTTTTGGTTATATACTATTATTACTGTTTTATATGCTTTATGTATGTTTTGATTTGTCATTCCGGCGCCAGCGGCACTGCTGTGTAAAATAAATGTATTTTATTTCTTTCTTTCTTTCATCCATAAAGAATCAAAATAGAGAATGGAAGTTCGACATCGGGAATTAAAAAAAAAAACCGTACGAAGCTGATAAAGGTCGCTAGTAATGTCTAAACTAACTTGTTTATAATCTATGTTGTACCAAGTTTTATCCGAAGTTATTCACGAATGCAGTGCGGGGTCCTGACCCAGTTCGGTAGAAATTAACAAGTTCCTACATCCATAAACATTAATGCCGAAAAAGTTTCCTGAATAAAAAATCAAAAAACGGCTAATCGTGACTTGACAGAGTCATTATCATCGCTTTGCATAATTACAAAACGGAATACAAACACATTTGGCCCTAACTTACCTGATGCTATAAACTATACTTTTTAATCCGAATGACAACCTGTCACGCGAGCGTGTACAACATAATCAACCTTGGAGGTTTTGCGTTATAACATAGCGACAATTTTTTTACGTCGTATAGTAGAAACGCCACTAGAGACTTTGGAATAAAATGACAGAATGGCTTCATTAGTTATCAGACCACGTCAGCAATACCCTTTAATAATAAAAATTTAGAACCTTTGTGACGCAATAATGCGTACCTATTGATTATTTTTACATTTTGAATAAATGCAGATTCGCAACAATAGTGCACCAAAATTGGTCACCACGTATCAAATTCACAAAGTCGTACTATTCAAGTCTCGCACACAACGCCAAAATAATAGGCACAGCTGCTAGACAACACGCACACATGCACAGAAATCGGTGCATCGCACACGGACATCTTGGATAACAAAAAATGCATTATTATTATCCTGGTACAAGGACCCGACAATTTACAGCAACATGGACTCTAAACTTCAACTACTAACGGCGAGATTAGAAAAGCACCCCCTCGTAAAACGATTAACTTAGATTTCATCCAGAACCCGAAAATATCAAGAACAATTTATTCTTTGTAGTAAGAGAGCTAAAGTTGATTTTCGTATGGAACGAGTTGAGGAATTTAAGTTTCATAATTATTGAAAAAAGAAGCTACGTATCTCATAGGCGCCAAATGCACGTTGCACGGCCTACGATACAAATACGATTTCTGTTGAATTTTGTGAGCAAACCCGTGCGCGTGACTATGTCTTGTACTTAGGTTATTAGTTCCGATTTTGTTCGAATTATGCACATTGTGAATATTTATGAGTACACGTTAAAATGCTGGGCACGTAAATAAGGCCAATGTAGATTGGTACAGAGCATTTGTACTTTTAGTTAACTTATAAATACAAAACTGTTTCTTGGATCGTTATTAGCGTGTTTTGACTTTATTTTCTTAAACATTGTTATCCTACATATCATAGAATAAATTCTCTTAAAGCGTCTGTCCGTTTTTACCATTATGTACTTAGATAGAATCATTCATGAGGACAGTTTGGGTGTAAAGTTAGGTGAATGATACATGCATATCATAGAGGACACAATAACAGATGAGAATTTCAAAACTTTTGTAACACCGGTGTAGCAAAGGCGAATCGCTAAAAGTCTATATAACTAATATAAGCTAGTAAACTGCCTGACTAATAGGGTGATATATCAACGCACAGCCTAAACCCGCTGTTTCTAGAGACATGAAACTTGAATTATGATTTCGTTGTGAAAAGTAGGTAAACAATGAGAGAAGATTTTTGGAAGTTACACTCCTATAGGGGTAATATAGTAGATAAAAGCTAGTAACATAATAAAAGTTTTATTCTAATGCCCTTACTAATAATCACTGTGTAAAGTTATGCAATGAATAAAGCCTGTGTAACTATACATTTTTTGACGTATAAACCTGTCATAACTTTACACAGCGATTATTAGTAAGGCGCTAAATGTAACCGGAATCAAAAACTCAATCATAAAACAGTGCGCTCTTCGATAAAACCGTAATCAAACGTCGAAATTCCTATCTTTCGGTTAAAACCGATTACTTCTAATCGTGTTACTGTAAGATGACTTTTGTAGAAGCTCAAAAACTTTTGTGTAAGCCTTTAAACTTGAACAATGGACTTGACCAAACTGTATAGATATTTTGATTTAACAATTTGAACTAAGAGTATTGTTTAAAATGAAAAATATTTAAGAAACAATAGAAGCTTAGTTGTTTGCCGGTTTCATTGTTGTTTTAACAAAAAATTACTGTTGGGAGTTTCAGTTCGTTTTTAAATGTATTTATTACTTTATTGCCTTCTTAGTTAATTAATTTTGAACTGAGTAAACTTGAATTCCGTCGCGTTATTGTATTCTGACTGTAGTACGTACTTACATTTTCAACATTTTTTTGTTTCTGATGTACGTTTTTGTACTGGTTGCCAATGTTAACTAAAAAAATACTTTAATGAAATTTACACTAAGGCTTTCTATTTATCTTTGCTTTATACCCGTCTTTTCTTTCCAATGTAGTTCAGCAGTCATGCGACTTTGACCAAAACACGTGCTAAGAAGCAACACATGTTTGTCACTTTCTTCACACTTAATCTAGCAAACAGTGGCATGCCTTTCGTACAAGCCGATGAGCCTAGCTTTGCACTAATAAAATCTATATATAAAATGGTAAACTAACCGACTGACTGCTGACTACTAACTACTGACTTTCAACGCACAGCCCAGACATGAACATGATATTTTCTTTGTGAAGAATAAGCATTTACTAAGGAATTATTTTTTTTTTTACTCAAAAGGGGTAAAGTAGAGAATGGAAGTTTCGACAACATGTCAAAAAAGCTAGACATAATGTATTTGCTTAACAATTAATTGTCATGAGTTTCCTTAAAGTAACATCTGATTCCATTCGTTCGGAGCGTGCCAATAATAAGCATAGGTATTGAAGAAATTCCGCAACTTGCTAGGATTTTTCTTAACCGTTCAAATCCACCGCGAACTAATTTCGACCCCCACTTGCAAACAGCTGTACAGAATCCAGACACAATAAACACCATAACCTGTTCCACACTGACCTTATTCCACTTGCGGGCCCTGTCCACGCAAGTCGAACAATACAACCTGACGCGAGGTCAACATACAATAAAAAGGCATTGATTGCCGCATCTTCAGACCTTCGCGATTATCATCACAATAGACTACCCCCTGCAGTCGAAATGGAACAAGGAACACGCCTACCTTTAAGTATTGTATTAACTGTTTAGTGACTGATTTATGAGCTATGCAATTTTTGGAGAAATTGGTTACAGAATTTAGAAGAGAAATGTGAGAGCTTAGTTTTGCCGCGAAGCGAGTCCAATGGCTCATCTTAGCGACAATCAATTTCAAACATGTAAGCTCAATTTTGTCCGAGATTACAATGTGATAGAACCCAAAAAATAATAGCTGCCCTCATGACCTACAAACAAGTAAGAGAATATAAAGCAAACTTGTGGATTGTCTAATGAATCATGTAATAAAAGTACTTTCAAAAAGTGCGAATCAATTAGTGTCTTTTAACGAGCACGTAATCATAAATTAATAAAGTCATTCACTTCCTACTATTTTAGACTTCTGCAACTTTTGAAGGCTAAAATCAGTAGTGTCTACCAAAAGATTTAAAACAAAAAGAAAAAAATAAGAGAATAGTAAAAATAACTAAAGAGCAGTGTTTCAAAAAACGTGAATTTTACTTCGCTCAATTTCAAACTTAAAACAGAACAGAATTAGACTAATGAACACAAAAAGATGATTAAAACTAAGAGAAGTTCAGATCACCGACCGCAATGTCCTGAAATAGTACAAAACTCTATCCATTCTACCCCGATAATCACCAAACCTTGCAAAACAGATCACAAATAATTCGCAAGTACATATTAATATTATTATTTTAAGGAAGTTCCCATACCCTATAATGAACCAGTTGTTCTTTGAGATCATTTATTCTGACGTCACATGAAATGTGCATCAATAGTGATTATTTCTATAGAACATACACCGGCCGGGCCCCTTGCCCTAAAATCTATCGCAGAACAGACAAAGCCGGCTGCGCGAATATGTAGCGACGCATAGTAAATAAAGGGATGATTTATTGTGATTTAAAAAAACCATTTCCCTTAGTGCTGTCAAGGTGCATTCTTAGTAGTGATGTGAGATTTCGTTGGCAGATATCGATAATTTGGTTTGGGGTTTTCTGCTTCACTATGACCTTAGCAACTTTCGTCATCAAGCTCCTTTTAGTTGTCCTATCATAAGTTTCCAATCGAGATTTTATAAAATTTTAATCAATTTGAGAAAAAAATATCAGCACCTAAAATCGAAATAAACAACATCTCTGCTGAATTGCTGATTACCTCGGCTCTTGACACGCATCGTTAACAAACGTTGGAAGCAACGTTATTTATCAGAAGATTGACATATAAGACATCTACTTACTTGACGGGCCTGTTGGTCTAGTGGTCAGTAACCCTGACTGCTAAGCCGGTCGTGGGTTCGATTCCCACCCAGGACAAACTTTGTGTGATGAGCATAATTGTTTGTTCTGTGTCTGGGTCTTATTTATCTATGATATGTATGTATTTAAAAATTATATAAGTACGTATATCAGTTGTCTGATTACATAACACAAGCTCTGCTTAGCTTGAGATCAGATGGCCGTGTGTAAGATGTCCCAGGATATTTATTTATTTATTTATCTACTTAATAACCAATGTGAGCTTAGAAGCCAGATGCAGAAGACAAAGCTTGGATGCGTCATGCCTCGATCTGAAACTCTAACTTCAGTTAACTTGGGACTTTCCATCTCGTTGCAGATGACAAAAAAGGTATTTCCTGCATCTTAAAAAAAAACAAATATAATTCGTGTCACGTGCAATTATGTAATCAAGAGGGTTAATCGCGAAAACCAAGCCTCTCAGAGAAAGGTCCATAAAGGAGAAGGAGAAGTAGAATACAAATAAAATTTTTAATAACAAATTAAGACTTTCAACCAAGCCATCGATAACGATACTTTCCGCCCCTCCGCAACAACCCTATCAAATCTCAGGTGAAGGTAATCGTTGTGGGAATTAAAACTGCTGTCTCTTTCTAGTGAGTAGTGCTGTCTCGCTCACAGATTGTTCTCAAGACACATCAGCTCGCCAGTTGAATGCGCCAGCGCAACGTATTCTATGGACGTTTCTAATGCACGTATTTGATACAAATAATAATTGAGGGACGCGTACGATCTTAATGCAGTTTTTTTATTCTGATGACATGATAAAATTGCGCGTTCACAGAACAAATTAATAAATTTTTTAACTTGCAAAATAAATAAAAAATGATGAATTTGTTTTGTTCCTTCAATTTTGTATCTGATAATGTTTAATTTTGTTTTATTGATTATTAGATTTCACTCTAAAATTATGGTAGTCAAAAGTTGTAATTTTATTACAAGAAAAACAAGATATTTGTCAACTATGGGGTAAACCGGTCCTTTCACGCAGAGGCAATAGGCTACATTTCAGTCATTGACTTTATCATAATAACGTTGACTATAAAAATTTGTTCCTAGAGCAGCAGAAGAAAAGTTTGATGGATGTTAAAAATGATATGAAGGAGAAAGGAGTAAGTAATAGCCTGACGGTTGACTGGTTAAAATGAAATAGGAAACGTGTAGCCCTGAGCCCAAGTTTTATGAAATATATAGTATTCAATTGTGCAAAATCCCGTTCAAAATCTAGCGAAAATAAAAGTATTATACAGTTGAGGCTCCATTAAAATTCAAAAGACTAGATCGACCCACAATATCAATACAATTAAATAATACAAAATGATTGTAAACTAAGTGGACTAGACCGCACCGGACCTTCACGGGTTGATGAAATTGTGACAAAACTAATGATCTATTATTATTCTCACTGAATAGAAATGGTTAACCTAACTTGTTCGCTCAAATCACTCGGACCGCAGACCAACCAGTGTTATGAATCAATTGACCATTTTAATTATTACGGTACGAGAATACTTACTTATCGGGACACGAAATCTCAATGCGTATTGAAGAGGTGGAAAGTCAATATGGGTCGGGAAATGACGGACTTTTATGGCCCTGTATGTATGAATGAAAAATGGATCTAAATAGGAACACTCGTGTCTGTCCTTTATCTTCAAAAAAACAAAAAAATGTTAAATTAATACGTAGTTACCCTATGATTAGGTAAAGAAAAATCTGTAAGATAATTCTGAGTAACTTTCACTTGGCAGATTTTTTAAATGAACCATTAATATTATTAACCAATTATAATAACATTAGCCAGACCATGCGAGGAGCATTTAGGTTAATGACAAAGGTGCTCTTTTGATGAGAAAAACACACTTATTTTAGAGGAAATTTCCAAACATTGCAATCATTTTTAATAAAGCACTGTATCATTAAATTTTGCTCAATTACCTATGGAAACTTTTTATGTAAAAACCATGAAGGAAAAATACGTATTACAGGTGTTTTTATTTACACAAAACTATTCTAAATACTGCCAGCTGATTCGTCGTTGTGATTGTCAGGTATATTATAAAACACAGTCTACGGAATTTGGTGATAAAGTAACTTTCTATCAGTAAAAGAGTTTTTGTAATCGGACCAGCACTTCCAGAGATTTTCTCTCTTTCTTTCTTTCTTTTTTTCTTTCTTTGTTTCTTTCTTTCTTTCTAATATAAACTTTTAAACTGGTTACTATTAAAGTTTAAGGAAAAGGCTAAGGAGATGCTGATTAAAGCAATAAATATTTCAACTTAGTGTCGTGATGGCCCAGTGGATAATTCGCCCGCCTCTCGTGTAAGAGGTTGCGGGTTCGAATCCTGGCAAGTACCAATGTGACTTTTTCAACATATGTACTTTCTTAAGTTTATCTTGGACATCACTGACATCCCGTGCCTCGGAGAGCACGTTAAGCCGTTGGTCTCGGTTGTCATTCGTAGAGCTTTGACAGTCGTTACAGGTATTCTTAAGCCAGAAAGTCTGACCAGTCTAACCCAAGGGTATCGTGTCGCCTAGTTACTGGGTTGTGTAGGTCTGATAGGCAGTCGCTTCACGTAAAGCACTGGTATCCAGCTGAATCCGGTTAGGCTGGAAGCCGACCTCAACATAGTTGGGAAAAGGCTAAGGAGATGATGATTAAAGCAATAAATATTTTAACTTAGGGTCGTGATGGCCCAGTGGATAATTCGCCCGCTTCTCGGTTGCGGGTTCGAATCCTGGCAAGAACCAATGTGACTTTTTCAACATATGTACTTTCTTAAGTTTATCTTGGACATCACTGACATCCCGTGCCTCGGAGAGCACGTTAGGCCGTTGGTCCCGGTTGTCATTCGTAGAACTTTGACAGCCGTTACAGGTATTCATAAGCCAGAAAGTCTGACCAGTCTAACCCAAGGGTATCGTGTCGCCCAGTTTCTGGGTTGTGGAGGTCTGATAGGTATAGGATAGCTTCACGTAAAACACTGATATCCAGCTGAATCCGGTTAGGCTAGAAGCCGACCTCAACATAGTTGGGAAAAGGCTAAGGAGATGCTGATTAAAGCAATAAATATGTCAACTGAAACAAATTCGACTACGAATTGAAACTAAATTTTTTTACCATTGAACTTCAATTCCTTCCATTGAAGAATCGTATCGTATTACTAATTACTCTGTATAAATATTTCGTTTCATGCCTGAAGGCTTTATTCTTTCGCTTTGAACTGTAGAGAGAACGTTTTCCTCATAAATGTCGGTACATGTATCACAGATGCCATTTCGCGATAAGACGTATGATTCATGTGGTTTTAACATGAAACCTACTGCAGAACGTATGCAAAACAGAGTCACTTTTAGGGAGTTAAAACACTGGAATCTGTTGAGCAGTTTTTGAGATTATTCTCAATAGACAGACGGACGGACGTAGAAGAGGACTGTTTCTTTTTATTTTATTTTTTTTAATCCATATTAATATTATAAATGGGAAAGTGTGTCTGTCTGTATTTTTGTCTTTCTTTCACGGCGAAACGGAGCGACGAATTGACGTGTTTTTTTAAGTGGAGATAGTTGAAGGGATGGAGAGTAACATAGGCTACTTTTTGTCTCTTTCTAACGCGAGCGAAGCCGCGGGCAAAAGCTAGTAATATATACACACATCAAAAGTGTCTAGGGATATTTCAATTAAACCTAAATAACTAAAATTCTATTAATTTTTGTTAAGACACCTGCACATTAAAATAAATCTTGTTTAATAGCCTATCTAATCTGATAATAAACTTTTAGATAAAGTTAAATTAAAAAAAAAACTCAGAAGAAGAGAAAACCCTCAGACAAAATTTCAATCTTACCTTTATTTTTAAAACATCAGAACCCAAACATAACAACTATTTTTTTTTATAAAAATGTTATAAACTTAAAACTAATAATCCGTGGATCCCCCTAAGACTCTCCTGACACATCTGCAGCGGTTCTGAGTACTCAAAACAAGGGTGTCAATATCTTGCTGTGGAATATTGTCCCAAGTTCTGCTAAGATGCAAGAAAAGCTGGTTTTCATGCACAATATCTTCAGGGAAATTCCTAAGAGCTCTTCTCTGAAGCATATCCCAGGCATGCTCAATAGGATTTAAGTCAGGGGATTGTGCAGGCCAGTCTAAAGCTTGGATATCATGCTGTTGTAACCTACTTGTAACGATACGCGCCGTATGTAGACGGGCATTGTCGTGCATTAGCTGGAAATTTTGTCCCATTAGCTGTCTGTGGGGCAAGATTACAGGCTCTAGCACCTCATATCGGTATTTCAGAGCAGTCATATTGTCTTGTATCCAAACGAGGTCCGTTCTACCGCCGAGACGAGTTCCTGCCCAAACCATAATCATGCCACGTTGATATGCATGAACTTGTTGTGGGGACTGCAGTCGATTCCAACGTCCAGGTTCTCTCTAAACGCGTACTCTTCGCGAATCAGGATGAAATCCAAACCTGGATTCATCAGTAAAAAGCTCAAGTGGCCATTAAAATTGGTTCCAGTTTTCGTGTGCAATAGCCCATTGTAATCTTCTTCCTCGATTGCCTCTCCTTAGCGCTGGTACCCGAAGTGGCCTACGAGCACGTAGGTTGACTTCATGCAGTTGTCTTCTCAAAGTTTGACCGCTTACCAGCAAACCATACTCTCTCTGTAGCCTTTGAACCAATTGCATCGCCGTTACATTTGGTTGACTTCGTGCAGCATTTACTATGAATCGGTCCTGTACATGTGTTGTAATGCGTTGAAGTCCTCGGTGCCGTTCCACCACTTCCCCCGTGACACGGCATAACGTGACCAAAGCCTGGATATGTGTGCATGAAGCCCAGCTTTTCTTGCATCTTAGCAGGAATTGGGACAGTATTCCACAACAGCCTGACACCCTTATTTTGAGTATGCTGATCCGCTGCAGATGTGTCAGGAGAGTCATAGGTGGATCCACGGATTATTAACTTTAAGTTTTCAAAATTTTTAAAAAAAAAAAATTGTTTTGTTTAGGATTTGATGTGTCAAAAATAAAGTTAAGATTGAAATTTTGTCTGAGTTTTTCCACTTCTTCTAAGTTTTTTTTTTAATTTAACTTTATCTAAAAGTTTATTATCAGATTAGATAGGCTATTAAACAAGGTTTATTTTAATGTGTAGGTGTCTTAAAAAAAATTTATAGAATTTTAGTTATTTAGGTTTAATTGAAATATCCCTAGACACTTTTGATGTGTGTATTTTAGGGGGCAGAGTCCTTTAAACAGTAACCTTTCGTGATTGTGAAGTGAAGTAGATTATTTAAAAAATATTAAATACTTAATTATGTATTTTTTAACCAGCCTAATGATGCCTGCAAGGCAGAAGCCTCTTCTCAAAAACAGAAGACTCGTGAATAGGCGAGACGACAAAAAAAAGTAATTAGTCCGTCAGTTAGATAATCAAAAAATTTGGGACACGTATTTTTTCTTTTTTCTCGTATACAAAAAATGACGACAATACAGTGCGTTGAAGTTTCGTGAAACGTCACGCCTTTGTATAATTTTTACTGAGAAGTGACGTCACAAGCCCCGTCTCCGGAACTTTGATGCTCTTTATCTTTGTATTTTGTTATTAATTTGATCAAGCAAAAAATATGTGTCCAGTATTTTTGGACGGTCTAACAGACGGACTAAACAGAATGTCATTCTATTTTATGTAGTTAACATCCCTATTCTGTGTGTGGGTTGAGTATGTCAGTAAATTATAAGTCCTGATTTCCTCACGATCTTTTTCTCCACCGAAGTCAGTGAAATCGAAAGCACATAATGAATTGAAAAAAGTCATATTGATACCTTCTCGGTTCCGAAAATAATGAATTATAATATTTACTAAGGTATATGTATTTTAATTTTATCCTCATATGAATGAGTTATTTTTTTTTAATTCAGAAATTAAAAATATATTAAAATACAGAGCTTTTACCGGATACTTATCGTAACGGTTATTCATAGTGATTTTTATATTTATGATTCCCAATATAAATAATTTTATAAGCTTTGTTTTGCAAGGCGAAACAACCACAAAATTAAATTCCTAACAATCAAAGTAGTTCAATGTGCGAAATGTTTTCTGTAATAACACTTCAATGTTTTAACATGCAATCAAATAATACGTTCAGTATGACATTATTTTCTTCATTTAAAAAACTTAACAATTCTATCTACATATACTCCATCGGTTTAGGTAGAACTAAATATAAACATTCTTGACATGTCTTTTCTATACTAATTTTATAAAGAGGAAAACTTTGTTTGTTTGCTTGTAATGAATAGGCTCAAAAACTACTGGACCGATTTTAAAAATTCTTTTACCATTCGAAAGCTACATTATCCCTGAGTAACATAAGCTATAATATAGCACGCTATGTCCTACGGGAGCGAGGCAGTAACCAAAACCTAATGAAACGCGGGTGAAATCACGAGGAACAGCTAGTAATCAATAAATTGCAAAAAAAGAACATACCAACATTGTAATGCCGTGTTGGCCTAGTGGTTAAGGCACCTGCCTCTTATACAAGAGGTTGTGGGTTCAAATCTGACTTTTTCAGTTCTTAGGTACTTTCTAAAATGTATCTTGGACATCACAGACATCTAGTAGAAACCTGGACTTGTAGTTAATATAAGTCCGAAATCGCCAATCCACCTTGAGCAAGCGTGGTGATCAATGCTCGTGCCTTCTCTGTATGAGAAGAGACCTTTGAGCTGCAGTGGGACATTACCGGGTGCTCTGTCTGGTAGGCTGGTATTATTATTAATATTGTATCCATTCGAAACACTGCAGTGCAGTTATTGAGTTGTGGAAGTCTGATAGGCAGTCGCTTCACGTAAAACACTAGTATCCAGCTGAATCCGGTTGGCTGGAAGCCGACCCCAACATAGTTGGGAAAAGGCTAGGGAGATGATGATTGTATCCATACGAAAAATTTCGTATTATTAATGTAGTTTGTTAAAAATGGGAACTTTTATTGAGTTTCTCTCACCCCTAACACGTACCCCTTCTCCGTGCCCTGGGTAAAAAAACATGTCAAGATGGTTTCTTTTAGTTAATTACCGATGGAGTATATACAATGTGTAACTGAATTAATGCACATTATGAAAATAGTTTGTTCAGAACCGTTTACTGAATCGATTTTTGTAATTTTTTAACATAGGTAATATTTTATCCCAAAAATAATTAAAACTACGTAAACTGCTGTCACACTTCCGCTATATAGTCAACAAACTAAAATGGATGAAATACCTACTACGCTAGACCCTTATGCAAGTGCGACTGTGTGCATGCGTAGATTTGTAATGTGACTATAATTTTCTCCCACAATCTGTACAACAAAATTATAAAAAAACAGTGTTTTAAACATAATAATAAAAATTCAGTGTATGTATTATGATTATAACATAATATTCTAATTGGGGTGTCTGGTGGTGTGCGTTTATTCCGGTACATGCTGTATATAGGGTTTTCAGACGCAATTTATTTTACTGTTGATATTAGCACCTCGCTGAAGTCACACCGTTCTCAATTTAGCTTTAATGAATTATGTCACCGTATCGCCCTGGACCCACACCAATGCACTTATATAGGTAAATCAGACCATAATAAAATATTCGATAAACAGCTACAAAATACGGCAAAGATTACATTTATATAGCGTTTTTTTCACCATTTATAATTTCTGTGTACTCTGTACTATTCAATGTAAATTTTGATATATTTATATTGATATACCTACATCCGTACTTTAATATTAAATAAAGTAACTCTGTCTCTGTCTGTCTCTTCTTCACGCCTAAACCACTGAACCTATTTGAATATTTGTTACAGATATAGTCTAGGACCCGAGAAAGGGCATAGGATAATTTTCACCCCGGAAATCCCCCGGGAACGGGAACTATTATTCTACGCGGACGAAGTCGCGGGCAAAAGCTAGTTGTAAATAAAACTAATTACGTATTGTACGGAAGTCTCTGCGAAATGGTGTATTTATCTATACACAACATGTCCCGGAATAAACGCACACCACCAGACACCCCAATTAGAATATTATGTTATAATCATAATACATACACTAATTTTTATTATTATATTTAAAACACTGTTTTTGTTTATAAATTAGTTGTACAGATTGTGGGAGAAAATTATAGTCACATTACAAATCTACGCATGCACACAGTCGCACTTGCGGGTCTAGCGTAGCAGGTATTTCATCCATTTTACTTCGTTTTGACTGTATAGCGGAAGTGTGACAGCAGTTTACGTAGTTTTAATTATTTTTGGGATAAAATATTACCTATATAAAAAATTACAAAAATCGATTCAGTAAACGATTCTGAACAAACTATTTTCTCAAAGTGCATTAATTCAGTTACACATTGTATATAAATAATGGTAAACTGACTGACTGTTAATGTTGATATCAACGCACTTTCCAAACCGCTGGTTAGAGACATGAAACTCTATTTTCAATAAAATTACATTTCATTTTCACTTTTTGTTATGCATGCGCATTCCCACTCCCTCAATAACAAACTACACACTTAGCACATTCTCATTACTGTATAGCTGTTCCAGGTTAAGGAGGCCAGTAGACCCATGACACAAGTTTTTAATAAATGTAATTTTATTATTATTATATACTTAATGGATCACGAAAAAAAAATTTCAGGATTTCTGGAAATTTCAACCCCAAAGGCAAAAAATAAGGAATGGAAGTTCGACAATCACGCGGGCGAAGCTGCAGGCGAAACCTGTCATGAGTATAATTATGTATTTTTAATATCATTTACTTAATGCCTCAATCATCTGTAATCTATATCTTATATATAAAATTCTCGTGTCACAATGTTAGTTACCTTATTCCTCCGAAACGGCTTTACCGATTTTTACCAAATTTTATCTATTTTTCATACCCCTAAGTGATAAGGGTGGTTCACCCTTAACATTTTTAACGCGGGTGAAACCGCGGGAGGCAGCTAGTAAGTATATAGAAAGTCGTGTTAATTACACATTTTATAACTCAAGAACGGCAGAACCGATTTGGCTGAAAATTGTTGGGGAGGTAGCTTAGGACCAGAGGACGGACATAGAATACTTTTTATCTTCTTTTTTTAGTAACCAACAATCTGATATAACGCAGGTGAAACCGCGGGGTACAGCTAGTCCATACTAATATTATAAATGGGAAAGTGTGTCTGTCTGTCTTTCTTTCAAGGCAAAACGGAGCGACGAATTGACGTGATTTTTAAAGTGGAGATAGTTGAAGGAATGGAGAGTAACATAGGCTACTTTTTGTCTCTTTCTAACGCGAGCGAAGCCACGGGCAGAAGCTAGTATTTAATATACTGCTGTTTGTTGTCCCTAATCTAAGTAAATAAATATGATGAGTGCAAAATGGAAAAGTTTACGATTAAGAAACATAACAAACACTTTAGAGAAAATAGCACTAAATACTCTTTCTAGCTACAATTTAGCATTCGCACTAAATTAGAGGGTCGTTATAACCTAAAACACAAACAAAACATTATTTGCTCTAACTACAGTTCTGCGAAACTGTTTAAACAATTAACAAATTAGTATGTAACTAAACTGCTCTGGTGCAGTAAAGTTAATTTTAACAATAGACTAGATGTGCGGCACCTTTGTCGGTCGCCTTTGTTGACATCAAAGGGGCCGCTCGATACGCATGTTTACTTCGGAGGCATTAAAATCGATTTCTATGTGAAATATATTAGTCGCAAATTGATCGGCAAATGGGTGACGTCGGTGAGTGTTAAACGTTTTATGAGGTCAAGAATAGTTTCTTGTATTTGCCAACCCTACTGTTTATACCGTAGATCTACTGTTTTCGCCATGAAATGCCTGATTTCTGTTTACGTACTAACTTCTACTTATTTTACCTGACTGCTGAAAGAAGAGGTGTCTTTGATTTCGACTAAATTATGGGAGTGACATACGGTTTATCAATTAGCCCGGTTTCCACCGCCAGCGGTACGGACCCATTAATGACTTCGTTCGCAAGCTCAAACTGCACACTTGTATTTCCACAAACAAAATTATAATTTTTAAAGCATAATTGTTTATTAATGCATTTATTATTAACTAATATTCGACTATTTGTTGTTTATTTGTTTGACTATTTGTTAATTGCAGTTTGCGTTTGCAAACGAAGTCATTAATGGGTCCGTTCCGCTCGCGGTGTAAACCGGGCTTATATAGAAAATATGTCAAACTGCCATATTTATTCCTCAGATAGAAGTTAACTGATGATTGAAAAATCAGCCCTAAATAAACAAAAGAAATATTATTAAATAAATAAAAAACCTAACTGCAATTTTGGAAGTTCCGTTATTGCAGTTGATTATTTAATGATTATTATTTTATTAAAGTCTGCTTTTTGCTTAAGTTTGGCAACATTGTTCGTGTGTTGATTTGGGTATACGACTGTTTCTGACACAAATCCACGTGAAAACACACGAGGCAAGGGGTCGGGGCTTGTTAATTTATAGAAATAAAAATGAATCGGTAAATGTGTAACTCGAAAACGGCTGCACCGATTCGGCTGTTGTTTTTAAGCATTCTATAAAGAGAAAGTATTTTTTGAAGTAAAAGAATGTATAGTTATTGGATAAATTAAATTCGGGAAAAACTGAAACTTTTTACGGGATTTTAGAGTAAAAACAAGGCCATACCGACAAGGTCTAAAGGTTTGTTAGTATAGTATATAATATAAAATAATAGTAAAAAAAAGTAACAGTTATTTGCCATACAAAACCCACCTTAGGTTTTAGTTATTAAGGATAGATATTTCAAGTCAAGAACTCTGTAAATTTTATGTCAAAATCCAATCTGTAGTATCTTTAACTAGATTATAATGAAATAGCTTTTAAAAACAAGTAAATCTTAAACACAACACACTGTATATAATCTAGGAAATGACCTACCAAACAATTCAAATTGAATAGCAATAGCTAATACAATACCACCTATTACAAACTACCAGAAACCAAATAACAAAAAGACCTTGTAAATATCATAACGACCTTTGTTTCCTTTGAAATGAAGCGCTAAATACTAAAAAAATACACAAAATTGACAGGTTATTATCCTGTCACATTTAATCACTTTAATTACTACCAATCAACATGCACACGAATAATGCAACAAAAAAACGCGGCAAGAAAACACGACACACAAAAAAAATCGCATTGCATTTAGAACTACTAAAATCGCACGTGCTTTTTCGGTAACTACTAGAAAAAATAAACAGAAATTCAGCGAATGAACTGCGAATACTTTATATTCGCTGGTATTATTAGTTGTAAATGAAAGTTTACCGTTTCACGAGGTGGAACGTTTTCAGTGTGCCGAGTCGCTCTGACGTCTACCGCGGAATCGCGGCGCGAACTCCATACCATTATAGCCTCCTGATACGGTTAAGGCACGTTCATAATTTGGTGTCTTACATCATGAAATAAAATAAAAAATTCGTACTAATATCTATTGTCTGTCTGACTGTCTCTTCTTCACGCCTAATCCACTGAACCGATTGAATGAGATTTGACACAGATATAGTCTGGGACCCAAGAAAGGACATAGGATAGTTTTCATCCCGGAAATCCCCCGGGTACGGGAGCTATTAAACCACGCGGACGAAGTCGCTCGCAAAAGCTAGTAATAAATAAATATCTCGTGATAACTCAAACACGGCCATCTATTCCCTAACTAAGCAGAGCTTGTCTATGGTAACGAGACAACTGAAAAACATACTAATATAATTTAAAAATAAATTACACCCAGGCACAGAACCAACAATCATGCTCATCACACAAAGTTGGTCCTGGGTGGGAATAGAACCCACAACCTCCGCTTAGCAGTCAGGGTCACTAACCACTAGACCAACAGGCCCGTCGACATTAATTACTATTATCCACATTTTTTTTAATCTGTCTCAGTTTTAGCCCTAATAAAATTGGCCTACGTAAAACTGCAGATTGTCTGCATGGAGATGTTAGGCAGTTATACCTTAGTGAAATAGTCTATAAAAAAAATCGGCCATATTTAGAGTGATTGGTAATTAGTGTACGATACTTAAACCCGTGATTGTGCTCATGATAACAAACAAAATTTTATTACGGGAGCAAAGCCAAAATCGCGAAAAAAATATCAGCTATTCAGTACATTAGGCAAACATAAATGTAAAAAAAAAAGTAAAAAGAAAACTAAAAAGTAAAAGTTTTAGTAAAAGTTGTTGGTTATCATGAGCATAATCATGTGTTTTAGTTTCGTACACTAATTAGCAGTCAGCCTATATTTTGTTGATGGCGCCAAGTTGCGCAATTTGATGTCCTAATGAGATATGTCCCTTAGGTTCTTCGTAGACAAGGGACAATGACGGAGAAAATCTCCGCGATACGCTTTTATTATTACTGACATAAGGTTGCTTTTATACGCTTACCGTCCGCCAGGCAAGGTGCGGTATTGCACGAATCAAGTGCAACCTTATTGTAGTACTAATAAATGCGCAACGCGGACTTTTTGTTCGCCGTTGTCCTTTGTCTGCGCAGGCTATAAGGATCGATCTACAATAATAGAGGAGAGATCGAGAATATAGAACACTAGCTGTATACCGCGGTTTCACCCTTGTTATGTAATGTTTAAAGTTAAAATCCGTTCAGAAGTTTTGCGTGAAAGAATAACAAACACACACGTCTGTGTGTGTGTGTGTTCGTTATACACACACACAAACTTTCATATTTATTACTAGCTGTTTCTCGCGGTTTCACCCGCGTTACGTTAGGTTTTTGGTTACTGCCTCGCCATAGCGTGATATTATATAGCCTATGTTACTCAGGGATAATGTAGCTTTCGAATGATGAAAGAATTTTTAAAATCGGTCCAGTAGTTTTGTGCTTATTCATTACAATCAAACAAACAAAGTTTTCCTCTTTGTAATATTAGTATAGATGTAATAAATGGGATAGGCTTAATACTGCTGTGCTACGCGTACTTCGTAGCATAACTGAAATGCTAGCTACGGTTAAAATCTCGTAGCACTGAAACATAGATTTAGTTAAACCGCCATTACTGTAAATGTAGGCTAGGTGAAGTGTGACAGCAGTGGTTGAAAACTATGTTAAAATAAAGAAAGGATGTCGTTATATTTTCGCCAGATTTGGTCGCATAGTAGAAGTTACTCATAATGAGAACATTGACCCATCATCAAAATGTAAAATGCAAGAAAATAAATAAAACACAAAAGGATAAGGTATTACTTTGAGGTAAATAAAGACATTGAAAATCTTGTACATTTTAATGGCAATCAGTTATTAAATCTCGGCAAAATAGAGGTATTTATAAGATTGCCCTCACTAAATAGTTTTTTTTTTTGGTGAGTGGGAAATCATCAAGTGACTGCTCTCGTCCTGGGTGCGGCGGGAGGGCGTGTCAGACTTTTACTGACTACAACCCACTCATGTTCCTTCGATTGCCCTTTATGTTCCAGGGCCACGGTAACTATTATAAACATTCCGCAACCCCGGCAGGCGTTGGCTCTGTTGGGCACCTTCCTGTGCTGACTTCTTCTCTTTGAGGCGCGCGTGGAACACTAACGCGCCGTCGACGCGGTCCTAGTCCTAGCCGGGCGGCGAGCTACCCATCGCTCGCCATCCGCAGAACCGCGCATACGGTGGCCGGTAGTCGTCCTCACTAACCTTAATACAACTCAACTTCCAAAATCACATGTATTACAATGACCGCACCCTTACAAGCAATTCTTGCTCATTCATAATTATTATACTTATAGTTTAAGCACCGTTTTTTTGTCCCAGACTCATGCTAGACCGCTTGAACTATACCTATGTGTCAATGAAACAAAAAACGTATTTTTTAAGGTCGATTCTCGTAAATTAAGACGTTTAAAATCTCGTACCCGTTACATTTTATTTTATATTTTAGAGAAATATTACTAATAAATATAACCCAATATACAACTCCCACAATGAACGTACCCTTACAGGCAGTGCTTGCTTATAGTTCTTATACAAGGTGTCCCACTTATAGTTTACGCGCCTTTTTAAGTCCCAGACTCATGCTAGATCGCTTGCACTTTACCTATGTGTCAATAAAACAAAAGCATACCATATTATTTAAGATAAACTCTCGTAAATTAAGACATTGAAAATATTGTACTTATAACATTTGATTGGCAATTAATTTAAAAAAAAAACTGTAAGACAGAGGTATCTAGAATTGCCTAATGCCTTAACTGTACCTACTCAAATCTTATAATATCTTACGTACACAATATGAACGCACCCTTACAAGCAATGCTTGCTCATAATTCTTATACAAGGTGTCCCACTTATAGTTTACGCGCCTTTTTTATGTCTCAGACTCTTGCTAGACCGCTTGAACTTTACCTATGTGTCGTACGGCCGTCTTATGACGCATATCGTACTTATTTATATGCACATAAAATGTTAGTGCCTCTTTTAGTCCTAAAGTGGCTAAAATGCCTCAAGGGTCGTTTACCTTTGTTTGATTTTTTGTCCTTTTCTTAATTTATTTTAGGCGTTGCAAACTGTTAAAAGGGATTGATAATGTGGTTTATTTTGTGTGGATATTTTACTAATTTTAAATGGGAATGTTTTTGAGAATGGTATCATAGATGTATGTAACATATAAACCCCGTAGTGGTAATATAAGCTGTTATAAATTAATTAATTAATAATCTGTCAATAACCAATTAAAAAAATATAAATTTGACAAAAACATAAATAAAAAATTACGTTTCTTATTTTTTTTTCGATTAGTGAAACTTTTTAGGTAAGCCAGAAAGTCTAACCAAGAGGTATCGTGTCGCCCAGTTACTTACTGGGTTGTGGAAGTCTAATAGGCAGTCGCTTCACGTAAAACACTGGCATCCAGCTGAATCCGGTTCGGCTGGAAGCCGACCCCAACATAGTTGGGAAAAGGCTAGAGAGATGATGATGATGGTGGTGGAACTTTTTGAATGACAAATGTCATTATAGAACTTGACTACCAAACTTGAACAATAAATCGATAAACAAATAATTAAATTTATTATTAAAACCAACTATTAAATAGGCACTCACGTTTATCTAATCTAAACATACACATTAATTATATCCTATCTTTGTATTCACATAAAATAAACTATAGCAACTTTTGACAAAAGTCTTATTTATTATGTCCTAATTTCATTAATAGGTTAAATAACACAATAGTACCAAGTCGTAACTGGTAACTACTGGGTATCGATCGAGTTCATAACTATTCATAATTTGCACGAGGGGTATAATTTATCGTTTCAGTATTCTAATTAGTTAATATTTTCTACGTTTGTTTAATTATCAATGCAGCAGTTTTTATTTGAGAAGTAGGTTATGTCTGTGTAAGTGTTAGTGAAGTTTAAGGCAAGTAAAAAGAAAACTAAGTCCTTTCTTGTTATTAATAACTGGAAGTAAAAAAAACATTATAAAAACGATTAACACATTTTCTTACTTATTTATTAAAGATTTTTAGTTTTTTTTTTAATAGAAACCTACCATTCGATCTCAAAACACCCACCCTGTAAAAGTGTCATCAAATTAGGATTAGGAACGCATAGAGATACATAGAGGACAAACAAATATTCACATAATATAATCTAATAATAATACCTTGGAGTGACTGGTGTAATAACCAATACATAAACGAATGATTGCGCTCATAAAACAAACAACTTTCCGAAAAAAGTCAAGATTTAAACCGAACTTAATTTTATACATTGTAGGTTTTTGAGAACAGTAAATTGATAATATTTATTATAGTATAATTAGGTAAAATAGAATTAATGATGTTATTCTGAAGAGAAATAAATACATTTTTTTTTATTAATTATCCAGTTTTAAGGTGTAAGTTTTTTTGGGAAAATGGTTTGTAATATGACATTTAAATACATAAACACAAATACACTTAAATACATCACTAATTAGTAGTCACACTATATGTATATTTCATACGCAAAAAAAAAAAAAACAATCGATATTGGAACAGTTAATATTTTTTATCAAATGTTTGAACTCAATAACCTAAAAAATGTTGCAATAAAACAATTTGTTATACAATTCTCATTGATCGTATTGTCGTGTTTCAAATGGTATTAATAGTTACTTGTCTATTTTCCGTACTTTGTAACAGTTTCAGTATTTTGTAGTCTCTGCAGCCATTTACATAATTAGGTACCTGGTTACTGTTCTATTTCAGTTTTTCAGAGTTCACGCGCACTTGTAGAAGTAAGACAAGTTATTTGAAAGATTGGAAAAGTTTATAAGTTTTTTTTTATTGTAGATCCAGTGCCGTATACAGTACCTAAATAGTCCTTTCATGATTTGACCAATACAATTTGTATTGACTTTTAAAGAGACTTTGACCACTGAGTTTGTTTCGGTTGTTCTTCTTAGAGTCAGCCAGACAAAGACACCAAAATCGTTAGCTTGAAAAAAAAATTGTCGTGACGAAGTGCTATTTTTAACAGATTTACAAAATAAATATCATTTATCATTTTAGTGTTATGTTTAGTGTGCCTAAAGGTCTAAGTGCAGAAACTTAAACTCCCAGAAAGAGTTAATAAAAAGGAAGAAGAAGAGGAAATCTTTAAATATCAGTTTTTTGCATAGAGCTTCTGACAGACCTCCTCAACACAGATACTCGGTAACACGATATCCTTTTGTTAGACCTGGTGTCAGACTTTTTGGCTTTTGTCCTTTTCGAGGCACGTGGTGTCAGTGACGTCCTAGAAAAAGTTAAGCTGGGCATTGACGGTCATTTTTCGATTCTGAAACGATTCACCCACAGACGTTTGTTCTATGAACGGTTAGGCAGCAGAACCTTTCAACCATTAACTTTCACCCAAAGACCGTTTGGCCCATGAACTGTTCGCCAACAGAACGATTCGTCAGTAATTTTTTAACCAACAGAATCATATCGTTCATGGAACAATGAAATCGTCTGGGGGTGAATCGTTTCAGAATGACATTTTTCGCTTTAGTCTAGAGTCATCAAACTGTGGCGTCACTCTAAATGGTGTAGACGGCCAACCTACTCTGGAGTGACAGGATCTCAGGACTCTCAGGATCAAATCTTGGATGGACGTCAGTTCAACTGACGCGGAAAAATGACCGTGAATACTGAGCTTTAGAAAAAGTTAGAAAGTAATAGTGAATTGGAAGTGTCACATGACGATTTCAACCTATCATCTATTGGAAATGAGCGCATTAGCTCATATAATTATGCGAGTTATCTGCTGTCATTAAATATCATAAATGTCAAGTGTCATAATACTGCCTCGAGAAATTGACCCTTTTGATCACTGCCGCTTGTGTTGTTGAATCTGTGGTATGCTTAAGGTTCACTAAACTGACCTAAAGTGTACAAACCTTATAGTAATATATATTACAAAAATTAATAATTAAACTAGAATTACCAATATTCTATTTTTAAGGTAGTATAAAGTGTTTAATAGTGATATACTTTTAAATAAAACTAAGAATCCACTTTCAAATTGATTGTAACCTTAAACCATTTCCTAAAAGTTTGTTACGAACATAAATTGCAATGAAAAAAATGTTCGACCACCCATATTGTAGCTAAGATCTTTTGTCTCTTTCACACCTGTGTTTAGACGTATATAGTTGTCTTTATCTATGTCGTTTGAAAACAGTTTGTTTGTCTATTATTAACATTGCTGTTTTGGGGTGGTCTTCTTTTTAATTTTTTTAGACATTACTTTAATTTACAATACTACTTTGTGTTGTGATAAATTCGTGGTTAATTTCTTAAGATTTTTGTGTTTGTTTTTAATATTAACAATAATGAAGTATCGTAAATGTTAGTGATTACTTTATTAGGTATATCTTATACCTTCTGGGGAATCCTTAGTATGATATGTTCTAAAGAAAGGTCCTGTTTATTTTTATGCTAAGTATTATACTTAAATCCTAGCACAATGCGTTATTTAAATATTTTTTTACTCTTTTACATATTTACTAAATGTTTAGAAAAAAATACAACACGTAAAATAGATTCGTCTTATCCAATTTATTGGTAAAATCCTAATTCCCCAAATACAAAAAAAAAAACAAACACTTTAATCATACTATGGTTTTCAATACCATAAAAAAACAAGAAAGGGTTTACCAGTGCAGTACAATTCAGTCTGTTTACTTCTTTTTATTTGAATAGTTTCGTCAAACTTCTGCAATTTGCAACACTGAAGTGTATTTTTGTGCATTTTCTTCATGGCCTGGGTATTCTTTATCGTGTAAAATGGCTGGGGGTTGCTAAGTGAGCAAAATCGCTTGCGGTCTTGATAATAACGGAGGTAGCACGAATGGGTTAAGGCAGTGGTGTTATGGGAGCTATGTGGACATTGTTTATTTTACGCTTAATGTTTTAACTTGTCATTCATTGTGGCATGAGCATGCTTCAGAGTTGTTGTCAACATATTGCAGGCAACACTTGCGTTGCGAAGCTGATCACGCCATGTTGCTGAGTTGACGCGCTGCGATAACATGAGATTATCAACAAATGATGAAGTGTGTGGACGTGTTTGCAACTGTTTATAAACATGGCAGTAGCGTACGTAACGATACGCAAGTCTTATATTATCTTATTCATCAGATACAGAAAACATATCAACACTTTTACCTCGGGCAACGTTTAACCCAGACTGCCAGCAGCATTCTCGCCGTTCATCAGCAACGTTGTTCAACTGTTGCCAAACAAAGTATATTCACCATGAATACGAGGTTTTAGTTTGGTTTTGCTGGGCTTGTCCGCACTTAGCCTCATGCGTGGTCTATTGCGCGAGTGTGACTAGTGCCTACTCCAGCCATCTTACACGGTGATGGTATGATAAATAGTTGTTATTAAGCACTGAATTTGGCTTAGCCATTTTCCCGTTTCTATCGTACACTGGACGTTTGGCAGTTGTGTAACAGTGACAGGTATAGTGCAAAGCCAAAGTCTTAACTTAGTAACGTCTATCACGCCATGAGTGTCTTAGAAGAAATAATAAGAAAAGAAGGAGCCTGGAAGCGTGTAGACAAAGATCGGGATTTAGTACACAGATAAACCATACCCTGTGAAAGGACATAGGATAGTTTTTTATCCCAGAAACCCCACGGGAACAGAAACTACGAGAGTGGAACCGCGAGGGACAGCTAGTGAACCATAAACCAAATACTTGTAGTATTTAACAAAAGCTTGCCATGAATACGAGTCTAAAACCTGTTAATGGGGGTGCTTGACAGTAGCCCGTGAAGTTCATTTTCGTACGTTTTTTGCAATTTGCCGGTCATCGTCAGGCTATACATTAAACAAAATTGATTTGCGTCTGTAATAGGTATTTAGTTACAGAATTATAATCATTAATATCATCAATACAACCCTCAGAGTGCATACAATTCGATTAAAAGACTTTGCGGGCTGTTTTGATGATTTAAATGATTATAATTCTGTACCTTAATACCTAATACAGTCGCGTGCCATACTCTATCAACACACGCTCAGACACTGACCGGCAAATTGCAAAAAATTGAATTTTCGCTGGCTAACGTGAATCATCCCCCTTAATACGGTCTTGGTGTACCCCCAGCTCAACCTGTGGTTGGTACGGCGTGCGCTGTTCCTACAAAGAAGCGAGCGATACGGCGCGATCGAACCGAAAATATACAGGACTATGCTTTTGATTTGTTAATTACTCTTTTGAACGGAATAATAGATGTGGATTTATTTAGGGAAGTAGGTTACAATGACAGAGAATAGTGTTCAAATTGGGGTCACTTGACAACCCATACTATTTATGCGGAAGTACGTTGGTCTTTCTTACATCTGTTTATTTGTATTTATTATTCTTTAACTTCTAAATCGGTACACCAACAGCTTCTATATATAACTTAACAAAAGCTGTTGGTGTACCTTTTTTAATAAATAAATTAACCACTGTACCGATTTAAACTTTGACTTCGACTTCGTTAGAATCGACTTCCATGACGCAACATTTGTAGACAACAACTGGTAATTTTAGCGATTGTTCTATGGTCTAATGATAAACTCGAACTCGACCGCATAGTGAACCGACACCACGACAAAATTAAATTACTTGTGTGATGAGCATGATTCTTTTTCTGTGTCTGTGTATTTTTTATAGTATTTCTTTATAAATTACTAGTAGCCCCCGCGGTTTCACCCGCGTTATATCAGATTTTTGGTTACACAACAAATAACCTAACTTCTAAAAACATCACATGCAATACCACCTCATAAAACGCTAGGAATTAAACCTGAGTTTAAAGCGCCATAATATTTCAGTACACCACTGATTAGCATAGCTCATGAACTGCTCTCTCTTGGTCTATCGCCATAAACTGCGAGGCATACCTAACTGCCTACACCGTACCGGGTACGCGGTTTAATAATAGAACGGGTATATGTCATCTTTAGGCCTTATGAGGCCCGCCTACGGCAGAATTTTTGTAGGACGAATCGGACGTATCAGTAGTTTTATAGCTTTGTAGGACCGACTTTGTTAATCCATACTAATATTATAAATGCGAAAGTAACTCTGTCTGGATGAAATTTGGTACTGATATAGTCCGGGACCCGAGAAAGATCATAGGATAGTTTTCATCCCGAAATATGTACGGTTATCTTATAGAAAAACAAATATAATAATATAAATATTTCGTATGCATGTGATAAGTCCCTGCAGGCCTACCATGAACTCTTATAGCAGGTCAATTTTCGACGATAAATAACCTGCCGTGTTAGTTTGTACCATGAGCGCTCTAAGCAGCAGGAGAGCCAGTAATCAGGTGATATAAACCGGCGAGTGACCACTTGACCGCAGTATGAAATCAATTTGGAACCGTGGGTTACTCGTTGGTTAAATTTCGACAAAATCCTATGTTTCCCCATGGAGATTTTCACACCTAGAATATGGTCATTAGATGACAACGAACTGACCGCTCATCTGATGTTTCTACATTTTGCAATACCAGAGGCCTTGCAGATTCGACTTATTACGCGTTTCGACCGCTCCCGTCGAAATAGGAATTTGAATTAAATCATTACAATGACCTCAAAAATAAAGCAAAATTCAGGTTGTGAAACTTAATTCAAATACTAAAAATAAATTGCTTAAAACATAAGCCACAAAGTATTTTACAAGTCCACCGAACCTAAAACGTCAGTGTCAAAAAATGCAAAAATAGTCGATACGGCACGGCATAAAAATGGTTGCAATTTGTAAACTGGCATTATTAATTAAAGCGAAGCGTGCGGCCATCGTCCCGAGGCAACAATTATTGCATCGTATCGCTGCAACGCCACGCGATATTGCGTTTCTATCGCGATTAGGGTGACCACACAGTTACTGTAAACACGTACGGTTCGATAACTTGGTTAAAATTTGCTATTTTCATAAATGGCAAGATAAGCTATTCTTGACATATTCTTTCTTCTATACACATACCTATTTCTACCTCAAAGAAGCGTTTCTGTGTACTGTTTAGACGGATATAAGTGTCGGTGTAATAACAAGTACTTGACACAGTAGCTGTCCCCCGCAATTTCACCCACGTTCCTCTTGAATACCAACTAATTTATATATATATGTATTTAGTCCTTAATTTTGTTACTTACAGACTACTTTTGTATGAACAAGTTTGGTTTTTTACGTTCTTCAATAAATTTCATACAACTTGAAAAATATAATTTTGTAATCTGTGCTCGTACGTTTTTCTTTTTGAAGTAGTTGTGGAATTTCTGCCGCCCTTTTGTTTATTGCGTAATCGCTGAAGGGTTTTGGTTACTGCTCCGTTCCAGTTGGCTAAAGCGTGATGTTATGAAACCTATGTCTTATTCTGTTGTATAAGCTACAATACCGTAAAGTTTCATCAAAATCCACACAGTTTCTGCGTGAAAGAGAAACAAATGTCTACACACACTGTTACACATGCACATACAAACTTTCACATTTAGAATATTTTTATCATTGTTGTCTCTGGTCCAAAACCCCAAGTATTAATGAAGTCAGGCGAAGAAGGCGGCAATAACCACTAAACATTAAGTGGGTGTCGGCTTGTTTGCAATCCAATGATATAAAAGAAACATATAATTATTTCTTCTGACTAACTGGCTGATTCACGAAAGCAAAGCCTTAACTCAAGCATTGGTGACACAAGCCTAAATTTTGGCAGTTGAAACCTGATTTTGATAACTTCTACTACAGTATTTAACAAATCAAACTAAATTATATTACAATACTAGCTTCTGCCCGCGGCTTCGCTCGCGTTAGAAAGAGATAAAAAGTAGCCTATGTTACTCTCCATCCCTTCAACTATCTCCACTTAAAAAATCACGTCAATCGACAAACAGACAGACAGACAGAGACACTTTCCCGTTTATAATATTAGTATGGATTATTGTAAGTACTGTCACAGGATCTGTATGTGTGTGCAAAGTTTCATATGAATAGGTTTAGAAGAAGCAGTGAAAAAACTATCGCAAGAATTTAAACAATTTAATATATGAGATAAAAGCTTTAAAAAATCCAAGCTTCATTCACCAATTAAACAAATATTACCGTTAGACGTATTGAAATAATTAATGGGCCTCCAATCAAAAAGTTAGCACCTGAGAACAATACAAGAGTTCCAAATGATTGGATAATTTTATGTATAAAGTAATTTGTTCAAGTTTACTTTGTATTATCCTGTATAATCCGAGTTTTAGATATTTGCCGCAAGCTTTCAAGCCTTGAACTTTGTCTTGCAACTTATTTTCACTTAAAATGGCGCGAAAATCTGTCTCACTGATGTCAAACTTCGAATAACGTCGCTAAGTATCTTTAAGATTTATTTTGTATTTGAAAAGTTAATTTTTATATTTATTTGGTCAAATTATATTTTTGGATTGATTATTTTTTTCATTAAAGGTTTTCTAAACCAGCTTATAATTATACATATTGGTGTTGAATTGGCACGATGTAAGTTCGGTAAAGCTGTTGCAGGATTTAAAAGGATCTAGCACATATTTATGTGATGTAACGCTGAATAAAATCATCGCTTTAAACAAATGTATGAATGGTGCTCTTATTAAGGAAACAATTTTATATAAATATAAAACCAACATCAAAGAGGCAATACCTACTAAAAATCATAAATTTCATTTGAATCACGCACCACAACATTACTCATCGGAAATTCAGAACTTCACCACGAATACAAAATAAAAACACAACACAAAAATTTCAGGAACTTCTAATTACGACTGATCACATTGTTACCCTAATAACAACTTTGATTCCTCTAAATTGGTTCAAATGTATCAAAAGCGGGTATCTAAACGATCTCCTTGTCGGTGCATCGAGGAAAAACAAAGAAATAATAAAAGTCCTTTTAAAGATTTTTTATGTTAAATAAAAAAGTAGGTGCTGGTACCTACAATATTAATAGGTAGGTACTCGTAGTACGTTTATGCAGAATAAAAATTCTAATTAAAGTACTTACTTAGTAATTTTGGTTTTTGTAGATATACAGAGGTACGTTTAGTATCTCTTAGGTTAATTGCTAGTTTTACAATTACACATCTACACTAATATTATAAAGAGGATAACTTTGTTTGTTTGATTGTAATGAATAGCCTCAAAAACTACTGGACCAATTTCAAAAATTCTTTCACCATTAGAAAGCTACATTGTCAACGAGTAACATAGGCTATATAATATCACGCTATGTTCCGGGAGTGAAGCAGTAACCAAAAACCTAATGTAACGTGGGTGAAACCGCAAGGAACCGCTCGTCTATATATAAAATGGTAAATTGACTGATTGACTGACTGTTGACATATCAACGCACAGTCTAAACCGCTGGTCCTAAAAACACGGAGCTTATAGGTCGATTACACCTGCTGAGTAGAGTGGCGAGACAGTGCCTTCGGCCGAGTACTCGGTATTTGTAAACACATTGCCGAGTACTCGGCCGAGCGCTCGGCCTAGCAACCGGCCGAGACAGTCACTCGGACCCAGTTCTATTTACTAGGGCGAGTACCCACCTCCCCGCTTCCCCGCACTATCTCGCTCGGTCACTCGGTGAATCTAAACAGCACTCGGCCACCACTCTCCACTCGGAATAAACGATTTCCGATCCATGTTAGCCTCAGAATGTCCTTGAACTTCTTCTAATAACTGAACTGTCTCGCCACAATATCGAAAATACGTGTGAACGCTTACTCGGCTACGGCACTGTCTCGTCCGAGTTACATTTTACTGTCTCGCCACTCTACTCGGTAGGTGTAATCAAGCCATTAGAGGATTTGTCCTTTGTGAAGAGTAGGTAACCACTAAGAAAGGATTTTAGGAAACTCGACCCCTAAAGAAATAAATTTGTGGATAGAAGTTCGACATCCACGCGGACGAAGCCGCGGGCGAAAGCTGGTGTTCAGTAAAATAGTGGATAGAAGTTCGACATCCAAGCGGACGAAGCCGCGGGCGAAAGCTGGTGTTCAGTAAAAGTCATGAAACTTGTATTCGGTTAATAACAACAATATTGCACTGTATATTAACTTTTCGACGACCAAGCGACAGCCAGCTGCCGCGGTACTATTGTCTTTCTATTGTGTTTCGAATCACGTGTGTTTGAAGGTTTAAATAGTACGTCTATGACTAAAATATGTGTATCATATTAAAATAATAATAATAATATCATCCTATTTCGGACCTGCTACTGGGCAAAGACCTCACACTGGAAGGACAAGAGCAATAATCATCACGTATATACATAACTAGCATTAGTGCGTGGCTTTGCCCACGTAGGTTAAACTTACGTCCACTATTTTACTCTTTCAAGAGTCACCAAGTCAGTCAGTCAGTTTACCATCAATCCGTACTAATATTATAAATGCGAAAGTAACTTTGTCTGTCGGTTTGTCTCTCTCTTCTTCACAACTAAACCACTGAAGTCATTTGAATGAAATTTGGTACAGTTTTAGTCTGGAACCCAATAAAGGACATAGGATAGTTTTCATCCCGGAAATCCCCCGGGAACGGGAACTATTATTCTACGCGGACGAAGTCGCGGGCAGAAGCTAGTTTTTAACCGACTTCTAAAAAAAGAAGGAGGTTCTCAATTCGAATGTTTGTATTTTTTGTTCACGCATTTCTCCGTCGTTTACCAACCGATCTGAACAATTATTTTTTTGTTTGAAAGGGTAGACTTCCCAAATGGTCCCGTTGTCATCAGGTTCAGGATCTGATGATGGTATCATGCCGAAATCGAGGGAAGTCGAAAGGGTCGAGGGAGTCTTGTATTTAAAAATCTTGTATATAAAATGGTAGACTGATTGACTAGCTAGGTGATATATCGACGCACAGCCTAAAACGGCTGGTCCAAGAGACATGAAACTTAGAAAGTGTGCTTTTGAGAAGAGAACCTCTAGGAAAGGATTTTTTGAAATTCAAAAGGAGATGGAAGTTTTGATATCTACGCGAACAAAGATTGGGTGGGCGAAAGCTATTTTTATATACATAATGGTGCCGATTCTCTTATTCACAAACTAACGTAAATATAAGTTAAGTGTATCTTTCTCTTTCCATTTAATTAAGAAAAGGACAGAAGATAAAATATTAGTTAAGTCCTGTCAAATTTAGACACTCCATAGATAATTTAGACGTGATTTAAAAACATTGTGTCTATACGTCATTTTTCTTCAGGCGCTGTCTAATTTGACAGGATTAAACTAAAATGTATGACCTTGTCTTTAAGAAATGGAAAGAGAAAGATGCATTTAACTTAATTTTAGTTAAGTTTGTGGACAAGAAGAGAATCACCACCATTTACTGGTACCTCACGACTTTTTTCTTCACGGATGCAATATTCAAGATAATTTTATAAAGGGCATACGAACCAAAATCTCACATCAGTAACCCGGATTCGAACCCCCTCTTAGAGAGGTGGGCACTTAGACATCAAGAGGCCGGTCCATAAAACTCCTTCACTTCAAAATCTTGTTTGCTTTAAACACACAAGTGATTTTTACAATGCCCCTGATTTGACCTCTAAACAGATTATATTTCTAATTACTTGAACATGTCTGGTCTTACAAGTTGTATCGGTTAATGTTGTTTGAAGGTGATGCATCAAAAATGCCGCCGACCACCTAAGATGTATAACCGCCCAATAATGCAGTTAGATAAAAATAAAATACACGCGGACGTGTGAATTTATGTACAGAGTGTGGTTTTTTGGAATTAATATAATAGGAATGACGACTACATTAAACAAAATGCCGTTCTGTTTAGACATTCTGTTTCACTTAATAAAAATACAAAAATGATGAGCATTGTGGAGTGCTGCGCTTGTGACGTCATTTCTGAGTAAAAATTGTACCAAAGCGTGACGTCAAGCGAAACTGCAGCGCACTGTACTGTCGTCTTACCTATTCAAACAAAATCGATATTTTAATAAACTCGGTTTTATTAGTTTCACCTGTATGTTGTTGTTTCACCTGAAATCAATGTATATAATGGTAAAAAAAAACGTAGAATGCTATATCAGGGCCAGTGTAATATGAATATTACATAATTTAATCTTATAGAATACAATACGGCTGGCCGATGTAGTGGAAATAAATTACTTCATTTTCATTTTAAAAGTCAATTTCGTTTGGTAATCTTCGCCAGAGTCAGCCACGGAAGCTGGATGTTTCGGAGACGATGTTATTAGTTTTTCCATTCGATTCGTTTGGTCCTAAGATATTTTTCCTCGCCCGCGACATCCACGTCGAACTTCACTTCATTATACTATCCGTTTAGGGGTTAAAGGAGACAATTTTTTTTGGTCCCACTATTAAACGGTTACGTTTATTAATAATTTTACGCATGAAACAAGTCATCACCTTATTATAACTAACCCACTAAAACTTATATAGATATCTAACGGGAATAATGAAATAATAGTAAAAAACTATTACGGAAAAATGCACGTTGAGGAGTGTTTTTACATTTATTTCAACGTGAATTTAAATATATTATGTGAAACGAAACGTACCTAATTAACATTCCGTTGTAGATGCTCTGTGGTACAGTTTCAATCAGTTTGACACTGACAGACTACATTATTAAGCTAAGTTCATACGACCGCGCGAAACCGCTCTGTACCACTAACCGCGCGGTACAAGACCAAAGTAAGCAGCAATTATCGTAGACATTACCGCGCGTTCTACGTTCGTTGAAAAGCATTCTTGCATCCTATTTTAAGTGAAAGACTTTCATTTAAAATAGGATGCAAGAAAGCTTTTTTATTGTCTTTGTCATTTTCTGCGACGACTCAGCCTTCGGTATAAAATCCATAAGCAAATTGCCCCCTCCTCAAGCAACATTGACATCCGGACTGGTATGCACATCATCATGCGAACGCCTCAGACCCTGTCCAGCAGGGCGAATTCGCCGCGATTCTCTCGCACGCGCGAGTGTTGCGTCCAGAGTCTACGCGTATAGAGCGTACGTACGCGCGAGTCGTATTTCCTTCTCTTTCTCTTTTATACGTGCACTCGCTCTGAAATTCGCGCGAAATCTGGACGCAACAAGACGGCCCTAGTATCTCGACTCGCGCGCATTACGCGCGAGTCACGCGCGAGTTTATTAGTCGCGCGATGCTTGTGGACGCGATGTATTGGTGCCTAGTATCTTGCCTACCCGCGAGTGAATTCGCGCGAGTCGAATCGCGGCGAATTCGCCTTCCTGGACAGGGCCTCAACCACGCGGCGACGCGCGGCTTCTCGCGGTCATGTAAACTTAGCCTAATAGTTTCCAACAGTTTTCTAGATAGTCAGATAAGTGCTTCTTCTGTTCTTTTCGTATTTTTATTCAATAGATGTTAGAAAAATGGCTTCTGGAGATACAGTGCATAATATATAAAGCTGTTGTAACAATTGTACAGCTCGATTTCAACGAAATGTGCAACAACTTTACTTATAAAAGCATTGGCGTCCACAGTAAAAGAATAATCGAAAAAAAATCACACCAAAGCCAGGTTTTTATGTCATTTACACCTATATTATTATTGAAAGTGCACTATTCTAACATAAAATACCTAGGAAACCTATTCACTCATTAAATAATCGCTCTTGTGAGATTTTAGGTCATTATGAGAGTCATGTTTTGACTGTCGTATTTCCCAGTATTCCGGTTACTTAGAGTTTTGCTAATATTGCCACTGTAATCTAGAGATTATAAGGAATAAACTAACGTGCATTTCATTAATAAATGCCACAATTTGTGGTGGGCCTAATCCCCGAACAAAAAAAAATTGTCTCCTTTGCAAAAATGCTTTCTTAGTTGACACTTAGTAATTAATACCTACAAGGTTATAATAATAATATAATTTATTTGCTGTTATGTCTCTAGGACCAGCGGTTTGGTCTACGCGTTGCTATATCACCCAACTATACCAATTTTACCATTTTTTAAATATTATAATATAATTTTTTGAATTTATCACATCGATACATTTTATATAGAGGTATTTTATAGAAACATCCTGTAGCTGCAAATTGCATGTTTATTATGCATTTATTTAATCCTTGGAAACGATAAAGTATTCGTGATGTATGATTGATCTTTTATAATTATGTGTGTGTATGTGGTATTTATAATATTGTTAATATTTAAACTAAATGTCGTGTTGGCGCAGTGGTTAAGGCCATCTATAGTATAAGAAGTTGTGGGTTCGAATCCGGGCGAGTACCAATGTGACTTTGTCAATTTGTACTTTCTAAAGTTTACCATGTAGGTCAAATCCCAGACATAAGTGAGGGAAAACCTCGTGATGAAACCTGGACTTATAATTAACAAAAGTCCGAAATTGCCAATCCGCTTAGCGTGTCTATGAATTTTACTGATCAATATTATTTGTAAAAATCGTAATTAAAATTAGTAATTATAAATGCAATGACTGGTCAATATTAGGTATTTTATTTCTCCCTACTTATCCTGCATAATGTGGGTGTTATTTATCTATAATATGTATGTATTTAAAAATTATATAAGTATGTATATCAGTTGTCTGATTACCATAACACAAGCTCTGCTTAGCTTGGGATATCTGATCCCGTGCCGTGTGTAAAATGTCCCAGGATATTTATTTATTTATTTATACTACGGACGTTAATATCGAGCGTCGTATCAGACTTACGCAACCCAGGTACTGGGTAGGACAATACTCTTTATTAAACTGATTGTTTGAAATTCTGGCTTCAAACTACAATAACGACTGTCAAACAAATTACAAAAACTTATGGAAATTGTAGCTAATGGTGCCGATTCTCTTATGCACAAACTAACGTAAAATTAAGTTAAGTGCATCTTTCTTTTTCCTTTTAATTAAAAAAGGGACAGAAGATCAAATATTAGTTAAGTAAGTCCTGTCAAATTTAGACACTCCATAGATAATTTAGACGTAATTTAAAAACATGGCGTCTAAATATACGTCAATTTTCATCTAGCGCTGTCTAATTTGACAGGATTAACTCAATCATCTCAATCAATCATCTCAGGACTATAATGTATCTTCTGTCCTTTTCTTTAAAAAATGGAAAGAGAAAGATGCACTTAACTTAAATTTACGTTAGTTTGTGCACAAGAGAATCGGCACCATTTTATTGCCGTCAAATAATAATTCATTCTAATATTAAATGCGAAGGTAACTCTGTTTATCAGTCTCGCTTCCACGCTCAAACTACTTAACCGATTTAAGTGAAATTCGGTACAGAGATAGTTCATAGGTTTTGACGGGCCTGTTGGTCTAGTGGTTAGTAGCCCTGACTGCTAAGCCGGAGGTCGTGGGTTGGATTCCCACCCAGAACAAGCTTTGTGTAATGAGCATGGATGTTTGTTCTGTGTCTGGGTGTGATTTATCTATAATATGTAAGTATGTATTAAAAAAATATAAAGGTATGTTTATCAGTTGTCTGGTTACAAGCTCTGCTTAGCAGGGGATCAGATGGCCGTGTGTGAGTTGTCACAAGATATTTGTTTTATTTTATTTATTTATAGCCTGAGAAAAGACAGGATAGTTTTTATCTGAAAAATCCAACTAGGACGGGAACTACGCGGGTTACACTGCGAGTGACAACTAGCTATAACAATATTTTTTGAGTAAGTTTTGTGATGGTATGCAGAGTTAAGTAAATTATTACAAGTGTACAAACAAAAGCACAAAAAAAACACAAAGCTTGCGAACCGACAAGCAAACACGAAAAATAAATAGGAAACAAAATCCAATACGAGGTCGAAAGCTATTTAAATTTTATTAACACAATTAACATGAATTGTGAGTCCGATATTTCTTGTCATTGAGCTGCAATATACACCAATAAAACAAAGATTTATGTTCGTTGTCAATATATATAAATTATGTTAAAAGAAATAACAGAAATACATTGGCCTCGCACTGCTGACCTATGAGCAACCGACACGTTTTTTACAACAAAGCGAAAAATACTGCGAAACTGCTGTAGCCATAGGTTTTTGTGAGACTGGGATAAGTCTTGAGAGCTGTAGGTTCTTTGTTCGATTTGGTAGAAAAAAAAATGTTATTTTTATGTTTTTAGTTTTTGAAGGTGGTTATTTTTTTTGGAAAAAGTTATTTATTTTTAGTGTCGAGACCAAATGTCTGACTGTGTTTTACAGTATCTTTCAAAGTAATATAAAACTAAAAAAATAGATACTTGAAGTAACGCACATATCGCTAATGTATATTTCGTCGATCACACGGTGGAGGTGTGCCGCGCATGGGCGGACCATAGACGTGTCCTCGTAGAGGCGATCGGCGGCGGTGACCTCTCGCGCCCGGCGCTGGTTCAGGCCATGCTGCGGGGCGAGACGGAATGGGATGCCGTCGCCTCCTTCTGCGAAGCAGTTATGCTAGTGAAGGAAGCGGCGGCGCGCGAGAGGCAACGACGAGCCTCTCGCCCCGGACAAAGACCCAGGCGAAGACGTCGAGAGTCGCAAGACGACTACCGGCCACCGTAGGCGCGGTTCTGCGGATGGCGAGCGATGGGTAGCTCGCCGCCCGGCTGGGACCAGGACCGCGTCGACGGCGCGTTAGTGTTCCACGCGCGCCTCAAAGAGAAGGAGTCAGCACAGGAAGGGGCCTAACAGGGCCAACGCCTGCCGGGGTTGCGGAATGTGTATAGTAGTCACCGTGACCCTGGAACGTAAAGGGCAATCGAAGGAACATGAGTGGGTTTTAGTCAGTAAGAGTCTGACACGCCCTCCCGCCGCACCCAGGACGGGAGCAGTCATTGGATGATTTCCCACTCACCAAAAAAAAAAAATATTTCGTCGATTTTTTTTTTGTTTTTCATGAATTTTTCGAGAACCACTAAACCGATCGCCATAAAATGTATATGAGACCACCTCTGAATCATGATTTATCAAACAAAAAAAGAATCATCAATGTCGGTTCATAAACGAGGAAGTAATCCGCGAACAAACATAAAAAAAAAACATATATACGGTCGAATTGAGAAACCTCCTCCTTTTTTTTGAAGTCGGTTAAGAAACGATGAATTTTCTCATCATTTTTGTAGCCAAAAAAAATATTGAATAATCCAGCGCCCTCGAAAACTAAATTTTAGTATTTTTATTTTGTTATCATTATTCCTTTTTTTTTCACGGTTGTAGTTTTTTTGTATATATTTTTATAATTATTCTACAAAAAGAACACACTATAAATGTTTGACTAAACAAAGCATTGAAAATAGTACTTAACGCGGAAAGTGATTATAAATACCTTGGAAGGCTTGACGTATCGACCTGGTTGCACAGGTCGTGGTCGCAAGCAGACTGAGGATGCGATGTCACAGCTCCCTGCATTCGGGCGATGAATCTTCATCTACCCCCTTATTATCACTTTCTACCATATTAGGCCGTCTACACACTACGCTGACTGTATCCACAGATGAGTTAACCGACTTTGCAGAAAAACGAGGTTGTGAATGCAGGGAGCTGTGACATCGCATCCTCAGTCTGCTTGCGACCACGACCTGTGCAACCAGGTCGAAACGTCAAGCCTTCCAAGGTATTTATAATCACTTTTCGCGTTAATACCCGTTGTGATAATATGTGTTAACATGAAACGCGAAAGTTTAAAAGTTAGTATGGAAAATAGTACTGTTTTCTTTTATTATTTGAGTGCTGTTTTATAATTTGTTCATTTGTATTGGTGTCGGGGTCTCGTGTCTATATTAACACATCGCCAACAGTTATAAGTAAAAACTAAGTAATTATCCTACTGGAACAGGAACAAAGGAATCTCCGCTTTTAATATTAAACAATTGTGGTAAAAAAATATGTACTAAGTAAATTTTACCTAATTGAAGAACTAGTCATTTTCTACTATAGTTTAAATTTTTATTAGAAAATAACTTAAACTGCCCTGCATACTAATCTACTTTGCTGACTGTACAAATATTTTTCCATAACTATCACCATCACTGCCTTTATTAATAGGATCATGAATTCAAGTTTACAGTACCATAAAGAAAACATGCTACAAAAAGTACAAACAGTGTTGAGGTAACAAATCGTGATAATTTGCAAATAAAAAAAAACAAATTCGTGGTCACCCCAGCCGCAATCCCGAGAAGCAGCTCAACGCACTTTCGTGGTGACCACATTGCCGGAAATTATCGAATACTTATCGCTAATAATCCAATAATATAACTCCTTGTATGTATAATTAATTAAAAGGCCTATAGGAATGTCTGAAAGCTCTATTTTTTGGAAACCGGACTCTTAACACATAAGTGTTTTTAATATTTTAATGTGTTTTCTTTGATTCAATGTGGGTGACGCATTTTAGTAATAAAAATAAAATGTGTGAGAAGATTTCTAATCACAATATTGTTTTAATAATAAATATCAGCACAGTTTCATGAGCCTCTGTAGGACCACACATGCTTTTTATTAAATTTTACATTATAATAAACGTTTCTTGATTATTCGATAGCCAAACAAACTTATAACCCCTATAAAACAGGGGGTGAAAGTATGTAAAAACCCCCAAAGGGATACCCGGGTCTGAATGAAAAAAAAACGCTTCCTTTTTCATCATCCAAGAAACTACATATTTTAGCTTCAAAAGTTTAGCCTGCGCATTAATCACTACCAAAAAGTTTGTTTCCCAAATCTAAGACTAACCTTGACATCTTTCAATTTGAAAAAAAAAACTAAAGTTCAAGTTCACTTGAAAAAGTTTGCCAAAACTAGCCCTCAGAGAGCTCAGTCTAAAAGCCAAGTATACACAAAACATAGTAGTCGAACCTTCGAACGCGAACACGTGATTTGAGACACAATAGAAAGACAACAGCAGCGCGACAGCCGACTGTCGCTTGGTCGTCGAAAGGTAAGGTGTTCCAGACAACCAGTTTAACCTTACGCCTTAAAAACAAAGGATCTTGCTCAGACCTCGCGCCCATTAAGCTACAGGCTACAGCTAACGGTTAGGCTGTCGTTTTCTATAATGTCCTCGTCGGAAACCGTCGCGTTTCGTCGCGGTGACGTCATCGAGGACCAAACCGACCAGTTTTTGCTTGCAGCTCCAATTTAGTATTTCGCTAAGTTCGCACCCGGGTTCGTTTGTGTGAACTTTGCTGAAGTGATATGCGTTTCCTAGGACGTAGTTTGTATTAGGTGTTTTCAGTTACAGTTTATGTTAAGTGCATCCTTTTCATTCCATTTTACTAAGAAAAGGACAGAAAATACGTATTGGTTTTGTCCTATCAAATTAGACAGCACCTGAAGTAAAGAGTTTAAGAGGCCAAGTTAATAATCGTGTTTTAATTATCAATGAAGTGTCCGTTTCTTAATGAAATAGAAAAAAGATATGCACTGATCTAGAATTTAGTTAAGTATATGAACAAGGGAATCGCTGCCAGTGACAGCAATATGATTTAGTGAAAGCCCTTGCTGTGGGAAGTTTATTGAGATTTACATTAGTCTTGTATCTAGTACCGCAGTCTTTTCAGTACTAACTTAAATGTGTGTGAGATTGCCTTCTAGCGCCTAAATTAATTTGCAATCAACCAGTCAGGATTGGTTCTTGATTGGACTGTTACCCCATTGGGTACTATAACCTCTTCATCATATCTTCAGCCTTGACCCAACTATATCAGGGTCGGCTTTTAGCCTAACCAGAACCAGTTGAATATCAGCTAACGACTACCTATCAGACCTCCTAAACCCAGTTACTGGTTAACAAAAAGACTTGGTTTGAGTCCATAATCATTTGATATCCATGAACAGAATCCGTCCGGTAGCTTTTGCGCTTCAACATACGCCAATTCGTTACGATTTTGTTATATGTGTAGATTTATTTATGCAAAAGTCGCGTCCTAAGGTCATCGGAGCTTCAAGGACAGGCTAATTGATGTGGCTCATAGTGCTTATATGTTGATACTTAATTATAGCCTATTGCTGTGTTTGGTCACGTTCGTTTATTGGCTCTCGTAATTAGCTGCACTGATAACTCTTTGTCTCATAATATCATCATCATCTCCCTAGCCTTTTCCCAACTACGTTGGGGTCGGCTTCCAGCCTAACCGGATTCAGGAAGCTACCAGTGTTTTACGTGAAGCGACTTCCTATCAGACCCTCACAACCCAGTAACTGGGCGACACGATACCCATTGGTTAGACTTGTCAGACTTTCTGGCTTCTGAATACCCGTAACGACTGTCAAAGTTTTACGAACTTGGTCAATCACGACATCTTTGTCTCATAATAATTGATCGTAAATTCTTAGTAGCTACTTATATTATAATTAATCTCACAAGTTTTCTGGTTACATTTTTACCCGACTGCCGAAGGAAGGGTTATGTTTTTCGACAGTTTTTATGTATGTATGTATGTCTCATTCTATAGAACGCTCTACAGCCTAAATTGTTTTACTGACTTCGACGTATGTGGTATCATTGAATTCGTCCCAGTTGTGGGATTGACATAATTATAGTAAATTAATTTGAAAAAAAAGAAGAAGAAAAAAGAAATATTGTTAAATAATCAAAAAACCCAACTGCAATTCCGGAAGTTGGTGGAAACTACATGGAAGTGAAAGAAAGCCACCGATTATTTAATTATTTTTCTTCTGGAATTTATTTTAAGATGAGCATGGCGTACATGAAACACCACTACAATTAGTTCGGGAAAACGAAGAAAAAGGGAGTCTGGAAGGTGTTGGGGCAGGCCCCCGCAGCAGTGGGATAGCATAGGCTAGTACAAAAAAAAACATATATTTTTTTGATCGTTACGAGCCGTAATAGTCCTTGGTCAAGAATCCTCTGATACACGGTTGTAGTTTTCACGGTTTTCTCGTATCATTTGAGAAAAGTACGATACAAACTTTGGTCACTACTAGTCATTTATAGAGCCTCCGCTAACATTTCACTTTCGTCCGTAAAAACCAGTTTTGCCGATCGCTGCATTAACGTAAAATGAGAAAAACTGACCACATCCAAATGCCTAAGGACTGCTTCTTCCGGAGGTCTGCTGACCCTCTCATTCATGAATGTGTCATTCTATCTAAAGTTCGCTTCCTCTGTGACACATCCTCAAAAAGGTCGTTGAGCTTTGAGGCACGAACTTAAACGAACTTCTATCAGGATATCACTTTAAACTGTGTAAGGCAAAGAGATACCTATATTATTATATTTATTGATTTGTGTGGGGTTAAAATTATATTAATAAGTTTACTAAGGTTAAGGCGCCCGTCTCTCATATAAGAGGTTCTGGATTCAGAAACGGGCAAGTACCAATGTGAATTTTTTAACTATTTACTTTCTAAAGTTCACCTTGGATGTCACAGACATTGGTAAACGAAAACGTGAAGAAACCTGGACTTACAGATAACACAATTTCGAAATTGCCAGTCCGCCTTCAGCAAGCGTGGTGATCAATGCTCGTGCCTTAGTGTTCCATGCGCGCCTCAAAGAGAAGAAGTCAGCACTGTAAGGGGCCCAACAGGGCCACGCCTGCCGGGGTTGCGTAATGTTTATAATAGTTACCGTGACCCTGGAACATAAAGGGCAATCGAAGGAACATGAGTGGGTTTTAGTCAGTAAAAGTCTGACACGCCCTCCCGCCGCACCCAGGACGGGAGTAGTCATTTGATGATTTCCCACTCACCAAAAAAAAAATGCTCGTGTCTTTTCTGTATGAGAAGAGGCTTTTGCCGTGTAGTGAGACTAGGCTGGTATTATTATTATAGGGTTCTTCAAAAAGAATTTGAATTATTGAGAGATAACGAAGATTCATCATCCCCTTGACTTTTTCCTGACAATGTTAGGGTCGGCTTCCAGCCTAACTGGATCCAACTAAATATCAATGTTTTATAATGAACTGTGGGCTAAAATAGCACAAAGTTGGTGCCCTGAGACGGGGAGACGGGGTCGCGGCAGGCCACGAAGGAGATGGCGGAACGAACTGGATGGATTTCTACATGATTGGAAAAGGAAGCGAGGGATCGCGATTCATGGAAGAAGTGGAGGGAGGCCTTTGCCCAGGAGTGGGACAGAACAGGCTAACAAAAAAATAATAATGAAGTGACTATCTGTTCTCTACAACCCAGGTACTGGGTAACAGGTCCTTAGTTAGACTGATTAACAAACTTTGCCCTTCTTGGTTTTAAGGTTCTTGACACCAATAAATATATTTGTATTTTTTTTCTTTAATTTGCTAATTAAGATTGATTTTCCTGCACACAGTATATAATTATACGAGTGCAAATTGCGCATCAGACGGCGTTGCGCAAATATTCATATAAGTATATACCTATTCATATTTTTTATAGCAATCAATTCTAAAAGAAATCAAGTTTGTGACGAAGCACTGTGTTTCAATAAAGCAACGTACCTTCAGGGTCACAAAGTTCGATTCCCTCGCCGAGAATAATTAAGTGCTTAGTTTAATCTTATAAGTTGGTTTCTTAATAAATAAACAAATCAATATGATAAAATGAGATGTATTTGCAACACCTACAAACTGTTTTTGGCTTATTTCAAGGGAAGGATGGGGCCGGTGTTTCCTAGCTGACTGCTCCGCGAAGAAATATCCGAAACAACTTCAGAGGTGGAGGACTCTCAGTTATCCCATACAATTGTACTGGTCAAATTATGCATGTGACTCACGATCATCTGATCCTAAAACTAGATAGAACCTATACTACTGTAATCAGATACATGACGTAATTAATAGGTAAATGCATTTGTATTTACCTTTCGACGACCAAGTGACAGCCGGCTGTCGGGCTGCTATTGTCTTTCTATAGTGTCGAGAATCACGTGTGTTCAAAGGATAAACTAAATTACACTAGCACAAAATAGACATCACACAAAAAATGTCCTGAAATCGAACCCGCGTTTCGGCTTAGCAGTCACAATCACTAACCACTAGACCAACAGACCATTATTGCAACGTTGATTCTCGTACACGATCACTTCCATGTCCACCATTTCTCTATTAATTTAATCCAAAATTTATCAGGAGTAGTGAAATGAATCACTGAACGGAAACTATGGGCGATTAAGCCTCCCTCCCCCCCTACCCTCTACCCGGGTCCATCAGACAGCTTCCAGAGATTTATCCTAAACAATGAGGTGGACTGGTCATCGTTTCCGGAACCTACCGATAACGCCTGGTTGCAGTTTGGTGTGCCTTTAAGTTATTATAGTAATCTTTACTTATTACTAGCTTTTGCCCGCGGCTTCGCGTTAGAAAGAGACAAAAAGTAACCTATGTTACTCTCCATCCCTTCAACTATCTCCACTTAAAAAATCACGTCAATTCGTCGCTCCGTTTTGCCGTGAAAGAAAGACAAACATACAGACAGACAGACACACTTTCCTATTTATAATATTAGTATGGATTGGTGAAAACTTTCCACTTTCTCGTATGCACGATGAAAATTGAACTAGGAAACTGTTTCATACAGTTTTTAGAATAGAATAGAATATGTCTTTATTTGCTAAGAATGTAGGTACATAAAAATAGGATGGTAAATTACATAATTGAGATCCATATACATTCTGCCTTATTAGCATGCAAATATGTAACAAATTCAAAGTAATTCAGGACGAAGGTATATGTGTAAAAATGCATATTACGGTAAAGAAAGATTTGTAACATCAGTACAATATCACCCCTGTAAGGCCCTCTTTGAAGTTTTCCACTATTACCGATCCTGCGCCACTGCTTAGGGTTCCCTAGCCAAATGGTTCAAAATAACCCTTATAGTTTCGTCATGGCTTACCGCCCAAACGGTTTATGTTAGAAAGCTGAAACTTTCCATCAAAATCATGTCGACAAAGTGCTAAAATAAAATCATGTCTGTTGTATTGGAATATAATTATGTAAAGAGGGGATGTTTTTTTTTCTCGAGCTCACCCCATAGGATATGATTAGAAAGGTCTCTGAAAAACATATATAAGGGTTGCTAAGATGATTTTTAAATTAAGGGATCCTTTTGCGAGATATCTCGAATGCTTTTATTAATGTTTATTTATCAAAATTAGCTCAAATAGCAAATTAGTACCGTCTAAATAACCCATCAAAAATTAAAAAAAAAAGGAACTTTCAGTTTCGACCGGACAAGGCGCATTTTAGCGGCCAAAAAATGTACTTAGCTCAAAGTTCCATGACAATCGTTGTAGCCGTTTCGTAATCGTTGTACACATAAACAAAAAACTCTAATTGAAAGATATTAGATATAATTATTATACCTATATACAGATGCACGTGAAGTAGACCTATATAACAGCAGTGTTAAACAGCAAAGTAAATAAGTGCGTGAGATGCACAAACGACTCAATATAGGTCGAGGACCCTGTCCCCTTGCAGACTCCTTGAGCCAAACGGCCAATCACCACACAGCAACTTCTCTTTTTTTACCGAATCAAATCATTTTTATTTACGTAGGTATTATTTGACCGAGGTTATCTGGTCATTATCAAGGACAAATTTAAATATTACCAATTTGAATAAGGAAGGGCCATGTTTTGTACATTTTTGACAATCCTGCGCATAATGACAGATTCAGTGAGACTTGTGTGGGAATTTAAAGTGTTTGTTTTGTTTAGTTCCTCCGGAATTCCTGAAATGACGGGCTAAGTGAAGGTTTATTGAATGATATCTTCACGCTCGCTCAACGTATGGTGTGAGCAGAATTATAAATAACTATGTTTTGCGCGCGATTATGTCTGGGAAAGGTATCTCGTGTCACAGATTAAAAATAGCCTTTTAATGGAGAAACTAGCTCTGAACGTTTCATCAACAAGCGTTCAGTAGTTTAGCCAACTGTAACAGATAGACAGAGTTACTTTGGCATTTGTAATATTTGTATATTATCCATCCGATTAATACAAAAATCAAAGTAAATCAGACTTTTGTTTGGCCCATAGCAGGATAAAGACCTGATGTTTTTTTGCAGAGGAGTCACCACGCTGGCCTAGGGCGAATTGGTGTTTTTAGACTTAGGCATTGGTCCACTATATGTATCACTTTATGTAAAACTAGCTTTTGTCCGCGGCTTCTCCCGCGTGGAGGTCTAAAGATATCCTATGTCCTTTTTCAGTCTATGGACTATCTCTGTACCAAATTTCATTTCATCGTAGTTGATTTCGCATTTATTATATTAGTATGAATGAGTCGGTTATCCCCATACGTAAGCGCAAGTGCACAGATTAGAAGGATCCCCGGTTAATGTTCGACTTTTGCAACTAAAATTAGTAGAATATTAATTTGGGTTACATATAGGGATAATCGGGTCGATTTGGGTCATGTGGGTTACCTAAAATTAAAGATATTTGTATCGAATCTAAACCATAGGCAGAGTCGAGTTAACTGACACATTACGATATTATTTCATAAAGTAACCGACTTCTTTACGAATTTTAAATTATTACTAGCCTTTACCCGCGGCTTCGCCCGCATGGATGTCGAATTTTTATCTCTTTACCCTTAAGAGTGGCATTCCCAAAAATCAAGTATCCTTAGTGGATACTTACTCGCCTCTTCAAATAGGCGAGACGACAAAAAAAAAGTAATAAGTCAGATAGATTACCAAAAAAATTTGGACACGTATTTTTTGTTTTTTCTCGTAAACGAAGAATGACGACGATACAGTGCGTTAAAGTTGCGCATGACGTCACGATCAGATACAATTTTTGCATTACGGTGACGTCAAAAGCCCCCACTCCGGAACTTTGTTGCTCTTTAGCTTTGTATTTATTTATTAATTTGATCAAGCAAAAAATACGTGTCCCGTATTTTCGGCGGATCTATCAGAGGGACTAAACAAAATGCCATTTTTTTAATGCTGTCGTCATCCCTGTTTCATGTCTCTAGGACTATTGCCTTTAATATCTGCCAGCCAGTCAGTTTACCATTTAGAAGTATCTATATAAATAAATAATCTAACAGATTGTAGTCCAATCTTCTTGTACTATTTATTTCACAGACAGCAATATAACGCTGCCTTTTCTAATAAACGGCTGAACTAAAATAGCTACAGTTAAGTTACAATAATTGAAGAGTGCACGCACTTCCTACAGTTCTAAAGTCATTCCCAGACTGTACAGCAATTAATACCAATCCGCTATTTCAATTTAAAGAACTTTTATGTGACTTCCAATTATTAACAAGCTTAAATGTACTAAGATGAGCCAACTCGCTAACACTTTACAATCAAATTAGCGACCCGACCCAACTTCGCGTGGGTGCAACAAATCTTTGAATATTTTTTTTACTGTAATTTATGCAAGTAGTAGTGCAATGTCGTGATGGCCTAGTGGTTAAGGCGCCCGCCTCTCATGCAAGAGGTTGTGGGTTCGAATCCGGGCAAGTACCAATGTGACTTTTTCAATTTATATGTACTTTCTAAAGATTATCTTAGACATCACAGACATCGGTGAAGAAAAAACATCGTGAGGAAACCTGGACTTGTAGTGAATGTAAGTCCGAAATCGCCAATCCGCCTTGAGCAAGCGTGGTGATCAATGCTCGTGCCTTCTCTGTATGAGAATAGGCCTTTGCCCTGCAGTGGGACAGTAATAGGCTGGCATTATTATTATAATTTATGCAAGTATTCTATACTTATAAACCTTTCTCTTAAATTACTGTACCTATGAGAATACCCGCATCGAAATCCAATGTGTAGTTTTAAAGATTTAAGACTTGTATCACATTCCTCTAATAAGTTCTGGTTAAATTAACTGGCAGATAATTTCAAACAAATTTTGTTCTATTTTTGAATACCTACATCTGGGAAATACGAATTGTAAGGTCGTGAAACGGGCCCTTTATGGACAGCGACAAGCGATTTTGTTTTATACTTTGTAAATCGTAATTCCCACCATTTTTCCTCCGGTTTGCCGCGACTCCATCTAACTATATCAAAACCCTAGCCTGTGGTATGCGGGTTCAGGATTGAGCCACTCATTCTCACTTCAGTCTGGCAGAGATGTTGGCAATATGCGTTTTGCTTGGTGGTCCTTACGTGATAAATTAATTCAACATTGAGTGAAAACCTTGAATTAAGACAAAAGCCACTTTTGTGCTCCATCATCTCCCTAGCCTTTTCCCAACTGTGTTGGGGTTGGCTGCCAGCCTAACCGGATTCAGCTGAATACCCATGTTTTACGTGGAGCGACTGCCTATCTGACCTCCACAACCCAGTAACTGGGCGACACTATCGTGACCTCTCTGACCAGTCTAACCAAGAGGTATCCCTCTTGGTTAGACTGGTCAGAGTTTCTGGCTAACCAGTCACGACTGTCAAAGTTCTACGAATGACAACCGGGACCAACGGCTTTACGTGCTTTCCGAGGCACGGGATGCCAGTGATGTCTTAGATAAACTTTAGAAAGTACATATGAATTGAAAAAGTCACATTGGTACTTGCCCGGATTCGAACCCACAATCTCTGACACGAGAGGCGGGCGCCTTATCCACTGAGCCATCACGACACTTCTCTTTTGTGCTCCTGTAAAAATATGAACTACTAGCTTTTGCTCGCCGCTTCGCTTGCGTTAGAAAGAGACTATGATAGCGTATGTCACTCTCCATCCCTTCAACTATCTCCACTTAAATCACGTCATATCGCCGCTCCATTTTTCAGTGAAAGATGGACAAACAAACACACACACTTTCCCATTTTTAATATTAGTATAGGGATAGTATGGATACTAATAAAAAACTTATAAAGAAGTACATTTGTAGCCTGTAATTTCTGAAAATAACGATCCATTTACGAAGATACCATATTGTATGTTCTAAGCTGTTACGTAGTACCTACTGGGTACACCTGAGATGTAAGCAGACGAATTCGAGTGTAGAAAGTTGTATTTTCGATAAACGGATTTTGTAATCATAATATTGCGATGGCGTCTCTCCTCTAAATTAGAAGACATCTTTGCCCGGTTTGACAATAGAAACTTTTGCGGGCAGTAACTTCTTTCCTTAAAGAAGTATGTTCGCTAATCCAAACTGTATATTTTTACACGTCATTTTACAATTATAATAAAAACAATTGTCTCCCTCCACAGTTTTAGCTGTTTGACAAGTGGCATTAACTTTGATTAACATCTACCGTCGTTACTATAATCTTTTAAAATGTAGTACCCCAAAGTTATCTTTAAGGAAAGGAGATAATAGGTCTGCATTTTTTAGTAAATAGATGTTTAAAGTTAATACTATTAAAATGAATGAATATTATATTTTTTATTTCTTGTAAAACCATTGAAATAAGTTTGGAGTGTACTATTAACCATCCTGGTTTTTGCTAGATAACAACACATTAATTATATTTTTATTTTTAAATTATATTTTACTATGAAGCTAGTTTTCTGGAGAAAACAGGTCACAAATGCAAATTCCCGTTAAAACCCTGTTGTTTGCGGTTGTTTTCCAGTCAGTTGAATATTGACTAATCTGCCAAATGGTAAGCTCAAAACCAAGTCACAGGCAGTAAATCTAATAACTACGTCATTAATATCCACTTATGTATCGATTTCAAAACGATGCTAAGCTTTTCACTTTCTCGATTGAAATCGTTTAGCAACTCGAATAAGTTTGAGAGAAGAATCGATTCCTTCGGGGGCCATGAACTACGTACTGACGACTAAATAGTTTGGTATGCGACATACTGACTGCACTGCTTTAACTTATGTTACAGCGTTTAGGAAATGAATGAACACTCTGAACCGTCGGTCTCCCGATTTCTTCCCGACCAGTGCGTCTTTTCTGTATAGAGTACCCGAAACTTAGAAGCTCATTATCTGGTTCATAAGTTCAAAGTTGCTAATCTTGCGAGCGGAAAATGTTGGGAGTTTCTCTGTTGGACAGAATTTGTCTCGAAGTCATCCGCCAGAGAAATAAAATTATCCACATTGCTTAATAAATAAACTGAAGTAAAAAATGTCCAGTCGAGTCTGCAGAGAGGAAAATTTTCGATGGAGCGGAACGTGATAGAACGGAGCCTACTTTTTCCTCGTTGCTCTAACTCGTGACTAACCTCACTAGTCATGTTTCCAAAAAGCGAGTATTTTTATGGTACTTCTTTGATCGCAACTCCATTTTTATTAGAGCGCTTTCATACTCCCGAACGTAATGTCAAAGTGAATCAAAGTCAAAGTCAAATCATTTATTTCCATTAGACCCAAAAAAGGCACTTTGAAACGTCAAACTTATAAAACAAAAGTGAATCAACATATTTTATGTTATTAGGTAAATTGTTGAATTGTTACAGAAGCATTCATATTTTAATTCTATTATGTTATATAACTTTACTATTATTAAATACAAAAAATATATATATTAAAAATTAAACATAAGTTGAGGTGGGACGCCAGAAAGAATGCCTTGTGTACGTGTACGATGCACACCAATCTCTTTCGCCAAGTGTACACATTGAGTCCATGTATCGTCGTTCGAATCACGTCCATTCTCATCTAACTTATAATTGCGTACAGTGTCGTCAGCACGCCACTGACCTCCCTCGTTTCAAGTGCGAACGGTCATTAACATCAACTTGATACCATATTGAAACGCATTCGGCAAAAAGAACAAACGGAATTTTGTTTTACCTATTTTTTTTGGGTTGTAGTGTTTGATAGAAAATTGAGTTCAAGGTAAAATAGTGAAGATGTGGATGAAGACACTTCTGATGTTTATTTTCTTATCAAAATCATACATACCCATTAATTAAAATAAAGTATCTGCTTGTGATGGCATAATAACAGCTTTAAATAATGAAATATATTAAGGAATATAAAATAAGGAAGTCTATGCCTAGTTTACGGCAGATCTCCAAAACGGCATTTTTGACCTCAATGGGGCTGTCCTCAACCTGGTCTTATAAAGACCCACTTTTTTGGAATACTATGATTTTCCACTATCCTAAAGTACAGCTTTTTAATAAAAAAAAAACAAATACTACAAAAACATTTAGCTAAACAAAGAGATAGGTAAATACATTATTATTGGCTATTTTGCCTTCTGGTGACAGCTGAGGTGAACCATCAATAATTGGGCAAGTAATAATTTAGCTTGTTTATTTGAATAACAAGATGTAGTAGAATGTTTTTAGTATCTAAATATATTTGTACAGCTAATTTATTACACAAGTTGTTTAGTTCACCTGCCCCAAAAATCAACCCTTTTTTTACTCCTTCAGAGGTTGAATTTTCAAAAACTGTTGGTAACACTGATTAAAAATCATTAAAATCATATTTATGTTGTAAATAGGTTATATACATAACACTTTTACACGTCAATATTTTGTTTTTTTTTTATTTATTTTAAGCGAACGATGGGGCCAGTGTTTCCTAGCTGAACTACTCTGAGAAGAAACATCCGAAACAAACTCAGAGGCCGAAGTCTCTTTTAAAGTCGATACAATCGTATTGGTCAAAAAGATGATGATGAAGATAGTCAGATTTTCTGGCTTCTGACTGCCTATAAAGGCTCAAGGTCAAGACCGTCATCGGCCGATATCATGTTCTAGATAAACTTAGAATGTATGTATATATATATGCATTAAAAAAGTAAAAAGTTGTCACCCGTTTTCTACCCTCATGTACGAGAGGCCTTACCACTCGACCATTACAACTTCTATAAATCAGTGACAGTTGCAAAATTCCACAATCAAAATAGGATTATTGCACTTCTGCATCCTGGTAAAATCATCCCACGGGAGAAAAGTAGACTTCCATAAAAAAAAAATGGTTGCCTGTAAAGTCGGTTTTACGGGCGAAGATTTTACGTGACAACGTCTTTCATATCGATCATAGTTGAGTGGGAGAGAGACGCAAGGCATTCGGCGGGCCTCTCTCTCGTTCGGTGACTCATCGTAACGTTACCGAGCGTTACACTTTTTCATAAGTGACTCCCAGCCGCAACCTAATTTAAGACGTTGTCACGTCAAAATCCTAAAACCTCCCTTGAAAATTATAATGAGAAAAAAAAGTACAATTTTACACAAATAATAATAGGGAAAACAAGACTCTAATAAAAAAAATACAATTTTACAAAAAATGTATAAATGAAACAGGTGTCAAACATAATATTTTTCACCAATACATGAAACAAACAGCTTTGAAAAAAATAACCCTACAGATTCAATATTAGTCATCAATATAAATATTATTTGTTGAACCTATCGATCAACGGACTAAGGCCGAAGACACACTGCAAAAAGCTTCATTAATTTGGTTCGTCTTACAATTAGTGCCCAACTAATTAGTCCTAAAGTGAATCTACGTAAATTGGTGAACAGTGATTATGCTAACTCACCCCAATTCAAAGTCAAATGATTTGGTCATTTATTTGAGTTACTTGGACCGTAAAAGGCACTTTGAATGCCAATATTGACAAAAAAAATAAAATTTAAATCTGATTGTTATATTTTTTGTCGTTTGTAAGTTTCGTGAGGTGGGAAAAATAGGGTAAGAAACTGCATTCTGTTTATTAATAAAATATACATACCTATGTTCATAATATTTCTTTGCAGCACTGCCTATTTTATGTATAAATGCGGAAGTAACTCGTTCTTTTTTAGGGTTCCGTAGCCAAATGGCAAAAACGGAACCCTTATAGATTCGTCATGTCTGTCTGTCTGTCCGTCTGTCGGTCTGTCCGTCCGTATGTCACAGCCATTTTTTTCCGAAACTATAAGAGCTATACTGTTGAAACTTGCTGAGTGGATGTATTCTGTGAACCGCATTAAGATTCTGATACAAAAATAGAAAATAAATAAAAAAAATTGGGGGTCCCCATACATAGAACTTAGACTCAAAAATTTTTTTTTCATCATACACATATGTGTGGGGTATCTATGGATAGGTCTTCAAAAATGATATTGAGGTTTCTAATATCATTTTTCTCCAAACTGAATAGTTTGCGCGAGAGACACTTTCAAAGTGGTAAAATGTTGGTCCCCCCCCCCCCCGTAACTTCCAAAATAAGAGTATGATAAATCAAAAAAAAATATATGATGTACATTACTATGTAAACTTCCACCGAAATTTGTTTTGAACGAGATCTAGTAAATAGTTTTTTTTTAATACGTCATAAACCGTATATCGTAATTAACCTTTCATTCAATCAACTCAAATATAAAAATTAAAAGAAAACATTTAATTTTTTAATCTTAGAAGTGGGAACACTTATTGTGACGGAACTACGGAACCCTACATTGAGCGTGGCCCGACACGCTCTTGGCCGGTTTTTTTATTTGTTAGTTGCCAACCAAGTATTTTTATTATAAATGTATAGTAAGTAAATTTAATAAGATTTTATAATTTAAAAATTCTTTTTTTGATAAATTTGACTCATTATAATAGTTTTAAGTGGACGATGGATCCGATGTTCCTAGGCGACTACTCTGAGAAGAAACATCCTGAACAAACTCAAAGGTTTTTATAAAATCCATACATTTGTATTAATCAAATCAAACAAAAACCATGAAGGTTAAAAACTAATTTGTTAGTACCTACTTTATCAAGCTTTACAAACAACAGACGCAACTTCACACTATGTGGCGTGACCCTAAGGTGCAATGACCAATACCTGGTAAAAACAAAAATGCACTTTACTTAGTCATTGACTGTCATTGTAACCTTGAGTTTAATGACGATTCGGCTTGTGGTGTTAAACAATACGTATATGATAAACATCAAAGATTTCTGCCCGCGGCTTCGCTCGCGTTAGAAAGAGACAAAAAGTAGCCTATGTTACTCTCCATCCCTTCAACTATCTCCACTTAAAAAATCACGCCAATTCGTCGCTCCGTTTTGCCGTGAAAGAAAGACAAACAGACAGACAGACAGACACACTTTCCCATTTATAATATTAGTATGGATGGTGTTTCGCGTTTCTGCAACAGTAATTTCTTTCCGATGTGAAAAAGTTCAAGGATTATTTACTTATGTATGGGGGTTTCTAAAAGACACATCAGAAAGTTAGTCTCGCTTATTACACTTTAAAAAAGGTAATTTTGCTCGACAAATATTTCTGGGAAACTAATTTCAGTGCAAAAAAAATATAATAATAACAAGTTAACCTTTATCATGAAAAAGTAACTTTCAAAAACTGCATTAATGTAACCTCAATTTCGAGAGTCGCTGAAAGGTTAGGTGTTAAACACACAGACAAATTGAGAGCATCCTAGTGGAGATGGTTTTTTTTTTATTGGAACAATCCCACCACACTATTCCCAACCACTGCAACTCCTGAAAGCCAGAATCAACAGTGGAGTCCGCCAGAAAAGCGCCGAGTGCTCGACGAGTCCCGGAGAAACGATACAACTGTCTTGGATCCCGCAACGAAGTTAATTAGAAAAGAACGGAAGAAAGGAGATGGAATGTTTAAAAATATACGTCAATCTTCAAATTAGGGCAATTTTTCCCAAAACTGATTTCATATTCATACTAAGCCAATAATAACTTAACCATCCCATTCATGTACGAACACAGACAAAGCTCCACTTAAAACTAAAAAGAACACTCAATACTAGTAACTTATCGATCTCAAAGTTAAAAATCCGAAGCATAGTGACCACATCAATGCCTCCATCCGCCCACAGCAAATAATTTATTGTTATCACAGCGCGTGAGACCGGAAATTAATTGAATACCTGATAAATTACTACATCTTACCGCTTCACTACAGATGAGCATGTTTGATGTTTAATAATATCATAAATAAAATATCTTGGGACAACTCACACACGGTCATCTGGTCCCAAGCTAAGCAGAGCTTGTGTTATGGTAATCAGACAACTGATATACATACTTATATACTTTATAAATAAATACATATTATAGATAAATTACACCCAGACACAGAACAAACAATCATGCTCGTCACACAAAGTTTGTCCTGGGTGGGAATCGAACCCACGACCTCCGGCTTAGCAGTCAGGGCCACTAACCACTAGACCAACAGGCCCGTCGGCCTATTATTGTTTCAGTGCTGGGTAAAGATTTCTTCTCTAGAAAAATTATAAGTTCTGGTTGTCAGCGTCTACTATCTCCTTTATAAAGATATCAAGTAACAGGAACTACGTATGGTAAAAAAAGTAGAATAGACGAATTTTTCACTTAAATAACAATAATAAATCAGCCTATTACTGTCCCACTAAAATAAGTCTCTTCTCATACAGAGAAGCAATTGCCTCACTTGCTGACATGTTGATTGGCGATTTTGAATTTATATTAGTTACTAACAAGTACTTTATATCTTGTCTGTTGATTTGGTTATATGTGTATTTATTTATTTTTGATTGTATTTATTTATGCTGTGATGGCCTAGTGGTTAAAACCCCCGCCATGCACGAGATTGTAGATTCGAATCCGGTCAAGTACCAATGTGACTTTTTCAATTCATAAGTACCTACTTTCTAAATTTTTTCGTGGACATTTTATGACATCGGTGAAGGAAAACATCGTGAGGAAACCTGGACTTAGTAAATAAAAACCGGTCAAGTGCGAGTTGGACTCGCGCAACGAGGGTTCCGTTAATTTGTTTTTTAGTGAAATAACTACAAATTTACGGTTTTCGGAGTTTTCCCTTTACTTGTGCTACATGACCTTGCTTCTTGCCAAATTTCACGATTCTAGATCAATGGGAAGTACCCTATAGGTTTTGAGTTTTGATTCCCTTGAAAATGTCTAAATATGCAATATAAACCGCCGTATATTTTTATTGAATTGACTTAGAAACTTGTTTTTTTCACTGCTTTAAGAGATAGCAGACCTGAGCATGTGATATTAATTTCAGCTTGATATCTCGACGCATTTTTGAGAAAAAGGGTCTTGACAGACGGACTAACGGGAGGACGGACGGATGTGAACTAACTGCAAATTTACGGTTTTCAGAGTTTTTCCTTTACTTGTGCTACATGACCTTGCTTTTTGCCAAATTTCATGATTCTAGGTCAATGGGAAGTACCCTATAGGTTTTGAGTTTTGATTCCCTTGAAAATGTCTAAATATGCAATATAAACCGCCGTATCTTTTTATTGCGTTGAATTAGAAACTTGATTTTTTCACTACTTTGGGAGATAGCAGATTTGATTATGTGATATTAATTTCAGCTTGATATCTCGACGCGTTCCTGAGAAAAAGGTTATTGACAGACAGACGGACAAACGGACGCCTGATGTGAACTAACTACAAATTTACGGTTTTCGGAGTTTTCCCTTTACTTGTGCTACATGACCTTGCTTCTTGCCAAATTTCATGATTCTTGGTCAATGGGAAGTACCCTATAGGTTTTGATTCCCTTGCAAATGTCTAAATATGCTATGTAAACCGCCGTATCTTTTTATTGCGTTGATTTAGAAACTTGATTTTTTCACTGCTTTGAGAGATAGCAGACCTGAGTATGTGATATTAATTTCAGCTTGATATCTCGACGCGTTTCTGAGAAAAAGGGTCTTGACAGACGGACGGACGGACGGACGGACAGACGGACAACAAAGTGATCCTATAAGGGTTCCGTTTTTACCTTTTGAGGTACGGAACCCTAATAAGCTCGAAATCGCCAATCCGACTTGAGCAAGCGTGGTGATCTATGCTCGTGCCTTCTCTGTATAAGAAGAGGCCTTTGCCCTGCAGTGGGACAGTGATAGGCTGGTATTATTATTTATTTATATATAAAATAAATTGTTATTGCACACATCAAGCGTTCAGCGTCGTAAGAATGAGAAAAAACCGTCAAGCTTAAGGCCGCATACAGAAAGAAAGCTGGAAACTTATAAGCGTAAGCGCTTATAAGTTTCCTGCGTGGGTTACCGGCGCTTATCAGCGCTGGTAACCCACGCAGGAATATATGTACACGCGCCGATAAGCACTGAACGGTGCTACAAGTTCCGACAAGCTTCAACATGCGCTGGTCAGCGCTGTCATTTAAAATTAATTAACAACTGCAAGCAAGTCATTCCGACATTTTGCTTAGTCTGCTTCAAAAGCGCTTATAAGTTTCCAGCTTTTTTTTTTAAATACGGCCTAAGGAACTACACACAATTATTTAGCTGTTTTCAGCTTAATATGTCGATAGAAAACAAGTTTACACGAAAGTAGAACAGACGCTGAAAACTGAACGGATGCGTACGCTTCTCCATACAAAGTTTTCTATTGACAAAAGCTGAAAAGATCTGACTAAATGTACGTAAATCAAATGTCTTGGTGTCCCAATGGTTAAGGCGCTTGCCTCTCATGTTAGTCATTATGAGTTCGTATCCAGGCAATTACCAATGTGACTTCCTAAAGTTTATCTTGGAGATCACGTGCCTCAAAACGCACGTAAAGCCGATGGTCCTGTAGAATGGTTGTCTTTCGTAGAATTTTGACAGTGGTTACGGGTAATCAGAAGCCAGAAAGTCTGACCAATCTAACCAAGGGGTATCGTGTGTTAATTGGGTTGTGGAGACATTCGCTTCACGTAAAACACTGGTAGGTACCAGCTGAAATCGGTTAGACTGGAAGCCGACACCAATATAGTTGGGAAAGACTAGCGAGATGATGAGTCCCAAAATCAAATAAGTAAAAATCTTGATAAAAATGAAGCTAATTATGCTAAAGATAATAACAACTGCGAGTTGACGTTTATCAGACTTTAATTTACATACATTGAGTTGTAAAAACTTTTAATGGCTACGCTCAAACGCCTTCGGCAAATCGTAAACATCAATTTATTTGTCTTAAGCAACTAATATTAATTCTTAGTATTTTCCTTATTTTTATCTCAGACTTGAATTGCCAATGTTTTGTTTTAAAAACGTGGTTGGCTAATATTTTTTCTTAATTTAGTAGTTCTTTAACATTATAATGTAATATATCATAGCATACTATACCGCCATTTTATGTGTTCAAGAATCGAACCCAAGGCACGCGGTAAGACAATATTTTTTACTGAATTATATTATTTTCTAAGGTCAAGCAATATTCGAAAATTTATGTAAAGTCAACGACCTTCAGTATTTAACTCCAAAATTTGGCTAAATTTTTATAAAGACACTTATTTACGGTTGAGTTTAAGCTATCTTAAAGCTTCATTGATTGGTGTTGTAACTAACATAATTATACGAGTAAAGTTAAAAATTCTTTGGCTGTTTTGCTTTAAGTTATACTTAGTAGAATTGTAATAAAAGCCATCCATACTCTTCGCTATAGCGAACTGTACTATAATAAACAATTGTAGGTATTTTCATTTTATAAATATCTTAACACTTCAAAGATATCCCCTAAACACGTCAGCCCAAAAAATCTCCGAAAACAATATCTATCCAAAAAAAGAATACTATTATAAAGTTGTCATAAAAATGGCGTGTCATATAAAGACGTCCGAGTTATCACGTAACCTAATCCAGTTACAGCTAATATATAGATGTAGATAAATAAGAAACGCAATATGCCTCGACAAATATGTACAGAGTTTGTCGTGAACATGTGCTCAATTAAATAATGTTGTTATTACAACAACGAATCTCGACGTTATTGGTAGCTAGTGAGGCGGAAAGGCGAGTGTCGGTAAAAATATCGATAGGCATCTTACTTTTAGAATGGTAATGGCGTGTCGGCTTGTCGTAAAATGATGACATGAGCAAATATGGGAAGAGATGAAGCCTAAACATGTATCCGTACTAATATTATAAATGCGAAAGTAACTCTGTCTGTCTGTCTGTCCTTTACGCCTAAACCACTGAACCGATTTGAATGAAATTTGTTGCTGACACAGTCTGGGACCGAGAAAGGACATAGGATAGTTTTCATCCGGGAAATCCCCCGGGAATGGGAGCTAATTATCCACGCGGACGAAGTCGCGGGTAAAAGCTAGTAATTGATAAATTAAAATGGTTAATTGCTTTATAGAATTTTGTTTTCTTGAGTATATACGGTACGGTATAATAGTTATTGAAATAGCATAACAAACTTACTTGTTTTTTTTTATTAATCTGAAGACTTTATCCTAGTTTTAAGACTTATTTTCATCACAATACCTATTAATTACCAAAAAAAACAAAAAATCGTACATATTATAATATAGCAAAGTGTAAACGTGTTCTAAATAAACTTATTTTGAACGATGTTGTTGTGACTACAACTATATACATACACACAAAATTACACGCAAATTGACATAAACCTCTATTACAACGAACTTTCCACAATGACATGCCTCGATAACAGCACAGAACCTCCCTAGTCGGCTCTGATTCAGTTGTGACCTTCGTACGAAAGCGAAACCGGTGTGGGTCATCGCGCCGACAGTCCGGCACGACTCGCGTTCCCTTTCAGACTCGCTATGCACCGACGACATCGAACGAACTCAGTAATTGTTCTTTACTCTCGATTTCTGGATTCGTATGTTTTTGTTTAAAACTTCGAACACACGTGATTTGAGATAAGAAAGACAATAGCAGCCCGACAGCCGGCTGTCGCTTGGTCGTTGAAAGGTTAAAAGGATTTTATAGAAATAGTACCAGATACTAGGTTTTGTTAGCTCGGTGTGCGTGGATGTCAAACTTTCGTTGACTGGTTTATCCGTTTGGAGTCATCCTAGGTGCCTGCATAACGGTGGCCTCCATTCCTTAAAGAGTCGAATTTCCAAAAATCCTTTCTAAGTGGATAAGTATGTACCTACTTTTTACAAAGTCTCTTAAAGTTTCATGTGTCTAGGACCAACAGTTTGGGCTGTGCGTTTATATCAATCACGCAGCCAGTCAATTTAGCATTTTCGCCCCTTTGTGCCTAACAGGCTTGTTATGTCTCCTGTTTGGTATGAAAGGAAGTGGAAATTATGTCTCAAGGCAACTCCCACATGGGCATCTAATCCCAAACTAGGCAGAGCTTGTAATGGTATCCGGATTATATAAAAGTTAAAATTGATTGATGAATGAACGGTGATGACTACTAAACGGATTTTGTTGAAACTTTACAGTAAAATTTGCTTTAGTTTTTTATTTGAAAAACGAATATACTCATAACATGAAGCAATGTCATACAGAAGCGGTGCAGTGTCCTAAAGTAACGTGGGTGGAACCGCGGGGGACAGCTAGTATAATTATAAATACATACATACATTATTAATAAATTACACCCAGACAGAGAACAAGTAATCATGTTCATCACACAGAGATTTGTCTTGAGTGGGAATCGTACCCATAACCTCCGACTTAGCGGTCAGGGTCAGATACAATTAAACCAAACAGGCCAATCTACTATTATGTTTTTCTTACTTCTTCGCTGTTCTCTTCTGATTGGGCTTTTTAAATTGCTTTCCTTATGTTAAATACTTAACATAGGATTCAACGAAAATGGGACCCACGGTTAATATACTTAAACATCATCATCATCTCCTAGCCTTTTCCCAACTGTGTTGGGGTCGGCTTCCAGCTTAACCGGATTCAGCTGGATACCGGTGTTTCACGTGGAGTGACTGCCTATCAGACCTCCACAACCCATAACTGGGCGACACGATACCTCTTGGCTAGACTGCTCAGAGTTGCTGGCTAACCAGTCACGACTGTCAACGTGTCTACGAATGGCAACCGGGACCAACACCTTTACGTGCTTTCCGAGGCATGGGATGTCAGTGATATCCAAGATAAACTTTTAAAAGTACATTTGAATTGAAAAAGTCACAATGGTACTTGCCCGGATTCGAACCCACAACCTTACCGCCTTATCCACTGGGCCATCACGACATATAAAGGTAGAGGTTTAGATACTTAAATCATGGCATCAAAATGGTAAGTACTTATCCATTGAAAATAAATCATTTCATTGCGGGATCTAAGACAGTTTTCTCCGGGACTCGTCGTGCTTCATGGCACGGCGCTTTTCTGGTGGTCTCCACTGTTGATTCAGGCGTAGGTTGAGTAAGTTTGTGGGGATTGTCACGAAATAAAATATGGTCAACTATTTGCTGAAAGAACAGATCAGAACATTTTTGTACTTTTGAATTTTATTTTGGCCATCAATGACAGAAAGATATTGCGAGAAAACCTCAAGGGCCCGCCAACACCGCCAACGTGTTCGGGTGCGCGAGTAATTTGCGCGTCTTAGTGTCCTAATAATAATGCCCTTAGGATCAAGATACAGTCTGAAAGTAGGATACCTGGTGGTGGTTCTTAGGCATGTTTCATCAAAATCAGCTCAGCGGTTTCGAAGTTATCAACTTTTTTGTTAGCTGCAGTTACGATCTTATTAACTTCGTGGGCGGGGATTTTTTAATAATAATAATAATAATAATCATTTATTTGCTTAAAATGTGGTAGATAAATAGATGGTACATAACATAATAAACAGTCCAAATACACATTTCGCCAATTGGTATTGGCATGCAAATATTTGTACCTATCTTTAAAGTAGGTAATTAAAATAAGACTATGTTATTTATAAAACACACACACACACATAGGATAAAACTAAATATTACTTAAAATAAAATCTGTTACAATGTGGTTAACTATCTAATTTTATTTTAACTATTTAATTTTATTTAAGTTATAAATGCTCGTGCCTCCTCCGTATGAGAAGAGGTATTTGCCTTGTACTAGGACAGTAATAATTGGTATTATTATTATTTATTATCACTAAAAATACATTTTCTCACATTGAACAAGAATCTTTTCGAGCCACAAAACCAGCGCAAGTCCCACACTGATCACGAGCAGATTAAACTAAATAACTACTTGATGCAGATTCATTTAATGCGTTCGCTTTATCTTTTTAGCGTCATCACTAATTTAATTTAATTTTAAACGAACGTTAAACTCATTAAATGTTACATCTGGAAATATTTATGAGCCTTTTTTTAGAAATCTTTTTATTGGATCATGATCACTAACATTTTGTGTAACTGACCGAATCTTTAATAATTTAAAAGTGTGTTTAAATGGTTTAGTAAATTTAGGTATGTAAAATGCTTTGGAATTAAACTCGAGTTATTTTTATTACTGCAGTTTATTACTCTATAATATTAATAATAGCTGTCCTCTGTGGCTTCTTATTTGTTTCTTCCGCCCTTCATTTAATTCTTGGTTTAATACACATAAAGATTCACCTACTACTATTTTTGATGTTGAACTTCTATCAACTATTTTACACTTTTAGGTATCGAATTTACAAAAAATATTTGTTAGTAGCTACCTACTTTTCACAAAGAATATAACTACCCTCAAAGTTTCATGTCTCTAGGACCAGCTGTTTGGGTTGTACATTGGTATATCAACAGTCAGACAGTTTAATATTTCATAAATAAATAAAATAAAATATCCTCGAAAACTCACACACCGCCATTGGATTCCAAACTAAGCAGAGCTTGTCCTATGGTGACAAGTAAACAGATAATATACTTATATAATTTAAAAATGCATACATATTATAGATAAATTACACCCAGACACAGAACAAACAATCATGCTCATCACACAAAGTTTGTCCTGGGTGAGAATCGAACCCACGACCTCCGGCTTAGCAGTCAGGGTCACTAACCACTAGACCTACACTTACAGGACCGTCAAATGTATATTAAACGGGATTAATCTAGACTCCTTTGAAGAAGATAGATAGATAGAAAAGTTTTTCTTTTCTTAAGAAAAGGTTATTTTTTTGGAGAGTGGAAAATCATCCAATGACGGCTCCCTTCCTAGGTGCGACGGGAGGGCGTGTCAGACTTTTACTGACTAAAACCCACTCATGCTCCTTCGGTTGCCCTTTATGTTTCGGGGTCACGGTAACTATTATAAACATTCCGCAACCCCGGCCTTAAGTGAAGGTTTCGTTACTGCTTCTCTGTATTGTTAAGTGATGTCAGCCTTTCTGGTTGGCTGACTGACTGGGTATCAACGCCCAACCCATATCGAGGGTCCTAGAGACATGTAACTTGGACATGTTCTTTATGAACAATAGGAATCCACTAAGAAAGGATTTTTGGCAATTCAACCCATGATGGGGTAAAACAGGGAATGCTCTTTTTGTTTATTAGGCTAAGGCTACACTAGTCTGCGACGCGAGCTGCGACACATTAGCGATTGAAACAAATACATGGATGCTCACGTTTATGTCTCCACCGTTCATCAAATACTACTAGTGATCTTTGATTTCTTTCTGCGACAGGAACTACATCACTGTAATCGCGGCACCGGCTACATCGACGTATCAGCGAAATTAAATCGAATATACGACAAACTTTCGCTTATAATGTAGCCATTCCATGTTTATCTAGTTTCGCTCTTCCATTCGCATCGCAAATCGCTTCCCACTGTAGCCTCAGCCTTAGTTTTAGATCTCTGAAACATTTGTTTAGTTTCTCTGCCATCTTTTTAGTTTTAATAACCAGTTTGTTCCACTTGTAGATTCTTCAAAAGTTACAGTATTATACCAATAAATACTCCATTCTAAGTAGGCATATCCAGTAAATATTGTTAACAGGATAAAACGACTAACATCTCACCTTACTGTAACTCAGTTTAAATACGAATATAAAAACAAAATTTGTATTTTTTAAATAAATCTATGAGGAAAACGGTGGAAAGCCGTCTGACGGTAAATCTAGATATTTTTTATTTTGCTTAGAAAACATAATTTACCTGTTAACTAATACTGATTATTAAGTAGACTAAGTTAAAAATATAATAAAATTATAAAGCTGAAAAGTTTATTTGTTATGTTGGTTGAACGCACTTAGCACAGAAACTGAGTTTGAATTGAAAAACATATCGAATGTCTGCTCCCGTCCTGGGTGCGGCGGCAGGGCGTGTCAGACTTTAACTGACTAAAACCCGATGTTCCTTCTATTGCCCTTTATGTTCCGGGGTCACGGTAACTATTATAAACATTCCGCAACCCCGGCAGGCGACGACTACGCTATTTACATATTATTTAAGTATGTTTATCAGTTGTCTGGTTGTCATATATCTGGTTACCATATAGCTCCGCTTAGTTTGGGATTAGGTGACAGTGTGTGAGCTGTTCGAAGATAATATGGGTTATTCCGATCTGTCACCCCGTTTTGTCCCCATGGGTTGGTAAAATACTGAAAATACTGAGATACTTAGTATTTAAATCAATCAAAAGTACTAGGCGCGCAGTAGCGTGAAGAGGTTAATAGAAAATGTGTTCCACACATTGCTAACTGAGGGACAAATCGAACTTTTTTTTCCTTTTTGTCACCCGTGGGGACAAAACGGGGTGACAGATCGGAATAATCCGATAATATTACTAATTAAAAACATTTAAAATAGACAGTTACAACCAAAATAACTAATTTTAATCATTTTACAAGTTTCATCGAACTTTATAACCAGTAAAATGGGAATCTGTTTCTCGTAATGCTGTCAAAAAAAAATATTTAAATTTTTGACAGTATTACGAGTACTAGGAACAAAAAATGTAAGACCATTTTATTCAGATAAGATTCGGATAAAAGACGTTAGTCTATACTAATATTATAAAGAGGTAAAATTTTTAAGTTTGTAAGTTTGTAGGTTTGTATGTAGGGGGTAATCTCTGGAACTACTGGTCCGATTTGAAAAATTCTTTCAGTGTTAGATAGCCCATTTATCGAGGAATGCTATAGGCTATATACCATCACGCTACGACCCACGGGAGCGGAGCAGTAACGAAAAATGCGGGTGAAACCGCAGGGGACAGCAGCTAGTATTTTATAAGACAACTAGCTGACTCGACAGCTATTGGTGCTGATCCTCTTGTTCACAAAATAAACTAAATCCCTACTAATATTACAAATGCGAAAGTATTTCTGTTTGTCTCTTCTTCACGCCTAAACCAATGAACCGATTTAAATGAAATTTGGTACAGATATCGTCCGAGACCCGAGAAAGGACAGAGGATAGTTTTCATCCCGGAAATCCCCCGGGAACGGGAACCATTACACGCGGACGAAGTCGCGGGCAGAAGCTAGTTTAAGATAAGTGTATCTTTCTTTACGACAGAAGATACATTTTAGTTTAGCCCTGGCAAATTAGCACCTAAAGTAAATCGACGTATTTTAGTCATCATGTTTTTAATCGCGTCTAAATTATCTATAATATTGCATCTTCTGTCCTTTTCTCATAATGAAATAAAAAGATAAAGATGCATTTAACTTAATTTAGTTTACTTTGTAAACAAGAGAATCGGCACTAGTCCTGTTTTAAGTACTTTCAAGTACTGTAAAATAGATATTGAAAACTATTATCGTAATATTCGACCCGGGGATTGAACCCAAGGCATTGTTACCAGTATTCCAACGAGGTGGTATTTGTTTTTTTATAGAAACATCGCTTATTTTGAACCTTCCAACACACGTGATTTGAGTCACGATAGAGAGACAATAGCAGCGCGACAGCCGGCTGTCGCTTGGTCGTTGGAAGGTTAAAAAGAAATACAGAAATACATACTTACTTATTTTTATATACTTACTTTCATGTATTTTGTTATCCTTTCTCAACGGACGCCCTTTTTTGAGCCTTTTTCATATGACGTTTATAAATTACTAGCTTTCCGCGCGGCTTGCTCGTGTTAGAAAGAGACAAAAAGTAGCTTAAGTCACTCTCCATCCCTTCAACTATCTACACTTAAAAAAACGTCAATTGGTTGCGTCGTTTCGCCGTGAAAAATGGACAAACAGACAGACACACACACGCTTTCTCATTTATAATTTTAATAGCGATTTTTTTTAATCCTACACTCTTTCGAGTGCGTAGTAAACACCTACAAAATATTTTTATTTTTGTTTACCCTCTAGTAATGTTTGTTTGTTCGTATGAGGTATTCTCTAAGAAACCAGCTCCGATAGCAAAAAATATTTCATCGCTATTTTAATTGCTACTTTGGTGCTAAGTGCTACAGGCAATAAAAATGACAATGGTGCTTAAAATGGGCTACAAATTTTTCTCTTTACGATTTTATTAAGGAACTGACAGCCAATTCTTGTTCAAGTCGCAATGTCATCTAAGCGACAATCAACAGTCAAAAGATGTCACTATGTTAGGTTCTAAATTGAGTTAAACTTCACCAAACTATTACAGTTAGGCCCGAGTCACACCGGAATGGCAGCGGCCGGCAGCGACCGCCCGCGGCGGCGCCGCGAGGCCGCCAGCGGCCCCAGCGTCGCTAGAAACGAAAGGCGCGCGGCCGGCCTCGCGACCTTTTCAAGCTTTTCAAGCGATACTAGTCTCTTAAGTGTGTAGTTAAAGTTTAAAATTATTTCACACTGAAGGTGCTCGCCGTGCCGCTGCCGGCCGCTGCCATTCCGGTGTGACTCGGGCCTTAGTATACAGCTGAATTACGTTGAGAGAGTTTTTGAGAGGTTGCAAAAACTGTAATAAGTCTATTTTTTAAAATATTATTTGTGAAAGCTAGCTTAAATGTATTAAAGATAGATTAGGACTGACATTATAAATTAGTCGTGGCTAAATAAGTAATACAATCTAAAGAGCAACTAGTACAATAAAATTTAAAAAAAAATGGTTTCATTACTACTCAAGGTTCTAATAACCTATCAGTAATATATTTAAGGCTGACTTTCATCAAACATGATAAATACACACTTTTCCATACTTTGACATCGATAAAATTCTAAAAAAATGATTTTAAAGTCAATTTATTTTATTTTTCAGAAAAGGTGAACCGTTGGGCCGTTGAAGTCTTTTGTATGGGAACTAAACCGCTACGAGACGCTTCAAATTCATCTCGAAATTTTAAAGTTCTTATAACTTTTATCAGTACTGTTAATTATTAATGTTTCATCATATCATTGAATTGACTTTACGCGGTCAGCAATAAAAGTCATATAACGCTTAGATTTTTTTAATCAAAAATTATTGAGTACATTTTTAAGGAAAAGTGAAATGGATGTCAAAGCAAGAAAATATAAAGTCTCATTTCTTTTGTGTGTATTTAAGTAAATTACATAGGTAATTAGATATTTCTTGTTAGTAAAAAACTTTAGTTTCTGTCTGTACCTGTAGGTATTGCCATATTTATGTAAAAAAAATACCTATTTCTATTTTTTTATAAACCAAATTCTATGTCTTGAAGACGTCTTCATAGCGTCTAATAAAAATGTATATTTCTAGGAAAATTGAGTCATATAATCAAGAATTTAATAGTTATTATAGACGATAAATATAATAATTAATAAATTGTTTTCTTTTTCTAACTAATTAACAATCGAGACTATGGCAGAATCAAAAACTATTTATCATTTATATTATTAAAACAAAACAATATTTGTTATATTTTTTTGGTAACTTATTAAATGATATAAAGTCGAGACTATCGTATAATTAAAAATATTATATTTCATCGTAAGACAAAATTGTAACATTATAAAATTGAATTTTGTTAACTTTTTCCCAACTTATAAAAATTCGAGACTTTCCTGTAATCAGGAATTATATAAATTAAATAGACGATTAAAATTAATAATAAAATTATATTTTGTTTATTTTTTCCTAATTTTATAAAGAAATTTAATTATTTGTATTTGTGCACTAATTTTCTTTCTATTCCCTGTTATATTATTTCAGGTAAACAAATTAAATCAAGAATATTTTATAGAATTTTAGTAAATCTGTATGTTTAGTTCGTTCTTTCTCTTACCATTTTCATAATATACCTACGTAATCATCCCTGCTGGTACTGCTGTAGGCCGGCTCAACATACAGCTTAGCTCCGCTCCGCTCCAATCGTAAAATAAGCTTAAAATAAAATTAAGCTCAGTTTAATTTTGTTTTAAGCTTAATCTTTGGTTTTTCTTACCGTTATTTTCAGTATGTTTTATTATAATTCATGTTCTTGCTGTTTTATTTTTTATTAAGTAGCCATAATTGAAGAAATTTATAGATTCTTAAAAAATACGATTCGACGACTTCAATACGATGAAAAAAAATGTAATAGTTAATTTTAATTGCTTATAAAATAAAATTAAAAGTTATAAAACAAAAAAAGAAATATATGGTACAAGTTTCTTCAATTTGAGGCTACGATCAAAGCAAGAAAACCATTCTTAGGAAATTTAGGACAAGGAAATGAACGACCAGGAAAAGCGTGTCAATTTTTTATGAATCGCAAATTAACATTATATTATTATTCAAATGAATGTAAGAGTAGAATAATTTTAACAGTGTGAGTGTTAATGTTAAACACACGAAATGAGACACATTTATGAATTCATTATCTCAAGTTAACTTTGAAACTTAGTTACCAAACTCAGAAACTTAACTTTGTTTGAGAGTACCATCTTGGTCCGTTTTGTAATAAAACATAAGCAAGGATGTTTCAAGTTTTAATATTGAAAGATTGAGAAGTTAGTATACGTAATCCCAGAAATAAACATACTTTAGCATGGCTGTTTTTTTTTTAATAGACTAAGGAATAAAAATTTTTGAGATAGCTTTATTCTAGGTCCTCCTTTGATATAGAAGGCACAATATTTACTTACATTAAAGGGTTAATAACGATATTTTTTAAGACAATATAAATCTCATTTTATTCTCAAAAAAATCGCCATGCTTTAATGATTTAGTTGTAGACTGGGATCACCTATAAGACCATAATGAATTCAAAATATTTGCCTCACTTTCAAATATAACACAAAAAAAAAAAACAAATTGCTCAGCATAAAACATCGCACAAGGCAGAGGGTGAGGGAAATGAAACAAGAATATTTTTTCACATTAAATTTATATTTAACTCACAGATCTGAAACAAATACTACTGCTACAGCGACTTGGAGACAGAGTCAACAGTGCGGACATTATCTATGTTCCCGTCCAATATTCTGGGAAACGACAAATACATAAAAATGAAAAATCGCTTTGCTTTACATACAAAAAGTTCGCATCAGATTAGTTATTGTGTAGCTCGATCACGCTTGACTGTCTCGAGTTATACGAAAAGTGAGATCTCTTTGTTAAATGTTGAATGTTAACTTTAGACTTGGTCAAGCGTGAGCGGGCCGCCGCGGAGCACAGAGCCTTCGCCGTAGCGGTGTGACAGATCTGTCGCCTTAAACTACATATATCTATAATCAAGACTTATCTCTATACTAGGCAGCGCTCGAGTGGAAACTCTTGAAGAAAACTTCAATTCTGAATGTTCATACCCAACACTGGTACACTAGTGAGTGTTTCCACGCCAGCGCCTCCTGCTGATGTTAAATTTTGTCGCTACGCTAACAAATGTCAATAAAAATTAAATGCATGCATACCTGTCACCACAGATACAGACACGACTGGACGAGGGAACAACGTATAAAGAAAACAACATCGTATCGTATTTAACTCTTCCGATTTTACTCAACTCAATGTAACAGACATCATCTGGTAACTGAATATTAAATTAATACATTATACACAAATATTCATCACAAAAATCTTACACTTTATCGTCCTTAATTCTAATGTTATAAACTTGAAATCGCTACGTTAAACTTATTTAAAAATAAGTCTATCGATGAGTACGATAATAGAATATGATAAATAACAAATTTATCGTTATTATATATTTACATAAGTTAATATCTAATTGATACTACTAGTGTGTGCTTTTAACAGTATGAGGGGAGACATACATGCCTTCTAAAATATATATAATATATATTGGGAGCGGATCGGGCGCGCGGGTGAGGCGCCGGCATTGCTGTATAACGAATCACTCTAAACGTAACATGGAAGGCAAGATGAGGTATATAGGTGGACGGTCCACACCCGCGCGCCGACCCGCGCTCTTAACCCTATTACTCGTTACTTGAGGTAGTTAAGTTTCGTATATTGTTTCACACATTATTATTGCTATAGGAAAAAACTGTTATACAATATTCTCAACAATATAACACTTTTATGCATTACTTTTCACAAACAGCTCATATAAGTATAATTAACCAGAAATATTGCATTCATTTTGATATCGTGCGACGATGCCTGAAGTCGTTTCATGTTCGTAAATTGGCAAGTTTATGAACGATTACAGGCGTAAATTGTATCTTGTTGATCGCACTAGTCTTAGTTTCATTTAAAGTTAATTAATTGTTAAGAGGTAGGCCATATCGGTTCGACAGTGCGTCGATTTCACAGTTACTGGGACGCGCTAAACAATATCGTTTTACTGTACAGCAAGTTCTCGGATTGTCATTATTATATAACGTATATTATGCGCTGAGGTAGATCAACGTTGTTAGTGTAATTCTATGTGTATAAAAATATTTCTGCAATATAATCAACATTCAAATACAAACATCATCAAAAATTAAGTCGATATAATGTTTATATTGCACATTTAAAATTTATGATAAACGAATGGTTGGCATTAGAGTTGTGTTTCGACCGCTGACACGGCGACGGGCGGCGCGTCAATGTACCGCGGACAGACAGACAGACATGTGACGTCACGGCGACATTGGCTCAGCGAGTATATTGACACGACGCACGCGCACTATGGCCTTGATATGTCCTTCATCATGTGATTTTACCGTTTTCACAATTCTATATACAAATAATTCACGATTCCTTTATAACTTGTTCGGTACATAAATCAATACATCGTGACCATTTTATTTTAATACTATACAAAAAACATTTACATTATTATTACTTTAAATTATTGCTAGAGAATTTCATTATCATTAGGCTAAAAATCATTAAAAATTAAATCGTTTCGCAACAGACAGTTGGCGGAATCAATTTGGCAACGTTTAGGAAGACTACTTTCCTACCACTAACGAAACAGGAATGTATAACTAAATTCGTTCAAATAACGTATTGGTAACTTAATTGGACATAAATTAGTATCATTTTAGGAAAAAATCTGAAATTCAAACAAAGAAGTCAACTAGCTTACAATATTAAAACAAATGTTAACAGACAAAATAATAATAGGAAGCACCGGGAAAATATCAATACGTGTAATAATTATAATCAATAGAAGATTTTACACCTAGAACAAAAACGCTAAATAGCTATGTCGCAGCGGCGCGGCGGCGCGTGCCGCCTTCACACTACTCAACCTAACTTCATTACAAAGTTTGCCATTAAACCTATATTTTGGCAATTCATCTAAACCGTTTGAAATTTCAATTTGTACCCATCGTATAATTAAGCATAACACTTATCTCCGGCGTACGATTTGTATTTTTCCAGTTCCTACTTAAAATAAATGTCTGGCAATCGTGTCCCAATATTTACAAAAAATACTCTTAATAGTTTTCAAAATACACATACCTATCGTTCGTAAACTTCAACAATCATAAGAAAACATAGAATTTTAACTAAAGTAAAAAAAACTTCTTACAGTTTATAATAAGTACTTTACAATAAAATAAGATATGTGATGTTCGTCGCGTCTGATATTTCCGAAATAAAACGACGTTCTTTACTTTATCTAACTATTTCTAGATATCTTCCGTATTCAATATGTAAAAATGATATGGTTCGATCTAAATGATATCGTAGAATTTACTCTAACGTCATGTAATTACATGTTTAGCGCCCAGACAGGCAGGCATGTAAAGTCACCTTGTGCCGGCCGGACGCAAGGTTAGCTTGAATGAGCAACAAAAAACGAGCTGCGAACGGAACGCGTGCGCCGGAGTCGCGCCGCCCTACACAACGATACAGCGCGCTCTAAATTAATACTAAAACCCGGCGAAACATCAGGATCTCTTCACTACAGAGTCTATGAAACTATTTATGTATATGCCAGCATGAACTGATATGTGCAAGACTGGGGACCGGAGCGTTCAGTTGTACGCGACGTGGAGGCGCGAGCTCGACGTGGGCGACGCCGACGTTGACGACACGGACGACGTCGACGTCGGCGACGACGCCGAGCGGATCTTCTTCTTGTGAGTGCCGAAGTGCTTCACCATGTGGTCTTTCCTGATGAAGCCCTTGCCGCAGTGGTCGCAGGTAAAGGGCTTACAGTCGGAGTGCAGGCACATGTGCCGGCGCAGGTCCGACTTGTGGTTAAACGACTTCGGACACTCGTTACACTTGAACGGCTTGTTGTCGGAGTGCTTGACGCAGTGCCACTCGTACGACGCGTCGTCTGAGAAGCGTTTGCCGCATCGTATACATTTGAACGGCTTGGCGCCAGAGTGGAACGTCTTGTTGTGCTGCGTGAGGTAGCAGCCCTTGTTGAACAACTTGTCGCACTCGTAGCACTTGTGCACGGTTGTGGCGTCCGACTTCTTCATCTGGTTCCTCTCCGCGAGCGGCGTGCTCGGCACCGTGGAGGACACCGCGGGCGAGCTGCGGCTCTCGTTCTCAGCCTTCGCGCTCTCCGGACTAGCCGGGGACTTCATCTGTGTCCCGTAATTCTCCTTATTCGCATAGTCCATGATATCCTCTATCTTCAATATCTGAAGCTCGCCCGAATCTGTTTGTAACATATCAAGTTCGCGCTTTATAGTTTTTCCTTCGACGGCATAACCGTACGGATAAACTTTCGTGTTATGTTCCGGATCGAAATCGATCACCTCGTCCTTGACTTTTCTCGGTGAAAAGCTATAATCGTAGGTAATACTTTGTATCTCGGGATTGCCGTACTGGAAAGGTGAGTGGACCGGGTCTACGATAATATAACCCGCGGTCGACTCGTCAGAAACAACTTGACCCCCCACGTTAGGCTGCGTGACATAGTTAGAAACATAAACGCTGAAGCTCTGCGTCTGGAGCTGCGAAAAGCTCGGCAGGCGGCCGACGGCTGGCTCGCTTGACGTTTCCTGTTCCATAACTTCGACTTCTTCCGGTGTGGATTCACCAAAAGTAGCCGGATTGGCTATAGGCAGATTGTTGATAGCCATATCCATAACGTGGGGGGCCATCCCGTTTGGGTAACTCGGTGCTATAGTCTGCTGAAAATTCTGACCCAAATATAAAGGGGTGTGCGTGGGGTCCGGAACCGAAGGCCCCAAAGGATCCGTAGACCTCGGGCTGTACGGGTTGACACCCAAATGACTGAACGGAGGCAGGGTGTGCGCCGTAAGAGCCGGCGTACTCTGAGTTAGAACTGGAGTTGAAATATTGCTGGTTGACACTGATCGCAGGCCCCTCATATGGTGATTTTGAGAAACAGAGGGACCTGCTTCCCCGTTTGGGGGATTCCCTGCCGTTGATATTGCTACACCTTTAGATGACTGACTATCGTTTGGGTTCCCTATGCCCGGCGGTTGACTACCTATATTGAGCGGATGCGACCCGACCTGGTGCTGTAAATGGTGATTAGCTAAAGGATTATTACTGAAATTATTATCTAAGTTACCCTGTTGAAGATGCGAGTACGGTGACTTGGACTGCATGGTGGCGACCCGGTGCGACCGTTCGAAGCTCTGCGACGCGTAGGGCGACTGCAGCGCGGCGTCGTCCACGCCGCGGCCGTCCTCGGGCGGCACGGGGCTCTGCGTGTTGGAGTCGGCGGACTGCTGCTGCGCGCGCGACATCTCGCGGCTCGGGTGGTGGTGGTTGGAGATGGGCAACGTCGCCGGGTCGGGCTGCCCCGACGATCTCACCGCGTTCTTGTGCAACGTCGTGTTGTAGTGCCTTTTTAGGTGACCGGAACTAGTGAACCATTTATTACAGGCGGTGCAGTTGTACGTCTTCGGTCTTCGCGCTTCATTTGATTTCCAATTAGCGCCTTTACCTCCGATTGATGGAAGCGTTGAAGATGTAGGATTTGCAGGTTGTGTGCTTGTTATTTGGGGCGCCGCTGGAGAATCGTATGGGCGGTACGGAGGTTTCATATCTGGATTTGAAGATGCTACCGGCCCTGAGTAATCGGCAAGTGGAGGCATTTGAACGCCGGGGTATATTTTTTGATCGACATGCATGAAAGGTTTTTGATCATGGTGTACGCCAAGAAATTTGTCTTGCGTGTAGGCAAACTTTTGTTCAGGGTGAAACATTTTTGCTTCCGATTGATACGCCTTTTGTTCAGCAAACATCTTTTGTTCTTTGAAAAGCGATACATCGCCGTTTAGCTGGGGATTACTGTATAATTTCTGCGCCTCCCAGGGCATCATTGGCACGGTTCGTGTGTTGACTTCCCGGCCTTGAGGTGGAGTGTCTTCAAAGGTGGCAGTTGGCTGGTCACCCTCGTTTCCTTGATAAACCACCTTTTGAGAGTCTAGGTCTAAAATATCCGACGATTCTTCATGTTCTTCCTTTATCTTTGTGTTTTCATTTTGATAGCCTGAGTTATTATATTGCTTTCCTTGATACTGTTGAAACGGCATGGACGCTGACGTGGGAGCCGTGCTGGCCCCCGCGTGAGCAGAGTTGCAGTGCTCGTTGAGTTGGACGGCGGAGTCGCACACAAAGCCGCACTTGTCGCACTGGTTGGGTGACGGCGACGGCGTAGGCTGGTTGAGAGGCTGGCCGTACAGCGGGCTCGACGACGACACCTGCGACACTCGCTCCTGCATGTTGTACGGGTGGAACCGGTTCGTTTTGTGATACTCTTGATTGTATTGGGACTGCTCCCAGTTGATCTGTTCGGAATGTTGATTTTGCGGGAAGCCAGAATGAGAGTAGTTGTTACCGAACTGTGCTCCGGGCGAGAAGGTGGTCTGGTCGGGGTTCTGGTAGGGCGAGGGCGCGCTGTGGTAGCTCTGCGGCGTGGCGGGGTGCGGGAACTGCGCCGACGTCTCCGGCGTGGCGCGCTGCTGGAACTCGGGGCTGGGCTTGGTGATCATGTTGTCGCTCGAGTCGGCCGGAGCCGACACCGTGGTCTCGATCTTCACTTTCGTACCGTTATTGTTATCGGTATCATTCTGTGAGTTTTGCGTGCCCCACTTTACGTAAAGGTTCTCCTTATGATATTGCAAATGCACTTCTAATGAATCGACAGTGTCCAAGTAAAGATCGCAAATCTTACAATGATAGTCCCTCGACGATAAAGTCGACGAAACGGCGTTGCTGTTAGCCATTTAAATCATCAATCCAAAGGAGAGCACCGTCTCCTCCAACGAAAAAAAAATAATAAAAAAACGGCACTTCTCGTGTCCTCGTACATGTAGTGGCAGTGATCAGGCGCTACAGGTTAAAGTCATGGTCGCGGGCGGCGCGCTCCCTCGCCACTTCACACAGCGGCGATGTTTCCCAAGAAAGTTTTTGGCGGCATTGTGCGGCCACGTGCGCGCGTGTAAACACTGTCGCCGGCGCGGGCCCGCAGTCCGCGCAGTCCGTCCACAACACTGCACCGGCGGCAACACTTCGCGTCACTGCACCCAAAGTTTCATCGTAGCGAAGCGATAACTTATTGTCACTCGGAAAAGTCTAATAATAATTAACAATGTCTATAATAAACTAAAATCACAGAGGAAGTAGTGAATAACAACTTGGCACTTGTTTGTAAACCCGGGCGCGCTGCGTTATAGTTTGTGGTTTGCTAGGTGCGTCGCGAAGGCGGCCGGGTCACCCGGGTACGGACGCTGCGAACGTTTACTAGCAACTGACAGCCTTCCCGAAGTCGCCTTCGGGGGCATGACTTCAATAACAATTCGCAACGTCGTCCCCCACCGTGGCGTGTGTGCGAGCGAGACGGCCGCGCGGTGATGAAGTTATCGCTCCTTCGTCCTTTTGTGTGTCCTTAGTGCGAGCGAGAGCGCCGGCGGGGGTGGCCGAGGCGCGCGGGGGACGGGGCTGGTCCTACTCTTTCTCAAAATTGAAATGCCCGGTCGAAATGTCCGGTGAAGCTGCGTCCGAGTAGGACAGCGATATCACCCACCCTTACAATGCGGGCGGACAGAGCCCTGCGACGAAATTCTCTAAATTTTAAATCTCCTTTTATTATGTTGTACGTAAAAAAATAATAGCTTCCAAATTCTAAACAGTAATTTAAAAGTTAGTAAAGTGCAGTGCTCATAACACATGCGATCATTTGTAACGATGTGGGTCACCTTGGCATCGAAATAATTTTAACTCTTTATCGACCAGTTGATCAGAAAACAAAACAAATAGTTGCACTGTACGTGTGTATCTGTTCGTTATTATTAACTCGTCATAGATGACAAGCAAATGTCATTTCCTCATTCGAAGTCAATAACCGAAAGAGATCTGTATGATTGTGATAAAGTAAATAAAAACTGAGTTATTCGAGGTCGTGTTTTAAACAATCTTTGAATTATTAATATTAGTGGGTAGATAGAAGAGTCATAATGACACAAATGCGTGCCTTTTACGATCCAAGCAGCATTTCCATTTGTGAACTATACTGAAGTTCCGGTTTTGCAATGACGACACTAAAATTTAAAGCGGGAATGAATTTATAATAAGTTAAACTGATTTCAGCTCAAACTTAAATATCGGAAACAAAAACCCAAAAAGAAACAAGCAAATCCTCAGCAGGAGCTAGTATTATCAGAATGGCCAAGCCGTGCGCAGGGCACTGAAAATTTTGCATCGTGGACGAGCGAGGGCCGCCGCGCGGGGGGTTGGGGGCGGGGGCGCGGTTCCTTAATTTTTTTCTAAACACGTCGAAAGCACTACCCCTTACGTCCAGCCATATAATATTAATATTTTAATAAAAAATTCACAGATGTAGGTTGGTAGTGAAAGGATCTGTTGCGTAGTGGTCGCGCCGGACCGTGGCCATGCAAACTATGAGGGGAACCGACATCGATTTTCTCGGACTGTGCCGATAGCTTCCTTCACTGGCATAAAGAGGCTTCCTTGTTCGAACACCTCACGGAGCGAAGCTTTTACGTTTTGTTGCTACAATTTTGAATGTTTTACGCTAACTTTTTATAGTTTTCTTTATAGCATTATTAATATCTCAATCACTGCTTCCACTCCATATTAATCTACACATACCACAAGACTTTTACACACTATTCCCGCATTAACGGAAACATAAAAATAACTCAAACATTCAAAACATTTCAAGAAACTTCGCAATGGAACAATGTTTCGGAAAGTACGTAAACTTATTTACAAACTGGGTAATACCTTTGCGTCATAACTTAATAGCAGTCGAAGTAAGAATAAAAATTTAATTATGATGACCACAAATACAGTTTGCGATTTGATCAAGGTTTTATTAGTAGAACTAACTTTACCGTCTGTCATTACTTTATTAGCAATAGATTAAAGTTTAAAAAAACAGAAAGAAACGAAACAAAGGTTACAAGTAAAAATCTTGAAACAGCGACGTTAAAACAATGTACAACAACATTCATGCGAGCCTTTGTTTAGCTGTTAAAAATTGTGCGGGACACCCGTCATATAAATATAGCTGAAAATATTCGACACAAAAAGGTCTGGAAAAGCCCGAACTAAACGTATAATGGTTACGAAACGTAGCTACTAAACGGTTAATCCCTGCGTTGCGAAGTGTATCATTCATAACATTTTATGAGGGACGAAGGCAATAAACACAGGCTGACAAACAAAGTTCGGCTTCGACAACTTTGTGTGGGGTGGGGTCCCACTTACAGCGATCTAGCTCATTAGGCGATTCTGCTATTGCACGTTTATTAATTTGAAAGTTGGTTGCATGAATTAATTGACAATAGGCTGGATGACTACTGGGCCATTTGACTGCATGAATGGATGGACAATTAGGCTAGGTGGCTAAGGCTGTTGTCTTCTGCTGCCGTCATCGTCACGTCAACGAGAACGAGACGACGGTTAGTACGAGGTGACGTGACGTGCGGTGGACACGCGGCTATAGTAAATGTATGTTGGTGGACAAATGTTCTAAGAAAAACTATTTATTCTGTCAGCTAAAAAGAAATTTGGACATGTAGTTTTTTTTTTCTTGTAAACGAAATCGCTTTAAAGTTTCGCGTGACGTCGTGCCTAGGTACAATTTTTACTGAGAAGTCACGTCACAAGCTCCCCAGAACTTTAATGCCCTGTATCTTTGTATTTTCTTATTAATTTTATAAAGCAAAAATGTATTTCCAGTATTTTTGAATCCATTTATTAAATGTAGTCATTTTCCTTATTTTTGTTATGAAAGTTAAGACAAAGCCAAATCAATGTGGGCAGTATGAAATGGCATTTCTTGCAACTCTGGTCTTATAATTATTTTTTATAAGTTTGTAAACAAGCCATTTATGAGAAATTCCTGTAGCTCATAATATACAGGGACACTTTTCAATCACCATCCAAATTTTAAAATCGAGGACTTTTAATTAAATTATTTTCATATGTGAAACAATATAATCAAATAATAACAAAAAACAAATAAAAACATTCAAAAGAAAATATACGAAAGCGGGGTGCAACGTGTGAGGGAGGGGTGGGCGTAGTGCGTGCTTTTGTGTGCGTTGCGTTTCCGAATTTTAAAGGTAAGCGCGTGTGCAGTCAAGTTCAACAACCTAGTTGAATTGTATTTATTCCACACGTTTGGATTTTAGTAGCGGACAATAGTGAAAATCATGTAATTTTTTTTTATTTTTTTTTATTTCATTAATTGATAAGGTTATCGATTCTGAACCATTTCTGAAAATTTGGATGGTGGTTGCAAAATGACCCTGTATAGAAAAACTATTCTACTCATTTACATTTTACGATAAAATATTACGAGTTGTCGTGTATATTTAATTTATACAAAAATATAAGGTGGGTGGACCATGGAAGGCCACTCTAACGAGTAAACGCTTTTTATTCGTTTATTAACTGGATAAATGAAAAAAACAAATGATCAAATAATAGTTTGTTTTATTGTGTACCATATAAATCACTTTTTTTTAACCTAGCTTTAATCAGTATTCATTAAACTTAAGTTTTGTTAAGCTCTTCCAAATGGCCTTGCAAAGAACACGGCTCCAAACAAGGCCAATATTATACATCAGTCGTTAAACTTAAAAATATAGTTGTAACAATTAATATATTCGCTTCTACTAAAACTACATAATAAGCTCTTTCATTTAAGCAAAACATTAAATGCTCAAATTATTTTTATCATTTATAAAAAGCTCAACGAACATTACTTGAACACCATCGTATAACTAAGAATATGTTAATGAAAATTATTTAAAAACAGTAGTAATGAGTATTACATTGACATCAAATAACTTGCCAACGCGTATTATAATTAAATTAAAAACTTTTTTTTTTACCTCAAATGGCCTTCTTATGGGTCCGTTCTTTGTAAGGCCAAAATGTTCCTTAATTATGCCCAAAATTAATCCTTATAAATAAAAATATTATAAATAAGTATAAAACATTGTTTTAACTGTAACGGTACGTATTTATAACTAAAAAGTAACTGTTCATATGTTCATGGTTTGTACATGTTCTTTGTAAGTCCCATGTACCCTAGCAAGGCCAACTGTCAAATTTTTGATTGGCCTTATAAGGAACCATCGGCTTTCCTAGGAACACTACCAATATTTTAACTTAAATCGAGGCAAAGCTGATTTTTTTTTCTTTAGGAACATAAACATGTCCTTATACGACAATTCACAGTAAAAAAATATGAAATAATAATAGGTTATCTAACTAAAAACTTACGTTTTGCTACGCGCGCGAATAACAATTGTAACGTCGACGACCGAAGTCTACGAAACGTGAGATCGCACAGCCACAATAGCGGCGCGAGCGACTCGCCGCCGCACCTGTGGCCTTGAGTTTGATGGATCTTAGTGTATAGCCGAAGGAATATGTGTTTACATGTCAATAACTACGACTTTTTGATAGTTGGCCTTCAAAGGAGCGTGGCCTTCCATGGTCCACCCACCTTAGTGATATCAGAAATTCGATTATTCATTATAATCATTATGTACAGAAAATAATATGATGAGTCATTTATTAATCAGTTTTTTGATAAGAATAGTCGATTATACTTAAATAGTATCATGTTTGTTTTCGTGAATAACAAAAACATCGCACTAAAATTGATTGTAATCTTGAATTTTAATCTGCAATAATTAAACAAGGCATCAGCCTCAAACAATCTGCGTAATTTTGACTGGATAAAAATATTTTGAATATTTCATTGACTACCTAGGATTTATATTCAAATCATTTTATTAGGTAGGATGAACAAAATTTTAAACCAAATTAATAGTCTAAACAATGACTAAAATGACGACAACTAAAAATCAAAACAAAATGGCATCAAAAATCTTCTGCGTGTCACTGTCAACCGGTTAACTGCCCAAGAGACTGGTAGCATTGAAATTTATATTTAAATGAAACTCCGTTGATCACGCTTTAACTTATTAAAACAACCTGTCCATTTTACTAAACTATTTATCTAACAAAATATTAAGAAAAAAACTGCATGTTCATCGGTCTATCTGTACTTTAGATAAATGGAAACATTCATTGGGTTTGGTGTGTGCAGACACCACCTCTCAACCCAAACGCATACACCTACTCCATTCCGTCGTGGGTAAAAACTATGTAAAAATTTTCTAAAGCTCAACGACTATTAAAAATTTCAGCTTTTAAACACGCGACTGAAATCGCGAGAAGCAATACAATAAATAATCTAAACAACAACAGAAGCCTAATCATATTTGCACTTAATTGCTGCAAAATGTTAATTGAGCTCCCCGCTTTTGTTTGCGCGAACATTTAACTTTTGCTCGCCACGCTCCCCGCTGTCAGTGGGACGGTCGCTCTCCTCCGTCAAGCGTCTAGCCGCGGACTTATTCGTCTGGTTATCATTATCAATCTTATTAGCGGTATTGTACTGAGTCATCTCCTTCAGGGTCGCTTTCATTATTAATTTACTAGCACGGTTTTTCATTGAAAAGTTTCACACTGACGTAAATAACTATACTTTGTGTTTAACACTTTTAAAATTAATTACTTATATTTTTTACTTAGATTTATTCTTAGAACTGTAAAGTAATTAACATAAAACATTTCCAGAATCGGGCTTTAAAAAGGAAAAGATTACGAAACAAAAGATTAAAAAAGTTAAGCTGTTACTTAATTACTCTTCGCATAACTATACAGCTTTAGCTAAAACTAACACCTGAAATAACAATACACTTATTATTAAGGTGAAATTATAGAACAGCGTATTGTAAAAAGTCTTATCTTTAGGAAGAAAATAATAAATATTTCTGTGTAAATCCAAAGGCAAATGAACAAAGATAGGTCGTGTCGTTATCTTTTACAAAAGTTTGTAGTTCTGTGCCAGTCTTAGTAGGGATTTATTTTATTTTTATAACTTGTACGTTGATTCTATGGATTGTTTTAATTTTGTTGGTAATATATTATTTTATGAGGGCGGGAGTGGCGACATTGAAGTTATGTCGTAGAATACTTTTGTTTTTTACTTGGTTAGTTATTTGCATGTGTTTGCACCACTGCGCGCCTTTGATCCGCTAACAAACTACATTAGATTAGTATCATTGTTATTATTTAGTTATCGATTTACAACACTTTGATTATCAGTTATTTACGACACAACTAAAATAAAATGGATAAATGTAAACATAACTACATTAGATTAGTATCATTGTTATTATTTAGTTATCGATTTACAACACTTTGATTATCAGTTATTTACGACACAACTAAAATAAAATGGATAAATGTAAACATACATACCTACATACAATACATACTTACATTACGTTTCATGAAATTATAGTGATAGTGACATAGCTTTTAAATTATGGAATTTTGTGTAAAAAATGTGATAGTGAAAGATATAAGTTATCACCAGTAGCTAAAAAAAATGACAAGATATATTATCATGTCCTCTTACTCGCATAAAGTGTGCGACAGAAAGGACATTAGAACATACTTTACTTGGTCGCCATTTTAAATCCTTTTCTTAACGTTACTTAAACGTAGCTTTTAAAATTCTATTTCTAGTAATAGTCTCTATTATATTTCAGGATTAAGTAATGATAATTAATTTCATAACTATCATAACCTTTTCCTGCCCCCTTACCATGACGTTTAAAGTAAGATTGTTTTAGTCCTGTTGCAGGAGTGTGCAAGTGACAGCGTTAGACACGTTGTCTAGCGCCGTCTCTTTCCCACTGAAAGTAATATCAAAGTAATACTGCTATAAGGGCTTGTGGTACGCCCCCAGATGAAGAATTCACAACAACACAACAACAATTTTTTTAAAAATTCCACTACAGGAAATGTCCATTGACTTTGTAATTAAGTATTTTTATTCTGCAAATTAAATGGAATTTTTACCACGATGAATAATAAAACTGAAAATGTGTGATACAAACTTCAATAATACGTTAATTATTAGTAATATCTGCTGTGTAGCTAGCTGTGTTATGACAGGTTTTTGGTTAATGCTCTACTCCCGTGGGTCATAGCGTGATGTTATGTAGCCTTTGTCTTATTCTGAGGTATCCATATACTAATATTATAAATGGGAAAGTGTGTCTGTCTGTCTGTTTGTCTTTCTTTCACGGCAAAACGGAGCGACGGATTGACGTGATTTTTTAAGTGGAGATAGTTGAAGGGATGGAGAGTAACATAGGCTACTTTTTGTCTTTTTCTAACGCGAGCGAAGCCGCGCAAAAGCTAGTAATTATCAAAATCCGTTCGTAGTTTTCGCGTGAAAGACTAACAAACATAAATACATACAAATCTTTCCTCTTTAAATATTAGTTTAAATAACAATAAATCCTTGTTGTAATTAATTATTTGCTCTTCACGTTTGTCCTTTGCTGGCTAAATGTTGCCTCGGGCTTCTTGCCACCTCCACTGACTTTGGTATTCGCTAGAATTCTTCATTCACATACCGACTCGTTCTTTTATGATCTAGATGTTATACTGAGAATAGACTAGAATGTTGGTGGCTATTTCTTCTTTTTGCATTAATGAAAAAAATATCAATCTATACATACAAAGTGGTGACATGACTGAGTGACTAAAGATAAATGATTTTTTATTTTGTAAAAAGGAAAATAAAAAACACTTTTTTAGACTTAGACCGCTGGACCTAAGACATGAAACCTGAAGGGTGTTTTTTTTGTAAAGATTTTTGAAAATTTGGGCCCCAAAGGCTAAATAGTGATTAGAAATTTGACTTCCCCGCGGGTGAAGCTGTAGGCAAAAGTTAGTTTAAGATCAATATGATAAATCAATACGAGTATCAAACAAATAACTTTGGTATCTTCACATATAATTTTGGGAAAAATCCTTTGTAAAATATACCTATCTGGTATGGAGAATTTTCTGATGGAAATTTCTCAGTACCGACCCGGAGTTTGGAAGTTTGAGACGCGTGACAAAGATGCGCAAAGCCACAACCACGGCGGCTGTCTTTAGACCTTTAATAGTGTCATAGGGACCAAAATTGCAACTTGAGGTCCGCGTAATTTTAATTGGAGAAGACGAAATATTCAATAGAAAACTTTAATCCTTACTAGTATCACCAAATAGTTGATGGTTTACTAAAAAGTTAAGAAGCTCCTGCTATAAAAATACTGTTAAATTATTTTACTGTTCAGCGTCGCTTATTAACCTGTGATTTTCAGATTTACGGTGAAATATACAACTATTTTTAACGACTTGACTAACTAAAGAACAAATAATAAAATGAATTTTAGAAATCTGGCCCGCTTATAGATAGATCCTAATTATATTATAAAAATGTGAAAGCTTGTATGTGTATGTGTGGATGTTTGTTACTCTTTCACGCAAAAAACTACAGAACGGAATTTGATGACACTTTACATTAATATAGCTTATACATCAGAATAAGACAAAGGCGACATAAAATTACGCTATGACTCACGGAAGCGGAGCAGTAACCAAAAACCTAACACAACGCGGGTGAAACCGCGAGGGACAGCTAGTATTAAATGAAAACCGGTCAAGTGCTATACAGACTGGTAACAATTGAATAAAGTTCAAATACCCACGCGTTTATTTCTGTCGTCGCTATAACAAAAAATAAGTAGATTAATTTGTTTCTATGGCGGGAATAGAAATACACACTGTAGTAGTCTAGTCTATGGCTTACGACAGAAAGCTACGCAATGGGGAGCCTCTGGTGCAGAATATTAAAAACATCCAAAAAAAAAAACAAAATTAGTACGCTAGACAACAAACTACAAAGACTAAAATGGCATAGCTTTTATGCAAAATCTAATATTTCGTGTATAGGTACCGTTATTATCAACATAGAAATAACGCATACACACAAAAATCTAAGCCTTCAAAACTGTCAATCCATTCTTCAAAATTACGACATAAATTACAATTATAATATCCACTTGACAAGCAGTAAATCCCAATCATACAGCAGACAACGCCGCGGCAATAAGTATCATTTTGCCGAATCTCTGCACAAAGAAACCCGACAGATGAACACTTATAAAGTGAAGGCCATGGCCACAAAAACGATGCACATAACATACATATATATAATATTTATATATAAATTAATTATTAGTCTTAGTCACTTCACCGATTTGACTTTAGGTAAGGTCACATTCGGAGTTAATTCTACGAATGCTCCCGTTTTTCGTTAGTGAGCCAGACATGTTATTATTTAGCGATTACAAAACTTCATTTTTATGTCTGACTAGTTTTCGCTGCGGCTTCACCCGCGTGAATTTCAAAACTTCCATCCCCAGTTTTATCTTATTAGGGTTGGAATTTCCAAAAATCCTTTCCTAGCGGATGCCTTCGTCATAACATCTACATGCATGTTAAATTTCAGCCCGATCCGTCCAGTAGTTTGGGCTGTGCGTTGATAGATCACTATGTCAGTCAGTCAGTCAGAGTTATATATATTTAAATATGTCAGACATTGAGAACTGACCCGCGTAAGGAGCGAAAAAGTTAGCGAACACGAAAGCCCGTTATGCAGACTGCAATACCGACCGACCCCACTTTTTGTTGGGTTTCATTACGATTTAAACTCTGACCGATGCTTTTGTTTTGATGCTAGATTATTGTTATAGCGGTATTAATGTTTGTATTCTCAAACATGGGATTCAAAAGTAGTAAGCCCTTAAAATTTTTGTTGAATATTGTTGACTACTAGTAGACCCAGCAGATGCCCAAGGCAATGTTGGTGACATTTCGACAACAGAAATAAACTGTTAATTTCACCTAAATCGGTCTAGCCGTTTAGTGGAAGTTGGTGACAGAATAATATTATGTGTATTAATTAAGATTAGATTAAGGGTGTAAGGAAGTATCAGTTTGTATAGAGTAAAAGGGATAAAAAATAGAAGTTTAAAACTGGTTTTAAAAAGAACTATGACAAGTGAATTTTTAACTGATGATGATGTAACTACAAAAGGATTTCACAAATAAGAGTTTTTCATAAAATAAACATCAAATTAATGTGTACAATAGGCGAAAAATGTTTAGAAATAAAAACCTATAAAAATCATGCAGAAACAATAGTAAGAAACGGAAAAATATTATTTCTAACGACTATGCAGAATATTTCTGGAACATTCATCTAGCCTTATCTCCCTCTTTTATTTTTTTTTCTAATTTCAGTAATTTCAGCTTTAAGATAATTACCACCAAAAAAACCTGTCACTTTATAAAGATTGACCAAAACAATAACAGCACGTTTTGTGTGAAGTGTGCTTCCAATAGTTTTCAGATTATGAACAAACACAAAATAATTAAAAATATCAGTCTGAGCAAAAACTTTTCTATTAACAAATTAAAAAAAAAATCTGATAAAACTAGTCACAAAAGAATAGTCTGTCCTTTGTGAGCACAACCAAGCTACCATCGGTCAAGGATTAACAGAGAAGAACCCTAATCACTAATGCCGCGCTTAACATAATCATAGTAAGTCACATTTTTCCAATTTTGAGTTAAGTACATAATGTTGAATGTGGAGAATCTATCAAATTGACAAAAATGTGACTTATTGTGTTTATGTTAAGCACTGCAGTGTAAAAGAATCGCATTTTAAATGAGACCCTTAATTCAACTGACCAACGAGGTTCGTGTCTGTTACTGTTGTATCCATTGTTTTATGCTATTTATTTTTTATTCTATAAGTGAAGACTTGTAGCTGGCTATCTGTACATTTATACTGGTGCCGATTCTCTTGTGCACAAACTAAAGTAAATTTAAGTTAAGTGCATCTTTCTCTTTCCGTTTAATTAAGAAGAGGACAGATGATCAAATATTAGTTAAGTCCTGTCAAATTTAGACACTCCATAGATAATTTAAACGCAATTTAAAGACATGGCGTCTAAATATACGTCAATTTTCATATGGCACTGTCTAATTTGACAGGATTAAACTAAAATGTATCTTCTGTCCTTTTTTTAAGAAATGGAAAGAGAAAGATGCACTTAATTTAAATTTACGTTAGTTTATGCATAAGAGAATCGGCACCATTGCTCTGTTGTGGCTGTAAGTGTTCCATATTTGATAAATAAATAATTAAATAATTAAATGTCGTTAGGCAGCTATCAGACACCTTATCTATATTAGCTTTCACAAGATTGAAGAGAACAGTATAGTTAAGTTGATAATCTTCACTCTTCATTATTTATTTATTTATTTTATTTATTTATTTAATTATTACATGGAGGACTTACAGCTAATTATTTTTATTTATTTAATTTTAACGTAAATCTGAAATTCTTTTGTTAAATAAGTACTTACCTAAGCTTTTCATAAGATGCTAACTATAAACCAATATCAATTATTATAAATACCAGACCTTTCAAGTACTTTCCAACATCGGCTTAAGTAGTTTTGTTCAAAATCTAATAGGTATATGTATTTTGAAATACATACCTATATTTTGAACAAAACTACTTAAGCTGATGTTGAAAAGTACTTGAGACAACAGATATTTTAAGTTTGAACAATCTTAAAATATCTATTGTCTCAAAATCAAATTAAATTGAATCTTAAACTCGTAAGAAAACCAACTTATTCTACCTCCATCAAAAACCACAAACAACCCCGCTCCAAAGAGGTGGTGTATCTAAATTGCGCGACGTTGTCAAATTTACATCAGTGCATCCGAAACATGCATCTAGCAACATCGCATTCACCCCCACGAGAGAAAAAAACACCCACACCAACGCATTTTTAACAGGTGTAAAACGCACGTTGTACGCACACAAGGACAATGCGCACGATTCTCACGGAGAGGTTTCTCAGAAATGCCACGCACATATAGACGATTTAGCGTTTGTGTGTTACAGAAAAAATCTAAGTCGCACGCACACAGTGACGCCGAGAAAACAATGATGCGCCCACGACGCTCATCGCCCGTTCGGATTTCTCTTGCAATTTTAAGGATAACGTTGTAGAATTGCTTTGTTCCGTAAACTGCACCTGTATTTGAATTTAGTACCGAAATAACTTTAATTTGAAGATACTGTATGTAGTATGCTTTAGACATTACATGAAATACTGGTTTTGTCACCATACCTAACTTGATACTTATTGTTTTTTTTTTTTTTGTTTTTTTGGAGAAACACGTGGTGATAAACGGCACTTTCTGAGCATTGTGCCTACCACAACGCTCAGAAAGTTACGACATTCAACAAAATGGCGTTTGAGAATGTCTTTCAATGGAACAAATGCGAATGCAAATAAAATATTAGAATATTGAATAGTCCCATTGCAGTCTTAACAGCTGAAGCATCGGTATATATGATGATAGATAGATAATCTGGTTATTACACAGTACCTTTGGTTAACTCGGTGATTTAGTTTAGACTTTTTAATAACCACATTGGAAACATGATAATATACAGTATAGTTATCATCGAGTTATTTATCTACCATATACAGAGAAAAGTAATTTACTTACTTAAAATTACATGCATTTCATAACCAAAATTTAAACTTACTACGCAGGCGAATCAGAAATATCTCAAAACAGGAGTGATTTAATAAAAAACCTCGATTTCCGAAAGCAGTGCACGCATTGTAGAAGATGATAGGGGTGCATAGGAATGCAGCGAGTGGTAAAAAACGATAAAATACAGTTAGATGCGGGGGTGGTTTCGTAGGAACCGGTTTTGAGGAAACTTACCGCTGTTCGTTTGGTAACTTTAAATAGATTCGGTTCGGATTCGTAATTTAAGCGAAAATGTTCAGTTTCTTAAGGTTTTGAGCCTTTTATTGGACTGTACGGAATTACAGATAGGTTATTTAATAGTGGGCTAGTCTGTATCGGTAAATCCATACTAATATTATAAATGGGAAAGTGTGTCTGTCTGTCTGTATGTTTGTCTTTCTTTCACGGCAAAACGGAGCGACGAATTGACGTGATTTTTTAAGTGGGGATAGTTGAAGGGATGGAGATTAACATAGGCTACTTTTTGTCTGTTTCTAACGCGAGCAAAGCCGCGGGCAAAAGCTAGTAATGTATAAAACCGCGTGGTTTTTTGTAGAAACTTTAAAAACCTTACATCTATGCCTGTTGCATTGGTCATTCAATCAAAAACATGTCAGTTAGTTTTAGATTAAAAGATAAATGAAATGAAAAAAAAATGTTTGAGATGTTAGAAAAGAACATAAAATTTTTCACCCTAAAATGTCAGTAGTTACACGTTAACTGTTTTCTTACTTATTGACTAAAATAAGTCCAGAGTCTCTTAGGCAAGTTCTTAATTATGTAGTTTAGGTTTTTTCCTAGTTTAGTTTTTCCAAACTAGTTCAGCTTCTTGTAAGACAATGGTCTTTTCCGCCAGTCAGCGTCATGTTCAGCCTCTAAAAAATTCTCACAATTTCTCAAAAGAATATCAACGACGTGACAAAATTAAACTTTTGTCAAGTGATGTTATTGGCAGTTGTTAAAAGATACCTCATTTAAATATTCTTCGCTTAGTTAGCACGTTAAGAAAAACATGGGGTGAGTAAGTAGCATTATCGTGTGTGTGTTCCGCATACGCTGACACAAAAGATATTTTTAATTTTCCTTAAAAATCTTTGACTAACAAAATTAATAGAATCTTCTGTAACAGAAATCTTACAAGTAGGAACTAGGAAAATTAAAAATAAAACCGGCGCGGTAGGTATGCTAACAATTTGCAAGGGAATATTAATGAGGGAAGATAAGGTTCCGAACCGTTTTACTTTTAAATACGATATGTGTTAAATTTGAACAGATCGCCCTGTGGGTGGCTGGTCATCAATTTGGCGAGTGGAGGGGCCGGCGAGGGGTGCGCGGGGCGCGGGCGAGCTCAGCCTCGTCTAACCCCTTATTTTACATTTCACACTCCGGGAAAATCGTTAGAGAAATCTGCGTAGCGTGCATGTCCGAGACATACGCACACGAGCGCACGGCGGGCGGCCGGTCCGAGCCTCCCCCGCCCGCCGCTATATCGACGAAACTTCAAGAAATCCTCTTATACGCACATGTGTACCTAGTCACATATGTAAATCAAAATTACACATTCAATTTCTTCTGATCCAATTGATCGAACGGTCGCCAACACTGCTATGTTGACTCTAGACTATCTAACATTGAGGGTTTACTTTTCTGAGAATAGGTGTAACTCTTCTAATATTAAAATTAAAACGAAGCAAGTCTTTAAAGTTTTTGATCGTCTTCCTGTACCTACGAATGCCTACCTACACAATTAGTAACAGCAGTAGGCACGATCACGTACCGAAAATCAAAATAATATATTATAGTAAATGTATTTTAATTAGAAAGCGGCTCGGGAGATGCTGCGGGGCGCGGGGCGGCCTCGGGAGGCACAGAGCAAGCGGCGAGGCGATCTATTGAAAGATGTCGCCGTGGGGCGGCGAGCCGAGTGGTCACATACATTATTACCGAACAATGTCACTATGCAAATGTATGTGGGAAGGCTTTGTGTGAACGCACTTACGCATACGGGGAGGCGCCTCCACATAATCCGAGGCTCACCCCGCAGGCCTGCGCCCGCCGGCTCTCGCCAAAGATGGTTGTACGCATGTGAGTGTACACACGCGGCACTTTCTCTTGAAGCTCGCCACTGGCTTTTAAAGAGGGTGGCCTGGGGGGGCGGCGGGGGGCAGCGTTCCGAGCGGGTGACCACGGGGGGCGCGTGTCGGTGCCGGACAGCGCCACCGCGGCACGCGCCGCGCCGCACGCCTGCACGCACCACACACCTATGCAACAGAACCACGAACTGGTCTAGACGCTGAGGTCGCGGGATCCGCACCCGAGCCGCACGCCAGCCCCATCATGAGTCAGCCCTGGCGCGCGCCGCACTCGGCGTGCAGAGAGTGCAGTGTTAGCACGACAGGGTGCTCCACTCGGCCGCTGAGGCGAGGGGGCGCCGGCCTCGTTTAATTGAGTGTACTCAGCGCCCTCGCCAAATGATACTCCTCTGTTCCCGAAATACCTGTAATAGATGTTAATTAGAGCGCCGCCCCGCGCACGCTGCAAAGAAAAAATAATAATTTGAACAGGTCGTAATTAGAGATGTTTACATAACTGTAAAACAAATATTTTCTTAATTTTTAATATTTTTTCCTCTTTTCCCAGCTCAGGGTCGGGTTTAAGCATATTTATTTTTCCTCGGGACTTTCTTGAGGCTATAGAGAAAGATCTGAAATTACATCTATAAAATGTTTTCTGCAGTGGCTTCGTAGGGTTAGAATAGGGTTGTGGTGGGTGGGTTGTTGGTGCGTGCGTGGCATGCAGGCGTGTGCAGCGTGCGGGCCGCACGGCTAGCACGTCACAATAAAATGGAGCCGGCAGCGCGGAGGCGGCCACGGCTCGTTTGAATCGAACGCACGTCCGGGCCCCGCCAGGCGCCACCCTCGGGGTGTGTAGTGGACTTTTCGCTCGGCTTGATATATATTTTCCATTCCTCCCGATGTAGGCTACTGCGGCTGTAGGTTCCGGCCGGTGCGCGCTCGCATTTACATGCGTTACTTGGACACCCCTCGCCTCAGATGAGTGCCCGCTCGCATATCAACGTCTCGATCGAACTTAATTAAATTTTCCATCAGTTCTCATTACAGTTTGGGCTTTGTTTTAGATCCTCTATGAAAATGAGTTACACAGATCTGAGACGTGGAATTGAGATGTTCCTGAGTCTAGTCAATGATGTAGGCACAGGCGCTATTTTATTTTTCAAAAAATATTTAGTTGGCATGTTGTGAACAGTAAGTGCGTCAGTGTACAGCTACGTCAGTCGGTATTTTTTTTCAAACGGTTTTTATTCTTTGCTTAGTTCGTTTGCTTATAATTTCAAGGGAGCTTTTTGCTCCTCTGTTACTTTGAGCCCTTACAGATAAACTTTGTTGCTAATGGACGAATAATTTGGAAACGACATGTTGTTTCGTTTACCAGACTTTGTCCATATCGCAGATGGTGATGAATTGATGATCATCCTTATCGACGTTTTTAACACATAAAAAAGAAGAAATTATGCCCCTCAACGAAGCTCAGATTAAATTTTATTGTTTGTGTTTTCGTTTATCCATTCTAGTGTAGAACTACTAGTAGATATCTAGATTTTTTGGAAATAGTTTAGGCTAGATTTACAACTCACGGAAGTGAAGTAAGTAATCAAAGTTGTTCATAACTGAACGCGAGCAAAACCACAGTACGGGCACAGCTAGTAACTTTATAATACCGAGACCCAAATTGCTTGGCAGCGATGTCTAACCAACGAAATGATAACAATACTTTTATTAGATTTTTCATGTAAAATATTTAAAAAAAACTCAAACTATTATAAATACAATAGAATGTAAAAATGTACGATACCTTTTGAATCTGACACCTGTAAAACCCGACAAAAGCGAGCCGTATTCACGCTCGCGTGGTTCTGCACAAACTTGTAAGTTGTAAGTATTTAAATAGTTCGTCCATCAAGAACATCGAGTCTCGAAAATTGTTCTAACGTAAAGATAGACTGGATTGAATACACGTATTAATGCCATCTCGAAAAAAAAAACATTGCTCCTTGCCAAATTTCATGAACAACGGTCAACGGGAAGTACCCCTTGGGGTTAGAATCCCTTGCGAGTGTATTCGACGGGCCTGTTGGTCTAGTGGTCAGTGACCCTGACTGCTAAGCCAGAGGTCATGGGTTCGATTCCCACCCAGGACAAACTTTGTATGATGAGCATAATTGTTTGTTCTGTGTCTGGGTGTTATTTATCTATAATATGTATGTATTTAAAAATTAAATAAGTATGTATATCAGTTGTCTGATTACCATAACACAAGCTTTGCTTAGCTTGGGATCAGATGGCCGTGTGTAAGATGTCCCAGGATATTTATTTTTATGCGGCACTAATAACGACTATATCTTTTATTTGACTTATAGTTGGTTAGTTACTAAGAATATGATATTAATTTTAACTTAATACTCCCATATGTTCTTTAATACTTGACAAAAAGACTGACGGACAGACGGAGATCAAAGGGATCCTAATTTATGGTTCCTTTTCTTTATGAAGAAAAGAACCCTAAAATCAATCGTCATTGAAACTGGAAGGGACATGTACCTTCCATAATAATAATGACTAGTGGCCCATCAGTGGCCAAAATATGGTATTTGACACCATCACCAATCCGGTATTTGACACCATCTTCAATTGACGTACTTTTTATGAGCTGTCAAAACGCAATTCTCCAATAGACTTTGTATGCCAATACCAGCTTGTGACGTCACAAGCTGGTATTGGCATCCCAAAAAGCAACCCTATTGACTAACTATTTCACTATTACAGCGACTAATAAGAAGGACGGGGGTGGTGTTCTGGTAGCCGTATTAAAGGAACTGCGTCCAGAGAGTTTAACACATCGTTCGCTTATGCATTTTAATATTGAACATATCCTTGTACAGCTGCCGAGTTCAACTAGAGGCAAGTATCAAACCATTGCGGCTGTGTATATACCACCAAATACATATGAGAGTATATATGTTGATTATTTCGACCTATTGCAATCAGTATTGGATAACTCTAGAACTGACAAATTTTATTTGATAGGAGACTACAATATACCAGATATTGACTGGGTTGCCGGCTTCAACGCCACTTCACCGTCTAGTCTGATTGGCCAAGGTAATTCTCCAGTTTATGGACACTTGTGTTCGCTTATTTCTTATTTGAACGCTCGTCAATTTAATTACATAAAGAACCGAAACGGTAAAATACTAGACTTAGTTATAAGTAATGATGACTGCACCATTTCTGCACCAGTGGATTATTTGCTACAACTGGATACTCACCATCCTCCTTTCTGTATCATGGTTTCGCCATGTCTCCCATATAGTTCAATGAGACGTAAATCAATAAAAAAATTCAATTATTTTAAGGCTGACTATGAAAAAATTTATGACTACTTAAAAGATATAAATTGGAAGGAAACATTAAATCAACAAACGATTGACGAATCTCTTAATACGTTTTACAACATTATATTTAGTATTATTAAAAAGTGCGTTCCTTTAACGACTTGCAGAACCTCTAAGTTTCCTATTTGGTTCCCGAAATCACTTATACATATTTTCAAAAACAAGGCTAAAGCCTGGAATAGATGGAAGACATATAATAATATTTCAGATTATGAACAATTTTCACTGTACCGATCTAGGTTCCATGAAGAATGCAAGAAGTGCTATAACATATACATGAATTCGGTCGAGGACGGTATCCAAAACAATGTAAAGCATTTTTGGACCTTTATATCTAACAGAAAACGCTGTACAGGAATTCCTTCCACAATGGTTTATAACAATCAGTCAACAAGTGACCCGGAAAAAATCTGTAACTATTTCTCTGATTATTTTCACTCGGTTTTTGAGGCATCTTCCCAAAGTGGTAATTTACCTATGCACAACGAATGTTCAGTGAGCTGCACTATGTTGAATAACATTCAGTTCACTATCGATGAAATTCGTGGGACCCTTAAAGCTCTGGACCCTTCAAAGGGACCGGGACCGGATGGTCTGCCAGTGCAATTTATCAAACAGACTGCTGATTATCTTTGCATACCCTTGCAAATTATCTTCAACTCGTCACTCTCGCAAGGGACCTTTCCACATGCATGGAAATTGGCCAACATAACCCCTGTTTATAAATCAGGGCCTAAAGAGGACGTTGAGAACTATCGTCCTATTTCAATATTGTCAACCTTGTCAAAGGTTTTCGAGAGACTAGTACATAATAAAATATATCCAATTCTACACAATATTATAATCCCACAGCAGCACGGTTTTGTCCAAAAAAGATCAACCACAACAAACCTAGTTACTTTTGTAGACTACTTATTTAATAACATGGACTCTCGTATCCAAGTAGACTCTATATACACTGATTTTAAGAAGGCCTTTGACAAGGTTGACCACACGCTACTTTTGAATAAAATTGCGTTCAATGGCATACGCGGTGATCTTTTAAGATGGTTCTCGTCTTACATTTCAAATAGGACACAGAGAGTTGTGATAAATGGGTTTGATTCTAATACTTTGACAGTTACTTCTGGGGTTCCTCAGGGCTCCATATTAGGACCGCTTTTATTCATTATATTCATAAACGACATTAATTCTTGTTTTCTCAATTCAAAAATATTGCTCTATGCAGATGATCTCAAAATTTATAGACCAGTTAAAAACTTACAGGACTGCCTTCTGCTGCAGCAAGACTTAGACAGATTTTCTGAATACTGTTCGCACAACAAGCTCCAGCTAAGTATAACTAAGTGTTGCTGTATAAGTTTTACCAAAAACAAAAAGGTTTTGACCCATTCTTACATCTTAAATAATGTTAACCTAACAAGAGTGGCATTAGTCCGGGATCTTGGAGTCTTGCTAGATAATAAACTGCAACTTGATGCTCATATTAGTAAAATAGTTAACAATGCCTTCAGAATGTATGGTTTTGTGATGAGGTCATCCACTGAATTTAAGCGCCCTTATACATATTTATACCTTTACAAATCATTAATCAGGTCTCAGTTGGAGTACGCTGTTTCGGTGTGGAATCCCTTCTATAATAAGTATTCAGATGCGATTGAAAAGGTACAGCGTAAATTTTTGAAAGCCATGTTTTTCCGTTGTTTTTGTTCCCAAGCATCTTACAGTGACCTCCTCGATAGGTTTAAGCTACTTAACTTAAAGGCCAGGCGAACTTTTTTAGAGACAATGTTTTTATTTAACTTATGCAACCATTCATATGACTGTATTGATATTAGTAATAAGATTTGTTACGTAGTACCTAGAACTACCATGAGCCGTGGAGTGCGTGCGAGACCACTTTTTGCTATAACATCAACGCGTACGAATGCTGGCTTGCGCGCGCCCTTACGTCGCATTACTACCCAGTTTAACCAAATTTTCAACAATATTGATATCTTCGCCTTAAACACTAATAAATTCCGAAGCCTAGTCTACAAAAGGGTTTCAGAAATTTAAACCCAGTTATGTATGTTTATCAACATAATGATGTTTCTTTCTTTTTTCTATTTGCATGCCTATTTAGTTTTCGTTATATAATTAAAGCACATTATTTACAATAATATTAAATAAGTATCATTTGCAATCGCACTACGTAAAGTGCATTAATCTCTTTTTCTTTATAATCTGTGGAAAATGTCGTGGGTTATACACTTGCTCACTTTGTATTGTTATTGCTTTTTATATTATTGTAGTGTGTAACTGTTTATTTTCCTAAATAAATAAAATAAAATAAAATAAAATAAAATAAAAATAAAATATTTATTGATTTTAAAGCAATTAAAAATCTAATTTTACAGTAAATTAAAAACAAATCCGATGCTTAGGACTAGTAAAAAGATAGGTTTTATAAAAAATATGTCTTAGATTTATCGGTTAATAGTGTCAAATACCGTATTGACGTACTTTTTATGAGGTATCAAAACAGAATTCTCCTTTAGATTTTGTATGTCAATGTCACCATATGACGTCTCAATTTAGCAACTCAATCGACTAACTTTTTATTTATTACAAAGTAGATAAAAATCAAACTTCATTGTAAATTGAAAATAAACTAGAATTTAAGGGCTAAAATTAAGAGAGGATTTACCCTTTCGAAGACGAAGCGACAGCCGACTGTCGGGCTGCTATTGTCTTTCTATTGTGACTCGAATCACGGGTGTTTGAAGGTTCAAAGAAATTGTGCCTTTAATGGTTTCTGTTGTAGATAGTAACCTCTGTTGTGCTCTAGACACAAGTATTCTTTTAGATTAAGTTTTTAGTATTTTTGATTTTTAAAAGAATTGTCACTTCGAATAAACACTCATGACAGTGAACATCTTTATAGTAATTTTATTTAACAAATCCAAATATTCCAACACGTTATCAGCACGAAGCTCTTGAATAAAAGAAATAAAGAGCTAAAATAAAGTGTGTTTTGTTAAATAAGTGTTTGTGTGACCGGAAATAGTAAAATTTAAAAATGTCACACGAAAATGGAGATTGTTCGAGTGTTAAAAGTTTCCCTTCGTCGAGCTCATCTATTCCATCTTTTTCCTTGAAAAATAAGGATGGATACCCTACCTGGAAATTTAAGATGCGCAATTACCTGTTGCATGAAGATCTGTGGGAAACAATAACAGGTTACCCCGATGGAGACACGACTCCTGCTTCTTGTAAGGTACGAAAAGACGCTAAAGCTCTGGCAAAGATATGCTTAACAGTAGACGGTGCAGCTATAACACATGTCAGATGTGCGAAAACTGCTGCCGAAGCATGGAAATCTCTGCAGCATGCTTTTGAGGATAAGGGAATGGGACGAAGACTTGCTTTAGAGCGCAAATTATACAGGCTGAGTCTGTCGGACTTCGAAAATATAGAGCTGTATATCAATGCAGTTTTGTCAACTGCACAGGATCTCGCAGACATTAATGTAGTCATAGAAGACAAGTCTATAGCTGCAATATTATTAGGAGGTCTTACTCCAAAGTACGATCCTCTTATAATGGCTTTAGAAAACTGCAACATAGACGTGACTACTGAGTTGGTGAAGACAAAACTACTAAATGAGATGTCAAAGGATGTGGCTAAACCAAAAGATTCTGTTTTCATTGCGAAGAAGAAGCCAAAGCCGAAGAAGAGAGAGAAAATATGCTATGAGTGCAAGATGCCTGGACATAAGAGGCCAGACTGTCCATTGAGAAGTACCAAGAAGAATGTTAACAATACTTCATTAACAGCTCTCAATACTTCTAGCACCTCAATCAGAGACGTTTTTTATGTGGATTCTGGCTGTACTCGACACATGACTTCCAGACGAGATTGGTTTCAGAGTATAAATATTCAGAACGAAGGTACAGTTACTGTCGCAAATGGAGAACAGATAAAGAGCTGCGGAGTTGGACAAATATTAATAAACACACCCGAGAACGTTGTAAATAAGATTAGTGACGTTGCTTTTGTACCAGATTTGAAAGCTAATTTATTATCTGTACAAAAAACTATTGAGAAGAGTTTTATATGTGTTTTTGATACAAATGGTTGTAATTTTTATAAATCTGATAATTTTCGTTTTACAGGTGAATCTGTTGCTCATGCCTCGCCCTGTGGTGGATTGTACGTTTTAGACGGTACAGTCAATATTCCTAAGAAAGTGGCGGACAATTATTTGACGCAAGATGTACACTCTGACTGTCAGGATAGTTATAAACTTTGGCATAAGAGATTAGGACATTTGTGTCGTATAGGCATGAACCAACTGAAGAATCACAAGGTAGGCGTAAAGTATTCAGTTGTAGATAAAAACAGTTGCATTGCTTGCGTGGAAGGTAAAAAAGCTAGAAAACCTTTTAAGAAAGTAGCGTTTAATAGGGCTTCTGCCCCCCTTGAACTGATCCATATGGATCTCCTAGGACCGGTCTCTACTACCTCTTTTCAGGGGAACAGGTATATGTTGACAATAGTAGACGATTTTACGCGAATGGTTTTTACCTATTTTATTTCTTCCAAAACTGAGGTCAAAAATAAATTCTGTCTGTTTCAAAACTTTGTTGAAAACCAATTAGACAAGAAAATAAAGGCAGTTAGGACGGACGGCGGTAAAGAGTTCGTTAATAAGGAGTTTGTTGATTATCTTTTATCTAAAGGTATTTTACACCAAACGACCGCGCCGTATAGCAGTCAACAAGTTGGAGTCGCGGAACGCACACATCGTTCCATTACAGAAAGGTCGCGCACATTGCTAGCTGAAAGCTCGTTACCAAAGGTATTCTGGGAAGATGCTTTTCAAGTTGCTGTTTACCTGAAGAATAGGTCTCCTCACAGAGCCTTAGGTGGACATATTCCGTATGACAAATGGTATGGACGTAAGAGTGATCTTAGTCATTTGAAAGTGTTTGGATGTAGAGCACTTGTCCATATTCCTTCGTGTCACCGACGGAAACTAGATGTCAAGGCACGGGAAGCAATTTTCGTTGGTTATACTGAGAATACTGGTACCTATGTTTTTAGGGATCCTGCAAACCCACGAAAATTATTTACATCCAGAGATGCTACCTTTTTTGAGAATAACTTTACAAGTTTAAAGCAAGGACAATTCGAGTCTGTGGCACAGTTGGACTCTACAATTTTATTTGAAGATAGAAGAGAGCCTGAGTCTGAGCCTGAAAATATTCAAGATTGTCAATTCTATGACTGCTGTGATACAAACCCTGCGGCTGAAGCATCTTTACCAATAAATGTAGAAAGTACAGATGAATCAGTGACTTTGCAAGAGCAAGAGCCTCTCACTGATTTAGTGCAGCCTAGTGTGGTAGAAGAGCCAGCTAATATGGAAGAGGAATGTCTTCCGGAGCGCAGGTATCCGAGAAGAGATAGGAAGCTACCAGATTTCTTTTCATACAATACTTCAGCCATGGATACCAGTGAACCTGTGACGTATTACGAAGCTACTCATAACGATGATGCGGATAAGTGGCATCATGCTATGGAGAGTGAGTACAGTTCACTTAAGAAACTACATACATGGGATTTAGTTGACAGACCTAACAAAAGGGTTATTCCATGGAAGTGGGTTTACAAGATAAAAAGGAACACTTATGTATAAAAAACTTTTTGGTAAGGAACTCGTAATACTGGGAATATTTGTCGATGACATTATTGTCATCTATAAGTCTGATGTGACATTTGTTATTGTCAAGAAAGAATTATCGAAATATTTTTCATTAAAAGATCTTGGAATTTTAAAATGTTACTTAGGTTTACAAATTGAATACGATTCGGAGAGTATAAAAGTAAATCAGCAAAATTATATTCTTTCTTTATTGGAAAAGTTTAACATGAAGGATTGCAAGACTGTGGATACTCCTCTTGTTAAAAAGAATATGGAAAGGAGAGCTGATGGTCAAGTCGGTGAGTCTTACCCCTATCAAAATTTAATAGGATGTCTTATGTACCTAACGGTAAACTCACGACCCGACATTGCTTACGCCACGAGCTACTTAAGTCAGTTTAATACGTGTTTTACTAAGGAACACTGGAATGCTGCAAAAAGGGTTCTGCAGTACTTGAAGGGTACTATAAACTACTCGTTGGTTTACAGGAAGAGTGGAGAACCTTTAAAAGGCTTTTGCGATGCAGACTGGGCAAACTGTCCACTCGACAGAAGGTCATACACAGGATATGTCTTCAAATTAAGTGGAGGTCCCGTATCTTGGGAGTCCAAGAAGCAGCCTACCGTAGCCTTAAGTTCAGCCGAGAGTGAATATATGGCATTATCATCTGCTACGAAAGAAGCTTGTTACTTGCGTCGTTTTATCTATGAAATAACAGGTAAACTTACCACAGTTAATTTAGCTTCTGACAGTCAGAGTGCCATTAATCTCGTTCGAAATCCAGTACACCACAGCAGGACGAAGCATATTGATACTAGGTTTCACTTTATTAGGGAGAAACTGTCTGATAATGTAATTAAATTAGAATATATTAAGAGTAGCGATATGCCTGCTGATGTACTTACAAAACCACTTCAGCCTATTGTACACAAACGATGTACTGCAAGCTTAGGTTTAGAAACTTAATTATTTTTTGTGTTTGTCTGGCACAACTTCGATTAAGGGCGGCTGTTGTAGATAGTAACCTCTGTTGTGCTCTAGACACAAGTATTCTTTTAGATTAAGTTTTTAGTATTTTTGATTTTTAAAAGAATTGTCACTTCGAATAAACACTCATGACAGTGAACATCTTTATAGTAATTTTATTTAACAAATCCAAATATTCCAACTTCATTGTAAATTGAAAATAAACTAGAATTTAAGGGCTAAAATTAAGAGAGGATTTACCCTTTCGAAGACCAAGCGACAGCCGACTGTCGGGCTGCTATTGTCTTTCTATTGTGACTCGAATCACGGGTGTTTGAAGGTTCAAAGAAATTGTGCCTTTAATGGTTTCAAATGCCATATTCGACCGGAATTAATATGCTAAATGACGTAGACGAGATCTTGGACCACAAGAGGCCGTTCGTTCACCATTATGATACTATTTGACCATACCATGGCACTATGGCGTTTTTAATTTGATGTTAAACCATTAATGTTAGTTACTACGGATATGTTTATTTGCCGCATTTATTATCGGTATTAGTACTGTGGGCATTTTTCTTTACCGTTGTTTCATCACCAATAGTGTCAATCATAGAAATATAATATAATAATATCTATGGTGTCAATGCAATAGTCGAGATGACAAAAAAACCCTAATTAGTTCATCAGGAAAATTATTAAAAAAATTTTGGATATAATTTTTTTTTTCGTAAAAGAGGAAATGACAACGATACAGCGCGTTAAAGTATCGCGTGACGTCACGCCTTGATACACTTTTTACTGAACAGTGACGTCACAAGCCGCCACTCCGGAACTTTGACGCTTTTAATCTTTGTATTTTTTTATTAATTTGATCTAGCGAAAAATGTGTGTCTAGTGTTTTTGGGCGGTATTACGGACCGACTAAGCATCGTCATCATTATTTCATCATCGACCGATAATATCTCACCTGTGTGGTTAGGCTTAACTTCTGGGACACAACACCTGCAATAGTGGTCGATAAATTTTTGACGTGTAACTTCAAACTTTTGACACATTTCCTTTTCAAAATCTGTCAAAGTTGTCAAATATCCAGTCAATGATGACGGGCCTGTTGGTCTAGTGGTTAGTGACCCTGACTGCTTAGCCAGAGGTCGTGGGTTCGATTCCCGCCCAGGACAAACTTTGTGTGATGAGCATAAATGTTTATTCTGTGTCTGGGTGTTATTTATCTATAATATGTATGTATATAAAAATTATATAAGTATGTATATCAGTTGTCTGATTACCATAACACAAACTCTGCTTAGCTTGGGATCAGATGGCCGTGTGTAAGATCTCCCAGGATATTTATTTATTGATTTATTTATAATTACTGGTCATTGAGACACGATTGCAATATCTGGCTTGAACCCCTGGACATGTTAAAATGACGTAGACAACAGGGACCAGGATCTTGGCCGACAAATATTAAATTGTTTATGTTGATATAGAAACCGCTCTTGACAAGTGTATCGGTCAAGGTTGAGAGCATTCGTTAGGATTTTATTGTTCTGGCCTCACAATCAGATATACAATCGTATTACCTTTGGGTCAAACACCCTGTGTATGTTTTGTTAGAAATTGTATGGATTACATCCGTCTTTTAAGATCTTTTCGCAGTTTCCCTATTGGGAAGATGTTTATATAATGTTATAGTAGTAATAGGGTATTTATTTATAAGAGTATATCTGTTTATAATGTTTTATGTATTAAGAGAATGTTCTTTTAAGTAATTAATCAGCCTTTTAATATTCCAGTTGCAGGAAGACTCTTCTCATACAAAGAAGGCACAAACGACTATCACAAAAGGCGATGGTGCATGTGACTTCAGACTTATATTCATAATGAGTCCAAAAATCCACATTATATCTATGATGTCCAAGATATATACTCATGAAAGTACCTTCACATAAATTAAAAAGGTAACAATGGTACTTGCACGGATTCGAACTCGCAACCTTACACGACAGGCAGACGTCGCAATCACTGATCCATCACGATGGTTTTTTACTAACATACCCTTCCTTTGTTATTATATATTTATTTATTTATTTGCATCCCACAAGGTACGTATGATGAAGACTTATAAACCACTAGTGGTCCCCGCGGTTTTACCGACGTAGTTCCCGCTCCCTTGGGATTTTTGGGATAAAAACTATACATAAATATAAAATAAGTATACTGGGACAACTCACACACGGTCATCTGATCCCAAGTTAAGCTCTACTTAGAGCTTGTGTTATGGTAACCAGACAACTGACATACATACTTATACATATAATTTATAAATACACATATTATAGAAAAATTACACCCAGACACAGAACAAACATTCATGCTCATCACACAAAGTTTGTTCTGGGTTGGAATCGAACCCACGACCTCAGGCTTAGCAGTCAGGGCTACTAACCACTACACCAACAGGCCCGTCAAGTAAACATACTGTGTCCTTTCCCAGACTATGACTAGGTTTTCGCGTGTATGCAAGTAAGACAGACAGAGGGACAGAGTTACTTCCGCATTTATTTAGTACGGGTTTTATCAATGAATTAAACATGGTTCGCCAATGCTATATTTGCATGCTATGTCTACCAAAGTATGTTGAAACAAATTAACTAAAACACTATACGTAAGTATTTTTATGTGAACTAATTTAAAAGTTTAAGTGTAGTGACAAGGTAGTATACCTAATTAATTCAATTCGTGAATAGTTACGTACGCGCCGGTCACGTTAAACTTTTGTACTTTTTGAATAAAACAATAAATAATTAAAATGTGGACTGTATTTGGTGAACTACATTTTGCGACATAAAAAAACAATTGAACTTTGACAGAAAATACATGAAAAGTATACAACCTATTTCACTGCTTGGTAAGTGGTTTGCATCGGACCTGCATGGTTCTGAACAGGGCGTATAATAGCCACATTCGTGAAATCCATTTTTACATAATATTACAACATTACACTGGCTTAAATTTTGTTGATTCTGTCTTGGCAGATCGGCGCTGTTTCTTTAATAAATAAATAGAAACATTTATTGCGACTATCTAACAGAACTTAGTAATAATTATGTAATTATAATTAATGTAAAAACAAAAACGGTTTAAGTTCAGCAGAAACCTAACGTATATGCCTCCCTAGATAAGTGGTATTGTAGAATAGAATTGATTGTTAAAATGTACAAGGATGTGAATTTACTTAGCGTAAGCTTTACAGTTAACAATCTAAGGGACATGATCTACAAAAACACACCTAGTGTATTTAACACCACAATCAGAATGCTGTTATCACTGGCTTGCACCCTACGCACCAAGGATGTATCCTTGACTTAACGGCACAGCGCCACCTGTCTGCTGAATCCGGTATTAATTGCAATTATTATTTTATTTATTTATTTATTTATTTCGGGAAAACAAACAGTTACACACATTTGTTAACATATAAGCATGATAGGACATAAAGTATTTATATATGTGTAGCTCACAACGTTATCCACGTATTATACAATATAAAGTTTTTACGAACTATATGCATACGAGTAAAACTATGGACACAAATAAAGGAAATTAAAGGGAGATAATATGTATTATACAATTAATGCTAAATTAAGTTACATAATTATTTGACTTCTATCTATATTAATCTATGCTATCGGAGTCATTAATTAATTGAGTTAAGGAACTTCTAAAACGATTGGCAGACAATGAGAACAAATCCAAATCAGCAAATATTCTATTAAAATTATCTGCTATACGGCGAAGAGGCGCGCGCTCACCCGCGTTAGTGCGGCATGAAGATACCGCGAAAAGCGGACGCGCGCGCACTCCCCGTCCCATAACAATCCTTGGAACAATGTAACTTAATTTATTAACAAGGTCCATGCAATCATATCTGTTATTACACAAGTCATGGAGAAACATCGTTTCCAGGATTAAGCGTCTAGTTTTTAAGCTTAACAGCTGGGTATCTTTACGTGAATTGGGGATATTGAGATAGTCTCGGCAGCGGTAGTGCAGGGCTTTCAAAAATCTACGTTGAACTTTTTCTATATTATCTATGTACTTTTGATAAAAGGGGTTCCAAATTAATACAGCGTATTCGAGTTGTGATCTAATTAACGATTTGTATAAGTGAATGTACGTTTCAATGTGTCTAAAGTCTGTAGTGGTTCTCATAACAAAACCATACATACGGTAGGCGTTATTAATAATTTTTTGTACATGCTGATCAAGGTGTAACTTGCTATCCAATAGTATTCCTAGATCCTTCACTGATGTGACCTTATTCAGAGTAGCGTTATCTAATACGTATGTGTTTTGAATCACTGTTTTATTTTTTGTAAATGTAATAGATATGCATTTCGACGTACTTAATTGAATTTTATTTTCCACACAGTAACTAGAGAATCTATGCAGATCCTCTTGGAGTAAATTAGAATCATTGTGGTCCGAATCGTCCTAAAAATTTTGAGGTCATCCGCATAAAGTAAGAATTTTGAATGCACAAAACAACGCCCTATATCATTAATAAAAATAATAAAGAGAAGGGGTCCCAAAATGGATCCCTGAGGCACACCAGAAGTTACACTTACGGAGCTAGACTGATAACCTTTGATCACAACTCTCTGAGTTCTATTTGACACATACGACGTAAACCAACGGAGTAGATCTCCACGAATGCCATTGTATGCCAGTTTTTTAAGGAGCAGGTCATGATCCACCTTGTCAAACGCTTTTCGAAAGTCTGTGTACACAGCATCAACTTGTACTTGCTGATCCATATTATTAAACAAATAATCTGTAAAAGTTAACAAATTTGTGACAGTAGACCTCTTTTGAACAAATCCATGTTGTTGAGTGAGAATAACATTATGAATTGTAGGATATATTGCTCTGTGTACAAGTCTCTCGAAAACCTTTGACAAAGTAGAGAGAATAGAGATAGGGCGGTAGTTCTCAACATCATGTTTCGAACCCGTTTTGTGTACTGGCGTGATGTTGGCTCGTTTCCACACTTCTGGAAATGTACCTTTAGTAATACATTTATTATAAATAATGTGTAGTGGAATATGTATCGTATCAGCTGTTTCTTTAATAAATAATGCTGGTAACCCATCTGGCCCTGGGCCCTTTGTTGCATCCAATGATTTTAAGGCTTGTAAAACTTGGTCAGGACTAAAGGTGATGTGGTTAAGTATGGCACACTTTCCAGCATACGTGTTAGGGGGTAACCAATTACTACTATCAAAAGTGTTAGGTTCATAGACAGACTGAAAGAAACTTGAGAACAGATCACAGATAGCATTAGGGTCACTAGAACTTTCACTATTGTAGAACATAGTGGCTGGTATACCAGCTTTTATTTTATTGTTGGCAACATAGGTCCATAAATTTTTTACGTTTTTTCTTATGTTAATTTCTACATCATTTATATATTTAGTATAGTTCTTTTTACATTCTATTTGAAATCGTCGTCTTAAGAAAGAGAATTGTTCATAATCTGAAATATTCTTGTATGTTTTCCATTTAATCCAAGCTTTATTTTTGTTATTGAATATTCGTATGAGTGGTTTAGAGAACCAAACAGGGAATTTGGATGATTTAGAATGACTAATGGGAGCGTGGTTTTTAATTAAGCCTAAAATAATATTATAAATATAATTTTAGTGTTGGTTTTCTACTTCTCTTGTTCACAAACTAAACTTAATTTAAGTGCATCCTTTTCTTTCTTGTCTTCTTTAAAGAAAAGGACAGAAGACGTCGAACACACGTGATTCGAGACACAATAAAAAGACAAAAGCAGTGCGACTGCCGGCTGTCGCTTGGTCGTCGAAAGGTTAAATTGCCGTATTTTTGTAGCCATGTTTTTAATCGCGACTAAATTACCTAGGAAGTGTTTAACTTTGACAGGACTTAACTAACTTAATGAAATGGAAAGAGAAAGATGCACATAACAAATTCAAAGTTTGTGAATAAGAGAATCAGCACCAATATCATGCTAAGATCAACGACGAGTGGAGAATAAGGCGAGTGAAGCCCCAGTTATCGATAGAAAGGTTTGACACTTTAGAGAAGTGAGTGAAAATATTTAGACTCTAATCTGAAGCGTAGACTACAACGCTTCAGATTGGATTCTAAATATATTAACAGGTTTCGCCACACAATAGTTAACTAGAGGTGGTGTAGATAAATATATTTAACGGTTCGAAATGCATTGTTAATTGAAACTCCTGTAGTCTAGGTGTTTTAACAGTGATAACACTGTTAAAACACCTAGACTACAGGAGTTTAACGATGTTATATATAAATTATACGAGTAAATCCAATGTTTCGTTTTGTTTATAGGAATTAAGCATGTATGTAGAAAATGCTAGCTGAACTTAACTAAAAAAGCTGGTCAAGTGCGAGTCTAACTCGCGCAACGACGGTTCCGTAAAAAATTACACCCACATTAATCAACAATTTTTTTTTGTGAAATTACATTACATGACATTGCTTCTTGCCAAATTTCATGATTCTAGATCAAAGGACAGTATAGGTTACTTTCCTTTGATCTAGAATCATGAAATTTTAGGTTTTGATTCACTTGCAAATGTCTAAATATGCAATATGAATGGAATATAAACCGCCTTATCTTTGTATTGCCTCGATTTAGAAATTTGATTTTTTCACTGCTTTGAGAGATAGCAGAGAAAAAAAAGACCTGAGTATGTGATATTAATTTCAGCTTGATATCTCGACGCGTTTCTGAGAAAGGGTCTTGGCAGACGGACGGACGGACGACGAAGTGATCCTATAAGGGTTCCGTTTTTACCTTTCGAGATAAGGAACCCTAAAAAGATCTTATTCGGTACTTTTGGAATATTTCGACAAAATAAAATATTTTTCAAAATAACTTTACATAAATCATATAATATTCATGGTCACAGTCTCACTAGTTTTTTTTTTTTTACGTTTTTATAGTCACAGAATACCATTAAAAAAATTATAAAATGACGCTAAAACACGCAATTTATGGGGATAATGCGTGTTTTAGCGTCACTTTATATTATTACTAGCAGCTTTCGCCCGCGGCTTCGCTCGCGTTAGAAAGAGACAAAAGGTAGCCTATGTTACTCTCCATCCCTTCAACTATCTCCACTTAAAAAATCACGTCAATTCGTCGCTCCGTTTTGCCGTGAAAGAAAGACAAACATACATACAGACAGACAGACAGACAGACACACTTTCCCATTTATAATATTAGTATGGATATTTTTTTCAACTACGAGTAATATTTTTAACTCAACAGTTAAATATGGTTGATTGAATTCTCGGCCGTTTGATTTCTATAGCGTAACTCTTATAGAAAAGGGTTCAACAAAACTAAGTTATTCACATGGATACATCTGACTTTCTCTGCCACATTACTCAGCTGAAAATAGACAGACAGATAGGTAGACATAGTTCTAAAGTTTAACTTCACCGCTTAGGGTCAACTCATACTAGTGTATAAATAAATCAAAATATTCTGGAACAACTTACACGCGACCAACTAATCCCAAACTAAGCAGAGCTCGTACTATGTTTATCCTGGGTGGGAATCGAACCCACGACCTCTGGCTTAGCAATCGGATCGTAAATATGATGTGGAGATAAGGGTGAATTTGGCTGTGTTAAGTTTCAGATTGACGCTTCGACTCTGCGCTAGTATGGATCTACCCTTAGCTGGTACATTCAACGAAATAAAAATATCCAAGGCCATCAGATGCGATAGTTTTTTTTTATTTAAAAAACGGTGTATCCTTTTTTAATACATTTTTATTAAAGTTGACAATAATTTGTTTTTTTTTTTTTAAATTTAATTTTTAGACACACTTACAATATTAATTAGTAAACAGTCGCTTTAAAAACTGTTAGGTACTGACATAAAGAAATACAACTATCGTAAAAGTATTTGGTTCAAGAGCTACCCGAGGGAATCTTCCTAAAACCTTGTTACATTTAAAGACTACATTTATTTACATCACGCTATGTTAGGGCAAAGCATGAAGAGAGCGGGGCAATAATTAAAAACATAACACAACGCGGTCAAACCACTATTCGATTTGAATTTACTTACAACCAAGATACTAAAAACCCTTTTTTTAGAGAAATAACAACTTATTCTATTATTATGACGACCATACCCATGATTGTCTCACTGTAGAGCGAGCAAAGATGGCCAGTTTTGTTCAAAGCGGATTGGCAAATTCAGAGCTCAATTAATTAGAAGTCCGCGTTACCTCATTATGTTTTCCTTCACCTTAAAAAGTAGGTACATTCGAATATAAAAAGTCACACTGATAGTTACCCGGTTTCGAACCCCCAAGCTCATACAAAATAGGCGGGCTTGACTACTGTACCATCAGGACAACTTAAACTTTTTAAACTACCCATTTTAGAAGGTAACTCGTAACAAATCATAATTTCAAATAATCGCACTTATTGTATTGTATACGAAAAGAAACAAAATCTGTCGTAATGCGTCTTCTTTATACGTTTTACACATAAACCCTTTCGCGAAGAAGATCTGTGCTAAACAAAAATGGACTTTACGTCTGAGTGTTAAGCGCTACGCGGAATTCTGATCCCCTACCGTTTGTCTTTTATTTTCTCCTGCCATCGCCATTGCGTTAGGTGTCCAGTGCTTAGACTTAGTTTTACGACTTTTTTTGTTGCAAAAGTTAATGAAATTAAAAAGTCAATAACGTAATGACCCATACTTTTGAATTACTTAAAGAGTTAATAGACACCACAGCATAACCACAACTAAGCATACTAGAATTTCTAGCAATCGAATTTTAATTCTAAAGTCACTGAAAGTAGTATTTGTAACCCATTTTCTTTCTGTTTACATTAAAATCCAATCGATAAATCGAGTTTTTTTTTTTCGTTGTCCACTTTCATCTCCAAAAATTTCTTGAAAGATACTAATTTTCTTCATAGAAACATAAAGCTACTAAACGATCTAAACATCCATACATACATAAACATAATGTAAAGCCTGCATGTTGAACACAAAAGTTTTAATACCAAAACAGTCGCCGATTTTGTCTGCGGGCAATTAATCAAATTATTGTCTTCTCTGAACTTTATTAGAAAACGAATAACAAAGTTCAAAAATTTAACTTGTGTGGATCGCCAAGAAATGTATTCAATCCTGTGACTCGGGGGACGTTATTAGGTCAACGAGGCCGTGAAAATTGCTGCAGTGTACTTTTATTAGCTGCCTTCAAACAGAGATAACTGCACAAGCACGTTCTTTGGTTTTTAATCTAGAGGTTTAGTGGAATTTGGACCTAGGGCTATGATGGCTTAAGACTGACAATTAACACTTTAACTGCAACAGTAACAAAATAAGAATTCTCCCCTCGCCGACCATTTATAAGTAACACGCCGCGTCACTGTTCCCACAACAGAAGAACCTCCATAAATTATAACGTGACTATCATGCAATGAGAATTCAAATCAATATTACAAACTAGAACGATTTTACGTCCAATAGATGTAAGTAAGCAAATTTCGCATCGTCCCTTTCCCAACCTGTTCCATTTCCTATGTCTGCATAATAGATAAACTTATATACGTATGTAAATAAGTACTCCACAGGCTATAGTATGGACCCCCAATATATAGTTTAAAGCTATAGTTATACATTGGCTTGACAATACTAGCCTCCCCCATACCAGGATATTTTACTTTCTCTGGACGAGGCCCCTTAGGCGCGTCCTGACGCCACCCGCTGGCCCCCCGCTCCACCCCCACTCCTCCACCGCCGGCCACCCTGGCCCCTCACGCATAGTACACACCATACAGAGAGCGAACTAACTCTGCTGCCTCTATAAACTCGTTCATACGTGTTCCTGTATAGATAGGTACTTATTTAAATACGCAATTTGGAGCCCACCTATACATACTCTATTCAGATGTGTGCCTACTGAGCTTTAAATCAATTTGGCGTGTAATTTTATTTGGTTTAAGCTGATTTAATTTGAACGGACGTTGGCTGTTGAGTTTGTAATTGTTTCATTTGGTTACAGTGTGCTAGCACTGCCTAGAATATTTCTATTAGTTTACATAATATTCGCACTGTCACAGACGTGTTATTCAAGGAAAGTAAAACTCTATGCGTGCCAGCATTTTCAATTTTCCAACTTTTAAATTGCTGGCTGCGGTGTTTCTTTTTAAATTGACTAACTATGCCGCGGAGCCTACATATTTCTCCACTACAGTTTCGATAGATAAAGTTTGATTAAAAAACTGATAATTCTACGCGCTCACGTAATGTGAAGGGGATGAAATAGGGGTCAGGCGCGAGTCGTCCTATTCCGGATGCTTCGTGCGGGGTTGTTCAGTAAAGTTGATTTTCCATTTAGTTTCGGTTAGCCGCTAGATTATATTAATTTAATAACTTTACCTAACTTATGGTTTGGCCAGTGCTTTAAGTTTTCAGTTAATCTTAGACCCTATCAATAAATGACGGATGATGTTTTAAGAATTTCTGTAAAATAAGTTAAAAGTGTTAGTGGTATAAAGTACTTAATTTTAAAATAAAAAGTATTACAAAACTGCCAGTGTCAAGCCTTTGCTTAGATATTTAGTTATAGATGGGGAAAAGCTCTGGTCAGTTGCACGCTCTCGAGAGAAACTGGGGCGCCCCATTTTTCTCGCGCGTTTCTTTTTGAAGCAACACCTACCTACGTCAAAGTTATGAACTGCAGCGACCTTTTGTTGCAAATTTAATAGGTACGAGCAAAAATATTTAAGTCTAAGTTTAACCTTTTAACGACCAAGCGACAGCCGGCTGTCGCGCTGCTATTGTCTTTTTATGGTGTCTCGAATCACGTGTGTTCGAAGGTTTAATGTCTTTGGGTACTAATAAATAAAAATTTACCTACCAATGTGAGGTTCATAATTTCGAATTAAATTGAGGAAAATAGTATAGTGCTAATATACATTACCTTTCAACTACCAACCGACAGCCGGATGTCGGGCTGCTATTGTCCTGCTATTGGTGCCGATTCTCTTGTTCACAAACTAAAGTAAATTTAAGTTAGTGCATCTTTCTCTCTCCATTTAATTAAGAAAAGGACAGAAGATAAAAGATTAGTTAAGTCCTGTCAAATTTAGACACTCCATAGATAATTTAGATGCGTTTTGAAAACATGGCGTCTAAATATACGTCAATTTTCTTCCGGCGCTGTCTAATTTGACAGGATTAAACTAAATTGTATCTTCTGTCCTTTTCATTAAGAAATGAAAAGAGAAAGATGCATTTAACTTAAAATTAGAATAGTTTGTGACCAAGGGAATCGGCACCAATGTGTCTCAAATCACGTGTGTTTGAATTATTAAATGATTGATATGAAGAATCGATTTTCGACGAAGATCGATACTTAGACAACAATCGATATGTGAAAGGAAAAAGTTAGCAACACTAGAAAATGGTGGGAATTCGGAAAAGGGTGGTAATTTTAATTTATAGTGTTGGTTGGTGTCTAAAGAACAATAAAATGTTTGGCAGAGTATTGTAAACGGAGTTTTCCTTACACCATTCTTGTAAAAAGTGAGTAAATGCTGAATGAGCTACTACAATAACTTTTGAAATTAGCGAAAGTTAATATACACGTAGCTACGTAAGTACTAACTTAATTAAAGAAAATTATTATAATATTTAAATTATAACAAAACTCCGAGATTAATTTCTAGAAGCTTTTAGTAATTGGGAGCATTTTTGACAGATTGAAGACTGACAATAGAATGGAAGGAAGTACCTACTTAATTCATAAAAACTATGGCTAAGGCTATTTGGCACTTCCAATCGATTGAGATTTTTTCAAGAGCTATCGAAGGATCCACACGTTTTTACTGAAATATGAATAGCAATATAATAAACTAGCTTTTTCCCGCGACTTCGCCCGCGTGGAATAATAGTTCCCGTTCCCGGGGGATTTCCGAGACGAAAACTATCCATTGTCCTTTCTCGGGTCCCAGACTATATCTGTACCAAATTTCATTCAAATCGGTTTAGTGGTTTAGGCTTGAAGAAGAGACAGACAGACAGACAGAGTTACTTTCGCATTTATAATATTAGTACGGAAATACGGATAGTGCGGATAAACATCCTGGGACAACTCACACACGGTCATCTGATCCCAAACTAAGCAGGAGCTTGTACTATGCTAACAAGACAACTGATAAACATACTACTTAATATAAGTTATAAATAAGTACATAATATTATTAATAAGTTACACCCAGACACAGATCAAACAATCATGCTCATCACACAAAGTTTTTCCTGGGTGGGAATCGAACCCACGACCTCCGGCTCAGTAGCCTCTAACCACTATGACTAGATCAAAAGGCTCGTCAATAATATAACCGACCCGATACATAACATTTTGACCCACCCGAATAAGTACCTAACGTACCCAATCGAATAAGTACCTAACGTAGTCTTTTGTTTATTGATTTATTGTCAAAACAACAAAAAAACTTATTTTAACATAATTTAATTGAATATTAATTGGTTTGTTGGGGTTAAATATCCTATATATCGAGTTTTTTTTCTTGGAATATAAATAATTGAATAATGGTACGAAATACACAACTGCCTCTCAGGCTAAGTAAGTATAGGTAAGTACTGTGCAGTCTTTATGTAACTGCTTATAGATAACTGGCTAGAAAAATACCTTTGAGGTTTTATCTTAACACTCAGCATGAAATTGGAATATTCTAGAAAGAATATTTCAATTTGATTTTGTACTTTGTTTTTGATACAGTCTGACGGATGTTGCGTCCGAGACTCATGGAGTGAGCATGTTCTAAAACAACAATAAATTTAGTTAAAAGTGCTCCCTGTTTATATTTTATCAATTACACTATACAGAAGTGTTGACCGAAGGGTTCCTCAAGCCCTCCCACATACTAAACACACACATTAGGTCCCGGAGTTCGTTTCACACCACACAGTACCTAGATTCTAAATGCTGTGCCACAGCACAGCTGTCAAACTTAGTGTTGGAGCGAGATAGGTATATGGCTAAGAAAAAGAAGGTAGTTGTGCATATGAAATTGAAAACATCACTTTGGCACTTACTTGCCCGGATTTTACCTACAACCTCTTGCATGTGCTAAGTATTATATTCATTAATTTCGGCCTTAGTTCTAAAGAGCAAACTGTGTCTGATAGGTGAAGACTACATACCTACCTTATAAATGTTGTTCTACCTTTTATTAAGCCTTCGAGCCCACGTGGTTCGAAACACAAAAGAAAAACAATAGCAGCGCGACAGCCGGCTGTCGCTTGGTAGTCAAAAGTTTAATGTGTAATGTTTAGTTAAGGCGGGCCGGGCGGTTTCGAATCTGGACAAGTACCAATTTATTAATTCTTAAATATTGTTCTTATAAGTTGACTAGCTTTTCCTCGCGGTTTCACCCACGTTACATTAGATTTTTGGTTACTGCTTCGCTCCCGTGGGACAGGCGTGATATTATATAATATATGTTACTCGTGGACAATGTAGCTTTCGAATGGTGAAAGAAATTTTAAAATCGGTCCAGCCGTATTTGAGCGTATTTATTACAATCAAACAAATAAAGTTTTCCTCTTTATAATATTAGCATAGATTACGGACATCACTTACATACCGTGCCTCGGAAAGCACGTAAAGCCTTTCGTCCCGATTGCCATTCGTGGAACTTTGACAGTCGCTCCAGGTAGTCAGAAGCCAGAAAGTCTGACCAGTCTAACCAAGGCGTATCGTTTCGCCCAGTTCCTGGGTTATGGAGGTCTGATAGGTAGTAGCTTCACGTAAAACACTGGTATCCAGCTGAATCGGGTAAGGCTGGAAGCCGACCCCAACATAGTTGTGAAAAGTCTAGGAAGATGATGAAGCATGTTTCGTTATTGGTTTTGTATTTATTAGTTCTTTACTCAAGTACCCAAATAGTGTCTTGATGGCTCTGTGGTTAAAGCGCTCGCTTCTCGTGCAAGAAGTTGTGGGTTCGAATCCAGGCAAGTACCAATGTGATGATGTTATCGTGGACATAACTGACGTATCATGCCTCGGGAAGCACGTAAAGCCTTTGGTCCCGGTTGTCATACGTGGAACTTTGACAGTCGTTACGGGTAGTCAGAAACCAGAAAGTCTGACCAGTCTAACCAAGGTGTACCTTAACCAACCCAGTAAATGGGTTGTGGAGGTCAGATAAGCAGTGGCTTCACGTAAATCACTGCTATCCAGCTGTATCCGATTAGGGTGATAGCCGACCTCAACATAGTTGAAAAAAAGGCTAGGGAGATGATATTCGTCCTTATTTTGCTTTTTATTTCTTTACTCAAGTAGTGACACTCACATGGTTCTGTGAACGCCCGCCTATCGTGCGAGGTTGTGGGTTCGAACCCAAGCAAGTACCCATGTGACTTTTTCATTTCACATGCAGCTACTTTCTAAAGTTTACCCTGGAAATCACTGACATACCGTGCAATAAAACACACGTAAAGCCAAAACGTGCCAATTGTCATACGTGGAACTTTGACAGTCGTTACGGGTAGTTAGAAGCCAGAATGTCTGACCAGTCTAACCAAGGGGCGTCGTGTCTCGCAGTTACTGGGTTGTGGAAGTCTGATAGGGCAGTCGCTTCACGTAAAAACTGGTGTCCAGCTGAATCCGGTTGGGCTAAGCCGACCTCAACATAGTAGAGAAAAAGGCTAGAGAGATATGTTTCGTTATTTTGCTTTGTATTTTTTTTAATCAAGTAGCGCTTTAACGAATGTAGACAGTACTTACCTCTCGCGTCCTCTAAGCTACCAGCTAAGCTATCCTAGCTTTCCAGCTCCATCTAGGTTTTCCATAATTCAAAATGGTGAACTCCTACCTATGTACCTACCAAGTGTCTACTTAGCTAGAAATTTCGGAAGCCGGGTGGCTTCGTTTCTGTTTCCTGTAGGTAATTACCACCAACTTTGAAAATTGCAGTTGGGTTTTTGATTTTTTTTAATTTCTGCTTTTTTGTACAAATTACTATGCCCAATGTCACTCCCACCACTCAATTCAATGACACCTCATAAATGTGAAATCCGTTAAACGGTTTAGGCTAGGGCGTACCATAGAATGACATAAATTATTTAAACATAGGTACATAGGATCGAAAAACATAACTCTCCTTTCGGCAGTCGGGTAATAAATAGCTCCCTTTTATTATCTTTTACTACCTATACGTACTTATAGGAAGTTAAGGTAGGTACCTTATCACAAAAAAATTGCTACATAATCTTACCTACCTAAGTAACAACGCAACACAGTTCAATTCAGGCTCGATCAAACTAACGCCTGAATATTTGAACATTCGAGTTTTACAGGAGCTAGTGACGCAATTGTTTCAGGGAACTTGTTAAATAGTGCCCCCGCAAGTTTGGGGGAGAACCCTTTCCTTCACGAAGTTCATCTAATGGACGCTAGGTGGCGTTATTTGATCTCGTCAACTTATATCCCCTTCTAATACTTTTTCTATCGCTGGATTTGTCTAGAATAAGACCTAACAGCGGTTACTAAATAAATACCAGATGTCAACTAGGAACCCTTATAGTTTCGCCATGACTGTCAGTCTGTCTGTTCGTCCTCGCTTAATCTATGTGGCCGTTAATTAGCACTAGAAAGCTGAAATTTGGTACCAATATGTACATATCATCACGCAGACAAAGGGGTAAAATAAAAATTGTACAAAAAAATTAGGGTAGCCTCTAAGTAAAGTGGGAAGTGTTTTTTTTTGTAATTCTAACCCTAACGTGTGAAATATTGTTGGATAGGTATTTAAAAATGAATAGGGGTTTACTAAAATAATTTTTTGATAATAATGTCAATAATTTCGGAAATAATCGCTCCAAAAGTAAAAAAACAATGTATAACTATTGGTCCAAAAGTTAGGGGGGGGGGGGCTAACTTTTGAACCATAAGTTAAAAAAATATGAAAAAAAATCTGAAAAGTAGAAATTCATAGGGACTTTCTAGGAAAATTATTTTGAACTTGATGGACAGAACAGTTTTTGTACAAAAAAGACAAAAAGGTTGTTCAAAATAATTTCTGCGTACTAAGTATATCAACGTAACAAATAGCCTTTTTTTTACTCATAAGTTGGAACACTTATTGTGACGGACGGGGAACTACGGAACCCTACACTGAACATGGCCCGACACGCTCTTGACCGGTTTTTGTATAATGGTAATACACTGGAAGTACGATTAAAGATTGAGAAGTAATTTTTTTTTTATTCTGATTTAAGTATTGCTTCGTACTAACTCAGCAGACTATAGTGTTTTAGATAGAGTTAAGATTTACACAGAATATGAAATTCTATTGCTGATTTATCAACTAATAATAGAGTTAAATATAATTAAAATCTCTTTCTTGTATATCTGTGTGCATCTGGATTGAAGGGCCAAATTTTAAATCATCTCAAAATAAATTAAGATTTACAGGGAGTTTAGTTAAAATTTGGTAAAACTTAGGGCAATATGCCATAAATTTCTTAAACGCGATATAAAGCTGTTATGTATGATGAAATAACTAGGGCTCTCAATCCGAACGCCTGCATAAATCGCCTGAATCTCAGAAACCTGGGCTCATAATTTTTATTTCAAGATTTAGTGTAGTTTAAACGCGTCTGTAAATTAGTAAAGCAGAAATAATAACATAGAACTTCATTGTTAAAACGTAAATGGAGATTGAATTTTCCTAAAACGTCTGAACTGAGTTTTTGGCAGTATTGACTAGGATAAGCCTCATACACTACCGTACATTAGGGAAAGTAGGTAATTTAACTAATTTTTAATTAAAATCGAAAGTAGGTATTTTAACTAATTTTTAATTTAAATCTTATAAATTGTTTAAGAGAAAATTGATTAATATTTTTCGTTTAAAATGTAGGGTATAAGAAAAACGAAAAATTTGGTAAATATTGGTAAAGCCGTTTCGGAGGAGTAAGGTAACTGACATTGTGACACGAGAAATTTTATATATAAGATGGTCTTGGCCGGTTTTTTCGGTGCTGAAATGTTAGTAAGTAAAGAAAGAATGAAATGAAGAACTAAAGGAAGAAATTGGATAGAAAGTTAGTATAATGCAAACTATACAGATCTTTAATTCTTGTGTTATCTTAGTATAAGTAACTTCTACTTGGGTATTGTTACACCGTTAAATAATTTGGAATTACCAAGAAAATTAAGTCAATTTTACATTATTAGTTTATTTGAACACCAACCAAGATTACAATAAATTGTATAACACATTTATAATATTATAGACAGCATTATAAACGTTAGCCGATACGTTAAGGAGACGATTAATATAAGGTAGGAAATGAAACGGCATTTGAGAGGAGAAAGATTTAATAAATAGATATAATAATTTTGATCTAAAACAGAGTATCAGAGCAAGAAGGTCGATTGTAAAGTATATGACGTTAGGAATCACAAATTGACTACACAGAACAATGATTGCCAAGACAAAAATATGTATTCGTTAAGTATACAAGCAACGATTGCATTAGAGCCAAATGTTTAGTACGAATCGACGTATCGACATTATGTTGATTGTGGTACAACGTCGAAGAGCAGGGTGCTATATTGTGAATCAAACATTGTGTTTGTTTAAATGCCGATCACACATTTGTACTCAAAGTGTACGAACCGAACACCGAGAACAGGCTGAAAGCAGCGATTTGATATGTAATGTGATGCACAACAAGTATCGGTGGTGTACACCTACTACTTATGAGCCGGAATAATTCCGACTGTAAAAGTACAGTTCGTTAGGGCTTAGGTACTATTCTTGTACATATTGGTCCTCGAAGCGTTTCGGAGATGGCAACACGAAAGGCTCCGCGCGTGGGTGTCCGCAAGCCAAGCTCAGCCGGAACGAGTCTACTTTATCTGTGGGGCAATTCTCCTGCGCGTACGCAGTTAGTCTCACGACTGTATATGAAAATACTAATTATTTTCGACAACATTTAGTTTACAAAAGGTTTGAAACACGTCCACTTGGGTCACAATCGATAGCCGGCGCCCAACACTCTCGAGCCATAGCATAGCACCCTGAGTTTAGATAATAATTATAATCTCTAAGTTACAATACATCTTTACGTTTTAAATAATAAGTTTATATGCTAAACACGGTAGATTATTAGTTATTGATAGGTACTTACAAAAAAAGTAAAATATTTAGAATTTTTGTAGCTTTAGTTTAGTGCAAGATTAACAAATAGGCTTTGCCGATTGCTTTACTGGTGTTGCTGAATCACCCTCTCGTATTGATTATCTGTGCAATGCGTAGAACGTTAGTGGATAATGATTAGTCATTTTCGATCAAGCGTGGTTAACGTTTTGTTGTGCAAAAGCTTTCAGATCTGAAAATGAACGGCACAATATAATCTCTTATCCCGAACAACTTTAATACCGGTATCTTTTTGATCTCACAGCTAAACTATCGCTACACATATCATAACAATCCTTTAATCTCAGAGGACATTTTATGCACCATAGATTACAAGTGATATTATCATAGAGTGAATAACTCAAAAACGCGACAAGCATATCTGAGGAAGAGCAACACGTATCTAATAGATGTTAGGAAGAAATTGTAACTTTATTGTACATATAAACCGCTATAGCGCCGCTAAAACAAACTAAAAAAAATTGTTTCAAAGCATTTAATTAATAATGTATGTAAAAATTAGCACCCATTTAATGCTAGCAATAACTAGAGCGGTGCTAAGTCATCTAAGTATGTTTGTTTTCAATCAGGAATAAAACCTGAACTAAACCATTTATTTTTAATTTAATTGATGTTTAACTACCGCGCACTCGCGTACGCTCAGTCGACTACTGCTTAAAATACTGGAAGACAGTAAAATAATCGCCTGTGGAATTCAGAAAAATCAGCTATTTGGATTATTAGGACGCGGGGCATATAGCGTTTTAAACAGAACCCTATCTAATATTGGGTATTATAACCTATCTATCTAAGGTTATTCTATCAGGTGATTCGCTCACATAATGCCAGTTTGATCTGCTAACGCAATTTATATTGATATAGCTATTTATCTAATCGTTAGGACTGTGATGTATCTGTATATCCTGGAAGACATCGGGTGGCGTCGGAAGCGACGTTGCCGCTTAGAACAGTCGGCACAACATGCGTTGTTGCCGCTGTGCAACATTTCATGTTTTTATAATAAATAAATAAATAAATAAATAAATTTTTAAAAGGAGAACTAATTCGATGATTGGATCAAACTTGTGTACTGACGATTATGTACAGCAAATCACCCCACCGCCTATGTTAAAGCAATTTCAGACTGAATATATGAAACTGATTATAGAATCAACTGCACAGTCAGGAAATATATATAGCAAAAAGAGGAATATGCATAGAAACGTCTGGTGTCTGAATAGAGAAGTAAGGAATATTATAAATATCTCTTATAAACATCTATTTGCTAAATCTAATTCAAAATACAACGTTAATTCCATTTTAAACACTTAGAATAAAAGGCTTCATTCAGGATGATGTACATACCGACAATGTTTAGAATTTAATTATCTTATTACCAAAAATGACACAGATATAAAATTCGACCGAACACCTATTAATCTGTACACAATCAAAAAAAATATTATTAAAAATATTATTCTATTTTTTTTATTTGTCCGAGGTTCGATATATTTTATGGATTTTTAATCTACAACATTTAATTGAACATCAATTTTTAAAAACAGATATGTAAACTTACTGAGAATAATTATAAAAAGTACACGACATCATAATATATTGTAAAATTTCAGACGCTGTTGAATATAATATTAGAAGACTTGTGGATATAATATAATACATATATATGTATCTGTTTGTTTGTGTTGTATTACGGATTAATTTATTGTAATAGAACATAACACATTATCAACAACAAATATATTAATAATTTATGTAAAATATATTTTCTGTGTAGATCATAAGCACTGGCGAGTTGGTGTATGTGTATAATGTGAAGAGGTACGCCATCGAGCCTTCTTGAAGGCTCCAGTACCATCAATTCCACAAAAATACACGGTGGTGTTAATAAAATGTTGATAAGAACAACATTCTGTTGTGCGAAAACCAAAGAAATTGTGCATTTGATTCGATATTCCGTTCAAAAAACTAGCTAGCTAGAGAAGCGAAATGAAAAATGTAGGTCAATCAAAGGTCAATTCGCGTTGTATAATATATATAAAAAAATGGAATCAATCCATACGTCTATGTATAGCTACTAAACAATAAAAATAAAGCGTGCTTAAAATATTAGATAGTGTTAGTCAAAGTTTAGTTAAAACATAAATAATACAGCCACAACAATCGCGTTAGTAAAATGGCGATACAGTGAAAAAAAATCAGATATATATATAAAATAAAAAATACTATACATTGTGTATTGTGTTAGGTACTAAACTTACTATTGTATGTAGTTATTATAACAAAAAATAATGAGACACACTGCAATACTTTTTGTTGCTTGATATTCCAGATGAGATTTGGGCCATTATCCAGGCACCCTCGGCTTCCAAATGGACTTTCAAATGTTACAACAACTACATAACTCATTCTAATATAAAAAAAACGTACAAACCAAAAGTTCATCTCAACTTGTGATAAGGGTATTGAACAAGCGCTAACTATTACATTTGTATAAACACTTGTGATGTGATAAATACTTAAAATAAATATTCAAATGTAGTCGAATATGTCACTTATTATATTACAGAGACACTACCAATTAAGAGCAATGCTTAAATTTCGAGCATCTGTGCTTAGACAAACTTGCACTTGCGCCGCTGCGGTAATGGCGGCTACATGAAGCAAACTGTTTGGAAGACAAGCAAGATATTGCAAGCTTCGGCTCGCGTCACGCAAGTTATCACAATGCGTTGCTTTAAGCATGAAACAAATGAAAGTTGCGCGGACATTTATCCATTAATAAATTCAGTCTGTTATATTGCTTTAGACAAGTCTATTCAATATTCACTTTTACTTCTACATTTATACAACATTTAACATAAAGGCGTACCGCAGCGGCGCGCCGTTTGTCTTCGATGCCACGTCTGTGCAAACCAATTAGTTAGTTCAGTCGAAGCGTCATGAACTGGTTCAGGGCTTTCGTAGAAAGACCACGGCTAACAGGGGCGGGGGCTCTACGTATATATCTACTATATATCATAACAATTATTAGCAGTCTTGCCACAATACCTTCATTATTAGAATTTCTTGTACAGAATACACGAATACTATATTATAAAGTAAACATATGATTGCTACGAACTTGCCAAAGTCATGATTACACATCTTTACTTCAATTTCATTCAACGAAATCGAATGGGTGGTCCCCCTGCGGCTGCCCTAAAGCCGAATGCGGATTGAAACTATTCGTAAGCCGCGTGCAGACATCGCGAGACAGGCGACGCGAACAGTTCGCCACGCATGCGTCGGACGCACGGACGGACTCAATGTGAGCATTCGTCAATACGCCGAATTCGATTGACTACACGTGACACTCCATTCGTGAGGCATTCCTCACGATGTCTACAGTCACGAGAGTAAACATGTATACACTGCGCAAAGATTTTAATAAATTTTCTCTTGAATGAGCAATAATTTTCAGTTAAAACAATATTTTATAGTGATTGTATCATGGACTACTATAAAATATGGCATAAAACTAAATATTATTATAGTTATTATAAGAGAAATTTGATATAAATGTTAGCGTTGTGTATACATGTTTATACACGTGACTGTACACGCGGCTTGGGTCACCGCAAAACTCAACATTCCACTACTGTCAATTGTTACATTCTAATCATATTTAAAACTCCTTACATAACATTTTGCAACGAATTAATTGAATAATAATACTTAGGCTGACTCGGGACAACAATAATGAATTTACATTTTTCCATCATTCATTAAAACTAAACCTTAATAATATTAGCTACGCGAATAAATCAGCATGAATATTCATTATAATATAAATTAATAATAACTGTATATTATCGTATTTGTCTGTGTGTTTGTTGCGTAAATGTCTTCGTAAATTGTGCTATAAAACGCTGTCTTTTCAGTGCTAGCACGGTTGCCACTACAGAAAGGGTTAATAAGATTTAGAATATAATATTAAGGCATGCAATGTAACTGCACAAACAGTTGCACAGAAATGAGAACATATACTAAGATAGGAAGGTTCCCCAGTTTTCTAGAACGAAACGGGTCACCGCCATTAAAGAACAAAAAAATCTAAATACGCGCTCAAATATCAAAAATCTTTCTCAAAATTGAGTTTACCTAACACTTAATGCAGAGGGCATAAGGTTTAAATTATTTACGTTAGTCATGTAATTCTATTTATATCAATCAATACCCTTTTATTGTTATTACTTTTAATAAATTGTGCATCTAGCTGTCTACATAATTTCCTATAATATCAGAACCCTATATGCGGAACATTAGTATAACTTTAGTATATATTCTCAGATCAGCAGCCAACTTTTACCGAATGCCCACACAAATAACACAGGCCATAACAGAGTCATCGTAGTCGCTAGCTAGCAGTGACAAGACAGCCGTACAACCGTATTGCCGAACCGTATACGACGTGACATTATACGCACGGTGCTGGTCCAAGGGACCGCTGCATAGTCCTTGTACCCATTTGTATAGACCAGGGGCTCAAATGTGCTATTGCAATTTGTTTCAATGATCAGTCATTGAAAGGATATTTCAGACTTTGACAGGCAAAAGTTTGACGTCACCAACAAACCTTCATTGGACCACTTTTGCTATAACAGACTAGAGCAACAGATCTGATAGAATATCAATGACCACTGGATACAATCTAAGTAACTAAAATTCGAAATTATTGTTTAAATAATTGTTGGTTCAGGCACCGTGCGCATGCGGTCACTCACCAAACTTTTTCTCAAGGCTTGACTTATAATCGTTAAATTATAACAAATATACCTGATATCTACATAATATTTCAACTATAATATGTACGGTTATAGATAAATTATTTACCTGTCAAAATAAGACTTTAGAATATCGTTTATCTGATGTATTAAAAGACACACTCATAATTTTAATTATAAAGTCAATGACTGCATTAAAAGTTAAATTGAATCATTAAGATCTACAAACTCCGAAAATCTCATATTACACCCACGTTGTGATGTTGTCGAAATCAATATTTGTAGATATAATAAATTATTTTCGATATTAGAGGGAGATAGTTGATAAAAAATTTAGACGCGATATAAGCGGGCAAGTGAGATGGAGACACGTGTGTTGTGTTACTATCAAAACGACATTGACTTAATACTGTTTGGATTATATAGACAACTTGTAAACTTATACCGGAGTATAATGTTACTTAGAACAACAATCTTTCAAGAGACAGATAGACAAAGATGTACATCAATTAATTATTCTATTGCACATATACATATTTTAAATGGAAATGGATCGCTGTTAGCGATCTCCGCCGACAGCGTCACTGGAGTCCACTGACCGGGGAACAAAAGCGTGCATACCGACCGGGGGGTCCCTCGCCAAGCCCGCTTATACGAAAAGCCGCAAAACGTTTGTGGGCAGAGAATGTGTATTAACCTAACTAGTATTAATGGGAAAAATCTTTGAACACTATACACATTACAGTCGCACTTAATTTGTCCTGCTGTTTGGTTGTTCTCTGGTTGTCAGTTTTACAAGGAATACCGTCAAGGTCAACGAACTGTTTCCTGGCTTGTGTATCTAACTGTGAGGTGTTTGTCTGTTGGTATTTTCGTTTCTTAGCCTTCTTTCAGAAGTCACAGAATGTATAGAAGACAAGAGTTCGTTACCCTACTACATTTCATATCAAAATATTCATGTTTTCTCCAATAGATATCCTACCTTACCGTAAATATGCTACAATCTTTGGAATTATTGCTGCGTTTCTGTCTTTTTTGTAATATTTTATAGCATCTTTTCTCTCTATATATTGCAGATGCCATAAAACATTATATATAATTTATATTTGAACTATTTACCTATCAATGTTTGTACTAATTTTCTACTGTAATTAATTTTGTAAATATTCACATTTCATTTTATAAGTCGAACTTGCCGTAAATTTCTTGTCACAACCTGACTTGGGTTATTGAGGAACTCTGTCATAAGTTGCGCTCCAATCGTCGGCTCGGGGGTGGGGGTTTTGTTACCGTACCTATTGCGTGTGAACAAGAATCACGAGTATAAATCTATATTAATTTTTACAAACGCTAATACTTCTTATATTTATGCAAACGGTTAAGTGTAAACAGCAAGCAACAGGACAAGAGTCTGATCAATGTGTAACCAACGCTTTACGACGCGCACTAGCTCTTTACAAGCATTGTAATAAGGGTGATATTTTACAACAGTTTTATATAAGTGTGGATAAATGAGTGGTACTCGTTGAGTACTAAGATTTAATATTGAAGGTATCACTGTGACTGCGGGTCGCACTGCAGCAGCCGTACAATGGACGGGTCGCTCTTGGCGCCCTCTATGAACTCCTCGAGCGAAAGCTTCCCGTCTTTGTTTCTGTCCATTTGCCGGAATATTTTGTCGGTTCGCTTCTCCGGCGTCGACTCGTCCTCGGGCATCTTCATCACTGACCGACCATTTTGTAAATAGCCTGGAATTGTAAGAAATATCAAATTAGTGCGGTGCAACGAGAAGGGCCTGAATTGTGGGCAGTCTTTAACGGAGATTGTTGAGACAATCTTCATTGAAGTTTTATTTCCATTGTCGAAGATTTCGACTTCTTAAATTTTTGTATTTTTAATCTCTTAGCACAATGCTTCTAAGGCTGTAATCCAGCCGACATAAGTAAAGTAATACAGCCAATTTCTGCCAGCAAACGGTAAGCAAAGTACAAAAGACACAATTATGAAAAGATACCAAACAATAATCATAAAAGCTACTCACAGAGACAATCTCAAGCATCTCCTGTCGCGAGATGTACCGTTGCCGTCCAGGTCGTACATGGAGAAGGCCCACTTGAGCTTCTGCTCGAGCTTGCCGCGTGACGTTACGCTCAGCGCGCAAAGAAACTCCCGGAAGTCTATCGTGCCGTCGCCGTTCGCGTCGAACGTTCGGAACACATGCTCCGCGAACTGAAATGTGTAGGCTGGTAGTGAGACTCTGGTAGATTGGGAACACTGCTGGTGTACAAGAAACCTGGTATTTCAAAAACGTTTCTGTTTAAAATTCAAATGTGCATTCTGACGGAAACTGCGCAATTATAAGTAGTATGTTTTAAATTAAATATATTACATTTGACACCGCAATACAACCTCATTGGCATTCAAAAAACAAAGTAATTCAAAAACTATCTCTTTTTTATCCAAAAGCACTAGTTCAAAAATGTGCACATGATTTAAAAATGTGCGCTTTTTACTGGTTTTAATAATTACCGGTTTGAACTGAAAGAGAATATAGAGATTGGTGTGTAATATTTATAATAACACCATTTAAAAAACAAGCAATTGGCAATAAATACACGTTACATATAGTGCACAATATCGTGCGAAAGAAAACGTGCGCTCATTTCAATAAAGAATTTAGCGTTTAAAGTTATTATATGTAATGAAGACATAAGGTCGAAATTATTTCATTCAGTGTCGAAATATTAAAACCATTTTGGAAAATATACTAAATAATTTATATTATAAATTACATTACCTTACTAGCGTCGCCATACGGAAAAAAGTTCCCATATATTTTCTTAAATTCTTCTACAGACAAATGTCCACTGGGACAATCTTTTAGAAACCTTTGTACCATTCTTGTATCTCCGCGTCTTGGAAAAATTTGTCAGAAGTGTTAGATTTATGCAACAATATGAACAAGAACCAAAGTGAACCATCCGAAATGTTTCAATTGTTCATAGCTTTACATATCGATTAATAATTTCATATACCTCAATAATGTATTCTTAAATAAGACACGTCTATTAAATTATTACTTTGTAGCATTCATGCTTAGTTTTGACGAAATAACAGTTAATTTTTGAATTAACTTCAAATTAACGCCAAAAGTATGCTTATGCCGCTCTAAACACGTCGGGTTAAGACCACTTGTAAAGCTTGAAAATTTTATGATTTCAGTGCTGATTCCTAATAAAAAATGTTGTTTAAAATCAGGAATACTAGGTATCAATTGAATTTGTATATTTCAATTGTATATTCTGGTTTATTAATTTAGTTACTATAAACAAACATTACCTGAGAACTCAGTGTTTTGCTTCAGATCCTCCAGAACCTCTGGCTTTAATTTACTATTTTGTTTGCCCATTTTTACTGTTTTCTTATATTTTGGAAAGGACGTTAAAATATTACACAACCTGCTTGGTTTTAGTTAGTAGTCAAATCTTGTGCCCTAAAACATAATAAATGTGAATATCTGTACAATCAAATTGTAATAGAAAAATTGCAAGAAAACTGCATGATATAATGTTTTTTTTTAATCTAACATTGAAGGAATACAGAGACAAATACCAACGAAATAATAATTATGAATACAGAATGTTATCTAGTAGATTTTTAGGAACACTAGAAAATGCTAATTGAATTATCTGTGAATAAAATGTAACTGATGTGGTGAATCTCTCAGAAATCGTTGTTTTATCCATGACTGATAAAGCGAGACTCAAGACAAGGGTATTTATTGAAGACCAACCAACTGATTGAAGGCAGTTCAAGCTAATAAAATTGAATGAAGACTTTTTAATGCTGTAATGCAAGCATTGATGGATTGTAAATGTAAAATGCATTGTTCAATAATTCAGACTTAGTTTAAGATTAACTGTAATTTCTTGTTCCTGACTGCTACTCGTCTTCAATAATTTATTATTGCTACTTGCGTGCACAAATCAATAACACACTGTATAACTATCAACATCAAAATTAATGGTAATTTGAAAAAGAAAAACAATAAAAGGTAAAAAAGAACTGCAATTTTCTTGCAAGGTAAATTAAACATAAAAAAACACACAGTAAAGAAATCTACAAACTATCACAACTTTATTTACAAATGTTATATACTTGAAAAAAAAGGAAACTTAGGACCGATAAAGAATGTTATAGAAATGAAAACAGCTAAGTAATATTGCTGTCTTCGTCGCAACGGTCAAAATGTAATGGTAGGAGGGAGTCAGAGTATAGCTAAGCTAAAGTATGATTCTAAGTAAGTTTGTAGTAAATTTAGATCAGGCTAAGAAAACATAGGAAGAAGGTGGTTCGGATTAACAAATAATTAGATAACAACATTTGTAAATAAAGTCTGTAAAGTTAAAGAAGAAAAATCTGACTTATGTAGCTTCGCAAACGCTTTTATACTTTGGAGCAATGAATTCAAAAGCGAAAATAAAATATTAAATAACAAAAAAGTGGTGAATGTACACGACATTACAGTTTACTAAATTAGACAAA